>OU343160.1:265051353-266545914 GCA_910595825.1 Philhelius pedissequus
AATGGCGATCGTTATCGGGCTATGTTGAACGAATTTTTGTTCACAAAAATTGACGAGGAGGATATTGGCAATATTTGGTTTCAACAGGACGGCGCTACGTGCCACACAGCCGAAGCTACACTCGATGTTTTGCGCCCATTTTCAAAAAAAAAGTTATTTGGCGGACCCTGTGGTACCTATAATCGCAAGTAAAAATACAAAGTTAATAGTAGGTATGTAATTCTTGTTTTTTCCCTGTTTTTCATCTCTAATTTCATATTTTTTTTTCAAACAACAATCCCAAATCTTTACAAGGTAATTCCCATCATTTACACTTTGTTTAAAAATTACTATCGGTCAAATAAAGCCGATCTCATTATTATTTAAAAAACATTAGTCCATTTGTCATGTTTAAGAAGGAAGGAACACCCTTTACATTAAAATACTATAGAACCTACTATAGGTATCCATTGACTGGTAGAAAAGGTGAAAAAATATTTTTAAAAAATACAGAACCACTTAGTTAATTCTTACTCAGTAAATATCATGAAAAAAATAAGCAATAGCTCCATAAAGTGAAAGCCAAGTCATTATTTCCTGTGCATCCACTTGTGTCTAATGGCGCAAACATGAAAAAAAACGCGAACTTTAAAATACATTCCTCTATCTATCCTCTGACAGAATTGTCTGGGAAAAAAAGCACACACACAATCATAGTAAAAACTAATTCTATGAAATTGAATCCTAAATGAAACTCACTCAAGTGTGCGTGTTTATATATTTGTAAAGCAATCTAGAAAATGCACTTTTTCTAGTTTTTTGTTCTGTCTTGAGTCGTCCTTAATAAAAAGTAGATAGGTACCTATATGCATCTGTTTCTGTGTATGCTTAAGCTGACTTTTCTACGATTTTTACATTGTATTTGATTACATGGCACTTTTTGTGCCTTTTGGTATTTCCTTTAGTAAACAAAGATTTTGTCATTTCATCTCTCCCTCTCTGTCCTACCTGAAGAGTGCTTACCATGTGGAGAAACGGGATCTTTAAATTAAGTTGAGCTGAGGTATCTTTTAGATTTATTTCTTCTTCATTCGCTTGAAAAGTGAAAAACGATAAGAACTGGACGGACACACAAGACGAAAACTACAGTAAAGTGTAATTCTTGTTCTGCTTACAATTTAATTAACGTTCCGTCTACACACTTATTTTTTATTACATATTCCACAACTGAATGCATTGAAAAAATCTAAAAACTGAAAACCATCGCCTGCGAATGCAGAAATTTTCAGATGTAATATAACGGGTGTTTTTTTTAGTCGTGTGGTTTTTAATCCGGCAAGACTTTTTCGGCGTTGTTCTTTTTGATTTATGCTCATTATGGCTTTCCATTTCATAGTGAATAGATTTACTCCTGAACCATGAATAAAAAAAAAACAAAATTACGACACTTCTTTTTTGTCTTATTTTATTGACGGCACCAGAGACCAAAATCCATTAATCCACATAGGACAAACAACAACAATTTCCAGATTTTTGATCTCTGGTGCCGTCAATAAAATAAGAAAAAAAAAAAAGGTTGTAATCTTGTTTTCTTTGATTCATGCTCCTGAACAGCGTTTCCAAATCGTGCATGAATGGATCCAAAACGAAATGGCCACAGATCCCGATTTTCACAAGAAAATTTTGTTTAGCGATTAAGTTCACTTTTGGTTAAATGGTTACGTTAATAAGCAAAATTGTCGTATTTGGAGTGATCATAATCCTCAATCCATTGTTGAAACGCCCTTACAATTTCAAAAAGTCACTGTTTGGTGTGCTCTATGGGCAGAGGGAATCAGTGGTCCATATTTCTTCAAAAATAAAGCCGGCCATAATGTTACAGTCAATGGGGAACGCTATAGAGCCATGATTAATGACTTTTTCGTGCCAGACGAATGATGTTGATGTGGACGACCTTTGGTTTCAACAAGACAGCGCTAGAGCCAACGAAACAATCAATTTATTGAAGGAAACTTTTGGTGAGCGGATTATCTCGCGTCGTGGGCCTGTGGCATGGCCGCCAAGATCCTGCGTTTTAACAACGCTGTACTACTCTTTTTGGGGTTATCTGAAGTCGCCCGAAAAGATGACGCCTTGCAGGAGAATATTCAGCGCGTTATTGCTGTTGTACGGTCCCAATTGCTGCAAAACATAATTTTAATTTTTAAACAAAATGGCAAACACTTATCTTTATTATAAAGCTAAATTGTTGGGTAAACCTTTAAATAATAAGCGTTTTATTTCATCTTGAAAACCACACGTCTGAAAAAAAATATGGCAGACTTAGGAAAAAATTTTAACGAACCTACACAGTTTTAAAGTTGAGTGGGGTTTTTCATAACCCAGTGTGCGGTTGGAAGATTAAAATATGTTTTTAAAAGCCCTAAAGAAAATCGGTAAGAAGACAGATTTTTCAAACAGAATTTTAACAGCAAATCTACAATTTGTGATTGATTATGTGCCAGGGTTAGGACTTAAACAATACACACATTAATACAACAGAGAAAAACATAGAAAGAAAGAACAATATTGTGGGTAACTAACATTCTTTTTTTTTTGAGAGCGTGTCGTGTTGTCGGTTTGAAAATATTTACCCCCAACGCCGATTGTTTTATTAATATTGGAGCCACCATTTGAAGGAATTTGTCAACGGCCTTGGCTCCGATGAAAGCATCGCTTCCCATAGATCAGCGAAATCAAGCACCGTTGCGCGTGGTTAGTACTAAGATGGCGTACCGTCGGAAACCAACCACGTGCTGTTGACATGTGTTTCTTCTGTTGTGTGTTCTTCCTTTCTCTGTCTCTCTTTGTTGTATTAATGTAAGTGATGTTTAAAGCCAATGGTTTCGTTGCCAGTGCTTCAGTGTCTCTACTTCGTAGATTTATCTACGGAGTAGTATAATATGTAATGTAATTTAGTGAAGGGATTTGTAAGTTTGTGAATTGACAGCTAAAAGGCGAACTGTATTTTGAAGTTTTTCCGTGTGAAATCTTTTTGTAGTTATGTTCACATACTATTGGTACGAAATCTCACCGGGAAACATTAAAAATGCATTTTACTCAACTCAAATACAAAATTTTAAAATTTAACGTTTTGTCGTCGGAACGATCATTGAAATGACAATTGACAATAATTTCATAAATATAATCCCATAATTACTGCTGACATTTAATGATCAAGTAATTACTGTCTCTTTCGTCCGCCGGAATTAAACAATTTTAACGCCTTCATCTTTTACAATATTTGTTTATCTTTGAATATTTTTGTTGCTTACCAAAGAATCTCTGTTGGCTATAATTATATACTCCCTAATAAAACACGTCTCGAGGATCAATAAAATAAATCTTTTATTTTTTCGTAACAGAAAAACACACTAGCCCACTGTTGAACTGAAAAATTAGCACAATCAGATATTTTTTTTTATAAATTCTGATTTTGTGTTTACTTAAGAAATAGCTGACGTTCAGTCTATGTATCTGTTACGAAATCGGAAAAGCTGGATCAAAATTCATGGGGAAGACGAAATGAGACACATTCCATTAAAAAAAAAAAAAAAAAACATTTCTCATATTATTCTCTATCATCGTCTTTCACTTCAGTACACAAAATCGTTTGACATTGTGTCTGACAACTATACTGTATGGGAGCACGAACACATATATACCTTCATTTCTACGATATGACGTTGATGTGACGATCAGGAAGAAAATCGATGCAGTGCGGTGGTGGTGTGGTTTGGATGGTGTGGTAGATGCACATTCTCGATGCGGTTTGATTGAACATATATTGAAAATTTATCTCGCATTGAGATTTTGTAAATGATTAGTCGATATAAGCTCCACAAAATGCTGGTATTTGCAAGTGTGTAGGTAAATAGGGATTAAGGACGCAATCAGTTAGAGATTTACTCAGTGTGTGAACTGTAAAAATAAATTATTTCTAAGAAGGATTTATTTTATTTGTTTTGTTTTTTTAATTACTCAAAGAGATTCTAAGTTTGTGTTCTGTTTTTTTTTTAAATAACGATTTGTGCTAATGGATCAATGAATGCTTTGAGTGATTTCTGTAATTAAAAAAAACCATCAAACCGATAAGCAATTTGGAATGGTTGCATGTAGTTTATGGATTGTGATTTAGATATTTGTCGAGCATTTTAAGATTAATTTACGCTAATAGAAAGTGAAATAGAAAACAAAGCTGTATAATTTGGGAGCATATAGAAAACTTTGGTTTCGATATTTTAAAAAAATCAAGCTTATAAAATCCGTTTAAAACTTTTTAAATTGCTTTTAATATCTTTAACATGATAGCTCGATGGAAAAATTGATATATGGTAATTCCGAATCAAGTTGGAAATATTAAAACTGTTTTTCTACTTACGATTATGCACAGGCTTATAAAGATAGAATTATATCATGATTTGCTTACCTGAAATAAAAAAGAAAAAGAAATAATATTATTTATTTTTATTTAAATTAACAAAAATATTATTATGTTAATTTATTGTTGAGTGAAAGTCCTTAGTTAAAATATTGCAGGCTTACAAAAGAAAACGATGGTGGCTTCACGTTCATTGGTCACCAAGGAAGCACAACCATAGATTATGCACCTGCTGGAGGAGATTGGTGCACTTTGATCAACGATTTGAAAGCAAGGTCCCAAACATTTTCCAATCACTTAACAACAAAAATAATAATAAATCAATCAACTTTAGATGATAATTCACGCACACAGCCACAAGCATTATTTAAATATAAAAGGAAGCCAAAAATAGCGGTAGCTTTGAGGGAAAACTTATACTCCCAAATTTTTATTAGCAATAGGCCATTCTGTACTGTTGTACTAAAATCAATTCCCAGAACATTCAATGTAACACAACAGAGAAAAATATTAAAGGTCAGGAAAAATGGTTCGATAAGGAGCTGTCCGAATTAATGAGTCATTCGTTTGTTTAAGGATCCTACGAAAGAACCCTTACAATGATTTCTTCAGACACGAGTATCAAATTCAAAGCAAACAGCTATTACAAAATACTTATGGACAGAAAATCGACGAGCACATGCTGAAAGCATCGGGGATAGTATCTCTTATGAATTCTGTGAGCTTGTACGAGAAATAAACAAGAAAGAGCACTTAAACTAGTGCCGTGCAATTCAGGTTGCATTTAAAAGACCTTAGGTCTTACAGGCATATAGTTAAATTAGTTAAATTAAATTAAAACCTTACAATACAACTTTTTAAACTACGAAACTTAAACAGTTATTTTCAAGAAATAACAAAAAATAATCACCCCAGTACATTTCAGTTCGCCACTCCATTCCAATAAAATTAACGTCTAGATGCTCAATTTACAGAATCTGCCCTGCAAGAGTCGAAAAACAACAAGGCATCAGGTTCAGATTATATACCAATGGAATTTTACAAATGAGTTTTTGAACAACTCTCAGAGGATTTCAATTCGATCCTGGATTCATGATCTGTCCCAGAATTTGACGCCGGAACAATCTTAAAACAAATTCATAATTTTTTTTTTTTTTTTTTAATCCGGCTCGAAGGACCAAACAAATTATTAAAAATAAAAAAACTCAAAAAACTTTTCGGAGCTTTTAGGAGCTTATGATGTGGTGGTGGTAAAACAGCAAAGAGACTGAGTGATGATGCAAAAAGTTAACGTTTAATATAGAAATAGAAAAGATAAGTTATGATATATATTGCAAAAGAGAATAACTGCAAGGGCCGTCAGAAGTTATATTAAGTAACAAAAATAGAAATTAGCACAATGAAAATGAAACATAAAATAATATGTTATATATAATATGATGATGGTAGGTTTGAACTTGTTTTTGAGTCACATTTCAAACCAAGAAATAATACCGATCATGTAAACTATAGAAAAAATCTCACTTTAAAATGCATCAAATAATGTTCTTATGAGAGATTTATAACGGGTGTTTTTCTAGACGTGTCGTTTTCAAGAAGAAATAAAACGCGGATAATTTAATGTTATGGCCAAGAATTTAGCTTTATTATAAAGATAAGGGTTTGCTATTATGTTTTAAAAATGATTTCGGGCAAGTGGCCGTCGCGGCTGGCTCGAATAAATTCCAGCCGAGTGGCCTTATTTTCAACCACTTTTTGGAGAAATTAAGGCCGTATGTCAGAAATAACGCGCTGAATATTCTCTTCCAAGGCGTCAATCTTCTCGGGCTTATCAAGCGACTTCATATAACCCCACAAAAATTAGTCTAGCGGTGTTAAATCGCACGATTTTGGAGACCATGCCACAGGCCCACGACGAGAGATAATGCGCTCACCGAAAGTTTCCTTCAATAAATTGATTATTTGGTTGGCTGTATGGCATGTAGCGGGGAATTGTTGGAACCAAAGCTCGTTGCCATCGAAATCCTCCAATTCAGACACGAAAAAGTCATTTCTAATCGCTCTACAGCGTTCCCCATTGACTGTAATATTATGGCCGGATTCATTTTTGCAGAACTATGGAACAATGATTCCCTCTAGAGCACACCAAACACTGACTTTTTGATAATGTAACGATAAGAATTGACATACCCATTTAACCAAAACTGAACAAAGTTTTCCTGTGATGCGTCGCGCGAAGCGAACCATTATTTTGGTAATAAGTTTGCACGATTTATAAACGTTGTTCATTGTAAACGTTTCATTATTTATAAAATGGCAAACCTCACTAAGCATAAATCAAGTGACAGCTGTCAAAAAGACAAATTCCGAAAAAAGTATTGCCAGACTGGAAACCACACGTCTAAAAAATCAACCGTTATAACTTATATTTTATCACCTGTTGAATGACTAGTTTCATGAATTATTAGTTTATATTTGGTTGTAGATAACTCATATTCTCAAGGGCCCAAACCAACTTTATCTTCCACCCATCTGTTCTGTGCTACAAAAAGTGTTTTTTTTAATTGGCCCAATCTATTCGATAGGTAGGTACAATTAACATTGGGTACACTAATACATAATTTCTTCCTCTTCTTTTAGAAACTTTTTATTTTATAATAATTTCAAATAAAGAAATACTAGAAATAATAATACCTACCTACTCTTCTTTTGTTTGATTAAATTTTGAATTTTCCAATTTTCTTCTCTAATTCAGTTCACAGAAAACTTTCTGCAATTACAGAAAAAAATGGATACTCAAAAATAAATTACCTACCTAACTTTCTCAATTTTTTTTAATTTTTTTTTTTTCAATTCAAAAGAGGCTTTTCTTAATAATTTGTTTCTCGTTGTCGTTTAGCATCTTAGCGATACCTAATGTCATTTGTTTTCTTATTTCGTTTTTTTCTTTTCTCTTAGCTCCTTCTAACGCTATAAAACAGTACAAAAAAAACGATTGCTGCCTGCTATTAAAATCGTATCAACAAAGCCAGATGGAATAGTAGGTTTAGTCATAGTTGTTATAAATTTTTTTTTGCGTGGTTTCTTTTTTGCCAGATTTGCCAGGACAGACATATTGAACATTGCCAAATAAAATCTAAAAATACCAACTTATGAACAGAATGAAAAACAATATTATATTTTTAGTTAGGGGAATTTTAGAAAGGCAATACTGTCAAAGAGATAACAGTCGTTGTACGGCTGAACTAAGCAATTTATTCATCTGAAAAGTCTAAAGCAGAACAAAATTTAGAGCTTACCACTCACACACAAAATACAAAATTTAAATGGGGTCAAAATTTTTCTTTCGACAAATTCGAAATTTCATTCATATCTACTATAAAAATATTGACGACAATTTCATAGTCACATAAAATTGGGACGACATATACATTAGAATGTCATATTTGTTCAAATTGGACACTTTCAAGGTTAAAACAGAATTTCGGAGAAGCAGAATTAGTTGTGTTTTATGTCAAAATTTGTATGTAAGATGGCAAGCAATGTGGTGAAGAGTAATTTACTTTTACATTTTGCTTTTAATTTGATTTGATTTAAAATTCTTCATATAATTTAGAATGGTGAGCTGGAAAAAAAACTTCATTGGTACAAGCTCCCACAACTTCCCTAGATGATCAAATATTTTGAGCACCGATTTAAACAAAATAAAACAAAAAATAATTTTCTAATAAAATAGAATGAACTCGAAACCTCAATTATGAATAAATAAAGAAATTATTGTTTGGTGATCTTTTTTATAAGCAAATGTATCTACATATATTTTCATACTTTTAATAAGGCAACTCTAGCCATTTCTATAACTGGGTGTTGTATTTGAAAGCCTCTGCTTAACCGTTTTAAATTAACTTTGGAATACGCAACCACTAAACGAGAGGAAGAAAGAAAAAAATAAGCCGTCAATTAGTTTTTAATGAAGGAAATCGATTTACTATCAAATTATTTGCGGTTGACGTTGACGAAATTTTTAGCACCCTTTTATAGTTTTCGTCGTGTAGGCAAAGCTTTTTCAATATATACATATATACATATGATTGTATCTAACAAATTGAATTCTTTAAAAATAGAGATACACCTTAAAGTTGTATTAAAAAAACGAAATCAACGACAAAAATACGTAGACTTTTTGTTTCTTTTACGATCTGATAAATGACGATTGAAATTTCACTTTGAAGGAAAAAGAAAAATTGCAAGTCTGTTAAATTGGCGTTAAATCGGATTTTGAATAATGAAAGCTTTCGGTCTAGCTATCATCACAATGAGCGTAAGTTGATTTTAATTGGAAATTTATTAAGAAACAAAAAACGACCAGCCAGAATCACGAAGTGCGGCGGATTTTCAAACTAAATAGCATCGCAGTGAGGAAGAAATTAAGAAAAGGCGTCTAAAGGAAAAGTTTCCATTGAGGCGTTAAATTAGTGTTGTGATGTTAAGCACATATACGTATTTATGTATATCTAACTATCCATTACGTAGTGTATCTACATTTGTACACACCTATAAAAAAAAAACATGACTCATAGTTTCATTAGTATTAGATTTCAATACATTCGTTGTAGCTACTAGAATGAGTAATAATTTAAATTTGTAGTTATAAACAATTCATATTCACGTGGCTTAGCTCATTATTATGCTTTGCTTTTGATGGATTGCAATTTGCTTAGGAATTTCAATAAAATATTTTCTTTTGAATTAAAATTAAATGCTGGTGTTGTATTTGTGATTGAGTAGACGGCGGAAATTGTATTTGGGTACTTCGTCTAAAACAACGTTCGAAATTATGTTCTGTCAATATCGCTATTCCTAATTGTGTGGTCAGGAATTATGTTAGCGCTATCAAGACTTTTATACCTACAGGTTCAACAGTTTAACTCGTTTTTTTTTAGAGGAGAATAGGTTTCATAAGTTTTTCTAACCCAATTCGGGATGATACGGAGACCAGACCTGGGAGGAATATCCAGACATAAAGAAAGGTAATAAAAGAAGACTTACGGAAGTAGGGAATTGGAAAGTCTTTGGAAGTGCGTTTATCCAAGTGTGTAATTTGCTCTATTAATGATAATCCGAAATATAAGCAATTGTAAGAAAAAAACACCAATATCACGAATGGAACACAGTTGTTACCGAAATGGCTTGAGTATGACCAAATATTGTAGCAGTCATTAGGGCGCTTTGAGAAAATAATGACTTGACATATGTTTAAATTCAACTGAAGAAAATGCCGAACTTCCGAATAAGGAAGTCGGTGAGTTGCGAAAACGACAATGTTTTTATAGGAGAGCACAATGTTCAAAGTTAATCGAATGCATCGGGCGGATAGGGTTCTATTTTAGTACCTATAATGTTTAGTCTTTTCTAGTAACATTGTGTTTCGTTTCACTTATTTGCTGATTATGTGCAAAGCTATCTGTCCGTCCAGTCCACATAGCTTAGCACCACCTACCAAATCCTTAAAATTCTTACTTAAACATTGTCTTAGACCACAGCAGGATTATAATACAGTGAAACCCGCTTAAGCTAAACAGCAAAACATTCGTCTTCAGTTAAGCGGCTGTTTGACTTAAGCGCACCTAAGATAACTGAAAAAAAATTCAGTTAAGCAGATCTCGGAAAAGTGAATAATATATTTCACATAAAAAGGTCCCGAATAACTGAAAAAATATTTCAGTAAAGCAGACTTCGTGTTACGAAACAAATTTTACTACATCCAACAAGCTCAAGCAGCTAAAAAAACAACCTGTGTTAAATGTAATTTCCGTACGGGTTATAAACTTAACATTGGTGGTGGAGGTGAACGTATAAAAATTAAGCAATTCAGCACCCGTTTAATTTGTTTTGTTCGATTTTTGATTTTTCACTTAGCCGAGTTGTTTGTTATTCGGGTTTTTCACTAAAGCGAGTTTCAGTTAACCGAGGTGGTTCGCATGTAAGTAAATATACATGGGATATATGAATGTTTTCAGTTAAGCGGGTTTTTCAATTAAGCGAGTTTCAATTAAGTGGATTCTAATGTATATCGGTATTTTAGAAGAAAATATTTAAAGAAAAAAAGAATGTAGTTACAATTTTGTCTGTGATATGTATTTGTATGCGATATTCTGATACCCTCCCGACAAAAAGATCATTACAGTATCCCTTAAGCAGGTAATTTTTTTTCAAAGAAATGAAGAAAATACAATAGGAACATTTTTACTAGATAAGCCCGTACGTTGTATTTTGAATCGCTTAAATGATATATGTATGTACGTATTTACAAAAATAATCCTTGGAGTTAAAAATTTGAACTTTTTTAAAATTAAAAGTTCTTCTAATGTTAGTAAATCTTTATCATTATGCAAAGGGTTTTTCAATAAGGATGCGTCGGTGATCAAATAGAATGCAAGAAGCTGTATAAACACAATTTTCAAATTATTTGAAAAACCCGAACATGTCATTTTGCACAGTGTATGGTATTACTTAAAAGCTAACTTTGAGAGCATTGGTCAATTGCGGGTTATTGGCATTCGATTGGTATGTATTTCAAAAATAAAACTACAAACGATCACTTATTTTTATCATTTGGACAAAGCTTCTCACTAATTTCATGATTTAGCATCAGTAGCTAAATAATAAACAACAGCTTTAACAGAAGCCCCTAAAACAACATGGCCATCACAATTTGTCAACATCGACAGTACAGAATCAAAACCTTCGTCTCCTCGTTTAGTATATTATTACTTGAAAAAATAAAAGCGCCCGGCACGCTCAAAAAAATATTCTCCAATCAAGTTCTACTGAAAACCAGAGTCATGACACTATCGAAGTCGGATATTTAACTTGAAAACAAAAATGCACAAAAAATACACGCAGAAAACCTAAAGTTTGCTTAATACAAAACATCACTGTTAAACAAAAGGAATAATTAATCAGACTATTTGTATGTACATAGTTAAGACGCGAAATATTTGTTTTAATTTCTGCAATACTTATTTGACTGTAAAAGATACAAAAATATATATACAGCATTTTCGACAAGAAACTTCCAAAGGCAGAGTCGGAGTGATTTTTTGAGAGTGAATTGATTTACATTTATCATTTCTGTAACGAAAGGATAAGATAGATATATATCTACACATTTTTACAAGAGTACACTACGCGTTGTTCAGCTCAAAACGGCTTCTTGATTATATATTCTTCTTATGGGTTTTTCGGCTAGTTGATGTTGATTGCTTTCCCAGATAAAATTCATTCGAGAAAAATCAACATGCAAACATTAACAGCAAAGTTCAAGATTTTCGGAGCATGAATTTATTGTATTCTATTCTTCTCTGGTCCTGAATAGATTTCCTTTCAATCATTTTCTATCGTACTATTTTTCTTCTTTTTTTTCTGTTTTTATTTCCCCTCTATAGCTATTATCATTTTTTTTTAAATTTGTTTTTGTGTTAATTAATTATTTGCCTTCCAAAAAACAATTCATGGTATTTTGACCTGGTTTCTTACAGAATTTTTATTGAGTTTTTGATTGCAGATGTTTTTTCAATAGCAAAAGCATTTTTTTCTTTTGTTTTGAAAAATGTTTTCAGTTCAAAGTTAACAAATAGGGAAAATGGAATTCGAGATTTATTAGGCATTTGGCTCTCGAAACGCATATTTTTCTTTTGTCATATTTTTAAAAATTTTTAATTCTTCAGAAATTTCCCAATAAATCTTTACCATATATAGGTTCGAAGAAGTTTTATTTAAGGAATTTAAGACGAAAATTTAGATCCATTTGAATTATACATAATGTATGAATGGAATAAAATATATTTATCTATAGAAACCATAAAGGTCCCTATTTGTTGTTTAATAAAGTGAAATTTAGTATAACGTTTCAAATTAAATGTATCTATTATAAGAAACAAATTTAAAGTATAACTTTAAATAATTCAATTGGTTTGTAACTAAATAGGAACAAACAAAAAAATAAAACGCACAACTGGGGCCCAACAACAACTTTCTCTTTGTCGTTCAGGTCGGTTAGTGTTTAAAAGATATAATATTTATAAATATTTAATATGTATGTACTCTGTCAGACAAAATAAAGTGCAAATGCAATAACATCGCTTTTAAAATGCTCCGATAAAAAAGTGAGATGGATTGATCACTCTATCTTCACATATTCTCATTTCTTATCAAACCACTAAAAATGGTGCATAAATATTACAACACATAAGGTAGGCACGTGATAAAATAAAGTGCAATTTTGGTATTTTTCTTTTAAAAATTGTCACAAGTTCTCAATTTAAAAAAAAATATTACTATAATCGAAAGGTAATAACATGAAATGTGAATTTACAATTTTTTTAGCATCAAATTTATTCTTTTTTTGCCTATAGCCTTGAAATGAAACAGCTATCGGCCGAATTGAAAGAATTGTTAGATTTGGACGGTCAATGTGGGTTGACATTCCTTAATCTCGCTGAAATGTTGGACTGTCCATATCTGGAGCAAGGAAGGTTTGTATAACCGTTTTGAACGAGGACCTGCTTCCAGTTTTAGAAGTCGGTGTATCGGAGGAAGAGGCAAACGTCAGCAGCTGATGACCGAAGAGTCAAAATTGAGGCCCAAAAAAATCCATTATATTCAGCTGGAATTATCAAAGAAGAACTGCAACTTCCCATAACACCAAGGACAGTTCAAAGGCGGCTAAATGAAAGCGGTTTAAGAAACTATTTAGCTAAGAAAAAACCAATGCTTCGCCAGATAAATATTTTAAAAAGACTTGCTTTCGCTAGGAAGTATTTGGCAAAGCCGCAAACCTTTCGGGAAAGCATTATTTGGTCTTATTTTTGTAGCACGATTGGTGTGCCACCCTGTATTTGAAAAAAAGTTTTTTGGAGAAAAAAATATTTTTTGAAGTGTTAACTTCTTATGGGATAACCCGATTTGTTACGTAAAGCGTTACGGCCGGCGTCCGTATATCTGGCGTCCCTTTCTCTAACGCATACGGAGAACTTTTGAAATTAATCAAATTAACGGATAGCTTTTGAAGATTTTCTCAAGTTAAACAATTTCAATTATAAAATGACGCTGGGCGCATTCTTTTCTATACCTCCAATTTTAATTGGATGCCGCCCATGGGTTAAAATGAGACAGTCAATACCTGGTTCTCAAACCCACTGTGCCAAACTAGTGCCGCGCAATTCAGGTTGCATTTAAAAGACCTTAGGTGTTATATGCATATAGTTAAAATTAAATTAAAAATAGTTCAACTTAGATTTGTTTTAGTTATCGCTTCTATAGGGCGTCCCCAGGCGCACATGTTTTTTTTTAAATTTAACTAAAGCATCTATAAAGATCTCGGATAAATCAAACAAATAATACTAAACAAAAATTAGCAACAATTACATATTTCGGACATTAAAAATTATGTCAGTCCATGTTTTAACACTCTATTTATTATACACGATGTCCGTGAATTTATAAAAAGAAAAACAAAGTTGGATAAAAATTAGAAATTTCCAGGATAAAATAGAATTTCTAAAACAAAAAATATCTTGACTGAATCTGTGTACATACGTATGTGGTGACGAATATTATGTATCGTGGCTGCAGAATAAGAAATTTCTTTGTATTTTATAGAAATTAATTTATTTTGCACAAAATATCAAATGGTAACAAAATATAAAATGGTAACAGACAACAAAAAAAATTAAAGAAGGATGTGCCCATGGAGGTTTATTTTGTGTCGCGGTGTATGTGATGATGAAGGACTAAGTCAGGTAATCAGTAATTATGAGTGATCACATGATGAGTTAATGTCTGGGTCTTGAAAACAAGTCGTCCTTGATTATTTTTTTTATCAATTTAGTCTTATTTTTTTGTCAGTTAATATTTTAATTCTTACATTATATATGTAAAATATCAAGATTAATTTTGTTGTTGTTATTTAATTTCCAGACAACTTCATGTAAAAATACGTTCTCATCGATTTTCTTCGGTCGGTTGTTGTAGGCGCGCTGGTGATGATACTAAATGTTAAGGGCTCAGCGTCTGTGAAGGATGTGCTCTAATATGATAATATAATGTTGATGATGTGTGTTTCAGAATTTTTATAAAATTTAAATTCACTTCTTTCTTTTTTTTAAATTAGTTCTTGAAATATATCCAATGAACTTCTGTAGCGTTTCAACACATCACGGTGACTAAGATTTATGAGCAAGAAGGCAAGGGAAGAGATAAAATGTACCTACAAATATCTACCTACAATGTGTATTTTGAAATACCCAAGCTAACATGTTAAGGTTTTTTTTTTTTGATGAGAAATAATTTAAAAATCTCCTACTGGGTTAGACATGAATAAAAGTAACATGCTTAAAGAAATGCACATGAAAGGTAATGATGACAGGGCGTCTTTTTTTGGGTAAATATAGGGTAGTTTCCTTTTTTTGAAAATTATTATCACTTAGACTAATTTAGAGAATATTTTTTGGAGGGTGGAATTTTGTGTGCGTGAAGAAGAACATCGTTGAAGGATGTGGAAATCATAGAAGTGATGATGAAATTATACAAAAAAAAAATTGGTGGTAAATAATAGATATACAATTAAGGAAATTAGAAACATTTGCAGAACTTCTTTAGGCAAATTTGATAATGTCAGATTTTGGGTTTTTCAATGTCGTTGCAAATAAAATGCGAAAATGACAAATTCTTTGAATTATTATGTTGAAACCAAGTCATGTTAGTATTGTTAAAATTCTAGCTCAACACCCCAACTGTGACATAAACAGATATGCAGCTTTTTCACATGCAGCGAAAATAAATTACACAGGTCCTTATGCGGATTGACACATTCCAAAGGCTGCATGCAGCCCTCTCTGCACGATGTCTCTATTTATAAATTGGCTACCAAGTTTCATTGCAACCACAACAGCAAAGAAAAAAATCTGAAATAATTCGCATTTGGTATTAGTCATATTGACTATAATATTTTTTTGTTTTATGATTTAAAAAATGGTAGGAAATCTATGAATTGGTTAAGACAAATACACTCTTATATGATAAAGTTCGTGTTATAAGAATAGTCATGAGGGACAAAATGAGAACACGAATTTGTTTTCTCTTTTTATTTCATTTAACATCCATTTTCAGTAAATTCAAAATCTTTTACCGCATAACGACTGTTCCGACAGGGCACGTTCAGATGTTGATACAATAGCCTATCTAAGAAAGGTTACTATCTATCTAAAATCCTGAACATCAAAAACCAGATAAATTAAATTTGTATATTTTCGTGCAAATGTTATGATATTTCTCATGGGATACAAGAGTATACCAAAGTTTTTCGAATAGCTTGAGATTTACTTTTTGGTCCCAGCTGTTTTGTCAGCAGCTGTGTTTTAAGATGGGATTACAACAACACCAAGCCATCCGGATAGTTATGGATCGATTTCTGAATGTGGACATAATTTTGTTTTGTTTAGTTTAGTTTGTACATATGTTTTGGGCGCAGCGTTGTATGCAGCGATGAGTGCAGGCATGCTGCACATCTGTTTAAGCCATAACTGGTACACATGCAGAAATATAAAAATGCGAATCAGTGGTCTTCTGTCCAAGAAATTTCTATTGACATAATATTCATAGTTCATAGCACGACCACCTGTTGATTTGGTAGGTATACCAACTAAATTAAGATCAAAATGGTGCCAACGCACCAATTGCAGTCGTTTATAATCTTTTTCGGCACATAATTAATAGAGCTGGAAACGAGACGAGACCAGGAGAGACTTTTGTTAGTCCCGTCTCGATTTCGTCTTACCGAGTCTCGCCTGGTGTAGCATTTTCCTCGCAAAAACTTGAATGTGTAGTATCGTCCCGGTCTCGGTCATGGACTCGCACTGAAACGGAATCATTGGCCGAATTTGTGCCGGGACAATTCGGTGGACTGTCTCGGACGTTCCCCTGCATACATTCAGTCCGTTATCGGACGATTAAGTTCTTGAGTGTTTCTGTGACTGCAAAGTGTTTTCAATACAACTTTGGAAGCAAACTGAAGAGAAGTCCAAACAAGTTCGGACGGGTCGCTTTATCGGTGAATAACAGATGACGGGGACGATGTCGGTTAAAGTGGTGTACGTGTTCTCATTCTTCTACTTATGTCTGATTCAATCGGCTGGGTTTGGCGGTCGTCGCACGAGCATACTTCAGCCGATTATGGCTATGGTGTAGATACCCAAGACGTTAGTCTTGGTTTCTTTCGTGTAATAATATTTTAATATAATAATTAATAATATTTTTTGTCAAACGTCACCAAAAAGGCTGAAACAAAATTTTCCGGACCAAAAAATTAATTTGGAAAAATTTCAAATTTTCTGAGGTAAAATTTGAATTTTGTAGAGGTTTTTAATCCATTTAAATCGGAGCCATCCTTCAATAGATTTTGACATTTCATTGCTTAACAGGTCGGCAACAATCCATATTTTGACAATTGGATACAATTTTTTCCAAGTGTCACCTAAGTATTGAAGCCGCTTTTTTTCCGGAGAGAGCAATGCTCGGACTGTGTGACGAATTGATCCGTCTTCTAGAATTAACAATGATCTACACTTCTGTCCCAAATTGAGTCCCAAAGATTCGAAATTCAGTACATCATTGCCTCGCCGATATGTTTGTAACGGGTGATTTTTTTGCTACTTGGTTTTTGACGTTTATATTTTTGACAGATCACACATGACAAATTCCACGAACATTTGACATTTCGATTCAGTATTGTTTGCCATTTCATCATGAATAGACTTACGCCTGAACAACGTTTGCAAATTATTGAAATTTATTATCATAATTCGTGCTCTGTGAAAAATGTGTTTCGAAAGCTTTTATCGCAAAATTGTCTTCAGCGACGAGGCTCATTTTTGGTTAAATGGATACGTGAATAAGCAGAATTGCCGTATTTGGAGTGAAGAGCAGCCAGAGGCAATTCAGCAGCTACCAATGCATCCCGAAAAATGCACTGTTTGGTGCGGTTTATGGGCAGGCGGCACGGCATCATTGGGCCGTACTTCTTTAAGGACGATGAAGGCCAGGGTTACGGTCGATGATAACAGATTTTTTTTTGCCGAAAATGCAAGAATTGAACTCGGTCGACATGTGGTTCCAACAGGACGGTGCCACATGCCACACTGCACGCGAAACCATGCATCAATTGAGAGGCGAATTTGGTGAGCAGTTGATCTCACGTTTTGGCGCAGTCAATTGGCCACCAAGATCATGTGATTTGACCCCGTTAGACTATTTTTTGTGGGGCTATGTTAAGTCTATTCTCTATGGGGACAAGCCAAACACGATTGCTGCCTTGGAAGCCAACATTGAACGCGTCATTGGTGAGATTCCGGCCGAAATGTGTGAAAAAGTTTGCCAAAATTGGACCTTCAGAATGGACCACCTGAAGCGTAGCCGCGGGCAACATTTAAGTGAAATTATTTTTAAAAAGTAAATGGCAGAAATTGATTTATCGATCCAAATAAAAATTTCATTCACTTTTTACAAGTTTCTGTGTTTTTTTGAATTTTCAAAAACCAAGCTCTTAAAAAATCACCGTTTAGAATTTCTCGGACATCATTCCACAAGGACGTGATATTTTCGGCTGAGACGCGAGACGCTTTCCCAATTGCATAATTGGCGTCACTTACACAAGGTACAGGACGACAGAAAACAATTTAATTTTGTTTGAGTTGAAAATAAACACTAACAAAAAAACAATAATTCTGCGCCATTCAGGTGCGTAAATTTCAAATCAGAATGACATTAAATACAATGTGCAAAAAAGTTCACAGTATGCCATTACTTGTCCCAAATTTTGAATGACAAATGACATTTGTGTCTTTTCTCTGTTTTTCTTTTTAATTAAAATAAAATTTTAAAATTAAAACAAACTTCGTTATAAAACCTTAATTATACTAAATTCATAAGATCCGATCTGAAAAAACAAACACTGACTCAAAGACAAGACAAACAAGACAACAAAAAATGTTTCAAAAAAAAAAATACAAAAATTTAATAAAGCTAAAGAAAGCACCGCACTAATTAAGATTGCAAATCCTAACCCATTTGTTAGAACATTCTGCAATTCTTATGGAGGTATAATTTTTGATGTATGTAGTATACGTTGTGTGTACGTTTTTGCATATGCATAACTACACCATACGTAATCAATCAAAAACTGACTAAAAAGCCAACCTCATAATTTAGAACAAAAGCCGTCGCTGTTTTGCCTGCTGCTACCCTTTGCTTCTACTTCATGACTCAACCCCTTTAAATTGTTACTGATTCATTGGTGATATGAGAAACAACACCCACTCTTCGTTGTTCATACGGTGAAAACAATTTTCCATTTTCCAAAAGGTACAACACAAAAAGTAAGTACACATACTATTGTATAAGTTCTTGTGCCGAAAAATGTTCCTAGTGCCACCAGCGAACGCCAGCATTCACCAACAGAAGCAAGAGTTACGTTTCCCTTTTGAACCTTGTCTCTGCAGATCATTTTTCTAGAGGTGTATCACATACATATAATATACGTTAGGTACCTATTTATAGTACCTATACTGCATATGATTTCCTAGCAAATCTACTCTGTTTCGAATTCCCTTGCCTTAGACCTTCTATAGCATAACTGAATGGTTGTTAGTGTTCTGCTTATGGAATGCTTGCAATTTCTGTCATAGAATCCTGAAATAGCATCTGTGACAACCACTATATCAGTACCCCACAGTCACATGAGCAAAGGAAAATTACCCTATAGCTTTTTTGGGAAGAGATACAGCATCAGCAATCACGTAATATGGGGAAATGGGGTATTATGTAGGGTAGGTACTGCTACAATATGAATGGGCAAAATATGTACGTAAGGGTTTACTTTAGCATTCATCAAAATTTTTTTCAAAATAGCTATCTACGGCCTTTAGTCCTACACAAATTGGCGTTTCATCCCGGCGATCTCACTTGGGCTCATCAGTTGACTATAGTGAGGATATTTTTTGTCAATACCCAATTTTTGCCAAGTTCATTTAATCTTACATAAATGAAGTCTAGTGTGAACTATATCCAACAAGACTAAAATTCCTAAGTTTTTATTCTTTTAAGTGAATTTTGGGGGTGGCCATGGCGCGATAGTAGTGTGCTCGCCTGTCAACCTAGTGGTTACGGGTTCGATTCCTGCCGTTGTCTGTCTTCTTATATTCCATTAAAAACCAATTCTAAAAATTGTCATAAAATAAGTTGCTGCTTTGCTCATTACATGCTCTTTAGGCATAACACTAACAACATGTGATTGAGTAAACTAGCATACCCATAAAATATAACTATGAAATAAATAAAATAATGCGAATTATAAGGGACATAAATAAATAAGACACGGTAGTTCTCTCCTCATTAGTTCAGCCGCCATCCCTGGAGATAAATCTGAGACAACAACCAGCTCTAGTCTCAGAACATCGCGCAACAAATCTTTCCTATCCTTCTTTCTCTTCTTCCACCGGATGCCTGCGCTGTGTTAAGAAAAACATATAAAGGGTATTCATAATCCCTTGAGCGCGTGCAAAGTTATAAAAAAAAAGTATGTTTTATTTCATAATGGAAAAAACGATTGGGCTTTGTACTTTCTGTTTACCTAAAGATTTATATCAAAAAAGTATTCAATATAATGAATTGATTCTGGACATTAAATCAGTCGTTATACTGGATCCCCACTGTATACATTTAAGAAAAAATATTTTAAATGCTTTTAAAAATGAAAAAAAAATTAATTAAAAATATTGGTGCGCAGTATAAATTTTGTGAAATTTCGAAAAAAATCGGTTGAACCATTTATGAGATAGTCAAAAGCAAAAAAAAGGTTCTATGGAAAGTACCGTTTTTAGACATTTTTTAATTTTTTTTTCAACCATATGATCTGTCGTGCCTAAAAAGCTGCACTGATTTTTTAAAACCAAAATCGTTAGAGTCAATTTCCCCTCCGTACAATACCTAAAAAAAGTCTATATACCAAGTTTGAAGCAATTCGTCCCACCCGTTTAGGCTGTGGGTGACTATACATACATACAGACAGACTGACATACAGACGGACAGAATTTTTATACCATATTTTTTCGTATTCGCTATCATCGTAATGTCATGTTTTATTGTTATCTCAAAACTTTTTTTTTCGACGAATGCATAACTTGCCTTAGTGTACCTATAATCGCAAGTAAAAATGGATAGGTAAGTAATAATATATATTATTAAAACTTCCTTGTTAAATTAAA
This sequence comes from Philhelius pedissequus, assembly GCA_910595825.1. Taxonomy (NCBI): domain Eukaryota; kingdom Metazoa; phylum Arthropoda; class Insecta; order Diptera; family Syrphidae; genus Philhelius; species Philhelius pedissequus. The sequence continues at coordinate 265,072,075 of OU343160.1, forward strand.
CAAAACATTTTTAAAAGTTTATTATTGTGACTTACAAAAATTCTCACAGAGGAAGATAAGCCACACTTCCTTAGAAAACAGAGAAAAATATTTATCCGTTGAAGATGTTTTCATTGGAAACAAAGCTAATGAATTTCTTAAAAAATCGAACCTCATAAGTTTTAACAAAAATGAAATTAAAACAAATGCTTGACATTTTTTATTTAGAACTTTGAAAGCAACTGCTAAAAAGATTTGATTTCAATAACAATGATTTTAGAATATTGTCTATAATAACATCTAAAAGTATCCTGACGGATTACAAATATTGCAGATATTTTGTCCCGCGCGCTTCGGGCTTCATGGATATAACTACCTCTTAAAAAAAATCAATCTCGAATGGACTTGTTGCATCCTTTCCTCTTTAAATGCTCCTTGCTGTCTTCACTCTTCACTTTATTTTTCACAAACAAAACAATTGCAATCCGCTTTTCTTCAACTTATTTAATATTAAATTAGGTACATATAAGGTTAATAAAAACTTAAGTTGTTTGTAAAAAAAAAACTTTTTTATTAAATTTTTTGAAACACAATTAAAGTGAAACGTTTAATAGTCATTATTTTCTACATGCTCCAAAATAAAAAAAAATAACTTTTTATTGATTATTTTTTTAAATATACTCAAATTTACCAAGCAACTTTACTTTGTGTTTCTGTAATAATTAGGATTTATTTTCCGACCAACTTTTTCGTAAAAAAAATTCTAAGAAAAAAAGTCAGTTTGGTCATACTAAATCAAATATAAATGTCAGTAAATTTCAAAGAGCTGACTTTGAAAATCAGATTCATTCAAGTTCATTTTGTGCATTTGACTGAAAATGAGTATTATTCGTTCGGATGTCATTCATCGAATTAGCTATTGATTCGAATTTCAAAATTATTAGGAAGAAGGGTCGATCACATTGGCCTTAAAGTTTAAAGTAATTTAGTGAATTATTTGATACCTTTTTATTTATTTAAATATTGAAATTATTTTCCAATTAATTATATTTGATAATAAATGAAAAAAAATATGGCTAACCTTAATTTTATGTGTATTATGAAATTTTCAGATTTTAATTATTTTGGTCACTTTTTACTGGTTTTGGTCTTGTTTATTTTCGATTTTGGTCCGAAGTTTTATTTCCAAGTTGCAAACGTGCTTTGAGGTAGTTTGTAGTACTTGTTTAGTACTTTTTCAAAAGTACTTTTAAGACATTTAAGTACTTTTAGTACTTTTGATACTTACATTTTAAAGTCCTTTCAAAATAATAATTTTTCCCGAAATTCCTGATGTTGAAAAAGATTTTACTTCCCATCCTCATGTCCGAAAAAATGTACTAAATCAACACCTGTTAAACAACGGCAATCGATTAGGAAATACAGACCGCACCTTAAGCCAGGTGGTGTACTCAAGCAAATGGAAAAGGACCTTAGCCAACTAGGGGTGCGAAATAGTGTTGCCGAAGTGACACGATCGTGCACTTTTGGCACTTTTTAATTTAAATGGCACTGTGGCACTCAACGGTTCAAATAGCATCTAGCAATCGTTGAGCAAATATTTTCAAATTTACCCAAGTTCATGATCAGACTTTTAGGTTAACCATGTGGTAGTGCTTCAGCAGGAAGGGTTCTTTCATGCTTAAATAATATTAAAACCCATAATAACAATCGACTTTCTTATAAAGTAGTAAGATCGCTTTCGTCGTTTAATGAAATTATAAAGGCTAAAACTTGCCAGCACTTCTTCATACACACAATCTAAAGACTAATTGAAGCTTTTATTTATTTTTTGTTACGTTTCGTTTAATGGAGTTCTTTTATTTTATCAATTTATTTAAGCTTTATTAAATTTGTGTTTATTTATTCTTATTGTTCCTTAAGTTTTAAGGTGCAATAAATAAAAATAAAAATTACATAAGAAATCTTCGATTTTTTTGTTTGTTTTGTTGGTGGCAACCAGTGGCCTAACTTTCAGTTGTCAGCTTTGGCACTTACACAATTTTTTTCCGGCAACACTGGTGCTAAGTACTATTCTATCCCAAAAATTAGCTCAAGTGAGATCACTGGGACGACATGCTCATATTGTATTTATGAAGTCTGTCCGTTTACCGAAAATGCTAGGTAGAAGATTATTTTTCCAAACTTCAACCGAAATATATACGAATTGCATTTACACATAACTCTCATGTGATCATAGGAAGTGAATTTTTAATACTACCTAAATGGCAACCATCACGTCTTTACCAAATTTAGAGGCTTAATTTCAGGCCCAGATTTATGAAGTTGTCGTGGAATGTCTAATGTAAACCAACTTTCGCACAGCTTTAATTAAAATGTCGCACACAAAACAGGTAGAGTTGGATGAATAGGGGTTGACTTGACACTCAAAGGTGACATGGTATATGTAGAATGTTCCAAATATGTCACAAATTCACATTCCAACCTAACTGCATTCCACTTGTACAAAGATCCTACATACATATACGAGTATAGTCTTTTGCGCATAAGCCCTTACAGCTCGATCGATTCGTAGGTTGGTATGTATATATGTGTTAAGGAGATGTTTCTACACGGTTGCTACGTGTCGTCGATGTCGCACATTTAGAGAGTCTACTTTTAAGTGAAACATCTTCAATTAGGCAAAAGGACCTTGTACCCAACAATCTCCTCGCCATAAGTAGTCAAGTCAGTCACGGGTTCTTTAACTGTAACACTTTAGTTCTGCTGACAGTTCGGGTGGTTGGTTCAGTTAGAGAGAGATGCTCATCTTCCCTATTTATAATTAAAAAGATCTCACCTGGCAGAAAAGCACACAATAATTAATTGTGGCCAAATGAGAAGGCGACACTGGAACACACCGAACTAAATCTAACATACATGCTTGATATTAAAATGATACAAGAGCAACAGGAGTATACGAGCACCTACATGAGTGTTTTGAGAAATGGAATAAGTTGACTGTACGAGGACACAATCCTTATAATTTTGAAAAAGAAAACGCATGAAGCTCCAAGGATGAAGACATGGGTGACAGGGCATTTATTAAGGCAGTCCACACAACTTAACAAAAAAAAAAAATTAGTAGCATATTTTATGTGTTGAAGAAATTTTTCAAACTGCCTGCCACCCACTTCTCGTAGATATGTAGATACTATCATGCCACCTACCTACATATCTTCCAAAGCACTGTCAACTATTTATGTTACGGACTACATTTTCACATCTGGAGTTCATTTCACCAAGGACTCTTCGAGTCAACCTGAATTCATTTACTAAATGAGAATGCCCTCACTCACTAGCTGAGCGGTGCGGCAGCGGGCGCGGCGCGCGTAGGAAAAAGAAAGAAATTAAAAATAATGAATTGGAACAACTTTATATACCAACTTGGGCATAAAATGAGGGTCCATTCAAACTGACAGACAGTCCGACAGAACTCTACCTACCTACTTATTATACATCTGTGTTCACTATATTTTAAATGTGGTAGACTTTTGCAAATACGAATTTGAAAAAAAAAATACACAAAAAAAACTAGATCAAGAATTTGCATCTTTGCATTTCACAGTTACAAAAATCTAGAACAATTGTCTTGTCCGCATGGTCCTTTTTAGTGTTCTATTATTAAAGTTGACACAAGCGCCTTTTAAAGGGATTATATTATGTATATATTTAATAGCTAAGAGGTTGACTTCGTTTTGGGGAAGTAATGTGCTGCCATCTGTTGATTTAAGGAAAATTCAGGTGAGATACAAGTAGGGGAAAAGTTGTATAAATGGCAATATCTCGCTTAAGGAATACCTATTTAAGTTTTTCGAAGACAAACATAGGTACATTTATAAAAACACTGATCTGTTTTTCAATGGGGATACATTTGACCTGTAGTTAGGATTCAGACTCCAGACATTTCTATGAAAAATGGAATTAATCTTCGGTAGGGGTTACCAGATGTAAACATAAATATTGACATACACTGGTTAGAAAGAAGTATAATTAATGACCACATCACTATCGTTAGCAACCTCAGGTGAACTTTACCTTAGAACATCATCTAGGTTTAAAATGATCTTGTAGGATATCAAAATGTTTTCAAAATGGTTTCCAGGAGTTCTTAAATTCATCGTGTACAGATCAAGTATGTGGTCTGCAGTTCCTTCCAGAATGTAGCCTGACATCTCTTCATTTAGCACTTGCAATATCCCTGATATATATATCGTTACTGACGCATCGTTTAAAAGCAGTGATAGGCATAATCGAATGATTTCGATAATCCAGATATTAGTATTCGAGTGATCATAATAATCGAATGATAATTAGAATTATGAAAAAGAAATCAAATTGGAATAGTTTGCTCCAATCTTTTACTATGAACATGTTCCATATTTAGTTTGAATTTAGAGAGGTCACATGCCAATAAATACTTAAACATTTAAATTTTAAGTACAAAACATGTCTTTTCCAAAATGGACAATAAAATAAATACTTGGGATTTGTTTTATTTTACTTATAAGATAGTAAAACAAAATTATTTATTTAATTTAAAACTTTTAAAACATTTTTTTTTTAAGATATTCTAATTTTAATATATTAGTTAACAAAACAAATATATAATTATGCATAAGAAATGCTCAAATACACCAAGCCCAATTCCAACTCTATAATCTCAAATGATATAATTCGTATCTTCCATTTTTATTCATTTTTGGCCATTCCATTAAAACAACAATCTCAAGTGTTCTACAAACAGTCGAGAACCGAGTGATTACAATTACTAATGCTATTGATTCGAATGATAAATGCTACAGAAACAGATACATAAAAAGTGATAAATGGAAATCATTCGAATGATTTCAGATGAAATATCCAGATGTCTCGAGATAATGTAAGAATCGATTACAATCGATTATTTAATAGGAAAGCGCACATCATTATTTAAAACCTTGGTTTCAGTTTTCTAATGGGAACAATTGTGCTCCGACAAATTCGCACTTCCGACCAAATTTCTGAATTTTTCAACCGAATCCAGTGGAAAGTGTTTTTACCTAAAAATTTTTAGGCTAAGTAGTACGTGCGTTGTAATTACAGGGTTGCCTATGGTTTCAACTATCAGTCTTTGATAATGCTAAAAAATTGACCATTCAATGTGGAGCATAAAGTGGAAGTTTAGTTTTCTCCTTATTGATTCTTAGTGGGTGAACTGCCAAGTCAACAAACTAAATTGACGATTTCGGAAAGGTCGACGCTTATCTACAGAAGTTTCACCAAGTTTTAATGCTTGCCAATATCCACAGAATGTTACTGAACGGCGCAGGGCGGCGTCGATCATCGTACATCATCGAAAACAACAATGTCATTTTATTGTTATCATCATCAACGAAGAAAGCTATGAAAACTAAAGGCTCTTTGATTCAGAACGGATGATGTAGATTTAAACAAGGACCACACATGGATATTCTTTCTGTACAAGCAGTGTAAGGACATGGTTATCTCACGCTGAGGCTAAGTTAACTAGCCGGGAGTAACACAATCCCCAAATCCAAAATCCCTACAACCAATAATACCCATCACATTTTTCATTTTATATATCTTTTCAGGATTTCCATTGCATGATTGTAGGTAATTTGAATTTGTGACATACTCCACTCGTAATGCCAATGCTCAGCGTTTTAAATATATGCTATCTCAAAAAAAAAGCACATTTTATGTATACGAGTATCATTATAGTTTAACATGTATCCGACCTAATTGGAAAACCCTTTATTTTAATAAGATATCGGGTGACTGCTGTGTAGCACGAGATCTGCCGTATTACCATTTTTCTCAACAAAAAAAAACACAAAGAACACAATTTTAATTGTTTGAAAATAAAAGCATAAAACAAATAAAATTCAATTAAACTATTTTAATATTAAAAAAAAAATATGTATCCTAAATTAATTTTTATTTTTTTAGGAAAAACACAGGTGATTCTGCATTAACTAAATATCAATACTTACTAACTTTTAAATTATTTAAACACTCCATAATTAATTCAATAATAAATTGATACAAATGGACACAAGTTAAATACAAAATATATTATTTAATTTATTGTTAGCTAAATGAAAACAATCTAATCATGAATTTCATATTTAATTCAATAAAAATTCATAATCATTTAATAGAGTTTTCGAAAAAAAAATGCAAATCCTTCCGGTGAAATGCTAAAACTAAAAAAAAAAATTACAAATAATCCTTTGCTCCGTGTAAATGTTTGCCTTTCCAGGTATTATTATTATTATTTCATCCATCACGAACAAAAAAAAAATCATTTGTTTTATTGTTTTGTTTACAATCAATTTAATTTTAATTTTTAATTATAATCTATATGAGTGAATTCCCGAAATGACAATAAAATACATTTCAACTTTGCAAAAATTTGTTGCCAATACAAATACTTGGCACTCCCAAAAACAAATATTCATTGTTTCAATTTCAAAAAAAAAAAATATATAATAATATTAAATTTGTGGTAATGAAAGTGCAAAGTTTCTAATTACCCTCTCTAATTGGACAAAATGATAAAAAAAAAATAATAAAAAATAAATATAAATAAATGGACATGAAATTCCCAGGAATTGCTGGGTCACCTTTCAACACTCAATGACACGACCAATTTGTTAAACTGACCATAAACTCATTATAGTGACAGTTTCATATGGTTTTTTTGTGTGTTCAGTCAGCTTGATAAACCGTTGCCAGCTATCGAATTTAAATAAATAAAATATGGGCTTTTGGACGTCTGGTTGTGGTGGTCTTCGGCAAGTCATCATCCTTCGGTCGTTGATCGTCCTTTTACCTATGTATACCGAAACGGAATGTACCAATCAAATAACCAACAACAAAAATACCAAATTCAAGAAGACCAAGCGAATTTGGTGAATAATTTAAAATGACAATCGTGTTTAGACTTCGAAGTGAAGTACAAAAACTTATGAAAAAACTTCACCACATTATTTATAACACTCTGAGTTACTTGAAATGATCTTCTTGAAATTGCCAAAGATGAGGAAAATAGTTCCCAAGTATGAAAACTTAAAAACTAAGAACTGAAATCGAAAAAAAAATTAAACTTCAAGTTTGTATTTTATAAAGTTCCGACACACAATAAATCAGGAGCCGTTATTTTTCCGGCTAAGAAGAAAGACTTAAAAAACAATCGAGTCAATCACGTAAAACGATGAAGTTTGAAGAAAACCGCTTCAGCGGCTTAGGCTGAACCACCCAAATTAATAAACATGGACTACGGGTGGTTTAGGACTTATTTTGTGGACTAAGAGTGAAATTTGAAATGCTATTAATAAAACAGAATTTCTGCTATTTGACGTTTACCAACTTAGTCCTTCGCTAGACCATCGAAAATGTAAAATTTGCAGGAACATAGAATAAAAAGAGATAAAGTTGATACTTGTTGTAGTGTATTTTGTTCGGTTTTTTTATTAATAAGAAATTTTAGTCCATGGTCTAACTCTTATTACATGGTTTTGTAAGTAAGTGGACTAAAGGTGGACTAAGCTGTTTTTATTAACAGGGCTGTACGTGTCGTTTTGTGGCTTTTTCATTGCAAAAATGAATTTTATCCAAATTTCTATTATTGATCGCTGCGATTATTTTGAAAACTGCGTTCGCTGATACAAAATCTGGTTCAATTCGCAAATATGGCAAGAGTCGTATCTTCAGTAAATTGCCGCTCACCTTAACCGTTCGGATTTGACTGAACTGAAGGAATTGTAGGTCCACCAGCTGTCGCGAGGTGGCCTGCAAAATGTCGACCTTCCTGAATTCAAAACAAATCGAGGTTGGCGTTGTGGCTTCATGGATATCCGAATATTAGATATTGCCATGAATTGGTCTGATCAGAGTGATACTGGTTATAATGACAGCTACCACACTTTTTGTCGAGTTCGTCAAATTCGAACTTCTCCTCATTTGGGGATGGCAGTGGCGCCGATAGTTGTGTGCTCGCCTGTCAACCTGTGATCGGCCGCCAACCTGTGATCGCCTGTCAACCTGTGTCGCCTGTCAACCTGTGATCGCCTGTCAACCTCCTGCCGTTGTCTATTACGTCTTATTTTCCAAAAAAATATAAAGCCTATATTCCAGATTTCACTTAGTGGCGTGCTCATAAGATCATCGTCATATTCTTAAAAAGTATCGAGATCAGCTAAGCATTGTTGACCTAATAAGCTCTGCTTGGCGCAGTAACTTTATTGATCTTTCGATGAAATGGAATTGAAAATAGGATATTTGTTAAAATACCAGTCAGTGAATAATAATCATCGACACATACGATTGTGGTATGTAGAGGTATCATCCACTACCATACAATTAAGTTATAGTTGATTAGCAGTTAAAGAAGATAAATCCATCAGCACTGACGTCATTGAAAAAATTCTTGAAGAAAAAAAAATTGCTCGGCCGTCTTCCTATACGTGACGCAAGCTTTTGATAAGATGTGGTACAAAGGAAATTAAGACAATTATGCCTGAAGCACTTTATACTCTTCTAAAGGTATATCTAGAGAATAGACATTTTCGAGTCAGAAAGGTAACGATTATACAGATTTCAAAGAAGTAGTGGCTGGGATAAGGAAGTGTTCGTAGTCCAAGATTGTACCTATTATTTACACGTGATATACCTCTGCAACACTAGTAGTGGGCCAAACGATAAATGATGCTACGACTACATTACAAAAAGCGCTGAATAATGTCAATGTGGATTTAACGTTTAAAAAAATTAATAGATTACAGGTATTTGTTAATACGGTTCAAGTTCCGTTTGCCGCAAAATATCTCGGAATGACCCTGGACGCGAAATTAAAATGGAAACCGCGTGTAAAATGTAAATACGAAGAGGTAAATAATAAAATCAAAATGTATGCCTTTTTCGGTGGTAACTTTTCCAAACTATAAAAAATAAATATTATAGTGGTATTTAGACTAACTAAATCTATTTTTAACAGGAGTGGCTAAAAAGGGTTTTTTGTTAATATAATTCATTTTTGATTATCCTCTCTACTCCAACTCGATCGAATTTCTTAAAATACTTCATTGTAGTTAAATAATAAATGCTAACATTTTTCCATGGAAGCACTACGCGAACACACCCGTTTCTCCATTGGCACAACATCTGGTCTATTGAAAAAAGCGTCATTACGGAACACATTAAGGACATTACAGTTGTGAAAAATTCAACTTTTCGTTATTTCTTACTTCTTCATATATATTCCATTTTATTTAGAATTTTTAATTATAGTATTAGATTTCTTATTAGCTTTTAATCTGGAAAAATAAACAAAAATCAATTGTTGATTTTTGCATTTAATTATTTGTCAAATGGTCGGTAATAGCAACTTAAAATATAAAAAATCAGGCTGTTGGAGATCGTTTTTTTTTTTTGATAAATCTGCTTTGCTTCCGATAGATTTCGCAACAAAACGCCGCTACATCAATAGTACTGTAATCGAAATTATCGATGAGACGAATTTATTACGCAGTCTGCAAAGGACTTACACTAAACCTTCCAATCTGGTGCACTTAACGAGAATCCGCTTTAAAATCGTGGTATAAGCAAGAATCGGATATTTATTGCGACACGTTAATTAAATTCGTTCAAAATAAATTGCTAGATAAGTTTTAACTTAGTTGCAATCTGGAGGAGCAGGTTTTTTTTTAGTGAGTTAAGAATCTCACACTCATATGGGCACGCGTTTTTCGGCCGTCATAAAGCATTTTAAAGGTTTTACACCTACCCAAGGGGAAACAATTCAGCACTTGTTAATCATAAGTTCCTATTATGTATTTGCTTTCAGTCTTAGGAATTTTACGAAGAACTCGCTTTCCGAAATTTGCTATAAAGCCATTCCAGTTGAAAAGACATCAGATGGTTGACTTTTATTTCGGACATTTAGTTAAGTACTTAAATAAAATATAAAAAACAAAATTAAATTTTATTGATATTTATTAATAATTAAAATTTAGAAATTGTCACAACATTAATTATTTTATATGAGTAGCTACGCGTTTCGGACTATATGTCCATCATCGGGCTTTAAACGGCAGTTTCAAATCCGATTCAAAGCCTGATGATGAACATACAGTCCGAAACGCGTAGCTATAAAATAATTAATGTTGTGACACTTTCTAAATTTTAAATTTTATAAATAAAAATCAATAAAATTTAATTTTGTTTTTTATATTTTATTTAATTACTTTATTCATCAACAAAACATGGAACGCAAGAATTTAGTTAAGGTCTTCCTGGCTAAATATCACCTTAAACCTAATCCCATGCTTTCCTAGTCTATCCGAGCAAAGAAAACATTAAACATTAAACTTTCTACTTCGCTCCAAATTCCAGAACGATTGTATTTGTCCCTTTAATTGTTCGAATATCATATATCATAGATATTGTTGTATCTAAACCTTCAATATGAAATAAGATAATCTTACCCTGACTGGGGAGGAACAGCCGCCCATTTGAGGGGCCTGGCCCTTGATTTATGCTATACTTGTTTTAAAACCATCAGTCATTAATCCAATAGTGTAGAGTGTATCTCTCTTAAGCCATACACATAATGAAACACAAGAGTGGATTTGGGTAGAGGGTAAAAGATACAAAGATACAATAATATATTCGCGCAAAATGCAGAAGATTTTAACATATTTACATGTGTTGCCACTTGACAGCTGCATGAGTGGAATGTTTAATTATTATCTGAAGGGAATGTGAGGATAACATTGGCATTGGAATATACATTTTTTTTTATTTTTCACCCCCTGGGTGTATTCCAGTTCGCCTTTTATTGGGTAAAAAATATTGCTTTATTTGAAAATTCGAAAGAGTTCAAAAGAAACGATGGCAGTTGTGGGTGTTGTTTTGTATCAATTTTTTTTCTTTTCGTTTTTTTTTCTGCGTCGTCGTTATTTTTGTATAAATATTTTTTGAATGATGGATTGTAACCCGCTACTTGTCGCCAACATTGCTGCCAGTGGCGGTATACGTAGTTAGTTGGATTATTATCAATGAGATAGCTCTGTGGAGTCAGAAGGGAGAGAAGATTAATGACAAAGGCAATGAGATATGGAATTATTGATTGTTCCTTTTTTCTTAGAGCTTAACTGGTGGTTTGAAGATATTTTTCACGGAGTGGATAAGATAGATGATCGATTTGGGTACATTTATTGATTTTTAAATTCGTAATGCAAGAATTCGGAGCTGGAGATGAAATTCTAAGCAGGTACTTGCTTCACTTTTAACGTCAAAGAAATTGATTATGTTGATATTTAAGAGAATTTACGAGTATACCTAAATAAACTTTTGTACGTTTCGTTGGAACGAGTAAGAGGCCAAATAGCCGTCTAGACGGAGTTGACTGTGTGTTTGAAAAACAAAACCTTACTCAGAATCTAAGGTAAGAATACTTAAGATCAGTGAAAGATTGTGCCCGCAATTTAATGAAAATCAAATCGATATAGGTATATTGTTTGTTTATTATAAAGTCTAACATTCGAGTAGGTATGAGTGACAGGAACTCTTCGGGAGGCAACTGGAACACAAATTCCCGTGAATACATTCCTCTATCATTTTCATTCATCTCCTAGAATTTAGTAACTAGCAGAGAGATATACTTGAGACATCCTTTCATAGAATTTACAGCATAAGCCTTAAGAATTTTGGATTAGAAGGTTTGGTGGTTTACGAATTATTCGTAAAAGCAAGTGGCAGTGAATTGGTCTATTGGAGGAAAAAATTTAAAGCTTTTAGATGTTTCCAGATGTAAATAGAAGAAGATAGGGTGTAGCTAGCGTTGAGCGTTGATATCCTATGCCTTGCTAAATTGTTCAGCTCTTCTCCGAAGGTAGTTTAAAAAAAAAATAAAGTTTTGTTTTTAAGAATTCGCTTCTGTTTTTTTTTTTTGATTATTTTAGACTTAGCAACTATTTATTCTTGGGAATTAAATACGATACAAAAAATACCACCCAGACAAAAACTATTCAGTTGCTCAGAGTAAGAATGTTTATTATGTGTGGTCTGTTAGGTTGCATTGATGCAATATTTGTCGATCAAATAATAACAAATATGAATTAATATGAAATCAGAAAAAAGGCAGCATTGCTACAAAATCGCTTTTACTTGCAATTGTTATGCGCAATGTTTCCTCAAATTACGCAGTCTGCTTATTTTAAATTGTGTGGGCAATAAAGGGCTTATAAATACCTTCAATATGTTCAAGCACAGTGCGAGCGTTAGGAAACTAGGAAAGAATTTAAAAGGGGATACCAAAATGGGAGGGAAAAATAGAGCCGGGTAAAGCATTCCTCATTCGTGTTGTAAAATCTATGTACTTGACAGTACGTCCGATAATGAGCATTTATAGAAGCAGAGCCGTTCAAGCTCCACAACCGAAGGACATGGGTGTGAATCTAGAGAGGAATATGTATAGCTGAGGATACTGTAGTCAGCAAATCAATTTAGTGGATTAAAAGTTCCAGATTATTATTACCTAATGAAAATGAGAAAAACAGTAGAAGACAAAGCAGAGCCCTGGGATACATCAGCATTTATTTTATGAATAGCAGATGAATATCAGACTTGAAAGTGGAAACCGTCCAATACAACTTGTATTAAGTGGTCAGTAAGGTTATTACAAATCCATCAAAGAAAAGATTCATCGATACCAAATGGACTTATTTTTAATAAGAGAGATTGATGCCAAACTACATCAATAGGGATAATATCCGGCCCAGCGATTCTTTAAGGACTCTGGCAACTTCACGAGTGCGATTATGTGACAGTGTCACAGAAAAGTATAGTTTATGCGCGATGTAGGCTTAACCCATTATCTGCCATTGTACTCAATTGAGAACAGTATTTTTGAAAATTTCAGTTATATTTTTACTTGCGATATGGGTACTATAGGGCAAGTTTTGCATTTGGAAAAAAAATCGAACTCGAGATTTTAATCAAAGTTGACATTACGATGATAGAGAATACCAAAAAAATTGGGTCCGGCAATTCCGCCTGTCTGTCTTTACAACGATCTGCAGCCTAAAAGGCTGAACCGATTTTGTTCAAAATTGGTGCTTAGGCGTTATAGGTGATTGCCCAAAATAGATTTTTGAATCGTTGTTTTAGACCCAAAAATAACAGCTCTTGCCATACAATTTTTTCTACCATCTTAATTATCTCGAAAACGGCTCTAACGATTTTGATAAAAATTGGTGTGTGTACTACCTTGAGTATAGTCTACATTTTGGGCAAAAAAAAATTAAAATATTTTGTTATTAAGGGTACCTGCCATACAACCAACTTTTTGATTTTTGTATACAGGATCTGCTTCAAATTCTACTATTTCAAAATTTTCAAAAAAAAATTGTTTTTTTGGATTTTGAAAAAAAAATTTATTTTTGAGTTTATATTATTAAATATTTAAAATGTTAACATTTTTTTTTAGAAAAAATTTAAGAATGTTTATATATAAAAAATTAAGTGAAAAACGAATTTAAAAATACATTTAACCGTTTCTATTAAGAATATATTGCATATAATGTAATCGAACATAGGAGCAAGTACGTGCGATCCAGTCCTGCATTTTTATTTTTTTTTAAATAGGCTTTAAATTTAATTTCTTTCAATTTAAAAGCAAGCATGGACGTGTCTTTTTGTTATGCGGAAGAATTTCGTTGAGGTTGAAAGCCATTTTCAAATAATTTGGTCAACTTTGGTGTCATGCATTTTTTGTTTTAAGCATTTTTGTGTCCTTGCGATAATAGAATGTTAGTTAAAATTCTGTTCAATTGATTTTTGACAAAGAACTACATTGTTAACAATGCTCATTCAAAAAAAATTTTTTTTTGTTCATGGTAAGTGGTCTACAAAAGTTGTGTACTCAATTCAGTACACTGGCCAAAACCGTGCTAATGTTTTTTCTTCCTGGTTTTGCAGAGAAATGGGGTTTTCAACAAATACCTGCAACAACTATTATGTTACGCGCTACGCAAATCTCTACATGGCTGTTAATGATATTCCGGATGATGAAAGGAAATGAAGGATATAGTGCTTATTCCACCGGATGTTGACATTAAAACGATTATCTAAGGAAAGAAAGCTCAGCCAGAGGTGAGTCTCAGGATAATGTACTGAAGTAGGCGAGACTTACCACTAAAGAAATCAATCATCAATAAGGCTGCTAAGAATGTGAAAATTCGACCTTTGATGAAAATGGTTGTGTTTTTTTTCAAGACAACCTTTCGATTGATGAGGCTATGTTCAAATACTTTGGCTATCACTCTGCATAGCAGTGTATCCGTGGAAAGTCTGCTCGGTTTGTCTATAAGGAGTGGATGCTTTGCAGTTGTGTACATTGCTATAACTTTGACTTATATTGTGGTGCCAAAAATGTAAGTCCAAGCAATAAGTGCTTACCACTTGGATTTCGAGTGGTGATTAACTAACTAACGACTGTGTATTTTTTGACAATTATTTCACAAGCCCAGATCTTACGGCTACTTAAGGAAAAAAAAAAAGGATTTCGTGCAAGTGGTACGGTTCGTGACAATAGAAGAAATAAATGTGGTAAGTGCTTGGCCGATCCATTGTTAGCAAACCAAAGAAAATCGCAATCTACTTCTATTTATCAGAGCCAAAGCAAAGACTTATATACGTTCAGGTCCGTGAACAAAAGCACCAAATAATACTTTCACATTGAAGGCGCATAGCTATTTCCAAAAAAAAAATTAAAAATCAACTAAGATACCAAGTATGTCACAGTAGAGTTCTAAGGATATGTGACATATGCCGCAAACTACTCCTGGCATCGAAAAGTGTGTTGCAAAATATTTCCTAACTAGGTAATGAATATACCCATATCTGGAGAGTGTACTCGTTTAAGTACACGCCTCTAATTATCAAACTTAAAAAAATTGTATTTTTAGTCATAAATATAACTCAATAAATAGGATTTTAAAGGTTTTTCATTCATCTTTATTTTTAAGGTGCTTGAATGGGTTAAAATGGAATTCGGCTTTCGGAAATTAGTTCTTTAAGTCCGCGGGGAATATTTAACACTTTCAAGGGCGAACAACTGTTATAAAACTATTATAAATTGGCATTTCTCTAGTCTCGTCCTTAAAAAAACACTGTGAATCTTAATCTAGTAAATGTTGCAAAATGACACAAGTACATAAAAACACATCCTATTCAATACTCATTACAATTTAATTTTTTTGTATATTAACCCTGCGCAATGGAATATGCTCTTCAATAGATTTGCATCCTTAATTTAGGCTTAGTAAATTTAAATATAGTTCATATATTATTATACTAACCCTTTTAACTAAATAAATTACTTCAAAAAGCACACCAACAAACCATAACACACTCTATAAAAACAATCATCTAAACTTACTTACAATTTATTTATGGCATTTTATCGAATTTCAAAAATATCTTGATAATCTATTGCGCAACATGATTTGAATTTCAGTTTTGAATTTTATTTTCTAAATCCCGATTTTGCATGTTATCTATATTTTTACGTTTCTACAGTTTAATACATATTTAAATCCGAGTCTTAAATTCCGATATAATCAAAAATAAAACCTCTTTATAATGTTAAGGTATGTACATAAATCGTACATGTAAATATGTATACCTATGTATAGTTAATTTTAAGTTCGGTTTTCTGTAAAAAGCACTGATTAATATCAATTCAATTCCATGTCAGAACATCCCTCGGAGTATTTAATTTGAATTCAAAAAATTAGGTATTAAAATGAAGCATTTAAAAACAAAAAAAATTAAACTAACCATAATTGTATGTAATACATAACAATTAGGTTAAACTATAAATATAGGTACTTAAATATAGATATTTTTTGTGGTAGAAAGAACAATACAATTCAGAGAACAGAAAATCTAAAAGCCCAATAAAACCACACATCGCCACACATCACACGCGGTTATCGTGGATTAAAGGGTTAATTTTTGTTTTTAATTATTATTCGTCCAATCCAACAGATACAACGTTTCAATCGCTTATGCTCCTGTTTTCATAGGTTCATATGTGTGTGTTGTGTGTATTAAAATAAGAATATGGGTAGGGTAGACATCAATAATGAATTTGCGCACACTCTAAGTCACTTGATTGAACTCAGTTTCAATTATTTTTGTTTTGTATTTTGGGTTTTAATTTCAAATGGCGATTGAATCTCTAGCAATTTGGTCGAGGCAACTATTCAAGGCATTAACGTGAATTATGATTGAAAATAAACGACATTACACAAAAATCAAAAGTACAACAAAGAAACATGTTTGCTTATTTTTTGGAAAAATAGTACTGTTTGTAATTTTATTTGTGTATATTTTTATGTGAAAATCGAAAAAAACGATACCTAAATAATAAAAATAAAATACAGTCGCTGTAATGTATATAACTAAGAAACTTTTCCGAGATTATTCAAGTTAGAGTCGATTTTTTCTAGTTGCGGTTGGAATTGGAATTTTAAAAGAATAAAAACACTAACATCTTTAAAATGACCTCACGAAACAATATGCAGTTTAAATATAATGGCGCAAAATTTTAAACAACCTATTATTAAGGCCTTAACACGATACTGGTTAACAATTTACTATACACATAGTAGTTTACTTACTTTACATAAATTTTAAACCTTTTGTTAACTAGTAAAATGCTAATTTCAACCCCTACAAATAATTTGCTATGTATTTGTAGGGTTTGAATTTTGATGAACACAATTATTGTGTTTATCCTTTGAAAATTAATTATATGTAGATTGAAACCCAACGTGTGCTCTAAATTAGCATTGGATGTTTATATTTTAATCATTTTACTTCATTATTTCCAAAAAAAATAAATTACACCAGCAGGATTCGAACCTGGCCCCCCGGGTTCATTTTTACGGATTTAGTACGATACTAAGAAATTAAAGTTGTCATTTGGTGATTTTAACTTTAGTAAAATTTTAAGAAGATAATACAATACTAAACCCGTTCAACATTAGCAAAATCTTCTTTTTAACCTAGTATCATACTAAAAATGATTTAATCTCTGGTGACTGGTAGAAATGGGTTAAGTGAGAAATAGTAGTTTTCCGCAAAATGAGATTTAAGATTGAATATTTATTTGTAAATCCAGATATTGCTTTTTCAAAAAATAATGATGCGGAATGATCATCAAACCAGTCTTCTTTAATAACATAAAATTATTGACAGCAAAATACATATGAGAACCTACCCGATTTTGTGATGACTTAGAGCCACCTGTTTTTTGTGTAGGCATCTGTTTAAATTAAGTTTTTTTCTATGGACTTAAGTCGAGAAAAAAAATCGCTTTGTACATAAATAACTCAATTTAATTGAAAAATAAACTTTAATACAATAAATAATAAGTATTGAAATTTAATATATGCTCATCTTCTAACAAATCTGAATCATTATTTGGTGCGTCTTCCGAAGTTGCCAAATTTTTGTAAAAGTCATAGAAAACAGGTGGAACCAAGGTTAAAATTGAGCACAAATTATTTTTATTCAGCGGATATTGGATTTGAATTCTTGTATTTTTTCAGGACATTTACGAAATGTATTATTATCTCTTGTTAAACTTAGAAATGTGTATTCTTTCTATCGCAACCGAGTGTATATTTTCTGTTTGCTACTAAACATAAGATAACTTAAGCCCTTAGGAGTAACAAGATTTTTAAATTCTGTTTGGTACCAAAGGCATACGATGACTTAAGTTTTTAAAATAATCAAATACAAACGGCTTAAGCCCGCTTACACCATTTATACCAAACAAATCTAAAAACTTCCTGACTTACACCCTTTGTACCGAAATATGTCTATAGGAGTAGCGCGCTAGGCTTATGCCGATAGGACCAAACGATATAGACAATAAAATGCACGACTGGATCACACGTACTTGCTCCTATGTTCGATCACATTATATGCAAAAGATTCTTAATAAAACGGCTAAATATATTTTCTAAAGTTTTTCACTTAATGTTTATATATAAAAATTCTTAAACTTTTCTAAAAAAAAAAAATGGTATGAACATTTTAAATATTTAATAATATAAATTCAAAAACAAAATTTCAGAAAAAATTGTCCACCCATTTTCGAAATATTAAATTTTCAAAAAAAAAATGTTTTTTTTTTTCAAAAATCCAAAAAAAAACTATTTTTCGAAAATTTTGAAATGCAATACTATTTAGAATTTGAACAAGCTCCTCTATAAATTTTTTAATCGAATCCGTTAAGGCGTTTATGAGAAAGTCGAAAATCAATAAAATGGTTGTATGGCAGGTACCGTTAATAACAAAATATTTAAAAAAAACTTTTTTGGCCGAAATGTAGAACATACAAAAAGTAGTAGGCACAGCAATTTTTATCAAAATGGTTAGAGCCGTTTTAGAGATAATTAAGATGGTAGAAAAATTTGTATGGCAAGTACCGTTATTTTTGGGCCTAAACCAACGATTCAAAAATCTATTTTGGACAATCACTTAAAACGCCTAAGTACCAAGTTTGAACCAAATCGGTTCAGCCGTTTAGGCTGTAGATCGTTCTACAGACAGACAGACAGATAGGCAGACAGACGGAATTGCGGGACCCACTTTTTTGGTGTTCTATGATAGTAATGTCATGTTTGATTGTTAGAAAAAAAATTTTGTTTCTACGAATACATAACTTGCCTTATAGTACCTATAATCGAAAGTAAAAATATGACTTAAGTCCAATAAAAATCCAAAAACCGATTTTTTCTACCACAGACCAGAGATATAATGTTCATGAACTCTTTTAAATATACCTACGTACCTACAATTTTAAAATTTAGTGCCAGGGTTCGAAAACTCATCAGTATAAATATATATATATGAATATATACATACATATGTATGTATATATATTGGTCAAAAAGGAACTATACAGTAGTTATTCAAAAATTTTATTAAACGTGTACATAATCAAGTGACACGGTAGGTATCTATTTCTATATCTCAATCCGAAAGTGTTATACTTTTAATGAAATTTACGTGGTGAATGATAATTGAAACACCAAAGTGTTGAGCAAATACTGAGCACGCAGAATTGATGATCATTACAGTTCTGTTCTGCAATCGATTCCGTTCGATTTGGTATTTTAAAATGTTATTTTTTTTTTTTTTTTTTGGAATCCAGTATTAGTATTGTTGGTTATCTTCTACGTAAATACTACCATAACCATTCAACCAACATTTATATGTATAGCGGGATATTATGTTTTGCAATTACAAAAAAAAAAAACACATAAAACATAAAAATTAAAACAGATATCCTTTTCCTATTTGTAACTCTTGTGTGGCTATTAACTATTATGTGTGGATGCAGTATCTGTACAAGGCTTTACTATAAGCTAGATCAGCGAAAGTCAACAAGGAATTAATGAATATATGCGACCAACCGACCGACTCTCTGAGTAAATGTACCATGCGGGATATGAAGATGGACCAAAAAAAAAAAAAAAGGATTTTGTGTAACTAAGCATAGGTAGGTAGGACTAGAAAATAATAAAAAAAAATATAACAGGAAGGACATCATACCCGCTCCTCTTCGGCTATGTGCAAACAATTTGGATTTAATTCAACATGGAGAAAAAAATTTCACAACAAAAAAAAAAAAACTATAAAAAGGACATTGTATAAGGACTATAGCAAGGTAGGATACCTATATCCTGTTAGGGAAAGTAGTATAAATTCATTTGAACATTGATACGAGAGACCAACAACGACCACGTCGGCATGCACAAGCGGATGGGACGAATGACCATCATCATGGTGGTTGCCATGTAAACATCAGAGGTTTAGTCTTCCTTGTAATACTTTCTAGCCGCACAATATCCTGTGATCCTTGTTCTATTACTGTACCCAAAGTTTATCACCCATTTAACCGTTGGTTGGTTGGTTTGTTTTTCTTCTTTTCTTTTTGTAAAGGTATTACTGTGTATATATTTGTACTCAAACAATGTTATGTCATCCTTCTCGTAGTCGTCCTTGTCGTTGGAGCCATAATCCATGAGTCTGGAGAACCGTGGACTTTATTACATTTTTATATGTATACCTATATTTATTGTTATATAATATACCTACGTATGTATGTATATGTATCTATATATAAAAAGGACAAATATAACTGCTCATTGGTTTGTCATCATCACCATCAAACAAAACAAAATTTGAAAGCACAAAGTTGGATACAATCGAGTCTTGTTAGAAAATACAAAGTAAGACAGCTTCTTGTCTATTTAGCTATAGTCCAAGTACGTAATGTTTCAATTCAGGGCTTACAAAAATAGTGCAATATATATATATGTAGGTTTTATGAGGAGCAGAAGTGCATTTTCATGCACTAAATATAACCTCGTTAAGCAGGCAAGCGATTTTGAATCGAATAAGTATTATATTAAATGTTGTAAATTTGTTGTTAAAGAAAAAAATACTCAGAAATGGATCAAATGTAAAAAATTAAAGACAAATAAACTGCAAAAGATCACAACTTTTAACAAAAACGAAATTAAAAAACAAAAGTAATTTGTTTAGTCAAAATGATTTTATTTTATTTTGTATGCATTTCGGGTCAAATTCGACTCATCCTCAACAATACACTATTTAGTTTTAATAAGGAAAACATAATCAAAACATAATCAAAACAAAATACAAAAACTTAGAAAATGTCAGAAAAAAAAATTGATTGATTTATAGGTAGGTACAGTGAGTAAAAAAGGAGAAAATATTAAATCAGATTAATTTAAATTAATTTATCCTCGTTCATCAGATGGTCGTTGATATATATGTATGTAAGCACTTCGCAGTTTATTTGTCTTTGATTTTTCATTTTACGCGACCACACGCAGATAAGTTCGTGCCTTTCCAAACATTGCTTGGATTAATTCCTATTGAAATAGTAGCTTAGTGAAAGAAAGAATTTAAATCTCATGGTTCAAATTAACTTAAAAAAGGAAAAGCTATGTGTAAGTAATTATCAAAAAAAAAGATCTAATTTACTTAAGACAGGATTTCTCAACGAATTCAAATTTAGATAGTTTTGTTTGTACCAAAAACAACTTACAAGAAATGTACAATTTTTTTTTTAGTTTATTTAGTCCATTTTAGAAGGGACACATTTGTATAGGCACAATTAATCCAATATGTTTCTTTTAAATTTTGAGGTGGTAAGTGAAACTCAGAACAAAAAATATTGTTTAAAAATATAGTCTGAGTTTTGTTAAAATAAAAATTCTTATTGACAAGTGAAATTTACAACACAACTCTTCAGACCATGTATCTATGCACTCATATATCCATTCATACCGATTGTTTTGCCTGAATGAAATAAAGTGGATAATGAAAAAATTATTATTGTGATTGTTTGTTGTGGATATTTTATTATCCTGGATGCAATGTGACTCCTTATAAACCCTTGTTATCGTTTGAGATTGTTTTTTTTTTCTGCTCGGGATTGAGTTTAAAACCACTTTGTTGACAAAATATAAATGATTTTAATTAAAATTCTAACTAAAGATTTAACTTAAATTTTAAATTATGATGATGATGATGATGGAAAGACAAAATTAGTAAGTCTAAGTAAGAACTCGAAAACGATTTTGATACACTATTTAACTTAACTGCATTAATGGGCCCGACAACAAATCAAATAACATGAGGTTTGGAAAATGATGATAGAAATTCTATATGGTTTCGTCACAATTCTATGCATATCCTAGAAACAATCTGATGTTAGATAAAGTGAAGATCCTTTATCCAATTTGCAGAATGTGATACGGGTTCTTGCGGGTTAGTTTTCAGTAAATGAACATCAGATACAAGATTTATTAGACGGACATGTCACCGCGATTCTATATTGTATTGGCTGGTTTTGTGAAAGCATTCCACTGTTAATCACAAAGTCTATTATAGGTTAAAAGTTATTGTGAACGCCAAGGGACGTATTGAGTGGTTTCAAACCGAACTTTTTTCAAACCGAGTTGAAATGTATGCGTATGAGTTGTATAACTCGGTTTGAAGCAAAATCGGTGAATAAGATTCATGTGTTGTTTTTTGAATAATTTTGTTTTAGTTGGGTTCGCTTTTCTTGGAAAAACTTACTAGTCTGGTCAGCAATGAAATATTAAAAAAAAAAAAAAAATGGCCAAATTTGTAATTTTGGGTAAAACAAGATGGCTTCATGGATGGGGGACATACATATACTTTCTGTTTAGTTAAATACGTGGACCATTTGCTCTAAGATCACTTTTATCCGAAACAATAGAAAAACACTGAACATTTCTGATTTTGTAAACGTTACTTTATCCACTAACATCGTAGCCATCCTTCAAGAGAATTTGACACTTAATGTCATCACATATGGAAGACATACTATATTCTGATATTCTGTTCGAGGATGTGTATTTCGTTCCATATGTCACCAATTTGCTCTAAAATAACATTTATCTGGGACAGTCAAAATAATATTATGTAAACGTCCAAATACATATAGAGTATTCATTCAAGTTCGGAAAACCCGTATAAACCTCAGAAACTAGATAGTTTACTTGAAATTGATTTAAAGGGATGAATCTGATTTAAATGAATTAAAAATACTCTACAAAATTCAAATTGGAAATACGGCTCTTCAAAGGTGGCTGATGACGTTACTTTGCAGCCTATTTTTTACGTTATCACACACACCAAAAAGCAAGAAAGAATCCAAGACTAAGGGTGAGACCAAGACTGAACCCGAGACAATACTGCACACTTGGAAAGGGAGATAAATGGAAGCAAGAGTTATGTTGGAAATTCAATATCTGCTGAAGCTTTAAGAAATCATTTTGAATCACTTTTAAGCCCTTTATTTTCACTATGCCATGCCACTGATTTATATTGATAAACACGACAATTCTTTTACAATAAGCGAAGTAGTTGAAGTTATAGGAACTTCAAAGGAAAATAAAGCTCCAGGATTTAACATACGGGATGAATTTTAAAAATATGCCACTGACGAGTTCATTTGTCATTTGAGTGCAGCTTACAATAAAATTTTTGAAAACGGTAATACACCAGAGTTTTCGGCAAGCTATTATATTCCCGCTGCACAAAAAAGGTGACCAAAATGAAGCGTCGAACTACCGTGGTATTTCATTTTTAAACTGGTCTATGAAAATATTCGCCTCAGTAGTTCTTAACCGAATAAAAGTTTGGCTCGAAGAAAACAATGTTTTAAGTGAATACCAAGCAGGATTTCGTAGCGGCTATTCGACAATTGATCACATCTTTACGCTAACATCAATTGCCAAATCATATCTGGAAAAACGGATTCAAACTATATGCGTTCTTCGTTGATTTAAGAGCAGCATTCGATTCTGTTGATCGAAAAGCTTTATTTTACAAGCTGAGTTGTATAGGACTTTCAACGGAAATCATAACATTGCTGAGGAATCTATACAGAGAAACTAAATCAGCGGTTTGGAATGGTAATGATTTCTCAAATTGGTTTGAGACACTATCGGGTGTGAGACAAGGCTGTACATTAAGTGCCCTTATCTTTATTCTGTTTATTGATGATTTGGTTGAATGATTATTTGGAGGTATTTTATGGAAAGGAATAAGAATAAAAATCCTTATGTACGCGGATGATGTATGTTTGCTTGCAGATTCTCCAGTAATTTTGCAAAAAATGATTACAAAATTTGAGGAATATTGTGAGGATTGGAGTTTAACTGTCAATCTTAACAAATCGAAGGTAATGGTATTTAGTAAAAGTTTTGGAAGATACGCACAGTTTGAAAAATGGAGATTTAAAGGCGAGGAAATCGAGATAGTTAAAGAATACAAATATCTAGGGATTCTTATGATCGAATTTGAGCATGCAAAACCACCTTGTAAATAAGCTTAACGTTGCCAAAACTACGCTAAATTCAACCTGGAGGTCATGTATGTGTAACTCACTAACTTTATCCATCCGCAAAATACAAAATTTTTCAAAGCACTACCACCTCAACAATGTTTTACGCTGCGCAAGTTTGTGGAATTAATAAGTATGACGAAGTTGAAAAACTTTTACGGTTCTTCATTAAAAGATGCTTCCCTCTTCCTCAAAACAGCCCGAATTACATGTTGTTTTTGGAAACAGGATGGTCCCCGTTAAACATCGCAACAGTTAAATTACACTTTGACTATGTTCTTCAAATACTAACGCAAATACCCGATAACCGACTACCAAAGAAAATAGCAAAATTTGCAATCAACAACAACACCTTATTTTTAAGGAATGGAGTTCATTGGCACGGAACCATAACATGCATTTGAATTTAAATCCATGTCGTCCAAATAATTGGAAAGCGATTTTGTATAATTTCTTAAAGGATCTTGATTTGAAGTTAAGAACAAAATTTATTGAGGAGGCTGATACTTCACATCACCGAAATTATTACCGGCAAGTTAATTTTAACTTAGAAGGACTAAACAACTTCAACTCCGCATTCAACGTAAGATTAATTGAGACCATATTTAGAACGCGAGAAGAACTTTTTAAATTAAACTACATGCCACATCGTGATGATCTTCCTATTTTCTGTAACCTCTGCAACATGAACTCCAGAGAAGATATCTTCCATTTCGTCCCTATCTGCCTCATTTTGAAAGATAGGAAAAAATGAGCTTAATTGGATAGATACAAAGGATATTTTGAATGGCAAAGGCGGATGAAGACCGCTCTTCTCTTTCGTACAAACTGGTGGAGCCTACAGACGGATGATAGTCGATGTGAATTTTTAGCACATCTCTAAATTAGTTTGCAACTTAAGAAATAATTTCCTTTTTTCATTCTTTATTTTTCATCTCATTGTATGTAAATGTAATTCCTTTCAATAATTTTCAAAATCAATATTAATGTAACTTTTTTTGTCAATCAGGCAAACGGCTTCAAGCTATGCCTTAATATGATTCTGGATATATGTTAAACTATGTTAAAACTTTGAATTGAACTGAATAAATCAACATTATTATTATACTGCACTTGGTTAGGCGAGACCGAGACGAGAATGACATTTTTCAACCGAGACGAGACTAACAAAATTCTCATCTGGTTGCGTCTCGATGCCAGCCCTAAAATTAAAGACATCTGAAAAGAAGATGCTTCGAAGATTTAATAGTTTCCATGGTGATTTCAAACAAATATAAAATATTACAGGTTTTTAAAGACTTTCTTTCCAAAACTGAACGGATTATGATTGTGATTTCAAAACCCCCTTTATAGACGCAAGCACCAAAAAAAAAGATATTTTAGCCATAGACAGTTTTCAGTACAGACACATTGCAGAAACTGTTATTTATATACATAAGACCTCTGTATATCACAGACCAGATCATTTACAATCTCAGTCATCGCAGAAGCAGGAAGAGGTAACAATCCTTCCAATTGTATACACCTCAGAGATTTTACATTAATGAATATTCGTATCGCCCCTCCCCTTTCATATCCATCCCTACCAAACAACTTCATTGCTCTGCTTTCGTCATACCAACCTTAGTTCGTTCAACTGTCGATTAATAATACCCTGAAGCAACAGACGTCGTCGATTCGCATGTAGGAAAAAAAAAGTTTAAAATTAAATTCTTTCTCTAAACAACATAACGGAAACGTTGTACGTGTTTTTGCTTCCCTTTTATTTCTCACCCTAACTATTTATTCGGCACCTGTGTTTTTTGATCAAACAATACAAAGGGGCAGTAGCAGCTGAATAATAATAATAATAAAAAAAAAAACATAGAAACTGATTAAAACAATCCCCGACTCATCTCCTATTCATTTGTTGCAGTAATAGAAGGCAGGACCAGTTAGGTACGTACATATATATGTAAGAATGTTTTTTTTTCTTGTTTTTCTCTTCATTTCTATAAAGTTACATCTTTGGCAGGCTATAGCAGTACCCTTTTTATGAAATCCACACCGGTGAGAGCACAGTCCTTGATGCAAATTTTAATCTTCAAAATGAACTCAACAAACAAATAACAATATTCCTTTGTGAAGAAAATTCATTCATTCATTTAAACAACAACAACATCTACGCAAAAATGGCATCAGGATACAGCCGTACGTAGTAGGATGGAAGGTAGGTAGGTAGGTAGGTACCTACACCCGCTTAGGTACTCGTATACCTACCTACCTACATAAATGAAACAAATAACTTGTTAACCATCGTCAACCCTAGCAACTGTTTATGATTCTCCACTACCGTTATGCAATATGCCGTAGATCTAGTACTCAACTCATGCCGCTGTTGAACATCAGGTGTACACGATGCGATGAAGTCCTTGCCAAATGACATCCTTCTTTTGCGGAACCCTTCTGTTCTCCTATTATTATGTTCTTTTGACTGTTTCCTTGTTGTTGGTTTTTTTTTTTTGTTTCCCTTTTATTTTTTAATATTCTTTTCTTCTTGTTGACTTTATTGTTCATTTGTTACTAGCAGAATGTCATCGCACGTTGTTTGCAAGGACTATTCTCGTATATATGCATTCCCTCCATCTTAGGGACGTTCTCCAAACAATTATAATTATCAGAGGACTCGCAGTGATTACAATTAAAACGCCACCAAGCAGAGGGCGGAATCTTGGAAGAAAACAAACTAACAGCTGCTATCAAGGTGTGATGACAATGTAATTGCTGCACATGATGTTCCGCAAGGCTGTGTATTACGGCCCTCTCTTTCGATCGGCAAGCGAATACAGAAAGCAACTACAGATGAAAGAAGAAGGCGATTAAGCTGTCGTGGAAGTCGTTTGAATTCTTTTCAAAAATTTCTATTCTAATATTCGAGAATCCTTCCGAGGAATCCTTGACACCAATGGTGATCTGACTTGTTCTTCTTTTCCCAGCACCCCCGTTTTTCCCTAGTTTCGTTGTCATTAGGAGGCGCAGCAATGCAAACGGAGCTCACCTGCGTTGTTATTATAGCCATTGTCAACGGCATGTTTTTTATAGTTAGGTATGTGTATGTAGTTTTGTGATTTTACGTTTCACGAAACAAAAACATAGCATTGGAAATGTAAACAAAAAAAAACAATCAGTTTGCCATATCCCTATAACCAACATGTTGAGTCCTTAATGAAGTCGGATAGAGACATGAAAACAAAACAAACTCTCGGAAAACTTTGTCTTTTTCATTGAAAATCACAAGAAATCTAACAATCTAAAAAAAAAAATCTCACCAAGATGATGATGGGAGAAAATGATTTGGGAAGAAAAAAAAACTAAGCGTTTAGAATTAATGATTGTGTGCACATCCCACTTCTGATTATTATCTTTACTCCGAAATGGGAACATGGAATTTTTTCTGCATTATACATAATTCTATTGTTTTCTATTCTTCAACAATATGCAAATGAAATATATGTTTGAAAAATTCTACCTACATAACTCATCTCTTTTATTTTGCATACAAGCAATGAGAACACAACTAGGTAGGGGTAGATATACAGTTCGTTTTTATACAGCGCAGAAAACTGTGCATATCACTTTGCATAAACCTTTTATGTAGCGCTTTTTTAAAATACATTACAAAGCATCAGAATCAGAAACATCAGCAGCTGTCATTTGTCAAAACATTAATTCAAACATGTCAACGGCTAACACTTTTTTTTGAAAGATACAGAAAAGAGATTTGCTCTTTCAAAGTGACAGTTAGTCAAATATGTTAAGTATTTGTACATCTTTTGTACCCTTCTTAAAAAGCTAAAGAGCTTTCAGCATATGAAACAGAAGTTTTGTTTCCCATAAAACTATTTCAATGTTAAGCTGTTGTTGTTGTTTCAGTGCTTGGAAATTATGTGCCTAAAAGGAAAGTTTTGAATTACCAATTCACGATACATTAGGTATTCTAAAGTAACTCACTATGTGTATTTTTTTTTTAACTTAAACAAAAATACAAACAAAAATAAAACATAGTGAATATATTAGTATAATTGATGTGCGGGTGGCACGCGAGTGGCACGCTTCTCTATCGAAATATAAAAATTAAATAATTGAGTATAGAACTTGTTGAGTCATTTATTTTTTTTTATTATTTTTATTTTTTTTTATATTTAGTAGGAAAGAAATATTTTTTTTTGATTTCGTTAAGTACATATATACGAAGCCGACCTATCAACCCAGTGTTCAATATATACGGATCGGTTTATATTTCATGGTCTGCATTATAAAAGCAAACGTAAAGCCACTATTTGTAGTCACTGATATTAATGGCCATAACAAATTAATACATTTATTGTTTGTTATATTAATATGAGGAGACACATTAAAATAAACTCATCTAAATTGAATTTAATCAATAAATTTGATTGCTTCGAGGGGGGGGGGGGGGGTAGTGATGTGAAGACTCCAACTCGTTTTCGTCCGACAAGGTCTGAGGAAAATATCGCCGCTTAAGTGGAGTGTGGCTAAAAACCTATGCGTGTCAATTTCGAGACAATCTCAACAATTAAGGGGTTATCTAACACCACTTTGCAACA
The DNA here is from genome assembly GCA_910595825.1 of Philhelius pedissequus. Classification (NCBI taxonomy): domain Eukaryota; kingdom Metazoa; phylum Arthropoda; class Insecta; order Diptera; family Syrphidae; genus Philhelius; species Philhelius pedissequus. The sequence continues at coordinate 265,100,698 of OU343160.1, forward strand.
TGGCTTAAAAGCAGTGACGTGCGGTGGTGTTTCAAGCAAGGCGTTCACTAACTTCTCCTTCAAATTTTGTCTATTCTTAGATACGATTCAGGATTACGACGAGGACGTTGTTTTTATATTTATTGATTTTTTTTGTGTTTTTTGTATTATTTTTTCGAGTTTTTGCTTTTATACTTTTTTGTGTTTTTCTTTGTAAGGCAACTATAATTTAGAAAGGAAATACTTCAATAAAAGTTCAATTCGTCGGGATTTCTTCAAAAAAAAAAACTTACAAAACTTCATCATAGAAACTGTTTTTTACTTTGATTTCCTTTACAAATGATTTTTCTGTGGACATAATTGCAAGTTGCGATAATCTTTGCTCCTGCATTTTATTTCTATCATACGATTTAACGTTTAAGATCAGAAAAGGAACGTTCGATAGATTCACTTGATGTGGCTATTTTTAAGACCATTCAATTTAGTTTAAATGTTTTCGAAAAAGTTTCTTTTAATTCAAGAGCATCAACCGTTCTTGGAATATCTTTAACGGAGATATTTTTAAGCTGAGGAAACTTAAAAAGCAATTAGTTCATTCTTCAGCCTTGTAAAATCAAAAAAACGCACCATATGAACACTTTAGGCATTCAAAAACTTCAGTAGTGCATTTTTTTAAATACCCAACAATGTTTTTCGTAGAAAGTAAAGCTAGTAACTTAAATTAATTGGCGATATCGCAGTTTAAAACTTTCTAGATCTCGTTTTGGAAAAGATCAATAGCATTTCTAGATGCTTCGAAAATATGATGAAAACTAGTTCTCAAGTTATTTATTTGAAATCTAGCACTGTCATTAAATGTTATCAGAATCAGCAAAAACATTTAATACTGCATCAATTAAATCATTTTGTATTTTGTTCGACCTTCGACGTCGCTTTATATACATTTGTATTTGAACGTCGCTTATGAGTATGTTTGTATTTGTACTTGGTACACGGAATGAATCCGCACCGCAAGCATGAAATGAACAAAATAAGAGCCAAACACTAAAAGTAAAACGAAATTAAAGCTTCTCTTTATCCTGTTTTTCACGTGTCGCATGGCATGGCATTAGCTTGCATATCTGGTTTCTCTGATCGCAGTATCTATCTATAAGGTACTTTTTCGTATTCGTACCAGGCTTGTCAAATGTGGCGATTTATCGCCAAACTGGCGATTTGAAATTTATTTTTGCGACTCAAAAACTTGTTTGGTGATGTACCCTAGAAAAAGCGATATTTCTCGTTTTTGGCGATTTTAATATTTTGAATCGAAGTCCTAATACTTTATTCATTTTTCTAATTTGCACTTAAGCTTTATATCGTTTCCATTCCTGCATGCTGAATGAACTCATCGAAATAGTAATTCTGAACGCATCCACTAAAGATCGATTTCTTTCTCCTCCCTAAAATAAATGACGTACGTCAAACGTCAAACCAAATATCTGTGCAATGCTGTATGTAGACACTCAAATTCTAACTGTTCTGTGAAGTTCCTTTTTCATATTGTACGTACATATAAGTATGATATGTTTCTGCTGTGTTTTGTTTTATAAATAAATTTTTTGACTCCAAAATTGCAAGTTGCTTTATTTATTTTAATTTACGATTTTTGAGTTTGGTAATTTATGGGGGGAAAAGTTTTTAATTTGGCGATTTTTATTTTAAGTTTGGCGATTTCGCTTTTTTTAACCTGACAACCCTGATTCGTACAGGTACAGAAAATGAATCCGCACCACAGCGCACATCCATAGCAGGCTCAATGAAAATGAATACCAAACCAATTCTCTTCGTACTGTGTACTGCTACTGATCCTGCTTCTCTTGCACTACCAAACTGAAAACCTATGGTGGAATAAACGACGCTGGGCGACGGTGCACTGAATGTTGTTAAACACCTAATCATATAGGCTTGTACTGGCAATTATCTCTTTCTGTTGGATATTTTTTTAATATGAGGATTTGTATCACTTGGGTCGCTAATGTTGGGAGAACACCCAAATGTGTGCATTTGTGTTTTTTGATTGAGAATGAATTCTCTTGCTGTCCGAAAAAGGAAAAGGAAAACCGTGCGTTGAACACCAAGTGCTGTAGAAAGATTTATAAGGGAGCATGTTTTTCGTCTTTTGTTTTTTTTTAATTTTGAACGTCGAATCGCTGCGTTGAAGATATGAGAAAATCTTTGAATAATGCAGGTAGTTGGAAAACAAATTAAAATGAAAACATTTAGGGATTTTGGTAACACATGCAAAATACAGATAATTTTGGTAGGGTGTGCGGTGAACACCTGCGCACCTATGAATAAACGTCACTGCTTAAAAGTCATGTTAAATAAAATATTTGCTCATTGATTTGCAACAATTAATGAATATCAATACTTTGCAAATTCGCAACACAATGGGTAGAAATGTAGCCTTATCGGTAATTCCGAGGGAGATTGATTTCATTTTAGTTTTATTTTTTTTCCCAGGAGTTGAATAGTCATATCTTCAATCTACCTCCGAGCAGATTCTCTCCCGGAAAATACTTCGAATCAATTTCGAAATATTTTTATAGAAATAAATTTGAAAAATGTTTTAACTGTCATTTTGTGAAGTAGATACATAACTATTAAAAATAATTGAAATTTTTGTGATACGATTGTTTGGAAAGCATTTCATAGCCTTGGTATCATCGGATGTAAAGAGAGACAGAGATTTATCTATTTCCAAAAAGGATGATTGTAGATATTTGCAACATTAAATAAATTTTAGAATACAAAATTGTCGTCGCGAATTGACGTTCAGATTGTCAAATATTATAAGACATCATTCGCACTAACTGCCATATGTGATCGAAATGTCAAAAAGGACGAATATTCGTGTCTTTTTCATGTGAAAAGTCCTTAACACACTATTTGAAGCCAACAGACTGAGTTTCTAGATTTTTTCATCTACTGTCATTTCTGACTGTCCATTGACTCTTTAGTGCGATGTTTAAAGCGTTTTCAGAATGCAACTAGCATCAGTCATTTGACTTTTTAGCATCATACTATATACCTTATTTTAAACTTTATCGGAAAGTACTACAAGGCACCTGAGCTTTCTGTTTCCTGTTGTTAACTTAAAATTGTAAGGGCATTGAATTTTGAAAACAAAAATAATACCTATCTAATAACGTAACATTTAAAAAAAAATTTAATTTGAAATTTAAGACAAAAAATTAAAACTTTTGAGTTTGAAAATTTATTTTTTAAAAATTGTTCATTGAGGGCCAATTTTTCAATAGCCAGTTAAGCAGTCAGTTAGTACATATTCTGCAGAATTTTTCAACAGTCAGATACAACTTAATCTAGGGATAAATTTATCTGCTCCTTTTAGATCGGAATAAGGAGTTATCTGAGGAATAAAATAAATAGCTATTTTCGATGTCAAAAAAACTTTGAAAAATTATTTCTCTGAAATAAACGTTAAACAAAAATTAATTTCTATGAAAAGTTCGATAGTCGAAATTATATGTAAGTGACGTTCAAATTAAATTATTCTATAGATTGTTTTTGATTATTTTTTCTTGATTGTAAAATTAAATGTTTTTATCCGGTTGTTTAACAGTCAAGTAAATTTATTCCTTTGAATAAATCAACCTAAGACTTGTGATTACCCTTCTTACTTAGATTAATACAGCATAAAAACCATTTTGATTGCAGTTTGCAAGTGGTAGTTTAGGCGGTCTTAACCTGCTGGGGAGCTTACTCCAAATGTTGGATCTTATGGCTCCTTTTCGGATCTGATCTTGTTTTTGATCATATTTCCCATTAATAATAGGGATCCCATTAAAGCTGATGTTGCTCCTAACTTTGCTATGGAGTATATGCTTGTTCGTTGCCCTGGATTCGTATAAGCCCAGTTACCAAATGAACTGAGACTTTATACTTTCCCTGGTCATTCAGCCAGCTCACACTTTCCCATACCGGAGTAAGAGCTTAGTGTCTTTTATGCAGCTTGGTTATCTGATATGATGGTAATGTTTTGGTTTCTATAGTTTCTTTCGAGATAACTTGCTGCGCATTTTCCTATTGCGTTAAATTCCACCTCGAAAACGTTAGTGGACTGCTTCATGGGAACGGAGAGTTTGGTTATATGCCCAAAAACTCATGCACCAGTCATTTAAGTTGTTTTCGATCCATCAGTATAACTATCACTTGAAGGTATTTGCTTGCTTCGAGTGTGTAGTTAGTTCTCACCTACTCACTCTTATTTGGAAATTAACTCCGTTCTGAAGTTGTTCTAGAAGTTGTATTTTTTTGACCATGCCATCTCTTGGAATTTCCAAAAGGATTGTTCCTGTAAACTTAAGAATCAATTCTCTTCACCTGAATCCTCTTACGTAAGTAGGCATACTTAAATAATTTGCGTAAAATGGCGAAAACCTGCGGTAAAATGCTTAAAACGTAGGTCCAATATTTCATATCGAGAATGATTGTGACATAGCACGTGGATTCGGTAATCATCAATTAAGTATAATCGAAATCTTGTGAATAACTTCTTTAATATTTTAAATATATGGAAAATGTAATTAAAATCATGAAATCGATTCCTACGTGCATTTTAAAATTAATTTAACATTTTTTTTAAATTTTAATGGAAATCAATTTTCTACGGCTGGTACCTACTTCCGCGAATACATTATTAATATTCGTATGACTGTATGCATGTCCACATACATAGCTATTCTAGGTATGTAGCTATACACATTTTAAAATAAGTATAAACAAAATTACAAAGATTGGTACCTATATGTACCTACTACCTATGTACGAGTACATACACAAAATTAAAGGTAGAATACCGCATACCACAAAGAAGCAGAATTAATATGAAAAGTAAACAAAATACCTACATATAAATCACATAAACACTAGCAGATGTTTATATATAAAGAACTCGAAAATTATAAACAAATTCCATAAAATGCACAACTAAACAAAAAATTGAAAAAACAGCTTAGTGGGGAAGTAATTTATGTTAGTTTTTAAAAAGAAAAACACTGTGATGTTTAACAAATAGGTAGGTAGGTACAAAATGAATAAAAAGAAAATGCACGACTGGATCACATGTACCTATACTTGCTATTATGTTCGATCACTTCACGGTTAAAAATGTTGGCACGATTTTTTAATACAGCTTTTTCTATTACAGCTGCATGCAATCCAGTAAATATTAGATTTTAATATTTCATAAAAATTAAAAAATAAATGTAATTATTTTGCATTATATTCTAATAGATTGATATTAAAATTGTTATTTCTAATACGAAACATATTATTGTTTAATTCACGGGGTTAAAATGAAATCATTTTGTATTAAAAACTTATTCCTTGGAATCTTTTTCAAAAGCCTGTATATGTTTCTGATTAAAAATTAATATAAGAGTAATTAAAATTCAATTTCCTACAATATTAAGTTTTAATAATTTGATGTTAGGTTTGCTGTCTTACAAAAAGTCTATTATGTATTTTTGATTAAAATTAATATGAGAATTATTAGTATTGAACTCTCTGTAATATTATATCTTAATATCAAGAGTTTTTTTTTACAATGTGTGTGGATTGATATAATATTGAAATACATTGAAACAAAATATATAACTATATTAAAAAGCAATACCTGTGAAATAAATTTTAATAACGCCGTACAGCTTTTACCACCACATGCAATAAATTTTAATACTGCGCTTAGATTTTTATTAAGTTGTATTATACTGTAATTCGTACGTTATAATAATATAACCCAACTTTATTAAAACCCAATAAAAATTATTTGTATACAATTTCAATTTTGTATCAAACATAAAAAAGAAATATTTCAAAAGTGACGTGACAAGCGATGGATTCAACATCAAGCTCTCCAAGCTACAGTCGGATATTTTAATGGCAAATACTATCTAATTCAATATTCCTTTTTAACAGGTAGGAGCACAGATATATCTTCATTGCTAATACTTCTGAAGCTTTTCCCATCAATTGCACAGGGACCGAAATCCAAGGAAAAGAGAAGAAGCAACTATAACAAATAATTGAAAAACTAATACAGTTCGAAGAGGTAATCAATAAATCTATTAAATGTTATAACTAGTATTTATTATTTAATTTTTTCTTGTTTAGATCAATTACCCATGAAGTGATTTCAGCATGTTAATTTAGCAAACAAAATACAAAAAGTGTACAAAAATGTAAATAATTAAAATATATTTTTAAACAAAATTAACTGATTATTTTGAAATACATTTGTTATTATTTATATATAAGATTTTAAGAAATTACAGCTTTGGTTAAGGAAATCTTAATAATTTATATGGTTTGTATTTTTATCCAATATGAAACTATCAAAAACAATGAACAGCTGATATTACTTTTAATACATGTTTCATGAAAGCTTAATACATTTCTTACTATTTTAAATATTTTATTTTATTACTTTTTAATACAATATTATTAAAAACAATCTACAGTTTATATTAACTTTTAAATTAAGTTCAATTAAAATATAATACATTTCGTATTACTTTTTAATACTTTTCGTTATTGATGTTTATTATAAGTCGATTTAGACCCATTTGCTGATACACAACTTAAGTTTAAGTTCTACTTAAACCCTTATGTGACAGTTTACGCAGAGGAGCGTAAAGTTGAACATAATAACTTTTGATTCGTATCAGGAAACGGGCCTTAAAAGACTAAAAGTTGATATTTAATTTTAATATTTTTCGCATTACGCTGTAATATTTCTTGTATTATTTTTTATTCTATTTTTATAATATATTATATTGATTGAAATATTAAATTATAATACATTTTTATTAACTTCATGATTGTAATATTTGCGATGTATTTAAGTGTAGTAAAATTTTGGTGTTTTCATATATGTAAACCAAATTTTATTAAAAAGTAACCCAAAAATGTTTAACCGTGTTCGTAAGCGGAAGATTCTTAGTAGAAACGGCTAAATATATGTTTAAGTCATTTTTTTACTAAATTTTTATATAGGTACACAATTTATTTAACTTTTTCTAAAATAAAAATTGATATGACAATTTTATGTATTTAATAATTTAAGTTCAAAAATATAATTTCGAAAAATTATCGTAATCCGCGTTTCGAAATATTGAATTTTCAAAAACAAAATAAGTTTTTTTTTTTTTTTTTTTTTTTAGATCAACATACAAATATTTTCTGAATATTTTGTTATGCAATGATTAAGAATTTTAAAGATCTCCTATATAAATTTTTTTAACCGAAATCCGGCAGGTAGGTACCTACCGTTAATAACAAAATAGGTATTATAAAAAAAATTTAGACAAAATGTAGGATATGCCACTGTGCAATATGTGCACAGTTTTTTTTAAATCAAACTCGTAAGTCATTTTCGAGATAATAGCAAAAATTGTTTGGCAGGTACCGTAAGTTTTGGGTCTAAAACAAGATTCAAAATCAATTTGAGAAAATCACCTAAACCGCTTAAATATCAAGTTTGAAGAAAATCGCTTCAGCTGTATTGTATTTACAGATAGACCCACAGCCAGACAGACAGACACACACAGCCAAACAAACGGCAAAATAGACAGACAGACAAACAGACGGAAATGCGGGACACACTTTTTTGGTGTTCTCTATCATCGTAATGTCATGTTTGATTAAAATCTCGAGTTCGATTTTTTTGTTTTCAAATGCATAACTTACCCTATATAGTATAACTATGTAGGTACCTAGGTATATCGCAAGTAAAAATTATAAGGTGGGTAAGAGCAAGACATCATAATACATAGCCCTAAGCAGATTAGTCCTACATACACCTTTTATCTGCGACGCCATAGGTTATATCATAAACATAACCGATTTAAAGTTTACCTTTGAGTTGAGAGTGAGAAATAAGTATCAAAAAAAATCTCAAATAAAAGCCAACAGCAGCAAAATAAATAAAACAAAGAAGAATTATTTTTGTTTCTTTTCAGACGAGACGAACTGGCCAAGACCGACGTACATACATAGGGAGGACCCTGCAGTGGAAAAACAGAGATGAAAAGAATAAAAAGCCAAACAAAAATGAACTTCCATAATTTTTGGATCTGCTAGGTATGTATGTAGGTAGGTGCCTACCAGAAAACGTAAACTGAATTTAATTACTTCAAATTCTTATCCCATCAACAGCATTTTTTGTTTGTTTTTCTTTTGGTATCTTACGCGAACGAACACCATGTGTGTGGAGTCGAGAAATAGTAAGTCCGTCAATATTTACCAGTTAGGTATGTATATGTATTTAGGTATCTTACTTATGCATAGGTACAGACATAAGAATTCAGAATTTGTTTGCCTTTTCTACCTTTGCAGTGTTGTCGTGACGTTTAACAAAAAAAAAACAGTTTCAGGATTGCTATTTGCTACAAGCGAAGGAAAGGAAAGACTCTGACATGAAACAACTTTTTAAACGACAAACAAAAAAAAAAAAAAAAAACAAATTGCCACTAACCGCCCAGCCCTGAGGCACTCCTCTTAAGAAATCTCCTTTTCCTATGCTATGTACCTACCTACCCAAATACATCAACATAAACATCGACATAAATATCCATTGCATTGACCCTGATCACCTGCATGATAGACACACACATACCAACATAAGAACGTAATAAAACAATTTTACTTTATAAAAAGATAAAAATTCTCTCTGGTTTCGTTGCTGTTGTGTTGTTTTTGTTCGATTGGTGTCCCGTCCCGAGCCCGACTTCGTACATATTTTGAACTCTGAGTGTATCTCAAGCAAATAGCAACGGCAGCAGATGTTTCCGACGTCATTACCCTTCTTCGGACGTAAAACGTGTTTTGAAATATTTTCTCTTTTGCACCTTAGTCATGTCTTCTATTTTTTTATACTTACATACATACATACCATACATATATATAAAATATAATCAAATAGATAAAGAAACGAAAAATCAAAGATGGCGTTGTTGGTTAGTGGCACCTATATACTCGTACTATACACACATTTATGTTTGTTTGCATGAGTTTGTTTGTACTTGAGGTTAGCGCAGATGTTGCTTTTTAGGTCTCACTCGCATCGTGTTACGACTCTGTGTCTCGTCTTGACATGGATTTGTAGTATTTTTTTTTTTAAATGGCCGCATTTTTTTTTTGTTTATTTTGGTGACGTTTACACCAGTTAAACATGTTTCTTGCATCTGATTTTTAATTTTTATATTTTCCATGTTATTTAACAAAATGATTTCTCATCTAAGCCAGTGGCATGGCTTGAAGAATGTTTAAATTTTTTAGGGTCAATACATACCTACCAAAAAAAAAAATAAGTTAATTATGTCATGATGACAATGAAGTTTTATATTTTCAGTTGACATTATTGAAAAAAAAATTAAGAGAGAAGAATAGACTACTTAAATAGGTGAAAGGGAGAAGGACAGATGGTTGCTACCTATTTTGCTTGGTTATTATTTAGTAAATCAGTCGAAAGATTAAAAGAGATTGATGTGAAACGCAGACAGATAGATAGATATTAAAAGCAATTATTTTTAATTTGTATTAATCCGGCTAGGGATTTCCTTTTTGAATCATCAGATTATTGTTTTTTGTATTATTCCTACATATTACGAGTTCTTGAAAAAAAACACAGGATAATTGAGGTTGAATGCGTACCTACTTTGTCATGTAACTAACACCTTAAGCTAGGAATTTGTATGAATTTATCGTTTTGTTATGAGAAATTCTACGTGGAGGTGGAGCACATTCCGAAGAAACCCTACTTCGCATTTGATGGGCATGCGGAATAGTTTATCGAATATTTTTCCATAATAAATTTGCAACGTGTCTACTTCACGACTGCCAAATATGAACTGTCAAGACTAATGTTTACCTAAGTGGCGGCAAAACAAAGTAGTATAGATACCTTCCCGGCGGACACCCTGTATTACCTATAATTTATAAACTTTTTTAAGGAAGATTGTAGGTACCTAGGACAAAGGATTCTAGGTGAACATTTTTTATTGAAATATGTTTACGGGAAATATTTATAACATTTCCTACCTACATTACGCTTATTACATTTTTATTACAAACAAATTTTCAAAAATAACTAAGTAGCTATACCTATCTACAAATTAGGTACGCACAAAGAACGTTTAAATTGATTCTGAGAAAAATCAGGTCTTATGAAAAATACAGGGAACATATCAAAATTTATTCTAATTTTGTTTTGGCAAACTTTTCTAATAAGTTTATGAAATTAAGATATTTTATTCTTTGAAAAAAATTTGTTTTTTTTTCAGTAAAACTGTGATACTGTGATATTGAAAACCGGAATTATTGAGTGCTAAATATACTTATTGAAAAACTTTATTTTGAAAATAGATATAAATAATAAAATAATTAATAGATAAAAAGAATATTTTAAAAGATTGAGATCTACTCAATACAAAAGAAAAATGCAAAAGGAAAATAACCTACTATTGATTTTCAGAATCGATATACACTGCGGTTCACTTGAATAAAGGCAATTTTTATTATGTATAAAAGCGACTCTATAGTCCCTTTATTTGCATGAATTATTAAAATTCTTAAGTGATGTAAGGTTTCAGAAATTCTTAAACGAATGCACACCAAGACAACCATTTGCTGTACAAAGAACCGTGAATTTTCCAATATTTTCAAAAAGCGTCGTAAAAGTAAGCAACGAAATTTGGTTCATTTGAATATTACTTGCATAGGTCAATATTTCTTAAGAAAAATAGTCCAATATTATAGTTCAGTAAAGTTAACATGAAATAGACAAATTTTGAATAAAAATGGGAAGAGCAAATATTTTAAATACAGTCGAGATGGCAAAAATAGACGTTTACCACGCGAAAAGTTATTCAAACCGCAAAATTGTAAAACAAAATTCAGCGTTGAAACTTGGGTTGGCAATTATTTAAAACATACTCTTTCCTTTGAACAAAAAAATACAAATGAAGGACATCTACTGTGATCTTACTGTCTGACAAACGTAAAATCATTCGTGTTCATTGCTTTCGCAAACACAAGCCACACCAAGTATTGATGACATCAGCAGGAAACAATGACCTGCCCAACATAAACATAATGGTGTCATATTTTGTTTTACTCTAATATATTTGTAAGCAATTTATGTAACAATGCAATGTGACATCGTATTTATGTTTGTAAGCAATTTATGTAAAACAATTAATATTATTTATTTTGCAATGCAATGTGTCATCGTATTATATTTGTAAGCAATTTATGTGACACAATTAATATTTATTTGTTACGTAATATATCATCAATTTGATTGTTTAGTTTTAAGTATAAAAGAGACATATCTCGACAATAAAATTCATTCGTTTCGTTTAACAACAACAAGGTGTTTTAACTTCGAATCTACAATTCCTTTCAAGAACAAGTTCAAGTGCTTGTCTCTTGTAAACAACAAAATCTTATTGTACATCGAACAGTAAGAAGCTGAGATACATCTTTACTCTAACTGTATTGGACAGTAAGAGATAAAATACAATTCGAATTGCCTCCAATTCCATCTATTTCACATCAAAAATTAAAATTTGAAGCAGGCGTTAATGAAAACAATTCGAATTTTGGGCGTATATTCTTGGTGCTGGACATCTGAAGAGGTTAAAGCTGACAAAAAAAAAGACCATGAATGCCGTGCATAAGGAGCTTCGCTTTAAGCTTGCGAAACATCATATGGCTTAGAATTTAGGACAGAAAAAGAGGAAGGATTTTTTAGACGTCATCATAGCCGAGAGTGTGGAATAATAGTCGGTGTGCGATCCCATATTATGGAGCACTGGAGCTTAATGTTCAAAGAACAAAAATGACGAGAATAACCTACAAGGAAGTATTGGAATCAGCTTTTTCTAAGCTGAAGGACTTTTGGACATTTACCATGCATCTTGCAACAGGATATCGCGCAAATCCATACTGATCATATTATCGTATTATATATTGCTAGCCTACAAGTTGAAGTGATAAAATTACCGCCGTATTCACTTAACCTTAACATTATCTAAAATGTCTGGGGGTGGCTTACAAGCAAGGTATAAGAAGGAGGGAGGCAGTACGGAAATAAAGAAGGACTTGTGCATGGCATTGGGTCTGCTTGGGCGGAAATATCTCAGAATTATATAAAATATTTGTATGAATCAGTTCCAGATCGGATTTTTGAATTAATTTCGAAAAACCGTAATCATATCCACTACTTAATTGTTAGTTTTATTATTGTTTATAATGTATATCAAAAAAAAAAAATCAATAAAATCAAAATGTAAAACTTTTCCACAATATTTGCTGTTTCTTTTGTTCATGCGCACTGATTTTACTAACTACTTTTTACTAACTTTGAAAAATGTCCGTTACCTACTTTAAAAAATTAAATATTATTAAGTATTAAATATAAATAAATTGGGTGGTACACCATGTAGTATCCTAGGACAAACATTACCCAAATTTGGTTATACCTATAAATAATTAAGCCCGTATATAAATAAAAGTGGCATGAGATTTGTTGTGATGCATAACGCATAATTAGACAAATGCGTTGCGTTGCGATGGTAATGTGGTCAAACAGTTTTAAGCCTGACGCAGCGCGGTTTAATATTCAAATAAAAGTTGAACTGATAACAATTAGTGTCACCTGTAGTGTGACAGGTATTCATTGTTTATCAGATAAACAGTCTAAGGCCCCGGCAACGCACTGAGCGACCAACAAAAATAGAACATATTCTGCCTTATCGAGGTAATCGTCGGAACGGAATTCTCTCCGATTTACTACGAATCGGAGACATTTTGCTTCGAGGTAATTCTCCGATCGGCTGATCGGAAATTCTGTCCGACGAAATTCAACGCATGCCATTTGTATGCGATGAAGTACTTTTAATGGTTTTATTTATGACAGATACAAACAAAAAATTCTCCGAAGTCCTCCGACTTTCTTTTTTAAGAAATTGTTTATTAAATATAAGTAATGAAGAAATTAACCTTATGTACGTTAAGTTGTGGGCTTTTTGTTTTTAGGAAGAACGAAGTTCACAGCAATATGAGCGGATGATAAATCTGCCCAGCGAAAATCCGGATATTGCATATCTAAAATTACACAAGAAGGACACCAGAAGTTGTGGCTGTGTTTTAGTTTTGAATAAATCATATATTTTTTTAAAGGTTTGGAGTGACACCATCAGACCGATAATTTGTTTTGTATTTGTGTTGAATCTGCTCCAAAACAAAAGCAAACGCATTTTTATTTAGGCGAAAGTTTTTCTTCAATCTTGAAGGGAATTATAGAATTAGAGCTGCGTCAGGTAGTCAGCGTTGTTTTCGTTCTTGCAATGTTCTCTTGTTTTCTAAATAAATAATATTGAATTTCAAAAGTTTTTTTTTTTCAAATTATTCTTTTGTTGACAGTTCAAACTGAAACATAACATGTGTTTGGAAATAGGGAGGGGACTTTATTCGTTACTTTTGATTTTAAAATGGGTGAATCTAATTACATTTCTTAAAAACTTTAGTGCATTATAATTGGGGGTGGCCGTGGCGCGATAGTTGTGTGTTCGCCTGTCAACCTCATGGTCCCAGGTTCGATCCCTGCCGTAGTCTATGTCTTCTTATTTTTCCATTAAAAACCAATTCTAAAAATAAATGTCATACAATGAGTTGCTGGTTTTACTCACTACATGCTGTTTAGGCATAGAACTAACAACATGTGATTGAGTAAAACTAGTATACCGATAAAATATGACAAAGAATAAAAAAATTAATGCGAATTATAAGGGACATCAATAAATAAGACACGCAAAATTTTTCCGCATTAGTTCAGCCGGCATCCCTGGGGATAACATCCGACACAACAACCACCTACAGTCTCCGAATATCACGCCACACATCTTTCCAATCATTCTTTCTCTTCATTAACCTCACCCTCACGCCCGCGCTGTGTTCAAACATTTAAAGGGTATTCATAATCCCTTGAGCGCGTGTAAAAAAAAAATACTTTCTATAAACAATAAATTAAACTCTCTCGCCAATTTTTCATGGTTTAAAATGTTTATAGTGTTTGTTTAATAAAAAACTATCGAAAATACATCGCATTTTCGATCTATCAGTTAAGTTGCTCATCTCTGCCTGAAGTTTATATCCATCGCAATGCGTCGTCGTATTTCTTTAAAATTTCTTCCGATGATCCTACTTCGAACTGAAATTGAATTTCCGACGAAGATGCGTTGCGGAGAAAACTCAGCTCCGACGGTTACCTCAATAGGGCAGATTAAAGCCTATAGATATGCCCATGCTGTTACTGAGGCGACGAGCGAGGCTGCTAAGCGACAGAGTGGCGTCGCTCAGAATTAAACATGTTCTAATTTTGTAGTTGATCGCTGAGCGATGTAAAAAAAAGATGGCCAATATAGACATTGAAAGTTTAATTTCGGCTGTTCAAAGCAGACATGTTTTATGGCAGGATAAAGAAAAAAAATTAAAAAAAAGCATATTAGTGATAAAAAATGGGAAGAGGTTCCAAAAATTTGTAAGTGTTCAGGTAATTTCTCATTCAAATATTTCAATTTTTTTTTAACTTCCAAGCTCACAAAAGTACATAGTAAGCTCATTTCTTAAATTTAAGGCCGAAATACTGCTTCTGTTGTAAGGGTTTGATTGTTTTTGATTCCTTGCCCTGGTTTCAGTAGTGGGTTGAGACGAAAAGATCTTGACAAAGGCATTTTAACGACTATCACTTATTCATCGTCGCAGGAGACGTCGCTCTATAAAAGGACAATCGTAGCTTAGCGACGTCGCTCAGCGTCGCTCGGTCGTGCAGTGCGTGGCCGAGGCCTAAAGCACCGGAAAAGGCAAACCGTGTTTTTTTTGTTGTTTCGTGAAACAAGAAAACATTGTGTCTTATGAGAAAACGAAACAAGAAACACATTTTCGTTTTGATGTGTTTCGGTGGTACAACCACGAAAATACATGACAATGGCCTCAGTCGGATGTCGGTACGATATCCTATCTAAGATAGGTTAGTATCCACTGAAGTTCCTGAACAACCAACATCGGAAAGGTTAAATTTGTATGGGTTTGTGCATATGTTTTGACATTTCTCATGGGATACAAAAAAGTATACCAAAGTTTTTCGGATAGCTTGGGATTTTTATTTTGGCAGCAGCTGTTTCGTCATCAGCTGTGTTCTTACATGGGAATACAACAACATCAACACATCCGGATAGCTATAGTTCTGTTTCTGAATGAGGCCATTGTATATGATCAACACACACCGAATGCAATAACACTTTTTCGAAGAAGCGTCATTGGCTACTTTCTTATGACACAACACAAACCAAATGAAACGAAACCTAAAAACCAAAGCAAAACAGAAAATGAGTTTCATAGCCGATAGCTGACCTGTTGTTTTTTGCAAACAAAACTTTGATTCCGTTAAGGAGTTATGCTTTTACTCTAGTTCATATCTCGTTTTCTGATAGCATTTTCGATTAATCCCAAAAAATAAAAAAAAGTTTCAATCCGCATTCTGGTGACATTATTAAATTTTTCAATACATAAGCTCTGATATTAAGTTTATTATCACATCCTAGGCATTTCGTTTTAGATTATATGGGTGCACCTCTGCTGTTTGGGTCATATTCATCAATTGCTTAGTGTGCGTTCAAATAGAAAACGTTTTCTCGACTATCGAATAAAAAACGTTTTGTTTGATCCGTTGTGTTTTCCAGCATTAAAATATACTTAGCCGTACTAAAGAGTCTTGTGCTTACGATGTAATCGAATATAAGAGCAAGTGTAGGTACGTGCGATCCAGTCGTGCATTTTATTTTATTTATTAAATTCAGCATTCAACTTTATCTTACAGAACCCTGAACCTACCTGAATGATACAAGTTGTTTATCTATCAAATGTTTTTTTTTTAAATTATAATAAACCAGAAAGCTTATAATTTCTGGACTTATTATTCGAATATTGTTGAAATTCTGTTAAAATCTGATATACTTACCTACTTGTATACATGCTGGACTGTCTCAGGAACCCGTTTTGTGTCCCACCCTCGTTCTCGTACTCTCGATCTTCAATTCTGATCATAATAACGGGTCCGCCATCTAACATTCTTTTTTCAACTAGTGCTTATTTCGTGAATGGTGACACCTAGCTCATGTCTCATTTGACAGATAATTAGTTTTATCCTTCCGCTGAACGAATATGGTTGTGTATACGCTTGAACATCGCTCGCTAAGTGGGCCTGCGATCGACTTAGAGAAGATGCCGATTTTGCCAAAAAAAATCATCTTTTCAGATGAAGCTCATTTTGATCTTGGCGGGTATGTAACAAGCAATATTGTCGCATTTGGGGCACAGAAAAACCGCACGCATACATTGAAAAGCCGATACATCCAAAACGAGTGACTGTTTGGTGCGGAGTTTGGTCCAGAGGCATAATTCGAAAATGAGCAAGGAGTGGCCGTTACAGTCAATGGCGATCGTTATCGGGCTATGTTGAACGAATTTTTGTTCACAAAAATTGACGAGGAGGATATTGGCAATATTTGGTTTCAACAGGACGGCGCTACGTGCCACACAGCCGAAGCTACACTCGATGTTTTGCGCCCATCTTCAAAAAAAAAGTTATTTGCTGGACCATATATAAAGTAAGGTAGGTACCAAACTATCTTTTCTTTTAGTCAACAACATATTTTTCCCTTTAATTGGCATTAAAACTAAGTAGGTAGGTACTGTATAAAAGGTAGGTAATCCTTAAATACCTACCTACTCCTATAAAGAAATTCATAGAAACAAAATACCTATATTACCTACAGGAACATACTCCAAAAAGTAGCAAAGTGGCCACAGTAAGATTAATTGTTTAAAGATACATTTTTAAAAGCTCTAAAATGTGTTACACTATTAAAAATCCTATCTACTTAATTTATTTGAAATAATGACAATAGGTACTCATTTTGTCTGTGCTTGCTTTCACAAATCTCAATTAAACAATAACCACATACCAAACATATGGCAGCCCTGTCAAACGATGAAAAATCCCTATTTATCCAACAGAATACCCACATATACATATATAGGTATACATATATATTTCTAGTCAGGTACAATAAATCAAAGTAAAATGCTTTTGCAAAATACATTAAACCAAAACAATACACTTCACGCAAAAGGACGAACATAGCACACATAATAATAAAAGGGCTTAAGGATGGGCTTTGAATGAAAGAATGAATGGAAAAAAGCAAAAAAAAAAAAAAAAAATATTGAAAAATAATAATAAACGCAAAACCAAACAAAACTCTCCCCTATCGCATATATGATATGTACATATCACATATATGATTTTAAG
Organism: Philhelius pedissequus; assembly: GCA_910595825.1. Taxonomy (NCBI): domain Eukaryota; kingdom Metazoa; phylum Arthropoda; class Insecta; order Diptera; family Syrphidae; genus Philhelius; species Philhelius pedissequus. The sequence continues at coordinate 265,118,117 of OU343160.1, forward strand.
TTGATGGTGAACTGAAGAGCACCCTTATTGATGGTCTGATGTTATGAACAATCATCCAGCCATGATGCTCATCAAAATCGCCATCATAAAACCATCATAATCATCATCGTTACTCTATACATATTATCCTATGCTGCCGGCACCGCCGCGTCGCTCCGGCCCCGCCGATATATATCAAGGACATGCCCTTGGAACTTGGAAACGCAGATATACCGAAATGCCACCCCAATAATGACGAGTTGATGATGATGATGATAGTGATGGTGGTTTTTCTCCCCCAAAAAACAACACGCTAGCATAATAATTGACGGAACAAAAGCGAAATGCAATATCAATGCAAAAAAAATTCAACAAAAAAAAAAATATTTAATATCAAGAAGAACACAAAACCACTGCCCCTGAGATGATGAGTTTACTTAAGAAAGGGAAATGGGGTAGTTTGCCCGTTTGTTTGTGAACAGTTTGAGTAGGTTTTGTCTTTTTCGTTTTGCACAAAAAAAAAAAAAATATCATCCTTTTGTTATTTGTTTTTTTTTTTTCTGTTCAAATTGGCGGAATAAAAGTTTATGTAACAGGAAATTGAAAATAAACAGCAATAATATGAATGCAAGGGCAGACGTAGAAAAAACGGGAATAAAATCTAAAGGATGATCGTTGTTGCAAAAAGAAAAGGGATGAATAAGAATCCTTTTGTCTCGTTATATAAGAATATCCTGGCAAATCTCATCACAGACAAATATAAATACATACACAAATAATTCTATACATACATTTATACTTGTATTTATAAATGTTTTTTGTTTGTGATATTTCAGTGAATGTCCTGCTTGGATATAATGGGCTTTCGACACGAACATCCGGTCTAGAAGAAAACTTCAAAGTTTAGTTTATCGAAGAAGCCTTTGGGAAAAGCAAATCAAAATAAAAATGAATAAAATAAAGTGCAGAGGGTGGAAGTGCATTATTGTTGTTCTATTCTCTAACCAATAAATAAGAAAAATCCTGTAGAATTTTTAATATACCTACATATACCTACATAGATTCACAGTTAATTCTGGTTATCAATTTTTTTCAGAAATAGGCATACCTACCTTAAAATGAATATGTAAATAAGATTAATCGGATACACTTTTCAGAGTTTCAAAGTTTCCAACTTTTTTTGAAAATCAGTTCAATTGTTGGAATTTTGTTCATTAAAAAAAAACACAAAGTTTTGAAAAAAAAAACAACAAAAGTGGACATGTCAAAGAGCTTTGTATGCACGAATATTTAACGAGTCACTGCGATAATATTAACTTGAGGGAGGAGACGAAAAACTGGAGCCACCCGGTCCCATCATATCCCTTGAAAACATTAAGGAATAAGACTAATAGTTTCGTATGTGTTTGCCCACGGACTTTTCCATATTTCAGTAATGCGAAATTTTCACGATATCCTTCATATAAATATGCAGACGTTGGTGATTGTTCAGAAACTTTCCAAACACGACGGAATTTAAAATGAACGCGTGTAAGGCGCTTCATCAAAACATTTATTTTTTTAGAACAAGCGCCACTGGGCTGACATTTATTATCGAGAATTACATAAAAGGCATTTATATTCTCTCAAATTAATTTCCTCATGTGCATCAAACTAACACACCACTTCAAAATTTTAAAGAAATTCCTCTTGGATTAATTGTCGTAAATTTGTCGTGAAAGAAACAGATTTGTCGTACTTGTTTTTTTTTTTTAAATATCCTTTGGTAATGCTAGCCAGTCAAGGAAGCATTACCAGCCCTCAAAAACGGTTTAAATGAAGTCAAAAAATAAAATGGGGTATGTCATTAATTGCCATAAATCATTGGAAAAAAAAAAACAAATTTCGCTTTAGTTTTTTTTAATAACTAAAAGTTTACTACCTAAACCATGTTTTTTTCACTAAATCTACCACACCAAAAGGTTGTCTTTTACTACTTTATTTCCAAAGCTACAAGAGCAAGTTCATACGATCCAGTCGTGTATTTTTTTTATAATCAAATGAATGTCAAACTAAAAGCTTTGAAACGCCTTTGTAATGCTGGTAAGGGTCATAAGCAACGTCACAAAACTGATTATTCGTGGCATGGTCAAATGGAGGTCGTTATCTATGTCCGATAAATTAAAAAAAAATAGACTACATACAAATGTGTCATTATTTCCAAAATAAAAATACAGGATTGGTTTTCAAAATTTTACTAAAAACTACCAATCAACAACATTTGATTTATTATTTATGTAAAACTAAATATGTACATTTTAGTTTTTTTTTTATAACCTACATGCGCTCAAGGAATTATGAATACCCTTTAAATGTTTCAACACAGCGCGGGCGTGAGGGTGAGGTTAAGGAAGGGAAAGAATGATAGGAAAGATGTGTGGCGCGATATTCGGAGACTGTAGGTGGTTGTTGTCTCAGATTTTATCTCCAGGGATGGCGGCTGAACTAATGCGGAGAAATTTTCGTGTCTTATTTATTGATGTCCCTTATAAGTCGCATTAATTTTTTTATTCTTTGTCACATTTTATCGGTATACTAGTTTTTACTCAATCACATGTTGTTAGTTCTATGCCTAAACAGCATGTAATAAGTAGACCAGCAACTCATTGTATGACATTTATTTTTAGAATTGGTTTTTAATGGAAAAATAAGAAGACATAGACTACGGCCACCCCCCAAATTTTGTAATATTATATTTTACTTTTAACTTTAAGTAATTTGTATTTATTTACTAAAATAACTTTTTAAAAAAATATTAAGAGAAAGTATTCTTAATTATAAAAATAAGTGATGTCTTAATGTCTTAACAATTTTGTTTTTTTTTAGCTGCAAACCGTATTAATTTTAAGTGAAAGTATATAAATATATATGTATGTAAATAACTTATGCTGCAAATAGACATATATTTAAATTTTTTTTATATATCTTTACAAATTTGTATAGCTATGTACATTCGAAAATTAATTTAAGCAAACGCACAAGAGTGGATACATCTCCAAATCATTACAACCATATAATGCACCTAAACCAACAACATTAAAACGAACATATTTGGCCTGTGGAATTCAGTAAAAGCACTTATACAACGGAGTTACTATTGTTTTCAATATAAATGGCTCCGGTCTATTGTTTTGAAATAAACTAATCATTATTATCTGTAAAGACAAATGATTGCATTAATTCTATCCGAACAACCAAGTACCAAGTAGGTACAATATTATAAAGGAAAATTGTATATAATATACATGTAAGTTGGTACAAACGCTGCGGGTGAATACTAATGATTGATATTTTGAATTAAATTAAAAAGTCAGAAGGTTCTTCTTAGAACACAAAATGGCATAATACTGCCGCTTGATGAGTTATTGGAAATTTATCAAAGAACTTATCCCGTTGGGCATACCCAATATATGTGTATGTGGATGTAGAGTACGAGTATACTATAAATAATATGTAATCAGCTCACTAACTATACGAATGCCCAAATCAAAGCCTAGGCCCTAGGAATATGGGGATTTCAATTTCAAGCAATTGAAATGTATATTATATGGATTAAAATCGAAGCCAGATCTTATTGATTTATGTATTTCGATTTTGGGTACTGGTACACATGTCCATCGCCGTTGTCATCACCATCAATGGAGAGCCCTACAGATTGATTGGTCAAAACTGGATGATATACATGCGAAAAATATGTGGGTCTTAAGCTAGAATTACACGGTCAACGTATTTGGTCATTGTGTTGGCTCTCTGAAGTAAAACCGTGATTTGTGCTCCCCCACTCACCACACCGTGCGTCGATGCCATGATCGACAAATGCATGTGAATCCAGGCGTTAATGTTCTTCTCGACACTTGACAAATTTTTTCGTTGACAGTTACAAGAAGTGGCATGTTTAGGATAGATTGTGACATCGTTTTTACGTCAGAAAGTCAACGCATTGACCGATTACGTTGAACGAGTAATTCTAGCTTTACAGCATGACGCTATACTTGTCAAGCTGATGATTAATTTGGTGCGATGTTATATCACATTGGCGATAGTGTGATTTGACTCCGTTAGAGTTTTTTTCGTTTTTTTTAAATCACAGTTCAATGTGGATTCAACAGAAATGTGTCGCTCAAGGTCAACTTGCAATTGCTAAAGCCCGTACGATACTTCTTTTTTTTCTCAATTTTAATGCATTAAACCACATGAAAGTGTCAGTTTTGTGTGAAATAGAAAATATGTTTTTTTACCGAAACAGATACATTGTATAAATGTATGGTATACCCCGAAAACATCATTTTATTAATTTAATTTTTTAATTAGACGATTATTCAATAATATAGCCAATTAATTAAGGAAAAAAATACGTTTAGCTAATAATAATTAATGTACGAGTATGTAATTATCTTGACTGTTTTAAATTTGATCTGATGTCGGTTTTAGCAATTGCGATTGTTTATCCTGCGAAGGTTTTGCACTTTCAGTGGCCAGTATTACGTATTGAGTCTGTACGCTTAAAGAAATATTGGCATTTTTGAATTTTGTTTTGAACAAAGTCAAAGAAATACAGACAAGTCGCCAAATATCTTAAAGTTACATTTCATGTGACATTTCATCTGGCTCAATACAATTTCTGAACTAAAACCAAGCACTTTGATAAAAAAAAACTTCTTTTGATTAGTCAAATTTTAATGTATAAGTTGCTAGTTATAACTTTCATTGAAACTCATCATTGAAAACGTTGACTATCAATTCTGAGGCACTTAAAAAAATTAAACTGATGTCGTTTTGGTACCAAAATGAAGGTAATAATATACAGTCAAAATCGGTTAAAACGACATCGGTTATAACGTCAAAATTCTTATGTCCCGGCTGAGTTGCATTATAATCCCATTGAATAATAAATCGTTTATTACGACATCGCTTACAACGAGATATCGGTTACAACGACCGGATTTTCCCCTTTTTAATTAAAATATTGGTTATAACGACTAAAACCGACGTAGCTGTTGATGCGACTGCATATTTCTCTAGACGGTAATCTGTTTATCTGTAGATGCGTTGAATGAAGAATTTCGGATACTGTAGTGTATGTTAAAGCTTATCGTCAACAATCGAAGATACTCTGAATTCTGTACGCACTTTAAAAACATTCTTTTTATTAAATGATATTGGTGACAACAATTTCACTGAGAATCAGTTATTGGTGCAAAAATTAATTGAAAAAAAGTTTATAAAAACAAAAACTAAACAATTAGAAATTTCCACTTTCTTTAATAAATTGTAATGTATATTTGTACATATGCATATAAATACATGTACATACTCATGTGCCTCAACAATAAATAAAAATTATAAATTATAAAAAAATGGTCTCTACTTGAAAAGAAATTTATTTACTTGACATATCGCTTATAACGACTAAATTCGTCAGTCCCTTGAAGGTCGTTATAACCGATTTTGACAGTATAAAATATTTTTTGTCAAAAAAATATTTCATTTATCCTACCACTTTCTTGTAAATTCACTTTTGATTTTTCAATGATGGAAAGCGTTTTCAATGTTCATTCAATGATCATTGAAAAATCAAGTGAATTTACAGAAAATTAAATATTTTTTTTTGACAAAAAATATTATATATCTCTTTACATTCATTTTGGTACCAAAACGACATCAGTTTTATTTGTTTAAGTGCCTTAGAATTGATAGTCAAAGTTTTCAATGATGAGTTTTATTGAAAGCTATGACTGTCGCCTTAATGTCATAAAAAAGTTGCCAATTGCTGAAAAATGAAATTTCACTTTCATTTTTAGTACTTTTTTCTTGACAGTTTTGCATTTTTGTTTGTATTGTGTACACATTCACACTTAATGGCATTTTCCATTTGACTATTGTGGTTCTGCTCAGTTTGCATTTGTAATGCATTACAAATGAAAAAAAAAAAGAAGTATCATACGGGCCGAAGATTGAGCAATTCAATTTATATTTTCATTTTGTGAAATATAAAGCCCCTTTTAGACGATCAGTTATTAGTTCAGTTATCAGTTTAGTTGTCGTCAGTTAAAAAAAGTAGTGTGTTTAGACATCAGTCTGATGTTCAGTTGAGCTTTCATTTTACTTGTGAGCAGTCGAAAGTCAGAAGAAATCGACCATAATATCATTCCGTTCCGACATATTCGCAGACTTAACACGAATTGCATCGTAATCGGAAACTTGTTATGAATATTGAAAAAAATCTGTTACAGAAACCATCGTAGTGGAAATGCTCATACAAAGTCCAATTACGAACGAATTCTGCGATAACTTTTTTCGGGATTCGCAAGACTTTCCGATTACGATGGAACTCATGATAGGGTAAGTTTATTGTGCTTGATATTTCGAAAGCATTTGATAGAGTTTGGCACCAAGCTCCCTTATCGAAAATGTGTGCATTTGGTATCGACGAATTTCTTCTTCGTTGAATTAGAAATTACAAATTCTAAAATAAATTCTGGTGTGCCCCAGGGCTCCGTTTTGTCTCCGACCCTTTTTCTCATTTTCATTAATGATATCTTATCTGGAACTTCTAATCCACTAAATTGTTTCGCTGACGATAGTACTCTCAGCTTTTCATATCCGTTTGCATATTCACTTCCTTGTTCTTCGGATGTGGATCTGCAACAGCAGCCTATGATAACCTCATTAAATTATGATCTCGACAGCATTTTCCAATGGGGAATAAGAAACAGTGTAGAACTTAATGCTTCAAAAACTCAGTGCTGTCTTCTGTCATTAAAGCATAACACACTACCCATGCATGCCGCTATCCATGAGAAGCACTTGCATTGAAGAAACCGATCAGCTGTCAGTCCTTGGCATGTGCATAAAAAACCACCTTCTGTGGAATGACCACATATTCAATGTCGCCAAAAACGCTATAAAGTGTTTGGGCTTTCTTCGAAGATGCAAGAAATTCTTCTCCCCGTCTGATCTGGCTGTAAGCTATATGGCCTTTGTTCGTCCAAAGCTTGAGTATAACTCTCACATTTGGGCAGGAGCTCCTATAACTCACTTGGAGCTCTTAGATAAAATTCAAAACAGGGCTTTAAGAATGATAGGCGATAGAACTATAATTGAAACATTTTCATCTCTCGAACACCGGCGAAATTTATCATGTCTTTCATTATTTTATCGCTATTTTTGTAAACAATGTTCTAACGAAATAGCCAGTTGCATTCCTCCCCTCAAACTTAACCGTAATGCTCGCGCTTCCAAGAATGCTCATCAGTTTACCCTTGATCCCAACTTCGGATGTTCTGTCAAGTACGAATATTCTTTCTTTAGCCGTACAACACGAATGTGGAATGCGTTACCATGCTCTATTTTTCCCACCCATTTTGATATTTTGAACTTTAAAACCAATGCACTTCGGTATCTCCTTTTAAATTCTTCCCTATTTTCCTAACGCTCGTACAGTGCTTGAATATATTAAGGGTAGTCAAAATCCCTTTAATGGGCGCACAATTATAAAAAAAAAACTCAACTCGAATTGAAATGACGACTGAACTGGGAACTGAGCTGAAACTCATTTACATATCAGTTTAACTGATGACTGAACGGCCAACTTATGGGAATGCCATCAGATTCAGTTTAAGTTTCAGATTCAGTTAAAGGCTTCAGTTTTTGCGTTTAGACATCAGTTTAACTGAAAGCTTAACTGATAGTTAAACTGAAACTGAAATGATCGTTTAAATGGGCCTTAAAGCAACGTTTGTTTCAGTTAAATTTTTTTATAGAATGTAACGTACAGAAATAATTGAAAAAACTCTAAAATTGTGTCATTATCGTCACAAACTAATAAAAAGGTGTTCCTTTTTTCTAATTGATCTTTTGCATTACAATTTATTTTCGAAATAAATGCTTTTTAAAAGTTTTAAACCAGATGCTTTACTTTTTATTGTGGTTTGTGTCATTAGTGTCACTAAATTCAATTTAAACCAATTTCGAAATTATGTTAACCACGAATTTAATGGGCTTAGATGTTTACTGTCACTTCAACTACTGTTTCTAAAACAAAATTGCTATTTTTATTTGCGGTTATATGGAATATAAAGCAATTTGTCAAAAAAAAGAAGCTAAGAATCAAACATGACATTACGATCATAGAGAAGCATACAAAAGTCATCGACAAAAATGTAAATGTCTCTCAGTCTGCCAGTCCGTCAGTCTATCCGTAGTAGATATGTATAAATATAAATTTTATATTTGAGAAGATCTAGGTAGCCAAATTAAGTCTGCATATTAAAATTTAGAATAACTTTTTTTTCAAATTACTTAAAATAATTTCTTTTTTTTGGAAAAATCAATATTTTTAAAACTAATCAAACAAAATATTTATAATTTTAAAATCACGTGTATATTAATAAAATCTAAGAAACTGCATACCATAATGTATAGGTGAAAAATATTACCTCTTTCCACTGAGAGCTATTAAAAAAAAAAAAACGCGATAGCTTCTTTTCAAATTTCAAATTTATGACATTTATCTAATCCTATGTTCGTTTTAAATTTTGAAATGGTAATGCTAACTTAAGAGAGAGATTTTTCGAAATTATGTTTTACATAATTTTAATTTAATTGCGATGGTATCCCTATTTCGCATCTTCTCACTCCATCAGTATCATGACCACTTAGTATCACATCAGACAAAAAGTAATATATCAGTTCGCATATCATATAACCAACCCCACCAAGTTCAGAACAATGATGTTATAATAAAAATGCCAAAGGGGATGCATTAGAAACACCCAATCCAATCCAATCCCCCATAGCACATCGAAAATGATAAACCTCATCACTGCTTTATTGTCTTTTATATTTGTTTTTTTTTTCAGCAGCAGCATTAACGCCACCGCCACAGATGTAAATATAATGGAACATAAGCAAAAGGCAAACAATTGAATTTTTTTTTAGATACATTTATACCTACATATGTATTGTAGATACGAGTATCTATGTATGTAACAAAAAACGCAAAATTTGCTAGGGGTGGTATTATCGTAAATTTTTCTTCTTTTTTTTTAAAATAAATTGGGGGTTGATTTGTAAAGGTTTTAGACGATCATCATTGAAGGACAAGACAAACAAAAAATAGAAAAAACCCTTAGGATATTTCGATATATCTGATGCAATATGTAGATTGCTAGACTTTTCATTTTAGGATTTGAGGGTGAATGTATGGGGGCGGATACTAAGGTGGGATATAAATAAATATATTTTTTTCGCTAATGAAACAAAAGGCATTTTCTTCGCGAAAAGAGAAAGCTGAATTGCCATGGAAACCACGTATACCTCGATTGGATGTCAAATGATGGTGTTTTTCTTGTTTCTTTTTTTTTTTGTAATGAAAACGAGCTGCTTCAATAGCTGCTGCGGCTACGTACTGCTACGATTTACTCTCATTTGTAATATTGCGGGATGCTGAGGTGATTTTATTATTGAATTCAATGTGCAATGCATATGCGGAATTGCAAGATGAAAATTAAAGAAACTCAGGTTTCATTTAGAGAGCGCAGAAAAAAAAATATGTTCAAGTGACCTGGTTAAGCATTTTTTTTTTGTTTAATTGGACGACGACGATGAATACAATACCGCGGTTTGGTTACACTTCATTTCTTATTTTTTTTTTCATTTGCCTGCTAATTAAAATGAAGTAGTAGACTCAAGTGAAATCGTAAGCCTTAAAAGTTTGATGCCTTATGCAGAGTGAAAAGTAAGAGAGAGATGGAGAGAATGGGTTAACGAAGTCTTAGAAAATCCCTTTGGTTTTAATGAATGCACAGGTTTTGAGATAGTGGGGAAATTGTAAGTAAGTTTTGTAATATTGTATAGTCATGGAGTTGATTGTAAATTGTTTGACATCTTAAAAGGGTGTTGTAATCAAAGAAGTGGTTTATTAATGACTTTTGATATAAATGAAACCCACTCTTTATTTTTCAATTAACACAACAGGACCGATTGAAATAAACTAATAAAAATTTGTTTAATGAATTTAATTGAATTATTTTCCAAAGGAACAATATTGTAATTAAAGGCTTTTATTATAGAAGCAACTCTTTAAACATTTAACCACAATTTTCTACTATAAATTCACTCTTCTGGTTTTTTAGATAACAGTAATTTTATAATTTCACTCAAATAATAACATTTTGCAGGCAGAAAATAGGAATAAAACGAAAAGTATCTTATTGGAAGTTAATCGTTTAAAATTTTGTTTACAGTAAGATAGCGACGAAAGACACCGAATAAAAATATTTTTTGTATTTCACTAAGCTTTATTTTAGAAGTGTCTAGACTTTTCATTAAATGAACGTAAACCTCAATTAATTGATCAACATTTTATTGGTTAAATCAAACCGTATTCATTAACTTTTTACTTGCGATTATAGGTACTATAAGGCAAGTTATGCATTCGTTAAAAAAAAATTCTGACAATCAAATATGACATTACGATCATAGAGAAGCCTAAGAAAGTGATCGGCAAAAAATGTCTGTCTGTCTGTCAGTCTGTCTGTGTATATGTATAACGAGCTACAGCCTAAACGGCTTGAGCGATTACCTTCAAATTTGGTATGTGTGATTAATTTGGCATTCCTCAGAGGGGAAATTAAAATTTTATTTCTGTGCCTAAAAATAACGGCACCTGCAATATGAACTTGAAGGAAAATCTGGTTTTTCTCTAAAACGGCTCCAACGATGTTGATAAAAATGTTTGAGAATTTTGTTGTTGGTAATGGCTATCATTTGATATAAACCAAGTTTACAGGAAAAGTCTATTAACGGTACCTTTCATATAACGGTTTTCTTAATTTTTGGCTTTCTCGGTAACGGTACATTGGATTTCTGTCAAATTTAATATCTGAGAAGATCTAAGTACCAAAATTTCAAAAGAGTTTTTTTTTTCAAAATACGAAAAATGAAAAACAGGATTTCATCAAAACCCGTCCTAGAATTTTCGAGATACTTTTTTATAAAAATTTGTAGTTTGTAGGTGTGCAGGTAATTATACACGGAGATATGTATATATATATGTTTTCAGTTAAGCGAGTTTTTGACTTTATAAAGTGTCACTTAAGCGGGTTTTACTGTATAAGCAAATTCAATGAGAAAAAATCATGCATTAGTGAAATTCGAATTTATAAGTTTTTAATTTAAATTCTTACTTGGTTCCTGTGCAAAAATGTTTATAAATAAATGAACCAAGCTCACATATATTGAAATAAAAGATGATACGCATAAAATGATTTACCTTCCAAATGCATTCTTCAAGTCAAGGCCTCAAAAACAATCTTTCCGATCGAATATGAATGTTACGAATTTTTACCCAATGAACGTATGTGACAGATGACACTTACTGTAACTTTGTAAAAGTAACTCATGACTTGTAAAACGGATGACACCATTGGTTGTTGGTAATTTAGCCATAATCGTTCGTATACAATTTAAACCAACATTTTATGGGAATATATTCAAAATTTCTGGAATTTTTAAATGGACTGTGGACTTTTGCAAAAAAAAAAAAAACTATCAAAAACGATTTTTACTCTAAATGGTTTGAAAATAGGGAAAAATCAGCAAGCATTTCATTTTATTGCTAAAGAAAACCCTTACTTTGATATAGGTTAATTTTGCTTTTGTTTTATTGCAAAATTGACTTTTTAATAATTTCTCATATTGAAATATATGCCCTCTTCGTCTAATTCCCATAGACAAAAGATCAAACAAAATTGTGATTGACGAACCACATCACCATGGGATTTTCATATTTCCAAAGAAACCTTTTTGCATTCCATAATGTTTGCGCAGCGGGTGGGTACGTAGAATTTAACCAAAACTAGATATTACATATTCCAAAACTCAAAAACAATATAAAACAAGGAACGAGAGAAATATTTTAGAAGCATGTAACAGCATTATAATAGTGCAGATGGAAAGGTGAGACTATTAAGTGTACGACTGAATTGAATCAACTTGCTCTTATGTTTCAAAACAAAGATGGGGCCAGCATATGTACTAATTGCTTAATTGGCCGAAAATAAAAATAAAAAAAATATAGATATTGGATCAAGCGTTTAATCACAGATAATAGAGTTACATAGATATCGCACTCAGTGCAAATAAAAATGACACATTTGTGACTTTAAATCTTTAAAAATACATAAATAATTAAAAATAGATTTATATACAATGCTTACTTGTAGGTCCCAGTTTTTATTTTTTTTTTAAACAAAATATAGACTGAGTTCATAATTGTAAAGACACAGCAACACTACCAGTATCGCGTTCATTAATGTTTAAACCCAGTAATATTTCTGTAGAAATTTTTTATCACTTGTGTTCATGAATGTAGTTGTACTGCAATACTACAGTAAAAGTATCTTTTAATTTTCTGTTACACAAAAGTATTCAAGCAAGCATGCGAGTAATGCTTATGTTTTTACAATATTTTATTGTAAAAAAAACAACTTTTTATTAAATAATGATAAATAAATATAATTAAAATATTTCAGGACAAACAAATTGGACCAATGTAAGGATTTCGACAAAGTCGATATTCGTGTAATGTTCTTAGAAAATCTGTATTCGTTGATTTGCAATATATTTTAGAGATCAATAGCACTCTTTTTCTGCTATTAATATTTTGTTTTCTTTTTAGCATTGAAAAATGATGCAAATTTCCTAAATTGGATCCGTTTAAAACATAAAAGAAAACACAACATAAAATTAAAAATATTTTTTTTTCTCTCCATTTCAAATGAAACTCAGGATTCGTCGTTAGACCTATTCGAAAAAAAATTTCAATGAATTTCAATGGGTATAATTACTTTATACTTTTTTTGAACGGAGTTTATACCAAGTTTATATACTGCAATAATACTGTATATTTTGTGTTCATAAAAGTTTTAAAGTATAGTTACGGTAGAGTTACCGAAAATAATTTTGTTTGAGGAGGAAAGGTCGTGAAAACATCCTATTTAATTTTTTATGATATTTGTTATGTTTTTATCAAAAAGAATGGGCTTAGTATCACAGTAACTAATTAATTTAAAAAAAAACGAACTAAAGTAGTAATAATAATAAAGGCGAATCTTCTTCACCCTCTAACTACCGTCTCTTCTTTCCAAGATCATGGAAACGCTGATTAATTATCAGCTAAAGAAATATCTTAAAGAACGAAAGCTCCTTAATGACCGGCAGTATGGCTTTCGTAGCAATAGATCCACTGGTGATCTGATGGCATATCTCACCGAACAGTGGCACAAATCTTTACATCGTTTTGGAGAAAGCAAGATTATTGTGCTTGATATTTCAAAAGCATTTGAAAGAATTTTCTCTTATCGAAAATGCGTGCATTTGGTATCGAAGGATCTCTTCTTCGTTGGATTAGAAATTACCTTCCAGTCCGCTCAATACAAGTTGTATTGGACGGTCTCAAGTCTGATATTCACAAAGTAAATGTTGGTGTGCCCCAGGGCTCCGTTCTGTCTCCGACTCTCTTTCTCATTTTCATCAATGATCTCTTGTCTGAAACATCTAATCCAATATATTGTTTTGCTGACGACAGTACCCTCAGCTTTTCATAATCGTTCTTAGATTCACACCCATGTCTTTCGCATGTGGAACTTGAACGGCAGCGTATGATAAGTTCATTAAATTCTGATCTAGACAGCATTGTCCATTGGGGAATAAGAAATCGCATAGAATTTAATGCTTCAAAAACACCATGCTGTCTTTTGTCGTTAAAGCGGGACCCTCCCCCAGTGCCGTTATCCATGAGCGGCGCTTGTATCAAGGAAACCGAACACCTTTCAGTTCTTGGTATGTGTATCACCAAACACCTTTTGTGGAATTATCATATATTCGACGTCGCCAAAAACGCTGCAAGGTGTTTGGGTTTTATGAGACGATGCAAGAAATATTTCTCCCCTTCTGATCTGGCTGTTATCTACAAAGGCTATATTCGTCCAAAACTTGAGTACAACTGTCACATCTGTAGGGGTGCACCCATAACTCACTTAACCCTTCTTGACAGAATCCAAAAAAGAGCTTTAAAATGTATAGGTGATGTAACAATAACGAAAACAATTGGACCTCTTGAACACCGTCGCAATGTTTCATGCCATTCATTATTATATCGATATTTCTATAGACAGTGTTCTAGTGAAATAACCAGTTGCATTCCTCCCCTTAAATTATTCAACCGTAACACTCTCGCTTCTAGAAATGCTCATCAGTTTACCCTTGGGCCCAACTACGGACGTTCTGTCAAGTATATGGATTACTTTTTTAGCCGCACTACACGAAAGTGGAATGCTTTACCCGACCGAATTTTTCCCTCCCATTGCGATAGTCAGATATTTAAAACCAATGTACATTGGTATTTCCTGTCCAATCCTATCCCATTTTCCTAATCGCTCGCACTGTATATATACAATTTAAGTGAAGTCATAACCCCTTGAGTGTGGGCAAAATTATAAACAAACAAAAAAAAAAAATAAATAAATAACAACAAAAATTTAAATAAATAGTTAACTTCATACATAATTAAGCAAAAAAGGAACAAAAAACAGTAAATATAAAAGGCCCCAGTTTGATCCATGATGTTTGAAACGTACTGCGACATGTTTGTTTCTTTGATTTTTGTTGGTTCTTTAGTTTGTGTCACATTCTCTCCCTTGCCTTGTGTGTGAAATTATGGATTTAGTACGATACTAAAAAATTAAAGTTGCCATTTGGTGATTTTAACTTTAGTAAAATGTTAAGTACAATACTAAACTCGTTTTAACTTAGCAAAACCTAGTATTATACTAAATATGATTTAACATAATTACTAAATCGTTTAAGATTTTGCACCACTGTATCTTAGGATTGCAACCCACTGGTTGATCCGCTTTTAGAAGTATCGTGTTGCATTGCGCTGCTATTTGAACAGGCTGGATAGTTTTTATACAAAAAAGGAAAAAGGTGTAATTTTATTTGCACTAAGTACGATATCTATGTAACTCTGTTATCTGTGGTCTAATCGATCTAGCCTACGGAATCTCCACTATTTTTTCGATAAGAATTGTGAGCATGATTGATTGAAGATAAAACGCGTGTTCAGATTGGAAAGATAGAGTACGGTATCTCAGTAATTTGGTGGTCATTTCGAATTTTCTGAGATAAAATTTAATTAAAGATTTTATTTAAAACACAAATTACTCATTTTTACTTAAATGTACATTTCGGAATAATAATTAAAATATTTAAATAATTTAAATAGAGTTTACTGACGATGGAAGCATAGCTTCCGAAATGTACATTTAAGCAAAAATAAATAATTTGTGATTTAAGTTGTTAAAAATAAAATCTTTAATTTATAATAAAAAACAGGTTAAAAAATCTCCACTATCAAATTAAGATAAAATTTGAATTTCGTAGAGATTTTTTAACCAATTTAAAACGGAGCCATACTTAAATGGATTTCGACTGTTCATTGCTTGACGGGTAGGCAAAAAAAACTATATTTTGACGATTACATAATTTTTTTTCAAAGTGTCACCTAAAAGTCTTAAAATCAACTCTTTCCGGAGTGGAAAACAAAATCTGAAAAATGAGAGATTTCTATTCCAACGACATGCATATACATAAATCGTACGTACATATATTCTTCTCTGGATTTCCGCAGTGTGTCTAACTAAGTATAACTATGTTCATCTTTACATTTATGTACATTATGTTGTTTGATATTTTAACGCGCATAGAATATTTCGCAAAAAAAACTTGTGAATATTACAAAAATAGAACATGAGAGAGACTAATCTCGGTCTCCTTGGCAGCCCTAACCAAAATCACCTTATTGTTAAAACTATAACCTAATGTTCAATTTGGTTAAGAATTCCCAATTTGTTTCTTCCATGAAACCAAGACTTGCCCCATAGGTTATGTAGCGCATGTCAAATTATAAACAATGTTGAGTTTTGAGGAATTTTATTTAAACGAAATATTTTACCCTTGTGTTATCTTTGATCTCACACCCTTTTTTTAGCATGTTTGTGGGCGCCTTTGTTATGTACAAACATATACATATTCATAGGTAATGTCTTGTAGATTCAAGTGTTTTGGGGGCTGTGGCTAAAATGTTCGGTTTTTTTTTTAAACTAAGATACACAATTCTACCTTTTGTCGTTAAAATACTGTGGAATTCAAATTCATAATTACCAACCCGTACTAATTCCCACCCTACCACAAATTCCGTCAATAATATAACTAGGTATAAGGAAGGATTATTTAAAGTGTGAACTTAATTGAGTAAAATATTTTTTTTAAGTAATCTGTAGAGAAATATAGTGATTTCATCTTCGATCGAAAAGGGTGGCTCACATGGAACACACTGCTAGACAACATGGCTCGACAACCTCCAATATTCGACCATTAAAACACAAAAACAACCGCTGGACCAACATGCTCGACGGGTTTCAAATTTTTTTGATAACTTGCTGGCTTGTCCAATGCTCGTCCAACCAACCATCTTGTGGAAACAGATTCTCGACAACTTCGTTTTCTTTTTTCGTGTAAGGCTTAGGTTTATTTTGAGTCTTATAAGTCAGAAAAGATAAGATAGTTGCATTTGGCATCTAACGAAGTACGCACGTATTTTTCTACTTGCGGTTATGGTACTATAAAGCAAGTTATGCATTCGTAAAAAAAATCTAACAATCAAACAAACAAAAAAAGTAGGTCCCGCAATTACGTCTGTCCTCGAGTCTGCAGCCTAAACGGTTGGATGTATTTGTTTTAAATTTGGTACAATTGTTTTTTTTTATTTTTTCTAGGTAGCACATATTTTTTTTTTGCCAAAAAGGTAAAACTTATTTTTCCCACAAATGGCTCGAACAATTTTTATATAAAAAAAATCAGTCCATTAATGAAGAGAAAGGGTAACCTTTTGATGATTTTTTTTTTAGAAAAAAAAAATGTTACTTTTGGTAGGTCCTGGCAAACGGTTAATTTGATTGTTTTGAAATTTTTTACGCAGAAACTACTAGAAAGTTTAATTGTAAACCAAAATGTTTCAAAAAAAAATTTCATCCTCTTCGAGAATTTCGTTCATAATTAACGCCGGCCGCCAGAATAATGTTCGCCATCTTGCGTCCGTTCTCTTCGAAAATAAAAACACTGATGTAGATGTTCGACAACATCAGTATCCATGTGAACGCAAAGTTGGTTAAGGTTCGTCGAGCCATGTTGTCGAGCATGTTGGTCCATGTGAATCCCCCTAAACATATGATTGCCTATACAGTTAAGGAAGCAAAGGGAGGACATAGAAGAGGATACCTTTAAGTAGGTAGGACTATCTTGGAATATATTTCTTTTACTTTCTTTCATTCAAGTTATGCAAACATATAAAAAGAGGGGTAAAGAAACTAGACTTCAAATCACTTATACCTATTTTGCTTCTTTATATAGATACCTACCACGTTAACTAATATTTCTTCCCCAAGTCGAACCGGGTGAGTTTGTCACTTTGACTTCTTTTTAAAGAAATCGTCCTTAATAGCCCTAATGCAACAACCTAAGGGACAGAGGAGGCAAAATCTCTGTTGAAACGATACTAAGTCGAATCATATAACTCCTTTGAGAGAGGGTTTTTTTTCTGTGTAATCTTGTTTCTTAAACGTTATAGTTAACTATGATGTTGATGGTTTTATTTCCTGAAATTTACTATGCAGTGTACCCACCCACCAACCCACGTATATGGCGCAAGTATAGGTACTTACTTCACCTAGTAGGAAGGTGGGTAGTGCTTGTCGGTACCCAAGACCATCCCTACTTACGATTTCATGTCACACACATTTTCTTTGTCAAACGAATTTTTAACTTTTTTTTTTCCTTTTTGTAACTCAATTGCCTATATAGGCACTGAATCTAGGGATGAGCATCAAAGAGTGCCTCTATTGTTGAGCTTAGTGCAAATTTCAAAACAAAAATAAAAATGAATTGTATTGAATACGGGAGGACCTTAAGAAGCATTGAGGTTCTTATTTTAAAGGAGATACGAAATGGAATTTAACTTGTTTACAAAGACATAGGTAGGTATTCTCTTGGGAAATCAAAAGCTCTGAGTAAAATGTGTTTTTAGTTTACTGACAGTTTGGTTTTTTTTTTTTTAGATTAAAAAAAAATATGTGTTTTTATTTGATTTGGATTGTCGTGACTTTGAAATGCTGACTCGAATTTAAAGAAATGTCACAGCAAGGATGATTATGTGAATTTCTTATTAAAATATTAAAACTCACAAAATACTAACGGAGCATGTTGAATATTACAGAGATTGAATTTCTCATTATAAGTAGTGATTTCAATCAAGTTTTCCATTAAACAATTTCAATTGTTCTACAGAAGTGCTCAACAGTTTGGCTGGATTGTATTTGAACGGTTTTCACGACATTCGCAAAGTTTGGTAATTCTTATGGCTGACTTTGACGTGTAACATTAATTTAGCACACAAATAGTAAAGCTAAAAGGAAGATGCGATTTCGAAAAGACGACAGTTATTTCCATTAAAGTTGGACACAAATGAAAAAAAAAATGTTTTCAAATGCGTAGAAGAAAAAGCTCGGCTACATGGCCAAGTACTGGCTTGCAAGTGGGGCTATTACTTAGTAATTACTTCTAAATCACTAATATTAATAAGCAAGTAAATAAGCCACTTAAAAAAAAGCCGGTAGTTCTTAAAAAAAAAAACATTGTTACAGTTTCTTTCATTTGTCCATAAATTAATTTTCTAAGTAATTCCGTTTTTGTTTAATATGCTAGCTTGACTCTGATTCTTGTTTTCTGGCTTTTGAAATGCAATTTCTTTATACTCATTGGCTGCACATCATTTATGTAAGAGTACTCGAGAAAGTTAAAAATTATCGTTAAAGTTTCTTGTTCCAAAGCTGAAAAGGAAACGTAGCAAGCACAACGAGCGGTAAATCCTTACTCTGCACTGTCACACTTCTCGTAGTTGTGTTAGCTTGATCATTTTGTTGGCATTGTGTGGATCTTATCACACATCGCATGCATTGATTAGGTTAGTATGACGCCAGATGGATTATTGTCTGTTTTTTTTTACAAATTGTCACTAAGGCAAAAAACACTAGTGGCAATTTGTTATTGAAAAGTTCAAATTGGAATTCAGTTTATACATTCTTTATAGTTAGTTGTCTGACTTGTGTTAAGTTGTTTTTGAACGTTAAAATGGTTGGTGCATTTAGGGTCAACCAATACTCGTGGGCATAGAAAACGTTGTTTTGGCACTGAGCGCGAAGCCCAAATAGGTGAAAACTCAGATCATTCGAAATTTCATCTGTGTGGTATAACTAAGTGATATTAGTTTTTTAACACCATTGTCCCGCCGGAAACATAAGAAAAGATGTTGTGTATCAACTTCACCCACAATATGATTTGTAAAGCTCAAACACAAATTTTGATCTTATGTGGTTAAAATTCGGGGTAAGCAAGCACATCACCACGTTACAAATCTAGCTGGATCCGCTTTTTGAGCCATACAACACCCAAAGAAAGGTATGTTGGGGTATTTCTTGATTTAAACCAACTGAATCAGTTTGTTGATGAGCCAACACGAATCCCAGATGTTGCAGGTAAAACCGCCAACACTTCTCAGTTAAAGAAAAATCACCTAAAAAAACCGTTTATCAATATGAGACAGCCAACTGGATCGGTCTAAATAATTTCTTCGGGAACTTTAACTGGTCACTATGCTTCCTCAGTAGTGACTGACTCCAGCGCAGATATGATAAGAAATTAAATTCTTTACTGAATGAGAAATTTCATTCCGAATAGGGTGAAATCTATCAAATCCAAAGAAAATTCATGGTTTGACTTGAGCCGTTATTAGGGCTAGAGAGGACATTCAGAGAACTGATATGGCCAAGAATTTTGCTTTATTAGAAAGATATAAGGGTTTTGCATTACGTTTTAAAAATGATTTCGGGCAAGTGGCCGCCACGACTGACTCGAATAAATTCCAGCCGAAAAGCACTTTTTGCTTCATTTGGGGCCGTATGTCAGCAATAAGGTACCGAATATTCTCTTCCAAGGCGTCAATCGTCTCGGGCTTATCTGCGTAGACAAGCGACTTCACATAACTCCACAAAAAATAGTCCAGCGGTTTTAAATCGCACGATCTTGGAAGCCACGCCGCGCCACAGGGCCACAACGCGAGATAATGCGCTCACCAAAAGTTTCCTGTATGTAGCGCCTGGCATGTAGCGCCGTCTTGTTGGAACTAAAGGTTGTCCACATCAACATCCTCCAATTCAGGCACTGAAGTCTTTAATCATGGTTCTATAGCGTTCCTCATTGACTCTAACATTATGGCCGGCTTCATTTTTGAAGAAATATGGACCAATGATTCCCTTTTGCCCATAGAACACACTAAAGAGTGACAGGATGTAAGGGCGTCTCAACAATCCCTTGGGGATTATTATTACTCCAAACACGATAATTTTGCTTCTTAAAGTACCCATTTAACCAAAAGTGAACAAAATTTTCTTGTGATGCGTCGCGCGAAGCGAACCATTAATTTGGTAATAAATTTCCACGATTTGCAAACTTTGTTCAGGAGTAAGTCTATTTATTATGAAATGGCAAACCAAACTGGTCATAAATCAAGTGACAGCTGTCAAAAACGCCAACTCCGCAATAAGTATTGCCAGATTGAAAACCACAGGTCCAAAAAATACATCCGGTATTTTTTGGATAGAATTCAAAATGGAGTTCTACGAATGATATTTATTTTTTTATTTATATAAATTACGTCGTTAATTAACGTCGGAGCTGGCAAATAATTCACAGCCATACATTATTAAAGGAACTTTGAAGGCTTTTGCTATTTTAAGTTTCACAGCAGTTGGCAAGGTATCTCTACTGAAAACCCTCGAAGCGCTCCAAAAATTTTAGATATCACAGAGTTTATGTGGTCACACCAACTAAGGTTGTTATTGAAAATGATACCAAGATTTTTTATCTTAGATACCATTTCAATCCGAACGCCATTTAAGAAAATAGGAGGAAGGGGAGACAACAACAGATGTTTATGTATTTGAATACATTTAGTCTTAGACGGGAAAGTTTAAGCATCGTCCATCGAACCAACAAGGAAATTAATGTAGACTGTACATCATCAGCATAAATATGAATCTGACAATTTTTCAACACATGATCATATAAAAACATGGAAAATAATAAAGGTCCAATTATTGATCCCTGGGGTACACCACAATGTACAGGTAAGGTAGATAATGCCGACTGGTTATGAAAAGTAGATTGCACTCTTTTATTAAGGTATGACGATATAAGTTTGAGGAAGAGATGAGAAAAATTAAAGAAAATCAGGAGATTTCTGCATAGTATTTTAGGTTGAACTGAGTCGAATGCCTTTGTGAAATCAACTAGTTTACCCTTGAGTATTGTTTTTTTTTTTTTATATAATTTTGCACGCGCTCAAGGGATTATGAATACCCTTTATATGTTTTTAACACAGCGCGGGCACCCGGAGAAAGAAGGATAGGAAAGATGTGTGGCGCGATGTTCTGAGACTACAGCTGGTTGTTGTCTCAGATTTATCTGCAGGGATGGCGGCTAAACTAATGCGGAGAAAATTACCATGTCTTATTTATTTATGTCTCTTAAAATTCGCATTATTTTATTTATTTCATTGTCATATTTTTTGGGTATGTTAGTTTACTCAATCACATGTTGTTAGTGTTATGCCTGAACAGCATGTAATGAGTAAGCCAGCAACTCACTTTATGACAATTTTGAGAATTGGTTTTCAATGGAATATAAGAAGATATAGACAACGGCAGGAATCGAACCTGCGACCAAAAGGTTGACAGCCAAGCACACAACTAACCCCCAGATGGTACAGATATTGTTTCTTTAGCCGTACAATACTTTACCCGGCTCTATTTTCCCCTCCCAATTTGATATTCAGAAATTTAAAACTAATGTACATTGGTATATCCTCTTAAATCCTTCCCTACTTTCCTAAACGCTCGCACCGTGCTTGGTTATTTTAAGGGTAGTAAAAACCCCCGCATTATTATAAAAAAAAGGTGCGTTTGTTTTACCTAAGTGTTAATAAGTGATTATACAAAATAATTTATATCTACCTACTACAAAATCGAGTTGCAACAATTTTCACAGCTGATTGATCGGCAGGATATTCGTTAACAAATAAAACGCAATGCATATTAATACATTTTTTTTCATTTCGATTCAAATTGTAAATATACCTTAAAATTTTATAATCTGTATATATAATGTACGTACACATACAAAACTTATGTGTATATTTCGGAAGGAAGTCTGGTTCATATTTCAATTAGCGAAAAAAAAAAACTACAAAGTCATTCAACAGAACATTTTTGTTCTATTTATTTAAACGAAACTGCATTATTCGTAGGCAGAAGTGGTATTCGCGTTTGCATTTGTTATTTGAAATATTTAATTCATTTGCAAATATAAAACAAAAATGTATAAAAAAAAAACACAATAAATCGTCAGACCATTGGAATATCACTGCGCTCAATTCCAAAGGGATAAATCATTAATACCTAAACAATTGCCTATAATTTTATTTGCTGTTAAAAAAAAAATAAAATAAAAACAAATAAATAAAATGAGACATTTCCACAAAAGTCTGCGTGAAATTTCGTATTTTTTTTTTTATTATTTATTTGTTCGCTTCAGTGCTTTAAAATTTATATATACAATTTAAAGCCACATCACGCATCCGCACCATCATTATATCGTATAGGTATGGTATGGAGAAAATATCCTGCAGCTGTTTAGCCTTTAAACTCATTTTATCCAATTTAGCCATTTAATTTTCGATAAATCACTCTTCTTCGAAAACTACGCTTTACGCATAAAGAAAAGCAGAAAATCCGCTGTGTCGAATTGGGAGCGAGCGTATCAATTCTTTATACCTACCTACCTAAGTATATATAAATAAGGATATTCGCTACGCACATTTTCCCATTGAAAATAAAAGACAGCGAATAAGAAAATCCAACCCTAACCCCGCTCGCATTGAAGTTTTAAATAGACATTTTTAATAAAAAAAAAAAAAACAGACAGAAACGGTTCTAGGATGAAAATGTTGATAATGCTTAGTAATTTCCCACTTACTTACCCTTGCAATATATGTATACGTATCTACCAACCTAACAACCTACTGTTAAAAAAGGGAAACTTTTTTTTTGTTTTTCCTTTAATTCGAATATATTTCTAACATGTGAATGTGCGTATGCCTGGATCAGTGGTAAAGAACATATCGTCTAAACATTACGGGTGGTATTTCATTTTGATTTTGCAAACAAGCTCAAAAACTTACCCTCGCTCAGCTAGGACGGAGATGGTTTTGTTCTTTTTCGCTTGGCAATTAAAAATGCAACCCTCTGTGAAAATCACATCTTTGACATCCTAAGTATCAATTACCGATCTAAACATGATACACACGAAATACGTACCCACATATGTATGTAAGTTTACAGCTAAACGCAACTGAAGCAGAATACATTACCCCTAATGTGTAATGCCAAGGATGAAACAGGACATTCGTTCAACATGTAATACAGTACAAGGATAGGGGATGTGGAAACCCGATTGAATGGGTTTTCTTTTTCTATGCACGTGTACGCTAACATTGAAAGAATTTTCGTAAATTAGCATCCGATTTGTTAATTTTTTTTTTTTTTTTTTTTTTTGGAGAAGAAGGGTTGGAAAACTCCCGGGCGCCGCCGGAAGGTTTTATCATATAAATCAAAAATTCAAATTTTAGATAACTTACATAAATATTTTGATGATTTAAAGCTGGAAAATTATTCTTTTGCTTCTTTGTTTCATAAAACTTTTTGAATTTTTAATTTGTGTTACGTTTTTCAATTTGTTTTTAAAAAAATTAAGTTTAAAAAAATCGTTTGCTTGAAATTTTCAACTTTTCACAAGATTTGGGTCGGAATTCACCGACGGCTATAAAGTGGCTCTTAGGTTTATGAGGCTCATAGCTTAAGAACTATTTGTGATGTTCGCCAACCACTCATAATTATTTTTTGAAGTCCGAAAATGAGAACCACTCAAACTGAATAATCAATCTGTTTTCGAAAACGAGTGACAGCCAGTGCTTGTGTCAAAAGACTAAAATAAAAGCACCTATGTATGTTTGCATTATAAAATATCTTAAAAATATTCAAATTTAAATAATTTTATGTGCTCTATAAAACATTTACTACAAAACCCAGACGAAAGTGTAGCAATTTCATTCTTTATTTGTTCAAAAATTAACTTTATTTATTAACACAATAAAGATACTATGGATGTATTGCTGCATATCGACGAATATGTTACCACAGTTTTATCAAGAAAATACCATATCTCTATTCTTTCCATTGATTTTGAAAAAGCTTTCGACCGGATAGGAATCTACATCATTTTAAATACTCTGGCAAAATGGAAAATTGGACCTAACCTGTTTAAAATCATAAAGTCATTTCTAAGCAATCGACAATTTCAAATTAGAGCAAACAGAGTTTTTTCCAATGTCAAACAACTGCAAAACGGCATTCCCCAAGCATCTCCGTTATCGGTTATATTGTTCAATATAGCGTTCAACGACATATCCGATATCTTGAAAAGCATGACTTCAATAAAATACTGCCCATATGCTGATAATCTTGTCCTTTTTACTAAATGTAAGGACCTAGAAACAGTAAAAATATTATTCTTAAATGTTCTTTAAAAAATACACACTTGGTGTAAAACTTCAGGTGCTAAGATCTCTTCAGAAAAAAGTACAATATTACATATTTGTAAAAAAACTTGTTGCACAAAAAATATAACTCTTAGTTTTAACAATACTAACATAAAAAATAATAACTATCTTAAGATCTTAGGTTTATGTTTTGACTCAAGTTATAATTTTAAAACCCATTGTCTAGAACTTAAGAGAAACCTAGTCACCAGGTTGAATATTATTAAAATACTATCATCAAAAAACAATTTTTGTCATATAAACTCACTTATTCATGTAACTAGATCAATTATCCTATCCAAGGTCGACTACGGTTTGGTTGTTTATGGCAAATGCTCAAAATCAAACATGCAAGCAGTCTTATCACCATACCACGCTGCTGCTAGAACCAGTCTTAAGGCGTTTAGAACAACACCCATCAAGAACATCCTCACAGAAAGTGGCCTGCCATCTATCACCCATCAGTTTGAATATTCACCCATCATATCAGATGTAAACAAAATTTTATCCCGAAAAAAAAACTAGCAAACTACCTTCCATATTATTAAATGCTATCACCTCATCTAAAAAAATGGAAATCTCATTTTCAATCAACAGTCAAGGATCACGTTCACCAAGCTTTCCTCCATGGTTGTTACCAAAGAAATCAATAAACACTGATCTTGCAAAATTTCCGAAAAGCACGATAATTCCAACTGTTTATAGACAAATCTTTAAGAAAATCCAAGAAGAATAGTTTAAATGGAATTTTATCTATTTATACAGATGGATGAAAAAGTGAAACAGGAACATCATTTGCCGTCGTTAATGAAAATGGGGAAATCCAAACTAAAGGGCTGTTGCCTGACTTTGCATCGGTATACACCGCAGAAGCCGTAGCAATCTTATAAGCTACAAATCAACATCAAAAGAAAAAACAAACTCTCATCTACACGGATAGCCTTTCCACAGTCAAAACCATTCAAAACACAGACAATAAAAACCCGATAATAACAACTATACGGGACAAGCTAATAGCAAATAATAGAACCCTCAAACTTGTTTGGGTTCCTGGTCATGCAAGAATCCTTGGTAATGAACTCGCAGACAAAGCAGCCAGAACTGCGTCAAGCGAACCTCTGCTTACTTTCTTAGTCAACAACAAAGATCACATCAAAAGTAGGATCAAATATATCTATTGAAACAAAGTTGAAGTCGAGTGCAGAGGATATACCCATCATTATTCAAACATAAATCCGGAAGTTGTACGAATCATATATCCAACAAATGTATCAAACCGAATGGTGAAATGCTTTCTTCGACTCAGGCTTGTGCACACTATCGCTACAAACAGCTATCTCATCAGCAAAGAAAACCCACCGAACTGTCATTTTTGCCACAACAACTCACAGCTTACAATTCAACACATAATATATGACTGCCCAAAGATTAAACAGACCTCAAAAGCCTTTTTCAATAACACTAAATTATGTGATATACTAAAATCCCCCACAGAGTTAAATATTAAACTTATGTATAACCTACTAACTTCTCTTCAACTAGAGAATTTAATTTAATTTAAAATTTTAAAAACTTGCTGAAAGCCTGGTGGCTAGAGCTTTATTATTTATGTTAATATGTAATTTATTATATGTTAATTATTAATAAAATTAAAAAAAAATAAACTGTATTGTTATTATTTTTTTGTCCATTTATATTTATTTACTTTTTTTTAACTTTTAAATTTTAAAAACAAAACTCATTAAAAAATATTTAGTTTTGTATTAATATTTTTTTTTAAATTTACATTTTTAATACATATGTATACATATAAATATGTATGCCAAATACATTTGTAAAATGTAACTACTTATATATTTTAAAGCCGCACAAATGATATCCTATGTCAAGGCTTTTTTGAAATAAATAAAAATGAAATGAAATGACACATGTATTGGGAAATTTTGAAAATCGAAGTACAGGGTAGCCCATGAATTGTGCTACAAAAATAAAACGTAACAACTTTCTTTTAGTGTGAGTAACGGCACGGGGGGGGGTGGCCGTGGCGCGATAGTTGTGTGTTCGCCTGTCAACCTTATGGTCACAGGTTCGATCCCTGCCGTAGTCTATGTCTTCTTATTTTTCCATTAAAAACCAATTCTAAAAATAAATGTCATACAATCAGTTGCTGGCTTACTCATTACATGCTGTTTAGGCATAGAACTAACAACAAGTGATTGAGTAAAACTAGTATACCGATAAAATAAGACAAAGAATAAAAAAATTAATGCGAATTATAAGGGACATAGATAAATAAGACACGGAAATTTCTCCGCATTAGTTCAGCCGCCATCCCTGGAGATAAAATCTGAGACAACAACCACCTACAGTCTCCGAATATCGCGCCACACATCTTTCCTATCATTCTTTCTATCCCTTAACCTCACCCGCACGCCCGCGCTGTGTTGAAACATTTAAAGGGTATTCATATTCCCTTGAGCGCGTGTAGATTATTAAAAAAAAGAAAAAAAAAAGCTAATATTTAGATTTATCAAAATGAATTCTTGGGATACTGCAAAAAGGATTTGGATAGCGCAGCGATACTATTCTTTGCAGTCCGTCATTTCCGTCCAAAGGGAATTTAGGCTGCAGTTTGGCGGTACTCCCCCGAGTAGATGGACCATTATGAGGCTGGTGAACATGTTTGCCGAATCTGGAAACATCGAACGAAGACCGTGTAATCGAGATCCCAATGTTCGGGTTCAGAATACAATCGTGGCTGTTGCATTGGCAACACAGGCAAATCCAAGTATTTCGACTCGAAACTTATCGGGACAAATTGGAGTTAGCAGACGGTCATTACAACGAATACTTCATGATTACTTAAGCCTGTTTCCGTACAAAGTCCAAATTACGAGCAATTTAAACCCTCAGGATTTGCCTGTTAGCTTGGAATTTTGCCGAAAAATGATTGCAATGGCCGATGAAGACTACACATTGATTAATGGTTTGTTCATGTCTGATGAGGCACATTTTGACTTAAACGGCAATGTTAACTAGCAAAATTGCCGTATATGGAGTGAATCTAATCCAGAAATGCTCAATGAGACGGAACTGCACCCAGAACGAGTCACTGTGTGGTGTGCAGTTTCATCAAGGTGTATTGTCGGGCCATACTTCTTTGAAGAAAAAGGTGTAACACAAACTGTCAATGGGGACCGTTATTTAAAGATGTTGAAGGAGTTTTTTTACCCAGAACTTCGCCGAAGACGTATCCCTTTCAGGAGGATTTGGTTTCAACAAGATGGAGCAAGTGAACAAGTTATGGCGGAGCTCCAACGAAAATTCCCAAACAAATTGATATCCAGAAACTGCACTTTCCTCTGGCCCCCAAGGTCACCTGACATGCCTGCACCAGACTTTTTGTTATGGGGTTATGTCAAGCAAGAAGTGTAAAAAACCAAACCCAGGAATTTGACTGAATTGAAGCAGTCCATTAAGACAATAATTGAGGCGAACCCAATTTCAACCCTTCAGGCCGCAATGAACAATTTTCTGATCAGGTGCCGCATATTTCATTTGCGGTCTATCATCTTTAAAAACCATTAGTTATTTAAAATAAAATTTAATTTTTAATCCAATAAAAAAAAATTAATGAAATACATCGATTAAAATAAAAGTTATTTAAATTTCTTATTGTAGCACCCTGTACTTAAAATCGGAGCTTCTACTTAAATTTAAGTATTAACTTAAACTTTTTACTTTAAGTAATTACTGAAATTTTATGCTTACCACCCAATGTCGGAGCTCAAAAGATTCGATATTCATAAAATAGCTATATTTACCCTTCCTCATTATACAGGCGTTACCAGTAATTTGTTTTTGTTAAACCCTTTATCATCCTTTAAATACTAGGTACATCATTATTTGTCAGCTTGATTCAATATTCATTACCTAGTTGAACCGCCCCGTATATTATTATTTGTTCACCCCCCCCCCTGCCCCATTCTTCCACTTCAAGATATATAAAAATCTTCAACGTTCGGCCCGGATCAATGAATTTTACATTAATTTATATACATACATGTAAAAGCATATTTCATACATAAGTACCTAAGTGTGTTGTCCGTAGTATACTTGAAAAAAAAAGAACATATTCAATGCACTTGACATATTTTCCATTTGACTGCGGATCACTATGTGAAATCATAAAGCAAAAGCCTATTGTTTTATAGGCTTATTAAATTGTATGTTATGTCTGCCTTCTTGAAAAATCCAAACCTGTAATTTGTTCCCTTTGTTTTCAAAACCCCATAAAATTGTTGACACACGATTGCGTAAATCAAATTATCCTTAATTTGTGGGATTAAAACATTCTGTTTTTTTTAGATATATATTTATTTTTTCATAAAACCACACTCAATCATATCTATACATTCCTACATTTGGATGGGGATACCCTCTATTACCTATACGCTATGTAGATTTAATTTGTTGTGGTAGGTATTTAAGATAGCAGATAAAAGATATACATTATATTGGGTTAGGGTGTGATATATGGCATTTGGTGTTCCTCCTGCTGCTGGTCTTGTGAAGTTACACACCACAACAAAAAAAAACATCCATATAATTTGTTAAACCTGACCTGACAATGATGATGGCATATAAGGGATCCATTCACTCACTCGAAGGTCATTTGTGTTTTTATTTTATGAGGTTCACAGTAATAATTATATTCTCACATGAAATTTGTTATCTCTTCTTTTTTTTTTTTGGTGTGCACTTAATAATACTTGAGTACCTGCGGGCGGTTGTTAAGTCAAGCGTGAATTATAGAAATAAAATTTTAAAAAAACGCCTTGGTCGCAGGTAGGCACTTGATGGGCTAAAAATAAAAGTGATCAGGTGAAATTCAAGTGACAGTGTACAACAATTTTTTTTTTATTTAAATAATTAACTTGGAAATTTACGTATTGAAGATTTTTCACGCTACTTCGTCTATTTTCCCTTCGATTACAGTAAGTGAAACTTATTTTTAAAAATCGCATTAAAAATATGTAGTGATGATTGTGGAACGTGTACATTTTTAACTCACGGGAAATATGTGTATCTGTACTCATGTACAACATTGTTGTTGTGAGGAAGATGTTCGCATTATTTTATATCGTAGAGCAAAAATAATTTCACGGGAAATCAAAACATGACCTATCACCAGTTTTGGATTCCTTATATTTGGTGAAATAGTTGACCATGATTATTTTTTTCACAGGAAATAGAAAAAATGACTGATGAAATCAACAATAATTATTGTTGGTTAAGTTTCTCTGTCATTCTCGTGGAAAGAGAATGGGAACTAATTATGAATGATCTCATTTGATTAAATAGTTTTTTTTTGTTTGCTTTTTTTAAGGAGATCCCGATGCCCATTGATTTTAAAGTTTTTTTTATAATATCAAATTTTTTTATTTACAAATTACCAAAAGTTTTTACTACTTTGGGTAGTAAGTTCAAAATAATACTGCGAGCAAGGTGTTTGCATTATTTTGGAACGCAGAATACCTAAATTTAATTTCATGGGGAATCAAAACAAAGCAGTTAACAACAATTAGGACTGACAACACTCCTCCTAGTGGCAATTGGTGCAATGGTATAGATCGTATTTTTTTTCACGGGAAATTAAAAAATTAATAACTAAATCTACAAATGTTTGTGTATTTTCCTCAGGGTAATCCAATATGAATTAATTATAAAGGTATTGATTTTTTTTAGTTCACGCTAAAGCCTAGTAGTTAAATGGAAAATTAGAATAACCAAATTTTCACATTTTCAATTTTTGAAAATTAGATCCATAGGATCCATAGAGCCATTGACAATCAATTAGCTTGTCTTTTAAAATAAAAATAAACTGTGGAATGTATTTTTTTTTATAATCTACACGCGCTCAAGGGATTATACTACCCTTTAAATGTTTCAACACAGCGCGGGCGTGAGGTTAAGGAAGAGAAAGAATGATAGGAAATATGTGTGGCGCAATGTTCTGAGACTGTAGGTGGTTGTTGTCTCAGATTTTATCTCCAGGGATGGCGGCTGAACTAATGCGTAGAAATTTCAGTGTCTTATTTATCTATGTCCTTTATAATTCGCATTAATTTTGTATTCTTTGTCATATTTTATCGGTGTACTAGTTTTACTCAATCATATGCTGTTAGTTCTATGCCTAAACAGCATGTGATCAGTAAAACATCAACTCATTGTATGACATTTATTTTTAGAATTGGTTTTTAATGGAAAAATAAGAGGGCATATACTACGGCAGGGATCGAACCTGTAACCATGATTTTCAATCGAACTGTAGCATGTGAAAGTCAACAATTTTTTATCAGGCTTTCCTATTTAAGTTTGATTTGTACGTATGTAGAAATTACAAGTTTAACTTTTTTTTTTCTCCACAACGTCCATTAAACCTTACAGAAATTATAAGGGGTGAAACAATGACAGGATTTCTAACATTCTGGGTCCGAGTATAATCATAATCATCTCGCTCCTTCCTTTGAAGATAATAAAAGAAAAACTTTGCTTGGTTTTGAGGTTAGAGTGCTGGAAGTGTGTGTTTTATATTGTGTAACGATTTATAAACTTTACCCAATATGATTCCATAAGTATGAATTATAGCATTATTGACAAAAGTTAAAGGTGAAATATAATTGTATATTAGTTTTGTGTTTTTATAATATGTAGGTAGTTTTCCGTAAGGATGCATACTGATTTATTTATTTATTTTTTGTTGTAATCGTTAAATAAAGAACCTACTTCGAAGTATGTTAATTGAAGATGTTAACATTTTTAACACTGATTATCTTGTTGTTGTACTATTTTAAAGATTAGACTGAAGATTACTTGGGGGATACTTTTTATTCATAATTCATTTGGGTAAGTCTTAAAACAAGAGTTTCTTGTTCTCATGGTAATTTAGAATCGAGAAGCTGCCAAAGGTCATATATGTTCATATGGATTGTCTGCGCACATCCCAACCATTAATTAAATGCAATTAAGATGCTTCATTTAAGATGTCACATGGGTTTTGAGTTGACACACAAACGACTATTATAGTATTAAAGGATATATTTTAAGAACGTGCAGCGAATGAGGTTTTACGTCATATAGACGTATCCACCACATAAATATAAAGCAGTTGTCAGTGAGTTACAAAAAAAAAAGAATTCGTTTGAGGATTGTCAAGATCTTTCTTCGTAAATTTGCATGACACAGCCTGGAGTTAGTAAATGGTCAAAGCTCAAGCATTTACATTTATTTTTTTTGTATAGCGAATAAAAAATAAATAAAAAAGAAAGATTTCTGGCAAATACCAGTTTATTTAAGCGAAAGATCAGCCTTAGGAATTGAGAAAGTGTTATAGCCTTTTCGCACCAAACCCAAAACACGGTTTTCGCGAAATTATCGGTTTTGGCTGAAAACCTAAAGCGAAAACACAAGTTTTCCCATACATTTTTGATGAACCACTCGTTTTGATAAACTACAAGTTTTAAATATAACCTGTCGAAAACATGTTGGGTTAGCAAGATGAACTAAATAAACACACCTTGTGAAACATTCAGGCTCAATTAATCGTCACAAAAATAGCTGATGGGTTGCTGCCAGGAAAAACGGAAACAAAAAACAGCTGTCTGGGGTAATTTCAATTTCAATTCCCAACGTATTTGTTGTTGTCTGTGGTGCCAAAATAATTGAAATGTCAAACGAAAACTTGTAAATGTTTAGTGTGAACGGTTTTCGAGTTTTCGTAAAATTTTAGCTGAAAACCCGGTTCTGGGTTTGGTGCGAAAAGCCTATTAGATATCATGAAAAAAAGAAAAACATTTTCATACGCTTATTTTCCATTATCATCGATGACGAAACAATTTAGAAAGTAGTCCCAAAAATGTGTTCTGTGAGTACAATTTTTCAGTGCGAGATGATCCCAGTTTCAGGATTAAACCCGAGATGATTTAACAAGCAAAACAAATTTTTAGTGAATTTTCTTGAAAGACACTTGTCACCACAAATTTACGACAATTAATTCATAACAAGTTTCTTTAAAATTTTGAAGTGGTAGTGCTTACTTGACACGATTTTTGACAATTGAAAGCCAAAACTCGGATCAAGTAGGTACCTATGTAAATCTGGTTTAACTTGAGATTAACTCAACCACTAAAAACCTGGTCCTAATGGCCTTTTCGATTGGTGGTCTGGTTCCGAAGTCTTCCGAATGCTTCTAAAATTGTTCGATTAGTATCGAATGACAGTTCTTCTCCTGGATAGAAGAGAAATTTCCTTCTGGATTTGAAGCACGCACACACAAATGTCAAAAGCGAATTCAATGTCAACAACAATATTGTGTAGGGATGAGCGATATTGAAAAACATAGATGTAAATATCGAAAATACAATATCGAATATATAGAAATATCGACTTTTATTAACATCGATGTTTTTAATACATTTTGTGAAAAATAATAGCACTTTCAAAAATCGATTAAAATTACAATATATTATATATTCAAAATACCTTCATTGTTTTGAAAATTATAGCAATGTTTTTATCGCAATTTTCTTTTCTGAAAATGAGCTACATTATATTGCACTATGTGGCAATTAAACTTCATACAATTTCACATAAATAATTAGTTGTGAAGCGTAGTTCCGCTGAAGTGCAGCTCCGTCGAGTGCAGTCGAACCATAAGCACTAGGTCATTGACAAAGATTTCAGATTATATAAGTCAATATTTTAAATCTTAACATCGATACTGCGATGTTTCACATGCTTCAACAACGATACTTTTTTATCTAACATCGATGTTTTCCCAAGATCGATGAACATCGCCCCGCATCCCTACATTTTCATGACGTTGTTTTGTTTTTTTTTCGCCTCACACACACTCACATTGAAATTAAGAATCAAGAATAAAGGGTTAACTTGTTCGATTGGACTCCCGGATGAAAGAGTTTTTCCGGATTACCAATCGAAAATGTGTGTCAAGTAAGCAACCCTACTTCAAAATTTTAAAGAAATTCTTATTGGATTAATTGTCGTCAATTTGTCGTGAAAAAAAAAATTGTCGCATTTGTTTTTTTTTTTAAATAACCCCTGGTAATGCTAACTTGACAGTCAATTTTTTGACTTCATATACACCGTTTATTAGGGGTGGTAATGCTAACTTGACTGCCAAGTTAGCATTACCAGGCGTTATTTTTAAAAAAACAAGCGCGACAAATTTTTTTCTTTCACGACAAATTTACGACAATTAATCCAATAAAATTTTTTTTTTAATTTTGTAGTGGTAGTGCCAACTTGACACACATCAATCGAAAAGTAGTACCTATACAAACCTTAACAATTTATGTATGTAGCTATTAAGCTAGACCTAGTAGTAGGTAAATATTTATCTGTAATTCAAATTCGGTTACCAATTTTAACCCACACAATTCGGCGGATTAAGTGAAGTTCAACCATTTTTTTCAGAGTTTAAATATTTGAGTGCGTATTTTGAATAATTGTGCAACATCGCATCAGCCAAAATGTTATGGTCATCAATTATACACCGAACACCATTAAAACAGAATTGGAATTTACAATTTGTTTAGGTATTGAAAAAATAGAAATGTCATTTCAAGGGATGTCAATTTGACAAGGAATGTAGTAGATTTAGTAATAGAACTGTAATTCTAACTTAAAGAATTTACTGATTCACAGGAATAAAAGACAAACGTAAACTAAGTTAGTAATAATTTATTGACTTTAGGCAAATATTAATGTTTTTTTATAGTTTATTCAATGGACTAAAATGGCACAAATATGCTAATGGCTCAAGTTTCGAAATTGTTTTGTGTTCACACTTCAATGACTATTTTACGACTGACTGCATTTAGTTTTTTAGCAAGTCTGTTGCAAATTATTTATCTCGCTCTAACAAGAACTTTAAGATTTTGGTACCTGTATGTACACAAATTGGGTGTTTAGGCACTTTTCAAGCATGCAGCAAGTTGAATTGAGTCGAAATTTGTGTCACAGACCCTGTACTTTCTAACGAAATCCTTTGACATATTATTATTCTCATGTATTCTATTCTTATTTAAATAAATAGAACTTTTTGTACTAAAGTATCCCCTGTTCAACTTTAACATTTTTTAACATTTTCAACTTACATCAGTTTTTCGTTCGGATCGTTTGCTAAAAAACTCGATATTTGAATCTGAAAAAGTTGAAAACGTGGTGGATTCAAACATTTAATTATATTAAAGGAGTGAACTCGATTCAAACCTTAAGGCGCGTCCATATTATGCCGAATGATGCCGATGCGCCACTCATTCTGGTCGGTACGTTCGGTTCGGCATGACGACTCGACGAGGTCCACATTTCTTTTGTAGTGTGGACGGTGCCGAACGAAATTATTTAACCAACGTTACTACAGAACGACATGTAAAATCAACGTTCGGTTCGGCACGCCCACACTTTGTAACTCGGTTCGGGTTTCTGTCATCGGATCCATTTCGTTGTTTGAATTTGGTTCGGCTTCGGCATGGACCAAAGGCCGATCGGGACGTCCATACTTATTCGGCTTGGCTGATCGGCATAGGCTGATCGGCATAGGCCGATCGGCATTGTTCGGCATTGTATGGGCGCGCCTTTAGATTATCCGCTAAATCAAAGGTTGAACTACGGTTTAAAATAAATACAAATGGTCTTTTAAATTCAGTTTTAAACTGCTGGGAGTCTAAAGACATACATACGTCCAGAAGACATACGCCGTATAGAATCACAGCAGATAAAAATTTCCCAAACATTTCAGAAAAAACAAAATCTACCCGACGATAAAAGTTAAGAATTGATTTGATTTGGAAAAAAAGGAACATATAGTCGAGAAAAATTAGACAGTCACTTCGAAAAAATTCCGACAAAGCTGAATTTTGGTGGAGAGCTTCATTTTAATGCCTTAAGCATTTCAAAAAAAGTACCCTAAATTTGGTGCGGTGCAAGAATTTGTATGAACAGCTTTAGTAAGTCTGGTTGCTTTAACGAATGAATTTAATATATATATATATCTATTTTGATAATTATTGTATTTAATAATTAAACTTTAGTACGCTATAACTTAAGAACGAATTCACATATAGAAGTCATTGATATGTCATTTTGTAGATAATTTTATTGTCTTAAATCTTAAATCTGCTCTTAAAGTTTTTTCAGAAAAAATTAAGATTTTGGGAGTTATTAAGCAAAATAAAAAAAAATTGGATTTTTAATATGGCGGCATTACCCTTCCTACACTAAATTTTTTTTTTATAGAATATGTTTTTGCAAACATAAATAAAAACAACAAAAAAATCCCCACTCAAAAACAGAAATTTATTACATTTTTTTGAATTAATGTACTACACCCCAATGTTTACGACCATTTTTCTCCAAATCTATCAATTGTACGATGAAAAGTGTCTTAATCTTTTTTGTGTAGAATAACATTAGCTACAATGCGTACTTACAACTTTTTTTAAAAGAACCTAAAGTTTTCGAGTATTTTGGCAGAAAGAATTTTTTCCCCTTCTCCTCCTCATTAAAATTTTTGCTCCACACCAAATTTAGGGTACTTTTTAGGAAATGCTTAGGACATTAAAATGAAGCTCTCTGCCAAAATTAAGCTTTGTCGGAATTTTTTCGAAGTTTCATCATTTTTTTGTCTAATTTTCCTGGACTAATAAGTATGTACACAAGCTCGAATTTTAAGACTCGAAGAAGTTTAAATTCTTGCGAATTGTTTTGTTTTTTATACCTAGGTGAAGGTAAGTTTTTTCTGGCTTTTGGGTAAAAGTCAGCTGCTTTGATTTTTGATAATTTCAGCTGAAAATTTATTTTGTTTAAGCTTGAAGACCGCGCTTGCATCATAAATATTTATTTTGTAACATATATGTGTCAAACGTAATTTCTGAAGTTTAGACAACATGAAGTCTGGAATCGATTGAAGGCATAATCAGGACTAGATGTCTTGAGAGAAATTAGTGCCCCGTAAAGATTGGATGGGAATTTGTGATGTCGCTAAATGTCTAAATTCATTTCTTCTAAGATGACAAAAAAATAAATACAAAAATTTATGTCTGAAAATAAAAAAAATTAGGGCTCAACACAAGAAATATTAACTATGAATGTACCTACATGAACCATTTCTTGCAATCATTTATTTCAATTTCTACAAATTTCTTACCAGTCGAAATTATAAAAACAACATGTGCGTCTCGGCATGCCCGACAGAAATAATAACTTAAACTAATCTAAGTTGAACTATTTAATATTGAAATTTTTCGACTTGAGAGAAACTTTAAAAGTTCTTCGTTAATTAATTTCAATGATTAATTTCAATACGTCTCGGTATGCGTGGGAGAAAGGGAAACCAGACAGGCTGGCGCCGTAACGCGTTACGTAGCAAAGCGGTTTATCTTCGTAATTTACATAATATTTTTTTCAGTTCATATCTACCTATATACTTGACTTGAAATGAAATAAAATACCTAAGGTAGGTAAGGTATATCTACCTTTCTTGACTAGTTTTCCATTTACATCTTCTTAATAAGAGTTCACTTAATTGGAATGCAATTTTTTAAACAGCTGTCCAATCAGAGACTAGGAACTTGTCTTCTGAACGTGACCATTGTTAACTTCAATTTGTAGAATTTTATTTTAAATAAGGAACACAAAAAAACTTTTCTGTCCTGTTCTTGCATAGACAGGTACGTAAAAATAGGTACTTACTTTCCAATTATCATTCCTTCAATGCCCACTCACTACTTTAACTACCTACATTATTATGAACATATCTCGAATATTAGAATAAGTTCATTTTAATTTGTAAAAGGAACCTATCATTCTGCATACAACTACATATAAATATATATATTTATAAATTGTTCTTGAAATTTAATTCCAAGAACTTGTAGTATCGTCTCTTTATCATTTACCTGTCAAAACCACAGTTTGTACCAATCTATGCGGGTGCAGTTACTTATACCCAACTGTTTTCTATTGGGATGGCCTTACGTCCTCACATTGGAGGTAGATGTACATATACAGTCTAACTTCGATAACTCGAATAAAATTGGTTGGCAATAGCGCGAAGCCTGAAGCTTACATAGTAATTTTTGTTTGATAACTCGAACTTCTATAACTCGAATGTCTCGATAACTCGAAGATATTATTTGGCGGCAGCTTCGATAAGTCGAATTTTTAGAAGATTTGTGGGCACTGTGTTTGGATGTTCTATGACCTTGTGTACATATGGTAATGTTGAAAATTGTGATTCCGTTAAATATGAGTAAAAGCTGTCATGTTCCGGTGTTAGAACACAAATTATTAGGTTGGTATACCTATGTATTATAATACGAATTTAAAGTCTTATTTAAAAAAAATAGTATTCGTCTTATAAAAAGCTAAAAAAAAAAAAAAAGACGAAATAAAAAGTGTAAAGAAACTGACGTAGATATTTACAGTGCAGTGTGTAGTTTTTATTAAAAGTAAAGCTAACGTGGATATGTCGCTAAAGCGAACTTTAAAAACATTCAGCCCTATTAATAAAAAACGCTTAGTCCAGCTTTAGTCCATGGACTTACAAAACCATGGAATAAGAATTAGACCATGGACTAAAATTTTCTATTAATAAGAAATCGAACAAAATCTACTACAATAAGTATCAACTCTACCTCTTTTTATTCTATGGCCCTGTACATTTTGATCTTGAATGTCAATTCTTAGTCCATCGCTAGACCACCGCCTTCGATGGTCTAGCGAAGGACTAAGTTGGTAAACGTCAAATATTAGAAATTGTGTTTTATTAATAGAAATTCGCACTTATCCACGGAATAAATCCTAAACCTTCCTTAGTCCATATTTATTAATTTGGGTTATTATCATTTGAAGATAAATTTAAATTAATAAACGAGTTGGAGAGTGGGTCAATAAAGAAGGATCTTTCTATTAAGTATATCATTCTGGCAATCCACTTCTCATTCAAGTATAACAGAATATTTTAAATTTAAGAATAAATGCAAAAACGGTAGCCATCGACTAATATATTGCGTCTTAGAAAGGTACTACAGCATCTAACTGATGAGCACATCTGTAGTGCCTGGGCGAAACGCATATTAATTTGGACTAAAGGTCGCAAAAAAACTCAATTAAAAACAGAATGTTTTAATTAATTACAACAACTGTTCTTTATCCGCAAATAAATAATACGAGTACGTACTTAGTATTAATTGTGTGTTTTACTTGATAACTCGAAGTCTTGATAATTCGAATCATTTTTTTGGCAAGTGATGGTTCGAATTATCGAAGTTCGACTGTATTTTATTTCTCAAAAATGATCAAAACATTTCTATTTAAATATTTTTTTAAATTGCCAGTTCAGTTTCATCAAGATATAGATATGTATGAAGGTAGTAGATTAGTAGATAAGAAGGACTTTAAAAAATGAAAACATGAGACAAAAATCATCATCATCATCACACTTGAAACAGGAATCACATAAGATCAAGTTCTTCTTATACCTATCAACATAATATGTCTAATGATATACATATGTATGTAGGTATTTATCTACATAACTAGCTATTCTGAAAACTTTTGTCAGGTATCCACCTCCGTTATTACATTCGACATATGTATCTACAACATATTTATATAAATGAAATAGATATGTACTTAGATCTACATAGGTATAAGCTGTAGGTACCTATCAACAAAAAAACATAGGTTTCCTTTCAAATTTTACTAGTGTGTCCTTTTTTTATTGAAATAAAGACCATCTCTTGTCTAGTTCTTCGAATCTGTTATAATAACACTTACCGATAAAAATAAATTTTGAAGTATCCATTGAGTTGAATTGATTTCTGTCCGATTCTGGTCCTGAGTCCTGATGATGTCTATTATATTTTTTTTGGTTGGTGATGCAACACAAAAAAAAAATGGGATCAATAAAACATACAAAAATCCCTTTATCTTTTTTTGTTGTTGTCTTCTAATCCATCGACATTCATGTATGTAGGTATGAGACGAATTGAGAGGGATGTTTTTTTTTTACTTTTTAGATACCTGGTAGGTACTCACTAACTGTAACTACCTGTTTGTTTTCAGGTGGCTAAACTGAAACAGGAACTTGTCGCTTTAGAATTTATTGTGTATCGTTATGATATTTTTGTATTTATTTATTAAGCGCGTTTGTTTTTGTCTTCCTTAGGTCATTAGTTTTTATTTAACTCAAGATATTGTGTGATGTTCCCTCGTAAGGTTTCATCAATTCATATAGTTAAATTTTAACAACAAAAGGATAAGAAGAGACAGAAAAGGAGTTTTTATTTCATTTTCGCAAATGCATATCCAGGAAAAAAGGATTTCAGCGATAAAAATTTCTCGGCAACACTTGACAATTTATTTTTTTATTTACTTCGATCACTGATCTTTCTCTCTCATTCTATCTTTCTCTGTATGTCGTTCTAACTCTGTTTTTCACTTTGAAGGTAAGCTAGCTTGGAATTTCGTTTACTGCTATTTTTCTCACTTGGCCACAAATTATACACACACGCCGCACACAAACACAAATTCACACTTGTTTGATTTGATTTTGCTTTATTTTTCTGAGAAAACGATCTTCATCACAAAGAGAAAGACGGTGACGGTTAACAGAAACAAAAAATTAACAAACCAGAGAGAGGGATGGAATGCAGGGTTAAGCCATAAGATGGAAACGACCCGACGACAAGCAAAGACGAAAAAACCTTTTTTTCCACACCAGAAAAAGCCAAACAAATTCCAGTAACAAGGTAAATTAAAGGTAAATGACGATCAACGACACTGTCGTATGAAGAGGAGAGGGAAAATGGAAAAAAAACCCGTTTAATAGGTATTAATGTAAATGTATGGTGCAGTGGTGAAGAACAACAACAAACACGACGAACCGGATGACGATGACGACGACAACGACGAACAAGAAGTTGATGGCAACGGGTTATCCATGATGCTGGGGCCCAAGCTTGGCCTCTTTGATGTTCGGCGATTCTTCAAAAGCCAAGTTTTTCAACTAAAAGATATAATTAATTGAAGATGAAAATGTTGCAACGCAAACGATTTATATATTCTACACTGCTAAATCTCACTGCACAACCGACACACCACAAAGGATTACGAAATGTTTATGTATAGTTTTCCTAATCCAAATTTCGTTAACATTAATTCTATTTTAATTCGCGATAATCAAATTTTGAAATCACATTAACTTGCTTGAAAGTTAATTCAAATACCGAAGTTCGAACGAAGTAACTAAGATGCCACTTTTTTATTTTGTTTATTTTCCTTTTAGTTTTTTAATCTTAAAATATACGTTTTGAAATGTACTCGACAACCAGAAATAAAGTAGCGTAGCTCCGCCGCAACAGAGATCTAACACTGAACTGATTCGTACAGTGGTGTTGAAGTCGATTGCATGCTGTTGCAACATATGTATCCATTGTGTGTGCTTGTATGGATTTGGTAATTTTGATTGTGTGTGAAGTTAAATGTTGCAGCAACATAATGCTAAAAGCCATGGGTTCGGTTGTTTTGTTTTATTTTTATTCGTTTAGGTTTTGGCTGCATAGCTTAGATGGACTCTTTCGTCCTATTTGGCGCTTAGCACTACGCTGTTGGTGTTGGTGTTGAGTTTTGTATGGCTTTGGTTAGGTTATGTTGAGAACCGGTTATACTGGTTAAACAGGTTCATTTAAAGTCAACGAAGGAACAACAGCAATACACAGACACAAAGTGTGGAAAGGTGGTCTAGATTTTCTGTTTGAGTTGGAAATTTTTAGTTGGATTTTATTTTGAGTTGTCTACTTCATCGCTTTTCCTTTAAGTAGGTACCTACTAATTTGTTGAAACATGTTTATTTAATTGTTTTTGTTTTCTTAAGAAGTTCATGCTTGCGCCTGATGCTGGTGGAGCAACGACTAAGAGCAATCAAAGACGCACTGATGTCTCTCGTCTCTGGCCGCAATTTGAAATTGTGAACAGAATTGGAGTGAGCTTTTTGTGAAGAGAGCAAAAGTGACAGTGTTGCTGTTGTATCTTTTAAAATATTCAAATGTATCTAGGTAAATTTTAGCGCAACAAAGAACGTTTATTGTGTTTTTTTTTTGAATTTAAAAAAAAGTCTGTTTATATTTTGACCGGATGGTAGTGGGAGTTAGGAAATCGAGAGTAAGCTTTAGGTTATAGGTCTAAAAAAATGTTTCTGTAAATTAGATACTAGAAGCGGCAATGTAATGGATAGGTTAAGACTTACTATTGAACATTTTATTTCTTATTGATAGCTTAACTAAGATTCTCAGTAA
Source organism: Philhelius pedissequus (assembly GCA_910595825.1). Classification (NCBI taxonomy): domain Eukaryota; kingdom Metazoa; phylum Arthropoda; class Insecta; order Diptera; family Syrphidae; genus Philhelius; species Philhelius pedissequus. The sequence continues at coordinate 265,160,351 of OU343160.1, forward strand.
AAAGGTATTATAGGTATATAACTTACTAAGCTATGTATGTACCTAACTACCTTTAATGGCTATGCTGATAGGGTTAGTTATTTATAGGTACACTTACTTTATAGTTAATACCTACATACCTCTGTACATATATCTATGAAGTTAAACGACTACCTCCTTACATATATACATATGGGTGTTTATGAAAGTGCAGAGTTAAGTAGTTAAATAGGTATAATCATATGCTTAATAATTAAGATGCATTATAAATTCAAATTGCATTGCAATGCGACTGAACAAATAGAAAGACTGTTATGTTCTATTTAAAGTGAGTTTAATTAATCAACATTACATACCTAACATTCCGAACATTTGGACATAAATATTAGATAACTTACATACCTACCTGTCCTAGAGAGGCTAGGCGAACATAAACTACTTTAGTACCTATCTAATTATACTTACTTACTTAAGGTGGCGCTACAGTCCAGGGTGGACTAGGGCCTCAACCAACAAGCGTCTTCCAGGAGGCTCGGTTTCTAGCCATCTGTCTCCAGTTTCACACTCCAAGTTGGTTGAGTCCTCTTTCACTTGGCTGCGCCACCTTTTACTCTGTCCACCTCTACTGCGCTGTCCCACGGGGCAGGATTCAAAGACTTTCCGGGCCGGAGCATTGGTGTCCATTCGCTCTAGATGACCCAGCCATCTCAGTCGTTGGCTTTTCAATTTTGTGACTAGGTCGGTGTCGCTGCACAGCATGTATAGTTCGTTGTTGTATCGTCTTCTCAATTCCCCATCTATGCAGATGGGACCAAAAATCACCCGGAGAATTTTCCTCTAAAAACAACCTTACGCGTTCTCATCCACCGTTAACATTGTCCATGTCTCTGCACCATACATCAGGACTGGGATGATGAGCGTTTTATACATGGACAGTTTAGTTGCTCGAGAGAGGGCTTTGCTTCTCAATTGCCTTCTTAGCCCAAAGAAACAGCGATTGGCAATAGTAATTCTGCGTTTGATCTCAGCACTGGTATCATTCGCTGAGTTTATAGCGGATCCTAGGTATAAAAAGTCTCTGACCACTTCAAAATTATAGCTGTCTATAGTGACGTTCTGTCCGAGACGCCGGTGCTGGGTGTCCTTTCTTGTTGACAGCATATATTTTGTTTTGCTTCCTTTCACTGTTAAACCCATCTTCTTGGCTTCCTTCTCAATACTCACGAAAGCACCACTGACATCACGCTTTGTTCGTCCGATTATGTCAATGTCGTCAGCGTAAGCGAGTAATTGGACGGACTTTTGAAAGATTGTGCCTGTCGTGTTGACGTCAGAGTTTTGCACTATTCTTTCAAGAATGGTGTAAAAGAAGTCGCATGACAGAACGTCGCCCTGTCTAAAACCTTTTTTGACATCAAAGGTGTCTGTGAGGTCTTTGCCGATCTTGATGGAGCAGCGTGCATTCTCCATCGTCATCCTGCATAAACGAACGAGTTCGATAAAAAGGTGGTGAGCATCGATTTGTAATTCCTGGGTTTTTTCCAAGATCTGCCGTAGTGAGAATATTTGGTCGATAGTGGACTTCCCTGGCCTAAAGCCACACTGATAAGGACCTATCAGGTTGTTGACGAAAGGCTTTATGCGCTCACAAAGTACGGCAGAGAAGATTTTGTAGGCGCTATTAAGAAGACTGATGCCTCTGTAGTTGGTGCAGGCCAGAGGATCGCCTTTCTTAAGGATCGGGCAAACAATGCTGAGGTTCCATTCATCGGACATGCTTTTCTGCGACCATATTTTGCAGATGAGCTGGTGCATACTCCTTACCAGTTCACCGCCAGCCGCTTTGAACAACTCGGCCGCAAGACCATCAGCTCCAGCAGCTTTGTTGGACTTAAATTTGACCCGTAAACCAAAATGTCAAGCGGTAATATGAAACCGCAAATCAAAACGTGGGAACGTTCAAAAAACACACTAGCAAATTAACTTTATTGAATCAAAAAATAATGGCGCAATATTTTAAATAGTCCTCATTTAGAGAATAAACCCAACTCTAGTTAAAGCAGTCGTTTAGTTGCCAGCCCTTGTCTAACTTTGTCTTAATTTTAAACAAACTAAACTCTTAAAGTAGTTCTTTAGGGCAACGTTAATCTAACTTATATTGAAAACACCTTATTTTGACAGATAGAGTAATGGAACAGAACGAAAATTAAACATAAGCACAAGAACACAAAAAACATATTCATAAATTTATAGAAGCTCATGTTTCAGGTATGATTTTTTTAAATTTCAGAAAAAGATTTTCATATATAATTAGTTTCAGATAAAAGTACAAATTTCAACAGACCTAATCAAGTGGGGCGTGCAGTTGAGTGCTCTTATCCTCATATAAGCTTCAGCACCTCTCGTTATTATCACTTTTGTGGCACTATTTTGCCCGAAGTTGGTTGCGTAAAGTTCGTTTTGCTTATCTGCATCGTATTCCACCGAAAGTGCGTCTTCTGACCAGCGAAGAATACTACGAACAAGGCGATAATAGGCTATTCACACCAAACCATAAACGAGATTTTACTCGTTTTCCTCAAAACGAATACTCAAAACTACTCGTTTTCCAATACATTTTTCATAAACGACTTGTTTTGCAAAACGACTCGTTTTTGATAAAACGACTTGAAAACGAGTTGCAATTCAAAGATGAATTGCAACGAACAGACTTTCCGTCAAGTGAAATTGATATGACTGTGAATAGGTCCTAAAAAAGGCAACAACAGCTGATTGTTTGCTGTCAAAAAAATTAATTTCAAATCGTTCAAACAATTATGCTAGCGGTAAGGACATTTTTCCAAATACTTATTTGTAATACATTTTGAATGCATGAGATCTTTTTATTTACAGGAAATTAAAAAAAAAAAAGAACTAAGCGAATTTGGGGAAGTACGGACGAGGAGTTCTTGGTCGAAATGTATGCTGAATCCGAGCTGGGTCTCCGAGGAAGTCGGAAAAATGGCCATATCTATAAAAAGATGGCGGCGTCGCGGCGTTTGAGGGTCGGCCAGTGGACTTTACCAACCAAGAAATCCAGATTTTATTTTTTATTTTATTTTCCAATGAAGTAGATCCTGCTTGTAGATACTTCTGGCTCAAAAATAAAGTTGGTTAAAATCCTCATATTTAGTTTTGCTCTGTTTTTATGCAGCATTGCTTAGCATTCATGTTGTATCAACGTTTTTACAGCTTTTTCAAAAACAACTGAAATGTCAAACAAAAACAAGTTAATGGTTGGTGTGAACGCTCTACTCGTTTTGGTAAACTAAAAGTGTTAACGAGTTTGGTGTAAATAGGCTATAAGGAAACAACGAAAGCCCTACAGGAGTTGCGTAATTTTTGCAGCAGCCCTGAATGCAAACAATGGCGTGTTATGAAAAAATAACCACTTCGATTTCCAGAATTTGTTAGAAGGGAATCACACATTCGCGACGCAGAAATTCTAAAATACGAGAGCTCACGGCAGGATTTCTCAGATTCCGTATTGAGCGTACGAGAAGAAGGCCAACTGATGGTCACGAGGTCCGACCATATGGCAGAGAGGATATCAGTGAGGACGATAACGACCCCGAAAACCGTTTAACATTAATGTTAAATAATTTAATGGCATCGTCTTCAAATGCTATTAATGGTCGGCTGGCATATACCCTGACAAGTGCGCATGCAACCAATCACCGATTGCAATCAATAAGCAGCGAACGGGTTGATTTAAGCGAAGAAGACTAGAATTAGAAATAACTATATGTTCATGTTTTTATTAATCATTAGTATTTTTTCATCGAGGAGATGGATTTCACATTGTTCATTAAGAAAAAATAAATAAGTTCCTCGTTTTTTGTATTCTAATTAAGTTGAAGTTGTACTTTCAAATCGGTGTCTTAAATCGAATTCAAGGTCGTTAAAGTTGTGCTAACGGATTTGCTCGAACTTTATTAATTTTTGTCTTTCTAAAAAGCTGGAAATCTTCAAAAATAGTATAATCTTCTTCAAAAAACATTTTTCTTTCATTTTTTGTTACGAAATGTCAAACGTTTTCTGGAAAAAGCATAGTTTAAGAAAGATAGAGAAGCGTTTTGCTTTGTTTAAAGTTAGACGACCTCTTTGACGTTAGATTATACTTTTTGTCGTTTAAAATTATCAAAAAGTCGACCATCATTTTAGAACTTATTTTTAGAGTCGACTCCCATTTTAAAACTAATTTAGAGTAGGGTTTAAATGTTTAAAATTTTGCGCTAATGTTTGTAAAATATTTTTTAAGTCAGTCCTATTTAATTCATATCTCAAGAGATGCAGCGGTGCTTAGGACAGCGGCCTTTAAGAGATATTCAAATACAATAAAATAAAACATATGAGAATAATAAGAAATTAGTAAACTAAATTAAATAATAATAAAATACAAAAAAAAACAAGTGCGTCTCGATACGCCCGACAGAAGTGATAACTTAAACTAATTTAATTTGATCTACATATTTAATACTGAAATTGTTTAATTTGAGGAAAGCTTCAAAAATTCTTCGTTAGTTTAATTAATTTCAAACGTTCTACTTCCGCGTGAAAGAAAGGGAAGTCAGACAGACTGGCCTCATAACTCCTTACGTAACGAAACGGTTGATGTTCCCAAAGAAGTTATCACTTCAAAATAGCGTACCGACTACAATCATTGTCACCCTTTTTTTTTGGAACCAATTATTGACACCCCCTCATTCATTAACGATTCTTACAAAAACAATCAATCTTATCAAACCAATTTCTTTTTAGTCTTAAACTAATACTTATTCCTCACATTTCTACGTCTTTGTTTTGATTAATTAGATCTTAAGTCGGTGTGTGAAAGTGAAATTGTTAACACGTTTTAAAAAAGTGAACAATTTGCAAATTTTTGTATGTTTTTGCTGAGGACGTATATCATTCAACCGTTACTTTGTTTAAGTTTGAAAAAATGCCGGAAACAAGAAAAACGTACAAGGAAAGAGATGTTCAAAATGCCCTATTGGCCTTACAAAATGGACATATATCTAAAAAGGCAGCTTCTAAATATAATAACAAAATACTGCGTTCTACTCTGCAGTTCCGATTGAGCACAAATGTTTCAAAAGTACGTCCAGCACCCGCAACAGTTTTAACTGAGGAAGAAGAATTGACCATTGTTGAATGGCTAAAAGTTTCTCAATAAAATGGATTTCTGAAAAGATAAGATAAGAAGATAGAGATCACACCTTCGGTAAATAGGCAATACAAGAAAAAGAATGGTTTAGATGGCTTAGATGGTTTAGAAAAACAGATGTTGCTTGAAATGTACAACGAATTAAGCTAGGTAAATGTTATTTCTTAGACCAGCCTAAGGGGTGGAAATCATATGATGAACTTATTTGCGAATCCAGTCGAAGAAATCGGAGAAAATAAAATTCCTAGTGGACGGATGTGCTTTTCTTGTACAATGTCCAAAACATTGGAACTGATATTTGTGGTATAAAATGTGCAAAATTTATAAGACAATATCACAAAATATGTTTAAAAAAAAAACTAAAATATCGCATTCTTCCAACTTTTATCAGTTCTCTATTTATTACCAAAAATTAATAGATCTTAAGTTTTTATTTCAACTTAATATTATGCGATCGGTATGAACTAATTTATTTTTGTTGTAGAATTTTTATTTATTTTGTCATATTTAACTTATTGTTTACTTTTATAATAATATTATAAATGTGAAAGTTTGGATGGATGGATGTTTGTTGCTCAATAACTCCGGAACGGCTGAATGGATCTGGATGAAATTTGGTACCGAGATAGATTTATTTTTGTCTGGAATAGGGCTGGCAACGAGACCGAGACTAGTCTCGGTCTCGTCTCGGTCTCGGTCTCGTCAACGAGACGAGACTCCTTTAAAAGTACCGAAGACGAGACCGAGACGAGAGCGAGACGAGACCGTATTTTTGGTACCGAAATTCGACGAGAGTCTCGCTGGTCTCGGCGGTCTCGGTGGTTTGATTTCGGTTTTCGCTATAAGAAAATTTTGTTTTAATTTAATTATTTTTTAGTATCTAATCATGTTCAATTTTTATAATATTCACAAGTTTTTTTTTGCGAAATATTATATGCGCGTTAACATATCAAACCATATATGTATGTACATAGTTATATAGAGATAGGCGCATTGCGAAAATCCAGAGAAGAATACGTACGATTTATGTATGCATGGCGTTGCTTCCTTTTGGGTGACATTTGGTAAAAAATATTGTCAAAACGTCAAAATATAATTCGTTGCCTAACTGTCAAGCCATGAGCTGTCAAAATTCAATGAAGGATGGCTCCGATTTAAATGGATTAAAAAAACTCTACAAAAGTCAAATTTTACCTCAGAAAATTAGAAATTTTTCGATTTAATTAATTGCTTCGGAAAAAGTTGATTTTATACTTTTTGGGTGACATTTGGCAAAAAAATAGTATCCAAATGTCAAGGTATAGTAAGTTACATATCTGTCAAGTCATGAACTGTTAAAATCCATCGAACGATCGCTCCGATTTAAGCGTATTAAAAGAACCCCACCCTCTATAAAATTCAAATTTTGCCTCAACAAAATTTTTGCTCCGGAAGAAGTTGATTTTAAGCCTCTTGTATGGCATTTGAAAAAAACTATTATGAAAACGTCAAATTATAGTTCGTTGCCTACGTGTCAAGCCATGAGCTGTCAAAATCCATTGAAGGATGGCTCCCATTTAAATCGATTAAGAAACCTACAAGAAATCGAACTTTTTCGATGACATTTGGAAAAAAAATATTATCCAAATGTCAAGATATAGTAAGTTGCCTACCTGTCAAGTCATGAACTGTCAAAATCCATTGAAGCATCGCTCCGATTTAGATGGATTAAAAATCCTGTACAAAATTCTAATTTTAACTGAAAACATTCCAAATTTTTTCCTCCGGAAAAAGTTGAGTTTAAGCCTCGTGTAAGACATTTGGAAAAAAATATTATCAAAGCGTCAAAATATAGTTCGTTGCCTATCTGTCAAGGCATGAGCTGTCAAAATCCATTGAAGGATGGCTCCGATTTTTGATTTTAGAGCTTTTAGGTGAAATTTGGAAAACAAAATATTGCTCAAATGGCAAGATATATTAAACTGCCTACCATTCAATCCAAGATCTAACTCAATAAACAAATCAAAATATTATTTCTTTATTCCTTACTGACAAAGATTCAAAAATATACTAAATAACACCAAACATACTTGTTGACTGTTGCTCAATGAATGATTTGCATACACATCATCGATCAAGAACGCTGTCTGACAGGCAATATCAAACAAATTTATGAGCAGGTCAACATGTCTCTCATGTCTTCAGGCAAGTGTACACATTATCGAACGTGAGCTAAACTGTCACGCAGGTTCCATAATGTGTACCCTTCTTATATCGGAGCGATCCTTCAATGGATTCTGACAGTCCATTTCTTGACATGTAGGCAGCTTAATATATCTTGACATTTGAGCAATATTTTGTTTTCGCAATTTAACCTAAAAGGTCTAAAATCAAATTTCTATGGAGCAATAAATTAAATCGAAAAATTTCGATTTTTTGAGGTACAATTTGAGTTTTGTAGAGGTTTTTTTAATTCATTTAAATCGGAGATATCCTTAAATGGTTTTTGACAGGTCGTGGCTTGACAAAACTGGTTAAATTATTTTTTTAAAAATCGAGCGTTGTATGTAGGTACTCCTTTTTTTTAATATTTCATTTGTTTTTGCTATGAAATATATTAACTTACACAATTCTTCCAAAATGTTATTTCCACTTAACTCAAAAGACAAAACAGACTCACGAGTTTGTTCTATACATTTTTCTTACCGACGAACTGCTGAGATACCACAACCATACTCTATATTTGCAATCCGAACAATGCGTCTTATCTTTATCTTACATCTTTTTACTACCAAAAAAACACGAAAGAAACCAAGACTAATGATGGTACCAAGACCGAGACCGAGACCGAGACGAGACCGCACATTAAAATTTTCTCGAGAAAAAGGCGAGACCAAGGCCGAGACGAGACTTGGTTAGGCGAGACCTGGACCGAAACCGAGACGAGCCTGGAATTTTTCGATTTTGACGAGACCGAGACGAGATTAACAAAAGTCTCGCCTGGTCTCGTCTCGTTGCCAGCCCTAGTCTGGAATAGGACATGCTACTTTTTATCCCGAAAAAAATGTATGGTTCCCGTGGGTTAGGTGTGTTTTAATTTTTCATAGAGCTCATTCTAAAAAATAGGCATCAAATTTCATGCAAATCCGTGTGCTTCTATACGCCTTGTGAATAAAAGCTAATTCACAAGGCGCATAGAAGCACACGGATTTGCATGAAATTTGATTGATAGATGGATGGGGTACTGGATTCTCACATAGGTCATTTTTATCCCGAAAATTAACGGTTCCTATAGGAGACTGAACAGTTTTTAAATGTAGGTGTATAGATGTCATTAGATTCCCGTGGGATAGATAGTCCGTATACCATCGCACGGGCATTTGCTATTAAAAATGGTGTGAAAAAATGTATTGTAATTCATCAATTGAGAACGAATGGGCTGATTTGGATTTGACGAAAATTTATTTTTTGTATTTAATTGTGTATGCAAATGTTCCGGAATGGCTTTTCGAATGAAAAAATAGAAAATTCTTAGTGGAAAATTCGAAAAATTCTAAAAAACGCGAACATTTTTTTTCTCGATGATATATAGATAAATTTAAAGCATGATTTGATGATTTTTGACAATGTAAAGGTGGAAAATTCGTTGCGAATTTTGAAAAATTTCGGATAATCCTACTGATATTATAAATGTAAAAGTTTGGATGGATGGATGGGTGGGTGGGATGGATGGATGTTTTTTGCTCAATAACCCCGCAACCACAAACATACTCGATTATCACATAGGTCATTTTTATCCCGAAAAATGGAACCGAACAGTTCCTATGCCTATACGGGAGAGGCTTATATATGAACAAAATATTTATATACTTGGTTGTTTGTTCCGCATTCCTGCCTCAACCATTGAATGGATCTTAATGAAATTCGGTAAGCCATGATTTATTTTTCCCAACTTTATTTTTGTAGTTCTTACTTTTTGAATCCAATATTAAATCTTCGCTTTGTTCGCGAACATGACCATACACGACGAACATCGAAGCCAACGAACACGACAAAATCTAAATTTTTGGCCAACAGCAAGCGGCTCACGAACCAGCCAACATACAAGAAGAGCACAGCGAGCGCAAGCATGCTAGGCGAGCATGTTCGCCGTTTGTGCCTACATTCAACGACTGAAGGGTTTTGAATGAAATTTTGTAGGTGGATAGATGATTTCATTAGACTCCCGTCGCCGGTCCGTAGCATCGCACGGGTATCTGCTAGTTCTTTATAACCCGGAAGAAGCGTTAAGTGTTTATGTTATTTTTTTACTGAAATTGAAACAACCACAAATTTTATAAATAAAAAAAAAGAAAAGCAAAATAGTGTTTTCCTTTAATTCATAGGTGTCAATAATTGTACATTTTTGGGGTGCCGATTGTTGTATTCGGATGTCTATAATTGTAGTTTTTGGTAAGCTTTTTTTAATATCCCAATTTTCGCTCTTTTTTAAGAAACAAATAAAAAGAATTAAATACAATTTTACATGTTTTTAAATTTTTAATTGCGAAATGTACGTGCATTTAGAATTGAAAAATCCTTAGGGGTGTCAAAAATTGTATCCGTTAAGCTAAAACGAAAAAAAGGTTTTTTTTTTGTAAATCAAGCCGCGACGCACGCCACAAAAATCTACCACCAAGTTAATTATCTCGAAAATGATTGGGATACGAACAAAATGGACGACTGGATCGTACAAACTTGCTCTTGTAGCTAGCAACTTTAATGAAGCTAAACATTACCGCTGTTTAGTAGGTAGATAGTCTAGTTATCCTATGCAGGATAGAAGCCTATGTAATTAAATAACCTTGATTCTTAGTATAATGAATTGTGTAATGGATGATTCAAGGAATAGTTATAGGTACCTACAAATGTATATTTAAATCTAGGTTATGGATTTTAATTATGTAAGTTAGCATAGAAATACCTAATAGGTATGTACCTAAATACATGGATAGAACCTAAGTATGGAAATATAATATACTACTCGTATCTATTTATGATAATGGAAATGAAGGATGTAGGTTGGTAGGTATGCAATATGAATACATAAGATTCATGTGATTTTTCAAGACACATATGTATAGGATATAAATGTGCCTACATTGTACGTAGTATTCAGTAACGTACGCAAAAATTCGTAAGAAGGAAATACCTATAAAAATGTAGAAATAAATGGATAATGCACATAATTAATTTTGTTTATATTTGGTTATAGGTTAAGGGAAAACAAAGCTGCTATTTGAATTAATAAATAAATAAGAAGATATACAAAAAGGAGAGGTTTAAAAAAAAATTCTTATGTATTATTAATATACATACATATAAAAATCAAATTTTAAAAAAATCACTGACTGGTTTTTGAAAATTCGATTTTTCAAAAAAAAACGTTTTATTTATTTTTTGAAACTAGAAACACTTTGGCGCAAAATTTTACACAGCCTGATGTTAAGGGTTTAGCATCATACTACTTAACAGTTTCCTAATAATAAAGCACTTTACTAATATTTTGCTAATTGTAAACACTTTTTAACCAGTGGCGTAGCTGAGAACTCAGGGGCCCTCCCGCAAAAATCTCAATGGGGCCCCCTTTTTTTATTTATTAATATAATTTTTTTTTCAAATGTTCACGAAACTCTGAGGCAGCATTGTTGACATACTATAATCATAATATCATATTTTTAATGATTTGTTTAAGCGAAAATGGTCGACACCTCTAAACAAGGTGTCAACGTTTCTCCATAAAAATATAGATTAGAAAAATATTTTTAAGAATAAAAAAATATTGATAAGACTAAAATGAAAATCTTTCTACAGGCGAAAACGAAAATAATGTTTTTAAAAAATGAACAAAATGAAATTTATTTGAATAAAGTTGATTTTATTCGTAATTATCAAAGCGAAACAAGTACATAATAAATAGAATATTTGAACTAGGTTTACATAGAATTATGGAATCGTCCAGATCGTTGGCATTTTTTTGAGCGAACTCTTCTATGACTAAATTGATTTAAGTCTTTCGCATTCTATAGAGACCATAGTTAAGGCTGATAATCGCACTTGCGTCATTGTGCTGCGTAAATAATTTTTAATTATTTTCAATTTGGAAAAAGATCGCTCTGCTGAAGCTACTATAACAGTATCATGAAGAATTTAATAGCGAGTATTGCCTCTGGAATATTGCTTAAAAAAGGATTATATTTTTATATTAATTATTTAAAAAGATCATGAATAGACATGTTATCTGAGATATTTTTTTTATTAAATTTCGAAGCGATAAAAGCTGGTGCATAAAATCTCTAGATAATTCTTCTGAATAGTAAGTGATGAGCTCTTGTTATGCAGTAAGTAGTTCATCATCTTTCATATTTTTCAAACTTACTGAAAAAAGACAGCGAAATCGATGACTAATGGCTCTTACTGCTTCAAATCGAGAATTCAATTGACCAATAATTATGTCTAGGTGAGCGTTGAAAAACCGTATCTGTAATTCATTGTTGATAATTCATCAAAAAAAGTTTTTATTCCTTTAGGTCTTTTTTTTCGAATTCAGCGTCTAGGCCTCAGCTTTTATCTAAAATATCAGCTTCTTGAACAACGCTTTCAAATTCATTTCTCAATTCCTTAACATTTTCAAGCGATGTTTTTAAAAGCTCGGAAGCATACATCAAATCAACATTTTTTAGCTGCAATTGTTTTGATACTTAATTCGTCATTTCTAGTAACTTACACTCCATGACCAGGAAAATTAAAAAAATTAAATTTATTTATATTTAAAAAAAATGTCTGCATTATTTCTTGTTTCGATGTTATTTTTTATTGAATTTCCGGACATTACTTCGAGCAGTATTTCCCAACCCTTTATCCTGACACTAAAAAATACATACAGTTTTTCAAGAGTTTCAATTTAATTCTGCATTTGCACCAATGATTTGACAGAGTTTATTAAAACTAAATTTAAATTCTAGGATAAACAATGTACATAAGCCGCCTTTGGTTGTAAACTTGAAATTCGTTTCTGTAGACCGGAATAAATGCCGCTCATTACACTCGCTCCATCATAGCCCTGACCACGACAATTTTCGATTGGTATATTATTATTTTCTAATATTTTCAAAATCTCAGTTTGTAAGCCCTGAGCACTTTGATCTGTAACATGAAAAAATCCTAGAAAACTTTCTTGAATTAGTCATCAAAAACAGGCAGAAGGCAATGCAATTGACCACTTATTTAATTTTACTCTTGTAATAATATCAGTAGCGCGACAATCAGTCACGGTGAAGTGCTTGTTTTACCTCCTTGTGGTGGTCCCTTGGTAACTATTTGCGTATCCCTATATACGTGCCTGGCTTACCGAAGAAACTTGGACTGGATCGAAGAAAGAAAACAGCTCAAAGCTAGAATTGCAGCCAATCCAGCAGCAGGAAGAAATGATCTAGAGTCTGCGTATCGCATGAAGATGAGAGAAGTTTACCGTAGCGTGCGACGTGATAAGCGTAACTACATTAACACATTGGCAACAGAAGCAGAACAGGCCGCAATCAGGTGCGACAGTAGGACCGTCTACAAAATTACTAAAGAGCTTACAGGTGTCCGAAGCTCTAAACAACACCTCGTAAAAGATATAGACGGGTCGCTGCTAGTTTCGGATGAGGACCAGCTCAAAAGGTGAACGTATCCCAATACGCAATGTAGTAACGAATTCCCGAATACGCACCGTATCCCCCAGTAGGCAACATATCTTAACCGCAATCAAAGCACTGAAGAACAACAAAGCGGTTGGACTTGACAGTATTCCCGCAGAGCTCTTACAAGCAGCGCCAACAACATTGAGTGAGCTCCTGCACCCACTCATTGAGAGAGTTTGGCAAACAGAGAGTTTTCCTGAGGAATGGAAAAAGGGAATGATTGTGAATCTCCCAAATAAAGGTGACCTTATGCAGGGCGAAAACTGGAGAGGAATTTGCGTGCTGTCTGCAGGAGCCAAAGTAATAGCAAAAATTGTCCTGGAGCGAATAAAAGACCACCTCGAAGAAACACTTTTCGAAAACGAGTAAAGGTTTGTATTTTTTAAATTATATATTTAAATTTATAAGTACTTAAAGTTGCCATACAAATATTTTTTGTAACAAGCAAATAAAGAAGGTTTTATGTGATATATTTACTTGGCTGTTTCTACTTCTTAGAATCGTATGCCCACTATGAGATCAATCATAAGAGCGGGAACATGTGACCCGCTGTCGTGCATTTATTTATTATAAAAATAAAGATGAGCATTAACTAGCTTAACTATCTCATCGGAGGCCAAAATCTCAGATAGATAATTGTGTTTTTTGCGTGAAACATCATAAATGACATTTTTGGTCGGAACTATTTTTCAGAGAACTTTTGCCGCGGAAAATTTATATAAGTGCACCTGGCCCCGTATCCTTTTTTATTAGCAACTTCGCCAGACAGTCATAAGAATTTGTCAAGGTTTGCGTCTGTTTGTCTTTTTCTTTTTGAACACTGAAAATACAAACAATGTTAAACAGTAGTGATTTTTTGATCAATTTTTGAATAACCCCATCCAGATGAAATGTTTGCCGTTTCGAATCAAACAGAATAGGCAATGAGCTTTATTTCGATGTGTATCCGCTGTATCTAGGACACATGACGAAAAATGATTCCTATTCTCAGTGTGATTGTATCGTTGTGTCAACATAGCAATATTTCGCCCCGTTGCTCATCATAACCTCAATTTTGGACGCAACTATCCAAAACTTAGTTCAAAATATTTGCACTGTTGTTCCTTAGAAGTATGTATGGGTGTATCTCTACAAATCAAAGCATTATATCACTCATTGGTTAATAGTGTTAGTGCTGTCCAGCTATTTTGTCTCCGTCTCTGGATTAAATGTGCGGCCGCTACGGATTATCCTTATTTGCCATTTTCCATCTCGATCTACTTTTTCTCAGTCAGTTTCACATGCGTTACATATCTATACAAATTAGAGCGACGATGAGGCCGTTGAAAGGACGATTCGCTTTATAGATGATGATGATGGTTTGGTTCGGGTATATATAGTTCCACACATCCCATCTCATGCATTGTAGTTGTCGCAATCAAAAAAAGTCAACAGAAAACTATTTGACCGACATTTCGAAGAAGAATATCCTTCAGCAAACGTAAGGACATTCAATGAAAAAGAATATGCTAACGAAAAACACAAAAATCCCACATCAAGTGCTAGAAGAATGGAAGAAACAAACAAACAGAAACGGAATTGCACAGACACAAAAATCAGGATGCCCCACAAAAGGATATGGGGATGTACTCTATATCGCTCTCTATTCTAGAGTAAACCATACATGTAGGGACTAAGCAGGGCAGAACGAGAAGCTGAATCAAGTAATCTACAATTATTGTGAGTATACTATGTATCTATTTGTATCTATTTGGCTGGCTGAAGCCGAAGCTAAAGCCGATTCCGGATACCCTGAATAAATGTAGACTTTTTGGGGAACCGTTTACAGACATTTATTAGGATGTAATGTGGTTTTCGTGTTGCTTGTTTTTGTGATTAGATATTTGCCACGTGGGACTCTTAAAAAGCCAAACGGAAATTGTTTGTTGTATAAATACAGAAGCTCCTTTCACTATCCCTCCCATCCCAAAAAAGCAAATAATGTATGACAATTTATTGTTTGACTCTGGAATTTCGATAATTTTTCCTTTTTTTTTTATTTGAATTTGTTATTTTAGGTCGCTGTTGGTTATTGGTTGTTTCGAATGTCGTTCGGGGCAAAGTTCTGTGATCTTTTGTTAAACGAGATAGGGGCAATTGTAGTTCTTATTGGAAGCTATGCCTTGGGTTATGCGGTTGCTGCTTGTTGCCAATGGCGTGTGATGAATTATTGAAAACATCGTTTTGTATTTTGTTTTTATTTTTTATTCAACAACTTTAGGTAGCTATATAGAGGTATGGTAAGTATCTTATATACTTATAAGGGCAGATGGCATTCTAAAGATGTGATGAAGAGGTTTATTTCATTCCAAGGCACAATCATTTGTTGGATGCAAAATTAAAGTAAATTACAAAGGAAAAAAGTTTTTTTTTGTGTAGTAGGTTAGGGTAGGTATATCCCCACCTTCATAGTTATGTATGTATTGAGCGCCTGATGCTGGCCTTGTTCTGGAAGTCAATTGTTTTATGGTGTCATTATAGGAAGGGAATATTAAAAGTTACATTAAAACATAAGAAGGACAGTATCAATAAACTTTTTAATGGTACAAGTATACGGCCTACTTACCTGACTTGATTTTTTTTAAGTTTTTCTATAAGGAGCAAATCCTCGCTGCAAATTTAGACTGTGTTTGTTTAAGATTTATGATAGGAGAATGGAGCTCTATGACCTTTGGTAAACTTGCTAGACAATTGTCTTTCGTTTCAGCGAGCCAATAAAACAAATGTTGTGACAAAAGTGCTTCACCGTAGTGGGTGTGTGGGGCTGAAGCAGGGATTCATTGCAATTTTACAGCACGCGACAAACGTTATGATGAGAGCGACTTTTTGAACAACCATTTGTGATCAGAGTCATGTTAGTTTTGAATTACACCTCCACACTGTTTTTATATGAAACCAATACCTCCCCTACGAGCAATAAAAAAATGTACAATATAAAATTCACTGACTGCTAGGACTTCGACTCATAAATTTATGATTGAAACGAGTATAAAATGTCGTTACTACCGTACTTATGTATGTCTTTAGGCCAACATACCTTCATCTTTTTATGGTTTATAAACTTAACCTTTGAAGTTAGGAATTTCAAAATATTTTTATAGTTAGAAAGCTTAGATATACATAAATACCTACACACGCGTATGAATATGTTTAGTCATTTCAATATAAATATATACAATTCAAACGGTTTTTTGATCTTACATTATATAGCCTAGAGTATTATGAAGCTCCCGTAGCCAGGAGAAAAAATCAACTTCAAACAATTTGTTTTGAAAAGTTCTTATTGTAAGGTGTGCAATGGCACGAATCAAATACGAACAAAATCAACAACGGGGAACAACAAATTGGAATTAAGTAACTACATTACTTAGAATTCTCATATTTTTCTGTTTTTGGTAATATGGCAATTTTCTAAAATGTTTTGATATTATAGCGCCCAATGAGTTTCTTAGAAAAAGCAATAAGGTTTATAGTAGTACTAGCAGATGCTACGGACTTTCTATCCCACGGGAATCTAATGACATCATTTATTTAATTAAAAACCGATCAGTCGTTTAGGCGTAAATTCGGAATAAATACACACACTTTCCCATTCGAATCGATATTTTTTTTTGTTTTCTCAAAAATCCCAACATTTATGTTTATTTATTTTTAATTTTTTAATTCAACTTTAAGTATGCGCTTTTGATTATATACAGGATGTACATTTGGTATTACAAAAACAATATTATTTCTTATATTCTAATTAAAATAGTTGTCTTAGCCTAGAAAAACAAAAAGAGATAAAAGGAAATGGAGGGATACAGAAAGGATTCTAGTTAAAGAATTTAATTTTGAAATAAAACCTGAAGACAATGGAATACAAATGTAGGTAGTGATTATTTTGTAATAAATAAACACTCATGAGCTCGTATGACTATTTGTTAATGGCTACAAGATTTCGATGGATTATAAAATCTTTAATAACTAATAATTTATATACCCCCTCCTTGGGGTAAGCCTTGACGTGGCGGAGGGGCTTACGGTGACTACTAATGTGAAACCTAGAGCTATGCGATCGCGGAACTTGATTCTGCAGTAAGGCCACCCATGGTCGACAGGTCGAAGTGGAGTAGGATGTCGCTACTAATTACCACCCCAACGAAGGTGTGTTTCCCACCAAGGCACTCCCAACAGATTTGACGGTAGCGGAAGAATTCTCGCGATGGAATAAACGGTAGTGTCACTAGTTCCAGTCAGGTTGAACTACTTGGTGAACACCTTGTATAGACTACTCAGAAGTAATCAGAGCACAGGCTTATAAGGAGCGGTAAATCCAGACTCTCGTCCTTGGACTTATTAAATGATCCGGCCCTCCAGGTTGGGGGCTCCTGCCGCTGGGGTAACTTCCCGACGTAGGAGTATCTAGATAGTTATGAAACAACTACAAGCCTTGGATATGGATGATCCAAATGTTGATAACCCTGGCAAACGAAGTACTGACAACGAATTTCGGATCTGCACGTGGAATGTCCGGACCTTAACAGGCCACGTGCAGCCGAGTAATTAGTGGAGACCCTGGATAAGTACAAAGCTGATATAACAGCACTCTAGGAAATGCGATGGGATGGAGAGGGCATGCGAAAAATTAAATCCTTTGATATCTACTTTGGTAAGTTCTACAGGGAAAGGAGACAGCGGTTATTTGGGTGGGGCTTTGTGGTAAGAGGCAAACTTAGACAAGAAGTTATGTACTTTAAATACGTTAGCGAGCGCCTTGTCACAATCCGCTTCAGGGCCAAATTTAAAAACATCGCGCTGATCTGTGTCCACGCCCCAACGGAAGAGAAAGATGACTCGATCAAGGAGGAATTCGACGAAATTCTCGAAAAGACGTACGATAAGTGCCCGAAGTACGACGTTAAGATTGCTCTTGGCGACTTTAACGCCCTGACGGGAAGGAGGGTATCTTTGGTTCGACGGTCGGAGGACACAGCCTGCATGACGAAACTTCTGAAAACGGACTTAAACTGATCGACTTTGCGGCGGGGAGAAATATCACCCTGGCAAGCACTCGATTCCCCCATCTCAATATACACAAGGGAACTTGGAAGTCTCCAGATCAAGGCACTCTTAACCAAATTGATCATGTCGCGATAGACGCCAGGCATGCATCCAGTATCCTGGATGTCCGAACTTTCCGAGGGGCCAACATATACTCGGATCACTACCTGGTAGTATCTAGAGTCCGGATGCGAATATCCTTGGCGCCTAAGCGAAGAGAGGATATTAGGAGAAAGTTCAACGTCGGTAAACTCTTATCACCAGAGACTGCCACAACTTTTGCCGACCGCGTCGCCCTCTCTCAGAAAACGTACCAGCAGCACCAACTATATACAAAAAGTGGAATCATTGCCAGCTAGCCATTAGAAGTGCCGCCTCTGATGTGCTGGGTTTCAATCGACAACCAAAGCGAAACCTCTGGTTCGATGAGGACTGTCGGCAGGCACATGCAGCCAAGGACGAAGCATATGAGACAATGCTGCAAGCTAGCACCAGAACTGGTGAGAGAGCAGCCCGCGAGGTCTATGTTCAAAAAAGAAGAGAGGAACACCGACTCCTAAGAAGAAGGAAGAGGGAGCACAAAAAGCAAGCGGTCAAGTCTATTGAGGATTGCTACAGCAGGGGTAACGCTCGAAAGTTCTATCAAAGGGCGAAACGATCTACCCAAGGATTCCAGCCCAGAATAGAAGCCTGATGTGATAAAAGTGGTAATGTCGTAGGAGATACGCAGACGGTGCTGAGAATTTGGAAGGAACACTTTTCCAAGCTGCTAAGCGGCGAAGACTGCCAACCATCCGTTGCTATGCAGAACAACCCATTCAACTTAGACGATGATGGTCAAAATATCCGTCCTCCTGACCTAGAAGAAGTAAGTAGTAAGAACGGCGATATCCAAACTTAAGTCGCACAAGGCCGCGGGTTCAGGTGGCCTGCCAGCTGAACTGTTTAAGGCAGCGGGAGATGAATTGGTCAGGAACATACACCAACTCATTTCTCGAATCTGTTCGGAGGAAAGTATGCCCAATGAATGGAAGCTCGGCATAGTGTGCCCTATCCACAAAAAAGGAGATGCTCTGAACTGCGCCAACTACAGAGGTATAAGTCTCCTCAACATCGCATACAAAATTATGTCGGCTATTTTGTGTAGCCGCCTAGAACCTTTTACCAACGACCTGATCGGATTTTATCAGTGTGGCTTTAGGCGAGGAAAATCAACTATCAGATTTTCACACTCCGGCAGATCCTGGAAAAAACCCAAGAATTCCAAGTCGATACGCACCATCTCTTCATCAACTTTAAAACGACCTATGATAGCGTTGATAGAGACGAGTTATACAGAGCCTTGTCACATCTCGGCATCCCTGCCAAACTTATCCGCTTATATAGAATGACAATGAAGGAATCTCGCTGCTCCGTTAGAGTCGGTAAGAACTTCACCGACGACTTTGATGTCGAGAAAGGTTTGAGACAGGGTGATGCGCTATCATGCAATCTCTTTAACATCGTGCTGGAAGCAATTGTGCGCAACTCAAATGTCAACACCAGAGGCACAATTTTTCAAAAGTCCGTTCAACTCCTTGCTTATGCTGATGACATTGACATCATAAGCAGAACAAAGCGAGATGTCAGTGGAGCATTTGCAAGTATTGAAGCGGAAGCGGCGAAGATGGGTTTGTTAACGAGACGAAAACAAAGTATATGCTGTCATCGAGAAGAGAAGTCCAGCACCATAGACTGGGACAAAACGTCACGATTGGTGGTTATAACTTCGAAGTAGTCAGAGACTTTGTTTACCTGGGATCCACTATTACATCGCACAACAATATCAGTGCGGAGATCAAACGAAGAAAGCATTTGAGTAGTAAAGCCCTCTCTCAAAGAACCAAAGAGACCCTATATAAAACTTTAATCATCCCAGTCCTGCTGTTGGGGCAGAGAAATGGACACCGACAAAATCGGATGAAAACCAGCTGGGTTGCTTTGAGAGAAAGATTCTTCGAGTTATGTTTGGCCCAGTCTGCATCGGTGGTGAGTGTAGAAGAAGATTTAACGACGTGATCCATCCTGGATTGTAAGCGCCATCTAAAGTAAAGTAAGTAACTTATATAATATAATAATTTTATGCAATCTTTTTTCTTTTCCTTTCTATTTGACCATTTGCTATTACTTTGTCCGTCTAATTATAATAACTTTTCAATATACTGGAACATCAAATTTCTTCCGTGAAATTAAATCTTTTCATCAGGTAATTTAAAATAAATAAAAAGAATTTTTTTTTGGTGCGCTGGCTTTTATTTTCATCAAGAAACATTTTCCCAAGTGGAATAAAATAAATTCACAGCACACTCTTTTCTCAAAGATGGCAGCTCGGTTGCACTTTATGTGTGCACTATATTTGAGTTCAGTATTTATATATACGAGTATATGCAAGTCTATGGGAAAATAAGGCAGTTCAAGGTTTACTGGCTGACCACAATACAAAGGGACATGCATCTTGAGCTTCAGGTAGAATAGCTGTCAAGGCATCATTGAGTACTTAGAAATAATCAATTGAGTTGACCGCAACTATTAACTTGTTATTGTAGTTTCATAATCGATCAAGATCAATGAAGTCTTACAAAAGGTTGGAGCAAAATTCAAATTATATTCCACTCATCATATTGTATATGTTAAATTTAAAATATTGGACAAGCCATTTATGACTTTCAAAAGCCAAGCGGAAGAGGTGTGGCTTTTTTGGAAATGTTAGTAATTTTGCGGAAAAGCTATTGCAGAAATGGATTTATCTTTTTGATGTTGATTAGAATAGTTGCCTCATCTAGTAGTATTGTTCGTGGTTCAGAATCTTGAAAAAAGTAGGTACCTGCCTAAAAAAAATTCCAGAACAGGGCCCATCACGTGTGAAATGCCTATACAAATATTACACATGCAACGACACCCATTCTTACTTATCTAACCATATAGCTTTTCTCGCAGAGAACTTGAAGTGCAATAAAAAACTTTTGATAGCCAGCGATCAGCGAAAACCGTTGATAGCCTGTGAAAACCGTGGAAAGCAGACAAACAGCGTTAATAGTCACAAGGCGAGGAGAACCAAGAAATGTTTAGATTACCGTCGTCACCGTATACCGGAATTGCATTGAATTAAAATATGAATTCAGAGTAGAAAATAAAAGACCTTTTAAATTAAACCTAATACTTACTTAGATACCCTGACATTCGGAAGCAAGCCCCAGCATATGACAGCAAAATATAATCTACTAGCAGACCCGTGCTCGCGTTGCTTCGCAAAGGCTAAGAGTAATCAGTTTTACTATAAATGTTATATCAACCAAGGCCTTTTCTGTGATTGGTGTCATATTTTCAGTAAAAAGTTAATAAAATGGTTAATCTTACCGTAGCCTAATAAAAGAGTTGATCTTGTCCAATAAATTCTTAAAAAAAGAACAGATATTAACATATATTAAATTTGTTTAATTTCAAGGCTTCTGGGTATACAATGTTAGCCTTTTTAGCATTTTCATGAAGAAGTAAAAACTGTTTATTTTTTGAGCTTACTAAGTGCAACATATAGTTGACCATGGGAAAAAAATTTTCTCTGAGATCTACCCCAATGAATTGAAATGATTGACCCTGAGCCTTGTTGATTGTCATGCAAAAGCATGGTCTTACTGAAAACTGTAGACGTCTGAATGGAAGGAGAAGATCTGTTGGTATCATTGGTATCCTTGGAATAAATGCATGAGTTCCTACTGCAGGTACGGTAAGAATTTGAACTTATATTACATTTTTGCAAAGCTTTTTGACTTGGAGGCGTGTGTGCCATTACATAGGTTTGGGGGACCGAGATTTCTTATTAGCATAATCGGTGTGTCAACTTTTATATTCAATTGGTATTGTGGAAGACCTGCAGGTTTGAGAGAATTGAGAAATTCTTGACTGTAGTTTACTATATCATTGTCATCGAAAGCACTGTCAATTGCTTTGTATTGATATGACTCTGTTTTAAGGCTTAGGAGCACATGGTTATTTATTTCATGCACTGAACTATTTTTTTGGTAACACAATAGCTCTTTCGCAAAACCAAGAAAACGGTATCGATTGCAAAGAGTGCAAGTCTCCATTGACGCACTGAATAAGTTGTTGTGTATTGTGAACGATTTTTTCGAAACGTTCGTTTAATTGAGTTATATTATCTGAGCCTGAGATAGTATATTTTCCATCACCAATTTTTAGCAGAAGAGATGCGAACTCAGCACTGTCAAAGTGTTTAGTAAGCTCTACTCTCATATTGGTTTGAAGTTGAAGTTTTTGGACACTCTTCCAAATAAAAGATGATTTAGGGCTAGCTTTTATTATATCAGCCCGAGTCCCCTTGGGAATAATTGGCTTCGTTTGATGAAAATCTCCAAGAAAAACTATTGTTACTCAACCCATAAGCTTCGATGAAGAAGACCTTAAATCTTTTAAAACTCTATTTACGGCTTCTATATGTGCTTTATTACTCAAGACGCAGAGAGCAAAAAGAATGACGCAAATAATTATTTCCTTTATAACACATATATTCAAAATCATAATTAATAGGGGTATTCACGATCTGGTGTACCAAGTCTTGTAAAATTGTAAAATTTTATTTTTTTTACAACAGACTGTGAACACACCTTTACTAATCTGTAACAACACTGAAGCAAATGTCAAAATCTGTTTCACATTTGTTCTGAAGAAGGCTTAGTTTGTGTTAAAAAATCGTACACCCTTCTATTTTCTTGTTACAATAGGGTTCGGATATTGTAAAAGTGTAAGTGTAGGATTTTGACATTCAGTATATTTTGTTGTTGTAGTGCCAAAAAATGCTACACTTTTACACTTTTACAATGATACAAGACCAGATACACCGGATCGTGAATACCCCTTTTGTGTTGAATTAGATTATTAACTTTAAAAAAAAATCGTACACTTTTTTTTCGAAGTTGATCAACATATTCACTTACGCTCTTAAGCCTGCTTGATATTTTTCAAAACTGAATTTTTTTTGTAATAGTTTTATGCAAATTTTAAGACCTAAACTGCACTTATAAGCTGAGAAATAAATGTATTTACAAATTATATATTTATTAATTTTTTGTAATTTTGCATCTATGAATTCGATTCCATCGCTATGACTGGGTTACTGCTTTGTTCCATTTGATTATCATTCCGTATTTGTTTACATTTTCTTTTGTTTATTTGCTTCTGAATTTCTATATACTAAATTGGTCGCTCATCGATTAACGTAGGAAGAGAAAGTATTTATACACATGATAAAAATTAAACATTAGGGGTATTCACTATCGGGTGTATCTGGTCTTGTATCATTGTAAAAGTGTAGCATTTTTTTGCACTACAACAATAAAATATACTGAATGTCAAAATCTTACACTTTTACACTTTTACAATACCCGAACCGTATTGTAACAGAAAAATACAAGGGTGTAAGATTTTTTTAACACAAACTTAATGGCCTTTTCGATTGGCCGTCCGGAACACGTTCCCCCAATAAAACAGCCGTAAACCAATTGACTGATTCTGAATTATATATATCACTGTATTTGTGAAAGTTAAATTAAAAGAAAAACACATCGGCTAAAAAGAATTTCCAAAATACTTGATTTCAATTTAGATACACATTTTCTTGTATCAATAATAATTATAACTTGCTTCTTTTTATGTTATTTTACCAGAAAATGAGTTTAAATTCAATAAACACAAAGAAATTACCCAACAAATCAAGCCGATTATTTTGACATTTTAATTGTGTAAGTGTATTAGTTATTCTGTTTTCGATTCTGAAATAAAATCCAGAATCGTTTTTTGTTCTGTATAGAGTAACAACTGTCATTTTGTGGGGGTCAGAACAGTTCTGGACGGACCACACTGTTTAACAACGCGCTGAATAATACATATTATCCAGTGCGGTGGAAGACAGCTGTGGTGCACCCTCTCCCAAAAAAAGGGAAAGGACAACTCCAATCCGGCGAATCTCCGGTCGATAAGTCTTCTTCCGAGTATCAGCAAAGTATTTGAAACGGTTATTAATAGAGCCCTGTTCAAGTGGGCGGAGGACAAAAATATCATCCCGGATAATCAGTTCGGTTTTAAGGCGGGACATGACACAATTCATGCCGCGTCTAAGCTAGTTTTTGATATCCAATGGAACAAAAATAAAAAGCAGTGTACGGGTGCCTGTCTGGTTGATTTGGAGAAGGCCTTCGACACCATATGGTTAGAAGGTCTCTATCTAAAGCTAACCAGACTAGGTATAAGTAAACCTCTATTGTATATGCTTTCTGACATGCTAAATGGTAGAAAGTTTGTTGTCAAGAGTGGCAATGTAACTTCTACCGCAATTTTTAATATTAATAATGGTCTTCAGCAGGGAGCGGTTAACTCGCCGATTCTATTCAGCATTTACACCAGCGATCTGATAGGTAGTCTAACTCAGGCAATTGCGTACTCCGACGATCTAATTGCGTACAGAACAGCTAATACAGTTGAGGTCATCAAAAGTCTCTTGCTGAGTGACTTCGACAAGATTCAGCGATATTGTGATGACTGGAAGTTGAAAATGAACTTCCAGAAATCAGAAACTATTTTGCTTAGGACTCCGTTGTCTAGCGCCTCAAGGGATACGAGAAAGAACTGGCGCAAGCTGGTGATCGTAGGGCCACATGGACATCCACTGGCGAGTAAAAGTGTAGTGAAGTACCTTGGCATCTGGTTTGATCAGTACCTGTATTTCGACAGACATATAGGTGCTGCTTTGGCCAGGGCTAGGGGAGCCTTTGCCTTGACAAAACGACTGTTTTATAGCAGCCGTCTTGACAGCAGGGTGAAGGTGATTTGCTACATAGCCCTCATCAGGCCGATGATTGCCTACGGATGCCCGGTGTGGTTCAACGTTGCCCCATCTCAAATGGAAAAGATTCGGGTGTTTGAGAGGCAATGTCTTAGACGTTGCATTGGATTACACAGAACACCAGAGTCGGAGTACACAAGATATTATTCCAACCAGGTTCTATACAACGGAGCCAACATAAACAGAATAGATAATTTTTAGTTCAAGCTGATTCGGGGTCACGTTGCAAGAGCGATGTTCTCAACTAACAGCTTAATTTTTGGGGCTTATTACCCCAATAACGAATATTTTGAGAGTGCGCGGTTAAGTGGTTACATCCCTCCCGAGGCATTCCTCTATTTAGACAGTCGAGGGCTGATACAGGATGGAGGGGCGGTTCCGCTCATCTACCACGTCAGCCGAAAAACTGTGGATAGGCGACTCCTGTATGGTCGAGACGTCATCGCTCAAGGTGGAGAAGAGCGCCTTCGGTTCAGTAGGACTGTCTCCTATCAGGATCGGAGGGATAGGGCGAAACAGGAGAACCAGTTCTGGTGGCTGTCTGAACAGCATCATAATAATTAAAGTCGATGAAGATGGTATGTCTTGGTCGACTTACATAGATTTAGGGCAATTAGGTATAGGGAACAGTCAGGGTGGCACCAAAAAAAAAATTAAAAATATGTATGTATGCGGGGGCATACGTGCATTAATCTGCGTGTCTGTACATGTATGGGTGGGTTGCATGTGTTGTGTGTCTGCATGCATATAAAAAATAAACAAAAAAAAAATAAAAAACGAAAAAAAAAATGCTGCTGTGGCTGTTCTAGTTTTTAAGTAGTTTTAGGTATTATTAGGTATTTGAAGTAGTTTTGGTTATTTTTGGTTAGTATAGGTTAGTTTTATTTAGTTTTAATCATTTTTAATCTATATTTAGGTTTAGTTTATAAGTAAAAAAAAAAAATAAGATACCAAGTTTTTTTTTTTTTTGTACAAGTTTCCTTGGAAAAATAAAACAAAATAATTAGATTTAAATAAAATAGTTTTTAGGTCGAAAGACATTAGTTCTAAGAGTTATTGTTTAGCTTAGAGCGCCCGTAAAGGGCCAGTAAATTACTTGTAAGTTATTGATAATTAGGCTAGTTTTAAACATTTTTGTCTAGCTTTAAGATAGTTATAAGTTAATATGAAATAAAAATGAATTAAAAAAAAAAAAAAAAAAAAAACAGTTCTGGACGGCCAATCGAAAAGGCCATAAGCCTTCTTCAGAACAAATGTGAAACAGTGCTCAGTGTTGCTACAGATTAGTAAAGGTGTGTTCACAGTCTGTTGTAAAAAAATAAAATTTTACACTTTTACAAGACTTGGTACAAGACTTGGTACACCAGATCGTGAATAGCCCTATATATTTAACAAATAAAAAGTATCCTAACACATGCTTAAGAGAATAAGGAAAATTATAAAATTTGTTTCAAGTAAATCGGTTGAATATTTTCTGAGATTACCCGTGACATAAGTAATCATTGTTTCGTCTTTATATAATAGTAAAGATGTAGGTACTTATTGTGTGTGTAAAAAAATTCCCAGAAATTTATAAATTATTGAAGAATTTTAATTACCCATTAAATTGGCTATGTGAAACAAGCATAAGGTCGATTTGATTGGTAATATATATCCACGGTGTTTTTTAAATGTTTCAATTTTTCTTTTTCATTTTTTATTAAAATTCCCCTAAAACAGACTAACTAAGCACCTATACCTTTTAAAAAAAAATCATATATACCTATATATAAATGTACTCCTATTACTCTTGAAATTCTGATAAAAGTCCCAATGACAATTTAATACCTACATAAATAAATGAGATAAAGATAAAGAAATATGAGAAGTTTAACATTACAGCACAACATATAATTACATCCCCATATTTCGTATACCCATCAATCACCCCCGGATATACACGCAGAAGTAGATAAATACCACCTACCTCATCATTCTGCTGAATTATTTACACGTATACAGCAAACTAAATACATATTTCCCTAACCACCGTTTCACCACACTTGTGCTTAGCTTTCCACCGAAGTGTAACCATCATTACTTTAGCCAGAAATTGAAGAACTCATTTACGACAAACTCCATTCCACCCATATATGTAGATGGTATAGGTATACATATATACAAACACCTAGATTGTGCAGGAACTATTAATAAAACAGCCTCCCAACAAGATGTTACATTTAATTAGCTAACCAGCTCAGCTCACTTCCTCTCTCTATAATAGTGATGGCTGATGGCTGGGTGTGTGGCGTGTTACTTATGAACTTCCCAGGACATTTCATTCCACACATCCTTCTAAATAATATCAGCAAAATTATATGTAAGAACTAGCAGCACACCATGTGTAGTGTACGGTTAAATTCCCTGCAGCGTGTTTCTATTTATATATAAAATCATAAATCGATCTAATCAACATTATTATTATTATTGTTATTATCACAACCATCAGCAGTGGCAGCGACGACGTCGCCGATGGTGACGGTGGATGGCGGTGGTAACTTCGACATCTTCGTTTTTTTTTTCTTGGTGTATCCTTTTAACATCATTTGCCACGTATTTAGATAACCCAGTGTATTCCATATGCCTTTGGCATAAAAAGAGCCATGAACTCCCTTTTCTATTGTCAGAACCTGGTCCAAATTTCCGTTTCCAAATCGAAATCGAAAAAAAAATCACCTATTTCGGCATCCAGCTATCGTTGGCCGCGGCGCGGCGCCGCTTTTGATCCTTTATACGTGGTTATAGGTAGATGTGGCGTGTGGGTAGGTATATAGGTATATATCGCCCCAAAAGTGTCCTTGTGTGTGGAATTAGTGTTCGAGTAACAAAATCTGTGACAACACCTGCTTATGTCGCCAATTGAAAAACTCCTCACGTATATATGTCCACAGAACTGATTTTGTGCTTCTTGGTCATATTCTTCAAATTTTCGCCACCATCCCCGTATCTATATGTATGTAGGTACTTCCTTCCTCAAGCACACGTTTTCGCCAGGAAAATTTGTGGAATTGCCTAACTGCAGGACGACAAAGGACAAAAAAGAAGGTACCCAAAGAAAAATTCCAGAACAGGACCCATCACGTGTGGAATGCCTATACAAATATTACACATGTCACCTCATAAAATGTCCTTCAATTGCTCTCCATTTTACCCGTTCACCGTGCGTCGCGTCGCATCGTTACTTTCTAGCCTTGTAGCGCCTCCGGAATTCTCGAAGTCGTTGTCGTTGTCGTCATTTTAAGGGCATCCCTCCCTACTTCAAATACACACACCTAATAGCATCAGCAAAACGGCAAAATGTTGTTGTCGCGCATATGGTATTTACAGGATTTTATTATTTGCAGGCGGCCGCATGCATTTTACGAGGCTCATTATAGATAGATATGCGGGTGGGAATCAGAGAAACTCGAAAGCTATAACAAGAGTATATAGGTCTTCTGCGGCAAGGATATTTAATAAAAATGAAAAGTGATGGCCTTGGTAGTATGAATTCATTTTTCCGATGATCTCGGACCTCGACGACAATATCACGTGGGATGATGGCATAGTAAAATGAGATCCTTAAAGCGGGAATTTTCACCGGTCGCGAATAACATATTTCCAATTATTTCGTCGTCGGCGTCGATTGTCGAAAAAGTCCTGCAGCGATAAAATGGCATTATATCTTGGTGAAGGTTGCATGTGGCCAGAAAAACGCCACCAACATGAGAACAAAAAAAAAACCCACACATAAAATTACTCTCGTCTAGGTGGGTGACATTTTTTTTTTGTTATGCTTGATGGCCCAATATAGGGCATCCTGTGCAACCTCTATTTGCTCGGAATGCGATGAAATTGTTCATGCTTCTTTCTTTTTCTTATTTATTTTTTTTTTGCTGTACTTATTTAATCGTTGTATAGTCCTCCCCGACCCACCGACAACGACGTCCTTATGCACGTTGAAATGCCAGAAAGTTTGCATTTCTGTGTGTGCTTGTGCGTGTGTGTGTTTGTGTGTTGCATGTCACTCGCAGAGTGCATCCTTTTTTGTATGAACTGCTCCACTGCTACTCTGCTTTGCTATGCTACGAGCGGAAAATAGGTACATGACCTTTGATACAGAATGGAATATTGTGTCAGTAGCAAAACAGGATACAGGCAGGCTGCAAGCGGCACAAACATACATTAATCGTCATCCTCCAGCGACCTAGAAAACGTACCTACTTGTATAAACAATATGAGAAAAAGCTTGAACTTTAGATCTTTTGTGTTCTACTAAATGAGAGAGAGACTAACTTTGAAGGAGAAACAAAAACATGTATTATTATTGTTGTGCGCTCTGCAACATTTTCTCGGATATTCTTTCTCCTGAAGTTGGTAGTCAAATATTATACAGATTATACTGAATACTGAAACCCAAAAGGATGCGGTTGAAGAGCTTAGACGTAATTATTGCGCATGAGTATGTTGGGAGTAATTGTTGCATCTGTCACTTGTAAATGGACACTTGTTGTAAGCAATAGGAATTTAACAACATGTTGCGATTTAGAGCGGGAGGCTTATAAAGATGTTGCAAGAGCAACTGCGACAAATAGTCTTCTACCCCTGATTTGTATCATGAAATGCTTCGACTATAATAATTCTAAGTCTATCTATCATGCAATTATTTATAAGAATATTATACAAATTGAGTAAGTATCAAAGATGAAATATTGTTATTTACCTACTTACTTTTGTGTAGACACTGCCCGATTTTTTTATTTGGAAATTTTTGTATCAGTTCTATTTCTGTTCCCTTTTCATACGAGAGTTTAATGTATTTTCTTATTGCATTAGTATACAGCATACGGCATTAATACCTACGGAGTAATTTTAGTGGCCCAGCAAAAATTTTAATCCAGAAATGAACGATAATTAATTCATAAAAGTGAAGAAACCGGCCGAAAAAGAATTCACTTTTTATGCAATTTGAATCCTTTTACCTGGGCTCTTAGACACCAATTTGAATCATTGTAAAGATTCATTTATGATCTGAAAATTCGTCATTTAAATGAACGTATATAAGAGCTCCATATAATCATTTAAATGATTAATGCCTGAATCTTTTCTAAATCATAAAAATAATTCCAATAAAATTCAATTTAGTGAAGGATTTCTAAGTATATACTCGTACCTTCACTTTAATTAATCGCACAGGAATCATTTTTGCGATTCAGAAATGGTTCAGGTATTAATCATTTAAAGGAATATATGGAACGGTTATATACGTTCATTTAATTGCAGAATTTTCAGATCATGAATGAATCATTAAAATGATTCAAATCGGTGTCTAAGAGCACAGGTAAAAGGATTCAAATTGCATTGCAAATTGGTGAGCCTCTGGAACATTTTTTGATTTGCCTCTTGTTTGGCTTTTATATCTTCCAGGACTTCTTAATTATTACACGATGCTATAATTAAAGAAATGATTTTTATATTTCTAAGAAAATTTAAAACCATTTATTACATACCTTTATGTTTTATCATTTGCTTTTTTATATATATTCTTTGTTAAGTAAGTAGGTACCCATTTACTATTAAAACACAAGCTGATGGTTATATACCTATCTAAACCGATCTTTCGAAAAACTTTTCCGAACTGATAATCGACTGTGCAAACGAAACTTTTGTCATTACAATGACCCGTCATAATTACCCCTTGGTAAAAAGAAAAATAAAAGGATGAACAAAAAAGGATCTCCATATGAAGGATCCAACAACAAAATCTGAGTGTTGTTTTTTTTTGACACAGAATTCATATCTCTTTGTGTCTCTCTGGTAAGAATTTGTAGGATCTTTGTATATATTCATAATTCATTCAAAAGACTGAAGGTTTCCTGAATATTATTCTTCATTTTTGGTGATTAGAATCTGAACCTTCAGATAAATGTTTGCTGGGGATCGACTATGCAAATGAAACTTTCGTCGCGACAATGACCCGTTATCATTACCCCTTTGTAAGAAGAAAAATAAAATGACGAACAAAAAAGATCCCATATGAAGGATCCACCAACAAGATATGAGTGTTGTTTTTATTATTTTTTTTGACACATAGAGCATGCATATCCCTTTGCGTCTCCCCGGTAAGAATTTGTGGGATATTTATATACATTCATAATTCATTCAAAAAACTGAAGTTTTCTTGAATATTATTCTTCATTTTTGGTGATTAGAATCTGAACCTTCAGATAAATGTTTGCTTGGGGGTAGGTTGTAAAATTCACACTTCGCACTTCAAAGTTCACACTTTGCTTTATTTAAATATTCGCAATTCGCAGATTTGATACTTTGTACTTCACACATCTTAATTCCTGCCCCAAACTTGCCGGTGTAACGCTTTTGTGATGAGTTCCTCCTTCGACGATGTGAACTAGTTAAAATTAGCTGGGAACGATATCGATTCAGTCGAAATATGAACAGGAATTCGGCCATTGGCAAGCGCAAGCAGTGGTCTCGAGAATTCGCCATGTTTATGTTCCTGGTCAATTTCAACTTCTTGACATGCCGTCACAAAGACGACGATTTCAGACATGCATTAAGTTTATCGACAGCAGTAGATTTCTGGATGACGGGACGCGTTTGACGAAAATCTCCGCATAGCAATATCATAGCCCCACCTAATCGTCGTAAAACCTTAATCGTTCGGTCGACCATATGAAGATTCTGCATTCACACATCAATTTCGCTGTCACCGAATTTCTTGTCAATGTGCACGTTGGCTTTTTCGAAGAGAAGATTAATCGGCAGCTTCAAAGCGACATTTTCCCAGCTTCTAAACGAATCGTCTACCTTCAAATTGTCCAAAATCATCAAATCATGCGTTAAAATGCAAAATTTCGTCGAAAAAAATTCATTTCATTTTTCTATTCGATAAGTCATTACGGAACAAAGAATCAGATTTTCAATTTTTTAATTTCTCGACTTTTCCGGAGGGTTTTTCTGGGTCACGCCAGCATTTATTTTGTGAATATCAGACTTGAAATCGTTCAATATAACTTGTATTGAGCGGTCCCAAAGGTAATTTCTAATTCAACGAATAAGTGATTCACGGATACTAAATGCACCCATTTTCGATAAGAGAGCTGGATGCCAAACTCTATCAAATGCATTTGAGGTGAGATATACCATCAGATCACCAGTGGACCTATTGCTACGAATGCCTTACTGCCGCTCATTAAGGAGCTTTAATTCTTGAATACTTAAACGTTCTTAAACTGATAATTAATCAGCGTTTCCATGATCTTGGAAAGAAGCGACGTAAGTGTGATTGGAAGATTCGACTTTTTTAGGGACAGGTTGGACAAATGGTGTGTTTCACCCACTGGGAAAGAGACCAGTAGAGTAGGACAGATGGAAAAGTTTAGCAGTGGTTTTGCCAGCGTTGAAGAACACCTCTTCAGAAGGATGGCAGGGATACTATCCGGGCAAGCGGATTTCTGTATATCAAGGTCTTTAAGGGCTCGCTGTAGTAATTGCATGAGTGCGAACGAAGATTCGTCCCATAAAATAGTTTATTCCCTTAAGTACTGGAGGAGTCTTAACAAATTTTGGCATCGTTGAAATAACAGCGAACTGCGCTGCAATCAAATTGGCTTCTTCACAAGAGCTGACATAAGGGGTTTCATTAAAGACGCGCCTTTGGAAGACGAAAATAAATTTCGAATATTTTTGTTGCAAATGACCAAAAATGTTAACAACCTTTAGGACGTTTTAGTATTTTTTGCCTTAATTTTTGGTCATGTAAAAATTTGGTTCTTTAAAAGTGAACGCTCCAAGTTTTTCTAGCTTGTTCAAACTTTTCCCGGTTTTCCTCAGTGGGGTTGGCTTTATAATTGCGGAAACTTACTTCTCTAACCACAATAACCTCCTTACTGCTGGAATCAAACCATGCATTTTCTTTCGGTGTGATAGATTTCACCTTGTCCAGTACGAAATTCCTCATTCCGTGAAGAATTAAATTTGTTATCATATCTGCGCTGGAGTCTATGTCACTACCGAGAAAGCATAGTGACCAAATAAAGTGCCTGAAGAAATTATTTAGACCGTCTTATTCTGCCAAACGGTTCTCTTAGGTGATTTTTCTTTAACTGAAAAGTGTTGGCATGAGAAGTTTGCGGATATGACACAATGGCCTGCTGTGCTTAGAGGCGACATTACATTAACCGTATATTTATCAGGGTTAGAGGCAAGTCTAGAGTGTTGGCGGTTTGGCCTGCAACATCAGGGATTAGAGTTTGTTCGTCAAAGCAACATATATTGAACGGCAGTAGTTAGAAGGGCTATAGAAATATACCAAAGACAAATGTCTTTGTTGGCACAGTGGATTATTTAATTTTAATCCACCGACGGCATCTAGTTAAAACTTTTATCGCCAGAAATTCCGCCTTGAATACACTACAATGCTCAGGAAGACGAAAGGAGAGATTTAAATTAAGTTTATCTGAGTACACGCATCCAACAACCCCATCATTGGTTTTGGATCCATCAATGTAAAAATGAATCGTTTCATCCTCCAAGAAAGTGACGTCATTCCATGTGGATCTGGAATGGATGACATCTTGGAAGTTTTTTGTGTGGAAATAGATGTGGGATGGTGTAGTCAATGAGATTTGGAATTAATCTGAATCAGTTCTGAATAGTTCGCTTTGAAGAGGGAATTTTATATTTCCTAGAAAGCAAGTTCGGTTTTGTAATATTTGACACCTAGCTCACACCGCGTTGCCCAGTTAACTTGCTTAAGGCATTATGCATAGATCCTTTAAAGATAATGGGATGCCTTATTGATATGGAAATAACAACAACAGGTCCCGCAATTCCGTTTGTCTGACTGTCTGTCTGTCTGTAGAACGATTTTATTTAAACTTGCTGCTTAAGCGTTTTAGGTGATTGCCTAAAATATGTTTTTGAATCGTTCTTTTAGCCCCAATTATAACGGTACTTGCCATACAAATTTTGCTACCATCTTAATTATCTCGAAAACGGCTCTAACGAATTTGATTAAAAAAAAAAAGTATATACACTTTGGTTAAAAAAAACGTTTGGCAAATTTTGTTATTAACGGTGCCTAAAATACAATCATTTTATTGATCAACGGATTTTCAATTAAATTTTTTTATGCAAGAGGTCTTTTGAATTCTAAATAATACTGCATTTCAAAATTTTCAAAAAATAGTTTTTTTTTGGATTTCTGAAAAAAAATATTTTTTTTTTGTTTTTGAAAATTCTTTCTGAAATTTTGTTTTTAAATTTATATTATCTATTATTTAAATTATTTTTATAAAAAAATTAAGAATTTGTTTTATCCGTTTCTCTTACGACTCTTTTGCTTACAATGTGATTGAACATATTGAAAACATTTTTTTTTATGTGAACAGTCTTAATATTAACATAAGTACCCTTCTCAATATAAAAGTGAAAGAAGTCTAAGAAGGTAGTGATCTTATAGAAAAATCAATAGGTAACCGTATGGTATTAAAATGCGTAACAATTTATTTGTATGAAAATACACTTGAAATTAACAAGTTCTTCAATTGTCTTTAGCATGACTTTTTTCTCTGTGTTGAAACTATATTTTTTTAAAGTGCGTACAATATTTGAAGTGTTATCTTATCACTATACAATTATAAAGTCTAATGAAGAAAAATTAAATTTACATTTTGCAATAATCTGACATTTGGCTTAACCGACGTTAATGCCATACGAAAAATCAGCTTGAAGCTCTATAGCACTTTACGAAACATGCGACCAAGTCTTAAATTATATTTTGTGTTCTGAATTTTTATTGTCCAAATTTCAAAGTATGTAGGTACCTTAGTAAACCTACCTTAGTTATAACTACATCTTGGGCGTTTTTTTTTCCTTCATACAATTTAACACTTAACAACCAAAAATCTGTTTATTGCTAAACCTAACCAGTTAAGGCAATAAAATAAGAAGTCTTGACATGAACCTTCAAATTACACCTAAATGACATTTTTAAACGACAGAACATTACTCCGACAAACCTATACTAAAATCTAATTGCCTTCAAATTACGACAAAGCCAAACAAAAAATTACAAGATTTACAAAAACAAAACAAATGCCTACCTAGTGTGTATGTAGTTAGTTAGAAATAGGTGACCGTAAAGTATATCACGCTTTTTCATGATTGTTAAATTTTTATAATATCATTTAACTCAAATAGTGTCTATTAAAAAAAATGAAATATTCCTTCAACCTGAGTAGTGTATAATAAGGGCTCGTTAAAGGACTTCCTTTACCGGGCATTAATTCTCAAATAAAGTACCTTAAAGTCAAATAAAACAAAAAAGCCTTAAAAAACTAAATTTCAGTGTGAAATTAGCAATAATCCGACCGAGGAAGCCAGCACTCGTGATGATGGGGTAAAACTTTACAGCTTCTCCTAGCTCGCGCAACAAAGCAATTCGTTTGCTGTTACTTTGGAAGCCGTTCACAGCGTTTGCAGTCCGTCAACCGTCCGTCTCGCAGGCTTACGGGTCACGCAACTTTTGCTAGTTTCAACTTGCATGGCTCTAAAATATAAAAAAATATATAAAAATACAAAATAAAAACAACAAGAAACCATCAACAAGCACGTTGTTTTTACGACTTGGCTACTACTATATCTACCAGCTACAAACATGATTCCCGCCATCAACCCCACTTTAAATGGCCGACAATTTGTAATTAGGGCCGAAGTAGTTTTGTTTTTATTTTTCATTATTTTTTTTTTGTTTTCCTTGGACTCGCGTACCTTTCGGTCAGTGAACAGCGGGAATTGCATTTGCTTCCCTTGCCCCTTTCAATGGGAGCAGGGAGTAGTTTTGCTTAGGCTTGTCATATCTAGGCCTCCTTTTTCTACAATATGTGTGTGCATTGTTCATCATATAGGTACATATAAATGGAAGCACAAAAAGTCATTAAAAACATAACACTTGCATAGCGAGTGTGTGTGGCTTCTTCATGGATACGGAATGGTATTTTTTTGCTTTTTTTACGCATACGAAATTACTGCAAGAAGAAAAAGATACAATTTAAAAAAAAAATAGTTAAGAAGAAAATATGTAAGTATACCTAATTTTTAATATGAATTGAAATGATGTCTCCGAGAAGAATGAGGTGGTACAACATTTTTAATGAGTGTAAATTGTGGCATCCCAAATCAAATCACAATTAAAAAATCTTGATCGTATTTACTACTTATCCGAAAGATGGATTTAAAATGGCTAATACAGTATTTCGCGATAAATTGACCAAAACAAATGCATTAAAAAATGTCCCGTATAAATTGAGCCTTTTTTTATGCAGTTAATTGAACACCTGTTAATTCAATTGCTCGCTTAAATGGTCTTAACAAAATTAAGCTAACAAACTGATAACATGTAAGTAGGTAGTATTTTCTATAATTAATTGAACGGCTCTTAACAGAAAATTGTTATAAAATTTAAACCTGGTAGAACTGCCAATAACAAATGAAAGCCAATGACACTCAATTTCTAGATAAACTAAGCGCTTTCGTTAATTTAGCGAACCGGATAAGTGACCGAAAAATCCAACAAACTTTTCAATGCAATTTGTTTTTTTTTTTTGTTTATTTTTTTATATGCATGCAGACACACAACTGCATGCAACCCACCCATACATGTACATACGCACATACATATACGTACGCACATACATGTACAGACACGCAGCCACATGCACGTATGCCCCCGCATACATACATATTTTTAATTTTTTTTTTTTGGGTGCCACCCCGACTGTTCCCTATACCTAATTTCCCTAAATCTATGTAAGATATACCAAGATATACCATCTTCATCGACTTTACATATTATGATGCTGTTCAGAGAGCCACCAGAACTGGTGCTCTTGTTTCGCCCTATCCCTTCGGTCCCGATCGGACACAGTCCTACTGAACCGAAGGCGCTCTTCTCCACCTTGAGCGATGACGTCTCGACCATACAGGAGTCGCCTATCTACAGTTTTCCGGCTGACGTGGTAGATGAGCGGAACGGCCATTCTATCCTGTATCAGCCCTCGACTGTCTAAAAAGAGGAATGCCTCGGGAGGGATGTAGCCACTTAACCGCGCAGTCTCAAAATATTCGTTATTGGGGTAATACGCCCCAAAAAGTAAGTTGTTAGTTGAGGACATTGCCCCCTAATCAGCTTAAACAAAAAATTATATAATCTGTTTATGTTGGCTTCGCTGTATAGAACCTGGTAGGAATAATATCTTGGGTACTCCGACTCTGGTGTTCTGTGTAATCCAAGGCAACGTCTAAGACATTGCCTCTCAAACACCCGAATCTTTTCCATTTGAGATGGGGCAACGTTGAACCACACCGGGCATCCGTAGGCAATCATCGGTCTGATGAGGGCCATGTAGCAAATCACCTTCACCCTGATGTCAAGATGACTGCTATAAAACAATCGTTTTGTCAGGGCAAAGGTTCCCCTAGCCTTGGCCAGAGCAGCAGCTATATGTCTGTCGAAATACAGGTACTGATCCAACCAGATGCCAAGGTACTTTACTACACTTTTACTCGCCAGTGGATGTCCATGTGGCCCTACGATCACCAGCTTGCGCCAGTTCTTTCTCGTATCCCTTGAGGCGCTAGACAACGGAGTCCTAAACAAAATAGTTTCTGATTTCTGGAAGTTGATTTTCAACTTCCAGTCATCACAATATCGCTGAATCTTGTCGAAGTCACTCTGCAAGAGACTTTTGATGACCTCAACTGTATTAGCTGTTCTGTACGCAATTAGATCGTCGGCGTACGCAATTGCCTGAGTTAGACTACCTATCAGATCGCTGGTGTAAATGCCGAATAGAATCTTATTTTCATATTTTGCTGCTGTTGTGTGTTCTTCCTTTCTCTGTCTCTCTTTGTTGTAATTATGTATGTGATGTTTAAAGCCAATGGTCTCGTTGCCAGTGCTTCAGTGTCTCTACTTTGTAGATTTATCTACGGAGTAGTATAATATGTAATGTAATGTAATGTAAAATAGTTTTTAGGTCGAAGGACATTGGCGGAAAATTTTAAACGATTTAGTACAACGTTAAAGCCACTTTTAGCAATTTACTAAGCTTAAAAGATGATTGAGCTAATTTGAAACGATCTTAACATTTTACTAAAGTTAAAATCACGGAATGGCTACTTTAACTTTTAGCAATTTGCTAAATCCATTATGGAATCTGATAGTATATTAGCCTTGCACGCGGGGTGCCCAGGTTCGAATTTTGCTGGTGCACTATTTTTGTTTGTTTTTTTTTGTTGTAAATAATGAATTAAAATGATGAAAAAAGAAATAACTAATACCTTTTTAGAGCACATGTTGGGTTTTCATCAACATATAATTAATTTACAACGCATAACAACAATAATTGTGTTCATCAAAATGCAAACCCTACAAATGCTCAGCTTTCTGCTTAATTAGCAATTTACTAGTTTAGTAAAGGTTTAAAAAATTTGAAATTGTTATTTAATTAATAAGCACTTAGGAAATTGCTAACTAGTAAAATGATAAGCCCTTAACAATGGGTTGTTTAAAATTTTGCGCCATTAGTTCTAAGAGTTATTGTTTAGTTTAGAGCGCCCGTAAAGGGCCAGTAAATTAGTTGCAAGTTATTGATAATTAGGCTAGTTTTTAACATTTTTGTCTAGCTTTAAGATAGTTATAAGTTAATATTAAATAAAAATGAATTTACAAAAAAAAAAAATTAAAATAAGTGCTCGAAAGAAATACATCAATGTAATTAATTAGTTGAGGAAGCATTTTTTTTCAGCCAAATATTTATTTTCGTCGAATTCTTTTCAACCATTTGACGTCGATTTTTTTAATGAATCTGTGAAAAAGTCGATTTTTTATATATTTTCTAGCGTGTTGTTTGACAGATATGTTTACACAAAAATAAAAATTACTGCAACCAAAGATTCATAACGATTCAGAATTCAGAAGTTGAAAGAATCAGGTGGGACTGTAGAATTTGTTCGTTATATCCGGTCTTTCAATATAACTGATTTGGCATTTCTTTGTTTTTTCTTAAAAAGTGGAGAAACTATTTTATTTTAACAAAACTTTTATTACATATTATATTTTATACTACTAAGTAAGTAAGTAAATAAATCTACAAAGTAGAGACACGGAAGCAATGGCAGCTAGACCATTGGTTTTAAACATTTCATACATTAATACAACAGAGAGAGACATAGAAAGGGAGATCACACAACAGAAGAAACACAAAACTTTTATTTGTTTACAAGTTGTGATTTTTTCGTATCGAAATTTTTTTATGAACTCTTCCCCTATTTTCATCTCCATTTTGGTCAAAAATTCTTCATATAATCGGTCAAAAGTATTTGGCAATAAAGCATTCTGAAGTACAAATTCAATTTTCACATGAATTTGTATTTCAGTTTCTCTAAGTAAGAATGTGGCAAAATGTGTTGCAAATTCCTCTGCCTTAGTTTGTAGAATTGGACCGCTTTGGAGTATTAAACCTTCTTTGTGCGTTGAACCACCTGAGCAAGCCATCATCTACGTCGGGATATTGACTGTATCTAATGTTTTTTGTTTTTAAGTTGGATTCTTCTTAATTTTATCTCGATCTCTGCCTAAAGAAAAAACTCTGCTGCCAAATTTGTATTGGAATCACCAGCTTCGAGCCTTAAGATTATTGGAGAGTTTTTTTAAACGCTGAAATTGGAGTATACAAAAAAAAAACAGAAAGGGGGAAATCCCCATAATTTATCATATTAAATGCTATAGATTTTAAAATTTTTCATATCAAACTGTTAGCGATAATTTGTTGTAGGCGATATCGTTAAAACCAATATTTGGTTAGTACAATTTATATGAACATCGGCCGGGACTTCGAGATTAGTTCGCAATAACCGATATTTCGATATAACCGATGTCGTTAAAACCGATTTTGTTCAGTCAAAATCGGTTATAAGAAATTCGACAGGACTGGAGAATTTGTTCATTATCCGGTGTTTCGTTATAATAGATTTTCCATGTTTTGTTCTTTGTTAAAGTAATCTGTGATTTTGCTGTCGACATTTTTATTTTATGAATTCTTTTTCTATTATGTCGGGATGGTGACTGCATAGAATTTTTTTATTTTTAAGTTGGATTCTCCAAAATTCTTCTTAATTTTATTTCGGTCTTTGAAAATGGTAGAGATTGTTGAAGCCGATACAGAAGACTCTGCTGCCAAACTTTTATTGGAATCACCAACTTCGGGCCTTGAAATTATTCGAGTTTTCTTCAATCGCAAAAACATACGTTTTGAACTCATTTTGAATAAATAAAACTAACCCACTTAACCTTTCTTTATATAAAAGATGTTAAGGTTTTCTTTTCTAAATCTAAAAAACGACTTCAAATGGTGCTCTGAAGTCTTCATTGTTAAAAAGCTTATAAATTGATTTTGTAAATTGTTAATTATTTAAATCAATAAATAAATAAATATGACTATCCCAGTTCACAGAATACGAAATTCACGTATAAAAAAAAACAGAATAATGTAAATCCCCATAATTTATTATTTGAAATGTACGAAATTTCCAATGCCTTTTTATTGTTTTTTAATATTCGTTATAAACGATAAATTTTGTTAATATTCAATTTAAAACTGTTCGGTATAAGGGATACTTCGTTATAGCGATATCGTTAAAACCTAGATTTGGTTAGTACAATTAGCATGAATCTTGGTCGGGACTGAGAGATTAGTTAGCAATAACTGATATTTCGTTATAACCGAGTTTGACTGTAGTTGTTTTGGTCTATTTAATATATTTTTATTTTATTTTATTTTTCCCTTTTAAGCTTAAGTTAGACGTGAAATTCACTAAAGAAAGTTAACTCTACTATCGGGCATCACTGATTCGAATAACATTTTCAACTTTTTTAATAGTTTATGTATGTATGTAATGTATGTACAAGTACATATACCAAGTAATAAAATACATCTTGTTTTCAGAGTATGGGAGTGAGATCTGAATACTTGAACGTAGAAAAAGTCGATGGAGCAAGTAATGTGAACGCCATTATGGGGTAAGGGGTTCGTTGTTTTATTTTTAGTTATTTCAATCTGCAAATTTGGTTGAAATTATCTCATTTGACTTAAAAAATTGTAAGGCAAATTCGATTTTTTTCAATCGAATTGCAATTTTGAAAACAAAGGTAAGCAATTTCTTATAAAGGGTCCGCCAAATAACAAAAAAAAAACTACTGAATATTTTCGCAAATTTATTATTTTATTTGAAAGTACAATCCTTTCCGTTAATAATAAAAAATAATTTCATTCAAATGGCAGCCTCGCCTGGCCATGCAGTAGCCTACACCATCGGTCCAATTTTTAAGCACATTATCGATTGTGTGCAGCTGTATTTCACCAATGGCTTCACGAATGTTGTCCTTTAAAGCGTCAATTGTCTCTGGCTTGTCGGCGTAACACTTATCTTTTACGGCACCTCACAAATAATAGTCCAACGGTGTCAAATCGCAGCTCCGAGGTGGCCAAATGACATCAGCTCTGCGGCTGATAATGCGATCTTCAAAAACAGGACGCAAAACATCGAGTGTAGCTTCGGCTGTGTGGCACGTAGCGCCGTCCTGTTGAAATCAAATATTGCCAATATCCTCCTCTTCAATTTTTGTGAACAAAAATTCGTTCAACATGGCCCGATAACGATCGCCATTGTCTGTAACGGCCACTCCTTGCTCATTTTCGAAGAAAAATGGCCCAATTATGCCTCTGGGCCAAAATCTGCACCAAACAGTGACTCGTTTTGGGTGTATTGGCTTTTCAATGTATGCGTGCGGGTTTTCTGTGCCCCAAATGCGACAATTTTGCTTTTTAACATACCCGCCAAGATCAAAATGAGCTTCATCTGAAAAGATGATTTTTTTGGCAAAATCGGCATCTTCTCTAAGTCGATCGCCGGCCCACTTAACGAAGCGAAAACGCATTGGATGACAAGTTGGCTTCAACTCCTGAACCAATTGGACTTTGTATGGCGTCATACCAAGGTCTTTATGCAAAATTCGTCTCAATGATGTCTCCGAAATGTTCAATTGTTGAGAACGACTGTGAATTGATGTTGATGGCGCTTCACTCACACTTT
Organism: Philhelius pedissequus; assembly: GCA_910595825.1. NCBI lineage: Eukaryota > Metazoa > Arthropoda > Insecta > Diptera > Syrphidae > Philhelius > Philhelius pedissequus. The sequence goes on from OU343160.1 coordinate 265,202,412, forward strand.
CTGCCACAGCAGCAATATTCTCGGGTGAACGAACTGTTTTTGGCTTTCCACGTTTTGGTTTATCGATGAGGATGCCAGTTTCTTTCACTTTTTTCACAAGATAACGAACATACGGAGCTGACGGTGCTTCTCTTCTTCCAAAATCCGTACGTAATTTTCGCACACATTCTGCAACATTACCATGATTTTCAAAGCATTGTTCAAGCGGATACACAACCATATTCGTTCAGCGGAAGGATAAAACTATTTATCTGTCGAATCAGACATGAGCTAGGTGTTACCATTCACGAAATAAGCACTAGTTGAAAAAAAACTTTAGATGGCGGACCCTTTATTTTTTTATTTATGAAAATTTCTCGTGGTGGAGGGGGGTCATTACCCCATGACCCCCACCCCCTGTATACGCCGCTGGGTTCAATAAACATTATGAAATATGTATTTAGCTTTTAACAATAATCTTTTTTATGTTTTTTTTTTGTTATATTTTAATTAAAAATCGTTTTGGGGCTAATCATTTTCACAGAAGTGTAGCTAGCTATTGTGTGAAAAAAGAACTTTGGTAAATTAATGAAGGGATAATGAAAGAACCAATGATTAAAATGAAAATTAATTTACATGTACATCTTCATCACCACCAAACGAACGACCCAGCCCACATCAAACAAGCACACTGGGGGGTAGGGTTAAGTAATAATTATTACAACCACATATATGTAGGTACTGAGTATTTTTTTATTTTATGTTTATTTGTTTATTTTTCCTTCAGTATCATCCGTTCCGTTTATTTTTTTGTTGTTAAGCAAATATTTATTCTTCTCCAACACGTCTTTGTTGGCTGGTGCAGCTATTTTCCTTTACTTGTTTTTTTTTTGTTCAATCACACCTTCGCTTTCAATTTAAATTTCTATGTAAATTTGCCACTGATCTCATAAATCTTCACTCAGTAAAACGTTCGAATATGTTGTATGTGTGTGTTTGGGATTCGTTTGGCGAAAAAGGGCAGGATAGGCGAATTGCGTTGCGAGTAAGAAGAAGAGTATGTTTTATTTATGAGAACCAGCCTATACAGCCATGGAATTTTCGTATGAAATTTTTGGGCAACCATTTAAATTTTTGTTTGTAAAATATTCGGCGAAGCGGCTCGTTATTTTGCTTTAAAGTCATAACTTTATACCAAGACCTTGTTTAAGATTGGTATTCAAATTGGATAATGTATCCAAAGGTATAAAACATAACCTTATTGAAACTTATCTTTAGTGAAATAGGGAATTTAATATTTGTATTTACACATCACATTTTTATAACATTTATTTCCACTATGCTGTCATCATATAGAAGCCTTTTCCAAATGATTAGCCGTGTTTTATTGGGAAATTTATCCGCCGTAGGTTTATCCGTCGTAGCATTTTACATACAATTCTCTACGGTCGATAAAAAGCTAAAGTAGAAGCTACGGTGGTTGGCTGGTTGACGTTCAGTCGAGTCTCGATTCTGATTTTGTTAGTTTTGTTGGTACGATTGATAATTGAATTGAATCTCGATGGATGTGTTCATGGAGTGTTATAATTATTAATTTAAGACAAATCGATCTTTTTGATTCTTTTTTTTTAATAGTTGGCCAGTTTATATTTCTCAAATCTTAGATAACTCCATTTTTGAATAAATTATAAGCTGTTCTTCTGAAAAGTTTCTGACTTTTACTATTAAAAACTGTATTCTTTGCTCAATTATTTTCTGAAGTACGTCTAAAATTGCACATACATCTGCAATTTTGCATATCCCTAATGCCAATTAATCAATTTAAAAAAAATTTGATATCCATTTTGAAAAAGAAACCAATATTTATCGAATGAATTCCGTTTTACTTTTATTTTTGACTAACCAAGCCCAATTTTCGTTTTGTGTTCACTTTTTATTGATTGTTGTAAATAAACGGAGTTTGGTGAAAAAAATCATCTTTTTATTTAGATCTACAAAAAAGGAATTTGAGAAGACAAACCGCATTGGGTGGAACTGCACTATAGAGAAATTGCTTGACACTGCGCCGCAAAATATTTATTCATATAAAATTCTATGAGCTATAAGGCCAGAGGCGCGCACATATGCAACTTTCAGTTTTACGATAGTTTGGTTGCTAAAGTGAGTACCCTGGACTTATATCATCAAAATGATATTTGTGTGTTCGTTAATCTCGTTGATTGATTTTTAAGTTGCTTATGTGCACCATCAGCGTTCAACTAGTGATTAAACTATTTCGTTTCGGAAAAATTGCATGTGCGCGCCTATCCTAAACGCACTAAGCGGAAACTGAACTCACAAAGTGTGCTTTTTCTTCACTGTTTAATGGCCGTTGGCCATGGGCGGTATTCGATTCACTACATGGACAAGGACTTTGCATACATTTTTGTGATCAAAAATGGTGAAATGGCAAACCCAATGTTAACTTTTTGTTACTTACTCCGCGTGTGTTAAGTGCAGTCTGATGAGTAAATATTGAATTGAAAGCAAAACATACTCAGAAAATAAATTTGTAAATTGACTTGAAAAATAAAACTCTAGCTATCGATAAGCTCAGAAAATAAATAAAAGCATGAAATATAAGGGGAGTGAACAATTTAAACTACGTTGTAGTGTGCGTTCCAAACCAAGAAACATTAAAAGGAAACAAGTTAATCACCGGCACTTTTCTTTCCTCGTGTGAAATGCATTGGCAATTTTTAAAGCAATACAAAAATTGTAGTGTGTAAAAAGGGACTTGACCATAGTCTATGAACAAAGCCATTCACTTATCATTTCCGTTCTATTGGTGCAAAATGAATGTTCGAATTTAAAACTGCAATTGCAGAAAAAAATGAAAACAAGAAATAGGTTTGTAAATAAATTAAATATTGGTACGTTTTTCTACTTTCTATTTTATATGAATAAAAGCTAATTATCGTTCATAACTTTGATATTTTCTTAATTTTACTTTGTAAAAGACTATTTCATTACTTGTGACTGCTGTGCAGGGATACCAATCTTACAAAAATAAAAAAGCTACGGTCGATGCGTTTTTTTGGGAATTACTTACGGTACAATGGATAGATTCCCAATAAAACACACCTATTGTCAATTGACGCAGCAGTTTCAATAATCGTTGCAAAATGATTTTAGAGGAACGTAAATTGTATTACTTAATTGATTCGGTAAAAATCTTTATCGTTGGAATTTTAAAGTACTACCTATTCACATGAGAGCGACCACCGAATTGACGAATATTCGTCCATTTTGACATTTCATTCATATGGCTTGAATTCTATTCATCACAAATATAAGTTGAAAGTCTGATTTTGAGTGTAAACGCGAGCGAACAAATTACTCGTTGAAGGGGAGATGGTAACTATGTGGAACGCGAATAGAGTTTGACTGTTCGTTACAATCAGCTGCAAGTCGCGACTACTATATTGTTTTTCAAATTTATCTTATTTTGGCGATTAAAAAGTAATTTTTTGTGTCTAAATATAAATATAAATTATATTTCTACAATTTTGCTTAGAATTTGTGAAGAATTTAGGTTCGTAAATTGCTTTAAATGGAATTTATTCGATTATTCGTCGGTCCTTTATTCGCACACATGTGAAAAGCTCTTAAGTCAAATTCTAATTTCGATCATATGAGCTTTAAAAACTTCACAATAATGAGTTAAATTTTATATCCGAGTTTTCGAACAAAAGAATTTTGCGTTTCAAAATATTCTGTAATTGCATTTTTGATTCGAATGTCATTTTCTCAAATGTTTATTGAAATAGCAAATTCGATTAAGGCATAGCGAAAAGTAGCAGCTTTATAATAATCCCGTGATCTAACATCGCTTCCCAGTATACGAAAGGTACAGTTGCTTGTAATGAACGATTTGAAAATCACTGAGCTTAGACTTGATTACTTGAACATTTCCAAAGCGAATAAACTCCGTTTAGTAGTAATATGCCTCGATAGTTTGAAAAGCGTTAATAGCAGTTATAGATAGCGAGCTGATCGTCGCTATTCTGGAAAGTACTATAGATTGCGCTATGTCCTTAGGGTGATGGGATGACAGTTGGCCATGTTACCTTCATATTTATATCAATTGTGTTCCTCTAGAGTCTAGAGTGTAGTAATTCCCCAATACAAAAAAGAAACAACCTGCGGTGATTCCCAAATATATACGAAAGTTCTTCAAAGCCATCAAAATAAAATTCAGGACTGGATCGTACGTACGTGCTCTTATAATCGATCACATCGTATTTAAAAGATTTTTTATTAAGCATCTAAATATATTTTTAAATTCGTTGTTTACTTAATTTATTATTGGTATGACAATTTTAAGTATATTAACTTAATATAAACTTAAAAACAAAATTTCACAAAAAATCATTGACAAGTTTTCGAAATATTTTTCAAAAAAAAATGTTGTATGGCAGGTACTAAATGTGGACTATTCCTAGAGTTGCGCATGCACTTTTTTTTTATGAAAATTGTTAGAGCCTTTCGAGATAATTAAGATTGTACAAAAATTGTATGGCAAGTACCGTAATTTTTGGGGCTAAAAAACGATTCAAAAATCGATTTGAGCTTGAACCAAATCACTTAGCCATTCTACTGCGCAGTTTTCTTCAATTTTCCTTGCTCATCTCATTAATTTTGAATATTACACACAATAACCTTCCAGGGATGGACTTTATTTACATGAGGTCTGAACGTGGTTTCTTGTGCAGTTTTCAAAATGTATTTCATCGCTGGAATTGCACTCATTAAATCTCTTGTGCACCATTTATGTACTCTTGAATCCTCTCTCTGCCCAACCGACCGTTGCGTTGGCCAAGTGATTTTGTTCAAGCTATTTACCAAGTTTGAAGAAAATCGCTTTAGCCGTTAAGGCTGTCGATAGATCTACAGACAGACAAGCAGACAGACAGCCAAATAGACAGGCGGCATTTCTGGGCTTACTTTATTTTTATGTTCTCTAGCATCGTAATGTCAAGATTAAAATCTCGAGTTAGATTTTTTTTCCAAATACAAAACTTACTATACTATAGTACCTACCTATACCGCAAGTAATAAAATGCACGACTGGTTCATAAACTTGCTCTTGTAGCTAACAACTTTATTTTAGCTAAAAATTGTCGATGTTAGTTGTAAGGTTAGTCTATTTATCCTATGCAATTTTAAAGCTGCAATGTAGGTAAGATTACTTTTATCATTAGTATCATGCATTCAGTGACATGCACAAAAATGCATACAAATGAAATATGTAATATACTCGTAATTAGGTAGAAATAAATGGATGAAGCACATACTAAAATCTTTTTGGATTGCTTAGTTACTAAAGTTCGGGGAAAAAAGATGCCATTTGAATTGTCGGATAAATTTAATATGAAATCAAAAATTGTAGGAGAGGTTTTTTTTAAATATTTTTTTTTGTTTATGCTAGAAAAAATATTTTTTTATTAAATTATTTTTTAGTGCTCGTGTTCAAATTGCGCGTTAAATCCACATATGGAGCTACATACTTTAATCAGATAGGCGCATTGTGAAAATCCAGTGAAGAATGCGTTCGATTTATGTATACATGTTGTTGGAATAGATGACTTTTTTCGCCCACCGAAAAAAGGTGACTTTAAGACTTTTAGATGACCAATATTATCCAAACGTCAAAATATATTTTGTTGCCTACCTATCAACCCATGAACCGATTTAAATGGACTTAAATGGATTTAAAAAAAAAACATTAAAAATTCAAATTTCACTTTAGAAAATTCTAAATTTTTCCGACTTTATTTTTTGCACCGGGAAAAAATTGATCTTATACATTTTAGGTAACATTTGAAAAAAAAATATTATCCAAACATCAAAATATAGTATATTGCCTATCTGTCAAGATATGAACTGTCACAATCAATTGACGGATGGCTTCGATTTAAATGGATTAAAAAACCTCTACAATATGCAAATTTTACCACAGAAAATTCCAATTTTTTTATATTTTTATTTTTTACTCCGGATTTTTAACCTACTTTTAGGCATGTGAAAATTGGAAAAAATATTATCAAAACGTTAATCTCGTTGCTAGTCCCAATCTGCTCTAATCCGCGTTATGATAGAAGACTCAAGCTTTTAAGTTCCTGCTATACTTATTGTCATTTGAGTGTAAATATTATCCGAGGTTGTTCGTCATTTTCTTTTTCCTCTTTTTCCTTCTCATAAGCCGAACTGGTTTAATTCGATGGGAACTTAACTGAAGGACACACAACATCCAAACCGGAAAGTCTGATCCACCTAGGAAATCTAAGACCTATCGTTGGCTTACTGAACTACTAACTTTTTTCAGATCCTTGGATAGTCCTTCAAAATCCACACTAATCCCAGCTACATTCAATAGATTTGATCATCTTAGGTATTGCAAAAGCATAGCTATCGGCCACGAATCTCGCAATATTTAACACTTGACTTAACAAACAACAACAGTCTAGTCCAAAAATTTCCCAACTAGCATTTCGACAATAACAAAATTACATTAAATTTCTATTAAATTTTCAAACTTAAGTAGAATACTTCAAAGTTCAAGAATTCAGGCATCAAAATTGTCTTTAGCGAGTCTGATTTGCATTTGGAACTATCAAAAAGCATTCCAACCAAGTTTCTTTCTCATTTTTTTTTCAAAGGCTGCTAGGTAAACCCTTCACGTCGGTCGTATGCCTTTGATATCATCTTACATCCGATTTAATTACCAAACCTGCATTCATACCATTAATGACCAAACTTTGTATATCTGACCCTTCTTACACTGGCAATTCATATCACGGAGAAATTGCCTGTTTCTTTAACCGGGCGTACATTCGACGTGTCTTGTGCTTTGAATCGAAAATCTTGCTTGTAGGGAAATGAAATTTTGTAATGGTAATTGGACAAATTCCAATGGGAGCCAAAATATTAAAAAAAATAAGAACGAAAAAAGATTCGCTAGGTAACAGAAGTTATGAATGTATGTAATGAAAGTACGCCAGAATAGCTAGATGGAAGAACACATAACACAACCATAAGGACTACTTGTGTGTATTTTCAATTAAAACAAAATTGCATCCCCCAAAAACCATTCGACAAAACCCCAAATGGAAAACCGAATGAAACACGAAGAAGAACTTCTTTCTCTCTGTGGAGCGGATGCAGATCGTGCTGGTGCTGGCTTTCAGCCGAATCCGGGACCGGGGATGCAAAGTTATTCACTTCGGTTACCCAATACCACATCACATGTATGCGGCCAAGGCGGCGTGGTGTGTGTGTATTTGTCTATATCTAATCTATCTACGAGTGCTTATGCGGACTCACCATACCCACCAGCACACATCGCCATGAAATACAACCGCAAACTAATTAACATTCTTGTACGCATCCCAGCGCCAAAGTCCCAGCAGAACCAAGGAACAGCCGCCACCGTCGCCGCCGTTGTCGCCGATGAAGCCAATGCAACCGCCACACCATCACCGAGGAGCAACCGTGCTGCCTGATCAAGTCACACCGATTCGATTGCATTACACGGAGGGAGGACCATAGCCAAGCTTATATTCTGCTGAGCCGCCACTGCCACCACCCTCGCCAGCCTCTTAAATCCAAACACACAATGTGCATGTGCATGGAATTCCATCCAACCGAAGAGCTTGACCGACGGACCATACACATTGCAAACAACGCAGCTTGTAGCAAAAACATTGAGAGAGTGCTCCGGCCTCAACTACATGATCCAACCAGCTTCACCAACACCAACAAATTGCAGACTTTATTCTGAATGCGAAATAGAAGCAAAATGTGGCCAGCAAATATAAAAGCCCAAGCACAACAACAATGCAATATCGCGACGCAAATGCCAGCTGGTAATAATCCCATGTGGAAAGGAGTTGGATGGTGGCGGGTGCCACGTGGTCGTGGTCGTGGGTGACTTTGGCATCAAGTCCTAAACTCTAACCAAATGTGGACGAATCTTGGAGCTCTCCCCTGTTCTTGTTTAGGTAAGGGTTTTTTTTCTTTTGGTCAGGGATCACCGACACACATAACAAGCAGTATCAAAAAAGTACCAGTACAGCCCAATCTTCGCAAAGGTTTATATTTTTTAAAGATTAGGAGGATTTCAGCAGTACTTGAATTAAACAGTTTACGAGTATGCCAATATTTTAATTTTATTTTTATTTTAACACCCAAATTAATAAACATGGACTAGTGAAGGTTTAGGGCTTATTCCGTGAGCTAAGTGCGAAGTACTATTAATAAGACACGCTTCCTGGTATTTCGCTAGACCATCGAAGACGGTTGATTATGGCGTCGCAATCTTTATACGTAAAGGCATTAGTCATAAGGTAATATATAATAGTGATGTGCGAAAATTTCGGATGTTAGAGACATGCATCATATGCATTCATCTCCAACAGGGGAAGCGAATGTATGCGATCGCTGCCTATGCACCGGAAACACCTTAGCCCACACAGTTTATAACAGAGCTTGAAAAGCTTTTTGAATGCTTAAGATTGAGCTCGGAAGAAAACTACTACATATTGGCTGGTGATTTGAATGCCAAACATATAGATTGGGGAAATTAAATACAAAATCCTCGTGGTAAGCATCTGTATCATTGGATGGGTCGATACAACCTGGAGTATCGCATTGAACTTCTCGCTACAGACAGGCCATCGTTTCCAAGTAGCGGTGCCTATCTGGATCTATTGTTGAAAGACGCAAGACTAACAATTACTGATACTGTGGGTCATCGGCCTAAAAATTGTTTAAGAACGATCGAGTACGACAGTGACCACTGCGGATTCGCCGCCGTAATACAAATTCCGAACGCGCTTATGGAGTTGGAGGAGTATGTACCGGTGCACACTTTCAATTACAGTAAGGTGCGCTGGTCACGCTTCTGGAACGTCTTATTGAGCGAATTACGATCAAATGGTATATCCCCACCATATGACAGGAACATGACAAATACTGAAATTGACAGATACTTAGAACAAATGGACGAAACAATTCAACGAACAATGAACAGGACAATACCGAAATACAAAGAACGTAACGCAACTGACATGTACCGTAACGCGACAATTGATGCACTACACAGACAAAAAAGTGGCTTACTGACAAGACTAAAACGCTTGTACAGACGGTTTACTGACACACGAGATCTGGAGATAAGGACACTGAAGTCGTCCATCAAAAACATCAACCAATTGATCAAAGAAAATTATAGGTTGTCCATTAATTTGTTTTGGGACAACAAAATTCGGGCCGTGAACGCTACCGCCCGAGTATGTTCCCACAAATTAATAAGATATTCAGAAGAAAAGATCAAAACGACCTTCCGTGTCTTAAGCTCCAGAGGACGACACAAAACATAGACGTACTTCTGACAGCAGGCATAGACCCAGATGACGCCGTCTTGAACGATGACCTCTTCATAATCGAAACTTGATCATCAAGACACAAGGCTAACCATTGACTTTTTGTTTTTTTACACGACTAATTGCAATATGAATTATTGTTTAACGTACAAAACCAAGGCGAGTCACTATTTTAAAAATAAAATTTCAATCCCTTAATAAGTCTAAGATCCTAAAACTATTGGTGTGCGTTTTAGCGCACTGCGTTTGCTGTATATCTATTTTCGTGATAAGAATAATACTTGTCTAATAAAAATAATATTTTTCGCATCAAGTTAGTTTATGAAATTCCCCTTACATTAGGGCACATACCTAAAGGAAATTTCTCCTTCATGGTGATTGTGCTTGTGTTATTTTTTTTGATAGCTTCTTTTCAGCATCATATTTTTTACTTCGTCATCGCAGGACTTTGTTCAATCGGATGGATGCTCCTGTCCAATGGGTAGATATAGAAGAAATATGAAAGGAAGAAATACTCTGTCCTGATATTGTCAAAACAATAGATGACGGACAGGACATGCATGGACCAATTGACAATCATCAGACTTAAGGGTATAAACGACCAACAAGCGCACGAGGACAGATCGGAACGGGTCGAGGCGAGACGTTAAAGAAACAACCTTAGAGAAATTGATATCCTTGGTATGGTGCAGCGCAGCGTGGAGATCAAGAATAAGACAAGAAAAAAAAAACATTGATTGCAATGATTTTGTGTGTGCCTTCATTCGGAAGAACCATCCATGACAGTAGAAACATTTTCATGTTTACACTTTTTTGTTGCTTCACATTTCGCATTTTATCGTGTTCGTATTTGAAGAGCAGACCCAGCTTGCTTGCAATTGCAATTAGATTGAAACAACGAACAGCACAAAAGGGTATTTACTTTTTTTGTTGTTGTTGTGTCGTGCTGTTTGATGTACCTACCAAAGGAGATTCTTTTAATCAAAAGTTTTCACAAATTGATATTGAGACCCTGGGGCTTAACTTCTTCACAAGTGTTGTCTAAGTCTGTTGTGGCATTTTGTTATGAACATGAATTTGACGTTTCATCTCTATCGCTTTATCAAAGAGTCACAACACTAATTCGTTTTAAATCAGACAATATAGGTGTTGCTTGCTTGGGTTCAATATTTGGTCTCCAATTGGAATTTAAGCAAATGACCAATAAACGATGAAGAAGTGAAAGTGAATCAATTGTCCTGACTGTTCTTATAAGGTGAGGAAACCGTAAGTGCTGTATAATTTAAAATATTAGGTACGTTAAAATTGCACGGCAAGAATGTGTCATATTTATTGTTTCAATAAGACTCAAATTGGAGGGAATACAATCTTACGGGGAATTGGAGGAGAAAAACACAGCCAGCTACAGCGGGAATTACCAACACATCAATAAAGAAAAAAGGACATTTTTTTACCATATCAGAGGTAATTGGTGTCGGTAACATAATTTCACTCTACGGTCAGCTAACCCCCAAAGGTGTTAGTTTTTTGTGCATTCAGCATATAAAATGAGTACTCAAAACCTCGTGTTCTTTCGTCCAATTTTAACTTGTATGTACATAGAAGTAACTATATGCGTAAAAAATTTTAACAACATTAGTCCAGGTCAAATGGGACGAAAGTAAAATCCTCAAAACTCTTTAATATTTCTGATACCTACTTCCGGGTCATAGTGCATATGTTACGTTTTAGGTTGACCGTGCTTTTTTAAATAAAATGCACGAATGGATAGCACGAACTTGCTCTTATGTTCGATCACATCGTATGCAAAAGATTTCTATTAAAAATCTAAATATATTTTCAAAATCGATGTTTACTTAATTTTGTATATATACAAAATTTCTTTTATTTTTTTTTTTCTAAAAACAAAATGGTATCACAATCTTATATATTTAATAATATAAACTTAAAAACAAAAGATTCAATTGACTTAATTAAAGAAAAAATAATTTACAATTCTGAAATAAATACTTAAACCAATTTAAGCTAAAAAAAAAGTACCCCATTTTATTTCTTAGATAAATTTGAATTTATTTGAAAAAAATTTAAAAATTTGTGGCGCGGTTTTTGAGAAAAAAAAAGTTTTTTTTAAAAACTTTTTGTAAACATTTTTCAAAAAAATTCAAAAAAGCCAATTCATAGCAAATAACGGGTGATTTTGTTGCTACTTGGTTTTTGACGTTTATATTTTTGACAGATCACACATGACAAATTCCACGAACATTTGACATTTCGATTCAGTATTGTTTGCCATTTCATCATGAATAGACTTACGCCTGAACAACGTTTGCAAATTATTGAAATTTATTATCAAAATTCGTGCTCTGTGAAAAATGTGTTTCGCAAGCAAAATTGTCTTCAGCGACGAGGCTCATTTTTGGCTAAATGGATACGTGAATAAGCAGAATTGCCGTATTTGGAGTGAAGAGCAGCCAGAGGCAATTCAGCAGCTACCAATGCATCCCGAAAAATGCACTGTTGGTTGCGGCTTATGGGCAGGCGGCATCATTGGGCCGTACTTCTTCAAGGACGATGAAGGCCGCAGGGTTACGGTCAATGGAGGAAGGTACCGTTCAATGATAACAGATTTTTTTTTGCCGAAAATGCAAGAATTGAACTCGGTCGACATGTGGTTCCAACAGGACGGTGCCACATGCCACACTGCACGCGAAACCATGCATCAATTGAGAGGCGAATTTGGTGAGCAGTTGATCTCACGTTTTGGCGCAGTCAATTGGCCACCAAGATCATGTGATTTGACCCCGTTAGACTATTTTTTGTGGGGCTATGTTAAGTCTATTGTCTATGGGGACAAGCCAAACACGATTGCTGCCTTGGAAGCGAACATTGAACGCGTCATTGGTGAGGTTCCGGCCGAAATGTGTGAAAAAGTTTGCCAAAATTGGACCTTCAGAATGGACCACCTGAAGCGTAGCCGGGGGCAACATTTAAGTAAAATTATTTTTAAAAAGTAAATGGCAGAAATTGATTTATCGATCCAAATAAAAATTTCATTCACTTTTTACAAGTTTCTGTGTTTTTTTGAATTTTCAAAAACCAAGCTCTTAAAAAATCACCGTTTACATATACTTATAAATTTTGAAATAAAATTTAATGAGCAGTTTTCAAAATATAATTTTTTTGAAACGCTTTTAAAAATACAAAAGAATTTTAATTAAAAATATTGGTATCCAGAATAAATTGGGCTATTGAAATAATCGGTTAAGCCATTTATGAGATAGTCGGAAGCAAAAAAACAGTCCTATTGAAAGTACCGTTTTCAGACATTTAAAAAAAATAAATGTTCAACCATTTGATTGGTCGTACCTAAAAAGCACTGATTTTTTTAAATCCAAATCGTTAGAGCCGAGGTACCGTTATTTTTTGAGCTAAAAAAATTAAATTTCCTCTGTACAATACCTAAGAAACTCTGTAAAACACATAAGAGAATTGGCTCTGCGCCGTATTTTAAAAGTTCGTACAGAAAAATCGAATATATTATTATATTCAAAGTGCACTATGATCTTACCGATGGGCAAAAGGATATTTTTGAACGACCCATATTTAAACATATTTCAAAGGATGAACTTCAATACTTTATTGTTCAGGAAGAAAACAACAAAATTGAATTTTTTCGGCTGCTATGTCACACCCAGGCCGATGGGATGGCAGTTCCTACCGTAACAGAAGCATCAGCAACCTTATGCACAAAACAAGAACACGAAAAACTTATAAGATTTAAGACTGTTTCTCGTTAATTGATGTCAAAATCTTACAGCAAAAAATATGTTTGTATAAATTGATGTCCATTTAAAATCATTTCTGTAAAAATTACCTTTTAAGAAAACTGAAAAATTGATTAGTAAATGCTTTTTCAAATGAAGAATTGGAGGCAGAAGATATTGTTTGATTGTAGTTAAAGTTTTGCTCATAACATCATTTGGCAACTTGTTATCACTATTGCAATTGATAACAAAGAAAACAAATTTTTTTCATACAAAATTTGTGACCCAGCAAGACATGTAGATGTAGATTTGTTGAGGCAAAAATGCTTAAAATTGAAGTATAATTAGGTAGAAATAAATGGATTATAAACATAATAAAATATTTTTAGATTTCTATTTTTTATAGTTTGGGAAACAAAGATGCCATTTCAAATTCTTGGAGAAAACCTATACAAAAAAAATTTTTTTAATCGTTGGAGAGGTTTTTTTTTAAATAATTTTTTTAGTACATATACAGTTGAAAATTGTCTCGTTTATGAAAAATCGTTTTTTAAATAAAATATTTATTTTTTTAAAAATCAAAAGAAAATTAGTTAGAAAATTTAAAAATGCAATGCTATTTCTAAAAGTATAGACAGCATTAAAAAAAATATTTTTGGTTCATCCTCTCACCATTGAAAATATAAAAAGTAATTATATGGAAAGTTACCGTTAATATGAAGGTGAAATAAAATATTTTTGTACTTGAAAGTGGCCTGCACTAGCTAATTAAAGAATACGCACATTTGTTTATCAAAATTCTTGGAACCGTTTGTTTTTTCTTAACAGCTTTTTAACCTTTTTGTAGGACGTACAATTATTTTTGTGTTAGAAAAATAGTTTTAAAATCATTGAAGATAATGTCAAAAAACTACAAAATACCAAGAAATCGATTGAGTCATTTTCGAGTTATTGAGTTTTCAAAAATTTTTTTTTTAATTAAAAAATTGAAAAAAAAATTGGTTTACAATAATTATACTGTTTAAACTTTTAGAAGCATCTCCATAAAAAATTTCAATTCGCAAAAAAACAAATGAACCGTTTTCCAGAAAATCGAAAACTCAAAAAAAATTAAATATAAAAAATAACCATTTTTCAAAAAAAAAAAAAAAAAAAAAAATTTAGATACCTTTAACCTTTATCATTAATACATTTTTTTTAAGCCGCTTTTAAGATAAATAAGATTAATCTTTCCGGCAAAAAAAGTATCATGTATATACACCGTTATTTTTCGTCTTAAAAACTGGAATAAACGTATTGGCATATTACCGACAAAACAAAATATAGCAAGTTTGAAGAAAATCCATTCTCCAACCGTTTAGGCTGTAGACTCGAGCTCTATGATCTTCACGTGTGATGTTTGATCTTTCTTAAACTCGGCGATAACACTTATGAATTTTATATACAAGTAACTGCGTATACAAGTAACTGCTTGTATATGCCTACACCAAGCCTCGTAAATGCAATCACTACCTTCAAAAACTCGAAGAAACGTTTATGTAAATATTTGCGTCCTTTGATAAAAAGTAATCACATTGTGTTGTGTTCTTCAAGATTGACCGTAAAATATTAGTTCTTACTAAAATATTCATGCCTGAGCTTTTTTCAATCACACAAATTACAGGTAAAGCCAGAAAAACAAGGTTTTGTATTATTCACAAGGCCTGGTGGTATTATATATACTATTAAGTCTCATGATAAGCTTAGTGATTCGAAGAGACACAAGCTTTCAGTGAATTCCTCGCAAATCTTCCCTGATAATTATAGGTTTCCTTAAGTTTGATACCAGGATAACCATATACTAATTTATCAAACAGAGGCACATGTTCCTCGCAGACATCAGGTGGTTTACCTTATACTTTATTTGCCAGCTTTCAAATTAAAGATGAACAAAAAAATTGTACATCAAGTAACTTCTGCGCCATTTATTTAAATTTCACTGGAATCTCTCGCATTCTACTGGTAGCTAATTTACAAAAATTGACAAGATAAACGACTCAATTATACCATTATGTATAATTTAAGCCTTTTTTCGTCTTCTCGCAAACCAACAAGAAAACACAAAATCGGCAGCACAAGCACAGAACTTAATGGTCAATTCCAGGCAGGCAAAGGCACTCACTTTGAATTCGGAATTGCCTACCTGTTTTTTTTTTATTTATTCGGGAAAAAAGTTAAGAAGTCCCAACACACAACATATTATAATCAATGATAGTCCAAGTCAACCAGCAGCGTCCAGCACATACTATATGTATGTAGGTACATACCATCTCAAGATGAAGGGTCTTTGGCACCGGTTTTTACCTTGACGAAGCCACTTTGTTTTGAGTTTTTCTATTTCTTGATTAAAATCATTTTTCTATGGTGTGGTCTTTATTGTATATCTCGTATAACATGTATGAATGTATGGCTGTGAAGGTTGGCTAGTAATGCAGTTGTAGTTGTGTCTAGCTTATACCTGAAATCCATCCATCAAGAAAGACGATGAGGACGACTTCTAATTGGAGCCAAATCCAGCTGAACTTATATTGTGCACCTTTTTTCCTTCGTTTTAATTTTTGTCTCTTTATGGCGGATGGATCATTTAGCTTTGCTTACCTTCTTCTCATCATTCCAACCCGCACAACATAGATGGTTCAAAGGAAACCAAGGTATACCTATGTACAAGTACAAAACCACTTGCGGAGGCTTTGCTGGTGGTGTAAATTCGTTATTTATTTTTTTACCTAAAAGATAGAGGAGATAATCTTGCTGTCTTCTCTTTAGGTTTTTCTTTCGTTGGTTGGCTGGTATATAAGTGCCAATGCCAATGAAGAACATAATATGGCGTTTGGAGGAGCCCAACAGCTTAGGAAACACAACTTCATTACTGGATTCAAAATGCAATAATGCCTCATGTCCTTTTGTTGCTGATGCCAATGGCAACTGGCTGTTGCACTTAAGCCATATATACAAACAAGCACAATGATGAAGATTATCAGGAACAGAAAAAAGAAGTAAAATAGGTATGCTAACACAAATGGAGAAGAGGATGAAAAGTGTATCAAACAGGACTGATATGAAAGCTTATGGGACTTCAAGCAATGTGGTGTTTTTCGCAAATCTCTCAAGTGTTGTAGGTATGTACATACGAGTATATGCTCAAATGACTTTGTTGGGATTAAGGTGACCATACCTGATGATTAAGTTTCAATGTTTATGGTTTTGAGTTTTAAACTATTTAAATTGCAGAATTTTTAAATACGAAGAAAAACATTCGTTACTTGAAGACTGTTATTATCTATTATTATTATTATTAAAAATTGTTTATTTAGATTTAAGAATAAATATCTATATAAATTACAAAGAAAAATTCAAAAGAAAATAGAACATGGCAGGGTGTTGTAGGGAAATAAAGTCAAATATTACCTAATTAATAACCTAATTATATTCCTTTTAATTTCGGGAAAAAGTTGATAGGAAAGTAATATTCCAGGAAAAGTATGTGTCGTCAACTTAAATAAAATAAATTTAGTTACATTGCAATGCTAGTTTTCAGCTAACAGATAGAGGGCTTAAGCAAAAAAAAAAGCCAGATCTATACTCGATTTAGTCTATCCGGCCTCTCAGCGAGATAGAACTTCCTCTTTTGGGATTTAGCTTTTCCTTTGGACAGTCGTCACCCTTTGGCTAAGAGCTTTCTAAGTTCGGATGGGCTAAAATAAAATATTTTTTTTTAAGAAGAGATTCTTATAAATCGATGGTACTCAAAGCCATCAGAAGGTGAAACGAATAAAATAAACTTAAAACTAAGCCCATAAAACAAAAATCGCTTAAAACAATTAAATTTAATTGAAAAGCCAAACAAGAAGATTAAAGTAGAAAAAAAGGACATAAGGTAAGAGACATAAAACACAAAAGTGAAATAATCAACCTATAAAATTTTAATTGTAGTTTTATTTTTTTATCAAATATAGGATCCAAGATCGGAAACGAAAACGAGATAGGGTCTCAGGGTTTTCGCTCCAACAGAATTAGCTTGTTTTCATGCTCTCTGAAAAAAAACCGTAATCGGTGATAGTCTAAAACCACAAAACAAAAAAAGCACCAGCGAAAACCTAGTTCTCCACTTGGATCCCTAAATTTGGAGGCCTTGTAGAAAGCTTACCAATAAACGCTCTCCAGCCAACAATCCGCTACCCGCCAGTGATCGATCGGCCGCTAAGCAGTTAGCTAGCCAAAAATCATTTATTTGCTACCCAATAGAAAGCAAACGCCAAACTAAAACCAAAAGCCTGGTTAAACAAATTTAAGGATTAGTTAAAAATATAAAAATAAAATAAGCAAAATTAGAATCAAAATTAGCTAAAACTCTTAAATAAAAATTTAGTAAACAAATTTTATCTATCAAATTAAAAAAAAAATTAAATGCACGACTGGATCGCACGAACTTGCTCTAATGTTCGATCACATTGTATGAAAAAGATTTCTATTTAAAATCTAAATATATTTTTACAGTAATTTTTTACTTTATTTTTTATACACAAAGTTTCTTTTTTTTTGTAAAAAAATATTGGTATGACAATCTTAAATATTTAATAATATAAACTTTAAACAAAAAATTAAATCGGATTAAACAAAGAAAAAATAATTCAAAATTCTGAAATAAATACTTAAACTAATTTGAGCTAAAAAAGTACGTCATTTTATTCCATTGGTAACTTTGAATTTATGAGAAAAAAATGTAAAAATCTGTGGAGCGGTTTTTGAGAAAAAAGTTTTTTTTAAAACAACTTTTTGAAAAAAATTAAAAAAAAAAATTCAAAAAGGCCAATTCATAGGTATTCAGCAAATACATATAACTATAATTTTTGAAACAAAATTATTGAGCAGTTTTCAAAATATAAATTAATTTTTTTTTAATTCTTTTAAAAATACAAAAAAAAATATTTATTAAAAATATTGGTACGTAAATTGGGCAACCTAAACCTATATACGTGTAAAATTTCGAAAGAATCGGTCGAGCCATTTATGAGATAGTCGAAATAAAAAAAACGGTCCTATGGAAAGTACCGTTTTTAGACATTAAACATTTTTTTTAATCATATGATCGGTCGTACCTAAAACGCTGCACTGATTTTTTTAATCAAAATCGTTAAAACAGTTTCCGAGAAAAATAGGCTTTAACGTATTGGTTATATGGCAGGTACCCTTATTTTTTGAGCTAAAAAAAATAATTTCTCCTCTGTACAATACCGAAAGAACCCTATATACCTATATACAGTTTGAAGCGAATCGCCCCACACGTTTGGGCTGTAGGTGTCTGTACATACATACAGACAGACTGACAGACAGACTGACAGACAAACTGACAGACAGACTGACAGACAGACTGACAGATAGACTGACAGACAGACTGACAGACAGACAGACTGACAGACAGACTGACAGACAAACTGACAGACAGACTGACAGACAGACTGACAGATAGACTGACAGACAGACTGACAGACAGACAGACTGACAGACAGACTGACAGACATACTGACAGACAGACAGACTGACAGACTGACAGACTGACAGACTGACAGACTGACAGACTGACAGACTGACAGACTGACAGACTGACAGACTGACAGACTGACAGACTGACAGACTGACAGACTGACAGACTGACAGACTGACAGACTGACAGACTGACAGACTGACAGACTGACAGACTGACAGACTGACAGACTGACAGACTGACAGACTGACAGACTGACAGACTGACAGACTGACAGACTGACAGACTGACAGACTGACAGACTGACAGACTGACAGACTGACAGACTGACAGACTGACAGACTGACAGACTGACAGACTGACAGACTGACAGACTGACAGACTGACAGACTGACAGACTGACAGACTGACAGACTGACAGACTGACAGACTGACAGACTGACAGACTGACAGACTGACAGACTGACAGACTGACAGACTGACAGACTGACAGACTGACAGACTGACAGACTGACAGACTGACAGACTGACAGACTGACAGACTGACAGACTGACAGACTGACAGACTGACAGACTGACAGACTGACAGACTGACAGACTGACAGACTGACAGACTGACAGACTGACAGACTGACAGACTGACAGACTGACAGACTGACAGACTGACCGACTGACAGACTGACAGACTGACAGACAGACATACAGGCTGACAGACAGACTGACAGACAGACTGACAGACAGACTGACAGACAGACTGACATACAGACTGACAGACAGACTGACAGGCAGACTGACAGACAGACTGACAGACGGGCAGAATTTTTAGACCATCTTTTTCCGTCTTCGCTATCATCGTAATGTCATGTTTGATTTTGTTGAAAAATAGTCATTTTTTTAAAAGTTGTATGTAGAAGTGATATCCTAATTTTTTGTGGTTATATATCTGTCTTTTATGTAAGAATCCGGCCCCCATGACAACTTAGTGAGTGATCTCTAAAATATATAAAAAAAATATATATAGTGACAGACATATGCAGATGAAAGTGTTCTTTTCTCTCCAAATTAATATATATACATAACCATCAGTTTCAAGCTTCATCAACATCATCTTAAGCATGTACATACGACATACGACGTAAGTCGATTTTATTCATTTATTTATTATTATTTATTGAGTATATTAATTGGAGAAAGAGAGTGCTGTTAGTCAGTGGCATTGAAAAGATCCTATATCGTAAGTTACGGGTAAGATCTCCGTTAGAGCATCTTGACCTACCTCAAATAAAATTATGTAAGATTATGTCTGTTAAATACTAAAGTCGGTTATAAGAAGTTGAAATTTAAGTTTTTACAGTAAACATTTATGAATTCATGCATCAGTGTTAAAGGGGCAAAGGAGGATTTATATTATTTATAGATCTGATTTACGAGTAAGACAATAAATTTATAAAGCTGTAAATCACAAACAAAAGGAATATAAATGAAAAAACATTTAGTTATTCTTATTTTTTTTTGAATTCAGTTAACAAAAAAAAGACAAATTTTATATATTTGAAAAAAAAAAAGGTAATAATTATTTTCTAATTAAAATTGAATAGTTTATAGCTGTATAATATAAAGTAAAGTCAATGGAATAAATATAATTTTGAATGGTAAATTTAACAACAAAAAACGATGTTTACTAGAAAAATGAGTACGCTCCCGGGAACCTGAGGGCTTGTTGTGATTAGAGGGAATATAAGTTATCTTAGAACTAGGATTTTTATGTTTAAAAGTTGAAAGGCTGGTCTTCCATTTGGATAGCATCATGTTCTCTAGGCAAATCGATCCACTAGGGTGGTGAAATATCCAGGCGTACTTTGAAGAAAACTGGATTTTATAACATCTGGACGACATCCGATGACATTCAGAGACAGCGATGGAGAATCGACGCTTAAAGTAAGTCTTGACCCATGTTACATTGGCAAAGTGGGGAGTGTTTTTCAGGCAAAAGTAGTTATTATTGGCGGATTCCAGTTTGCTTAATCGATTATTCCATTCAGAAAGGTTCCAGGAGACGCCAAATTTTTGTATAGTGGGTGAGGACGTGTAGAAGTGACATCAGTGACTGTTGATGGGACGGGTGATAACTCACGAACAGGAGGAGAAGTAACATCAGCAATTTTTGAGATTGAAGGAGTCACAGAGTTGATTTCAGCGTTCTGGATTTCCTTAAAGATAGATAGACTGTTGTGCACCATTACTGGTTGTGGTGCGGGGTATCTGGGTCCGTCTAAAATATCCTTCAAGAGCATCCGTAATTCCCTCGAATGGTTGTTGAAGCAACCCATGTCCCGATGTAACTCCATCGTCCATTGACTATTGCTTTTAACGTCATACCCAATGGAAATCACCTCTGCAGAGACTCTAGACATCAAAGTTGTGACACTATGAAGTTCATCATAAATACCGTTGAGCAAGGTTAGATCCGGTGTATAAAGGGGGGACACTTCTTTAGAAGAGTTACCTTGCATGCAAACCTCAATGTCGGATCGCAGGGAATCGAATTTGGAAGATAGATTATTGTAAAGTCAGTTATCGAGTCATTGAAGGAATCTGGCAGTTTATTTAAAGAGTTTAGCTGCTTTTCAATGCTCAAAAGCTTGGAAAAGAATTGAGAGGATTTATGTTGTCATTGTTGATAGAGTTCTTCGAACACTTTTAATAATAACATCAAAGCTTTTGGAAATGTTTTCGATCTTTTTGATGCACGCGTCATTATCATTAGATGAAGAGTCACTAAGGCATTTGATGGCAAGCACAATATGGGAAAGAGAGATGCCTTTACATTCGTCACAGAAAAACAAAAATTTTTTTTTTGAATCACACGCGTTACAAATATGATATATGGGTCGGTGAATGAAAATGTAAAATGATGACACAAGAAAAAGCGCGTTAGTTAATTATTGTTTTATTTGAATTTATTTAAACGGGGGTAACAAAAAGAAGGACAAAATATTCGAAATATTGCTTCGGAGCGAAAAGAAAATGCGACTGCACTTGAAGGCAGCAAGAACTGAACTGAGCCAAGATTTTTAATCTCTCCATGAAATATACTTACAAAAATTATTTTTTTTTTAAATAGCTGACATTTTTCACAGTTAGTAAAAATATTCAAAATAGGAAGCAGTAAAATTGGTTCACATGAATAAAGGCAACAGCAAATATTGTGGAAAAGTTTAACATTTTCATTTTATTAATTATTTTTCGTTGGTATTTATTATAAACAATAATAAAACAAATAATTTAGTAGTAGGTATGGCCACCGTTTCTTGAAATTAATTGAAAAATCCGATCTGGAACTGAGTCATACAAAGATTTTATATAATTCAGTGACGCCCTAAGCAGACTTAATGCCATATGAATAAGTCCTTTATATTTTCGTACTGCTTTCCTCCTTTGTATACCTTGCGTGTTAGCTACCCCAGACATTTTGGATAATGATAAGCTCAGGTGAACACTGCGTCCAATTTATCACTCCAACGTGTTGTATTGCAATAAAGACTTTACAATACTAGCAGTATGGATTGGTGCGTTGTCCTGTTGCAAGATCCATAGCAAATGTGCAACAAAATCCTCCAGCTTAGGGAAAATCCGATTACAATGCTTCCTTACGTCATTTTTGTGCTTTGAACAATAAGCTGGAGTGCTCTATATTAGGTGATCGCACCCCAGACCATTACTCCACCTCCCCGCCCGTGATGGCTTGTTTAAGCCACTTTAGATGTCCAGCACCAAGTATAACTCGCCGAACAGCTGTTTTGCTTGCATTTATCGGTGCTTCGTTTGAGTTTAGATATAAAAACCTGGAATTGGAGTAATTCGAATGACCTTAAGTCTGTTAGATGGTGAGATCGCAAGATGCCCTTCATTTGTATTGTTTTCCAAAGGAAAGAGTATCTTTTCAAAAATTGTCAACACAAGTTGCACCTTGCACTACTCTCAATTTTTCTTTTACAATTTTGAACAAACTTCCGCGTGGTTAACGTCTAATTTTGCCTTCTCCATACTTTATTCTATTTAAAATTTTTGCTCTCTCCATTCTTATTCAAAATTTGTCTAGTTTTGTGTTAGCTTTATTGAACTAGTTTTCTCAAGAAATATTGACGTAGGCAAGTAAGTTCACAACTGACTGCCCTTATGCAAATGAATCAAATTTTGTTACTTACTTTTACGACTCTTTTTGAAAACTTTAGAAAAATCGCGATTCTTGGTATACAGCAAAGTGTTTTTTTTTTGGAGTGTATTCTCTTCAAAATTTAAAAGTTCTTTACAAAAAAATTGCATTTATTCAAGTGAATTGCATTGTATAACCAATTCACTTATTACGGAATAATTCAGACCATTTACATAATTAGTCGAAACCAGCAAAAAATTAAATAAATCCATAGTTTGTGAATGCGAAATTTCATAATTCATTTGTAAGTTTGTAAATGAAAAAGGCATTGACAGATTTTTTTTACCATTTACACGATGGATCTATTTAACGTATTTGACCAATCGTGTAAATGTGGAATAGTTGTCAGTTTTTCGTGATTCAGTTCCCTTTAAGCAATCGAGCTCGTTTTGGATCCGCGCATGTAGTCAACAACGTATGCAGGACTTCGAATTCGGATCCAAAAACTACGTTCGTCGGCTCAAACTAGTATGGAAATAAGAATCACCACGGACCCATTTGCATATGTATTGTGACTAGGGCTGGCAACGAGACGAGACCAGGCGAGACTTTTGTTAATCTCGTCTCGGTCTCGTCAAAATCGAAAAATTTCAGTTTTGTCTCGGTTTCGGTCCAGGTCTCGCCTAACCAAGTCTCGTCTCGGCCTTGGTCTCGCCTTTTTCTCGAGAAAATTTTAATGTGCGGTCTCGTCTCGGTCTCGGTCTGGGTATCATCCTTAGTCTTGGTTTCTTTCGTGTTTTTTTTTTGGTAGTAAAAAGATGTAAGATAAAGATAAGACGCATTGTTCGGATTGCAAATATAGAGTATGGTTGTGGTAACTCAGCAGTTCGTTGGTAAGAAAAATGCGGGAAAATGTATAAAACTCGTGAGTCTGTTTTGTCTTTTGAATTAAGTGGAAATAATATTTTGGAAGAATTGTGTAAGTTAATATATTTCATAGCAAAAACAAATAAAATATTAAATAAAAAAGAGTACCTACATACAACGCTCGATTTTTTAACAAATAAATTAACCGGTTTTGTCAAGCCACGACATGTCAAAAACCATTTAAGGATGTCTCCGATTTAAATGAATTAAACAAAAACCTATACAAAACTCAAATATTACCTCAAAAAAATCGAAATTTTTCGATTTAATTTATTGCTCACTAAAAAGTTGATGTTAGACCTTTTAGGTGAAATTTCGAAAACAAAATACTGCTCAAATGTCAAGATATAGTAAGTTGCCTACCTGTCAAGTCATGAACTGTCAAAATCCATTGAAGCATCGCTTGATTTAGATGTATTACAAATCCTCTACAAAATTCAAATTTTACCTCGAAATTGTTTCCTCCGACAAAAGTTGATTTTAAGCCTCTTATATGACATTTGGAAAAAAAATATTATCAAAACGTCAAAATATATTTCGTTGCCTATCTGTCGAGCCATGAGCTGTCAAAATCCATTGAAGGATTGCTCCGATTTTAGTGTTTGGTAGCGTGAAAAATCGTACGAATTGGTACACATATTCACACTTAGCTGTCAAAACCAATAGAAAATAAAAACCTAGTTCGGAAAACTTGGTGAAAATCAACGGACAATATGGATCTCAAGAATTCGGTCAAACTTGGCATCTGCACGTCTTATCCAACTTTATTGTGCTTGTCAATTATGCATGAATCTCATAATGATATATCCTTGTACGTTGCTTATGCTAAACAAATCATAAACTGGAAATTTTGTTCTGCAGTACGTAGGTCCATGAAGCTAAGGCCATAGACTTTACTTGTGTAAATCGAAAACTATGATTTTAAGTTGAATTTTATTAGTTTCGTATGAAAGCGCTCCGAATGGCTTACATTTTGTGCGAATTTAGTTTTCAAAGTTGTGTGATAACGTACAAAATAGGCTGTGAAGTAACGTTATCAGACACCTTTGAAGAGCCTTATTTCCAAGATAAAATTTGAATTTTGTACAGTTTTTTTAATCCATTTTAATCGGAGCAATCCTTCGATGAAATTGACAGTTCATGGCTTGGCAGGTAGGCAATAAACTATCAGCCCTGATCTGATATCTTCCGATTCACGTGAATATTTTACTCAATTTTTCACTTTTTAGATATTTTCAAATGTCTTCTATCTTTTGAGTCCAAAGCTTTACTAATATTTTTTTTGTTTAATTCTTAAGAGAATCTAATTGTTAAAATTTATTTTTGATCGAAATTTATGTACTTTTTGAAACAATTCGTTTTTTCCGTCGGATAGCAGAATACAAATATTCACGTGAACGTTTAACAGAATAGGACTGTATATTTTGACGTTTTTAAAATAATTTTTTTCAAACCTCACACAAAGGGCCTTAAATCACCTTTTTCCGAGGCCAAAAATAAAATCGGAAAAACTTCGAATTTTCCGAGGTAAAATTTTAATGTTGCAGAGGTTTTTCAATCTATTAAAGCGGAGCCATCCTTCAATGGATTTTGTGAGCTCATGGCTTGACAGTTATGCAACGAACTAAATTTTTACGTTTTGAAAATATTTTTTTCCAAATGTCACCCAAAAGGAAGCAATGCCATGCATACATAAATCGTACGCATTCTTCTCTGGATTTTCGCAATGCGTCTATCTCTGTATAACTATGTACATACATATATGGTTTGATATGTTAACGCGCATATAATATTTCGCAAAAAAAAACTTGTGAATATTATAAAAATTGAACATGATTAGATATTAAAAAATAATGAAATAAAAACAAAATTTTCTTATAGCGAAAACCGAAACCAAACCACGGAGACCGCCGAGACCAGCGAGACTCTCGTCGAATTTCTGTACCAAAAATATGGTCTCGTCTCGCTCTCGTCTCGGTCTCGTCTTCGGTACTTTTAAAAGAGTCTCGTCTCGTTGACGAGACCGAGACCGAGACTAGTCTCGGTCTCGTTGCCAGCCCTAATTGTGACAGGGAGAGCTCACAACACTCAGTGAAAACCGAAACCAAATAAGGTCCAAAACGGATCTACAAAAATGAACGAATCGAATATTAATTAATTAAAAAAATAAAAAATTAAATGAAACGATATGTGGGTATGTAGATGTACACTAAGTTTAGTTTATGTTATGTTGCAATTTCAGTAGGTTAATGTCGGTGGATTCTATCTTATTCTTTGTGCTATTCATTTATAAGATTTCAACTGCAGGGTTTTTGTTGTTGTCGGCGGATCCTATCCTTTTTCTCTGTTCTCTAAGGAAGCTTGGGCTCATCTTCTGTGAGGATTTCCGTGATCTTTTTCGGTTTTTTAAGTCACAATAATAAACTTTTAATAATGTTGTTTTAATTTTGCAAAAAAATTTACCCCCAGTTTCACTTAAGATCAACTGAACCTTAAACTGATTTCAAATTTTTGGTTTAATTCGTCTGGTTTCACAGTGAAATCTGATCTTCAGATCAGTTGAACATCGTTTAACTACATTTTATGAAAAATAGTTGGCAGCATTTTTCTGGCCTCGTCCTGCTTTTCTCTCTCTGAATCAAAAAAACACGCGAAACAACAAGATTAATAATAAAATAATATTCAAAATCACTATAACAACTCGATGACATTTGCATACACAATTTTATTTGGTTCATAATATTTTTTTTGGAAAAAAAAAACAGAACAAACGCTGAACTGAAGTTTAAACGGCAGAATAATCTCGGTTAACTTAAACTACAAATTGAACTCAGTTCAAGGTTTAAACGACACTGTGAAACCGAATAAATTGTTGATCTGAAGTTTAAACCAAAAGTGGAGCTTAAACTTTTTTTGAACAACCCGAGATTATCCACACAAGTTTTAGTAAGTAGTACAAGAAATTCAAGGGTAATTTTTTTTAATAATTTTAACAAAAACAATTAAAACAATGTATAATATTAGCCCCTTAAGTGCTAAAACAAATTAAAATATCAATGTAATATAAGTAATGTCAATTAGAATTAAGAGCCAATTGTATATATATATATCAGTCCAATAAACATTATCATTATATTATTATATATAGCACTTCGTTTTTTAAATGATCCACGAAATACCGACAAAGTTGAGCCAGAGATTTAGCTTAAAGGGCTTGTCGTGTCGGACATTTAAATTTGTCATTAGATTACGTTGATAATACAAGATCTGTCAACTATTTGCTAATTGCATATGATGGTATACAGTTTAATAACTAATTTTTTACAAATTTTCTCCAGAAGATGAAAAATGCCTAAATGTTTTGCAAGATCTAGGAATATGGTCACTATATCTTATCTATAACCCGTACATGGTGTGCCGCTTTTATATCTTAGATGTGGGTTTCAAGGGTTTTCGCATTAAGAGTCGTCTTCTGAGCTCCAACCACAAAGCAAAAAAAAAAATAAAATTAAAAAACGTATTCCAGGCCTGCATACGAATACATGCATTCTTGTGTGATGTGTTTTTGAATAGAGTATTCTCTGTGTTATGATTTTAGCTCTAACACCTTCGCATAACTTAATTTCCCTTTTCAAGTGTACGTCATCGGGAAGTAAATTGAAATGTCCAGTTTCTTATGCGGAGGGAGTTTAGCATTTAATTGGTTTGCTATTAATCTATTAATGTGTTTTAACCTTAACATGTGGACGAATATAGGAATAAAATCAATTGAAACAAAAACAACGCATTTACAGTTATTGCTCGGCAGTGGGTATGTTTGCCGAGTTAAATGTGTTCCTTATTGAACTCTTTTGGTTTTAATTTTTATTAAAACCTCTATAAGTGGATTTTGAATTTAATCTCTTGTGTGAAGTTTGTTTTTCAAAATTTCATATAGACGACAGAGTTTGGTATTCAAAGGACCACAACTGGTCTGGAACTGACCTGAATTTAAGTGTAGGTTTGTATTTAATTATTGAATAGAGTTCATACAAGATACAAGGAATGGGTAGCGCGTAAAAAATAGCTATACTCGTTACACAATTTATGTACCTACATTTTAGTGAGACCTGTGAGCTGGAGGAATCATATTTTTGTCCAGCTTGTTGCAGTTACAGTTAATCAACTGTATTCGCAAAAAAGTTAGGATTAACTAGCTACATTTGATTGATAGTCGATTGAATGCGCTGAAAGTGGAAAAGTTGTGGTTCTAACAGTATGACTAACACAGCAAACAATAGACATTTTGAAGAAAACTTTAACTAAACTATTAACGCATAATTTTACATAAGGAAATAGTAAATTTTTCACCAAGATTATATGATTAGACAGTCGAGTCCTTTATCTTTGGGACAGAACATTAATCGAGATTAGCTTTACGTGAATGGTTGGCAGTCAGCCTTAAATTCACGGTTGGCCTAGATACGATAACGGATCCCGTGAACGTTATGAGATGTCTAGTATCTTCGATCTAATTAAATTAGAGGGTGTACTTGAACTCAATCACAACCACCTAGATGCTCTCCGATGGGGCCATACCCAATTACAATATTCATGCTTGGAATTGCTTCCATTTCTGAAAGTTTACATTGCCCTAAAGATCCGGTAACTCTATTTTCATTTTATACCTTGGAATCAAGTACTCAGCTCTTTCCTTGTTTGATTGCCAAAATCTTGCGACGTTAGGTACTTATATTTTATTCTATTTTATCTTACTATTACGAGAGAAACCACTCAAGCGAAGCGTCGCTAGAGCCATTTTGTATCATTGAAGAAGGATATTAGGATTGTGATTTTTGTATCAGATACATAGTTCTTTTAGATCGGAAAGGAAAGCTTTTCCAAACGACTGCATTCTTAGTCTAACCAGAGCGGAAGCTCTGTTTCCTTTTCCAACTACTTTTATAACTATATGATCGCACGTGTTGTGGCGATTACCCAGCTTTGCTGCGTGCTCACCCAAAAGATAGTTTTTAGTGCAAGTAGCTACTACCCTTTCTATGTCCCCACTCGGTACGCAAATGAGATCATTTGTGCTGGATTTATTGTAAGTGGACCATATTATTCCAAATATCATACAGTCGAAAAGATTGGTCCATCTCTTGTTGGAGTCCATGATAAGAATTGAAATAATTTCACCCTTCATAGCGGCGAGGGGGATAGTGACACTCTCTGCAAGCGGGCTATGAAGGGTCGATTTCTGTCCGGCCAGCTCGTCTGTCCGTTTATTACCCTCAATGTCACCTGGAATCCAGATTAGGGGCTTTTATGTTTATGGGGCATTTAGGGTATAGGTTACCGAGCTCATTTTGGCATTGTTGGACCAGTTTTGAAGATATTTTTTATTTTGATTATTGCCTAATATAGATTTTGAGTTGAATTCAATTTAAGAATCTTGCAGGCTTCTATTATAGATAGTATTTCAGCTTGAAAGATGCTAACAAAGTCGGGAAGTTAGAAATACCTAGAGGCTTTTAGCGACTATAAGAAAATTCCTGATCTGACACCGGTGACCGCACTTAACTTTAGATTCATCGGTAAATATTCTAACGTCAAAATCTTTCGACACGTCGTTATCTCTTTCCAATTGCCTAATATAGATTTTGAGTTGAATTCAATTTAAGAATTTTGCAGGCTTCTATTATAGATAGTATTTCAGCTTGAAAGATTCTAGCAAAGTCAGGAAGTTAGAAAGACCTAG
The DNA here is from genome assembly GCA_910595825.1 of Philhelius pedissequus. Classification (NCBI taxonomy): domain Eukaryota; kingdom Metazoa; phylum Arthropoda; class Insecta; order Diptera; family Syrphidae; genus Philhelius; species Philhelius pedissequus. The sequence continues at coordinate 265,231,927 of OU343160.1, forward strand.
AGGCTTTTAGCGACTATAAGAAAATTCCTGATCTGACACCGGTGACCGCACTCCACATTAGATTCATCGGTAAATATTCTAACGTCGAAATCTTTCGACACGTCTTTATCTCTTTCCAATTCCTCCGCTATAACCGTTTGTAAATCCGATAATCAAAACCAGGTAATTAATTATCCATTGTGATTTACTTAAAACCAGATGTGTTAGCCGTTCAGGATCTAAACTGTTTATACTCAGGGCGGAATTTCGGATCAATCTCGGGAATCATTATGTATGGTCAGCTTTCACCATTGTATCATTCAGATCGTCCCCTGAACATTTCCCATCCGCCCACACTTTACAACTTCGTGCACCTAGAACAACTCGTAAACCATGTTTCATTGCCAGCAACTTCTCATTTTGTTCACATTTTGGAGCCCTAGCTAGTCAACCTCCTTCAATTACAATAGAAGAGGAGATAGAACACCGCCTTGTGGCATACAAAAACCGCCCAGATTGGAATTGATAATTCTACTGGTCAGTAATTGATTAATCATTTCTCTAAGTGGTAACATGGGTCCCTTATTAGCAATGCTTGTTCTTAAATGGATACCAATCTTTTGTTCTAAAGTTTTGAGCACGAATGATGATAGAGTGATAGGTCTCCAGTAGCTGGTTAATCATTAATTACTGCATTGGATCTTAATGTTTATCCTTCTGATATGCTCTTTATGCTTTATGCTTGTTTATTTCAGGCTAATCCAATATTTTAAGACCATATGAACAATGATAAGGTAAAAACCTGTGGGCTTCTCTAGAATTGTCAGTCAAGGCGGAATAATAATATTTGTCGACTTTAATTTCGAACTTTCTTCCAGAAGCTTACTTACTTATTTACTTACGATGGCGCTACAGTCCGGGGTGGACTAGGGCCTCAACCAACAAGCTTCTTCCAGTCGGCTTGGTTTCTAGCTATCTGTCTCCAGTTTCGCACTCCAAGTTGATTGAGATCCTCTGCCACTTGCGTGCGCCAACTTTTACGCTGTCTACCTCTACTGCGCTGTCCCATGGGATTGGATTCAAAGACCTTCCGGAGCTTTAGTGTCTATTCGCTCTAGATGACCTAGCCATCTCAGTAGTTGGCTTTTCAATTTTGTGACTAGGTCGATGTCGGTGTACAGCGCGCCCAGTTCGATGTTGTATCGTCTTCTCCATTCCCCGTCTATGCAGACGGGACCAAAAATCACCCGGAGAATCTTCCTCTCAAAACACCCTAACGCGTTCTCATCCACCGTTAACAATGTCCATGTCTCTGCACCATACATCAGGACTGGGATGATGAGCGTTTTATATTTATAACGACATTTTAGTTGCTCGAGAGAGGGCTTTGCTTCTCAATTGCCTTCTTAGCCCAAAGAAACAGCGATTGGCAAGAGTAATTTGATCTCAACACAGGTATCATTCGCTGAATTTATAGCGGATCCTAGGTATATAAAGTCTCTGACTACTTCAAAATTATCCAGAAGTTTAATTCGATGCTAATTCTATGGCACTAAGATCACAGGTAACAATTTAAATTTATATCTATTTCTTAAGGCTTAAGGCGGAAATATAATTTAACAAAATTTGATTCCTAAGAGAAATCTGCGTGTCAGTGATTTTAAATCTCCCCACTAATTCTAAGTGGACCATCAGCCTTCAGTTACACCGCACTGAGATCAACACCAAGTCCAACCCCGCCATACTATCACCGCAATCTTGCTCTCAAATTACAGTCCAGTCCCAGCATCCCCTTGACGTTCTAGGTCAACAGCTCCATCAGCAAGCAATATACAGCAACTGTAATTGAACAAAATTTCACTGCACACATCAGCAGTTCAGCATTCACTGTTAATGACGAATAAAGTAGACCTCTCTCCAGCATATCGAATTCAATCATCGACGCCGACGACGACGAGTATGACGATGACGATGCCGATGAGAATGGTTATACGCGACACGTCTGTTGCTATTGATTGCAGCCAATTTATGGCTGTACAGCATGCTGCCTTCCCCACCACGCCTCGTCACAACCCGAACACTACATAGTCATACTCGTATTTCATATACCTATGTTTATTATAGAATCGAGTTGGTTGCACAAATGCACATACTTGTGCATTGAGAATGGCAAAAGCTACCAAAAGTGTCACTTACGGTGGTGGTGTGTTGGAATAATGGTGCGACGCGGCGAGGAGAAAAGAAGGTGACGCGTCGTCGGTGGATATGGCAAGAGGTTAGAAGAGGCTGCACTGTAGCAGCAATCTGTTGATTTTATGATTTTTGCATGACAGTTACACGTGCTGGTCTAGCCTTTGATGGTTGCATGCATGATGGAATACTCCACACTGCAAACATATACATATACATACATAATGTATCCACATAAATAGTCAATATGGCAGCAACTCTTTTAAGCCCGCTTGAGCAATATCAGTGATTTTTCTTTTCAAGTCTGGTAGACGTCGAGGGTCGAGGGTTTGTTGTGAAAATTGATTCAGCTGAAAGACGCGGAGAAATTTGCATGCCAATCGATACATTTTGATGGGAAATTGAGAGTAGGGCTTCACTTTGTATGGCAGAGTTCACTGCAATGAAAGCATTAATTGAATGACAATAAATTTATTGCACGTGCTTAAGAAAAATTTTCAATAATTTCTAACTTCTTGCTGGAAAATTGTAACGTGATAACTTCAATCAGTATTTTTACTTAAGAATTGGATTGAATAACATTATTACATCAAGATAAGTCGACAAGGTTAATTCAAAACCTTGGAAGTAGCTTGTATGAGTAAGGTATTGTCTCAATTCCAAATAAAGTGCTTCTACGGTAACCATGGAATTAATGAACTCAAAACAAGTCTCTACATAACTTTAAGCAAAAGGATAAAAATGTGCCACCTGAATTCTTGAGAACTCGAGAAATACCTCAGGAGTTCAACGATGCAAAGGAAATAAAGGAATGAAATACTTAACTTTTATTTTATATTTTGTTTTGTCTATCAATTCTTGGAATAGAAATAAATAAAATAATGATTGAATAATATTATCAGACATGTCAAAAGATATGTTCTTGTAGGCTTTAAGTTTGTTTTTGATTCAAAAAAATCCATAGTCTGCTACTAATTCCTTACTTAATGAATTATATAGGTATGTACTCGTACAGTTGCAAAAGTTTTGAAAATGTATTCTTCCACCCTGACAAAACTCCTGCATAAGCCTCTTCGTCTGTTCTTTTCTACTGGTCTCTTCCCGGATTGGCCAAACTGTATATCATCACACATCTCCATAGTCTTTCGTGAACCATTTGCTGCTCACAGAATTTGACTCTGTGATGATCTGTGCTCTGTGGTCACAGGCAGTTAACTGGTAAAGCAGTTTCTTCTGGGTTGGTTGGTATGATGCTCTCAAACATCAAATGTTGGAATCGATTTCAGTATTTATTTCTTACCATATCTGTGGATATAAATGAAGAAATAATTTGACGTCTAATGTCAAGTGGTCTGACATTTGTGTGCTTCTTACCTTCACATATGAATATTGAAGGATTGAGTTGGAATTCTAGGCCAAGAATGTAAATGTAATGGGGTATATAAATGCTGTAACTATGAAAAACTTTTTTTTCTCAAAACCTGCTCCACAGATTTTCAAATTTTTTTTCTCATAAATTCAAATTTATCTAACGAATAAAATGGCGTACTTTTTTTTTAGCTTAAATTAGTTTAAGTATTTATTTCAGAATTTTGAATTATTTTTTCTTTGATTGAGCCGATTTAATATTTTGTTATTACTAAAGTTAGATTATAAATAATTTTGTATGGTGGTTAAGTAGTAATAAATTTTCTAATTTTCCGCTCAATTTTCTAAATATTTTTTCTTTCATAAGAACCTTCTCCTGACAATAACAAAAAACAACAAAGAAAGAATTTGCGAAATCGGACCAGTCGTTCACGCGTGATGCCGTGACCAAGGGAAATAAGGATTTATCTATATATATAAAAAGAAGTTACATTTCCTTGTTAATCTTATAACTCAAGAACCAGAGAACCGATTGACACAAAAACAGTTTGTTCCTACATATGAGGAGGTGGTATGTGTGAAGTTTGTTTGGAATCGGTGCAGCTGTTCCTGAGTTATGACATTTTATGTGAGTAATGCTTAACACGCTAGCTACGCTTCGTGATGCATCAATTGCATCCCCACCAAATCAAATTCGTATGTTATTTGCGATAATAATATCAACATGTTTTCCATCAAATATACTGGAATTGTGGAATAAATACAAAGATTTCATGGCTGAAGACATTTTGATTCGACTTCGACATCGTTCCAATGATCCTGCATTGCTGCTGACATTGGAAATCTAAAATGAAGCCTTTATAATGATCGAAGATTTGTGCCTTACGATAGCAAATAAAGCATTAGTGCAATTAGGATTGACTCCACCAAATCTTTCCAATGCATGATTTATTTGAACGAGAATTGCAATGCGAACACAAATTCGATCGTGATGAATTGCGTGCATTCGTACAAACGTATACTCCATAGGGCTGGCAACGAGACCGAGACTAGTCTCGGTCTCGTCTCGGTCTCGTCAACGAGACGAGACTCCTTTAAAAGTACCGAAGACGAGAACGAGACGAGAGCGAGACGAGACCGTATTTTCGGTACCCAAATTCGACGAGAGTTGCGCTGGTCTCGGCGGTCTCGGTGGTTTGGTTTCGGTTTTCACTATAAGAAAATTTTGTTTTTATTTCATTATTGTTTAGTATATAATCATATTCAATTTTTATAATATTCACAAGTTTTTTTTGCGAAATATTATATACGCGTTAACATATTAAACCATATATGTGTGTACATAGTTATACAGAGATAGGCGCATTGCGAAAATCCAGAGAACAATACGTACGATTAATGTATGCATGGCGTTGCTTCCTTTTGGGTGACATTTGGTAAAAAATATTGTCAAAACGTCAAAATATAGTTCGTTGCCTAGCTGTCAAGCAATGAGCTGTCAAAATCCAATGAAGGATGGCTCCGATTTAAATGGATTAAAAAACCTCTACAAAAGTCAAATTTTAGCTCAGAAAATTATAAATTTTTCGATTTAATTTATTGCTCTGGAAAACGTTGATTTTAGACCTTTTGGGTGACATTTGGTAAAAAAAATAATACCCAAATATTAAGATATAGTAAGTTGCCTACCTGTCAAGTCATGAACTGTCAAAATCCATTCTTCCGCTTTAAATAGATTAAAAAACCTCTGCAACATTAAAATCTTACCTCGGAAAATTCGAAGTTTTTCCGATTTTATTTTTGGCTTCGGAAAAATGTGATTTAAGGCCTTTTGGATGAGGTTTGAAAAAATATATTTTAAAAACGTCCAAGTATACAGTCCTATTCTGTTAAACGTTCACGTGAATATTTGTATTCTGCTATCCGACGGAAAAAACGAATTGTTTCAATAAGTATATAAATTTCTATCAAAAATAAATAAATTTTAACAATAAGAATTAAACAAAAAAAATATTAGTAAAGCTTTGGACTCAAAAGATAGAAGACATTTGAAAATATTTAAATAGTGAAAAATTGAGTGAAATATTCGCGTGAATTGAAAGATAGCAGAATAGGGCTGATAGTTTATTGCCTACCTGCCAAGCCATGAACTGTCAATTTCATCGAAGGATTGCTCCGATTAAAATGGATTAAAAAAACTGTAAAAAATTCAAATTTTATCTTGGAAATAAGGCTCTTCAAAGGTGTCTGATAACGTTACTTCACAGCCTATTTTGTACGCTATCACACACCTTTGAAAACTAAATTCGCACAAAATGTAAGCCATTCGGAGCGCGGATTCGGATTCGATTTACACAAGTAAAACTTACTCGTTTCAAGTGAAGTCTATGGCCTTAACTTCATGGACCTACGTAGTGCAGAACAATTTTTTTAGTTTATGAGTTGTTTAGCATAAGCAACGTACAAGGATATATCATTATTAGATTCATTCATAATTGACAAGCACAATAAAGTTGGAAAAGATGTGCAGATGCCAAGTTTGACCGAATTCTTAGGATCCATATTGTACGTTGATTTTCACCAAGTTTCCCAAGCTTAAGTTTTTTTTTCTATGGGTTTTGACAGCTAAATGTGAAAATTTGTACCAATTCGTACGATTTTTCACGTTACCAAACACTAAAATCGGAGCAGTCCTTCAATGGATTTTGACAGCTCATGGCTTAATAGGTAGACAACATACTATATTTTGACGATTTGATAATATTTTTTCCCAAATGTCATACAAGAGGCTTAAAATCAACTTTTGCCGGAGGAAAAAATTTCGAATTTTTTGAGGTAAAATTTGAATTTTGAAGAGGATTCTTAATCCATCTAAATCGGAGCGATGCTTCAATGGATGTTGACAGTTCAGGACTTGAAAGGTAGGCAGCTTAATATATCTTGACATTTGAACAATATTTTGTTTTCGAAATTTCACCTAAAATGTGTAAAATCAACTTTTTAGGGAACAATAAATTAAATCGATAAATTTCGATTTTTTTTAGGTAAAATTTGAATTTTGTAGACGTTTTTTTTTAATTCATTTAAATCGGAGAAATCCTTAAATGGTTTTTGACAGGTCGTGGCTTGACAAAAACGGTTAATTTATTTTTTAAGAAATCGAGCGTTGTATGTAGGTACTCTTTTTTTTAAATATTTTATTTACTTTTGCTATGAAATATATTTACTTACACAATTCTTCCAAAATGGTATTTCCACTTAACTCAAAAGACAAAACAGACTCACGAGTGTGTTTCATACATTTTCCCGCATTTTTCTTACCGACGAACTGCTGAGATACCACAACCATACTCTATATTTGCAATCCGAACAATGCTTCTTATCTTTACTTACATCTTCTTACTACCAAAAAAAAACTCGAAAGAAACCAAGAGTAAGGATGATACCAACACCGAGACCGAGACCGAGACCGAGACCGAGACCGAGACCGAGACGAGATCGCACATTAAAATTTTCTCGAGAAAAAGGCGATACCAAGGCCGAGACGAGACTTGGTTAGGCGAAACCTGGACCGAAACCGAGACGAGACTGAAATTTTTCGATTTTGACGAGACCGAGACGATATTAACAAAAGTCTCGCCTGGTCTCGTCTCGTTGCCAGCCCTAATATTCCACAATTAAATGATCAACAAAAACATGCATATGAAAAAAGTGATGCAAGCTGTCAATGATAACAGTGGTGGATTGTATTTTTTGGATACACCTGGCGGCACTGGAAAAACATTTTTGATTTAATTGATACTGGCAACAATTCGGTCGGAACAAAAAATCACATTGGCACTTGCTTCTTCCGGTATTGCAGCTACATTAATTGATGGCGGCCGCACAGCACATTCCGCCTTGAAATTGCCATTGAACATGCAAGCAATTGAAACACCAACATGCAATATTTCAAGGAGTTCTGGAATGGCTAAAGTCTTGCAACAAACATCCATTATTTTATGGGACGAGTGTCCAATGGCGCATAAAAAATCTTTGGAAGCCTTAAATCGAACATTACAAGATTTAAGGCGGAGTTCACAGCTGTTTGGCGGTGCATTATTATTGTTATCTGGTGATTTCCGTCAAACGTTGCCTGTTGTTCCGAGATCAACACCTTCTGATGAAATTAATGCATGTTTGAAAAGTTCATTTTTGGGGGCACACGTACAAAGGCTTTCGTTGACGACCAATATGCGTGTGCGTCTTCAAAATGATTCATCAGCACGTGAGTTTTCAAAGCAATTGCTGAAGATTGGCGATGGAAAGATTGAAAGTGATCAAAATGGGTTTATCACGTTACCGAATAATTTTTGCATAATTGTATCATCAAAACAAGAAATCATTGATCGAGTTTTTCCAAATATTGTACAAAATTACAATAACCATGATTGGTTACGAGAACGTGCAATTTTAGCACCAAAAAATATCAATGTCAATGAAATCATTTTCCACATCCAGGTAAAATTGCCAGGTGATTCGGAAACGTACAAATCTATTGATACTGCTATGAATGATGAAGACGCACTCAATTATCCGGTCGAATTTTTAAATTCGTTGCAACCACCAGGCATGCCACCGCATTATTTGAATTTGAAAGCTGGTTCATCGTTTATACTTCTCCGAAATCTTAATGCACCAAAACTTTGTAATGGGACGAGACTTTCAGTGAAGAAATTGATGCCACATTTAATTCCATCAACAATTCTCACTGGCAAAGCAAAAGGTGAAATTGTACTAATACCGCGCATCCCATTAATACCAACGGACACGCCATTTGTATTCAAACGTCTTCAATTTCCCGTGCGTTTATCCTTTGCTATGACCATTAATAAAGCTCAAGGACAAACTCTTCAAGTGTGTGGTGTGAATTTGGAGGAACCGTGCTTTTCACATGGACAATTATATGTAGCATGTTCCAGAGTGGGAGCCCCAAAAAATATATTTATACATACACCACACAATCAAACAAAAAATGTTGTATACACTATTGTATTGAATTGATGTACAACTTTAGCATTATAAATAAAATCCTTTTAAAGAATCGCCATTGAGTTGATTTATTACAAAATACATATTTTTTCTTGGGCGTAGCAACGCGCGCCGGGTCCCGCTAGTTTATATATATATATATACATAGTCTTCTATTTAAAACTAGTTTCTTAACCTATTGCACACGTTGTACTATTAAATTTGGCAACGAATTAAATATTTAGCAAAATATAAGCAAATGATGTTTTCTCTTGGTGTAGTCATTTTGAATGATACCGACAACGCCGCACGGATACAATTGAAACCAGACTGTCACTTCGATTCCATATTAATTCTATATTTCGAACCCGCGCGGGTTCCCCCCATTATACGTGGATCGAAATCTCAATTTGGATTCGATTCGTTACCCGAATCCACTCATATAATCGGTGTAATTGTCTAATCAATTCTTCTATAAGGACATGGGAAGTTCACTAGTATACAAATTGCAGTTCGATGCAGGGTTAAATAGGCTTATGTTGTTTGAAGTGTAAAATCCAGTTACGAAAAACATCGCCTTAAAGCTCTTATCAAAAACCATGCCAAAACTCGAATGGTCCACCATCCAACAAACTTTCTTTTATTTTCTATCACATTCTGTCCTCAGTCAGCACTTGAAGTCATATTTTTTTTCGCTTTCCAGTCAATGTTAAAGAAATTGAATTATATTAATTATAATAAAAAATATAATTTAACACTTGATATTTTCGTTGTCATCCATTCAAAAATATTTTTATAAAAAAACTATCACATTGTGGATTATTGAAACACTAGCTAAGGTGGGTTGTCTAATTGACAGACCAGGGTGGTTTTGGTTTGGCAAAAATTTATATTTCTTTGCTATGTGGACCAAAATAAATCGTTAAATTGCATTCTTCTCCAAGGAGCGCTAAGAGCTTTATATACTTTAGAATATGTATAATCTATTTTTTTTAATGAAATATTGGAATTTAAGATGAAAATAAGGAAACTATGAACAAGATTCAATGCCTTGTGAGATGTCATTGTTGCAAAATTATTCGCGTTTATTATTATAACTAGTTAGAATTATTAGTATTATTAATATTATAACCAAAACACGACCGCAAGGCAGAAAATTATCAAACGTTTGATAATAAAAGATCGATCTGTCAAATCGCAAATCAATGACGAATAAGCACAAAAGGAAAGGACGAATAAAATTTCAACAAGCAGCGAAGAATGTCGGCACCACGACTTGCAAGGGGGTAGGTTCAGCGAAAATAATATATTGTTATAATGATAAAAAAAACGATGCTGTAAAAAAAAGAGTAAAATTATAACTTTAATTATTTATACTCTACCACAGGACCGTAGCATCTGAAAATAAAAGGGCGCCAGCATTTTTTTTTTGTTTTGAAGGAAATTACAAACCTTCTGAAGCGAAATAGACGGTGAAAACAATTCTTTTAGAAATGACAACAGAATTTTTATTCCCGAATTGGGACGATAATACTGATTTTTATTGTTTGGGAAACATTTTCATACAGGATGCAAAACCCAAAATCTTTTCAATTATATTGAACAAAGAATTGATATCTATAAGTACAAAAGAAAGCTCCGTAAAATCGAACGCTATTCCTTTGTCCCGAATGAATAAAGAAAGTCCTGCAATTTCAGGATAATTTAATCGAAATAAATGCACACGAATTTTTTTTTTAAGTTGCTAAAAGACAATCACCAAATTGATTCAACCACTAATAAGCTCAAAGGATACCTAGAAGAATAAAAAAAACTCGTGGTCACGGGATGAGACTGTCTCATCGTTTGAAACTTCTTCGAAACGTCGGGAAAAAGAAATAGAAAATATTTCTAACATTTAACGCGGTAAGTTCTGAAAAATTTAAACTTTATATGATATGAATATCATTAGCGAAAATAATAACCTAAAAACTCTACATATCTTTTTTTGTTCTAACTTTCCTTTTCTTATAGTATCTTACTTTTCCTTCCTCAGTTCAAATCCTCCTTTAACTTTCTGCACAAGAACACCCACTTTTCAAAATTTCTCTGATTTATTTTCTTTAAAAAAATTAAACCAACATTAAATTTTCCAAATTTCTATTTTCTACTTTTTCACTTTCTAATTCTTTTCTAAGTTCTCTTCTCGATACTTAATTCGCTCGATCAGAAGTGTCTGTCCGTATTTTTTAATGTCCCTTCGAACCTCTTCTTTTCTATCAACCCCGTGATTTCGGCCAATGGGGATCCGCGGACTTCGATTTCGTCATTCGACAGCTATATTCAGCTATGTGGCTGAAGAGTGTCAACGTTGACGAAATCCGATGATCCTACTTACTCACACGCATTACCCCGGCTATGCTTTATTTTCATGTATTCGCTGACCGCTGGTTTCACTGCCAGGAGCGGCGAAAACGATGAACTCATCCAGCCATTTCCTCCTATTTTCTACAATCCTATTTAGAGAAAATTAAAAAGAAACAGAAAGTGCCAGAAATCAAGAAAATTCAATTTCGAACGAACTCATCATTTTTCCCCTCCAAATTACTAATAAAACCCCAGAAGTATAAAAGGAAGTATCGACAAGCGGAAAGGAAAAATAAATACCATATTGCAAAATTTTTCGAAAGGGAAGTTGGCAATTATTTTCCTACTGGTGATTTCATACAACAAAAATTCGTGGGCTTTAGTCAGAGTAAACAAAATTGGGGATAAGAATTTAGCGTTCCAATTTGTATAGAGTATAATAATAATTAATAAATGTATGGTGGGCATTCGGACATTCTCTATCGAGTGACATCTTTCGGGGACCAAAGGTCCTCCGAACTTTTAATGTTTGTATGGTTGCAGGTATTTCAGATCACCTGTCGGATTATTCCAAAATACGCTCAGTGTACAGACCGCCCGTTTGTCATAAATTACATTGTGACGTCCATATTTTTTCTTCAAAGTACTTAGAGAGCGTACCGATGGCTGATGGACCCACTCCCTCTCAGAAAATTGAAGAAAACACGTGTATAACATAACAAAAGAAATAGCAAGGAATAAGGTTTGGGAAGCTTTAGAGAATGATTTTACCCGCGGAAAATTTTTCGTGACATCATGAAACGTCAAAAAATCCCGGGGAAAATAAAAACGAGTAAAGTTTACAATTATTATTTAATATCAGTTTTACCGCAGGTTTAATTTTTTGATGAGAATGAAAAAATGAGTCATTTTGAAAATAAATCAGTCCCATTAAAAAATCTCTTAAGCTTATAATAATACCTTTTATATATAACTAAAATAAATACTTTGAAAACATACAACAAATATCAAATTCATAAATATTATTAAATTAACTCAATTTAAATAAACGACATACCTACATATATTACATATTTCACAATAAACTATGTATTTTGGACAATATACAAGAGTATTATGATTAAAATTTAAAAAGTCTTAAGAACACATTTTTTAAAAAAGTAAACAAATAGGAACAATTCAATAATAAGAAAAAAAGTAAGATAACAAATAAACAAAGCAAAAGCATAGCTATTTCTTAATCTGTAGTCCAAACTTTATCGTTTGAGGCACATAACTCCTTTGCAAACATAATCTCGTAATTCTAATTTTAAAACATCCATCCGAAACTCTTCTATGTTTTATCCACAGGAAGGAAAGGAAATAGAAGTGTAGTTCAGGCTATTCAATCTTTTAAAACATTTTCTGCTAAATGAAATAAAAGTCCCTTAAATTATAAATTGACTCGTTCTTCAAAAATTGAGTCATTTCTGAAAAAGATGAGTCGTCCCTGAGTCAACCTAAAAAAATTAGTCCCGTTTGACTCAAATGCCATGTTCAATATATTGTCAACTTTTTCGGTCGCAACTACCGCTATTTGGGACCGTGATCGCTGACGACAAGCACAAGATGTGTGTGAAGGGATCGATGCCGATGATGTTCTATGCTACTGCAATGTTTGTGCTATTTTCGATCCATGATGTTGAGTTGATTGTAGGGCAAACGATGTGTATATTTCGGTCGCAACCACCGCTATTTGATAGCGGCCAATATTAAATGATGGTGTGCACAATTGCATTGATTGGCTTTGGCCTACATTTGTTGTGAATGTTGCTATTGATGGTGCTGAGGGAACAAAAAAGCAAGGAAATATAGGGTGATATTTCTGTTGCTTGGTAGCCATCTAATCAAAAAATAAAAAAATAAGACTTCGAAGCTAACTATAATTTCCAATGACTTTAAAATTTAGGAAATTTCCTCCTAGAAGAATATAAGTTGCAAAATTTGCATGCAGTATCCACCGATTAAAATATTTTGTGGGTTGGCAATGATTTCACGGAAAACAATTCCAAGGACAACGATTTCCCGGAAAACAATTTCCCGCAAAACGAAGTCCCGTATAACGATTGCCAATTCCCCTCATTTGCTACTTTTATCTGTGAAACTAATAGATACTATTTTAGGGTTGGGGTCAGAAGACCGAAATTGCGAAAACCCAAAATCCCGAAAATCCAGAATCCCGAAAACCCAGATTCTGGATTTTCGGTTTTGGGTTTTCGGGATTTAGAATTTCTGGATTGTGTCCGGGGGAGAGTACGATAACTATGGCGCCAAGATATAATAACGGTATTTGGTAGAGGGGCTTAATACAAGCATTTTTTACTATGGTAGGGGGGTCTATCTCCCCTCGTTTAGGCGGGAGGGGCAATTTTATAAAAATGTACTTAAAATCTTTGAAAAAAAAATATTAAAAAAGAAGGGCAACACTTACAGTTATAAATTATACCTTTTTCAAAAGTCCGAACTCTACAATTTATAATTAATTTTAAATAAAGTTGTTTTAGTCAATAGTTTTTTAAATAATTGACTTCAAAGTCAAAATTTATGAAAAAAAAGTTACAAAAATCACTTTGAATATTATTTTTCTCATGATTATGGATATCGATAAAAAAATAATTGATGTAGTTAACTGCTCCAATTATTTTTTTATTAAACACAGAAAACTACTTCTCTTTATGTCTTCTAGTTTTTAAGATATGTAACTGAAAAATAGTAAAACTATACTTGTTCTTTAAACCCAAAAGATTCTTTAATTTTAAAGAAACTTTGCATATAATAAAATTTTCACCCTCCCCAAAGCCTATAGTGAGCCCAAGCAGGGGGGTTGCAGGGGGGCAGCATGCCCCCCCTTAGGCATCTCACTGTTTGCATCGTAAATTTCATATATACCTTTGTGATTTTATTACAGTTAATGCGGTTATTTACCAACCGAACTTTGCACTTTTTGAATTTTCCACGGTCATTAAAATATCACAACACGGAGGTGGAGTAGACGTTTTGGAGGGAATTAACCCGATTTCTTCTAAAAACGGGATACTTTTTTCGTTTGTTGACACCAAATCCCCAAACGAACAAAAAATCGAAAAATTATTTAATTTTGGGTGAAGAAGTGGATGCTTAGCCGCCATTCTTAAAAAGGAAACACTACTCTTTCAAACGTTAAATGAAGAATGGCTTTGGTAAACAATAACCTGCACCAAACCTGTATAAAAATAACGGTACAAACATCGAATGCTTGGTCTTGTTTTTTATGATCTAACTATATACATACTTTTTACTGTGGCTGCATTATATGTGTGTACATAGTTATATGCATATCTATGTATGACACAAACACATGTGCATATTAAGAAACTATGAGAATTTGCTGCCGTTGTGTTGTCGTAAAGGTAATGCAAATTTTTTTATAATGCAATAAATTTTCATGCTCAAATATTTAAAAAAAGAGATTGAAATGGACATGACATATGTACATACGTTTATGTATATAATATCAATTATTTTTTTTAATCCAGATTCTTTACATGCAAAAGACACTTTACATGCACCCATCTGATACAAAATTATTTTTTTTTTGTTTTTCAATTTTCTCAAAAACTAGAAAACATAGAAACGAATAGTTTTCAGTGTTTGATTAAAAAATAATTAGAACAGTTAACTGCATCAATTACTTCCTTATTGGTGTTTATAATCATGAGAAAAATGATACTCAAAATGATTTTTTTAACTTTTTTTTCATAAATTTTGAGTTTGAAGTCAATTATTTCAAAAACTATTGACTGAAACAACTTTACTTAAAATTTATTATAAAGTGTAGAGTTCTGACTTTTGAAAAAGGTATAATTTATAACGGTAAGTGTTGCCGTTCTTTTTTAATATTTTTTTTAAAGATTTTAAGTAAATTTTTATAAAATTGCCCCTCCCGCCTAAACGAGGGGAGATAGACCCCCCCTCCCATAGTAAAAAATGCTTGTATTAAGCCTCTCTACCAAAAACCGTTATTATATCTTGGCGCCAAAGTTATCGTACTCGTGCCTGTGTCCGTCTCCCACTATTTTTGATTTTTAACATTACGCAGAATTGAATTATTTATTTTTAATTTTAAAAGAGGATTTTATTTTTTTCATCACTCCGCTTAAGGAAGCATGCTGTCCCGCAACTCCCAATCTGGTCAAATATAGGATTTGGGGTGGGGTCGAGTTTTGGTGTATATGTGGCGGACGGACCTCCACATGCTAACACACCATAAACAAAAATGAATGGTTTAATTTCGGAACGCATTCCAGTTTTGACAATTTGTTCGGAGAGAACGAAATGACCAGAGAGTCATGCAACGCGACTCTTCTGACTAGAGTAAAGCCCTGTAAAAATCTTCCACTTTCCTTGTAAGCTGCCTGGCTGGTGAAAAGACTGGCATTCTACTTTTGACTGCTGCCGCCATTACACATCACCTAAAAAGTTAAAATAGTTATATTGTTAATTGCGTTCTATTGTATTAAAAAAATTAAGTCTTTATCTCTCGCACTATTTGTATCAATATTAAGTAATAAAATAAAAAGTACTTTTGGTCAATTGTCTAACCGGCAGCAACCGGCAGCAGTGGTAGTATTATTGCGATAAACATCATCTTCTCATTTTGAGACGACGCACTTTGGAGTGAATTAATTACCAGAGGCATACCTCGGCGTATTCACCTATTTGGATATTTTATCTACCCTTGGAGCGGACAATCAAAGAAAAGGGAGTATTGTTTGTTGATTGGGTACTGTTTGCCCAAATTGGTGACCCCGACGTGATACGAGTGCAGAAGCGCTCAAGCAGATTGTTCGACCCAAGTGTCTGCAGAATTTTGTCGAGTACTCGGTTGCTGTGTCGCCAAAAGCGGCATCAATTTCCCATCTCACCACCGGCGAGCTACCACCAGACAACCCAGGCAAATTTGGGGTTAAAAAAAAAAAAAAAAAAAAAAAAAAAAAAAAAACATCAGACCATCAGCACCGGCACATATATACACCGTTCGTTTTTGGTTTGACAACGGCATCATTTCAGGCAACGGTACACAGCACCGCTTGTTTTTTTTTGTGTGCTAACGGCAACAGCAGTGCTGCATGAACCAGTTATTCTTCTTTGTGCATAGTGGCAAACAAATCAAACAACCAAAATTAAAAAAAACTTGTGCCTGCAGAACAATTTGATACGAGATCCGTTTGACAGCAGCGTGGAGAATCCGAAACCCTGTGCTGAAGAAAAATCAGCAATAGATGAGCAAACTCCGCAACAAAATTTTTATTATTATCTTTTTGTATTATTCATGTAGTCAATATTATAATAAACTTGTCCAGTGCTTTTCGCTTTAGACATTTAGTAAAGTACATTTCATTCTTGTTTCCAGCGCTTCTCGCTTGCTTTTCTCATTTGTTCAGCTAACATGATGTTAATTCTGTTTAACAATTTTTCATTCGTTTTTACTGATTAATTTTTATTTTTTATTCTATGTTATATCTACGGTCCTGAGTACTGGTGGAAGCAAATCAAATCAGAATGCCCGACACACCCGATCCAGTTGCACATCCTCTGCAGAGCACTGTGGATAACCGAAGCTCGTCAAGCCCCGTCAGCCTTGCCGGAAGCAACACGGAGTCTTCCAATGCTCAAGTAAGCGCACTTAATTTTAAAAATTTGCCTTTTTGGCCGGATAACCCGGACGTTTGGTTCAAGGTCCTGGAAGGGCAATTCGCGGTAGCCCAAATTAGGTCGGATAATTCAAAGTATTTTACGGCACTCGGTCTCTTAGACACGCGTACGGTTAATATGTGTAGGGACATTATCATGAATCCGCCCGGAAGCGGCTTATACGAGCACTTAAAGTCAACCATTCTCTATCGCCTCATCGAATCTGAGGATGTTCGGCTACAGAGATTGTTGCACGATACCGCTCTTGGGGATAAAAAACCCAGCGAACTTTTGAGGGAAATGCGTGCGCTATCCGGGAATAATTTTCAAGATTCGGTTTTAAAAAGTTTATGGTTGCAACGATTGCCTCAAACAGCTCAGGCTATTTTAACTTGTTCAGCTGATGGTTTAGATAGTCTCGCTCAGACGGCGGATAGAATTGTTAGGTTGGTTCCGAATTCAAATGAGGTTTTCACTGTAGGTAGTAATTCTCGCGAAACAAATCAATTTTCGGAGGCTACAAAAAACAGCGTTTCACCTTTGGAGGAACTCCAGTTAGAGGTGGCAGCTTTACGTCGGCAGGTAACTCAACGCTCTAGACGAGATAGGTCAGCGTCTCCGCGCCCAGAAGGTAACTCTCGTGAGCGATTTAATCAATGGTGTTGGTACCATCGTCGGTTTGGCGATCGAGCGCTTAAATGCGATCCACCTTGCTGTTTCAGAAACCGTAATCGAAACTTTTCGGAAAACGGAATGCCCAATCGTTAGCGGCTTGCGATTCGGGCACATTCTTTTCAAATTGCCGTCTATTTATTCAGGATTCAGCGAACAAATTCAATTTTTTAATCGATTCGGGGGCGGATATTTCGGTTTTACCCGCGACTGTGGCAATTAAAAGGAGTCGTCCTAAGTCGAATCAACTTTTCGCCGCTAATGGCTCTTCAGTTGCAACTTACGGTCGCATACGACTCGTTCTTGACTTAGGATTGCGTCGAAAGTTTTCTTGGGTTTTTGTGTACGCCAATGTAAGCAAACCCATTTTAGGCGCCGACTTTCTTAGAAACTTCGGACTTCTTGTCGATTTAAAAAATAGTCGTCTCGTCGATCCTCAATCTAACTCTATCTCATTTGGCAAACTTAAGCAAGATTCTACGCAAACACTTTCAGTTTTAGCTCAAGGCTCAGTCGATGAAAACATTCATCAATTAATTAAAGAGCACAATATCGTTTCTAGGGATAATGTCTTTGTACGACCAGTACAACATGACGTTAAGCACGCAATTCTCACTGGGTCTACACGACCAATCAACAGAAAGCCACGTCGTCTCCCTCTAGATAAATTGAAAGCTGCCAAAAAAGAATTTGATTTTCTACTGCAACAGGGCATTTGCCGACCAAGCAGCAGTCCTTGGGCTACACCTTTGCACCTAGTTCTCAAGAAAAATGGCGAATGGAGACCCTGTGGTGACTATCGGTTACTCAACGCGGCCACTCAACCCGACAGTTATCCGATATCGCACATTCAAGATTTCGGTCACCAGCTGCATGGCCAGACAATTTTTTCAACAATCGATTTAGTACGCGCCTACCACCAAATACCTATTGATGAGGCTGACATTCCCAAAACAGCTATTACAACTCCATTCGGACTTTTTGAGTTCACTAGAATGACGTTTGGTCTAAGGAATGCTTCCCAAACGTTTCAGCGTTTTATGCACTCGATTCTTCGAGACCTTCCATTCTGCTTTTCATACATTGACGACATCTTGGTCGCTTCAAAAAACTTAGCCGAGCATTTGCGTCATCTCAAAATTTTATTCGAGCGGTTAGAAAGATTCGGTCTCGTCATAAATACCGAAAAATGTAATTTCGCCAAAAGAAATGTTACATTTCTTGGGCATCTTATTTCGGGTGAGGGAGTTAAACCATGCCCTAGCAGAGTGGAAGCTATTGCTAATGTCAAGCTTCCTAAAAGTGTTTCTGAGTTGAGGCGTTTTTTAGGAATGTTAAACTTTTACAGACGCTTCATACCTAGGGCAGCTTCTGTACAATTTTCATTAACTAAATTTCTCAAAGGAAAAAAGAAAAAGAACGACAAAACTCCTATCGAATGGACCTCCGAAACAACCACCGCGTTTCAACGCTGCAAAGATGAACTTTGTCGAGCCACTCTGTTGGTATTTCCAAGGCCAAACGCCAAGTATTCGTTATGTGTTGACGCTTCAGATTTTGCGATCGGTGGAGTCTTGCAACAATGGAATGAAAAGATTTGGCAACCGCTTTCATTTTTTTCAGCCAAACTAAATCGCGCTCAATCCGGCTACAGCACGTATGATAGAGAGCTGTTAGCAATCTACCTCTCTATTAAGCACTTTCGCCCATTTCTGGAAGCACAAAATTTCACGATTTTCACAGATCACAAGCCTCTCACTTTCGCTTTTCGGCAAAAACCTTCAAAGGCTTCACCTCGACAGCTTCGCTACCTCGATTTAATTGGACAATTTTCGACCGACATTCAATACATTCCTGGTTCGGAAAATATTGTCGCAGATACACTTTCGCGACTTGAGGAAATTACACTACCAACACAAATCGACTTTCAAACTATCGCCAAGGCACAAGCCAACGACCAAGAGCTGCACGATTTGCGTTCTTCTGAAACGTCTCTACGTTTTGAAAAGGTCATTATTCCTGGCACAACGGAATCAATCATATGCGATACTTCAACCAGTTTCCCTCGTCCATATATACCAAAAGATTTGCGAAAGTCAATTTTTGTAACCATTCACGGCCTAGCCCATCAAGGTGTACGTGCATCAGTCAAAGCAATATCAAAACAATTTATTTGGCCAGGCATCAACAAAGATTGTCGCAATTGGGCAAAAGCTTGTCTAGCCTGCCAAAAATCAAAAATTACGAAGCATGTCAAAAGCCCTATTGGAAATTTTTCTCCGGTTTCCAGGCGATTCGATGAAATCCACATCGATCTGGTAGGTCCTCTTTTACCTTCAGAAGGTTTTCGATATATACTCACCATGATTGATAGGTATACACGTTGGCCAGAAGCGATTCCAATTCCTGATATTACAGCCGAAACAGTTGCGGACGCAATGTTTACAAATTGGTTTTCTCGGTATGGAATACCGTCAATCATCGTAACCGATCAAGGTTCTCAATTTGAATCCGCATTATGCAACGAATTTTGTAAACGTCTTGGAATCAAACACCATCGCACCACTGCATATAACCCAAAAGCAAATGGATTCCTTGAACGCTGGCATCGCACCCTTAAAGCAGCCCTCAATCATAATGACATTCAGTGGTCTAGAAGACTGCCACACGTTTTAATGGGACTCAGAGCAACTTACCGTGAGGAATTCGAAGCTACCTCAGCTGAATTAGTTTTCGGTCAAAATATTCGTTTACCTTCGGATTTCCTAACAACCAACAGAACAGATCTTCCTCAATCTGAATTCGTCAAGGAGCTTTATCGTCATTTTGACACCGTTCGTCCTTCCGCAC
This sequence comes from Philhelius pedissequus, assembly GCA_910595825.1. NCBI lineage: Eukaryota > Metazoa > Arthropoda > Insecta > Diptera > Syrphidae > Philhelius > Philhelius pedissequus. The sequence continues at coordinate 265,252,054 of OU343160.1, forward strand.
CTTCGCGTCATTGCAACTATAAACCTTTCATTTTTAAAGAACTAAAACAATGCTCTCGCGTATTCGTCAGAGTCGATTCGGTACGCAAACCTCTTCAACAACCTTACGAAGGACCTTTCATTGTTCTTAACCGTAACGAAAAAACATTCAAATTACTTATAAATGGCAAAGAATCAATTATCGGGATCGACCGCTTAAAACCTTGTTTCACGGAAACTGAAGACATAATTGAGCAGCCCAGGCCGAATTCAACAATAATCAAAAGAGTTTCGTTTACTGAGAACCATACGTCCGCGGAACCCGACCAAAAAACGCGAACCGGGCGCTCTATTCTTCGCCCGAGCAGGTATCGTTGAATTTAGCTTCCTGCATTCAACTGGCGGGGGAGTGATGTGGCGGACGGACCTCCACATGCTAACACACCATAAACAAAAATGAATGGTTTAATTTCGGAACGCATTCCAGTTTTGACAATTTGTTCGGAGAGAACGAAATGACCAGAGAGTCATGCAACGCGACTCTTCTGACTAGAGTAAAGCCCTGTAAAAATCTTCCACTTTCCTTGTGAGCTGCCTGGCTGGTGAAAAGACTGGCATTCTACTTTTGACTGCTGCCGCCATTACACATCACCTTAAAAGTTAAAATAGTTATATTGTTAATTGCGTTCTATTGTATTAAAAAAAATTAAGTCTTTATCTCTCGCACTATTTGTATCAATATTAAGTAATAAAATAAAAAGTACTTTTGGTCAATTGTCTAACCGGCAGCAACCGGCAGCAGTGGTAGTATTATTGCGACAAACATCATCTTCTCATTTTGAGACGACGCACTTTGGAGTGAATTAATTACCAGAGGCATACCTCGGCGTATTCACCTATTTGGATATTTTATCTACCCTTGGAGCGGACAATCAAAGAAAAGGGAGTATTGTTTGTTGATTGGGTACTGTTTGCCCAAATATACAAATTTTTTTTTGGATTTAAAGATTTTTGTGAACTCAACGAAACTGCTAATTATTTAAAAAAAATTAAAAAAAGGTGGTAACAAAGTTTTTTTTTTGTAATATTTTAATTAAGACCAAAAATATTTAATAAATAAATAAAATATTTTCGGCATAAGTACAATATTGTCCTACATTATTAAAGAAATAAATTTAAAAAAATGTATAAGTACGAAATAGTACTTTTGCTAAATTTTCGGACAATCGTTACTCTCATGAATTATTAATATTTTTTATGCGAGAAACTCTTCGGAAACATTCCAAAAAAAAAATGATGGGCAATCGTTATTCGGGCAATTGTTTTTCGGGACAAAGATACTCTCTCTATTGTTTATATAAGTTTAGCATCTCACTGATGAGCTCAACTGCCATACCTGGGCGAAAGGCATTTGTTTTATAGAGGTCACAAAACAATTATTTTCACAAAAAATCCGATTCCGGATTATGATAAAATTGTTTTATTTTTGGTTATGTCCGTTTCACCAAGTTTGTTTAAATTTTTCACACATGTAAATAAGTACCTGAAATTTCTGCCAACAATATTCCGTTTCAAATTATTTTAAAGAATTGGTTAGAATTTTGTATTTAAATACTTTAACGATGTTTTAGCTACCCTTAAAATGATCAATCACATGGCGAGTCTTAGGAAAATAGGGAAGGATGTAATAGGAGATACCGATGCACATTGCCTTTGAATTTCTGAATATCGAAATGGGAGTCGAAAATAGAGCCGGTAAGAGCATACCACATTCGCGAAGTACGGCTAAACAAAGAATCTCTGCACTTGACAGTACGTCCGAACATTGGCTCAAGGGTAAAATGATGAGGAACCGCCAGTATTACTGTTGAATGTTTAAAGGTGGTAAATGCAACTGGCTACTTCGCTAGAACATTGTTTATAAAAATAGCGATAAAATAATGAGAGACATATATCACTTCGATGGTGTTCGACGTAAATGTGTCCATTATAGTTCTATCGCCAATCATTCTTAGAGCACTATTTTGAATTCTATCTAAAAATTCAGATGAGTTTTAGGGCTCCTGCCCCAAAATGGGAATTATACTCCAGCTTTGGGCGAATGAAGATTACAGCCAGATGATAAGGGGAAAAGAATTTCTTGCATTTTCGAAGAAAGCCTAAACACTTTGCAAGAACCGCTCATGAATAGCGGCATGGGGTTGGGTTCTGCTTTAACGCGGGAGTTTTTGAAGCAATAAATTCTACACTATTTTTTCCCATTGGACAATGATTACGAGACCAGAATTTAATAAGCTTATCATACGCTAGCGTTGCAGTTCATGTCCGAAGAACAAGGAGGTGAATCTGAATTCTGAAACCGAATATGAAAAGCTGAGAGTACTATCGTCCAGAAAAATAGCTTAGTGGATTAGACGTTCCAGATGATAAATAAAAAAAAATTAAAGAATATTTTGTCAATGCCAATTGATATATTTTCTTCCTAATTACACTACACACCTTATTTGTTTAAAATATGAGTAGGCAATAAGGGATCTGGATTTTTGACTAATAAATCCAATGTTTAATTCGCAAAATAATAATTTACAAGAAAAAACCTGTAGACGGTCCGAGATAAATTATTAAATAAAAGATTTCAGTCTATAAATTAGACTCAGCTTATTTGTTTTTACAAGTTAATTGCTCAACTGCATTACGTGCAACAAACGCCCAATGAATCGGCCTTCTAACTCCAATCAATTGGATATTTGTATGAAATGGTTCCGCCTCCTAAGCCCTGACAATAATTAAAACAAACTATAGTGCAATACTTGGAACGAAACAATATGTAGAGTTTTACGGTGCACGGCGGAATCGTTCGATAACTTGCCGATAACTTCACGCTACACACCTTATAGAGCCTAAGGCTTAATACAGGTTATAGAGTAAGCACTTACCTATGTATGCATATATTTTAGGAATCGTTTGCGTTGCCTATAGAAAACCATTTATATAGAAAGGTTTGGGTATGTAGACAACAATGTGAGTCCCATTTGGATCAACGGATTCAATAACAACAAACAGAAACAATTACGCGACCGTACAGCCCGTTGCACAGTTATAAACTATCTATAGTGACTATATTGTGATTATTGTGCCCTGTTGTACCTTTTGTTTTTTTTTTCTTGCTGTCATTGCTTTGTTGCAAAATGGCTGACCGCTTGCGATTGCATTCGTTTTATTAGCGAGAACAGTGAACCTTGATTGCATTCTGGCCTATTTGGCTAAGGCCTATATGGGCGCTTATTTGTTATGCTTTTTTTTGTCCTTGTGTTTGAATATCGCCATACTGTGTCATTGACAATCGGATGATAGCTGCAGCAATCCTGAAACACTACTCTTTAGTTCGGGCGGCCTATATTGTGCCAACAACCTGGATCCTGGAAACAAACAACGACCTCTCAAGGGACGGTGATGGGGGAACATAGGGTGTTTGGTGGCAGATTCGGGCGGGATTCCCCAGTGGTGTGAATGTTGTTTAAAGAGGAGTATGGATGGAGAAACAATCATAAATTGATGCAATGAATGTGTGCAATTATCAATGCGCGAATTGAATTGCCGGACAAAACGGGCCACAACGGTAGAATGACTTTCAGCTTAATAAGCATTAATTTGAACAGTTAGTCTGATTGAATGTGTAAACTACATAATTGAGAGAGTTGATTGGAAAGCGCCTCAATTTGTTGGTGGGTTTAATTGCTTCTGTTGGTGATAAAGGGGTTGCGTCGAACATACAACAAAGAACACACTCTCAATCAAACTCTAACTACACCTATCTACCATATAATCCCATATTGAACTCACTAGGTATATAGTCTATAGTCGTACATACATATTCAGGCTTATCAACTTCATTTGGGGTAAATTTATTGCTTCAGTTTGCTACATGAGTCTTGTGTCTGGTCATTATGTTGAGATTTTGATAAGTGATAAGTGTGACACACTATAGTAATGAAGAGCTTCCATTGAGGGTCTATAATCTATACATAGCACATAGGTACATACTCGTGCTCGTACGATATCATGGTCTATGAATAATTTTGAAAATAGTTAAGGGGATATTGTACAAGTAGGACTTAAAATAAATTGAATATTCAATTTTCCTGGGGGAGAGTCGATACGTTTTTTGGAGTTATAATTTGCGACGACAAAATTAGTAGATACCTAAAACAATTAGCTGATTTTTTGATAACGGGTTTTATGGTGTTTATTGAAGAATTCAATCAACGGTATATGTAATTTATGAAGTTTGAATTAGGCAATGTTAAATCGGTCGTGCGAAATAAGTTAGTCTCTAAACCAAAAAATTCCAAGCCAAACCTAATAAATCTTTTTATTTGGTATGGGATCGGGATGAGGATTGCGTATAAATTTATTGATGACACACACACACACGCGCTTTGGTATAAACATAAAACACGTTGGTTGCCACGTGATGTTACCCACCGGTCGGTCACGCAAAAGTTTACCAGGAGGCCATGTGACCCACCGGCGGTTGATCTTTATGTGGCTTTCTAGTAAGCTTAGTCTTTTTTCTTTGGCCTAGTAACGGGTGATTTTTTTGCTACTTGGTTTTTGACGTTTATATTTTTGACAGATCACACAATGACAAATTCCACGAACATTTGACATTTCGATTCAGTATTGTTTGCCATTTCATCATGAATAGACTTACGCCTGAACAACGTTTGCAAATTATTGAAATTTATTATCAAAAGTCGTGCTCTGTGAAAAATGTGTTTCGCAAGCTACGTCCGTTTTATGATCGTCATAATCGACCCACCGAGCAGGCTATTCAGCTCATTGTGACCAAATTTCGCACCAGTTTTACTTTATTGGACATTAATCCACCAAATCGTATCCGTAGAGTGCGTACCGAAGAGAATATTGCTGCTGCATCCGCCAGTGTTGCTGAAGATCGCGATATGTCCACTCGGCTCCGATCGCAGTAATTGGGTTTGTGTTATTCGACTACCTGAAAGATTTTACGCAAAGATCTTGGTTTAAAGCCATACAAAATACAGCTGGTGCAAGAATTGAAGCCAGGCGACCTACCACAACATAGAATTTTCGGTGATTGGGCCTTAGAAAAGTTGGATGAGGATCCGTTTTTTTATCGCAAAATTGTCTTCAGCGACGAGGCTCATTTTTGGCTAAATGGATACGTGAATAAGCAGAATTGCCGTATTTGGAGTGAAGAGCAGCCAGAGGCAATTCAGCAGCTACCAATGCATCCCGAAAAATGCACTGTTTGGTGCGGTTTATGGGCAGGCGGCATCATTGGGCCGTACTTCTTCAAGGACGATGAAGGCCGCAGGGTTACGGTCAATGGAGAAAGGTACCGTTCGATGATAACAGATTTTTTTTTGCCGAAAATGCAAGAATTGAACTCGGTCGATATGTGGTTCCAACAGGACGGTGCCACATGCCACACTGCACGCGAAACCATGCATCAATTGAGAGGCGAATTTGGTGAGCAGTTGATCTCACGTTTTGGCGCAGTCAATTAATTGGCAACCAAGATCATGTGATTTGACCCCGTTAGACTATTTTTTGTGGGGCTATGTTAAGTCTATTGTCTATGGGGACAAGCCAAACACGATTGCTGCCTTGGAAGCCAACATTGAACGCGTCATTGGTGAGATTCCGGCCGAAATGTGTGAAAAAGTTTGCCAAAATTGGACCTTCAGAATGGACCACCTGAAGCGTAGCCGCGGGCAACATTTAAGTGAAATTATTTTTAAAAAGTAAATGGCAGAAATTGATTTATCGATCCAAATAAAAATTTCATTCACTTTTTACAGGTTTCTGTTTTTTTGAATTTTCAAAAACCAAGCTCTTAAAAAATCACCGTTTAGAAAGGCCGTTCTTCATAGTACAGAAGGCGAAAATAAGTCTAGTTTTGTTTGCCAGCTTTGTTTTTCCAAAGATTTCCGATTAGGTTTCTTTTTACGGTTGCACAACAAATTCGCAAGGGACACAGATGTATAAAAATTGTTTGTAGCAATTGTTCTACCCTTGTCTAAATACCTTTCTACCGGATCACTAATTTGAGTGTTTCTTTTTTACTGCGATTATAGGTACTATAAGGCAAGTTATGCATTCGTCGAAAAAAAAAGTTTTGAGATAACAATCAAACATGGAATTACGATGATAGCGAAGACGAAAAAAGATGGTCTAAAAATTCTGTCCGCCTGTATGTCTGTCTGAATGTATGTATATACACCTACAGGCTGAATTGCTTCAAACTTGGTATATAGAGTTGCTTAGGTGTTGTACAGAGGAAAAATTGAATTTTTTTTGTTTAGCTCAAAGAATAACGGTACCTGCCATATAACCGTTACGTTCAAACCTATTTTTCTCGGAAACGGCTCTAACGATTTTGATAAAAAAAAATCAGTGAGGCTTTTTAGCTACGACCGATTATATGGTTGAAAAAAATTATAAAAATGTCTGAAAACGGTACTTTCCATTGGACCGTTTTTTTTTGCTTTCGACTATTTCATAAACGGCTTAACCAATTTTTTCGAGATTTCACACATACATAGGCTTAGGCTGCCCAAATTATACCGCGTACCAATATTTTTAATTAATATTTTTTTGTATTTTTAAAATCGTTTTTAAGAAAAAAATTTGAAAAAAATTATGTTTCGAAAACTGCTCATTAAATTGTTTTCAATTGGCGTTTTTGAATTTTTTTTAATATTTTCAAAAAGTTTAAAAAAAAAACTTTTTTTCTCAAAAACCGCTCCACAGATTAAAATTTTTTTTTCTTAAATTCAAATAAAAAAAATTAAATGACGTACTTTTTTGAGCTCAAATTAGTTTAAGTATTTATTTCCGAATTTTGAATTATTTTTTCTTTAATTAAACCGATTTAATCTTCTGTTTTAAAGTTTATATTATTAAATATTTGATATTGGCATACCAATTTATTATATAAGAAAATTTAAAAAAATTTGTATATGTATATACAAAATTGAGTTAAAAATGACTTTAAAAATATAATTTTAATAGAATTCTTTTGCATACGATGTGATCGAACATAAGAGTTCGTGCGATCCAGTCGTGCATTTTATTATTTTAAGACGACAAATAACGTAGCTGGCCAAAAATAAAAAAAACTTATTTTTTTGAAAATCAGTTCAATAATGAAGCAAAAGGGAACATTTTAGTAATTTTTGTTTTGGGAAAAAATTATTACTTTTGGTACCATTTTTTTGGTTTTCGATTTTCTGGAAAACGGTTAATTTTATTTTTTTTTTGAAATTTTTTGCGCAGAAATGAAAAGCTTAAATACTATAGTAAGTCAAAATTTTTCAAAAATAACTTTTTGAAAAATTGAACTATATTGAACTATATTCCTAAGATAAAACACAACAGTACCTCCCATACTAATGTTAAAAAAAAACCGTTAAGAAACAAATTTATTTCTCTCAGTCCACCTTTAAGTATAAAAATATTTTCTATGCGTACTTATAAATGGTACTTCCCATAGACCCACTTTTCATATTTTCGACTTTCTCAACATTGGATGAACCGATAAAAATAATTTTTTTCTACAAATGGTGCCTAAAATTGTTAATACAACTGCATACGAAAATTTTCTAAAAAAAAGTTTTTCGATTTTTAAAAAAATAAATAATTTTTTTTTTGAAAAATCGATTTTTCAAAGACCAGTCACAGAATTTTTTGGAAATTTTAATTTTATATGTATATTAATAATATCTTTAAAATGGCGTTTCAAGTTTTTTTTCTAAAAATGTTTTCAAAATTTTATACATAAAAAATTAATTTATTAAAAAACGGCTCCAACGAATTTTGATTTTTTTAATATATTCTTGTTAATCTACGAATTCAAACTGCATCTTTATTTTCCCTCAAACTATAACGAATAAGCAATATAAAAACATTTAAGTATGTGTATTATCCATTTATTTCTACCTTATTATTATTCCCTTTTTACGAATTTTTGCCTACATCACTGAATACTAAATACAATGTAGGTACTCATACATTTATGTATACATACATATATGTGACTAAGAATCACTTGAATCTTATGTATGCATAGTGCACCTAAATTATAATATATTAATGCTTATAGCTACATACCCACCTACATCCTTCATTTTCATTATTATATGTACATATTTACATACTTAGGTTCCATCAACACGTATATATATGTAGATATATATTACTCTCCTAACTTACATAATTAAAATCCATAACTTAGATCTAAATACACATCCTTGAATCATCCATTCGACAATTCATTATACTAAGAATCAAGGTAATCTTACCTACATAGGCTTTACACCTGCATAGGATAACTACACCTAACTAACTAAACCTCAATGGTTAGCCACATTAAAGTTGTTAGCTACAAGAGCAAGTTCGTACGATCCAGTCGTGCATTTTATTTATTTTTTTTTTGTTTTATGTAAAGTATGCTTTTAATTGCAAACCGTAAATATGAATAAATGGTGGCTTACGAGTATTTTTGTTTTTGCGGATACTGTCTTCCGTTGCTTGAATTGCCTGTCATATTTGTACCAAAACTGCCCTGTTAAACCAAATTGCAGTGTAGGTAATGCTCTTGATGCTTTTCGTAATGAACAACTCCAGCAAGAAGATAATTTTTGTTGTCAATTCTTATGACTTTCGTTGTGGAGCTAATGTAATAAGCTTTTATCAAATTATTCACTTTATAAAAAGGTTCTGTGATTGATGACGTGACAATTATACGGTGTGACCCAAACTAGGTTATGTTTTTCGTCGTAAGGCATTCACCAATTGTTTCTTGCACTAGATGAAATCCTTGTATCATTAAAATCTCCATGTTAATATCCAATAGACATACTGTTTTCATGTACCCACAATAGCACGTTATACGATTCGTGAAACTTGGATCCATTCGGAAAAGAGATTGCGCTAAATGAGCAACATTTCATCTATAGCATTAAGGCTTTTAATTTTGTATTTTAAGTCCCTAACATTGGCGCAAAATCTTAAACAACCCATTGTTAAGGGCTTAACATTTTACTACTTAGCAATTTCCTAAGAGCTTATTGATTGAATAAATATTTTAAAATTTTTAAACCTTTTCTAAACTAGTAAATTGCTAATTAAGCAGAAAGCTGAGCATTTGTAGGGTTTGAATTTTGATGAACTCAATTATTGTTGTTATGCGTTGTAATTTATTATATGTTGATGAAAACCCAACATGTGCTCTAAAAAGGTATTAGTTATTTCTAGTTTCATCCTTTTAACTTCATTATCTACAAAAAAAAAAAAAAAAATTGTGCACCAGCAGGACTCGAACCTGGGCACCCAGCGTGCAAGGCTGATATACTATCACATTCCATAATGGATTTAGCAAATTGCCATTCCGTGATTATAACTTTAGTAAAATGTTAAAATCGTTTAAAATTAGCTCAATTATCTTTTTAGCTTAGTAAATTGCTTAAAATGGTTTTAACATTTTACTAAATTGTTTAAAATTTTGCGCCATTGTCTTTAAGGAATAAAACTGACAGTAAAATATTTGCTCTTTCAATAAAAAATTCTTTTGAATTGGATTTGGTCGCACCAACTTGAATAGCAAGTGATTGGGCACGGACACGCTAATGACGATTGTTTGTCAAAGTAAACCTTGTTCATAACAATACTACTTAAAATTACCTGAAAAATTGAATTAAAGGCACACAGCAATATTGTAATGGTAATATTGTCTAAACGGACTGGTTTTGATAAGCTTCCATACAATAATACTGGAATGTTGCCAATTTTTGATTCTTTAATAAAATGTTTGGCTCATTCCCATCTGAAGGATTCTTATTAAGATTGAACTCATGGCATGCTTCTTCAACATTCCACCCGTTATTTACCAAGAGCCTATTTTCATTGGTTTGTATTTAAACTTCCCCAAGCTTTTTAGTAGATGTAAAACATAAATGTGTGCTTGTTTCAATGTTGGTATCTAAATATGTCAGCATTCTCAGGCGATATCAATCTTTCACTTATTTCAACATTTGACTCAGTGCAGAGTGTGTTCAATTTCTCTGTTACGATCAAAATGCTGAAATACGAACCTGTCCATCGGTACCTCACCTTTAAAATCCCTGTGTTTAAGGTCGCAAAATTCAGACTCGACAGCAGCAGATGTTGCTATTGTGGAACCTCTGCGAAACACTGGAATTATAATATTTGTCTAAAGAGGAACATATGGACGTAACTGTATTTCCAAAATTTGTATATCCATTGATCGTTCTCCTTCGGAATAGTTTAATGGTATGTTTAGCAGGCTGGGAACAAAATATTGCTTTCAAAATTCTGCTTTCAAAATTCTGCTCCTAAAATTCTGCTTTTCAAAGTTCTGCTCATCAAAACTTTGCAAATATTCTTTATTGTTTGCACAGTTTTGATAAGCAGAGCATACTCTTACTTTCCTAAGAGCTTAATCAAATAATATTTTTTGTTTCTTATCTGTATACGTTACTAGCGGACCAGCCGAACTTCGTGTCGCCCCAATTTAACGCCTTCAAATGAACTGTAGAGCTGTAATAAAACACAGATAGTTCTAATTTCAATGTGATTTATTTGAATGGAATAAAAATAAGGGGAGTATATAACAATGTATGTCGATTTGCTTTCCGGCGCAAAAACAAACAACAAAGACCGTTTACCAAGCTATCGACGACATCCTGTTTATTCGCTGCAAGTATTGCCCGTTCAGAAATCCAATCGAAATGTTTATAATTTCTTACAATGCCGGGGAACACTTTACTTTGGTGATGAGTTTCTCTTTCGACGATGTTAACTCGCAAACATTTTCGGAAAAGATATCAATCCAGTCGAGACATCAACAGAAATTTGGCCATTGCCAAGCGCCAGCAGTTGTCTTCAGAATTCTGCAATGTCACTCTGATATGTGTGGTCAATTTCAACTTCTTGACATGCCGCCTCAAAGACGACGATTTCAAGCATGCGTTAAATTCATCGGCAATAGTAGATTTTGGAATGACGGGTAGCGTTTGAAGAAAATCTCCACTGACCACCAAATCATCTCGAATCACCTTGCAAATCCTGCATTGTTAGTTTAACTGACCCCAATGGTTGTTTATGCGCCATCGTGCATTCATCCGAAATTATGATTTTGCATTCTCGCATCAATTTTGCTTTCGCCGAATTCTTGGTCATTGTGCACGTTATTGGCTGGTCAACCGTGAGAAAATTCATCGCCAGCTGTAAATAATATATACATATTGTATGCGTTTTCTTCAATTAATTCACTGGCCAGACCACGGGCAAAACATACTTCTTGGTGCATGAATCTAACCAAATTCCCCTAGAAAAATATAATTTACAGTGAGTAATCGCTGTAAGTTTTATTAAAGTCGTTAAACATCGATCAAAAAAGAATGCGTCTTAGAAAGGTACTACAGCATCTAACTGATGAGCCCATCTGTGGTACCTGGGCGAAACGCGTTTTGGATTAAGGGTCACAAAATCATTCAATTGGCTTTAAATCCGCACAGTCCACTAAAACAAAAACAAAAATAATATAAACATATTGTTTGCGTTTTCTTCAATTAATTTATAAATGTTATATCAACCAAGGCCTTTTCTGTGATTGGTGTCATATTTTTAGTAAAAAGTTAATAATATCGTTTATCTTACCGTAGCCTAATAAAAGAGTTGATGTTGTCCCATAAATTCTTAAAAAAAAAAAAACAGTTATTAGCACATTTGTTTTATTTCAAGGCTTCTGGGTATAAAATGTTAGCCGTTTTAGCACTTTCATGAAGAAGTAAAAACTGTTTATTTTTTGAGCTTACTCTTGAAAGTGCAACATATAGTTGACCATGGGAAAAAAATTTTCTGTGAGATCTACCCCAATGAATTGAAATGATTGACCCTGAGCTTTGTTGATTGTCATGCAAAAGCATGGTTTTACTGGAAACTGTAGACGTCTGAATGGAAAGGGAAGATCTGTTGGTATCATTGGTATCCTGGGAATAAATGCATGAGTTCCTACTGCAGGTCCGGTAAGAATTTGAACTTATATTACATTTTTGCAAAGCTTTTTGACTTGAAGGCGTGTGTGCCATTACATAGGTTTGGGGGACTGAGATTTCTTATTAGCATAATCGGTGTGCCAACTTTTAAATTCAATTGGTAGGGTGGAAGACCTGCAGGGTTGAGAGAATTGAGAAATTCTTGACTGTAGTTTACTATGCCATTGTCATCGACAGCACTGTCAATTGCTTTGTATTAATATGACTCTGTTTTTAAATTTAGGAGCACATTGTTATTTATTTTATCCACTGAACTATTTTTTGGTGACACAATAGCTCTTTCGCAAAACAAAGAAAACGGTATCGATTGCAAAGAGTGCAAGTCTCCATAGACGCACTGAAAAAGTTGTTGTGTGTTGTGAACGATTTTTCCGAAACGTTCGTTTAATTGAATTATAAGGGTTTTTCCAATCAGAGGTGTTATTTTGAATAGCCCGCTAATTCGGTAGCTGTCACTTTTGAAGCTGTCATTTTTTGACATTTGACAAGTAGAAACTACGCTATTAATAAAAATGGAACGATACACGCTTCAACAACGCAGTTCTTTTTTTTGAATATCACAATAACACCTCTTATTGGAAAACCCTATATTATCTGAGCCTGTATTTGTATGTTATTGAAACATCGATTTTAGAACAAAAAAATCTTTGTTTCAATATCGATGTTTAAGGAATAATAAGGCAAAATACTTCAACACACCGATGTTTACTATTCGATAACTATTAACATCGATGATGACTACTCGATATTCTCCTCAATATCGCCCATTCCTACCTCAGATCTCATGTGACTTTGACGTTTATTCATTTACCTCAAGTTGCCCCTGCTAAAAAACCTAGTTCTACTTCAGGGCGAGTTTAGGACGACCCTAGGTTTCAAAAAACACAGAATTTGTTTATCAGGGTGACGTTAGGTTTTTCAAAAAAACGCTTTAGGTCGACACTAGGGCGACTTCAGGGCTCAACGAACAAACCTAGTGTTTTTAGTAAGCTCTACTCTCATATTGGTTTGAAGTTGAAGTTTTTGGACACTCTTCAAAATAAAAGATGAATTAAGGCAAGCTTTTTTTTATATCAGCCCGAGTCTGCTTGGAAATAATTGGCATAGTTTGACGAAAATCTCAAAAAAAAAACCATTGTTACTCCACCCATAAGCTTCGATGAAGAAGACCTTAAATCTTTTAAAACTCTATTTACTGCTTCTATATGTGCTTTATTACTCAAGACACAGAGAGAAAAAAGAAAGAATAAACGCAAATAATTATGTCCTTTACTACACACATATTCAAAATCAAAATTAATAGGGGTATTCACGATCTGGTGTACCAAGTCTTGTAAAATTTTATTTTTTATAACAGACTGTGAACACACCTTTACTAATCTGTAGCAACACTGAAGCAAATGTCAAAATCTGTTTCACATTTCTTCTGAAGAAGGCTTAAGTTTGTGTTAAAAAAATCTTACCCCCTTGTATTTTTCTGTTACAATAGGGTTCGGGTATTGTAAAAGTGTAAGATTTTGACATTCAGTATATTTTATTGTTGTAGTGCAAAAAAATGCTACACTTTTACAATGATACAAGACCAGATACACCGGATCGTGAATACCCCTAATGTATAATTTTGATCATGTGTATAAATACTTTCTCTTCCTACGTTAATCGATGAGCGAACAATTTACTATATAGAAATTCAGAAGCACATAAACAAAAGAAAATGTAAACAAATACGGAACGATAATGAAATGCAACAAAGCAGCTACCCAGTCATAGCGATTGAATCGAATTCATAGATGCAAAATTACAAAAAACTAATAATATATAATTTGTAAATACATTTATTTCTCGTCTTATAAGTGCAGTTAGGAAATGATTTAGGTCTTAAAATTTACATAAGACTATTGATTTCTTACAAAAAAATCTCAGTTTTGAAAAATATCAAATAGGCTTAAGAGCGTAAGTGATTATGTTGATCAACTTCGACAAAAAAGTGTAGGATATTTTTTTCAAGGTTAATATTTTGTTTAAGGTTAATAATCTTTAAAATTCAACACATATATTTAACAAATAAAAAATATCATAAGACATGCTTAAGAGAATAAGGAAAATTATAAAATTTGTTTCAAGTAAATCGGTTGAATACTTTCTGAGATTACCCGTGACATATGTAATAATTGTTTCGTCTTTATATAATAGTAAAGATAAGTCGCCCAATTTCTTAAGAAAATTATTCAGTTAGTGTCTGTTGTTAACATTTCGTGAAAATTTTTTGAAACCTAGTTGAAAATGAATTTTTTGTAATTTTTTTCATACTTAAGTGTATCTAATGGATTGTTTTGTTTTATTTTTGTTTCTTGTTTGCTATATGTAAGTAAAAAAAAGTGAATTAGAAAATAAAATAAAAATATGCAGATTTTTGACGAATGAATCTTTTTATTATTAATTAAGGAAAGCAGAGTTTTGAAAAGCAGTATTTCGAAGTCAGAATTTTGACCCGCTGCCATGTTTTGAGCATTATCAAAAACTTCGTTTCCCCCAAAATCCCATCATCTCAGGGTCGTTTACTAAAAGTCATAAAAAAGGCTGCAAATAGTAAGAAAATTCCAGCACCTCATGGTCATTTATCAAAAGTCCTGAAAAAGAAGTCCATGAATTTCGAAAAAAAATTTCGTAATTTTCGTTAGAATAGTGTTAGAAGTAGAAAATTCAGGATTATATTGGAAACATATGGAATGCATTTTTTCTTACAATTTTTTTTAATTGTAAGTGTGCTTTTTTAAATGTAAATTTTATATATTGTTATTATTTTTTTTTCGAATTGAATATCACAGAATAGTTTTTTTTTTTTTTAGATACGAGGAACTCTTACGGAAGAATGCTTACACGCGAAACAAATATTTTTATATGATATTTCGAAAAATGATATGCTGACGTGAAGTTAGCATATCACTTTTTCAAATGATGTTTTTTCGGTGAAATCAAGCAGAACTATTTTGGAAAATTATCAGGAATTATAGAACTTATGTACCTGCGATAAGATCTCCAAAAAAATTGAGATTGTGACACTTCAAGGACAAATGGTTCACTGGGAAGTTTTTCTATGAAACCAGCTGAAAAATCTACTATCATCAACAAGTTATAGCGGGTTATGGTCGGCGAGACCGGTCGGCGGCCTACAGCTATAATTGGGCTTTCTCCTACTACCTACCTACTATCATTTTTCCCGATGACGTTTTTCGTTAAATTGCTATCGCTCTTACAAAAACCACAACTTATATCATATAATCAAGACTTACTAAAGGTCGCTACGTCCCTACACATGCACAGAAAAAAAAAGAAAAGTAATAACACACCTTTTTGGTAAGATTTTGGATATTATGCAAGTTTGAGGCTTACTATAAAAAAAACAATGCACAGGTTTAAAAATATAGATGAATAGAGTAAACCAAATGGATTGATTTGTGGGTATCACAGAGGGAACGGCCGCGACCCGAATTCGTGAACAAACATTAATTGGGTGCTGGATATGGCTAGAACAAACAGAACCAATGATTAAGATAGGTATACCTTGTAAAATTAACACTCTGTAAAATTTATTTTAATTAAAATGCCATGCTCATTGAAATGGTGGATGCAGCATTCAGTTTTGAAGACGTTGCATTCCTCGAAGTTAGTGATAATAATCCTGCCAAGATCGGAATAATACTAAGTAGGACATATGCTGACATTGACGTTCGAGTATGCTTTCAACTAATTTTAATGACACATCAGTCTCGCCTTATCGATTCCTAACTTTCGATTTTGTATGAAGATTCAATAGAATTGAGCCCTAGTCATGCTTTACTGAATGTCCATCGTCTTCGAGCTGAAGTCTTAGGTTTCATTCATTCATCATTGTGAGATAAGCAAATAGAAAAAAAAACAAACATCACAGATGTACGCGACTCAAAGAAAAGTGAAAACAACGAAAAGAATTCCCATTGTTTTAATAATTACACGCCGCGCCGCCGATGAAATCGTTAAAAAATAAATTCCCACTAAATAACAAGTCAAAGTGCTTTGCACACTCTTAAGGCGTCTACATACGAGTACTATGTGTACTCATTAAATCATCGGAAGGCTAAGTGATACAAGAAATTTATGTGGGAACCTCAAAGTACGGTCAATGCAATGTCTTACGAACCTGAAGATTGATCATTTCAGCTTCTCGACTGAATTTATTTGATTTCACTGGAGTTATACTTTGATATATGCCCAAAACTTTGTGTACACTGTACAGTGACATAATAACGACTGTTGACTACTTGATAACAGGAAACCAAATGTTAGTTTCCAGTTTTATGTTGAAAATGCGCGACCTTAGAACAATTGGGTTCTAACTGCACTCAAGTCACTTTTGAGAAAACAGAGATTAAATTTTGAAGGCTCAAAATTTGAAGTAAAGCTCACATAACAGAATATTAAGAAGGTGTTTTTTTTATAATACAATTCTATATACTATTGAAATTACTCTTTCAATGTAAATGGTTAAAATTTTAATCTTGTTGGATATAGTTCACATTGTTTTTTTTGTCAAAAAATGCATGTAAGTTGAACTGAACTTAACAAAAATTGCGTATTGGTAAGGCGCTCACTAACCAACTGATGAGTCCAAGTGAGATTGCCGGGATGAAATGCAAATTTTGTGGACTAAAGGCATTTAAAAGCTATTTTGAATCAATAACAGAATATTATGAGATGAGTATACATTTAGAATTCAATCAATTATTGTATTTCATTATTTTAGTATAAAACGATATTTTGAATTAAGTTTTAAATTTTAATATAGGTATGTAAAATTATGTAAAATAGAAAAAAAGTTTTTTTTGTTTTGCTTAGCTTCCTCATCTTAAAAAAAATATTTTAAATATTAAATTAGAATAATTACATTTTTAAGAATAACCTTGTAATACGATTTATCACACGAGCTCGTGTATTTAAACATGGGCAAATGATATTTCTCTTTTCTTTCGAGATTCGGTCTTTCTCTGGAACACTTTCGTTATTATGTATGGGTAAGAAAGTTGGTGTTCCTGTGGCTGCAGTTGTTGTCTTTTGTTGTTAAGGCTTCCTTTCAGGTCTTGGGCATGATATAACATTTTTCATATCAAAAGTTAAAATGGGAATGGCGCAGTGGATATAGTGTTTGACTGCTAACTTAGACGTGTGGGTTCAGTCCCCGCGCTAGTAAAGTAAATACCTAATTCTCGAATCCACTGTGCCAACAAAAAATTCTTTCCTATCTTTCTATTTCTTCTAACTAGTGCCGTGCAATACAGGTTGCATTTAAAAGACTTTAGGTCTTAAATGCATATAGTTAAAATGATTAGAAAAAAATGCCTGCTTTATCATAAGCTTTTTGTTCTATCATCATCTTCTTTAAGTTTAAGTAGACCTCATATTCGTTTTAAAAATTTTCACTTTACGCATTTTCTTTTCTTTCTGCATTATGGGCTCCACATTGGCCACATTTATCCGACTTAAGATGGTGGAAATCATGATTTAAGTTCGTATTGAAAACATGCCTGAAGGCTTTCTGGACCAAGAACAGTATATTTGTATAAGCTATGTATTTTCGTTATATTTAAGTTCGGATCTAAATAAAGTTTATTTTGTTGGCTCTACTAAAATATAAATAAAGCACAAAATTCATACCCTACATAGTTTTAACTACGAAAAATGTTTGAATATTTTGAAGCAACAAAGGTCAATCTACAACCTGCATTTTTTTTTATTTTTTTAAGTACGCGAGGTGCTATTTACCACTTATAACTTTATGAACTTAGTTTTTTTTTAATAAATTGATGTACTTAGAATTTTAGATAGATAGATAGATAGATTTTTTTATTATATCGTTATAAATTTGTACAAAGAGTTGTTACCGCACATTTTACATTATGGAGATGTGATACAATGTATCTTGCGACTAAAACATTATTTATTATTATTTGAAACAATTTGTTTAGAATTAAACTTTTACACTTTCCTTAGAGGAAAAACGATTAAAAACCTCTATTTAAACAAAAAAGAAAAAAAATAAATAAATTAGTATATTTATAACTTACGAAACTTAAAATTAATGACTAGGAGATATTATGTATTACGAAATAGATAATAAAAGAATTAAATAAAGATTTAGGAACTGTATAAAACAGACAATAAATAAATAAGTGTATAAATAATTCAATAGATGTATAATTAGTAAATAAATAGGTACAAAAAAAAACAGAACATAAATACTGCAATAAAAATAAGAAATAAATAAATATATACATAAATTAGCAAATAAACACTAAATAAATAATATATTAGTTTAGTAACATACAAATAATAAATAAATAAATATATATAAATATATAAATAATCAAATAGATACATAAATATATAATTACAAGATAAATACAATTAATAAATTAATAATAATCAAATGAACAAACATAAAAAAAAAAGTATCACAGGTAGAATTAATATTCGAATTAAAGTTTATTTATAAGATTATTATCAGCGAAATCGAGTCGATTTAAAAATGATAATGCAAGCTTTTGGATTTTATCAGAAACCAATTCAACATTCGCCCTTTCATGTAGATCGTAAGTCGAGTGATGCCTCGGAAGACCAAGCATCATTTTTAAAATCTTATTCTGAGAAGTTTGCAATTTTTTCACATCACATTTTGCTATATTTTTCCAAACTGGACACGCGTACAAAAGGATTGACTGAAAAATAAATTTGTAAATTAATACTTTGTTATCTATTGACAATGCAGACTTCCTGTTAATGAAAGCATATAGCATTTTAGTGGCAATTTTAACTTTATTTATTGTTTGGGTTATATTATGATTGAAAGTTAATTTGCTATCGAGGTACACACCCAGGTATTTAACTTGACTATCCCAAGAAACAAGTTTTCGTAAAACGTTTAACTGATTGCTTTGAAGATAACATGCTTTTCTTTTTCGTGTGAAAAAAATGGCTTGAGTCTTATCGGCAATAAGTTTTATTTTCCATTGGTTGAAGTATAGTTTTAATATATCCAATGCATGACTTAAATTTGTCTCAATGTGAAGACTAAACTCATGCGAGGATAAAATTGATGTATCATCAGCAAATATTGCAGCTTCGCAGTGCGGTTACTTTGGAATGTCAGATGTATACAAGTTATACAAAATTGGTCCTAGGACTGATCCTTGAGGGACACCAAAAGCGAAATGTTTCAAATCAGAGACACCACTGTTAACATGAACTTTGAAACATCTACTAGACAAAAAACTTTGGATAATTTTACACAGATACAAGGGAAAGTTAAAAGATATTAATTTATAATTAATTAATTAATTATAATATATATATATATATATATATAAATAATCAATTTATTTATACTTAGAACTTTGTTTCCTGCATTTTTATTGAATATATAGGAAAATAAAGAGATAGACAAATATGGATGAAACAGAGTTGGGCATTATTCGAATAAATTTTTATCCGAATAATTATTCGAATAAAATTTTATTCGCATTATAATTATTCACGAATAATTCATTCGTGAATAATTTATTCGTAACTAATTTCCCTACGAATAATTTATTCGTGATTTTATTCGTTATTTTAAATAATTTTTTCCGTTTATTTGTATCACAATATCAATATTTGGAGACACGTGTTTTGCGGATCTTTTGTTCTATTGTTATTGTATAAGACAGTAAAAGGGGTACAATTAGTTAGCGGATAGCGGTAAACAAGAAAGATATGGTTTACAATACGAGTAACCGAGAATTATTATGTTTTAGACTTCTGTTTGAAAGAGTGAGAGAGAGTACTTTCTTATCATTTGTGATCACAAAAGAAGAGTTATTTTGTTTTTGTAAATTGCAAAATATTTTGGCTACTCTCCCCAGTCATTCGAAATTTGTTGACCAGTGCGCATCGCCTTCTAAATAGTAATAACTAGTAATATTGTGGTGTTTTTGAATTTCGAAAGTGTGTGTCGTTCGTTATGGAGACTTTGGACTCATATAATTCACAGACTAATTTAAACAGTTCTAATGATAACATTACCAATGTATCGGTGAATCAAGACAGTGTAAAAACGACATTGACCTTGTTAGATGGCAAATTTTTCAAGTATGACTCTTCATCTTATAATGGAAAAAGCATTCTGATGACTTGTGTGAAATGCGAACCCAAAGTTGTAAAAATTAAAGGTTGTCCTAACTCGTCATCAAACTTTTTGAGCCATTTAAAAAGAAAACATGGAGATGAAGCCGTTGCAGAATACCACGAGTATGCCAAGCGGGTAAAACAAATGAGACGTGAAGTTTTGGATACTGATAAGAGCAACTATTCTTCAACTTCAGGATCAGCCACAATTTCCCAAACAAACTTTGAACATGATTTGGTGCTATTTTTCATCAATTCTATGATTCCCCTGAATGTAGTTGAAGACCCTTATTTTATAACATTGTTGAATAATTTGGGCTTAAAAAACTACGGTATAAATGTCATCAGCCGAAGAACATTAAGCAGGAGAATAGATGCCGAACACGCGTTGCAAATTTCCGCGATGAAATCTACATTAGAAGATATACAATATATATGCACTGTTGTTGATATATGGTCGAGTCGCAAAAGAAGTTTTCTTGGAGTAACTGCTCATTGGATCGATGCCGATCTAAACCGACAATGCAAAACACTGGCTTGCAGGAGATTTTCTGGTATTCATAATTATGAAAGAATTGCTACTAGACGAAATTCATACTGAATTCAATCTGAATCCGTCGAAGATAGTTGCCACAGTTACTGATAATGGTTCTAACTTTATCAAGGCCTTCAAAGTATTTGGTGTATCAATTCTGAACTCAGATTCGCTTGATTTAGAAGATGATTGGGACGACGAAGAAGATCAACTACAAGACGTTATTGATTCACGTGATTTACAATTGGCGTGTCATTTCAAATGCTGTGCACATACTCTTAATTTGTGTGCTACTACAGATGCCAATCGGATACTTAAAGTAGAAAATGAGACGCCATTATCTGAAATTCATCATAAGATACTTCAAAAATGTAACATATTGTGGAATGCTGCTGGACGTCCTAAGTCAGCAGAAATCATTCAAAATGTTTTAGGACATACATTAAGCAAACCTGGCGCTACAAGATGGAATAGTTTATACGACGCTATGAAGCAAATTCACTCTACCAAAGACAAGAACATTCAATTGCATAGAGCTTTGTCCCTCACAAATTATATAACTGACTGTGAATATGAATATATAAATGAATATATAATTTGTTCATGCCCTATTGCCGTGGCTTTAGATATTCTTCAAGGAGATAATGTAATGTACTATGGACTGTTAATGCCATGTCTAATGGCTTTACTCAAAAAACTGCAAAAGTTAGAGAACACTCCTTTAAAATACTGTCATGATTTAGCAGTGGCGTACAGGCAAAGCGTTGAAAGAAGATTCGAAGAGTTCTTCAAACTGTTTACTCCTAAGGGCCAACATGCTACTATTGCAACACTTTCCTACCCGAGGTTCAAAAACAAATGGTTTACTTGCATTACACAACATGAACAAAAAAGAATCAAAACCTTATTCAAACATGAAGTAGCGAAAGAAGTGACCAAAAATACTAAAGATTCTGAAAATAGAAATGCTGTTGATCCAGAAAATTCATTTTTTGACTTTGAGTCAGACTCGGGAAGCGAAGCTGATTTACAAAGGCAATCACCAAAAACCAGAGCTAATGTGATTGTCTCGCAATATTTTTCTGAAGAAGACCGTTCATTCAATGTTTTCAATCGGTATCCAGAAATAAAAACTATATTTAAAAAATACAACACACCATTGCCTTCATCTGCATCCGTAGAACGCGTATTTTCTTATGCCACTATAATAAACTTACCTAAGTCAAGTAGATTGTCTGACAACATGTTTGAAGAAAGGGTAATGATGAAAACAAACATGAAGAAATAATTTCAAATGTAAAAACTCAAAAATTATGAATGAATAAATATTTGATTTGAAAACCATTATTCGTTGTTTTATTTTTATTTATTATTCGACTAACGAATAAAAAAATTATTTGTCATTTGAATGAATTTTCCTTCGAATAAATTAAATTATTTATTATTTGCGAATAACCATAGAAACGAATAATTCATTCGTTATTCGTCATTCGAATAAATTTTGCCCAACTCTGGGATGAAACGAATCGAAAGAGCATAATCGATGTTGTTCTACAGTCGAGAATAGTTAAACGTTAAAAAGGTCATTGTTTGGTGTTCTGAATTTCTCATAAAAATTCAATATAAGACCAAGGTCCGTGCCAATACAATCAAAAATTTAGATGTAAGTTTCATTAAACAAAATAATTAAGACGGTTCGCGATGTTTGCCCCAAAAACATAATCCCCAAACACAAAATTCCCAAGTGAAAATAGAGCATAGACAAAATATCCAAGGGAAAATCTCAAAAAATAATCCCCAAGAGAAAATCCCCAAATAAGCAGTGCAAGTATAGTGAATCCAGTATCCAGCAGTAAAACCGCTTGATTCACTACTTGCACTGCATATTTGGGGTTAAGTTAAACGTAATATGTATTTCCTTTTGTATAATAATTGTCTTCATCTTTCCTTTCTGATAAAATAAAAATGATTTCTAATCCGTTGTACTTTTATGAAACAAACAAAAACCCTTATTTCTAAATAAATAAAAAACAACTCAGCAAAATATAAAAACTGCCAATTCTATAAAAAAAAGCATTTTTCTCACATTAATTAGGAAATAGAAGAAAAATACCAATTCCCCACAAAACTCATCCGCCTGTGTAAGATGACGATGGAGAACTCTCGCTGCTCCGTCAAGGTTGGTACTGACCTCACAGAAGAAGCTTTTGATGTCAAGAAAGGATTCCGACAAGGTGATGCGCTATTGTGCGATTTCTTCAACTTAATACTTGAAAAAATTGTAAGAAAATCTCAAGTTAACTCTACTGGCACAATTTTGTTCAAGTCTGTGCAATTGTTAGCATACGCTGATGACATAGACATCATTGGCAGAACCCAGCGAGCTGTCACTGGAGCGTTTGCTTACATTGAAGCTGAAGCGGCTAAGATGGAACTAGCAGTGAATGAGGCCAAAACGAAGTACCTGTTGTCCACAAAAAGGAACACACAACACCGGCGGATTGGACAAAACGTCACAATAGATAGGTACAACTTTGAGGTAGTTAGGGACTTTGTCTACCTCGGATCCGCTATAACATCTAACAATAACATCTCGTTAGAAATAAAGCGAAGAATAACTCTTGCCAATCGCTGTTCCTTTGGGCTAGGGAGGCAATAGAGTAGTAAAGCCCTCTCTCGAAAAACAAAGGAGACTCTTTATAAGACTCTGATCATCCCAGTCCTGCTCTATGGCGCGGAGACATGGACTCTATCAAAAGCGGATAAAAATATCCTTAATCGTTTCGAGCGTAAGGTTCTTCGCAAGATTTTCGGCCCTATCTGCGTTAACGGGCTTTGGAGGAGAAGGTTCAACCACGAACTATACGAGCTGTACAGCGACATTGACCTGGTACAAGAAATACGTATATCACGTTTAAGATGGCTAGGTCATATAGAGCGTATGGACAACAATGCTCCGGCTCGCAGGATCTTCGATTCCAACGCAGAGGGAAGACGCAGTCAAGGAAGACCTCGCCTAAGGTGGCGCGCTCAAGTGGAAGATGACCTCAACCAACCTTGAGTGCGTAACTGGAGGCAGCTAGCCAAAGACCGAGCTAGCTGGAGAGGCATGTTGGTTGACGCCCAGGTTCGCCCCCAACTGTAGCGCCACCTAAGTAAGTAAGTAAGTAAGAAGAAAAGTACAGGTTGTACTTAACTAAATAATGTTTTCTCTTTCTATGTGGTTCGCCGGAAATAATTAAAGTTTTAACCATAATAATTTCTTTCCGTAAATCTTGTATTTATAAGGTGATAAAGGCCTTTATTCTTTTTACCCACGATGACCTTCATTCGTCTGTGTCAGGCTTCAACACAATTTTGCGTCCTCGGAAAGTTCACTCTTATAGAATCCTTTTCCAAAATTTAGGGCTGTTTTTACATGGAAAAAAATCGAACTCGAGATTTTAATCAAAGTTGACATTACGATGATAGAGAACACCAAAAAAGTGGGTCCCTCAATTCCGTCTGTCTGTTTGTAGAACGATCTACAGCCTAAACGGCTGAACCGATTTTGTTCAAACTTGGCGTCTTAGGTGATTGTCCAAAATAGATTTTTGAATCGTTGTTTTAACCCTAAAAATAACTGTACTTGCCATATAAATTTTTCTAACATCCTAATTATCTCGTAAACGGCTTTAACGATTTTGATAAAAATTAGTGAGTGTACTATTTTTGGTATGATCTACATCTTTGAACAAAAACGTTGTAAAAATATTTTGTTATTAACGGTACCTGCCATACAACCATTTTATTGATTTTCGACTTTCTCATAAACGGTGCAACGGATTTCAATCAAAACTTGTATACCGGAGATCCTTCGAATTCTAAATAATAAAACTGCATTTCAAAATAGTTTTTTTTTGGATTTTTGAAAAAAAAAATATTTTTTTTTTAATATTCAATATTTTAAAACTGGTAGCGATTTTTTGTTAAATTTTGTTTTTAAATTTATATTATTAAGGACCGATTGCTGATACTAATCATAAATATTTATGTTCAACTTATGCTAGTTGTTCCTCTGCGTAAACTGTCACATAAGTGCTTAAGTAGAACTTAAATGCTTAAATTGTGTATCAGCAAACGGGCCGAAATATTTAAAATATTTCATTTTTTTCTCAGAAAAATTTAAGAATTTTTATATATAAAAAATTAAGTGAAAAACGACTTTAAAAAGTGCGTTTTATTTATTTTCAGTATCATGTCGGCGCCTCTGGATATAATTTTTTTTGTACCACTTCAATAGTTTCTTAAAGTCTGGGTCGGAGTTATCTGCTTCCAAGGCGCTAAAATAAGAAAAAACCTTACTCTGGGGGCAAAAACTCGAGGCGGACTTGTAAATTAATAGGATCATTATTTCCATATATTCTAACTAGGTGTTCGTTTTGGACCCTACGCCAGATGATTTGCCCAAAATTTAAAAGGGACCCTTTATTTTCGGCAAGGGG
The DNA here is from genome assembly GCA_910595825.1 of Philhelius pedissequus. Classification (NCBI taxonomy): domain Eukaryota; kingdom Metazoa; phylum Arthropoda; class Insecta; order Diptera; family Syrphidae; genus Philhelius; species Philhelius pedissequus. The sequence goes on from OU343160.1 coordinate 265,277,369, forward strand.
AAATTTTTTTTGATAGCAGATAAAATCGCTGGCTCAAAGTCGGAGAGGATATTCATCTAGGGTATAACTCAATATTTTCAATAGAAGATAATTCCATTAATTTTTATCAGATAAAAAACAAGAGGTAAAATTTCGCCTCCAATCTGACCATGAATACTAAAAAGTTGTCGCATGATCAGCCATCTATCAGCCAGAATCTGGAATCTCGTAATGCTTCCAAAGTGGACTTTGTTCCAAGAATTATATTTATCAGCACAAGAAGTTAATTATCCACATATTTAAATGAACAATGAACATTAATACAGCAAATATCACGAACTCGATATATTTTTTTCTTGTAGGAAGATAAATGGTTGGCAGTCTGGTACATAGCTCACAGTTGCGTCTGTTATCAATTGTGATGACTTGTTTTAATACTTTCTTTTAATTGATTGTTGAAGAGGCGCATTTCTTTTGAATGTGCACTTGGGTCATGATTATGATATAGGTTAGATTGCATAATATGATGCATTTCATTTTCTTGAATGGTCACTATGAATGCCTAACAAAAAACTATATTTTTTCTATCACAACACCACCTAAAATTGTCAATTTTATTTTTCGAATGAAAATGGTAGCTGTAGCCATCTAAAAATAAGTTTCTACTGCCTTTGTTTGATTTTATTAGTCGGAAGGAGAAACTAGGGCTGACTGAAATATGCAACAACATTTACCGAATTAAAATGTATCAAATAATAACTGTAATTTATTAACTGAATCGCGGTAAGCAAAAAAAAAGTTGTGGATTATTTGAGATTTTGAAGATTTTGGCAACAAATAAAGTATATTGGGAATTTTGTTCATTTCTTCTTCCTTCTTTTTCTTTCCCCATAAGGATTTCGTATTGTTGGGTATAATTTTTTTTTGGGATTTCGTCCGAAGGAGATTTTGTTTTTTGGAGATTTCAGGTAGCTCCCTTTTATAAACAATGTTCTAGAGAAATAGCCAGTTGTTGGTGCTTTAAACGCTAAACAAACAGATCGGGGAAATCAAATACAACATCCTCGAGGTAACCATCTTTTTAATTGGATGGGTCGATGCAACCTTGAGTATCGCATCGATCTTGAAAGCCACAGAGAGGCCATCGTTTCCAAGAAGCGGTGCCTATCTGGATATATTGCTAAAAGACGCAAGACTAACAATTACTGACACTGTGGGGCAACGGCCAAGAAATTGTCTACGTACGATCGATTACGATACTGCGGACTCGCCGCCGTAATACTAATGCTAATGGAGTTGGAGGAGTATGTGCCTGTGCATACTTACAATTACAGTAAGATGCGCTGGCCACGCTACACCAATGCCTTATTGAGCGATTTACGTTCAAATGGTATATCCCCACCAAATGACAGGAACTTGACAAATACTGAAATCGACAGGTACTTGGAACAAATGGACGAAACAATTCAACGAAAAATGGACAGAACACTACCGAAATACAAAACGTTACGCAACCGACATTTACCGTAACGCGACCATTGACGCACTTCACACACAAAAAAGTGGATTACTGACAAAAGTTAAACGCTTGTACAGACAGTTTACTGACACACGAGATCTGGAGATTAAGACACTGAAGTCGTCCATCAAAAACATCAACCAATTGATTAAAGAAAATTATAGGCTGTCTATTAATTTGTTTTGGGACAATACAATTCGGGCCATTAACTCTAGCGACCCGAGTATGTTTCCAAAAATGAATAAGATATTTAGAAAAAATGATCAAAACGATCTTCCGTGTCTTAAGCTTCAGAGGACGACAGAGAATAGAGACTTACTTCTGACAGCAGGCATATACCCAGAGGACGCCGTATTGGACGATGACCTCTATATAATCGAAGATCCGCAGGAGAAAGTGGAGGCTGTGGAGGCTGCTTTCCAGCAAGTGTACAAGGTGAATGATAGCATTCGCCCGAATAATAACCTGGAGAACAGAGCTCTGCTTCATCACACCTGGCTGCGGAACGATATAACCGAATGGCGATCTGAGAAGCTTGGTTTAACCGGGTTTAATTATGAATATTTGGCAAACGCCATAATCGCCGACCGAAATGGGCCCAGTCCTCTGCAAAGTATCTGAAAAGGTAATTAATAGGGCTCTGTTCAATTGGGCGGAGGACAACAATATCATACCGGATAATCAGTTTGGTTTTAAGGCCGGGCCTGACACAATTCATCCCGCGTCTATACTGGTGTCTGATATCCAATTAACAAAACTAAAAAGCAGAGTACGGCTGCCTGTCTGGTTGATTTGGAGAAGGCCTAGGAATCCGTATGGTTAAAATGTCTCTTTATAGAGTTTACTATTCTAGGCACAAGTAAACCTCTATTATATATGCTTTGTAACATGCTAAATGGTAGAAAGTTTGTTGTTAAGAGTGGCAATGTGACTTCTATCACAGTTTGTAATATCAAAAATGGTCTTCAGCAGGGAGCGGTTAACTCGCCGATTCTATTCAGCATTTACACCAGCGATCTGATAGGTAGCCTAACTCAGGCAATTGCGTACGCCGACGATCTAATTGCGTACAGAACAGCTCAAACAGTTGCGGTCATCAAAAATCTTCTGCAGAGTGACTTCGACAAGATTCAGCGATATTGTGATGACTGGAAATTGAAAATCAACTTCCAGAAATCAGAAACTATTCTGTTTAGGACTCCGTTGTCTAGAGCATCAAGGGATACGAGAAAGAACTGGCGCAAGCTGGTGATCATAGGGCCACATGGACATCCACTGGCGAGTAAAAGTGTAGTAAAGTACCTAGGCATGTGGTTGGATCAGTTCTTGTATTTCGACAGACGTATAGGTGCTGCTCTGGCCAGGGCTAAGGGACCTTTTGACCTGACAAAACGATTGTTTTATAACAGCCGCATTGACAGCAGGGTGAAGGTGATTTTCTACATTACCCTCATCAGACCGATGATTGCCTATGGATGCCCGGTGTGATTCAACGTTGCCCCATCTCAAATGGAAAAGATTCGGGTGTTTGAGAGGCAGTGTCTTAGACGTTGCCTTGGATTACACAGAACACCAGAGTCGGAGTACAAACGATATTAGTCCAACCAGGTTCTATACAACGGAGCCAACATAAACAGAATAGATAATTTTTTGTTTAAGCTGATTCGGGTCACATTGCAAGAGCGATGTCCTCAACCAACAGCTAATTTTTAGGGCTTATTACCCCAACAATGAATACCATGAGAGTGCGCGGTTAAGTGGCCTCTCATTTTGATATTCAGAAATTCAAAACCAATGTGTAGATATAGGTATCAGGTTGAAGAAAATCTTCGTAAGCTATAGATCTACCTACATTTAGACAGACAGATGGAATTGAGGAAATGACCATCTTTTTTTTTGTTATCTATCATCCGAATGTCAAGTTTGATCAAAATCTAGAGTTCGATTTTTTAAATGCAAAACTTTCCTTATAGTACCTATATCGCTTATTGAAAACGGCCGGACCAAATTGGGTACTTCCTTATGTAGGTTTACTTGTAATTGCTTAGGAAAACTAAAAGTCGTAAAATTATCAGCAGGTCGCGTTGTTACGCTTATTTAGCCTTTTCCTTGATACACCCGGAATTGGGTTAATCACAATACATGCTCAAGCTGGAAAGCTCTCGCAATGCTGTTCGAAGATGCGTTAATGCTTCGCTTAAGCCTGCAAATCAATGAAAATACTGTGTTGAAAAATTGTAAATTGATTACATGATGAATGCATGATGACGCCCAAGCGATCATTAGTAGCGCTCAATCTAACATTGAAAGATTTGCGCAATAATAATCGCCGTTTTTGGCGACTACTGACAAACGCTTCCCATCATTCCAAATCAACAATGGAAAATAAATTAAACAAATGGCTCAAGTCATCGTATGCGTAGCGATACGTGAAAACCATTACATTGCGTTTGAGTATGTGAGTATTCCTGTAAAAGGATGAACGAATCGCTGAAGTTTTCTCCAAAATACTGTTAAGAGTTGGCAATGGACAAGTTCTGGTAGATACTTCCAGTGGCTTAATATCGATTCCACATGTCCTTTGTCAGTTCACTTTAGTGAAGATGAACTCATTACCTATATATTGGTTGATTTTAGCAAACGAAAAATATTGATGTCCAATTACTTTACTAACTTGACTGACTATAGCGGCAATTAGTTCGAAAAGGCAGTTCGAGGGAGAAAAATGCCTAAGTCCGCGAACTCCTTTGATTACAACCGATTTTCCGTTCGAGTTAGCATTAGCGATAACCATAAACAAATCACAAGGTTAGTTGATGGAAGTGTGCGGCATAAATGTGGAAATGTCATCCTTTTCATATTATGTGACCCAAGTTGGTATACTATCCTTCTCCATTTACACTCCCAAGTAGAAAAAAATGTCGTGTTTCATGCTGCCTTATTTAATATACAGTCATTTTCTATTCTTGTTTTTAGATTTCAATAAAATTAATGGACGCGACTCGGGACATGCCAGAGTGTGACAGAAAAGTAGATCAGCATGCGACTTGACGGTTAATATTTAATACTTTTAAGAGCAAACAACTGTTATATAACTGTGTAAATTGGTATTTCCCTAGCGTCCTTCGAAATTAATAGTTGATTGTGGTTCTACAAAATATTGGACGGGACTAGGTCCGTCGGGTCAGCTAGTAATACTCTTTCTCGTTGGCAATAAATTTTGAAACCGGTGTGGTGTTATTTCTTAATACAAACAGAACTAGATGAGAAGTTGTTTCTTGCGAAATTGGTTCTTTTACCTTCATTGGTTATAGTTTCAATATTCGCAATTTATTTCCTCATACAATTCTTGCAAAACATTTTTTACAAGAAAGAAGAAATTTTAGTGGTTTTTAAGAAGACCGTTAAGGAAAGATACTTAAAGTCTATGTAGTATATGAGTTTTCATTTTGTTAGCTAATGCATTTCAGATTCCCTTTATATATCTTAATTATTCCTTCGGATCGAATAACTAGAGCAATAGGTAGACTACTTCTTATTACTTTTTCTTTAACTCCTAAAGCTATAGGTAAAGACCCATGTGCTGAGAGAAAAACTTAAATTAAGCAAACTCTATCACATTTGGATCACACGCCCAAATAACATACTCTCCAGAGTTAAATTTGAAAAACAATCTTGTAAGCCTCTTTTAGGTCCCATTACTATCCTTAGGTTTATTCTCTTGTTAAGAAACTTAAATCATTTTCATAACGTTTTTTTTATAAGAACTTAGCTCAATTATCAAATAATTTAAATCTTATACTTAAAACAAATTTGCCTCCTTTAACAGGACTCGCAAGAACTTAGAGTTTTATAAAAATCTTGTTATGAAATTTAAACGCCTATGTACCTTCAATCCCATAACAACTGACTTATCGGAGTCTTAGCTATTTTAAAATCCTGTAACGAACCTTATAGAATTTAAGGTATACAACATTTTATTACAGGATTCTAAATGGATTTGCAGTTTTCCAGTTGCCACATGGAATCACAAAGTTACTCGTCACACGCCAAGTCAGGGACGTAGTCGAGATTATTAAATGGATGTGAATTTTTTTTAATATTTGAAAAAAAGCAAGTGTTTCGCGACCAAAAATTAACACATATCAAATAGTGAAGCATTCATTTTATTAGAAAATTGATCGTTCCCGTCCTCTAAAACGTGTCATAGAAAAAGAATCATTTTTATAATTTTGTAAATCAAATTTACAAAAAAATATATGATTATGGTATCTCTATTGTGGTCGATATTTTGAATAATAATTGAATATTTCACACTTTCAATGGCAAACAACTGTAATAAATTGGTATTCTTCTAGTGTCGTGCTATGATAAAAGCAAATTCAGGTTTTACTTTTGTATCTGAGGCCCCTTCACTTACTACGTCCGTGATTAAAAGTTCACTAACTTGTTATCTCGCTAGCTTTTTTTAAATAATCCCATAATATAATGAATATTCCCATAAGAAGACTTAACATAAGCTTAGTAAATGAGAGTGAGTAAAAGTAGAGGAAACCCAACTCTTATAGTGGTCTTATTGTAATTATTAAAGGATACTCTCATCTCAACAGCAGCCATATTTAAGTACGTAGAAAATATTCTCTGAGTATTTTGAGGGTTACCACACATACAAAATGTGGATATGTTGAAATTAATTCTAAAAATTATTATTTTAAAAACTCTTTTTTTTTTAAACAATTTACAATGTGCATTATAAACTTCACAAACATAAATGACAAAACAATAGCATTACTTGTAAAAGATTCTTTCTGATCTCGATAAAAAATATTTAACAATCGAAATGGGTATTACTTTAACTTTTCGATGTTTCTCTATTGAAACCTTTTGGGAAATGAAAAATGTTACTTGGGTATTTCTGTTTTGCGACATAAAAATATCTACCAACAATTACATTTTGTCATTTGTGTAAATGCAGCATTAATGCTCTTAGTGTGTCATATGGATTGCATTTCAGATTTAATTTGACTCACAAGTTAATTTTTATGCATTTAGGATGGCATATCATCCACTATAATTTCAAAAATTTATTGATTCCCAAAAGTATCCAAGCTAACTCTATCTGATAGGGAGTATAGAGAAGCTCTCATACCTATGCCATTTAACGCTTTTAGCAGTATTATAATAATCAAGAAGAATTCTTGAAGATTATTTTGGCTCCCTTAAATTAGTCTCATTAAGTTACTGGAGAATGTTATGAGAGGAAAAATGTTACTTGGGCGCTTAGGGTATCCTGTTCTAAAAAATATGAAACAATTCTTCGAATACCATCATTCGAATTTCTTCCGTTTCATAGATCCCTGATTCAAAAAGTGTTAAATGTCACACTACCATCTGATTTTTCGTCCTAAAAAATAGTTTATATCGAATCCTTTACTAAAATGAATACCAACTATCCAGCCACTGGGTTACAAGGACTGCTACAACAAGAAAATTTTAGTCATTTCATCGAGTGCAATTATTTGTTTCCCGCCATATTGATTTATTTATCAAGCACACACACATCTGAACGTTTCGATAGCAAACGTTATTATCAATAAGTCAGAAACAAAACCAGTACATAATGGTGAATCCATATCTATCCACGAATGCCCCAAAGCCGTATCAATAAATTGATCCCACGTGGAGCTGAACATAACTTACGCGCTGCTTTTATATAAACACACACTACTGCACTTCTTGTCATTATACATACATATATAAAGTAATGTATGTGTACATATAGGTAAAGCATGAAATAAGTCACGTTGAAAAGCAACCGCAGAGTGCCAAAGGCAATAAATTAATTAGAACATCTCTCAGCACTAGCAACACTTACTTTCAATCGATAGTCACTTCCAATTTACTTCAGTATCATACTACATATCCCTTGGGGTTAGACAATATACCTATCTATTCCATCCCATCCCATATTCTTCGCCCTGCTGCTTTTTCCTTGGATTCATGCTTAGGTACTACATAACATCAACCTAACTATCTCTGATTAGTTTTCGCAGTAAAATTTCTCACATTCGTTGCCTCCCCGCCTGGCTTTGTTGGCCCTGAAGCAAACATTTGAGTAGTTACATATAGCTTTTCCGAGAAAACGAAATGATAAAAATCACCCCGTTCGTCCTCATCGTCTCCCGCTCAGGCAATTCATCAGCAACACTCTTGTGCGCGCACATAAATTCATCCCTTATAGATAGACCGTTTCTAATTTAGGAGCAGGTGAAATAACCGCAAGCAATAACATCAACATTAACATCAATTGCACCAACCTAGCGAGCAACCGCCATCACCAAGCACCGTACAGTACACCGGCCGACTTTCAACTCGCCTCCAAAGCCAACCTTCGGTCGCCGTCCTAGATGCTAGTCAGTCAAGCTCAGCGAACCTGAACCTGGTGCATGCTGGGCAGGCTCAAAACCAAAACCCAGATCCAACCCTAAGCCTTCACAAAGTCAACAGGTAAATGATTTCGAAGTCTGGATGGCTGTGTGTGTTTAAACAAAGTGTTTCACTATTTACCCTAAGGAATACGTATTCTCCTCGCCTTATCATTATCCTCTACAAAACGGGCTCGTCTACTTTGTTCCCCGCAACAGGTTGATATATCGTCATCCTCCTGCAGTGTGTCCTGTTCGCAAAACCAAAAGGATATATATACACAAGAGCCCATCACCAATCGACCAAGTGAAGCTACCTAACATCAACAGGCATATATCGAGATGACACACCATTCCCGGTCTTCGACCCTCTTTGTGTAAATAGGACCAAGCAAATGTATTCATAAACACACACAAAAAAAGGAAGCAATTGTAAAGCTGATGGGGTCATCATCATTGCACATTTATGACAGCAACAGCAGCAGGTCACATCTGGCGAAGAGGGTGAAAGCTGAAACCGACAGCAATCAACAGGCAGAGGGCATAATATAATGTTAGCTTCTGTGAGGGTTCGTCGATAATGGTGGGAAAATTGAAAACAAAGGTTTTTCTCTTCTATACTTGATTATTATTAAAACAAAAAAAAACCATCAAAGGAGACAAGGAAATCCCTCACAATGATATGCAAGATGAACTTCTTCTATATAGGTATCTCCAATTTGTTCTACAACAATAATTGTGTGAAAAGTAGTAGGTACACTGTAAAAAAAATTGGTTTTACCAATCATTCAGTTGGCTAAGAACCATTGTCTAATTTGAGGTTCAATGTCAGCCTAGGTAATGGGTTATCCATTTTGAGGTTTCAAAAGTAAACGTAAATAAAACACATATTAAATACTTTTCTTTTCATGATTTCTTTTTTATTAAAAAGTCCGGAACAAAAAGCGCCCGAAAGAGTGACTTTTTGTGGATGTAATGTCCTCTCTTCAATTACTTGAGGATTCGCAGAACCCCAAATACGACAATTTTGTTTATTAACATACCCACCGAGAGAGAAATGTGCTTCGTCGCAGAAGAAAATTTTGTTTGAAAAATCCCCGTCCACCGCCTGTTGTTCAAGCACCCATTCGACGTATCTACGACGTTGTGAATGGTCAGCTGGCTTCAGCTGTTTTGTGAGCTGGATCTGAGAACGATGAGGAATCGACACATTCGTGTCTTCGGCAACACTTTCACTTAAAGCAGCGATATATTCAGTGGTACGAGCGAAAGGATGATGCACAGGCCTTACGATATCTGTAACCAATCCAGTCTCTTCAAATTTCTTCACAATTTTGCCAATTGCTTGCGTAATTGGACGATTATGTAAACCATAATCTCCTCTTAAAGCACGATATGTGGCTGTGACAGAATCACCATTTTTGAAGTGGGTTTTAACAATTGTTATGCATTTTGCGATAGTTAAGCTATCCATTTTAGTAAATATCAGATTTTCGGCTGAAAAAAAAATTTGTTTTACAACTTAGTTTGACAAATGTCGAATTCCAGCCCTATACTTTTGCAACCGCAAAATGGATAACCCTTTATATTTTTTGCATGTTTTCAAAGTATTTATTTAAGTTATTAAAAAAAGTTATTATTATAAACTTAGAAGAGATTTTTTATTGGGACTCATTTATTTTATTTATTTATTTATTTAATATACCTATATATTTTCAAAATGACTAATTTTTTTCAGCCTGTGGGACTCATTAAAAATTAAACCTGTGGTAACACTGGTTTGTACGCTAAGTGAACAAGCAGAGTGGAGCGCAGAGCAAAGCTGAGAAATTCATTAGAATTTGATTTCTCCGCTTTGCTCTTTGCTCTATGCTTTCGCTCATTCTCCGCTCCACTGTTTGGTTCTCTGCGGTGCGGTGGTTGTTTTGTTTTCTTCCCGAAAACCAAAAAAAAAAATGCAACTAAAAAGCCTTAAAAAAAGAGGTCTTATCTGCCTTTTTTCTACCAGCAACGAGAAATGCGATCAGTAGTCAGTCGCCGCTGGTTATGACATGAGCTCGTAATGTTTTTTTTTTTAGAGAAAGTGATAAACTTGGCAAAAATTGCGTATTGACAAAGGTCCTCACTAGTCAACTGATGAGTCCATGTGAGCTCGCCGGTACGAAACGCCAATTTTTGTTGGACTAAAGGCCGTTAAAAGCTATTTTGAATCAATAATTCAACAAGTCCAAATATTATAGTGCTAAGTCTTCTACTTGGCTGATGTATTTCAGTAGTATATAGAATTTGTATTATTAAAAAAACCTTCTTATAGAAAGTGATAAACATAAAAACCAGAAATTCCAGTTTTGTTCGCGAACATTATCATCATTTAACACAGCAACAAAAGTTTATTTTTTTTATCAATTTTTTTTTGTTCAGAAATTGTATTGAGCCAGCTGAAAGGTTTCAATTATTAACCTTCAGATATTTGGCGACTCGTGTGTATTTCTTCGACTTTATTCAAAACAAAATTTAAAAACGCCAATATTTCTTTTAGCGCGTTATACACAATACGTTATGCTGTCGACTGAACGTGCAAAACCTACGCAGCATAATTAGCAAAATGAATTTCTAAGACCGACATCAGATCAAATTTAAAAGAGTCAAATATTGATAAGGTTTATTTTCGCATCAAGATTTTATCTAGACTACATTTTAATTATTATTAGCTAAACGTATTTTTTTTTTGTAACTGAATGTTTATATTATTGAATAATCGTCGAATTAAATTAATAAAATGATGTTTGGGGGTATAACATACATATACAATGTTTCTGTTTCGGTAAAAAAACATATTTCCTCTTTCACAGAAAACTGATACTTTCATGTTATTTAATGCATACAAAATGAGGAAAAAAAGAAGTAGGTATCATACGGACTTTACCTAGTGATTTCATGATTGAACATTCATGGCATTTTTCATCATATAAAATTCATATACGAATTAACGAGTTACACTAACAGAGTGAATTAATGGATGAGCATTCATGCCATTTTTCACCTGCTGAATAAGCAACTCTAAGTCAAGCAGTGATTTCACAGCTTACCGTTAATGCCATTTTTCATCATAAATAATTTGCTTATTAATAAACTAGTTACCCCTATTTCGTGATTTCACTGTTAAATATTCACCCTGAAAATCACTTGGTGAATGTCTATGACAGCCCCATATTAAATTCATCGATGTTATCATACCAAATTCATGGCGTGTAGCTTGCACACATTGATGAAAATGCATCATTGGTGATTAATGCATACATTTTTTGCAATTTCCTACTGGGTTATTAATATACCTATACATATGAAATTTTAATTTAAAATAAAATTCAATTTTTGATAAATCGATTTTGTATGTATTTTTTTAAATTCAAAAAACAATTTGTTAAAAATTTGAGTATGCAGTTTTATTAACACAAAAACATTATTTTAGTCGGTTCATAGTAAGAAATTTGAAAATATGAAGTATACCCTTAATAAGATTGCAAAATAAAACCCTTTTTTACCTAAAAGTGAACTGCACTATTTTAACAAAAAACACATTTTTTATCAAGATTCTTGGCGCCGTTTTTAAGAAATACATTTTGCTTCACGATTTTTTAACATTTTGTACGGGTTCCGTTGCTTTTTTGTTTTATGAAAATAAGTTTTTTAAAGTATTTTCTATACTATTAAAATAAGGTCAAGGAAATACTAAAAACGAAGTTTCAAAAAAATCGATTGACACATTTTCGAAATATTGAGCTTTCAAAACAAAAAAGTTTTTTAAATTAAAAAAAAAATGTTTGACAAAAATTGGCTTCATTATTGATTAACTTTTCTAGGAGTTTCTGCATAAAAAAATAAAATTAAAAGTGTTAAATTAACAAAAATAACGATTTAAAAAAAAAAATAACAAAAAGTACCTTTTCCTTTCATTATAGTATAGTATATAAAAATCGTTGGAGGTGTTTTTGAGAAAAATAAGATTTTTCCTTTTGGCCAAAAAAGAAATGTATGGCAGGTACAGCTATTTATCATTTAAAAAAAAACAAAAACGTGAAGGAATATTATCGAAAAACTAAAATCTACCAAGTTTGATCCAACCATCCAACTGTTTAGGGTATAGACTAGAGGACAGACAAACGGAATTGTGGGACCCACTTTTTTCGTCCTTGTCATCATCGTAATGTCAAGTTTCATCACAATCTCGAATTCATTCAACACTTCTGAGTGGCTGCCACTTTGTAAGAAATAATACTAGTTTGTATCTGCTTTATTTTAAAGTGAAAGTTCGATGACTTCGGTTGATGGAATGAGATCGGTCAAATGACGACCTCCCAAATATTTATTGCACATTTGTGCTTGTTTTATGCTTTTACGAATTGTTGTCTTAAATTAGTCTCCGGTTGGGGCAGAATGCGGAAATCAAAAATATTGAAACGCTAAAATATCCAATTTTTTTTCCCCAAATATTGAAATTCAGAAAAATTATTAACAATGAAAGATTGCCTATAGTTTTGGATTTGGTTTACACCGTAAGTTTAGCGGTCGCCGAAATAAAAAATCGCCAAAAAGAGAGATCAAAGGGGTCAAAATGGTGTTAAAAAAACTTCAAGTGTTTGCTCCGTGCGTCCTGTTGGAAATCAGAATACTCGAGATCAATTCAGTAAATGATGCAAAAAACTCTGAGCTAATATAAAAAAAAATGTCCGAAGCATATGTATGTTTTGATATAACATACAAAACAATTTTTCTACCTCATCATAGTATCGAATTGTTCTTCTTGTTGTAGTTGTAAGCCTTTATGAGCTTACCTTGTACGTAGATGGTTTCTGAGGCAAGTTGTGGCGTTCTGAGTACTTCGAGATATTTCAAACCGTTTTTTCACAGGTCCATATTTTGTCTTTTACGTATCTGCTTTTCTTATTTCAAAAAAAAATAGTACTGCAATTGTATGACAATATCATCAGCATACATTTGTGATTGAAATTTCTTTAATCAAAACCGATGGAGGAAGCCATCACAAAAAAAAAGAAAAAAGGACTGAATCTTTTACATTATTTCAGTTGTCGTTTGAAACCAAGCGGTTTCGCTCTGATCCCAATATACCGGTGCATTATTTTCATAAAGTTCTTGTATTATTATAAAAATTTTAGTGGACATACCAAAACATCTAAACTTGTTAAAGATGGTATTCCCATCGATTTATTTAAAAGCTGCAACGAACGAAGAATTCATGTAACATTGTTCCTCTGTTATGGTAGCATCCAGAAATGCAAATAAGTTAAAAAATATGCTAGAAACTGGCTTCCTAATTGATTTTGTTGTACCCTGGTTATAATTCTGTCTTAAACGTCTCTGGTAAATATTTTTATTACAGCCTAAATACATCTACTATTCCCTGTGCTTCGGAAACTAGGTCACATTACATCCGCTATTTCGAAGAATCTGAATTTTGGAAACACACAAAACCAAGAGCAGTTTTTTTTAAAAGCTCCGAGTGTTATAACGATCGCTTAACTCTTCTATTACCTTCATCGAAGAAGGTCTTTCAGCAGAATTTTTTGCTTCGCTTTCAAACTTGCTCTTACTCTTACTATACTTTTCTCCCGCTGTTTTCTTGATTGTAGTAAAATTTGACAATACAACAGACGAATAATTCAGTCATTGCCGTGTTTTAATTAGAAATATGGAAAGAATAGATACAAGGGTTAATAGCAACGATCAAATCAAATCAAACCTTGCTAAATTTGTCAGAGTTATCTGCCGTTGCAAGTGGTTTTTTCTGTCGAATATTCCTTATTCATAAAGCTAACATAATACCTACATGTTTTACTTTGTTGTTGGTCCATTGAGAGATGGATTTGAGACGAATCGCTTTCTCGCGGTTTGTATGCTGAAAATATCAAGCGTGAATGGTCAAGTAGTTTGTTTAGGACGGCCGAGGGTGTAGAGCAGAGAGTTCCGCTAATAGATAAAAATAAACGCAATTTAATTTGTCGGAATAGGCGACTTTACCCAATGCACACCACAATACTGCTATCCTAGAAGTAAGTTTCAATATTACTACCGCTATGTACAGCCAGTAAGTAATGAGTAGGGAGTAGGGAGTAGGGATTAGCCCCATTTCTTCCTAATGGCTTTTTTGAGAGAAAAGAAGACACCTGTTGCTTTTCAAACTCTTTTCAATATATTAGACTTACAGCTTAGCTTTTTTTTCAAGTAACCTGTGTTTTTTAGACGTGTGGTGTTCAAGAAGAAATAAAACGCATATAATATAATGTTATGGCCAAGAACTTAGCTTCATTATAAAGATAAGGGCTTGCCAATCTGTTTGAAACATTATTTCGGGCAAGTGGCTGCCGCCGCTTGCTTGAATAAATTCCAGCCGAGAGGCACATTTTTCGACCAATTTTTGTTGCTGTGTTAAATCGCACGATCTTTGAGGCCACGAAATAGGCCCACGACGCCGACCGACGGCGTCTCAACAATGGCTTGTGGATAATGATCACTCCAAATACGATAATTTTCCAATATTGAGCTTCTTTGCTGAACTAAATTTTCTTGTGAAAATCAGGATCCATGGCCATATCGTTTGGTAATAAATTTATACGATTTGCAAACGTTGTTCAGGAGTAAGTCTATTTATAATGAAATGGCAAACCAAACTGGTAGAGGTGGAGAGCTATCGATGGCACTATCGATTATAATCGATAGTTTCTACTATAGAAATCAAACGATAGTTTTTACCCACTATCGATTATTTTTCGATAGTCACATGATATTAAATTCAGGAAAAAATTCGTTTTTCAAAAACGAACAGTTTTATCTGGAGTTGAGTTCTTGTAACAATGTTGTGTGCAGTTAAGACTAGCTTAGTTCAAGTCAGCCACACTTGTTGTGGTGCGTTCTTTTTCTAACCAAAGACTACAATTAGTTCAATATAGTTAACGTTTATCTTCATCATTCGTAAATCTGTTAAATTCAGGCACTTCAGCAGCTGATATTACCATGTATACATGTTGTGCATGTTCTGCTAACTGTTCGTGTTTAAATTTGGAATTGTTTTCATTTTTAAAGTTATTTACTTACTAATTGTAATCTATTTAAGTATCAATTTTAATATTTTTAATTGTTTTTTGCTTAAAACAACACGTTTTTGAAAACTTATTATTTCGACAAGTACATATACCAATATTTTGAGGATTTTATCAAGATTATGTTTTACTCTTCTCTCTTAGGGACAAACAGTACGAAAAAGCGACTTTTTGTTCAATGACAATCTGTTACAAATGAGGTTATTAGATGGTGCATTAATATTTCTCTAAATTGTCAAATCAATTCATTGAACTATTTCCGTACAAGCGGAAAGTAATATATATGATTAAAGGTTAACAGGTAATACATTTTTTATCTAACAATAATAAAAGAAAAAAACTATCGAAAACTATCGATAATTATCGATAGTTTTTTGCTAACTATCGATAGTTCTTCACCACTACAAACTGGACATAAATCAAGTGACAGCTATCAAAAAGACCAACTCCGAAAAAGTATTGCCAGATTGAAACCCACACGTCTAAAAAAACACCCTTTGTGATACGAGTACCAATATACTTGATGTCATTTGAAAAAATCAGTGGCGTGTAAAATCAGTGGCGTGTCATTTATTAAAAGGGGTATACGTTCGGGAATTCTCTATTTCCTAGAGTGAAAAGGAAAATTTATGTTTTGGTCGGGATTACATAAAGCCCATATTTATTTGCTCATATTTTAAGTCTTTTGAGGGAATTTTGCATTTAATCTGTTAGAGTTGGAGCCCACTTTTCTGATATAACAATGGCAATGTCATCGGCATAAGTTATACCTTATGCATGGTTTATTATTAAATCCTTTAGATTTGAACAAAAATATTTGAATATGTTTTCTTTTTTTTTGTTTTTGACAGTGTATTCGATTAACAAAAAGCAAAATATTGTGATCAGCAAAGCATGACATTAAAACCCAGGCAAGATGATGGAAGACGTCTTCAGCGAACCGGTGCGCTCCGATTATTTCCATACGAACAAAAAATTGGTGAGGGAGGACAGAAATGTTTTATATATGAGGTCTCACTTCATACCACACCATCTACAATTTACTATACGGGCCAATGACTCCTGGAAGCGCTTAATTTATGTTGTCTCGAATCTAGATGGTATGACTCAGAGAGTTGGAAACGGAAGACTTCGTTTTAGAACGTTGTTTGACCTGAGTTAATAATACCGTGTTACCTACACTATTTTGAAAAAAGGTGAAATTTTCGGGATGAACTATTTTAATTTGGGTTGTTCTGGCTGGCAGGCGCGCTGGAGGTGCATCGGTTTATGATTAGGGAAGATAAACCTCTTCTTGCTATAAATAGACGTCATACCTATAGAAAAAGGTTTTAATAAATTTGGAAGGAGTTAATTGCGGGGCAATTTACCTACGCTGACATCTGACAGACTATTAATTAGAGATAGTTCGCTTGAGTTTATGCTGGGAACACGCAATCGAATTGAAAAGGAAAACTTGCTCTGAGGGTTTTGGGGGTGTAGAACCTATGCCTACCTAATTTTATTTGTCAAGCGTGTGTATACTACTCCCTTCTTTTACCCGGAAATCTAATTAAACGTTGAAACCCAACAATAATACATTTTGTGCAGTGCTGCGTGTTGTGTTTTGAGTAATTTTTACTCGAACAGTAGCAGGTAGGTACCTGTATTTTACTTGGGAAATGGCTGGCGCTAGCTAATTCCACTATGTGGACATTAGATACAAGAAATCGTTTTGTCGTGCGTCGCGTTGATTTTTAGCCTGTTTCCAATTGGATGTTATTTAAATAATGAAAAAAATCCCATGACGATTAGAAAGAAAGAGAAATTAAATATTTTTAAATATAGGTACCTTATATACCTATTGCTACAGCAAGGGGGTTCATTAGGGTGATTCAATTCGAGATAATTACTGACTCTTAGAATTTTAATTGCTTAAAAATCGCATTGCATATAGTAGTAGATGTAAGAAACACTATTATTAGGCAGCTTGGAAGTATTATCCTAAGCAGAAGAACCTATATTACCTTAAGAATTCAAGTCGAAAACGTCTCACGGATCCTACTTTTGATTTTGAAATTTTTTACATCGAAGTGCTGGAGAAACGGTTTATGGAGATTTGTATTTTTCTTGGACTGGAGTTGTAGCCGATTCTGTTTGGCTTTGGATATACAGGGTGAGCACGAATCGTGCTACAATAAGAAATTTAAATAACTTTTATTTTAATCTAAGTATTTCATTAATTTTTTTTATTGGATCAAAAATTAAATTTTATTTTAAATAACTAATGGTTTTTAAAGATGATAGACCGCAAATGACCTCCACGCTCATCCACGCATATGCGGCACCTGATCAGAAAATTGTTCATTGCGGCCTGAAGGGTTGCAATTGGGATCGCCTCAATTATTGTCTTAAAGGATTGCTTCAATTCAGTTCAATTCCGGTTTAGTTTTGCACACTTCCTGCTTGACATAACCCCATAAAAAAAGTCTGGTGCAGTCAGGTCAGGTGACCTTGGGGGCCAGCGGAAAGTGTAGTTTCTGGATATTAATTTGTTTGGGAATTTTCGTTAGAGCTCCGCCATAACTTGCGTGGCTACGTGTGCACTTGCTCCGTTTAGTTGAAACCAAATCCTGCTGAAAGGGATACGTCTTCGGCGAAGTTCTGGGTAAAAAAACTCCTTCAACATCTTTAAATAACGGTCCCCATTGCCAGTTTGTGTTACACCGTTTTCTTCAAGGGAGTATGGCCCGACAATACACCACACAATGACTCGTTTTGGGTGCTGTTCCGTCTCATGGAGCATTTCTGGATTAGATTTACTCCATATACGGCAATTTTGCTTGATAACATTGCCGTTTAAGTCAAAATGGGACTCATCAGACATGAAAAAACAATTTATGAATGTGTTGTCTTCATCGGCCATTGCAATCATTTTTCGGCAAAATTCCAGGCGAACAGGCAAATCCTGAGGGTTTAACTTGCTTGTAATTTGGACTTTGTACGGAAACAAGTTTAAGTCATCATGGAGTATCCGCTGTAATGACCGTCTGCTAACGCCAATTTGGCCCGATAAGTTTCGAGTCGAATCACTTCGATTTGCCTGTATTACCGATGCAACAGCCACGATTGTATCCTGAACCCAAACATTGGGATCTCGATGATACGGTCTTCGCTCGATGCTTCCATATTCGGCAAATATGGGAGTACCGCCAAACTCCAGTCTAAATTCCTTTTGGACGGAAATGACGGACTGCAAACAATGGTATCGCCGCACTATCCAAATCCTTTTTTCAGTATCCCAAGCATTAATTTTGATAAATCTAAATAGTAACCTATAAAATGAAAAAAAAAAATAAGCCGATGCTCACACTGAAAAAAAGTTATTACGTTTTATTTTTGTAGCACGATTCGTGGGCCACCCTGTATATCACTCTACGGCAGAGATTCTCAAATTTTATGAGTTCGAGGCGCACTTACAGGCTTAATATTTTGTCTCGGCGCACCGTAGTCGTTGGTACTCGAAGCTCGAACGAAGGTACAGGTAGATAGGCACAACAATTAAAACATTCGTAATATGGATTTGAGTATTTATATTTTCATTGAAGCACATGAAAAATGTATAATTTAAGAATAATAAGATGTAACAATGACAGTTTAATCAATGTGTCGTGTGAGCTTGATCTCCGCAGATTTTTTTCAAAGCTTGGGTAAAGGTTTGATATCGCTACTCTCATTTCTTGCTCCACATTTATCTTTGATCGAAATTTATTAGGTACAACTACTTCTGAAAATCCAGCCTCACATAAATAAAATGTTGCAAGATGAATGAGAATTCTTAATGGTTTTAATCTTAAATTTGGGTATTCATTTTGGACCGATATCCAAAACTTCACCAAGTCGGAGTCCAGAAATTTCAATAAGACTCTCTTGTTCTTGCGAAGAAAATTCGGGTGGAGCTTGTGCATGGAAAAGATCTTGAATCCACGCATATTTTTCGACTTTTTTCAATATTTTGAAAACATGTTTGGTGAAGAGCGACATTAAGTTTCGTGAGACAACAAGCTCATTAGATGCTGCGAATTAATGTAATTGCGGAAAACAATCTTATCCGCCATTTTCATTGAGTTTTTAACCAGAACAGTAGTTTTTCTCTAAATGCCTTAATCTTATCTACTTTCTTCTTGTCTAATTTCAAAATATGCAAGTTATTGCCTTCCAGAGACAGATTCAAATTATTCAATTTTTGAAATGTATCCCACAAATACCATAGTTTTAGCAAAAAATTTGAATCACCAAAGTATTTGGAGTTTTGCATGACCCTCTTCTTGTAAAAATGTTTAAATTTTTTCCCGTAATTCGAATGCACGCGTTCGGGATGTATGATCGATTTACATGGTGCGCCTGTTCGATGTTCACACTTTACTACTGGTGACGTTTACATTGCGTGGCTACATTATTTATTTTAAATGCTTTTTATTAATTTAGTCCATTAATTGGTTAATTAATTATCAACCGTAGTATCCAACTTTATTATACAAGAGCGTCTCACGGCGCCGGCGCACCCCTGTATACTCTCTACGGCGCACCAGGAAGCCACGGCGCACTTTTTGGGAAACCCTGTTCTACGGATTGATTGAGAAAACAACAGCTCCAAATGGAACTACATAATGAAGTATAACATTTCATATAGCTATTTCTCAAAGCTACTGATACTTTCTTTACTATAGGTGGTGCTTACAGTTCAGAATGGACGACTAGTGCTTCGACCCGTTACTCATATTTTCAATTATTGTTTTTACAGTAGCGAGTTTCCTGAACAATGGAAGTTTTCAACTGTGATTCCTATCCCAAAAAGAAACAACCATTATGATCTATCAGACTTTAGACCTATAAGTTTAAGACCTTTTTTTGGAAAAAATTGTTTGTGAACGGCTAATGGCAAATCAAATGCTCGGACAAGAAACAAGCTGACTAAATGGCAGTCGGGTTTTTGCACCAATCATAGTTGTGTGTCCGCTGTTATTAAAGTCACGTCAGATTTCCGTATTGCTATTGATGAAGATCAGTTAGGAATCATGGTTCTTTTGGATGGTTTTTTCAAAAGCTTTTGACTGCATTGTCCATGAAATTCTCCTATTTAAATGAAGGAAAAAGTTAAAATTTTCAAAAAGAGCTCTTAGATTTTTGAAAAACTATCTTCATCATAGGACTCAACAAATTAATACTGAAAAAGGGAGTTCAAGTCCATTGATTGTTCACAGTGGCGT
The DNA here is from genome assembly GCA_910595825.1 of Philhelius pedissequus. Lineage (NCBI taxonomy): Eukaryota > Metazoa > Arthropoda > Insecta > Diptera > Syrphidae > Philhelius > Philhelius pedissequus. The sequence continues at coordinate 265,297,659 of OU343160.1, forward strand.
ATTAACCACTAAACTCGTGAGGCTCGAGCCTAGGGCGGCAAATTTTGTATTTTATTTTATTTTCAAAAAAAAAATTAAGCAAAAAAAAAGATTACCTAGTGACATTCAAATGGGGTATTCATCGTTTTTAATATCTGAAAACATGACATTTTAATATCTGGCCTGATTGTCTGCCCATTCTTGAAAAGTCTGTTTTGCGCGAACGGTTCGAAATTACGTGATGACAAATCGCCCGATAAGAAATTATTGGCTACTTGTTCGTTGTTATAGATTACAAGATGTATTATTAACACATGAGGAATACGCGGCCGCTAAATAAAAATAAGCCAACATCGTCGAGTTGTTCTCACTTAAGGTGATACGATTTAGTTTTACATTAATTTAATGTTATGAAACCTCATGTAATTTTCTTTATTATATAAACCTTATTTAAAAAGAACAAAATGTTATGTTCTAGAAGAATAATAGTTAAATGTAAGACGTTTTGTACATTAATCTACAATAAAACAAATGAAATAAAGCGTACCGATTAAGATATTTATTTTTAACGTGCTGTTCGCAGTTATTAGTAAGTTTAGTTCAAAATGATCGCAAAGAAGCCAAAGATAGATATTAAAGATTGTCGGTCACGTTTTTCGCACTTACCTCTGTGCCTTAAGACTGCAAAAAAAAACTGCGTTTTAGATGATCTCGTCGATGGTCGAGCCATTAACAGATAAATCATTCCCTATTTTCATAATGCTGAACGTGTCCTTGAACATATTAGGTGTGTTTGATTTCTCTTTTGTAGTAAGAAGTTTAACAACTGTCAAACTTCAAGAGTGGGGGAAATTTTGTAAGACTTGCAACAAAGTAAAAAAACGCAAATTGGGCACATTGGTGTATAAAACGTCAGTGGACACAAAGAAAGAATGTAGCGATGGGCATAATTGAGGGAACACTCCAGACAAAACCAAAAAGAAATAAAATGCACGACTGGATTGTACAAACTTGCTCTTGTAGCTAACAACTAGCTAAAGTGTTACTCACTGACGCTGTTGGTAGGTAACTAGTCTATTATAGTATCCTATGCAGATTTAAATCCCATGTAGGTAATATTACCTTGATTCATAATATAATGAATTGTCGAATGCATGCTTCAAGGAATAGTTAAATAGGTAACTACAAATGTATATTTAAATGGATTTTAGTTATGTAAATTAGGAGGGTAATAATGTAAATATGTTTTTTTTCTTATAATTTTGCACGCGCTCAAGGGATTATGAATACCGTTTATATGTTTTTAAGCACATCGCGGCTACCGGTGAAAGAAGAGAAAGAAGGATAGAAAGATGTTTTTCGCGACGTATTGAGACGGTGGTTGTTGTCTCAGATCTTATCTCCAGGGATGGCTGCTGAACTAATGCGGAGAAAATTACCATGTCTTATTTATTTATGTCTCTTATAATTCGCATTATTTTATTTCGCGTCAATATTTATGAGTAGTTTACGCAATCACATGTTGTTGGTGTTATGCCTGAACAGCATGTATCTAATGAGTAAACCAGCAACTCATTTTACGACAATTATTAGAATTGTTTTTTTTTTTTTAATGGAATATAAGAAGAAATAGGTAAATGCAGGAATCGAACCTGCGACAACGAGGTTGACAGGCGAGCACACAACTATTGCGCCACGGCTACCCCCTATGTACAAGTACATACATGTATATAATGAAAGTTAATGGTGTCTAGGTGGGAAAAAATCGTTAAACTTATTTAAACTGCCAAAATCATCACTTTAATCGGTTTTTCGAAAAAGAATAAGAACGCCATTAGATGCCACGGATCAATGAAAATTTTATTAAAAAGTATCTCGAAAATTGTAGGACGGGTTTTGATGAAATCCTGTTTTTTATTTTTCGTTTTTTGAAAACAAAATTCTTTTGAAATTTTGGTATGTAATTTTTGAGAATTCATGTGAATATAAAATTATTTTTTTTGATTAGTTTTAAAATTATTGATTTTTCAAAAACAAAATAAAATTAATAAATTTTTTAATTAAAAAAAAGTTATTCAAAATTTTGATATGGAAAAATAATTTAGCTGGTTAGATCTTCACAGATATAAAATTTGACAGAAATCCAATTTACCGTAACCGAGAAAGCCAAAAATTAAAAAAAACCGTTATATGAAAGGTACCGTTAATAGACTTTTCCTGTAAACTTGGTTCATATCAAATGATAACTATTACCAACAAAAAAATTCTCAAAAATGTTTATCAAAATCGTTGGAGCCGTTTAAGAGAAAAACCTTATGACCTTTCCTTCAAGGTCATATGGCAGGAACCGTTATTTTAGGCCTAAAAATAAAATTTCAATTTCGCCGCTGAGGAATGCCAAAATAATCAAACATAAAAAAATTGAAGGCAATCGCTTAAGCCGCTTAGGCTGTAGCTCGTTATACATAAAGACGGACGGATTGACAGACTGACAGACAGACATTTATTGGCGATCACTTTTTTAGGCTTCTCTATGATCCGAATGTCATGTTTGATTGTTAGATTAGATTAGATTTTTATTTTCAGTATTTGGATATACATTTGGTAAGCTACCGCACAGTTTATACACAGAGATTTGATATACTATAATAATATCTTTCTACTGAATAAGTATTTTAATAAATTTCAAGTTCACAAAGGGTTTAGAAATTACTTTTTGAAGGAAACTACAATTAAAACCTTCAATATAAAAAAAAGGCAGGTACATTTTGACTCGAATAAGAAATAAAACTTCAAAACAATAGTTTAGAAGAATGTTAAGTTAGTATGAATTGAGTTAGTGAATAATAATAATATATAATTTATATAATGTATATTAGTAGTTTGTTAGTAAATATGTATATAATAAATGGATAAATAAATTAAAATAATAAATAAATAAATAAATAAATAAATAAATAATAAATAAATAAATAAATAAATAAATACATGTAAACATATAAGTAAATAAACAAAAAAAAATTGATAACTAAATAAGTACAAGATAAATAAATAGATAAATAATTGAATAAACAAAAAAATAAAATAAATAATTACAAAAAGCAAATAAATAAATAAATAAATAAATAAATACATGTAAACATATAAACATATAATAAAATCAACATCAAAGATATGGTTAAGAAAACAATTGATTGATTAATGGATTCTCAGGAATTTCACAATTTCTCAAAAAAGAGTTGTTGAGTTTATCAATTCTTACAGAGATCATTTCCACATTTGCTCTTGTATGTAAGTCTAATGTGGCATGGTATCGAGAAAGATTAAGCATCATTTTAAGTAATTTGTTCTGTGAAACTTGTAGTTTGTTAAGATGACATTTGGAACAATTTCCCCACACTTGGCATCCATACAAAAGGATTGCTTGGAATATTACTTTGTGAATAATTATTTTGTTAGTGTTGCTTAGAGATGACTTTCTATTAATGAATGGATAGAGCATATTGATTGCTATGCTTACTTTGCGCATGGTTTGCGCAATATGTTCCTAAAGGTAAGTTTTTGGTCTAGATAAACCCCTAAATATTTTACATTCAAGTCCCATTCAAGTTTGATTGTTAGAATTTTTTTTTTTTACGAAAGCATAACTTGCCTTATAGTACCTATAATCGCAAGTAAAAATAGAGAAAGAGAACACAACACCCAATATAAGGAATAGTGCACAAAACAAAAATATTCTATAGAGTAAAATGAGAAAAAACTCGATAATTCCAGTGATTAAATATTAAAATTTCCTTCTTCTCGATTATTTGTGTTTTCCTTACTGCGATTTTTTCTTTATTCCTATTTGTCTCTAGTTTTCAATTAAACATTTTATTCTGGTTCACAAATAATAAACTTTTCGCTAAAGTTCTTATATCTTTCGAATGTGCCCATTACTAAAATTAGCAAATGGCAGAACAATCTTGCCGTCTTGTTGCTATTACAGTTTTTGCATCAGTTACCCACAAAAATTCTTGTAGTAAGAATTTGCAACTTTTTCAACGTAGGGGAAGTTTTTCTCCTCTACTTTGACAGTTTTTGTAGTAATATTTTAGAGTTAACAAACAACATTTTGTGAACATTTGTACAAATTGTTACGAATTCGTACAAATTCACAAGAAAACAAACAGACCTATTAAAGGTAGTCAAAATCACTTAAGTGCGCGCACAAGTAGGGTCTCCCTTATATTCTTTTTTAAATTTTTTTTTATTTATTTGTGACGCACACCCTCTCCTTTTTTTTGTACCTCCTAGATCTACTCGTAGGTCTATAGGAACCCTACCGGACTTGACTTCAAGGACCAATTTTGAGTGTACATTGATTTTTTTTTGTTTTAATTTTTTTTTCAATTTAAGACAATACAATTAAATAAATATCAATTTTAAATTGAACTGTATCAAACATATTATAATTCAAGCCGATATTTCCTTTTTAGTGTTTCCTTTTTGCAGTTAGGATACAATTTCCTATGCTCCTGCACACATTTTAAAAGGAACTGCTTCTGTTCTTCACCTGCTGTAATTAGTCCATGAAAGTCTTGAACCAGTATGAGTATGAACTATTTTCCTCCCATTCAGAAAGATCCACTTCAAGGAAAGAGTCATTTATTTTTAAGCGAGAAAACAAATTTTTACTCTTGACCGTCACAAATTGATCGAGGGTTTTATCTAGAATAAAATTCAAGTTTTGTTTCAAAAAATGGCATAAATGCAAAACTTTAAAAAATTACCGTATAATGAACATCGAGTTCATCCTTTGAAGGAACATATTGTTTGAAGCTATCTAAAGAACCATTTTTCGCTAAATTGTTAACCATCCTTGTTTTCCAATATCATCGAAAAGGAATAGAATTACTGTTTCTTCGGTAAATTAATATAAATGCTGACAAAATTTATTTAAGGCTGCACTTGAAATTGCCGAATCGATAAGTTCGTAGTTTTTTAAGGTTTTTATAAAATTCAAGCCTTGAAATGGTGTTTTTACAACCAAATTGCACTGAAGCCATGGTCTAACGTAAGTGGTGGTAATAAGAAAAAACAAATATCTTCAAGCCCTTGCCTTTCCTGCTTGCTTAATTTAAGCTGGGACTGCAATAAATATATTTTCAGTTAATAAATTGCTCTTGCAATCGGTGATCGGATCTTTAATTCTGTGTTCTTATTTCCTACCAAAAATATGACAGAAAGCTCAATAAGCTCGCGGTAGTAATCTCTCCTATTGTTTTCTGCAGTTCAGCAGAAAAAAAATCAAGCAATTCGTTTATTGTTGTTTCTCGGCAATGCCATCTTATAGTCTCACTGCAAGTTTGAACAGTAGAAGAATCAATATTTTTCCAATTCTCTCGGAACTTTTTAAAAAGGTGTCTGGGCTTGTTGTTACCTGGCGAATTTTAGTTTCGAATACGCTTTTCAAAACAAGTTCATAAATGTGATGCCGACACCCAAAAAATAATAACTCCCTTTGAAGTCTCTGTTCTAAAAGCACACACGCACCATTGAAGCGTCCGGTATTTGATGCTGTTGTATCACAGCACATTATCTGTACCTTACTTTCAAGGTTCCAATCATTTATTGCTCTAAAACCAGCAGCAGATTGTTCTTTCCCGGACGAATTTGCAATCTTAGGCACAGAAATGAGTTGTTCCTTACTACCAAAAGTTATAACGATAGGAATTCGTTCTTCTTTGCAACTTTTTACGGTTAGCCCAGGTAGTAATTTTCCATTCCAGTGAATAGTCACAACTTCAGGAACTTCATTTCCAAAATCTGTTTTTATAGATGCAGCTCTTTTTTTTTCTCATCTCTGTCCGAACATGTTGAATTGAAGATTCATTGATTGGAAAATCTTCAAAGCTTAGTCCGATGGCTTCTACTGTAGCCTGAAGAATACACAGAATCTCAAATGCTTAATTGACATCTGTCTAGGACCGATACTAGCTTAGCAGTGAGAAATTGTTTTCTTCCTCGTTTTTTCAAACTTTCAGATTGTACTGTTTCTGTTTCCGTTGTTGTTGGCAAATGTTCTCCATGGCTTTCAGCACTGTAGGACGACGTATCGGTATCATCGCCAAGTTGTTGGTATAGTAAATACCCAGTTGAACCCGTAGAGCTAGATGGTATTGTCGACTTACTTAATCTGTTTTCCTCTTCTAATATTCTCTGTTTAGTCCTTTCTTCCTCTTCCATTAATTTTTTGTCGACGCCAATTAGGCAACCTGGTCTTCCTGGTTCCCTCTGACGCAGCAAAAACATTTTATCCTCTTCTGTTTTGATTTTAACCAAGGTATCGGCATGTGCTAAATCAAACAGATTATCCAGATCACTTTGATATTCCTCTTCCCTTGGTTTAAATATATCCTGAGTTTTCTTAAGATTTTTTTTGCAGGTCTTTCCAAAGCTCATATAGTTTCACAAGCTTTTATACAATGAGGAAGTGCCTTTGTGGGTATTCTTGCCTTTTCCCAAAATATTAAGCACTCACGAATCACAAGATTTGAACTTTCACTCAGAGTTAGCTTAACTTCCCGAATATTATAAAATAAAACTTCTAAAACTTGCCGGTTTGAAGGACCTGTTATTTGGTGGTTTATATTTGCCACTAAAAAAATAAATTTAGCACTTCTTACTTGCATTGCCATCTTCTAAAAATTAAATATACTTGTTATCGAATCTAAAAATGGCAATATACTAACAATATTTCAGGAAATACGCTATTTCCCTATACATAAGTTGCATGGCATACTTTGATTGAAAGTCGGGTATATTAAATGAAGTTCAAATGATGCAAAATTTTTTTGCAGCGGTTTTAAGCTCTAACGAAAAAAATTTTGCCGTGTGCGTAAGAAAAAAAAATTGTAGGAAAATAAGGGACACCCTAGCGCACAGTTATAAAAAAACACGCGTTTTGACTGACCGCGGAGTACATTCAGGGGCGATACTAAAGATATTTTGTTATTTAGTGGAAAAAGAGATTACAAAAGAATTTAATATGTAGGTAAATTAAAATTTTATACTGAAATGGGTAAGAATGTTAAATATCTATTATGTAAATTAAAATAATAAATAATTAAAATTTGTATAACAAATCTGTTCTCTCTTTAAATGGAGGGAAATTGTTCAGAAATTTCTTTCCTACACTTACTTTTGAGACAAACTAAAATAAGTTATTTACTCTAACACCAAATTCAAGTTTCACTCAAAAAGGTTTTTGATTTTTCATAAGACCAAGTATGTACCAATGCCATTTTTAATATTTTTTTCAACTAGTGCTTATTTCGTGAATGGTAACACTTGGCTCATGTCTGGTTTCACAGATAATGTTGCAGAATGTGTGCGAAAATTGCGTACGGATTTTGGAAGAAGAGAAGCACCGTCAGCTCCGTATGTTCATCATCTTGTGAAAAAAGTGAAAGAAACTGGCATCATCATCGATAAACCAAAGCGTGAAAAGCCAAAAACAGTTCGTTCACCCGAGAATATTGCTGCTGTGGCAGAAAGTGTGCGTGCAGCGCCATCAACATCAATTCACCGTCGTTCTCAACAATTGAACATTTCGAAAAAATTATTGAGACGAATTTTGCATAAAGACATTGGTATGACGCCATACAAAGTCCACTTGGTTCAGGAGTTGAAGCCAACTGACCATCCAATGCGTTTTCACTTCGGTAAGTGGGCCTGCGATCGACTTAGAGAAGATGCCGATTTTGCCAAAAAAAATCATCTTTTCAGATGAAGCTCATTTTGATCTTGGCAGGTATGTAAACAAGCAAAATCGTCGCATTTGGTGCAGAGAAAACCCGCACGCATACATTGAAAAACCCATACACCCAAAACGAGTCACTGTTTTGTGCGGATTTTGGCTTAGAGGCTTAATTGGGCCATTTTTCTTCGAAAATGAGCAAGGAGTGGCTGTTACAGTCAATGGCGATCGTTATCGGGCCATGTTGAACGAATTTTTGTTCACAAAAACTGAAGAGGAAGATATTGGCAATATTTGGTTTTAACAGGACGGCGCTACGTGCCACACAGCCGAAACTATACTCGATGTTTTGCGCCCTGTTTTTGAAGATCGCGTTATCAGCCGCAGAGCTGATGTCGTTTGGCCACTTCGGAGCTGCGATTTGACACCGTTGGACTATTATTTGTGGAGTGCCGTAAAAGATAAGTATTACGCCGACAAGCCAGAGACAATTGACGCATTAAAGGACAATATTCGTGAAGCCATTGGTGAAATACAGCTGCACACAATCGATAATGTGCTTAAAAATTGGACCGATCGTGTAGTCTACTGCATGGCCAGCCGAGGCAGCCATTTGAATGACATTATTTTCCATTATTAACCGGAAGGATTGTACTTTCAAATAAAAAAAGAAATTTGAGAAAATATTCAGTAGTTTTTTGTATAGCATTTTCAAAAAAAAAAAGTTATTTGGCGGACCCGTTATAATACTACCAAAGACCTATAACTATTTGTGTCTTTTCCACAAAAAAATAAATAAACCACCTAACACGCCAGAAAACAATAAATGGAATTAAGATATATACCATTTAATTTAAGAACAAAAGCAATCAACTTTTTATATACATACATTATATCTTACTAGGTTTTATTATTAAATTAATTGCCACAGACTTTCCGCAATACCTTTTGCCGTAAAAAAAATATATGACCGGTTTCCAGTTTTAAAATTTAATAGGTTCGTCATTGAAATATAAGGAAAAATATATTTTCTCCAAACTAGTATACACTTAGTAATGCAATTTTGATTACAAAAATTGTATCTAATTCATCAAACAAATGACCTCGAAAATACTACCGCATTCAAATTCATCTCCCCAAAAAGACAACCATGTCCCATAACTCTTCGATGTTAGCCCATTCAAAAAACGATCCTTGGATAGTATTAAAAAAGGGAGCGGTTATCACTGAGCGTGCCTCAGGGCACTCAGAAGGCTAATCCGCCACTGATTGTTCATACAGGTGTTCCACAAGGATCTGTTCTAGGTCCTCTCTTGTTTTCATTATTTATAACGATCTTCCTGATGTTGTTCAAAGTTGTCACATACACATGTACGCAGACGACGTTCTTGTATACATCTTTCATGATTTAGGATTAATTGAAGAGGGCGTTTAATTGGGTTAATGAAGATCTATCAAGTATACAAAAATGGGCTGATTCCTCCAACCAAATTGTTTTTAATCCGTCAAAAACATTGAGTATGGTATGCTGAAGAAGAATTATTAATCTCAGTAGTTTGCCAAAAATGGTTTTAAACCCACAAGAAATTAGCTATGTTAGAAAAGTTAAGTATTTGGGCTTTCAAATTCTTCGATTCTTTGAGCTGTTGTGATTTTGTAATTTTCGAATCTTTAAGGCGCATTTATTCTGGACTGCGTTCTTTAAGATCTTCATCTAACATTTTGAAACCTGTAATGAAGGCACATCTTATAAAAACTCTTATCCTACCTTTTTTCACGTTCAACTGTTCAGTTTATCCTGTGCTTGATTATGATTGTAAACGTAGGGTAAATGTTGCTTTTAGCGACTGTTTGTGCTTCATTCACAACATTCCACGATATCATAGTGTATCACATTTGCAATCGTCGCTGTTAGGCCTATAAATAGACAATTACTTTAAATATCGTAAGTTGTTAACCGTTACCAACATTATTTATAATAGATAGAGCACCAGTGTATTTGGAAGAAATGCTACAATTTGCCCAGTCTCAAAGAGGTTGCGTTTAATTTTTTTCAATAAATACAAATACAATACATTGGATAATGTTGACAGATATTCTTAATTCTGTAAGCTTCACATATCAACTTGGAATTTCTTCGAAGATGATTAAAATTATTAAGTCATTTTATATGGATACTACTACTGCTGTGTGTTATGGCGAAGGTTTGCCCGATTTCCTTATCACCAACAAGGGTGTCAAGCAATGTTGTGTTTTAAGTCTGGCATTTGTCCTTTTTTTTTAAATATTTGTATGCTGATCTTCCTATAGGATTAGCTATAAATGGTCTTGAAAAAAATGTTTCTTACGAAATGGGGGAAGCAGAGCTGCTTTTGAAAAATGGCTTTTCAATGACAGTGAAATAATTGTGTCAATTCAATACAAATATTTTTATGGTTTTTAGTTTAAGGCTGAGGTCTTTAGCGGATTTTCAAGGTCTGACCAAGAAAAGCAATACAGCTCGGTGTGTGAAGTGTTCAAAAGTCCGTTTAGGTATACATTTTTATTTGGCTTTTAATATTACAATAGTTTTACTCAAAAATACTTCAACAAGTTAAATAATATATGTACTTTATATACTTACACTAACAATTTCATATAATTTGGCATAGAGTCCCTGGACCTAATCGAAACCAAAGGCACAACATTTACGGCACCAGGCCAAAAACTGCGAAACTCCTAGCTAGTGCACCATGCACTTAACCAGCAGCATTTTCCTAGGTACTTTTCTTATGCACACTAAGTTTTACATAAAACACCCAAGGTAGAATTTCATCCTTTTCTATACAAATGCTACTTCCTCTTTACTATAACTATTTTCAGTAACAAGAAAGTGTGAATTTTAAGAGTGCAGAAGAACTCATCCCATGTAAATCATAATATGGCATGATGTTCGACTTGCTGATGATGTTGTGCTTTCACTATGACTCGTTCGGTCACGTCTGCACTCTGCATATCTGCTCTTTGATGGGTACAGCTTTTGAATTTGAAAATTCAATTGAAGTTGAAGTGTCAGTTATCTGGTCGATGAATGTGATGTGTGGTGGAAATTAGAATGTCGATTGTTTGGTAAGGTTTAATTTGTAACTTTGATACAATAAATAGACGTAGTTTTCAACTATACATATAATATGACTTGGATTGAGCCATTAAATTCTAGACTGACATAGTTAACAAAACTCTATCAACATGGGCTAAGCTACTAAGGGATAAACCTGTTCAACATTCAACAAAATTTAAAATTTACGATTCTGCTACGCCTATTATGTTGTACTTATCGCAGGTATAGGGTATTCGGCAGCATATCCAAGTTGAAAAGTTTCAACCACGTTTTGTAAAGAGGTTTTTCTTTTACCGGATAACATGCCCATCTATGCTCTGCACATCGAAATTGGTATATATTTATAAAGCTTTTATACATCTTTAAATCTACATTCTTCTTCTATCTGGTAACCTTGTCCCTTCCTCTCAAGCTATTATTAATAGAAAAATTTTCTGGACTAACGTCAATTAATTTTTGCTTCGATATAAACTAGATTGAGTGACGTGGATTACATAGTAGTCTTCTATCAAAACTTAAGGAAAAACAGTGGAATACATTTTTAATAGTTTTTCAAAGCATTCACAAGTTCATGATCAATACTGCAATCTATTGCATAGGGAAGTTCCAAACTATTTTGAAGACTCGAATACGAGTGATATGATCTGTCTAATCTTAAAAGTTCGCTGTAGACCCCTCAATCTCAATGGAAGAGAACTCCAGAGATATACTGATGTTATATGTACATTTTGCATCGCAAAATACTGTTCATTTCGTCTTCATATATATATGTCCTATTTTCAAACAGTACAAAAGAAACTTCTTCGGTAATGATGTGCTCTTCCACTCTAAACTTTTAATTGTTCTAAATAGCCCGCTAGTCTGCTACATAAACTTATATATCATTTTATTAAGGCTCCTATTAAATATCGGCATCTCATTTTCATAATTAATTCAATTAAGCTTAAATTTTATATTTAACTAGCGGACCAGGTGAACTTCGTCTCGCCCAATTTAACGCCTTCAAATCAACTGCAGAGCTACGAATATATTAATACACAGATAGTTGAAATTTCAATAAGATTTATTTGAATGGAATAGAAATAAGGAGAGAGTGATATGATAAGCAATGTTTTTCGATTTCTTGTCCGGCGCTAAAACAGACAACAAAGACCGTTTACCCAGCTATCGACGACGTTCTTTTCCTTCGCTGCTAGTATTGCCCCTTCACAAATCCAATCGAGTTTTTATAATTTTTTGGAATGCCGGGAAGCACTTTACTTGGGTGATGAGTTTCTCATTCGACGTTGTTAACTCGCAAACAATTGTGGGGAATAATATCAATCCAATCGAGACATCAATAGGAATTTGGCCATTGCCAAGCGCCATCAGTTGTCTTGATAGGTCGTTCTGCAATACCACTCATATTTGTGGTCAATTTCAACTTATTGACATGCCGGCACAAAGATGACGATTTTAAGCACCCATTAAGTTCATAGGCAGTAGTAGATTTCAGAATGACGGGAAATGTTTGCATTCTCGCATCACCTTCGCTCTCGCCGAATTCTATGCCATTCTCCACGTTATTGGTTTGTCAACCGTGAAAAAATTCATCGCCAGTTTTAAAGTGGAATGTGCAGTTCAACCGACTTCAAACGGTGTGGTATCAATGCGATAGATGCCATAGGATGCAACAGGCAACGAAAGAAATCTTGGCCGAATTTTTGCTAGAATCAACTAAATGACGATTGTCTTGCATCTCCCACCGGGAGCATCGAGCAAGTAAATGCGATTGCGAAAGTGGTACATTTACCACTTTTTTCTTCTAATAACTTTTTGTCGAATTTTATGGTGCAGTTTGAAGCTGTGCAGTATGGGCACGTCTACATTTATTTCCTCTGCACGTAACTCTTGCGTTTGATTATCAGGGACATTCTGATTAATTATTGCAAGACGTGTACGTCGCCCAAGGTTAGATCGGGATCAGTGTAAAAGTATTATTTAGAAATCGTTTTTTTTTTGTTTTTTTTTTTTATTACTTTGCACGCGCTCAAGGGATTATGAATACCCTTTATATGCTTTTCTTAACACAGCGCGGGCATCCGGTGGAAGAAGATAAAGAAGGATAGGAAAGATGTGTGGCGCGATGTTCTGATACTAGAGCTGGTTGATGTCTCAGATTTATCTCTGAACTAATGCGGGGAGAATTACCGTGTCTTATTTATTTATGTCCCGTATAATTCGCATTATTTTATTTATTATTTCGTTGTCATATTTTATGGGTATGCTAGTTTACTCAATCAATTGTTGTTAGTGTTATGCCTAAAGGATGTAATGAGCAAAGCAGCAACTTATCTTATGACAATTTTTTAGAATTGGTTTTCAATGGAATATAAGAAGACATAGACACCGGCAGGAATCGAACCTGCAACTACGAGGTTGAGCACACAACTATCGCGCCACGGCACCCCCAATTTTTATTGTTTAAGAAATACAAAATCGAATTTTCACTCAGCGGTCAAACGGTGAGCATTCACCAAACGCAAAGTATTTTCTGTCAAAAAAATACACCGGCTGAACTAACAAGGGCGAAATCAGGAAATAATCGTTTTTGACAACATTTTTTGTATATATGTATATATTTGTTTATGTTTATTGTTTATGCCTAAGTGTATTAGTTCATGTGATTTAAGAACCTTAGTAAGCATTTTTAAATTTTAATAGCTCACAAATACAGCCATAAATCGAAAACCAATACATATAAGCACATATCACATAGCTTAAAACGTTCTTCTCGAATAAACCTCATACTACGTTTTCATCTACCACTTAATCCAGATTTATGTGGATTTACCATAAATCTTCTTCGAAATCTTCTTAATCTTGAAGATTTCTCATACAAATTTTAATCTCCGTAAACGAAGATTAGAAATTAAACTCATTCAAATCTTCTTAAAAGTAGGGAATTATTTTCTCAACACACCCCAAGCAAACTTTATTTTGTGGAACGCGGCCAGGATGCGCTCATCCAAATTTCAATTCTCTATACAGAGAACAAGGAAGCCATTTTGCTGGAGTCGTCACGTAGTTCCGAGTTTTAACTTTATATGTGTGTTAGAAAGAGATGGAGGTACACAGAAGGTTAAAATAATCTCTTTTTTTTAATGGATTATCTCCAGGTGAAAACGTAGTATTACATAAAAAAGAGGATATTGAAAATGGTCGAATGCCAACTGAGATCATTAGCGTCATACGTTTTAGACAACATTTTTTTTATATATAAAAAGATTTTATACCAGCAAATAATATGCTTTTGTAATTTCTTTATTGAAATAAAATAACAGTTATATCTAATCTATCTTTCTACTCAAACTTACCAGTAATCCGAACATTATATCATTCGTTATACTGGACGTGCACTGTGTCCAGTATAACGAATGATATAATGTTCTAGGTTATTCTCTATATCAAGCGCGTTCGTTATATAGAGTGACCAATTAAAAACTTGATACAGGTGTAAGTTCTTTAGGCCACATACATTTACGAGAAAAATTTCGTGTTGCCTAAGAACAGATGCAAAAACAAAAGAATGTCAACGCAGTCATTTTATGTGAAATTATTAATCCGTTCATTATATCGGATAGTAAATTGTAATCATCGTTCGCTATTTAGAAATGTTAATCTTAAAAGCGTTCGTTGTTATATTGCAAATTGACTATATCGGATATTCGTTATACTGGACGTCTACTGTATACCTAATTTAGTTTTAATAAAAGGCTTACCTGCATAAATTCTAGGTAGGTTACGTAAGGAAGACAGACTTTCGGCGTTTTTTTGTGTAACAAATCATAGTCGGCTTATTTCCTCTAAATAAATACATAATATACTTGGTGACGTAAAATTCAATCGTCATTAGTTTCAGTTTAATGTAGGTATATATACGAATTTTCTTAAAAGCAATGTATACCTCCAAAATTAACTGTAATAGAAATCACATAAGCTCCATTACCCTAGATAGAAAATAGTCCTTTTTTAACCTAAATTTCAAATTCAATGTTTTATATTGATACCATTATAAATTTCAATATATTAATGCCCCTACCTCATTTCCGAACTAAAACTTTATATCAGATTTAACTGAACGAATATAATTCACCAAGTTTTAAGTCAAATCATGCAAACAACATTTACGCGACTAGCAAACGATAATAACTCGCTTAATCTCTTTTGTCCCCATCATTTTCATTTGACAATAAGCCTAGAATAATATCCTGTCCTATATACTTACGTATTTCCATCTTGCGCATGGGATTCATCGTTATCGTCGTCGTTGTTCATCGCAAAGCTCAATCTGTTTTTTTTTTTTTTTTTTAATCCGAGGAAAACTTGCTTGCTTAGCTCAAGAATCTCGATTTCCAGTGTGGGAACTACACAGCTCCTTTTGAATGGAATCGCATTAAATCATCCGTATAGCCTAAGACAGCTTTAAGACGTCAAACATTTTGCGCGTAAGTTCTTATTGCCGTTAAATGTTTTGATCCGGCGCGAAATCCTTTTTGCCACCATAATCATTTTCCACCACACTGAAATGGTGATGGGTGCTTAAATATATGTATCAACGATTTCGCCGCCGAACGGAACGACAAGCCATTTAATTGCCCATTCCATGGAGTTTATCTTCCCGCTTCTCTATCTGTATGGATTTCTTTAATAACTCTCTACTCTTTCAGGACTTGCTTCTCGATCCTCTTCATTTTCATGGATGTAACATCGATTGCTTTCGCTCGATGTGAGTTGCAGTCATCTATGTAATTAGCGCATGTCGATGTGTCCTTATTATGAGTTTTCTATATAATGTCTGCGAGTAGAACATCCCCACCCACGTCATGTCACGTCTCACGACGCGTTGTGCGCGTCAGCCATCACCCTGTCACTGTGCGAAAAATGTAAAGGGATTAAAAACTTTTGTGTTGCCAGTAGTTGTCGAAGCTTGCCAGCTTCAAGCAAAAGACAGAGCGAGGCAATGCACGCAAGAGGAGAGCTTCCATTTTCGCCTACGCGCTCCAACCCGCCAACGGAAGATTATAATTTACAAGCATTTTATTCATATCACACTCAACTCCATGCTACCATAATCACATCAATGTTGTGTATCCTGATTTTTTCTATCTGTTCGTTATTCTATTCTAAGAAACGATAATAAATCACGCAACCATCAAAATAAGAGTGGAGATGGAAGAAAACAAATTAAAATGTCCTTGTAACTTATTCGCACGCAGTCATCCTAATGTCCGCGGCTATGAATTCGGAGAAGATAATGCCAAGTCAACAACAACGATGTTATCCTGTCGAATTTTTGGAATACACACACCATTTTAACACACTCCTCGATATTTCTTAAGAGTTGGTCTGCATGAGCAGTATATAAAGTATTGTGTAGACGGTTGCCACTTGGCAATAAAACTTGTGACCAAAATTTAAAAAAAGGACCAAAACGAGTAAAAAGTAACCAAAATAATTAAAATCTGAAAACTTCATTAAACACAGAATATTTAAGTTAACCATATTTCTTAATCATTTATTATCATAAATAATTAATTAGAAAATAACAAAAATAAATAAATAAAAAGGTAAGCAATAATTCACTAAAAAACTTTAAACTTTAAGGAAATTTGATCGCCCCTTCTTCAAAATAATTTTAAATTTGACCGAATAGTTAATTCGATAGAATACATACATCTATTCATTCGAATGAAATTTGTAGGTATATTTTTACATCCGAACGAATATTTTCAGCCAATTGTCCAAAATGGAATTGAATGAATCTCATCATATATCAGAGTTCTCGTGCAAAATCAGAGGATGATCTCTTGTAAATTATTTAAAAGCTAGAAATTGTATCTTTCTACATTCTACAGGGTGGCCCACTAATCGTGCTACAAAAATAAAACGTAATCACTTTTTTCAGTGTGAGTATTTTATTTTATAGGCTACTATTTAAATTTATCAAAATGAATTATTGGGATACTGAAAAAGAGATTTGGATGGTGCAGCGATACCATTTTTAGCAGTCCGTCATTTCCGTCCAAAGGGAATTTGGGCTGGAGTTTCGCGGTACTCCCCCGAGTAGATGTCCAATTATGAGGCTGGTGAACATGTTTTGCCGAATCTGGAAGCACCGAACGAAGACCGTATCATCGAGATCCCAATGTTCGGGTTCAGGATACAATCGTGGCTGTTGCATCGGCAATACAGGCAAATCCAAATGTTTCGACGCGAAACTTATCAGGCCAAATTGGAGTTAGCAGACGGTCATTACAACGGATACTTCAGGATGACTTAAACTTGTTTACGTACAAAGTCCAAATTACAAGCAAGTTAAACTCTCAGGATTTGCCTGTTCGCCTGGAATTTTGCCGAAAAATGATTGCAATGGCCGAAGAAGACAACACATTGATAAGTTGTTTGTTCATGTCTGATGAGGCCCATTTTGACTTAAACGGCAATGTAAACACGCAAAATTGCCGTATATGGAGTGAATCTAATCCAGAAATGCTCCATGAGACGGAACTGCACCCAGAACGAGTCACTGTGTGGTGCGCAGTTTCATCAAGGTGTATAGTCGGTCCATACTTCTTTGATGAAAACGGTGTAACACAAACTGTCAATGGGGACCGTTATTTAAAGATGTTGAATGAGTTTTTTTTACCCAGAACTTCGCCGAAGACGTATCCCGTGTGACTACACAAGTTATGACGGAGCTCCAACGAAAATTCCCAAACAAATTGATATTCTAAAACTGCACGTTCCGCTGGCCCCCAAGGTTTTTATGGGGTTATGTCAAGCAGGAAGTGTACAAAATGAAAACCCAGGAATTTGAATGAACTTAAGCAGTCCATTAAGACAATAATTGAGGCGATCCCAATTTCAACCCTTCAGGCCGCAATGAACAATTTTCTGCCAAGGTGCCGCATATGCGTGGATGAGCGTGGAGGTCATTTGCGGTCTATTATCTTTAAAAACTATTAGTTATTTAAAATAAAATTTAATTTTTAATCCAAAAAAAAAAAAATTAATGAAATACATCGATTAAAATAAAAGTTATTTTAATTTCTTATTGTAGCAAAATTCGTCCGCCTCCCTGTATAATGAAAACCCGGTCACCCTTGCACCTTAATAATAATTTAAATTTCCCACGTTCGGAAAGATCTCAAAACATCCTTATACCAAGATTTATTTACCTAATCTCATCCCGCTTATTTATTATTTATGCTATAAAACTTTGGAATACACTGCTCATTTCAGTCAAAATATTATCAATGTTTCCAAATTCAAAAGAGCCATCATGAACTACTTTTCTATGCAGCAACAGATTAAAGGCCAATTTTTCAATAGTCAGTTAAGCAGTCAGTTAGTACATATTCTCCAGATAGAGCAAAAATCAGTTCTTCAACAGTCAGGCGCAACTTAAACTAGGAAAGTTATCTGCTCATCTTAGAACGGAATAAGGAGTTATCTGAGGTTTATTCCTAATAGGAATAGATATTTTCGATGTCAAAACCACTTTGAAAAATAATTGCTTTGAAATAAACGTTAAATAAAAATTAATTTCTATGAAAATATCGGTACTCGAAATAAAAGTGACGTTCAAATTAACTAATTCTTTAGATTGATTTTTCTTGATTGAAAAATTCGATGTTGTTATCCGGTTGCTTAACAGTCAAGCAAGTTTATTCCTCAGGCAAATAACTGATGTTTTTCTTGAGATTGAAAATCGGGTCTTAGATACCTAGTATTTCCAAAGTGACTTTTTTCGTAGAATTTTTTTTACTAAGAAAATTGGTGTCGGATAATAAATCATTATTATTACAGAAACATAAAGAAAAGTAAACTTTAGTAAGCCTAGGTATTTAAAAAGCAAATCAATAAAAAGTTTAGTTTTTTATTTTGAAGACCATTTATTGAAACGAAAAAGAATCAAAACAACTATAAAACTTTTGTATAATAAAATACTAGTTAAAAAAAATTAAAATACTGTTTAAAAAATTTTAACAAAAAAAGCACTTTTTCTACAAACAATTTAAAAAGTCTCTATTAACTTAACACACACCTGCTCACACTTGTTAATTGTCTATACAAAAACTAAAGTAGCTTGGCGATAAAATTGTTAATTTATTTGGAAAATATTAAATAGGTTGAAGTAAAGACGATGGCAATTGTTTTGTGTGTGAAAAGTGAAGACAGCGAGGAGCATCTAAATAGGAAAATAGTAAATGGATGCAACAATCTATTCGAATTTTTTGTATATGTTGAAAATAAAGCTGTTTAAATTTATAAAACAATACAATATAAAAAACTTGTTTAACCCATTTTTAAGGTAACTGACTTTTTCCCATAATTCGCATATGCCCATTTTATGGTTAAGATTATTTTTTCAAAATCTAAGCAATTGCGATTGCGTTACTACATCTTCAGGATCGCCCTCAACCAAGTATGGAAACATATCACACAGCGTCGAAATTGAAACTTCGGAATCCGACAGTATACTTTTAGATGTTAATATATACAATTATATTGAGATCAAATCTTATTAGCAGTTGCTTTAAAATTTCTAAATAAAAAATGTCAAGCATTTGTTTTAATTTAATTTGTGTTAAACTTGTGAGGTTCGATTTTTTAAGAAATTCTTCAGCTATATTTCCAATGAAAACATCTCCATCGAATAAATTATTTTCCCTGTTCTCTAAGGAAGATTGGGCTCATCTTTTTCTGTGATGATTTCCGTGAATTTTTCAAATTTTTTTAAGTCACAATAATAAGCTTCTAATAATGTTGTTTTAATTTTCCAAGAAAGGTTAAAAGATATATCTTATTGCTTACCTATCCAATTGTGTTAATTTGTTTTCAACAAGAACCAACAATCTTAAACGTTTAACCCTAGAAAGCTAACGTGTCTGGACTGCAATGAAAAACTAATCATTCGACTTTTTGACGAACATTTAAAATTTGTTTTTTTTTTTAATAAGTCATTACTTTTTATTAAAAGTAATGATATTTGTACAAAAATAAGTTTTAAATAAAAGGAAATTAAAGTTAAATCAAATATTTACTTTAGTTCTTAATACTAAAATTACATTTTTCATAGCACATGTTTTTTTATTTAGATCAAAAAGTTACTGTCATACTAAGATTTTGTTAAGAAATATTATTTAAAATGACGAGTAAATTGTACATATACAATAAATAAAAACTTTTACAAGATAAACGCTTCCACCACGCGAGACAAGCCACCGGGGGCTTAATTGGCATGAAAGTACGATTATGTAAGTTAAACAGAAAGGAAGGGAGAGGGAAATATTTGATCGATGTGTGCCATTTTGACGAAGGTTAGCTTTCTAGAGTTAAACACAACAAAATATTTTAAACTTGAATGAATGCGTTCAGCCTTCCTTTGTTCAGTGGTTGTGGCGGTATAATGCTCTGCGTTCAATTTAACACATGCATTGCTTGCATTAGGAGATGAAAAAATAATTGCGCTTGATTCCTGAAAACATGAAAATTAAAAGTCACTTTTTTTATTTTTTCTGAAAAAAAGTGACCAGGTGGAGAACAAAATGACAAAGTGAAAACCAAATTACCAAATTTGGTCACAAATGACCAACGTGGTAACACTGGTTGTGTATAGTTCTGTTGTGAGTCTTACACACGACACAGGGAAGGATTTTGTGTGTTTTCGGAACCTATTCATTAGCATTGCAAAATTTCGATTTTCTCGCTCTGCACATTATGTAATTTCGTTCTCTTCTAAAATTGGGTAGTGCACTGAACTAGTAGAGAGATAGATATGCATTGGACTGAACGCTAGAGGTCTGGAAGTCAAATCCCATTTAATGCAACTTTAAACATCAGAAAATAATAAGATAAATCTTCCAATCTTAATGTTATCTTGGAAAAGTATGTCTTTCATTATCCGGTTTGAATAAGGTAAAAAATTGCATTTCTGCGATATTTTTCCAGGAATACACGAATTTAAGGCATGATGTCTTGTTCCCCTCGGGCTGTTGCGTCATAAGTATGTTCGTGTAGTGTTTGCTTGCAAACATGTTAGCATTCATTATTCAAGTATTAAAAGTCATATTCATTACAAAACGCTACACGTGCATAGTCATGCAGTGCATAAGGACTTATATAGCCACTATGCAAATCCTTATACAATTGACATTTTCTTCCCATTATAGTTATAAATAAATTATGTCAAAATAAAATATTCATGTGTACTCTCATTTTCTCTTTGTGAATATAAGAGAGTTTTGTAACAAAAGAATATGAATATACTTATACCCTGTTCCGAAAGATATTTTGCTCATTCAACGATCGATGATTGATACAAGACTGGATTTTGCTTTGTGCATACCAAAAATACACATTTACCAGCTTTAAAAAAGGAAAATTATATAACGGGTGATTTTTTTGCTACTTGGTTTTTGACGTTTATATTTTTGACAGATCACACATGACAAATTCCACGAACATTTGACATTTCGATTCAGTATTGTTTGCCATTTCATCATGAATAGCCTAACGCCTGAACAACGTTAGCAAATTATTGAAATTTATTATCAAAATTCGCGCACTGTGAAAAATGTGTTTCGCAAGCTACGTCCGTTTAAGCGACGAGGCTCATTTTTGGCTAAATGGATACGTGAATAAGCAGAATTGCCGTATTTGGAGTGAAGAGCAGCCAGAGGCAATTCAGCAGATTGGTGAGATTCCGGCCGAAATGTGTGAAAAAGTTTGCCAAAATTGGACCTTCAGTATGGACCACCTGAAGCGTAGCCGCGGGCAACATTTAAGTGAAATTATTTTTAAAAAGTAAATGGCAGAAATTGATTTATCGATCCAAATAAAAATTTCATTCACTTTTTACAAGTTTCTGTGTTTTTTTGAATTTTCAAAAACCAAGCTCTTAAAAAATCACCGTTTATAATTAATACCTGTGCCTTTAGGTTATGTTGATGGTATGCAACGATTTATACCTTTTCAGCCTTATTTATTATAACGAGTATAGTATATAGCGCTATGCACTTCCTATAATGCCTCTGAGCCCGAAAATCGCATTTATAAAACTTATGCAACGTTAAATAGATCCATTATACGCTAAACGCGCTTATAGGTTGAATACAGCCTGCATAAGAAAATTATAGTCCAAACTCAAAATGCCATTTTGAGTTTGGACATAAAACATTAATGATTTCAATAATTAAAATGCAATACTTCCAACGCCAAGAAGAAGAAAAAATGGAGACTTAAAAAATAAATACAGGTTTTCCAAAGCAAATATGCTTAAATTATTGAAATTGTTCGCTTGGACCTTTATTGGTTGTTTGAGGCACACGTCTGTCCACGGCGAAAGCCGGCAGCCAACCTGCTTAAATTAAAGCTAAACCTAAAACTGTTGTTCCTAAAAAAACTAATTCATAACTTCTGGAATAAATACAAACACAAAAAACTGCGTTTTGCTACTCATTTCCTGATGACCGTGAGAGAAGTGAAATCTACGTCACCCTACTCATCCAAATAATACTCGACATATGACATATTGGGTAGGTACTACCAATCTTAACAGGATCTTAGGGATGAAAAACTACGATCCAATATTTATTATTATTTTGTATTATTAATTATTTTGTTTTCATTAAATCACAATCATAACACCAACAAAAGTTCTAGTTTTCTGACAAACAACTGATTTGATCATGACAACCAAAAGGAATAGATTACCCGTTTTGGTACTTTTTGGACATAAAGCC
Source organism: Philhelius pedissequus (assembly GCA_910595825.1). NCBI lineage: Eukaryota > Metazoa > Arthropoda > Insecta > Diptera > Syrphidae > Philhelius > Philhelius pedissequus. Next base: position 265,320,268 of record OU343160.1, read on the forward strand.
CTGCATAATTATAATTTATCGGAAAATGTTTTATAAATAGGAATTTATGGAAGGGCTACATAAGACCTTATTCACTATATAACTATTCATCTGTTTAGAGCATTCTATTCAATAAGACTGTTTATGCTTTAAAAAAATTATAATGGGAATATAGCTTTATGTAGTCGCTATAATGCGTTAATGAATAAGGCTGTAAGTATTTTATGAACTTCGTTTATATGCAGTTCAAAGATCGAGTTGGAAAACAGAAGATAATTAAGAATGAGTTAAAATATGAACGGAATCAAGGTCATCCGCCAGTAAACTATATTTTGACATATTTGATATATTTCTATAAAAAACTGGCCTAAGAGCTCTAAATAGTTGAAATCAAATTTTTGTGGTTTTTAATGCAATTGCACTTGTGATTGCTTATAATCAGGAAAATCCAAAATCCTGAAAACCTAAAATCACGATGATCCAGAAACCCGAAAACCCAGAACTCCGAAAGTCCAAAATACCAAAAAGTCAAAAACCCAAGATCACGAATGGAATCCCGAAATCCCGAAAAATTATACAAAATGCAAAATTTGCGCAAGTTTTTCATTTTGTAAAATTTTTCGGGATTTCGATTTCGGACAAATAATCTTAAGTGTAAAGTTAAAAATGAAATGCGTAACAAACAATACTACTGTTTAGTTCCGTTCTTCCGTTTTTGGGTTTTCGTAATCTTGGGTTATTAGAATTTTGGGTTTTCGGGATTTTGGATTTTCGAAATTATGGGTTTTCGGGATTCTATGTTTTCGGTATTCTGGGTTTTCTGGATTCAGAATTTCGAGATTGTGTTCGTCTCCCAACCCATCTTATAAGTGCTCTATCGATAACACTATAACACACTCCCGTACTGCTGATAAGTTCTTATTTATTACTAAATAATATGCACTGACTTGTTCCTTAAAGTGTTTATTGCTATTCCAATTGTAGAGGTTTGGTTGGGGCGCTTCCCAAGTTTTATAGTTAGTTAATTTGTTAGGCAATTTGACAGCAGCTGACACAAAGCTAGTCAGACATATATATAATTACGAGTATTAAAGTGTCTTTGATATGGAAGTTTCGCATGAATAAGGCAACTTTGACTTTTACTGAAAGTGGAAGAGCGCCCTCTACATACGCTTTAGGTACCACAAACCATTAAGTATAGAAACAAGCACTCCATTGCCAAGATTTAGCTATTTTAGCGAGTTAAGTGAGATGACTCGCCTTACTCACCGACTCCTCTCATTTTCTCGGATTAACTGAGGTTCCACGATGGGTCAAGCATGTATTACGCTTCTATCACATATTTGAAAATTGAACCTGAACTTATGAGAAAAAAATTTAAAAATCTGTTGAGCTGTTTTTGAAAAAAAAAAGTTTTTTTTTAAACTTTTTGAAAAGAGTTTAAAAAAAATTAAAAATAGGCAATGCATAGGTATTCAGCAAATACATATAACTATAATTTTTGAAAAAAAAAATATTGAGCAGTTTTCAAAATATAAATTTTAAAACTGCTTTTAAAAATACAAAAAAAATATTAATTAAAAACATTGGTAGGCAGTATAAATTGGGCAACCAAAACCTATATATGTATGTGTGAAATGTCGAAAGAATCGGTCGAGCCCTTTATGAGATAGTCGAAATAAGAAAAAACGGTCCTATGGAAAGTACTGTTTTTAGACATTTAAAAAGAATTTTTCTAACAATAATATGATCGGTCGTACCGAAAAAGCTGCACTGAATTTTTTTAATCAGAATCGTTAGAGCCGCTTCCGAGAAAAATAGGCTTTAACATAACAGTTATATGGCAGGTACCGTTATTTTTTGAGCTAAAAATTTTTTTTCAATTTCGCCTCTGTACAATTATTTTTTTGTGTGAACTACACGCGCTCAAGCGATAATACTACGTGAGGTTAAGGAAGAGAAAGAATAATGGGAAAGATGTATGTCGCGATGTTCTGAGACCGTAGGTGGTTGTTGTCTTAGATTTTATCTCCAGGGATGGCGGCTGAACTAATGCGGAGAAATCTCCGTGTCTTATTTATCTATGCCCCTTATAATTCGCATTAATTTTTGTATTCTGTGTCACATTTTATCGGTATACTAGTTTTACTTAATCACATGTTTATAGTTCTATGCCTATGGTCACATACGAAGTAAACTACACTACTATGCCTGAACAGCATGTAATGAGTAAACCTGCAGCTCATTGTATTACATTTATTTTTAGAATTGGTTTTTAATGGAAAAATAAGAGGACATAGACTACGGCAGGGATCGAACCTGTGACCATAAGGTTGACAGGCGAACACACAACTTTCGCGCCACGGCCACCCCAATGCCAAAAAAAATTCTATATACCAAGTTTGAAGCAATTCGGCCCATCCGTTTGGGCTGTAGGTGTCTATACATAAATACAGACAGACAGACTGACATACAAATATACAGACGGACTAAATTTTTAGACCATCTTTTTTCGTCTTCGCTATCATCGTTATGTCATGTTTGTTAGCTCAAAACTTTTTTTTTCGACGAATGCATAACTTGTCTTATAGTACCCATAATCGCAAGTAAACAAATCGAACTCGAGATTTTAATCAAACTTGACATTACGATGATAGAGAACACCAAAAAAGTGGGTCTCGCAATGCCGTCTGTCTGTCCGAATATCTGTCTGTCTGTCTGATGTAGATCGATCTACAGCCTAAGCTGCTGAATCGATTTTTTTTCAAACTTGGTATTTAGGTCTTTAAGATGATTGTCTAGATAGATATTTGAATCGTTGTTTTCGCCCCAAAATAAACGGTACTTGCCATACAAATTTTTCTACCATCTTAATTATCTCGAAAACCTAACGATTTTAATAAAAAAAAACAGTCTGTGCACTACTTTAGGTATGGTGTGCATTTTGGCCAAACATTTGTTTACATAATATTTTGTTATTAACGGTATACCTGCCTTTTTTTCGATTTTCGACCTTCCCATAGACGACTCAACGGATTTCGATGAAAATATTTATACAACATACACGTCGAATACTAAATAATAATGCATGTCATAATATTCGATAAATATTTTTTTTTTCAAAAATTCAATATTTCCAAAACAGGTATACAATTTTTTAAAATTTTGTTTTTAACTTTATATTATTAAATATTTAAAATTGCCATAACAAATTTTGTTTAGAAAAAATTTAAGAAATTTTTTAAATACAAAATTTAGTAAGAAAACGAATATAAGAATATAGCTTTTTAGGCTTTTCAATTAAGAATCTTTTGCATACAATGTGATCCAAAATAAGAGCAGGTACGTTACGTGCGATCCAGTCAGTAGTGTTCTTTTGGCCTAGTTCGTTATGTAATTAATTTATTTCCTGAACGTGAATAGGCTTGAAACAAATTTTTTGAGGAAAGAAATGATTGATTTTTGACTGCTTTCAGCTAACCTATCCGAATCGTTCACAATATATTCGGATAGCATAGTATCGGAGATAAATTATCTACAAAATGGGTGAACGTGACCAAGGACAGAAACGAGAACTCTACGAACAAATCATCAAAGAGGATTTTGTTTATACAAAAGGTTCTTGTATTTATAGGATAAAACTGGTTAGTTGAATAGAATTGAGATAATCGTAAGCCTATTTGAGTTGAATCGTGTTGAAATTGAAATTAGTGCGTTGAATGCCGGCGCTTCTTAAACTTTTTTCATTCACAAACACATTTATGATTTCAAGTTTCCTGGTGACCCCATATAAAAATATAAAAGAAGGATAAATAAATATTTGTTGATGATTTACTTAAAAGGTAACAATATAAATATACATACTCGTAAGAAAATATATAGTTTAAGATTTCGTTTATAAATATACAAAAATTTCAAATTTAAAATTACACAAGAGTTGTAATTATTATTATTCATTAAAATTGAATTTTTTATAATAACATAAATAAAAGATAATTCCGTCCTTCTTAGTTTGAACAAATATATTCGAACGCTGTCGTTGATTGGTAAGTATTGAATTAAAGTTAATTTTACCAATTAAAAGAGATGGATATGATTGATTTGTATTGCATATCAAATTAAATCTTTGTTGCATGTTTGGCACTACTGGAAGTAAGACCTCTTCAACAATTTTTAGCGATGAACGATATTCGGATTTAATATGTGGTCTTGAATGGCAGAAGAACACTTAACGCCATATCAGCGATTGTAGGAAATTCAGTTCTAGTTCCGATCCACAATTCAGTCAGGGTTTTTTTTGTTGGAAATTGTAGTTTTAGGTTTGAGTCACTCGAAAGTGGCAGGTGATCAATCTCACTTAAGCCAATCTAAAACGGCTTTTGAATCCAAGCTACCATTTTGAAATCAGTATTTAATATAAATTATGTACAGAACTGTGTTTCTAGCGCTTTTAAGTGATCTACCATAAATTTTGCAATAAAAGTTTTACAATGAATTTACTCGATTATTAAATGAGCGACACTGGATAACATTTCGAATGAATTTTTTTCTACCCTACTTTAAGAAATGTTGATCTTTTTAATAAAACTTTTAATTTTATCATTGGAAGTAAATATATCACAATTTTTTCCTTGAAGCGAAAAGTTGAGATTGTTTAATTTCGTAAAGATATTTGACAAATAACACAGCTTTATAGCAATAAGTCATTTTGAAAGAAAGCAGCAAGTTCACATTTTCGTCCGCTTAAGAATATTTCCATTTCGTCTTTTAATAACCATAAACTTCTTAAACTTTGGCCTCTTGACAACCATCTTAATTCTGCATGTATTACTAAAGTTGCGTACTTGGAATCCATATCCTTACAGAGACTTGAAAATAAGCGGTTGTTAAGGGCATGACTCTTACAAAAATTTATAATCTTAACAGCATCCTGAAGCACATCCTTCAATTCAGGTGAAAATTTTTTTTGCTGCAAGGCCCTCTCGGTGAAAAAGGCAGTGAGTAAAAGTTATAAGCTCATAATGAACAGCTTGAAAAAATGTTTTAAAACCAATATTTTTACCCATCATCGCTCTTGCACCATCTGTACATATTCCACAGCAATTTTTCCATTCTAAGCCTTCTATTTTTAAAAGTTCGTCAACTTTACAATATAACGGGTTATCCATTTTGCGGTTTCAAAGGTAAACGTAAATAAAACACATATTAAATATTTTTTTCATGACATTTCTTTTTTATTATAAAGTTTGAACGTTGACATTATGTGTGAAACACTACATCATTTAAATGACCACCACGCGAATTGTTGCAAGCAATAATTCTTTTGAAGTAATTTTCGACCACTTTTTGAAACATATTGGGCGGTATCTCAATCATAACTTGACGAATGTTGGTTTTCAAGTGCTCAAAAGTTAGAGGTTTATCTGCATTTCGCGTAGCCCCACAAAAAAAAGTCCAGCGGTGTCAAATCGCATGATCTTGGTGGCCAGTTGATATCGCCACGACGAGAAATTACGCTGCCAGGAAATGTCTCTTGCTATAAAGTCATATTCGCTCGAGTTGTTTGGCACTTGTTACCGTCTTGTTGAAACCACATATTCTCCAAGTCGTATTCTTCAATAGCAGGCAAAAAAAGTCGGTTATCATATGACCATAACGCTCCGAATTGACGGTGACAGTCGTTCCATCGTCGTTTTCGAAGAAGTAAGGTTCAGTCACACCTCCTCCGGACCAAACAGCGCCCCAAACAGTGAATTTTTGTGCATGTAATGGCCTCTCTTCAATTACTTGAGGATTCTCAGAACCCCAAATTTGACAATTATGTTTATTAACATACCCACCGAGTGAGAAATGTGCTTCGTCGCTGAAGAAAATTTTGTTCGAAAAATCGACGTATCTACGACGTTGTGAATGGTCAGCTGGAGGTGTAGATCCAAATGCAAAATACGCCATAATGTACCGTAAGGCAGTCCTAATTCCTGAGAACGATAAGGAATCGACACATTCGGGTCTTCGGCAACACTTTCACTTACAGCAGCGCTATTTTCAGTAGTACGAGCGAAACGATGATGCACAGGCCTTACAATATCTGTAACCAATCCAGTCTCTTCAAATTTCTTCACAATTTTGCCAATTGCTTGCGTAGTTGGACGATTATGTAAACCATAAACTCCTCTTAAAGCACGATATGTGGCTGTAGCAGAATAACCATTTTTGTAGTAGGTTTTAACAATTTTTATGCGTTGTGCGACGGTTAAGTGATCCATTTTCGTAAATATCAGACTTTCAACTGAAAAAAAAATTGGTTTAATAACTTAGTTTGACAGGTGTCGAATTCCAGTCCTATACTTTTGAAACCGCAAAATGGATAACCCTTTACGCTTAACCTATAATATGGTCATTCATAGGACGACAAAATACCGATTCTTCCGCCACGATTTCTTTATAAACCTATACCTGACATATACTCATAACTGAGCCAATTTAGTAATATCAGTTGTTTCCAACTGAATTGAAAATTTTGGACTTTCTTTAATTCTGCAAGGAATCTTAATCTTAAAAGTGCAAGAAAAGGATAAATATTATACACACATTCTTCTCCTGTTATGAACTAAAATACAAGTAGCTGTAATGATTTTGATTGGTGCTGTGGCAAGCAACAGTGCATTTGATATATATGGATAGTTCCTTATCGAGTTGAAGGAAATATAAAAGAAACATGTGCATTGTGTAGAGGCTAAAGTAAACATTATATAGCGTAGCATATAGCATAATATGGCATGGAAAACCTTCCATTAAATATTTAACATTAAAATCTCTCGCGACCCCAGAATTTTGATACGCGACCCCATTTGGCGTCGAGACACATAGTTTAAGAAGCCTTAGTAGCGGATAATAATTATGGCCTTTTTGGATAGGGTTATTTCTAACAGTTTTTCAACTAACACTACTTAAAATATTTATGTGCTTTGTAAAATTTTAATTTTATTTTCTTTATATTTTATTAAACAACTAATTGTTTGGGATTGTCTTTTATGATTCCTTTTATTTTTCAACCAAAATCGATTTTTCTAATAAAAGTTGAGACCCGTATAGCCTTTCATCTGGCAATTTATGTGTTCTCATCCTCAGGAAGTTTATATAATATATTTATTTAATTTTCAAGTATCGGCATTTTCTCCTTTAGATTACTAAACTTTCGAAATTATGAACCAACAACAAAATAAGAAATAAACTCAATGCTCTCCTGAAAATTGGAGCGGAATTATTCCGGGACTGGTAAGCGGGTATAGGGGTTGTCCTTTTGCTTCCCTCGCATAATTTGTTTCCTTCTCCAAAGTGTTAATCAAACTTTGTATAGAAAAAAAAAAGATTAATACCAGTTGTGTGTGATTAAAACTTTGTAACCACTTTCCAAACCAACCGCAAACCCTCCTCCCCAAATTCCACAAAGCACAAACCAGGAAGGCTAAAGAAATTAAATAATTTTGAAACTTTTGTTCCAAATAAAAAAAAAACTTTAATCGAGTTCCAAGCGTTTTAAGACAAAATAAACATTAGAAACTCAAAACGATAGAGAGAGAGATAGAAGCAGTGAGAGAAAGCACAAGAGTTGAAAAGAAATTTGGTAATTTTATGAAGTTTTAATCAAATCATTGTCCTTATTTATCGTTTGGTGTCGAGTTTATTTTTGGAAATTGAAGGGCGTTGATATCAGACACCCCATAACTCCCTCTAGCACTATTATATATGTATATTATTGCAAATATTGGGATAAGGCTTAATGAAATAGCCTTGTGAGGCATTATTTTGAAGTGTGATTTTTCGCACACAGTCGATGTTATCTGAAGCAAGGGTGGTAGTAAATTATGTGTTTTGTTAAGATCTCACTCCCACTGAAGTGTTTAGTAAAATTATATGCCTGAGGGACGGGGAGTGTTTCCTGGTTGACTTTGTTCTCTTTTAAGTAAATCGATGAAGTATAGGATTAAAGAGTTTTCCTCTTTAAAAAGATTATTTTTTTTGTAGGTATGCCGGTATATCAAGGAAAACCTGTGGTTTGTAGAAGTTTATAGAATTTATTACTTCTATTTTAAGCCAATTACAAAAGCACAGACAAAAAAAAATACACGTTGTACTTTCAATTGTGGGCAAGGGTCTTTATGTAGGTCTTTAAGTTAGAAGTTAAAGTTTCCCAGAAAATGATTTTACCTTTACATTTTTAGGAAGCAATTTTTACAGTTGCAGTAGACTTGATTTTGCTACCAATCGATGGAGAAAATAAGTTGAATCTTACTCACTTACTTATTTCCGATCCGTGCAAGGTATTGGCTATACTTTGTCCAACACAAATAGTCAGTACAGAAAGATAGGACGTTTGCCTCTCAATCTGACTATAAAAGATGTTAATAAGTTCTTACTGTTTTAAAGCTCTTACAGGGTTTTCGTAGTAAACATACTATATTACCACAAACAAAGCAGTGGTAACTCTGATTCAATGCGTTTAGATTAAAAGCACACAACGAGGGTTGAAAGAATGGTGATTCACACAAGCGGCAGTGTGCCTGCACTTGGATCTCGGATGTGCTTTAGTTAGGTCATAGTGGAATGCACGCTGGTCTTAAAAAGATTACAAAAAAAATTGTATGTAACTCAATGGTTACTTTCAGTGGCAATTTCTGCAGAAGGCACCTGTGTATTTCAAAAAGCTCCCCCATAAGGCTGTACAGACTATTTTTATTGGAGTATAGAGCAATGCTCGGTGTGGCTTAGCCATAGAAGTTGACTTTTTTGGCTACATACTACATTGAAGAATTTTCCTTATAAAAGTCCTTACTGTTAGCTATCCTTGTTTGCTTATTGTTCAATAATTCGCTCCATAAAAGAAGACAGTTCAGTTAAAGCTCAGATAAAGAAAATTCACCTAAGAGAACCGTTTGGCAATATGAGAAACTGGGAGGGTATCAAAAAATTCTTTAGGAAATTTAATTGGTCACTATGCTTCCTGGGTAGTGACGTAGACTTCAGAGCAGATATGATGGCAAATTTAGTTCGTCACGGAATGAGAAAATTTTATCCAGAATAGGGTGAAATCTATCAAACCGAAGAAAGAAAACGCATGGTTTCATTCGAGCTGTAAAGAGGTTATTATGGTTAGAGAAGTAGGTTTCCGGAATTATAATGCCAACCCCACTAAGGAAAACCCGGAATAAGTTTCAACAAGCTAGAAGGACTTGTAACGTTCACATTCGTTGGACCAAATTTTTGCATGACCAAACATTAATCCGGAAGGTAGTTAAAATTTTTGGTAATTTGTAAAAAATATTCGAAATTCATCTTCATCTTCGGTTACAACGCTCGTCCTTAATGACACCCCTTTTGTCAGCTCTTATGAAAATGGTCTTAAAATGTGCTTGCAGCGCAGTTCGCTGTTAATTTGACGATGCCAGAAAGTGTTATGACTCTTCCCGTACTTGAGAACGTTAACGATTTCATGCAACGAATCTTACTTCGCATTTGCGCAGTTGTTATAGTCCTTAAAGACTTAATATATACAAACTCGATATTACCGGGGTTGTATCCATCACATCGTTCTGAAAAGTTGTTCCTTAACAGTGGCAAAACCAGGTGGATGGAAAATAGCATTTGTAAAACCTGTCCCTGAGAAAGGCCAATCTTCCTTACCCTCTAATTACCGTCAAATTACACTTACGTGATTTCTTTCCAAGGTCATGGAAACGCTGATTAATTATCAGCTTAAGAAATATCATGATGAACGAAAGCTCCTTAATGAACGGCAGTATGGCTTTCATAACAATAGGTCCACTGGTGATCTGATGGTATATCTCACCGATTAGTGGCACAAATCTTTACATCGTTTTGGAGGAAGTATAAGATTATTGCGCTTGATATTTCAAAAGCATTTAATAGAATTCGGCATCAAGCTCTCTTATCGAAAATGCGTGCATTTGGTATCGATGGATCTATTCTTCGTTGGATTAGAAATAATCTTTCAGACCGCTCAATACAAGTCGTATTGGATGGTTTCAAGTCTGAAGTTCACAAAATGAATATTGGTGTGCCCCAGGGCTCAGTTTTGTCTTCAACTCTTTTCCTCATTTTCATTAATGATATCTTATCTGGAAATTCTAATCCACTAAATTGTTGTGCTTACGAAAGTACTCTGAACTTTTCATATTCATTTTCAGATTCACCTGCTTGTTCTTCGGATTTGGAACTGCAATGACATCGTATGCTAAGCTCATTAAGTTCCCATCTTGCCAGCATTGTCCAATGCGGAATGAAAAACCTCGTAGAATTTAATGCTTGAAAAACTCATTGCTGTCTTCTGTCGTTAAAGCAGAACCCCCAACCCCCCTGTTCGACTATCACCACATAGACCTCTTGAGGATGAGTGCTATTAGAGATGTGTAGTTTTGAAGTGATGAAAAGATGGCTGATCTCACATGGAAATTCGTAATAAGATTTTGCTTAATATGAAGCTTTGGTGAGTGATTGATCTTACGCCGAAAACAATACAGATATTTTCCAATTAAAGTGTCGCAGAACGGCTCAAATAATAATTGCTCATTCATTTCGATGTGCATTTCTCAGTTACTCTCTTATTAACTAATGATTTATCAATCATATTTGTCAAAGTATAATGGAATTTGACGCGATTTACAAATATTAAACAAATCGTATCTAGAAATTGTTTGTTTCTGAATACCTGCACAGCTTAAATGGCTGTATCGGTTTTTAATTTAAGTAACTTATCATATCTATAAGAGAATATGAAAAGGTACTGTCGTAATGTAGTGAATTAGAAGATTCAGACCGTATGATTTTACATTGTCTGCATTATTTGATAAGCCGAAGGAAATAATGTCGAATGAAAAAGTAGGCAATAAAAGCCACTGAAATTTTTGCAAAACGTGTTTTAGTAGGCAATTTATAATTGTTAGTAATATAGAAAGATATGGAAATAAAACCGAAATATCTTTTACCCAAATGGTAAGAATGACGAAATTGTGTGATACAATTCTGCATGTAAGTAAATGGAAATTGGTGTTGCTATCTGGTCATACATAACGGTGCACTCAAAAATTGTGAATTTAAAACCAAAAAAACTTTGTATACGCCCAAACTAGACCCCAAACCAAATCCTATAACTGGACCAAGCAGGGGCGTTTCAGGAGGGCAGCATGCCCCCCCACCCACTTACACACCAAGGTTTTCATATATGAATTTTAAATATGAATTCCATTGGAATTAATGTAGAATTGTATTTTTTCAAAATACTCAAATAACATCGAACGAAATGGAAATAACATCGAAAAAAGTTTCCCTGTGCACTGACTGGAAATAAGGCCGAATACTGATCGACATTACATATTACCATTTTTGTAGGAAATAAAGTCAACTAAAAAAAAAAAAATTCGCCTATATTTCCATTTTTGTTTGAGAAATAAATCCGATTCTACCTTATTTCCCGGCACCGATTCAGACAATAGATCATTGATGAATATGATGAAGATAGTCTGAGACAGAACTGAATAACCTTGTGGCACAACGGCATTTATTTCATCTCATATGAATTGTATTGATTGGTCCAAGAAGTAAATTTTAATCCAACGAATAAGAGGTTCTTCAGTACCAAATGCACGCGTTTTAAATAACAAAAGCTTGCTGCCAATATTCGCTTTCAAAAATCCGGATAGATTGGTGTTATTAAAAACACAGGTGATGACGAAACAGCTGCTGTCGAAAAATAAATCCCAATCTATCCAAAAAACTTAGGTATACTTTTACATCCCACGAGAAATTTCAAAAACCTAGGAAAAGCCCACACCAATTTCACCCATTCATTTTTGGATATTCAGCTACTTAAATGGATACTACTCTCTCAAAGATAGGTTACCGTACCGACATCTGAATGCACCCAATGCCAAGCCCCGTTAAATCCTTTTGAAATTTGGAAAAAGTACCTTGGTAAATTTATGCCAAGAGGAAACGAATTGGCCTCGAAAAAAAAAGCCATGTGGCTAAAAAAAAAACTACTTGCCTTTAACTTAAAACCTTGTAACATTTTTGTACAATAGACCTTTAAGGATATCAACAATTATTTCAATAATAAAAATAACATTTTCCTTAAATTCTCTTAATTGCGAACTTTGGAATGAAGGACAATTTATAGAGTACATAATTCTAATGTTTTTCCAACTAGATTATTTAACCAAGTTCATTAACTTCAATTCAGAGATTAACTATGATTAACAAACTATATAAGGACTTACTCCCTTCAAATTACCACATCACAACGCTGTTGGTGTAACTTTTTTTTTTTTAAGTTGGCAACTTTACTGCCAGAATGGTTACTCGGGCATATACCCCCTTATAACCAACCACTACACAGAGATGACTAAGCAATAAATTATCCTACCATTAAGGGCAGCGAGCTCTTCATAGCAAAATTATTATGCGGACGTCGGATGGACCGGACCAAGCAATTCAAATAAGCGAATCCGAAGCCCCTTTAAAAATAATAAAGAAGTAATTTGTGAATTAATTTTTCTCTCCATGAGCCATGGCCAGAAGAGGTTTTCATTTTTTTATTATTTTGCCTTTTTTTTAAATTCACATTCCAGTAATCATTGGATAATCTCAGTCTGTACTCCAACCAACCGACCTGGGATAACAAATCTGGCATCGTCCTGATAGTGAGTTTTGGTTGAGAAAAAAATTATTTTTTTTTTAATATTTTCAATATTCAAGAGGTTATTTCACGGTAGCGGGAAATCTATGTAGGATTCTTATCATTTTGAAGTGCGTCGGGAGTTATTCCACAATCCCTAATACCTACCCTCCATCACCATCGTTCTGGTTTATGCGTAAACATTGTTAGAAATAAAAAAAGTAAAAATCGGAAAATCAGATATATCAGTCCCAAAACAAAGCAAATCACGCACCTCCCACTTTCCATTCCTTCTGACAGAAGTGCCTCTCACACCACTCTTACACACATGTGTCAAAATAGAAGGACAGGAAGATAAAAAGACACTCATAATCACAGGCAATTTCTAGATAAAGGAGAACGCGACCGTTAACCCCCGAGGCCTTTATCCCATTATAAAAGACCATAACGAGCCGTAAATTTAACGATAATGTGAGTTTTGTTCTATATACCAAACCGATCCACCACCCCCTCACTCACAGACTGTTTACAACGCAACGGGTTCACATTAGGTAGGTAAGCCCCATAACCCAGTTCCGAACAATCCGAGCAAACCCAACCGATTGACACAAAAAGAAAAAAAAATAAAACCTCTCAAAGCTCTTCTGCTGGCTTCTCCTGACTTCTCGTATACTTGGTGTTATTATTTATTGGGGTTTTTCGAACGCATTTACTACCCCCCAGTCGAATAGCAAACGACCATAAAATTAAAAAGTAGCAGAAGGAAATAAAAAATAAAACGACTCGACTCGGAAAGATAGATATACGACCGAAGCCGACGACTATGACGTTGAAGGCGTGGAGTGACGAACGACGTGGAGGACGAGGACTCTATAGGACCAACGATACGACGCGACGACAAAATTCAAGAAATGGAAAACACTTTCAAAGTCACGGATCCATTTATATTATTTTCTAGGAAATATGCCAAAAAGAATTTAAGGACTCATTTTGGCAGAAATACATATTGCGGAGGGTTGTTCTTCTTACTTTCTTTCCCAGCAGTGATGGAGACGGGGACGAAGTCTACTGGGAGTTGTGAATTTGTAAGTAGGTACATACTCTACTCACTTGACAGAAGGATGTTTTAGGATATCATGTTATTATTTTTTTAAGCAATTTTATGATTGAGCATTTAAGACATTCTGATTTCGATTATTATTATTTAACTACATAAACATAGTGATTGGCGGGAGGTTTCAAGGAAATACCGATGAGTTTTCCTTTGTATATTGTATGTTTTACTGCCTTAGTAGGGGTTGGGTATGGCAAAAAAGATATATGTAAGTTTATTTTTGACGACGATGGACGAAGCAAAGGGTTTGAAGGAATATAAATATACTTCAAAGGATTTTCTGATTCTGAATTAAGGAACCCACCCCTTTGTAAACTATGTAATATATGTACATTCTGGCACGAGGACGAGGACTTTTTTTTATCAAATATTGAGACACTTTTTGAAATATGCTTTACCACTATTTTGTATGTTTAGAGCTAGACATGAATATTGAATACATATAAATATTGATTATTCGAACTTTGAGAGCTGTGTGTAACTATAGTTGGAAAAGTTTGAATGCTAAATGTGATAGATGTTTCTACTTGGGTAAGCCTTCTTAACTGCCTGTTTCACTACGTTAGTTTTATGTAGATATGGATTATGTATCTATTGAACCTTAAATCAATATTTGGTTGAGAGTGCTGTGTAACACTTACGTAGCTGCATGTGTATGGAATTCGATCACTTAATTTGATATGAAATGAGGTCTATAATTCTGTTCATTAATTTCTAGGCAATTAATTTCAGTGGGCTAAGGTAAACATGGGTAAGTGTACACAAAAATTCGACTAACTATTTTTTTAAAGAATAAAGTAGATTAATTCATTTTTTTAATGTTATATATGTTTGAAGGGGAGATACAACCATAGACAGAGGGTCTACCATGGCATTAGATAACCCAATATCTTCAATATGAATTGGAAACAAATAAATTTGAATAAAATGACAAACAAGCTCGAAATACTTGTAACGTTCACATTCGTAGAACCAAATTTTTGCATGACCAAAAATTAAGGCAACAAATACTACAATGTCCCAAAGGTACAGTTCTGAAGAGGTGTTCTTCAACGCTGGCAAAACCACTGCGTAAGCTTTTCCATCTGTCCTACTCTACAGGTCTCTTTCCGAGTGGATGGAAAACAGCATTTGTCCAGCCTGTCCCTAAAAAAGGCGAATCTTCTTCACCCGCTAATTACCGTCCAATTGCATTTACGTCCCTTCTTTCCAAGGTTATGGAAACGCTGATTAATTATCAGCTTAAGAAATATCTTGAAGAACGAAAGCTCATTAATGACCGGCAGTATGGCTTTCGTAGCAATAGGTCCACTGGTGATCTGATGGTATATCTCACCGAGCAGTGGCACAAAGCTTTACATCGTTTTGGAGAAAGTAAGATTATTGCACTTGATATTTCAAAAGCATTTGATAGAGTTTGGCATCAAGCTCTCCTATCGAAATTGCGTGCATTTGGTATCGATGAATCTCTTCTTCGTTGGATTAGAAATTACATTTCGGACCGTTCAATACAAGTTGTATTGGACGGTTTCAAGTCTGATATTCACAAAATAAATGCTGGTGTGCCCCAGGGCTCCGTATTGTCTCCGACCCTTTTTCTCATTTTTATTAATGATCTCTTATCTGGAACTTCTAATCCACTCAATTGTTTTGCTGACGATAATACTCTCAGCTTTTCATATTCGTTTTCAGATGCATCTCCTTGTTCTTCGGATGTTCATTGGGGAATAAAAAAACCGCGTAGAATTTAATGCTTCAAAAACTCAGTGCTGTCATCTGCATCTGTTGTTAGGGCAGAACCCACCTCACATGCCACTATCCATGAGCGGCACTTGCTTTGAGGAAACCGATCAGCTTTCAGTCCTTGGCATGTGCATCACAGACCACTTCTTGAGGAATGAACACATATTTGATGTCGCCAAAAACGCTGCAAAGTGTTAGGGCTTTCTTGGAAGATGCAAGAAATTCTTTTCTCCGTCTGATCTGGCTGTAATCTATAAGGCGTTCGTTCGTCCAAAGCTTGAGCATAACTCGCACATTTGGGCAGGAGCTCCCAAAACTAGTCTGAGTCTCTTAGATAGAATTCAAAATAGATCTTTAAGAATGATTGGCGATAGACCTATAGTGGATACATTTACATCTCTCGAACATCGTCGTAATGTTTCATGTATTTCGCTATTTTATCGCTATTTTTGTAAAAAGTGTTCTAGCGAGGTAGCCAGTTGCATTCCTCCCCCTAAACAATTCAACCGTAATACTCGCGCTTCTAGGAATGCTCATCAGTTTACCGTTGAGCCCAACTTCGGACGTACTGTGAAGTACAGAGAATCTTTCTTTAGTCGTACAACATGTATGTGGAATGCTTTACCAGGCTCTATTTTTCCCCCTCATTTTGACATTCTGAATTTCAAAACTAATGTACATCGGTATCTCCTTTTTAATCCTTCCCTATTTTCCTAAACCTCGCACTCTGCTTGTCATGTTAAGGGTAGCCAAAATCCCTTTAGTGCGGGTTTATTATAAAAAAAAAAAATACCAAGTTTCAGGCATAGACGGCATTTCTGTCGAGTTTTACAAAAATAGCACTGAACAATTTAAAAATTTAAAATCTATACAATTAAAATTTCAATAAAGCAGTAGTTTTTGCCATTTTCAAGAGAGGTGGAATTTATATAATTAGTACTATGAGGAAGAATCTGACTTCAAATCTGTGTTTAAGGCTCACTAAGTATTTAATTTCAAGCAGGTTTTGGGTCGAGCTTTTCAATAATGGATCACGTTTTTGCTGTTTGAAAAAAAGTGTTCCCTTGCTTTATGGACTTTATAGCAGCCTTTGACATGCAGGCTTTGACTTATAAGCTTTCATCTCGAGGAGTATCAGGAAATTCCTAATGATGTACTTTAAGTTTCTGGTGGCATCAAGCGCTTCTGTATGGGATGGATCAATGGGTATTGCCAAGGCTGCATTTTAAGCTTCATAATGTTTGTTTTGCTTATCGAAGATATCTGTGATTTACTTCCAGGAGGAAAACTCGCCTCCAATATCTCAGCGAAAGTTGTGCTCTACGTCGACGATTTAGTTTTAATAGCTGACAATCTTTGCAGCTGAATTAATATAGATTAGAAACTCACATGTCAACACTAGAGGCACAATATAATACATAAATCGGGACAACAGAAGATAATATCAATAGAGCCTTTGTGAGTATTGAAAGTAATACGAAGATAAGTTAAACAGTCAATTAGGTTAAGATCAGCTTTATACTGTGATCAAGAAAGGACATTCAACATCGACGTTTGACTCAGTTGGGTCATGTGAAGCGATCCGAGTCCCTAAATACTAAATGCCCAACAACCAACATCGTCGAAAACCAACACCCAACATGCTGAAAACCGACAATCTATAAGTTTTGTTCCCGAAATCGAAATTCGAAATCCCGAAAAATATTACAAAATGAAAAATGTGGGCTTTGTTTGGGCCACAGTAATATTCATGGGTTTCAAATATTTCAAATCCATTTCTGGCCCTTAATTCTGCTCACGCAACTACGTTTAATACAGCTTACACGTACTTGCGCAGAAGAGTAATAGACAGCTATTCAAAAAATTCGTTTGAAAAAAATATGTCATTGGATCAAATACGAAAATAGCATACTGTAAGCTAAGAAAAAACTGAAAAAGAATATTTGAAAAGCTTCCCACAATCCACCATAATTTTTGAGGGTGCCGGATTGGTCCGTTTACTTACCTGGTTTTAGGGTAAGTTCGGGCATTATGGCGCACGTAACGTCAAACTTTACTACGGACAACATTTTATAATTTAACATTTTATTTATTAAATTATAGAAGAAAGTAACATAATTAAATTAAATGAAAATAATAATTAATAATTAATAAGACTTTTAACAAAAAATAAATTAATTTAAAAAGAGTTTAAAAAAAACATATTGCCCTACCTATTGGCAATATTGGCGGGGAGTTTTTATTTTTGATTTGAACGCCCACATCCATCGCAGGTGTTCTTAAATGCAATTCATGAATCGTTTGACCGCTGTCCACAAAGGACAAACTGCATGCACTCGTCCTGTTTGGTTATAGTTGTATTATCTTCACCACATCTAGCACAAATGCTCTCTCCGAAATCTTCGGGCCCATCCGACTCGTCCGCAAGCTGTATAACTAACATTTAAAATACTATTTTTACAATAGATAATTATTTTGGTAGTGGATATTTTTAACGTGTTTTTTATTATAAATTAAAGATTTTATTTTAACAACTTAAAACACAAATTATTTATTTTTGCTTATATGTGCATTTCGGAAGCTGACGATGGAAGCATAGCTTCCGAAATATACACTGAACCAAATGCCGTAGGTAGTATTGACGAAAACATTTTGTTAATCTTTAACCAAACAATAATTCAAGTTGACAATTTTTTGCAAAATTTTTCTTAATTTTGAAGATTTATTCTTCAAAATAGGTAAAATTTCTTCCGTTTGCATCTAGATTTGTACGTTATTTAAATAGAAGAATTATTTTTGTGAATGAAAAATAATGACTTAAAAAAAGTCCCTTGGTGTTAACGAAATTCAATACAACCACATTGTCCAAATGTATAATTTCTTCAAATTGAAAAAAATCTTCATTAATACTAAAAGTACGAAATCTTATCTGTAAATTAATAATCATTTTGATAATATTTTATCATATTCTCCAAAATGAATAAATTTCGTTAAATACAGGAAAGCCTTTTCACGAGCCTTTTCATCAAATTGAAGAATTAGTGTTTCGGTTGAAAAATAATTATTTTTTCATTATCCGTAAAGTGTTCAATGTGTACACATTAATTTACAGTTTGCAAGTGAATTATATAGTGAAAAAGAGCCTACATTAAATTATAGAGATCAATATAAGTAATTAAATAACACTCCATAAAGGTAAGTCATTAATGTCATAAGCACCATTCTTGAAAAAAAAACAGGAACATAGGAGAATAGTTTAATTAATTTGAATGGCGTTTAAAAATTAGAAAAAAGAACGTCAAATCGTGTGCTTTTATTTAAATAGTGTGCATTTCCCGTGACTTTTATTTTAATAATTACTCTTGTCTTAATTATGTAAATTGAAAACGAGAATTGGAAGTTAGTGCTTTCAATTGTTTATTAAAATAATGTTACAAATTAGAGAATATTATTTAATTAAAAACATTTAATTAAATAAAAATCGACCACAAATTTGTTCATTCAACATATAAATTTGTTGAAAAAGAACATTTTTGGTATTGCGCTTTTTCTGGTGCTTACATATTTTAAGGGATTTTTTTCTTATAAATGTGTTCCTTGTATTCTTAATCGATTTTACCTACAATTTTGTTTAACTATTTTGATTTTTTTTAAAGACTTCAATATTTAATTATAGAATTCCAACAAGCTACATTTGCTCGCAGTCCATCGGTCTGCCTCAAGGAATTTCCGACTTCCTGAAGTTGCAGAGTCTAGATCTACAGCAGAATATAGGAATAAGAATCCCTTGGGCTTCAAACTGGTAATCTTAAAAGGCTTCCATACATTATAAAAACTTATGAAATGTTGTACCTCATTTCAGATTGATATCAAGCATCTACTTCCTAACAGCTAGCTATTGAGCTTTAATGATTTTTCAAAAAAAAATATTCCAATTTTATTTTCACTTCCAAAAGTAAATTCACTACTGCAAAATTAAACTAAACTTAAGACTTCTACCCTACTTCTACATAATTTGAAGAAAATTTGATGTGAAAATGAAGACCAAATGTAGTCAAATTGAAGCTTATCTTCTTAAAACGAAAAATAAGTTTATTTAATTTGAAGAATCGTTTATTTGAAAAAATTATGTGGATTTAACAACTTAACTAAATATTCTAGAAAATTAACGATTTAGTCGTCAAATTAACACATAGTTTTTGTTGCCCGTATATTGATCACCCTTTCTTCAATTTTACCTACATTTTTATCAATGTCACTACCAAATTTGGCTCAGTGTACATATAAGCAAAAATAAATAATTTGTGTTTTAAGTTGTTAAAATAAAATCATTAAATTAATAGATAATTGTAAACGATGCATCACATAACATACATAACTATGTTATACAAAATTATAAAAACGGGAAGAGACGAAGAGACATTGGGTTTGTATGAAACTATAATTTACATGAAAACTTCATAAGGGAATTATGGCGTACCCTCGCCATAATGCCTTACACGCCCTAACACACTGCGCCATATTACACAAAAAACACTTTTTTCAAAACACATTGAACAAAACTAAGTTCTCTTTTCGTTTCAAATATTTCCCGTTACACGACACCACTGAAACTGTATTCTACATTCTGCTGTTCAAACCGAATACCTGCGATTTATACTTACCGAGAAACACGAACTTTAACACAAAGCAAAATTATAAAAAAACACAAAAACCTGTAAATTTGTTTTATATTGGTTTTTTATTCAGTGTAACTGGTCGTATCGAAAACCTATTTTTACTGTACACGTATTCGGCACAGACTGAAGTTTTTGCATTATTTTTATTTTAATTAGAAAGTATGACATTCGCTAGGTCAGAGAGTCCGAAAAATTACATACAACACTTAGATATGGATCAAGTTTAAAGAAAATCCCTTCAGCGATTTAGGCTGAAAATCGACCTACATAGGGACGTACGGAATCGGGGGAGCCACTTTCGTGTTCCTTTCCATCGTAATTTCATTATATCAATTTTGATCAAAATCAAGAGATTTTTTTTCAGGGAGCGTATAAGAACTTGAAAAAAAGTTTTAAAATACCGTCTCCTAAAATACTGAAAGTTACTCATATTGAGAATGGCCGAGCCACCAACATAAATGTATAAATGTAAAAGATGGAACGTTAAACGCAGGACCTTAAAATTCCCCAAATTTGCGCAAAAGCCCAACGATTTAGTAAATTTTAATGAAGTAGGGACATAATGCCAATTTTTTTATTTATTTTTTTTTTTTTTTTTAGTAATACATATATCGTAACTTTTCACTACAAATTTCATAGTACATTTTATTTCGGAGGGGACAACTAAGCTTGATTATCTCGAGTTTCTTATTAGTTTTCGAAAACTTTTCTTATAGTATTCGAAATATTAGGTTTCTGGCTGAATGCATTCATCTAATTCGCCGCTCCTGAGAGTGAGACCAGCGGTTATCGATTTATATATGACCAGCAGAAGCATGGGAGAGTGATGTGTGAGTAAGCAGGACCGCTGGTTTTCAATAAGGTTAGATCTCTCTCCCGCCAAATTGCGGACATTAGCCCGATGAGAATGCAACCGAAAACGGCGGCCATTGATTGGCCGAAAACACTGGGAGCTGGAAAAAGAAGAGTTCGTCTAGGCAGGCAAAAATCTTTGACGAAGATCGAGGAAGGAATCTTTTGGTAGTGAGAAATTCGAGGAAAATTTTTGGCGAGTGAAAATATAAAAGGGCACGGTAGTGCCCAGCCAAGTTCTTGCACTACACCCTATTTACATGGATGGAGAAAAAGAAAAATAAGGAAACTTACCAAGAAGATTTTGGCAAGACTTCTAGAGTTGAAGACGAGGAATTTAGAGGAGATTGGCAGATCTGTAAAGATCAGTATAATTGGTGAAATATTTTGTATTCGACAGTATTTTTTGGTAGTTTAATTCAAATATAAAATTTCGTGTCGTTTGGGTTTTGCCTCGAGAAAATTCCGTAAAACGGAACCCGTGACCCGTTTATATAACTTCTTTTGTTCTTTTGGGACCGAGCGATAACGGTCCACCTTATTTTATTTCTAACAACAGTGTTCTTTTGTGGTCGAAAAGATTTTTGGTTTTTACCCTTTCCTTAAGGGTTTCCCGAACAATAACATTTAAATTTAAAATTCCTCTTCCGAAAAATAAAATTCTTTATATTCGAAAATTCCATCGTCGGTTTCGCTCCGAAGGTTTGCAATTTCCTTATCTCAAAAAAATTGCTGGCGCCCTTTTAATTATTTTCAGCCTACGCACCTGTGGCAATACAAACATTTTTTTGTAACTTTAAATTAATCATACAATAAATCCGGCAAACTAAATCCAATTGGTGAATCCACCCCTTAATTGATGTAGCTGTGGTGATAGCATTGTAAGTGCCATCTGTTGCACTTCTTCCAATTCGAACTTGGTTTCGTTTTTATCTTCTCTTTTGTTTGACACCCGTCTTACAAAATAAATCATTCGCCATGTAAGTTTGTATGTTGACTGTGCAACGTCGCGTTTTTTATTTTATTTAAATTTTTTTATTAAGGATAAATTATAGTTCGAACCGCGTAAGAAAAGTATAACAAAATCCATTTTTTTAAAATCCCTTTTTTCTAAATTCCGATCTATTTTAATTTAGCTTTTAAATTGCGTTTAATGCCGCTAAGACCATTTTATATTTTGTTAAATGTTACACAAAAAAATTTGCACATGCCCACCCACCCCACCCCCTTTTTCGCAGAGCACTGAACAGAGTTCGAACACACAGATTATGCTCTGAACTTGTTCGAAACAGAGGGAGCTCTGAACACCGATATGTTTTTTAAATACACTTGAACCACACAAATCAGAATACATTTTCATTTTTAACCATAAAAATCATTATAACACAAAACCTACCTTTTTTGTAAACTGATACACACCAGATACAGAAAATCAACTTCTTTTGCCAACATATGTATCTAATTATTTTTTTCTTCACATTTTCCTTCTTAACACATGGAATTTGATGCGTTCATCAATTTACTCACATGCTCAGTCAATTATGTCCGAACACGTCTAGTGCAATCTACGAGTACACAATGTTCAGAACGAAAAAAGAAACACACATTTGGAGCTTTGAATGCTCCACAAACAAATTTTTTGATAACTCTGACTCTGCTCTGAATTAAAAAAGGAAAACACCTAAAGCGACCTACTTCTTGCGCCATTTTAATCGTGTCTGATTCATTTTTTCTTAACATTTTCCTTCTTGACACACATGACTTTTCGTGTGCTCAACAAGATACTCAGAATGCTCAGACGATTATGTCTGAGCACATTGAGTACGCTCTATACATGCGGCATGTCCCTCCTTACCCGCAATGCTGTTTGCACCGTATGCTGAGCCCAAAAACGGGAATTTAATAAAGGGAAATTTAAGAAACGTGTTAATAAATAGCTCGATATCAACCCCAACCATGCAAAACTTGAAAAATAATAATTATTAGAAATCTCTGACAAATATATGAAGATATGCCAAAAAAAAAAAAAAACTGATTGGCGAAGTTTTGAACATGTTCAAACGTGCCTAATCACAATTGTTCATATCTGCCCCAATTGCTCCTGCGACAAAAGATTTTGCATAAATATTAAGCTTTAATATATTCGTTCACAAACATACCGTGATTTATTTCAAAAATTATTTCTCCTTTACAAGTACTTTCTTTCGTTTTAAAATCGAGGACCTATGTATGTTTTTTTACACTCTTGCAACTAAAAATCGAAAATAATGCACTTCCACTACAAAAAGCACCTTTCACCTATAAATCTGAGAGACATTTACAGATAAGGTATTGTCACGTTAAAATATTGAATTACTTTTAAATAGTAAAATTATATAAGCAGTGTTCAAATGTCCACCGTGTTCAAATATGCCCCACTCTCCCCTACGTCTTTTGGATGGAGGATGAAATGTACAGAAAATGCAGGGAATCAATTCGTCCTCGTCTATTTGACTCCTGCAAAACCGATATTGAGCTAATGTTTGTGCTTAGATCTGTTTTGTTACTACACAAGTGATTTTTTTTTATAACTTTGCACGCGATCAAGGTATTATGAATACCCTTTATATGTTTTTCTTAACACAGCGCGGCATCCGGTGGAAGAAGATAAAGAAGGATAGGAAAGATGTGTGGCGCGATGTTCTGAGACTAGAGCTGGTTGATGTCTCAGATTTATCTCAGATTTATTTATGTCCCTTATAATTCGCATTATTTTATTTATTATGTTATCATATTTTATGGGTATGTTAGTTTACTGAATTTTATTATTCCACCTAACACCTTAGATTTGTTTCCTCTACAAAAAAAATTTTTACCACAGGGTTACCGGTTCCACAGGAAAAGTGTTTTCCTAAAATTTAAAACTCATTCACAATTTAATTAAAAAGTGAACTACTTAACGTTGAGCTGTTAGTTCGCAACCGCATGTACCCCTTGTGCGCCCTATCCAAAAATCCTTATTGAAAACCTTAATTTCCTCGTAAATTAAATACTTCAGATGTGCTGTGCAACTTTAATTTTCATCCTTCTAAAGACTAATTCCTCAGTTTCTCAATATAAAAAAAACCATTAAACCTATTTCTGATTGGCTAAAGCATTTCTTTAAAGATTCACTCTAATGTATGTACATGCTTACCTCTTATGTGATGTATGACCGAATGTTCGTACCTTGATTTTTCTATAGTAATAACTTAAGAAACTGTAATTCAAAGGAGAGATCCCTCTTTCATACAGTAGCTATACATTAAGGCTTACATAGCTTTGTGTAGTTATCTTAAAGGTATTATACTTTCTACACAAAGTAGTCCTGAAGGAAATCTTTAAAAATAGAATGCATTAGCAAATAAGCAAACTGCATTTTCTCCTTCAAATACTCTCTTTTCAAAAAGTCGGGGCTCTTTTAAAGTCCCTCTTTTTTGTATAACATGAGTTGAGTATTAATGTTGCATTTACCCATATATGGATATGTAAATAAATATACCTATATGTCTCAACTTGCGGTAAAACTTAGGTTTGGGTGTGCTCCATTCAAGACTGACGAAACATTTTGATAGCTAATAAGAGAGGGATATAATGTAGTCTTTCTTACACAGAAAACAACATAAAAGTTGATATGCTCCTATTTTTATTTTTGGATGGATCTATCTACCATGGACGGTATAGGGACGTTTTTTTGTTCCAGGGTATGAATGCATTGGATTACATGCAGAGTTAAGTGTAATGTGCAACTGACAAAAAATATGTCTCATAAACTAGCTTCGACGGTAAGCATTATTTCGATGTCCTAGGATATGAATATGAATTCTGATTTTTTAATAGAAAACACAAGCTCAACAAAAAAATCTATGAAAAAGGTCCTGAATATTTTGGTCAAGTTTTCAGAAATTTAAATATTGCCCGACGTTAAAATTTATAGTCTCATTCAATTCGGCACGACCATAAGGATCTCTAAAAGTTCATGAAGTTGCAGGCGCGTGGTGGGAGCAAATTTGCTACCGGGATTTAAAATAAAAAACGAACCCTTCTCCTTTTCTTGAAATAAGAAATCCATTTTAAAAACAGTTATACCAAAAATAATTCAAAAACTAATTTTATTAACAAATACACGTTTATAATTACACATATATCTTAAAAGGAATCCATATTATATTACTGTAAAAGCCTACTGTATTCGGAACTACTTTCACATAGTTTTTCTACAATGGTACATTTCTTGATTTCTTGAAGGATATCATAAAAAAGAAATGTCGTCCGTGTGTGCACGCATAACTCGAGAACGGATGTTTCGATTTTCATGATTTTCGGCTTTATGAATTCGTATTGACCCAAGGAAGGGCATAGAATACTGTAGGAAAATCCGGAAAATTTTTTAGAAAAATTGGAAATCAGGGATCATCCTCTTTTTTTAGTGCATATCTCGAGAATATGTTTACTTCGATTTTCAATTTTCAGGGCTTGATAAATTCGTATTGGCTCAAGAAAGGTTCTAGGATAATAGAGGAAAATCTGTTCACGATTTAGGACTTTTGGCCCTAGGAAGGGCATATATGCTACTCTCGATGAAAATTAACGAAAATTTTCAGGAGAATTTGTAACCCTGGAACATCGTTTGATTTTCAAAATTTTGGGATTGATGGATTAGTGTTGGCCTAAGGAATGAATATGAGGTGTCCTTTTCATTTCGTCATTCAAATTGAATTGTAGGTACTTTCCTTTGCGTGCGGTCAAATAAAATTTAAAAAAATTAAATCAAAAAAATTAACCATGATTGGCTAAGTTCACGAGCGATCTTGGCTAGGTAAAGCAAAGATGTCGATCATTTGAATTTCGTCATTCAAAATCAAATCGGCCGTGAGTTACATAGATAAATTCCTTTCACATTTTTCTGTGTCATCGGTTTATAAATTTTGAATACATTTTTATATTTCAAAGAAAACATTCCGACGCAAAAATTGCAAGCTTCAATATGTTTGTTTTCAATAGGAGCTGATTCATCAATTTTGCCAAGTAAATCTTCTTCGTCGGACAATTGATCCCAATCACAAATTTCAACGACACTATCGTCTATTTTCGTTCGTGATTTTAGAGCAATGGAAGGAAATAAACGGGCAAAGGACAAAAGTTCATCACTTAAGCCTTCGTCTTTTGTATTGGTGCAGTCACATATTTTGTCCAAAGCGTTATTTTGCAAACCATTTTCGGCAATTTTTTTTAAACGTTCGTGGATCGAAACATTCAACGTTTCCATAAAAATCTTTATGTTGAGCAAAACGCTTTTCAATAGCCATAATAATTTTGACAAAAATAACATTAAAGTTTTTAACCTTCTTAATACATCATCGAAACAACTTTTGTTCTTTGACCTTCGTGTTCGTTGACCAGGCAGTGCTTCTTTCAACTTTTTCTAAAAAAAAAGCCCCTAAAATCGAAACGCCCTGGGAAAGTTCTCGGTGTCCCATAGGGCCACCACGCGCCTGTGAAGTTGATTCCCGCAAAATGATGAATGAAACATTTTTAAGTGTATAGAGCGCTTCAATAAACCACCAGTCCTGGGTATTGGAAAAATTTCTGGGGGAAAAATCGAGACAACAAAACACTTTTGAGAAAAAGTCTTCTTCGATGCAGTGTTGAACGAGGGATTTTTTTTCGTGAAAAGATTTTTTCGTAATCCGACAAAGTATCAAGTGTTGATTATCGCCGACCGTTATGAGAAAAATATGGTGAATTTTAAGCTTTTCTTGCTCCAACAAAAGCACAAGCCCCAATGATTCAGCTAAGCTCGAATCAAGAAATTACCCTTGTATAGCCTAATCATCTGCTATTTCGTTCTCTACTATGTCAGGATGTCCTAATCGGAATGGCAATTGTGTTCGTTACACTTTGTAATTTCAACAGGTTTTAGCAACGGCCCACTCGCCAGTTTGTGTCAGTGTTTTACATTGTTAAAGCACGGCCTAAGTCCTCTGCCAGTTGACGTTTCGTTAATAAGAATTGAAAACAAAAGTTCTTTTTTTGGTTTTCATTAAAAATGTTCTTATATTATTTGTTTTGAATAGTTTCACAAGCTCGAACAGAGTATTCTTTGTCAGCTCCTTTAAGAACACCACTCATCTCGTCCTCGCTGAGTGTACTTTTATCAAAAGCGCTCCACCGGGTTTCTCTAAATATTTGGCACTTGCCAAGGAAGTGGAACTTCAGATATAAGGTAATATACACATTTCTCTTTTCCAAGTCCGTCTGGAGTAGGCAGGAAAGCTGTCGAGCGCATGTCGAAGCTAAGCTGCTCCAACTTTCGAACCAGGGAGTGTTTTCCTTATGATGATCATAATTAATTTCTTTGGCCATCTTTCCATGATGACTATTTTCAAACTTACATTTTAAAAGTTGAGAAAATACCGTAAAACCTGTTCGGCCTCATCGTATTCTTTTTGGCCCCATAACTGAACACCGTAGCACACGCTATACATAGCTGTTGTTTCAAAAATATTTTACTTCGAATTGAGTTTTACATCTCTACTCTGCATAACTTTTTCCACGTTTCATTTATAGCGTTTTTTGCTTTGGCGAGTTTCTCAAACATATGGTTTCTCAAATTGAGATTTTTTGAGATGTTATTTCCGAGGTAACAGTTTTAACTTCCAAGTCCTGCTCCTCAAATTTCCATCTTTTATTGCGGCATTATGGGTCATCGCCGCGAGCGCCGGCCGTTGCGAAAAATCATGACTTTTGATTTGCTCCGGCTTACCTAAGCCTCTAAGTGTTCCAGTACTCAGCTATTCTGTTGATCATCAATTATGAAAATATCACAATCATCGTCAGCGAATTTTAGGATTTTGACTAGGACGTTCGAAGTAACTCTTGCTCCACTTGTAGAACATTCTCAACATTAACTATCTATAGAGAAAATACAAAAGGGTTTAAATTGAAACCTTGCATCGGACTGATTTCTACTTGTTACGGCTGTCGCAGAGGTAGTAAAACTTCCAAAATACTTCTAAATTTAGCTGAAACGCCTTTATCAAAGAGCAAACCATTTCTAGTGATGATATCAAAAGCCGCTTTAAAATCTTTATAAAACGCAAAAAGCTTACTTGTAAATGTCATATAAGTCTCAGCAGTGCTTGTGACCGCGTAAAGTGGGTCAATTCTTAAGTAGTTTTTGCGAAAGCTGGCTTGGGGTTCGCTCAAAAGATTATTGTTTTGCACCCAGTCATTCATCCTTTTATAGAGAAGTTTAGTATTTAGCATTTAGTTTTCATTGAAAAGTAGTGGCATGACAAACGACTTATTAAAATACTTTGATACGCAGCCGTTTACGCAGGCATAGCTTAGCGCTATAGTTAAGTTTTCGAGGAATGAAGCTGTGCTGTGTCTTTAGAATTTTAACTTGAAGAGTATTCCGTTAGAACCCGGAGCGTTCTTAATCTTAAGTTCATTAATGTATGTTTGACTTCATCGTTTCGGCGTCAAGTTCTTAATTTTCTTGGAAGGGAATAGCAAACTGAAAAGCTGTTGAGAAGCTATCAATGGTGAGGTAAGGGAAATGTTCAGTTACAGTTATCAGATTTAGAGGAGGAGATGATCAGAGGCAAATAATGTCGTTGTTATTGAATCGAACTTTCCATCCCTTGCTGAGTTACTATACTACATCTTGAGAGTTCCTGAGTGATGTTTCCGAGGTAGGTCTGGCGTTTTATTTAATACAACCATTTAAAAAATTTATTTGCAGCCAAATATTCTATGGATTCTTTCTAAGAATCCTCATATATGCAAAGGATTTCTTTTACGCGTGTAAGCAATCATTATTACCAAACCATTTCTGGGACTGGGACCAATAGTTCTGTTATATTGCGTAGTACATATTGTTGGAATTAACATGACGATAAAAGGTAATAGTAATCAAGTTTAGCTAACCTATGCACTGAACTGGGTCTGGAAGGTTAAAGTTGTTGAGAGATGTTGTCATCTAAGGCTGTAATAAGCGTATTTGGAAATTTGGAATTGTAGTCCGATGATTATTATTATTATCGAAGTGTGAGTAATTTCAACGATAACTGGAAAAGGATATGGTCGGAGATAATCTGGTAAGCGACTTCAAAATCTTGTATAATATTGATCCAATCACCAGACACCATCGTGTAGTCTATTACTGTATTACCGTGAGGTCCAATAAAGGTGTAGTCTCCATTAGTGTTCCCTTACGTGCTCAATCCGAATGAATTGCAGAAATCGATCATTATTCTTCTTTCATTTTCTTTAGATATATCTTGATTTACGAAGATTTAAATTTACTTCTTGCGATTCATATTGGTTCGATAAAGTTCTTGGGTTGAAGACGCCCATTACTATGATGATTTCTAGAAATGTGCCAAATAGTGTGTCTTCTTAAAGACTAAAATGTTTGTCCAAGCTGGTGCAATTCAAACAGACCGAAATTACGTTTTAGACTGTGGTAAGCATATATACTCGTAACTTCAAATGAAATCAGGAATCAGGTCAGATCCTTAGGCACCAGTTATAGCCTTCATTGAAACTCATCATTGAAAACTTTGACTGTCAATTCTGAGGCAATTAAACAAATAAAACTGATGTTGTTTTGGTACCAAAATGAAGGTAAAGAGATATATTATATGTTTTCTCAAGAAAATATTTTATTTGCTCTACCACTTTCTTGGAAATTCACTTTTGATTTTTCAATGATGGAAAGCGTTTTCAATGATCATTGAAAAATCAAGAGTGAATTTCCAAGAAAGTGGTAGAGCAAATAAAATATTTTCTTGAGAAAAAATATTATATATCTCTTTACCTTCGTTTTGGTACCAAAACGACATCAGTTTTGATAGTCAAGGTTTTCAATGGAAGCTATAACTAGCGCCTTAAAAACAAAAACTGACCGCCTTTAGTATCTGAATTAAGCACATAAGCAAACGATTGCTAGCCCTTCCCTTCCAATGGCCTTAACTACTGATTCCCGCTACAATAGGTATTCAGTTCTTTTAGAAAATATACAAATTTGAGGAACAATTAAGCTTTGGTGCGCTATAAATTAAGAACGAATTGACATACAAAAGTCGTTGGTATTTCATTTTGTAGACAGCTTTACTGTCTACAAGCAATTTGTAGAAAATTTTGTGAAAAATAAAGCTTTTGGGAGTTATTGAACAATATAAATTCAATCATATTTTTAAGATAGCAGAATTTTCTTTCCGGTTCCTCATATAAACGGTGATTTTTTAAGAGCTTGGTTTTTGAAAATTCACAAAAACACAGAAACTTGTAAGAAGTAAATGAAATTTTTATTTGGATCGATAAATCAATTTCTGCCATTTAATTTTTAAAATAATTTCACTTAAATGTTGCCCGCGGCTACGCTTCAGGTGGTCCATTCTGAAGGTCCAATTTTGGCAAACTTTTTCACACATTTCGGCCGGAATCTCACCAATGACGCGTTCAATGTTGGCTTCCAAGGCAGCAATCGTGTTTGGCTTGTCCCCATAGACAATAGACTTAACATAGCCCCACAAAAAATAGCCTAACGGGGTCAAATCACATGATCTTGGTGGCCAATTGACTGCGCCAAAACGTGAGATCAACTGCTCACCAAATTCGCCTCTCAATTGATGCATAGTTTCGCGTGCAGTGTGGCATGTGGCACCGTCCTGTTGGAACCACATGTCGACCGAGTTCAATTCTTGCATTTTCGGCAAAAAAAAATCTGTTATCATCGAACGGTACCTTTCTCCATTGACCGTAACCCTGCGGCCTTCATCGTCCTCAAAGAAGTACGGCCCAATGATGCCGCCTGCCCATAAACCGTACCAAACAGTGCATTTTTCGGGATGCATTGGTAGCTGCTGAATTGCCTCTGGCTGCTCTTCACTCCAAATACGCCAATTCTGCTTATTCACGTATCCATTTAGCCAAAAATGAGCGGAAAAAAAACGGACGTAGCTTGCGGAACACATTTTTCACAGAGCACGAATTTTGATAATAAATTTCAATAATTTGCAAACGTTTTTCAGGCGTAAGTCTATTCATGATGAAATGGCAAACAATACTAAATCGAAATGTCAAATGCTCGTGGAATTTGTCATGTGTGATCTGTCAAAAATATAAACGTCAAAAACCAAGTAGCAAAAAAATCACCCGTTAGAACAAGCATAACTGAAAACAAAAAATTTCCCCACTCAAGAACATAAATTTATTACATTTTTGTTAAAAAAATGTATTACACCCCAATGTTTTCGACCATTTTTCTCCAAATCTATCAATTGTACGGTAAAAAGTGTCTTAATCTTTTATGTTTCGAATGACAGGATCTACAATTTGTACCAACAATTTTTCACTTTTTTTCAAAAAAAAAACTATAGTTTTTGAGTACTTTGGAAAAAAAATGAATTTTTCCCCCTCTAAAGTGTTTTGCTCACCTTTTAGGGTAGTTTTAAGAGGACGTACAAATAAAGCTCTCCACCGAAATTCGGTATTGTCGGAATTTTTACGAAGTGAATGTCTTATATGGCTGGGCTACAAAATCTATAGTGTATCGATTTAATTGTTTAATCTTGCGAGGTATATTGCAAATTAATATTCTAATGTTAATTATATTGAATTGAATTGTAAGCAATTGATTTGACCCACCAGTTTAGGCTAGGTAGACTGACCTGTTTTAGACTCTTTAAATTTAATTGAATTATTTTCGAACTTTGTTGCAAACACATACTTGCCCTACACATCAAGTAAACATTTTACCACATAACTAAAACGTCTCTGTTTATTGGTTCTGGAGTGTTAATGTTTTCATGACTGAATCCTGAAGACGCACAAATATTCCGTCTAGTAAGTTTCATTCCCCATTCACAAGGGAGATTCTTTTCATTCAAACTTACATTCTAACCTGGTTAATGGCTTAGCGAGATGGGGCTTGGTAAAATGGGTTATTTGTATAGCCAGCACATTATGGCACACATACAATACCATTATGATGATGTTGGCGGCTTCTACCAGCCTATACCCAGCCCTTACCTACTCTTTCCATTTTCGTAATTTTCTTGTACATTTAGCTGGTCTTGCTAGGAGTGTCAGTATGTAGACGTGAATTAGAGTGGAGTGGAGTACAAACGAAAAGCAGTGAGAACTGAGAAAGTAGAAGCTAATGGATTCCATTCAACTTTGTCTTAATGGACTTTCTTGACCCTAAAAAATATTGACCACTAAAGCTCTACACAAATTGTGGCATGGCACAGGCATTCGTACCTACACATATTTCGAGAGTGAATTGTATATTTCGAATGTGTTTTCCAATCCTTTTCCGTTGGCGATATGTTGCTCATAAATGAGTGTGAGGCTACTTGGTATAAGACGTGTGTATTTCAGGGAAATATTGTGCAATGTTATGTGCATATGTATACCTGTTCGGTTCGTGTACCTATAAGTATAACTAGTGAACATTATCAATTACATTATCCCATACCCATTTCTTGGCAAATGGAGGAAACACTTCCAAGCCATAAAGCGAAGATACTATTTGAAATATATTCCACATCATGGAAATGAATCCACTGGGTCAGACTCAGAAATGTATGAGGAGAGGAGTGTAGCAAAATTGAATCAAAATAGATATGTGGATGTGGACCTATATCCGGCTGCTGCTGCTGCTGAAACTATAGTATACAATATACTTATATGTAACACATTACCGCATTAAAAAGGAGAATCGGATATGAGAGAAAGAAGGATTACTTAAGACTCGGCATAATAATTAAGGTCAAGCATTCATTAAAGGATAATGAACAAGATTGTCCGTGCGGAATGCCAAGGAAGTAGATTATGTACGCACATAAATATAAATTATATTGAAAATATATAAAGTTCGTCCGAAGGACATCAGAACAGCCTGATTGAAATTCAGAATTTGGGCAATTTAGATAACCAGCGATGATTGATTGATGATATTTCATTAATTTCACAAAAAAATAGATTAGAAATTGATTTGACAAAGCTTCATTGTAATTAAATCCGGCAACTGTATACAAAGACACACATAACAAATAATGTTTGCTCTTAAGGACCAAACATGCTGGAAATGATTATTAAAGTCCTGGAGATATCTACATATATATGGGTGATTCCACAAAAATTGGGTAACTTTTAGGGATATTTTGTTTATGCTATTATTTAAACCAAATTCCTACAAATTCTGATATTTAAGATAGCTAATCTAATGAAGATATTGCTCATGACTGGGCCAGTCACTTTTTTATGTAGATTCTGAGATATATCGGTTTTTCTGAATTTCACGGCCAGGGGACTGACGAGGGTGACACAGTACTGTAATAAATACGCAACTTCATAAGAAAATAATGGAATTTATTGACATTTAGAGTAAGACTCTTAGGATCTAATTATTGAATATAACATTCGTATGTAATTAGAAATATATAATATAATTAGAAACTTTAGTTTTTTGAGTTATTCTTAAATTAAGATCCATATACAAAGGATATCTTGTTTTTATTTCAATATATATCAAACGGATATATATATATATTCGTTTGTTCAGAACTAGAAATAATATGTGATGGCCCCAGAGCTCTAAACAATTTAAATAATGGCTGATTCTTTACGTACATCAATTTCGAAGTTGGGAGCGGATAATTACCACATATGGAAATTTAAGCTGGAGTTCCTACTACGGAGGGATAGTTTGTGGGACATTATTATCAAACCAGTTCTAGATCCACTCACTTCGGAATGGACCAATAAGGATCGCGAGGCCATAACTATTATTGGCCTATCAGTAGAAGACAGTCAATTTCATCACGTGAGAAGGGCTAAAACAGCCAAGGCAGTATGGGGTAATATGGGGTAAGCTCAAGGAACACCATGTTGAGGCTAGTCATAGTTAAAAGGTACAATAAATGCGTAGCATTTGTAACTTAAAATTAGTGGAAGGTGGTAACATGGAAAAACACATTCAAAAGATGACAACATTATTTAAAAAATTGACTGCTCTAGGGGAGAATCAACTATCAGATAATTGGACTTTCGCTATGTTACTCAGCAGCTTACATCAAAAATACGATACACTTGTAACAGCTCTGTAAACTTAGTTGAAAGTAAACTTTAAGAAGAATACACTCGCCACAATGAAAACAATGGTCCAAGTAATTCGGCCATGAAGGTAACAAACAAGATGAGTACGGATTTT
Source organism: Philhelius pedissequus (assembly GCA_910595825.1). NCBI lineage: Eukaryota > Metazoa > Arthropoda > Insecta > Diptera > Syrphidae > Philhelius > Philhelius pedissequus. Next base: position 265,354,575 of record OU343160.1, read on the forward strand.
ACTTTAATGTCGGTGAAGACTGGGTTTTGGATTCAGGAGTCACGATACATATCTTAAACACGCTGGATAAATTCATATTACATCAGCAAATAGAGAGCAAATCACTTCGGAAGAAAAGGTTACCTGCAAAATAAAGACCGCCAACAGCAAGAGCAAAGAGGTTTCAATACATATTGAAGACGTCCTTTATCTTTCAAATCTGCAAGGGAGCTTACTATCAATAAGGAAGCTAATGGAAAAAGGATACACTGTTCTCTTTTGTGGTAAACAATGTGAAATTCGATCTAAAGATCGATTCGAGGTAGTAGTTGGTGAACTAGTAGGACATTTTCTTAAGCTCACACAAAAAGAAACTGAAATCGAAGTATTATATATTGAAGAATCCAGCGAAGAAGGTAACAGTTTACATCACTGGCACCGCATATTTGGCCATCGCAACTACGAATCACTTAAACCACTAGAATTGGAAAAAATGGTAAGTGATCGTTTAAAGTTTATAAATTGTAATAAAATCAAGGAATGTGAAATTTGTATTGAAACAAAAATGACTTGTCAACCATTGTAAACGTCAAACAGAAAGAGCACTGCACCTTTTCACAGTGACGTTTGCGGACACATGCCAACGAAAACACCAAGAGGGAAAAGATATTTTCTAACTTCTATTGACAAGTTCAGTAGATACACTGTTGTTTATTTGCTAAAGGTGAAATCTGAAGTTTTCGATCGCATGATAGAGTACACAGAAACTAAATTTTCAATAAAACCTAATATAATAAAATCAGTCAATGGTGGTAAAGACACAGCGGGTCGAGTTTTAAAGTATGTACAAAGGAAGGCATTGTATATCAACACACAGTTCCGTATACACCACAATAACACGGGATTGCTGAACGAAAGAACAGGTCTTTGGTTGAAACGGCAAAATTAATGCTACTATATGCAAGAATGAGTTATGAGTTCTGGGGTAAAGCGATCATGACATATTTTGTGTTTTTTTAAGAGGGGGCATTATGCTTTAAATAAAAATTTAAAAAAGTAAAAAAAAATGTTTAATAGTTCAAAGAAAAGTTATGAAGAACAAAACAAAATCAGTACCCTGGAAACATGTCAGTCCTCTGGCGCAATATCAGACAAAGGACTGACGCCAACGCACTGGTGAAAAAGTCGTGAATTTGAGGTTATTATTTGAACCAACGTATATTTTGGTAGTTTTCAATATAAACAAGCTACATTTGAATAAATCAAAGTTAACTACGTCTAAATTAGAATAAAACACATGTTTATTAGAAAATAATAGCTCACCATAGGACTGATATTTTGACTGGACACGCACGTGTTTCCACGCCAAACGCAACACTAAAGCACTGCAGCTATTTTGAGTATGTGACATTTCGCGGGAAATTCAAATTCGAACAACACACAGCGGACTGACGAATAAAACTGAACACAAAGTTTCTTATTATTTTAACAACACCGGTGAGAATATTATGTTACGAAAATTGTGATATACTCGTACGTATATCAAGTACATCACAGATTGTAGTGAATTATCAAATTTGCTTAAATTGAAGTTAATATTTAATACACAGCCATTTGATTCCGGGTTTTTGGAGTGGTGACATGCCAAATAACTGACGTTTTGAGAATATATTATGGTATTTTATAAACTTATATTTAAAATAAATAGCTGAAGTTGGGTGACCAAATAAAAGACATTTAGAATAAAATAAAAAATATTAAGAAATATAATAACAATTAGTTTTACTGACTGATGACAGCCAGTTGCCCAATTTTTGTGAAATCACCCATATAACGGGTGATTTTTTTGCTACTTTTTTTGACGTTTATATTTTTGACAGATCACACATGACAAATTTCACGAACATTTGACATTTCGATTCAGTATTGTTTGCCATTTCATCATGAATAGACTTACGCCTGAACAACGTTTGCAAATTATTGAAATTTATTATCAAAATTCGTGCTCTGTGAAAAATGTGTTTCGCAAGCTACGTCCAAACCATGCAGAGGCGAATTTGGTGAGCAGTTGATCTCACGTCTTGGCGCAGTCAATTGGCCACCAAGATCATGTGATTTGACCCCGTTAGACTATTTTTTGTGGGGCTATGTTAAGTCTATTGTCTATGGGGACAAGCCAAACACGATTGCTGCCTTGGAAGCCAACATTGAACTCGTCATTGGTGAGATTCCGGCCGAAATGTGTGAAAAAGTTTGCCAAAATTGGACCTTCAGAATGGACCACCTGAAGCGTAGCCGCGGGCAACATTTAAGTGAAATTATTTTTAAAAAGTAAATGGCAGAAATTGATTTATCGATCCAAATAAAAATTTCAATCACTTTTTACAAGTTTCTGTGTTTTTTTGAATTTTCAAAAACCAAGCTCTTAAAAAATCACCGTTTATAAAGTGATATTTTTATGATATGAGAATAAAATCTAAAATAAGACCTCAAGTTTTTGTTCAAGAGCCGGCCGGCGCTTTAGGAAATTTATGTAACTGAAGTCAATTCGCTGATTTTTTTTCTCGGGAACTACCTATTCTCCTTGGTTAAAAACAAGAGGGACCAGTACAATTTGTAATTTTTTGTAAAAATAACCTTAAAAGCTTAATTAAGCTTTTAAGCAATACGCATATGTTTTTTTTTTTTAATATAATACTTTACAACTTCAACCCTTTTTACTTCTTAAGTCATATATACTCTGTTTTTACTAATTCAATTTTCAATTGTAAATTAATTCATTCGATTTTCATTTTTCTTCAAATAAAGAACATTTTGTTATTTTTAAATAATCATTTCTTTTCTTCAAAAATAAAACAATTTGGCGACGAGTAAAGAAGATTTTAACAAGTATCCGACATTTTCAATGTTGCATTCCAATGACCAACAGAAGGTTATTATTAATTTGGTTTCACAATTACAAATATGTCCGTCTCGCACAAATATTCAACCTTTCGAAAACTTCGATTACGAAAACAGAAAAATTTGTAAATTTTTTGGAACATTACGAAAATTATTGTTGCATGAAAAATATAACAAATGATTAAAAGAAAAATCAACTCCTATACGTTTCCATTGGCTCTCAATCTGAATGCAGCGGCATTTCTTGGTCCAGAAAAAACTCTCAAAAATTTAGAACATAAAAATCTTGTCGACAATTTCAAGAAGATGATCATACCATAGAAAAATGTTGTTGTATCTCAAACATTATTTTTTTAATATTTTTCAAAAGGAAACTCAAAACATTGCCGATTTTGTTTCCTCACTAAATGCGAACGTGAAAAATCTGTGTCTGTCTCTGAAATATTTCTCCGAGCACAGTTTATCCGTGGCTCAAGAGATGATTGGTTACGCGAACAAACTTTACAGTCAGGTAGGACAACATTCGGTGACATCATACCTAAATCTACAGCCCTCGAAGCTTCAAAAATTGAAAACAATGAACTGAGACAGCATTCTTGATTTTTAAACTCGCACTCTGATGTCACCAAACTGTCCAAATCAATACATTTGTCAGATTCTAAGAAACAAGTGCATTACAGATACACTTCAAGCAATTATAAGTTAAACGGTCATACCAACTCAAAACCTCGAACCATCAACTACAAAGTTCTGGGAATAGAAAACTGCTGCCTAAGATGTGGGCGTAACAACCACAAAGTTTCATCTTGCACTGACGAATTCCATCTCAAATTCAAGAGAAGGACTCGTGTCAAAGGTATGTCTTTCTACTCTTTTATCTTAAAACAATATTTCGATCATACAACGAACACAAGCAACACTGAAGGTTGCTTAAACAATTCAATTGACCAATATGGGATTTATAAACTAGAGTAAATTGAAAATTAAATCGTCGATTTATTCGATACTAGTAGTTGCGACAAATATTAAGTTGACGTTTAACATAACAATAAGACTCAAAAATTTGAAGTAGATTCAGGCACCAAATACTGTCTTCTTTCTCAAAATTATGTTCAACGTTTAAGTTTAAACTTACCTTTGGTCAAATCTCAAGTTTCGTTTCGATCATACTCGGGCAGCATTATCAAACTTTAGGTAAACTTTCGCTCAATGTTGCTTATGGTGATAAGGAAATTATTGGTGAAACTCACATTGTTCCAGAAGGTCACTATGCTCTACTAGGTAGACAGTAGATTAGAAGTCTAGGTATCGAGCTTAAATAAATTGATTCAAATACTACACATTCAGAAACTATTTTCTAAATTCACACGAACGCCTTGTTCAAGCTTATCATCCGATTAGACGAATCGATGATGTGTTACATAGCCTACGAAACTCAAAATTTGTCTGTAAATTAGATCTGTACAAAGCTTACCTACACTTAAAAGTCGATGAAGAATCGAGTAAACCGTCTTAGTTTTGGAATCACAACCGCACCTTCAGATTTTAATCGAATTTTTTGTCAAATAATTCAAGGACTTGAAGGCGTTGAAGCTTATTTCGACGACATTATTATCCATGGTCCATCACGCAGCGAATGTCTTCAAAATCTAACTGCATGTCTTAAAAAAACGTATTCAGCATGATTTGCATATCAATAAGAAGAATTGCTCATTTTTACAAGAGAAATTTGAATATTTAGGACATGTTGTCGAGTTCATCAAGTTTAGTAAATCTCCAGAAAAAATACGCGCTATAAAACATATGCATTCTCCTTCCAACCCAGATTAAATTAAACAATTTCTTTGACTTGTTACATATTATTCTCGATTCATATCAAATTTTGCAACTATGACTTATGTTATTCGCTGTCTTCTCAAGAAAGAACAGAAATGGTACTGGACTGAAAAATCAAATCAAAAGGACACAGGTTAAAGAATTTTAAACTTTCCGGCAAATAAGTTTAATTTCTAAGATAGATTTTACAATGAATCCAAATTTAAAACTGAGAGTTTTGTATAACTTTTGTTGTTACACCTTTTTTTCTCTTTTAAAGCCAGTCGCGAACCGATTGGAACTATTAGTTTATAATTTAATGAACTTTAATTTTATTAAACAAAACGAATTAAAATGTATTGCGGCCAATAAGAAAAAGTGTAACAAAAGCAACAAAATAAAGTGCTGCCACCCCGACTACCTCGGTGAGGGGAGGTTCCCAATTTGTATTAATTGATCGATTAAATTTTTTGGATGAATTAATTTTTCAATTAATCAAGATAATTTAGATGGTTTCCAGGGCCGTACCTGTGAAATAGAAAAGGGCCAGCAATTTTTTTTTTAATTTAAGGAAATTGCAAACCTTATGGAGCAGAAAGCAACGATGTAGAAAAAAATACAGCCTATGAATTAGACCACGAAAAGATAGTCGAATTATGTTTTTTTTTGAATTTGTATTGCCTGGGAAACCTTTTAAATATGATTAAAACCCAGGATCTTTTCGAAACGAAATTACAATGAAAAGAAATATCTTAGTAAAAAAGAAGACAAGAGATGGACCGTTAAGGTCTGGTTCCCGAATAAGGCACAATTTTGCGAATAATTGAAGATAATTAATGATTAATATTTTAATCTTTTTATACGATAAGAAAACCCTACAGGCAAACACGATTTTTGTAACACACAATAATGTGAAAATAACTATACATATATATATCTATCATTCCGATATATATATATATAATTATTTTATGGTAAAGGTTTTGTACTTAGCTTTTTTTTTGTAATCCTTTCAAAATGTTCTTCCTCTGACTCAAATTTGTTTTTCCTTTGGCTATCCAAAATTCCTGGACACGAAACCTTTTTAAATCTCCCTAATTTTTCCTTGTCTTTTAAAATCCACTTGTTCTCACAATTAAGATCTTCCTAGAAGTGAGTTCGGTAGGATCATTTTCCTGAGCGAACACTTCTTACCATTCCAGTCTTTGTTGTTTTCAGCCAATCTGGAGCAGCGGCCTTCCAATCGCGTCACCACTGGCCACTCAAACCAAAGTTGCAAAGTAGTACCGTTGTGTGGAAGTCTCGCCATCCTGCTTACTCACAACCTTTTCTCCCTAATAAATGCAAGTCATCTTGGAACTCGCCGCACTGGATTCACTTCCAGATTACGTCAGTTCCAAGACAGCATTCAGCCTCGTACAAAGAAAGGAAAAACTAAAACTCCAGTCAGAGAGAAAGTTAAAATGCAACTAGGAACCAACATAGTGTGAAAGAACCTAAATCTTATAAACCCTGCCTATCGTGTTTAACTGTTTAAGAAGGTGGGAACCAACGTTAAGAGTCCATCTTTACAGAAAAAGAAAGTTAATCAATTCATAAGTTAAAATAAAATGTAAAATGAAAACATTAAAAATTAGGTCGGGCCGTTGGCCATTCTCCAACCGGAGTGGCATCTAGAGTTGTCGATAAAATATCAGTACGTTCTTTTTCGTAAATGCCAGATGGGTAACATTTCCCACTTCGATGTTGCTAAATTCGCAACCAGCGTTGCCGGAAACAAAATTTTGTAAGTGCCAATTCTGACAACAGAAAGTGCCATTTTAGGCCACTGGGTGCCACCAACAAAAAAAGTCACAAGATTCCAAAGATTTCATATGTAATTTTTAGTTTTATTTATTGCGCCTCAAAACTTAAGGAATAATAAGAATAAATGAACACAAAATTATTAAAAAATAAATTAATAGATAAAATTAAAGAACTTCATATAACGAAACATACAAAAAATAAATAAAAGCATCAACTAACAATATGTGTGTTCAATGAGGATGTTCGGAACAGATTAGAGCACCTTAGTATAGAAATGTACACGATTTTGCTATTCAATGAGAAATTTTCTGTTCTCAACTGTTCTGGTTTGGTGTTCAATGAGTCAGATTAGAACACTTTAGAACAAAGAACTGTCGAAACCTATTGATGTTGTTAAAAAAAATTGGTGTTAGATTTAGTTGATAAATCATTTTCCGTGTCGGAATCATCTCAATTTCATGAAAAATATTTGTTTAAATAAATTCAACTCCATTTCAATTTATTTTTAAGAATGTTTTTGCAAAAACAAACGATCTAGCATTGTAGGTAAACAACAATATTTTTTTTTTAAATTTCCACCACGACTAATCTTACCCAATTTGTCTCATCGACACTCTTAGCTCTAGAAAAAGGATTTGACGTCGATGTTATAACTACTGACTTTAGTAAAGCGTTTGACAAGATCAATCACCAAATTATTTATATCAAACTCAACGCCTTCGGCTTCCCTCCTTTGTTTATTGAATGGATCAAATCATACTTCGAGAGCCGTGTATACAGAGTTATCTTTAGAAATGCGGTGTCTGATCCAAACGTCGCCTCATCAGGGGTTCCTCAGGGCAGCCATCTTGGCCCACTCCTATTTGTGCTTGCCATCAATGATGTGGGTAATATCATTTCCTTCTCCGATCTCTCAATTTATTAAAATAGTAAAAGTAATCTCATCTTCTCGTGACTCTTCCCTTCTTCAAAAAGACCTAAACACCTTTTTTACCTGGTGCAATAAAAATTTTCTAGAACTTAATATTCAAAAATGCCAAGCTATGTCTTTCTCTCGCAAACGTTTACAATCGACTATTCGAACGTATCACTTCTGTAATGTATCTATTCCTATAGTTTCCTCTATTCGCGATCTTGGGATAATATGTGATAAGGAGCTAAATTTTCGATCTCACATTGATCATATCGTTGCCAGAGCAAATTCTTCCTTGGGCTTTATTAAACGATGGTCTAAGGAATTCTCCAATCCCATGGTTACAAAATCTCTTTACACCACATATGTTAGGCCAATCCTCGAGTATGCAAGTCAGGTATGGGCTCCTTTTCAAATAACTCATTCTCTCAGGATTGAAGCTGTACAACGAAGATTCCTTCGGTTAGCTTTACGCAATTTACCATGGTCTGACCCCTTTATATTACCCCCTTATGAATACCGTTTACAATTAATTGACTTACAGGCTCTTGCTCAACGTCGTCGTATCGCTGATATCCTGTTTATCCACCAACTTATCACTGGAGTCATTGACTGTCCTGAATTACTCAAATTAATTAATTTTAATACAAATCCACGAAACTTAAGATCCGTTCCTTTCTTCCGCCTTCCAACCCACCGCACCAAATACGTCCATTTCAACCCTATTTGTAGAATGCTCCGCTCGGCTAATTCAGTACATGATATCCTTGATTTCTCCCTTAGTTCTCCATCCCTCAGAAAAATCCTATTAAAAAACCTCTCCCTAACCCATTAACCTAGTTTTCTTTTTTTTTCTTTTTTAAATTAGTATTATGTTTATATTATTGACTTTATTATTATTATTAAATTATCATTATTATTAACTTATGTTGATCTAAAAATGTAACTGCATGTATTAAGCTAAATTAAACCACCTGATATAAGAAAATAAATTACTGACTGTTCTAATTACCTCCATATACTTTAAGACTTCAATTGATTTCTGGTCACAGAGAGTACTTGCAGTTCTGCTTCATAACTGGTGTAATGAATGGATTTATTTTTGTCCATCGTTTCTCGTTCGAATAGGTTTCAATATGAGTCAAACTAGCTTAAGAAGGAATTTACCACTTCGAACAATTTTTATCAGATCAAACTATGGCGCTAATAGTCCTCTTAATCATTTAATCAAAAATTTCAATAAATTCTCTATTCTCATTGGTTCTGCAAATGATAATTTTAAATCTAAAAGCTTTAAATGTAATTTTTTTGCTCTGAGTAGTTGAAATTTTATAATAATTATATTTAATTAAATTTTTGTAATTTTAACGTTAGCATTTGACGTATTATCTCACGAATCTGTTCTGTTCTTCCCTGTTCTGTTCTATTCTGTTCTAACTTTTTCGTCACTGAACAATCTTATGTTGTTTATATTTGGCAATCCAGAAGCCTTCCGGACTCTTCTGAAAGCGTTCACTTGAGAAAAAATGACAGTTCTAATTCTGAAAAGAAGAGAATTTTGCTTCAGGATTTGAAGTCAGAATCACAACCGGAAGCAGTCAAACAATCATATACGTGAACGTCAAACTCGACTGGTGTCATTTTCTGTATCATAATTGTGCAACAAACATTTTTTTTGAATTTGAATATTCTCACGTACACAATTATTTTCACACATATAATCTCATTAAAATTCAGAATCGTCTGAATCACACAAAAGTGTTCAGTTGGGATCCCCGATCGGAGAGCAATTCCGGATTGCCAAATAAAAGCGGCATTAATAAAAATTTTTAGGTGATATGAATTGCTGGCAAGTTTTAGCCTTTATTATTTAATTAAACGACAAAATTGATTTTATTACTTTATAAGAAAGTTGATTTTTACTATGGATTTTAATGTTATTTAAGCGTGAAACAAACCTTCAATATATTTAAAAACATTTGTTCGTTGATTCCTAGAGTACCATTTGAAGCGTTTGAGTACCAGAGTGCCATTTAAATTAAAAAGTGCCAACAGTGCACAATCGTGCCACTTCGGCAACGTTGTTCGCACCATTTATCCATCTTGTTTTCTTCCACACTACTGAGAGGAAGAACCGATGGCTGATGGAACATGGCCGTCCCGCTTCCTCTTAGTAAGGTGGCAGAAGAGCTATCAAAAAAAATATTATTAAAAACAACCCACGAGGATAAAACTTGTCGCGACAAATTTTGCCGTGTTTTGATAAACTTGAGGTCAAGAACTCAAAATATGTCGTTTTTGAAGACAATCAAATTTATTCGTTAATTTAAGCTTTTCAAAATATAATAAACTTTCCTATGACTTTTTTTTTTATAGTCTATACGCGTTTTTAATTTTTATATTTTATACCACAAACAATTTATTTATGAACACGAACCGCAATAACTAAGGGAAAACTGATTTTAGGAAACTATGCGATAGGTCTTAAAAAGCGAAAATGTAATTTATTATACTACGCACAGCTTAAAAGACACACACCATATTTTGCTTTTTTTAAACACCTAAAACATGCAATATTTTCCAATTTGGATTTGAATTTCACTTAGAAATCTACTTTAAAAATTAGCGTTGTTTGAAAGAAAGATGGTGGTATACAGGGTGGCCCACGAATCGTGCTACAAAAATAAAACGTTATAACTTTCAGTGTGAGTAATCGGTTTATTTTTTTTATTTTATAGGCTACTATTTAGATTTATCAAAATAAATGCTTTGGATACTGAAAAAAGATTTGAATAGTTCAGCGATACCATTCTCTGTAGTCCGTCATTTCCGTCCAAAGGGAATTTAGGCTGGAGTTTGGCGGTACTCCCCCGAGTAGATGGACCATTATGAGGCTGGTGAACATGTTTGGCGAATCTGGAAGCATCGAACGAAGACCGTATCATCGAGAACCCAATGTTCGGTTTCAGGATACAATCGTGGCTGTTGCATCGGCAATACAGGCAAATCCAAGTGTTTCGACTCGAAACTTATCGGGCAAAATTTTAGTTAGCAGACGGTTACAACGGATACTTAATGCTGACTTAAACTTGTATCCGTACAAAGTCCAAATTAGAAGCAAGTTAAACCCTCAGGATTTGCCTGTTCGCCTGGAACTTTGCCGAAAAATGACTGCAATGGCCGAAGAAGACAACACATTGATAAATTGTTTGTTCCTGTCTGATGAGGCGCATTTTAACTTAAGCGGCAATGTTAACAAGCAAAATTGGCGTATATGGAGTGAATCTAATCCAGAAATGCTCCATGAGACGGAACTGCACCCAGAACGAGTCACTGTGTGGTGCGCAGTTTCATCAAGGTGTATTTTCGGGCCATACTTCTTTGAAGAAAACGGTGTAACACAAACTGTCAATGGTGGCCGTTATTTAAAGATGTTGCAGGAGTTTTTTTACCCAGAACTTTGCCGAAGACGTATCTCTTTCAGTAGGATTTGGTTTCAATAAGATGGAGCAAGTGCCCACGTAGCCACACAAGTTATGGCGCAGCTCCAACAAAAATTCCCAAACAAATTGATATCCAGAAACTGCACTTTCCGCTGGCCCCCACGGTCATCTGACCAGACCGCATCAGACTTTTTTTTATGGTGTTATGTCAAGCAGGAAGTGTACAAAACGAAACCCAGGATTTTGACTGAATTGAAGTAGTCCATTAAGACAATAATCGGGGCGATCCCAATTTCAACCCTTAAGACCGCAATGAACAATTTTCTGATCAGGTGCCGCATATGCGTGGATGAGCGTGGAGGTCATTTGCGGTCTATCATCTTTAAGAACCATTTGTTATTTAAAATAAAATTTAATTTTTAATCCAATAAAAAAAATTAATGAAATACATCCATTAAAATAAAAGTTATTTAAATTTCTTATTGTAGCACGATTCATGGGCCACCCTGTATAATGTAGATTCAACGCAATCGTCGCCTGTCATCGTGTTAGTTTCCTCCAAAATTTTATGATACATTTCACCTGTTCCTAAATTTGTCATTTCGTTTTGAACGACTTTAAAATTGATTATGGCGTTTTCTATCAGTCATGTTGTTCTGGCTATAAAGATACGTCTGCAGGATGGAGCAAAGCTAGGATTTGCTTACTCAAAACCATTGTAAATTTAAACTCTGTCGAGTATAACTTTACTCTTTACTCTTTCTGTATTATTGCGAACGTAAAATGAATATGAAAACTAACATATACGAAAAACCGGGTACAATATCTCTGAACCCCCTAAAAAAATTTCTCAGAAAAATTTAAAGATGTTGTGTTTGGTTTCCAGCCGAAGTTTGGCTCGTCGGATAGCCAGGGTCAAAATAAAGAAATGTCTTGCAAACCTTATTGCAAAATCTTTATTAAAAACAACTCGATAATTCACAACATATGATATTTAGTTCAAATATGTTCTGGTATTCGTTCTGGTATAGTAGTAAGGCAGCATTATCTGTATATCGGAATTCCATTGTGGGTATCGTCGGCGACGCCTAATTATAATTAAATTCTCTTTTCTTTAAAAAAAAGGTAGCATGTAACGCTTCGTCACAACATCTAAAAACAAACTCAAATATTCTAAATTTCTGACGTGATAAAATAACTTCGATTCTAATTTTAAAAATCTACATACATATGTACACACAAATATATCTTTGGAATTAAACTGTGGGTGAAAATGGTGCAGTGGATAAAGTTCTTGATTGCTAACTAGGACGCGTGGGTTCGGACCCCACGCTAGCCGCATTCTTTTCTCTACCTCCAATTTTAATTGGATGCCACCCATGGGTTAAAATGAGACAGTCAATACCTGGTTCTCAAATCCACTGTGCCAAACTAGTGCCGTACAATTCAGTTTGCATTTAAAAGATCTTAGGTCTCATAGGCATATAGATCAATTAAAAAAAAAAACTAATTTGCATGAAAGTTTTAATCTCGGTGGGCTGCGTTATTATTCTCTTAAACAAAATTCTATAACAAAATCAATTTATTGATTTTGAATGACCAACAACAACTTGAGTGTGCTAGCACCAAGTTTTTTCTCATACTATTTTTGGCTGGAATTATAGCTATTTCACGACTTGCCAAGGTCGATCATCAGATTCTTTGGCTCGAGTGTTACTGGTCTACTTTTTCATTTTAATCGAAAAACTTCTTGTGTCTTTATAGTGTATTGATCCATGACCAAGTGCTTTTATTAGCCACACATGCGTTAGTCGTTTCAATGAAATTGATAAACAGAAAAACCTTACAACCTTGAGCTGAAAATACTTGCATGACCAAACGATTGTGGAATACGGTTTGTGAAATTTTTTGAACGGCCGATACCGAGCCCCGACGACCTCGCTGCCATTTTTGCTCCAATGAATGTATAAAAAAAACAGCGGAAAGACGATAGAATAAAAAAGGAAATGGTGGGCATTTTACATTTTAGGGCAGGGCATTGCCCCTCAATGCCCCCTTACCAATGGCCGTGGGTAGCTATTCCACTGCAACTCACGTAAACGATAAATAAAGCAGTTCGTCGCCAATTTCTTCTAAATCTGTTTGGCAGTCCTAAATATTAAGCTTAATGTCGCAGTTATCTGGATTTCTAAATCACAGTGAAATTATATAAAATGAACGAACACATACACGTCTGGCCATGTCAGGATCTTATGGATTGCGGCAACTGGAGAGGGATCTGTGATGGCTAAGATATGCCGTAAATAGTCAAGGAATAGCTGGAATCTACTCTCGATAAAGAACAAGCGGGATTCCGAACATGGCTCATATATTAACAACTTAAGGATTATAATCGAATAATGCGTGGAGTTCTGTTTCCTTCTTCATCTTCTTTTTATCGATTTTGAAAAGGCTTTCGATATGCTTAATCATAATTTTATTTAGTTAGCCTAGTTAAGATATTTCCAAGAAGCTTGTCTGTATTATCAAGGCTACCTACGAGGGTGCAACTTGCCAAGTCTTGCACAACGGAAAGGTATCTGAAGACATCGAAATAAATAGAGGAGTTCGACAGACCTGTTTACTGTCACTTAACCTGTACCGCTTACTCTTATTCCTGGTGGTTATTGGTGATGTTCTTCAAGCAGCCCTAGCCGAACAGGAATGATTATTCGATTGCTTTCACACAACATCAGTAATCTACATTTGACGATACTCCCCCGACTAAATGAACTATTATGAGGCCAATGAACATGTTTTCCGAATCTGAAAACATCGCACGAAGATCGCACCATAGATATCAAAATGTTCGAGTTCAAGATACAATCGCGGATTTAGCATCGACAATACAGGCACATCCAAACGTTTCGACTCCAAACTTATCGGGGCAAATTGGAGTTAGAAGTTTTTGAGGTGTATGTCACACATCGGTGGGACATATGTGTCAAAAAGCTAAATTGGGACTTATGTCCCTGTGTCTTTTTTGGTAAACAGCGTTACTGGTACTGTGTCGGTTATTTTATTACCAGGTTATGTCACCTTATAGGAATAAGCTTCCAAGCGTAAATTTATATCCTTCCTTCTACACCATAGGCCTTGCGCTTATATTTATTTAACAATTTCCAATGACTCACAAGGTCCTAAGGCCCAAATAAAAAATATTTCATAACCCTGAAACACATCTAAATATTCTCACCACCTAATTTTTAAGCTCTATAATTATGGCAGTAACATTTATCTTTTAAGCTTCTTACACTAGGTACCTCACTAACTAGCTCTTGCACTTCAAAGTCTGGGATATTTTAACTCCAGCCGGTCATTGGGTAATAGAAACAGAGAGGATTACCGTATGAACCCTGTAGAATTTCAGACAAATTCCTTCGTTTAATTGTTCTTCTGGAAGTTCAGTTTCGTAACCATTTTCTATCTCTTTCATTCTCTCCTGGCTTGGTTGACAGGACTGTACCGAAAAAGAGGATTTCAAATCACCACATCCAATCTTGAATACGTAATTATCATCATTTTCTATCATCATCCTTAATGTATTATTCTATCTCCCACAGTGTGACCCCCTGCCACCAAGTGGAGCGGCTGATGGTTGAACTTTTCCAATTCTTGATGCCATTAAGTGTGGAACACTCTTCTCCATCTATCTCCTACACACATTATAAAAAAAAAAAAAAAATGGAACATAGAACTCATCCAACACATTAGCAAATGGGAGACTTTCTGATGTAGTTACTACACACAATATACATGAATACATACATATATGCAGACCACACTCATGTATTGTGTAGCTGATGCAATGAGAGACAGACAATTGGTCTAGTAGGTACTGGGTCCTTCAGGAGATCCTTTAGGAAATTAAGTAAAACCAAAGCCCGACATACGGTGGTCGGTGGTGGCGATGGTGATGCTTGTGTTGCTGCAGCAGAGAACTCGGTACAACACGTACCCTGACCATCATCACAATCAATTTTGTTGCCAAACCTCAGTTAGCAATTTGCAGAGAATTCCGCTCTTTAGGGTGGTTGGGTGAGTGTTGGAAGCAAGTGGTAAGTGGTGGCGACTGGTAAGTAAGCTATGTAACTATACCAGAAGCTGGCTACTAAGCAATGCAACTTCAATCTAAAGGCAGCTCATTAATAATTTACAAATCTGAACCTCCCTTTGGGAAGTCCGATTCAAATGATGCTACAAAGTCCTTTTTAATGTTTTCTTTTTCTCCATGGCATGTCGTTGGCTTGGCATTGGTATCTGCAAATTTGCATATTATATATACATCGAGGCTTGATACGGTCCGGGTTGGAAGGTGTCTACAGACTCATATATGAAAAGTATTAAGTTCGCTTCTAAATCTATTTTCTGGTTGGTTAAGTGGATGCACAAGGAAATGTGGGGTTTCAAAAAGATTTTAATTAAACCTCTTTGAAGTAGCTTATGTATTCAAAGGTATGGGTATAAGGAATGGTATTTGAGTTGAGAAAATAAAGCTTTTACCCGGAAATCAATCTTTGCATAAAACCGAAATAGAGACAGCCATACGTCAGCAGATATACACATATGTAGGCCTCTGTGATTGTGGGATGGCAGTTGTTGCAGTCGGCCACAAATTGTCGGCGTAATTTGTGTTGTTGGATATGTGTTACCGCAAAAGTAACCACAAAATAAATTACCTTTTGTCTGATAAGTTCATACAATTGCAACAACAACAACAACAACTATCTACATTTCATCAGATTTGGTTGGATCTTGATATTTTCAAAACCACTAAGTTAATGGATGACAGGTCCTATCAAGTGTATGTGAGGATGTAATTTGAAGTACAACATTTTTCGGACACATTCATATTATGTATACATATGATTCATGATAAATAGGGCGCCTGAGTATCCTGAGAGTTCTTAACTCCTTGCATCCGGTAATGTTTGTTTTATTTAAAAATTTAAGACTGAATTTCGAATAATCTTCCGAAATGTTTGTGGATAGTAAACATATATGATAGTTTACTTGCATAAACAATTCCTACATAAGTTGTTTCGTTAGAAAGAAGAGAAGGATCCACTTCTGGTTTTTGATATGAAATATTATCTTAAAGTTGTCGTTTAGTGGTCCGAATTTAAAATACCTGACTCAATCATCAACATGAACTATTGAACGACCCAAACAGTCAATGTATACGTTGTGTAATTTGGTCTGTTTGCATCATTGTTCCATATTTCCTTGAACATTTCCAAATTCTAACTGTCACCTTCAATTCTCGTTGCTGTAGCCAAATCTTGGGGAGATTACGATAACTCAGGCGCCAAAAACTAAAAATGGATTCTTGTAGAACAGTTAGTTACAAGTATTTTTTAATACGGGACCCAAGTAACATCGTCACACCTATTAGATGCAAAACTGTTCTTCTGCAGCTCCAAACAAGTGGAATCGAAAGCTATGGCCTTATAAGGTATAATTTCACAGCTCAATTGTATTTTTATTTTAAATCATGCTCTATAGTGAAAAGGTTTAGTTTTTCAAACGAGCTCCATAATACCTTTTATGCGATCTATGAACGAGCTTCTTGAATTTCCCTCATCGTTGTACAGCTTTCAACTACACAAATGCAATAAGAGACACGATAAGAGCTCTAAACCGTAGCCTTAGCTTAAGAAGTAAAATACTAATGCATGCGCATTTCGAAATGTCAAAATAGCATTAAAAGACCAACTTCAAATCGGTTGTAGAGCTGAGTATTAATATCTTAACACATTCTACTCAGGAACCCATATTATAATAAGGTGTTGCCCAAAATAAATCCAAAATATTTATTTTATCAAGAAAAAAAATGTATTATTTTTGATAAAAAATAAATGAATGTGTGTAGCTATTCAAATTTTAGTGTAAGTTAGCAATGTTCAGATTGAAACTATAAATTTTCTCTGTTAAACAATGCGGAAGAAATTTGACAGTTTTTTCGTTTGGCATAGTAATGTACATAAATATATAGGTTTTTTCATAGTATTTAAAAAAAAAACGTTCGTCCAGGGCTTTAACTCTAATCGTGTAGGTACGCAAAAAAAAATAATCCTGCTTTAATTCGTTTAGAGAATATAGATGTGGTTACACATTAAGGATAACAATTTTCTACATCACAGTGAATTAAGCCGCTTTTTTAAAAAAAAGTTTTGAAACTCTAATCCTTAAAAATAGCAACTTAGGCTTTAAATAAACTTCAGGAAGTATTCTTTAAGAAAAAAAATTCTTTCCTATAGACTACATTTGTTTTATTACTTGCTTTCCTTGACTTTTAATTTCTGAAGCACCCTATCTTATAATAATAACATGAAGTTAAATAGACAAAAATGAGATCTTGTGTGAACTAGCTCTAGAAAATGTACAATGAATTTTAAAGCGATATAAGAGCTCTATATCACCAGTAATTAATATTGCAGCTCCAGAACAGATATTATTGCAGCTTAATTGGAAGAAAAGTCTTGCCTGACAATAAAAATGGCGACGAGATATAAAATTAATGCAATTATTCTTTTTTTCATTTTAAAAAAGAATCATCTTCGGAGTGTAGTTAAAGTAAACACGAAATTATTATTATTTTTCAAAAATAATTTTATTTCACTTCTGGAAAACTAATTTTTAAATATTTTTATTATCTATTTTTTAAAATTATTTTTGATGACATAATACACAGAATTTTGCAAGCGCGCTGTAATTTAACGAAGTATCGTCACTACATTTGTGGAATATACGGGCGGGTCAATAAGTCCCTGACTTTTGGAATAAAACACAGATTTTTTGATAAAAAAATAATTTTATTTTTCAACGTAGGCTCCCTACACTTTGTCCAAGGCTTCTCCAATTTTTTTTATCCCTTCCCAAAAAAATGATTTGTCCAGGTCCTCAAAATAGGCCTTTGTTTGCGAGATGACTTCATCATTGGAGTCAAATCTTTTTCCACCAAGCCATTTCTTCAGGTTTGGGAACAAGAAGTAGTCGCTCGGAGCCAAATCTGGAGAATTGGGTGGATGAGGGAGCAATTCATAGCCCAATTCATGGATTTTTGCCATGGCAACTGCACATGTGTGCACCCTTGCATTGTCTTGGTGGAAAAGAACTTTTTTCTTGGCCAAAAGAGGTCGTTTTTTTTTCAAATCGTCATTGAATCGGTCCAATAAGTTGGCATAATATTCCCCATTGATTGTTCTTCCCTTTTGAAGGTAGTCAATGTGGATTATCCCGCGTCCATCCCAAAAAACAGTCGCCATAATTTTATTGGATGACAAACCCACCTTGGCCTTCTTTGGCGCCCATTCACCCTTACAAACCCACTGTTTTGACTGTTGTTTGGTCTCTGGTGTGTTGTGATGGATCCATTTTTCGTCCACGGTTACAAAACGGCGCAAAAACTCCTCCATATTGCGATTAAACAACGCCAAACCTTCCTGTGAAGTTGTTACACTATTGCGTTTGTGGTCGACTGTGAGCAAACGCGGCACCCATCTTGCGGAAAGCTTTCTCATGCCCAAGTGATCATTCAAAATTGAAACCACTGAGCCATGCGAGATCCCTACGGCTTCCACAATCTCTCGCACTTTTAATCTTCGGTCGGCCAACACCATATCGTGAATTTTTTCGATTGTTTCGGGTGTAGAGACCTTAACTGGGCATCCAGGACGTTCGGCATCTTCAGTGCTTGTACGGCCACAACGAAATTCAGTAAACCACTTTTTTACCATTGAAATCGATGGTGCAGAGTCCCCATAGTATTTATCAAGCTTAGGCTTGGTCTCGGTAATGGTTTTTTTCGCAAGAAATATTGCTTAATAAGCACACGAAATACACTTTTTCCATTTTCTCCTCAAATTAGTGAGTAGTCTGATAAAAATAGCTGTCAAACACAAACTAACTGACGCAGCAAGTTTAAATTTTGATAGGAGTCAACTGACAGATGCCTGTTGACAGGAGCAGTGTCGGTGTTTCAGTAAAGAGGTCAGAAATTCAAAAAGTCAGGGACCTATTGACCCGCCTATTAAACGCGCACTTGAAATTCACTATCAAACAATCGAAAATCTTAATTTCTTTTCTTATTTATTTTCATAAAGATATTTTTTAATTTGGTTATTGTCAAACTATTGTTTTAATATATAGTTTGATACCAATGTACTACAGAGCTTCAAGTCACTTTTGCCACTGATAACAGGCTGAATAAGAACAAAAAAGAGCTCTCAAACTCAACTAATTAGCTACATGGGAGCTTGATTTTTCTCTAAATCCACATTTAGAGCTCCTTGCTAAATAAACAGCTTTAAGATTTAGCTCTTGAAGGACTATAAATGCTTTTATACAGCTAAAAATGTTTCTTTGGGAGGGGGGGGGGTTGTATATCTCCCCCAATTTCCTAAAAAAATGACTTAAAACGAAAAAAAAATATTTAAAAAACAACGGCAACACTTACAATAGAAAAATTATAGGTTTTCTTATAGTCAGAAACCTAGTCTTTTATATTCTGTTTCAATATAAATAGTTATTTGTGTTAACAGTTTTTGAACAAAATACTTTCAAACTCAAATTTTTTTTTTCTTTTAATGTTACTAATTTGTATTCAAAATTGTGAAACAAATTACTGAATTGGATTTAATTATTTGATGTTCCTATAAATTCTTAATCGAACACTGAAAACTAGACGATTTTGTGTCTTCTAGTTTATGAAAAAATTGAAAATTACCAAAACTAATTTTATAATTATTTTTTTTCCTTATAGAAAGTCATTTAGCGTTATCCAGAATGCACCGCGAGGAGGTAAACTTTCATTGCATTCCAAGTCTGAGTACGCCAGTTCGTGTGTAATCGGTGTCTGGGTCAGTCAGTCAGTCAATTTGTTAAGTCTTAAAAATGTATGTCAGTTTCATCAATGAAGTCATCATCAATAGTCTCGTTTCAGTGGTATTCGTAGAGTTCATTCAGTTCGACGTTGATGGTCAGGAGTCTGGGTTGTTTTGGATGAATTACATCCTCTAGATTCACTTTGAATACTGGGTGGACCAAAGTCTTTTAGGTCTTTAATATCTAATAAAAATTGCATGATTTGAGAGCCCAACTCGTTCTTATATTACAAGATTTTAGGTTATTATTTTCGCGGATGATATTCATATTACATAAAGTTTAAATTTTTCGGAACTTACCGCGTTAAATGTAAGAAATATTTTCAATTTCTTTTTCTTTTTCCCGACGTTTCGAAGAAGTTTCAAACTTCGTGGAAAAAGAAATTGAAAATATTTCTTACAATGATGAGACATCTCATCCCGTGACCACGAAGTTTGAAACTTCTTCGAAACGTCGGGAAAAAGAGAAAGAAATTGAAAATATTTCTTACATTTAACGCGGTAAGTTCCGAAAAATTTAAACTTTATGTAATACGTTCTTATATTCTCTCTCAAGACAATATTTTCGGTAGAAAAAAAGTGCCATGTACTGGTAATTGTGGTTTGTCGTTCTCCGGCATAAATCTTTTTTTTTAAAGTTCATTCTGATTTTCCAGATCATTAATGGTGTGGCTTGGATCGGTTTCACTCACATATTCACCTCTACTATGGATGGTGGTTTTATGGACAGTATCCTTTTGGAATATTTGTTCAATACCTGCATACTGGCGGGTACTGTCTGTACAAATATAGCTAGTGCTGGGGCTTACGAATTTGTGAATGTAAGGCCACAAATCTGCCCTGCATTTTGAATTGACTTTAAAGAAGAGTCCTATTTTGTCCTCCTTACAGTATAACCTCAACACCAGTATTTGCTCTGTTATACGCCCTCGGTGATATTTTCTTTTTGTCGAAAAAGTTTCATCGATTTGCACCGTTTTCCCTTCGCCGCCGATATTAATATCAGTGTGTGAAGCAATAATTTCGGTTATCTCACGGCAATAGTTATAGTAGCATATTATTGTTGATTTACTCAGTGTACTTTTATCGCCGTGATGACGCCAGGCGATTAAATGCTACATTAAATTAAAAGTGATAAAATAATACAAAACTTTAGTAATTTTAGAATTTTAGCTTATGATTAAATTATGTACCTGAAAAACTGTATTGACAGGTATTTTAACGACGAACGAGATAATTATAGCTAGATCTTCCCGAATCGCTAGCCGACATTGTAGCCCATGAAAAAATGTGCCTATGGATGGGTTGATAATGTTTCTGCAATTTCGCTCACCTTTTTTTGTGCTTTTTGTTGAGCACCGCCAAATCTAGCCGAATTTACTTTGCTAATAACTTTCCACTTTCATTGGTAAGTTGCAACATAATGTTGAGATCTTTGATGGAATTATGCCAACTACTTCTAAGATGCTTTTTTCATTGTTGGATACCAAATCCTTAAACGAACAAAATATTGAAAAATTGTTGAGTTTGGAATGAAGTAGTGGGTGCTTAGTCGCCATTGTTATTTCGCAAAAGAAAAATACTTTATTCATTCAAAGTTTGAACAAAGAATGACCTAAATATAATCAGTCTTATTTAATAGAATGCTCTAAACAGATGAATAGTTATACAGTGAATAAGGCCTTATGTAGCTCTTCCATAAATTCCTATTTATAAAACATTTTCCCATAAATTATAGTCATGCAGGATTTTATGTCCAAAAAGTACCAAAAACGGGTAATCTATTCCATTTGGCTGTCATGATCAAATCAGCTGTTTGTCAGAAAACGCAACTAGAACTTTTGTTGGTGTTATGATTATGATTTAATGAAAACAAAATAAATAATATTACAGAATAATAATAAATAATAATAAGCAGAATAATAAAAAAACATTGGATCATAGTTTTTCATCCCTAAGATCCTGTTTAGGTTGGTAGTACCGCCACTATACCATATGTCGAATAATAAGTGTATGAGTAGGGTGACGGTGGTCTCAGCTCTCTCACGGTCAGGTTCTGAGTAGCAAAACACAACAATTTTAGGTTTAGCTTTAATTTATGCAGGTTGGCTAACGGCTTTCGCCGTGGACGCCGTCACACAATCAGAAAAGGTTCAAGCGAACAATTTCAATAATTTAAGCATATTTGCTTTGGAAAATCTGTATTCTTACTTGCGATTATAGGTACTATAAGGCAAGATAAGCATTCGTCGAAAAAAAAAAGTTTTGAGATAACAATCAAACATGACATAACGATGATAGCTAAGACGATAAAAGATATAGAGTTCTTTAGGTATTGTACTAAGGGGAAATTGAAATTTTTTTTAGCTCAAAAAATAACGGTACCTGCCATATAACCGTTACGTTCAAACCAATTTTTCTCGGAAACGGCTCTAACGATTTTGATTTTAAAAAAATCAGTGCGGCTTTTTAGCTACGAGCGATCATATGGTTGGAAAAAGATTAGAAAAATGTCTAAAATCGGTACTTTCCATAGGACCGTTTTTTTGCTTCCGACTATTTCATAAACGGCGCAACCGATTCTTTCGAAATTTCACACATATATAGGTTAAGATTGCCGAAATTATACCGCGCACCAATATTTGTAATTAGTATTTTTTTTGTATTTTTAAATCATTTAAAGAAAAATTTTAAAAATTATACTTTGAAAACTGCTCATTAATTTTTTTTTCAAAAATTATATTCATATGCATTTATTGAATACCTATGAATTGGCGTTTTTGAATTTTTTTTGAAAAATGTTTTCAAAAAGTTAAAAAAAAACATTTTTTCTCAAAAACCGCTCCACAGATTTTGTAAAATTTTTTTCTCGTAAATTCAAATTTATCTAACAAATAAAATGGCGACTTTTTTTTGAGCTTAAATTAGTTAAGGTATTTATTTCAGAATTTTGAATTATTTTTTCTTTGATTAAGCCGATTGAATATTTTGTTTTTAAGTTTATATTATAATATTTAATATTTGTCATACCAATTTTTTTTTAGAAAAAAAATTAAAGAAATTTTTGTATATATAAAAAATGAAGTAAAAAACTGCTTTAAATATAAATTTACATTTTTAACAAAAATCTTTTGCATTCGATGTGATCGAACATAAGAGCAAGTTCGTGCGATCCAGTCGTGCATTTTATTTGGTTATGTCTCCATTTCTATGATTCCGTGGATTTAATCGTTTTTTATACAATTTTTTTCTTCTTGGCGTTGGAAGTTTTGCGTTTAAATTATTAAAACAAAATTTAAAGGCATTTTTTTTTGTTTTATTATGTCCAAGCTCAAAACGACATTTCGACACTATAATTTCCTTATGTGGGCTCTATTCAATCTATAAGCGCGTTTAGCTTATAATAGCTCTATTCAACGTTGCATAAGTTTTATAAATGAGATTTTCGAGTTCGGAGGCATTATAAGGAGTGCATAGCAGTATATACTCTCTGTAATGCAATTATTAATAATGCTGAATATGTATACTACATGTGAACGAAAAAATAACGGTACAAAATTAGAATGTTTGTTCGTTTTTTTTTTTTAATGATTCAAGTAGGTATACATACTTTGAACATTACAGTTGAATTATATATCTGTTACATAAACATGGGTTAAGTGAATTTTGTATAATGCTTTACATTTTAACGTATGAGCATTTTAAATGTGCAACTTTGGGCCACGTACCTTTATATATATTTAGAAAACAGCTGTTGACATTGGAAATTGAAAGTTTCTTTTAATTCCGATTCTTTAAATGTAAAAGAAACTTTGCATACACCCAAGCTCCTACATACCCCAAATCTTATAATTGGGCCTAGCAGGGGAGTTGCCGAACTTTTATACACCGTAAACTTTATATACCTATATACATATATGCATCTCTAAAAATTCTCTTTGAACTGTACTCCGTAATGCTGAGTGTTGGCACTGCATTTATGAAAGAAGGCTTACATAAATCCAAAAAAAAAATTAAAATTGAATAAGAAATAATAATTTTCAATTTTCTCATAAACCAAAAGACATAAAATCAACTAAACTTTATAAACTTTATTACGCTTACGTCCAAAACTACTATTTGATATTAATGTAGGTAGCTCCTACCAGCAAAGTTTTATTTTGAAATCGTATTTTTTTCTTTAAAAAAAATATGTATCTAATTTTGTGTGCAACAATAGTTTATTATACATACCTGTATACAATATTGTGTCAAATGGTACAATTTTTAATAATTTAATAATCCATTTCTACATAAAACTAATTAATCTTTGTTTTGAAATTGAATGCGTTTTCTATTATATTAAATAACTTTTTGTACTCAAAACTAATTTAATTTTGTATTAAATTTTAATGCACTTTATATTACCTAGTAATTTGTTTATACTTAAAATTAAAACAGTTTTGTATTGAACTGTAATATATTTTGTATTATAATAAAACCTTTTTAAATTCAAAACCAATCTAATTTGGTTTGAAATCTAATACACTTTGTAAATAGTTTTCAGTGTTCCATTAAGAATTTATAGGAACATCAAATATTTAAATCCAATTCCGTAATTTATTTCACAATTTTGAATAAAAAATAGTAACATTAAAAAAAAATTTTTTTTGTTAAATTTTGAGTTTGAAAGTATTTGTTTCAAAAACTGTTAACACAAATAACTGTATTGAAACAAAATATAAAAGACCAGCTTTCTGACCTTCAGAAAACTTATAATTTTTCTATTGTAAGTGTTGCGTTGTTTTTTAATATGTTGTTTTTCATTTTAAGTAATTTTTTTAAGAAATTGCCTCTCCCACCTTAACGAGGGGAGCTAAGCCCCCCTTTCATAGTACAAAATGCTTGTTTTTGATCTCTCTAAAAAAATACGTTATTATTTTGTGGCGTCTGAGTTATCGTACTCGTGCCCACATTCTTATCGATTTGTGTTCGCATGTGGTTTGCTTAAGATCGGATCCGAAGTCACAGAAAGCGTTTACATAAATAAGGTATAAGGTGCCAACTGTCACCCTTGGACGTATGTGACTGAAACTGGAATGTCAAATCCAGAGCAGGAAACAAAAGATATGGATACAGATATATGATCTGTACAAATTAAGGCACAATAATGAATTTAAAATTAAAAATTATGTTCAAATTATCAAATTTAGTATCTTGAGTACAAAACTCAAAAAAAAAAAAAAAAAAATTAACCTACCGAAAGTTAGTCAAATATAAACCCCTTTCAATCAATTACCCTTTCATGCTCTAGCCACTCACTGGTATAATTTCAGGATTCATCTAGTACTTTTACTGATTGACTCTATCCCTTATTGTCAGCACAAATGATAAACATAATCAACAATCCATACCGATGTTACCAATTAAACTGCCTGGCAAAAAATCTTCTCCTTCTATAAATAAAATCTGCCAGTTAATCAGGACCTCTCATGTCAACAATTAAAATTAAGTTCGGTAATAAAAGGAAAGAAAACAATTATTATATTCTTTTCCTGTTTTTGCAACTGCTGGTGCGCCACCTATTGTGCCGCTGCTGCTGCGTTGCTGCTTTTGTTGGCATTGTAGGCCAGAGGCATTTTTACCGTTGTCCGTTCCGTCACTATCATCTGTCAGTCAATGGCTCCATCACATAACATGCCAGGACAGTAGTTGTATTGTAGATGTACATACAAACATATATTGGATACAACCACAGAAGCTGTAGTCAGAGAATGCAATGCACGCACAGACAGACTGACAGATAACAACAACAACTCAAAAAGATGAGATTGCCTCTAGTAAACAAACAGCAAGGCGTGAGCAATCAGCAATAAAAACCACAGCAACATCAGCCTTTCTACGCACGGAAAAACCACATTAACAACATCTGTATTCCACTTCAGCCCGGATAGCAGGCGCGAATATATTAGGAGGGGAGTTTTTGGGGGCAACCGTCAGATTATACTGTCTTTATTTTTTGGACGCGACTAAAAAAATGGCAATTTATAACAGTTATAACAGTTGCCGGCCCTTAAAAATATAAATATTCACCGCGTGAATCAAACAACTACTTTCCAGAAGTCAACAGCACTTTTAAACCTACGGGGCTGCATAAACTCTACTTTTCTGTCACACTGTCACACACTGTCACGGCATTATTTGTTACTAATAGCTTAGACATTCAAAATTTTGGAAACGAAATCATGTGACAACATTGCATATCTAGGACCTCAACTTGTTAAGAATCAGTCCCGTTATCCGCCTCTTGTCAATATAAAGTAGCCCTGTAAATATAAACACATCATACATATATGTTTTCGTACACAACCACATTTTTTTCGGTTAATTTTAGAATACTATTTGTATTCAAAAGTGCGTTTATACTTGTGTAGAAAATTAAAACAACATTAAATTAGTGAATATTTCGATAAGAACTTGATACTCGTACGTACAAACGAACAAAACCATGTGCCGAATAATTTGGCTTAAGAGTATCGGGTCTATTAGGTTTTTAGTGTTCAGAGTGTGGCAAGATTGCAGTATTGGAACTTGACAGTTTTAAAGTGATATTGCTGGCAGTGTTGCATAAATTTGGTTTTATATGAGTAATTTTGTTTTTTATAGTGAAACTATGATAAACTGTATCATTGTTACAGTCTGACAGTGGCACAGTAAGTGAGTAAGTACTAAATCGAGATAGTTTACTTATTATTCAACTTACATCAACAAATAATTCTTTTCGGTCTTACCTAAGTGCAAAAATTTAACGGCCCTTAGGCCCGTTTGCTGATACACAACTTAAGCACTTAAGTTCTACTTAAGAACTTATGTGACAGTTTACGCAGAGGAAAATTAGCCCTTAATGCCCTAAACAGATGTGCAGCTTTTTCACATGCAGCGAAAATAAATTACACAGGTTCTTATGAGGGTTGACATATTCCAAGGGCTGCATGCAGCGCTCGCTGCACGATATCTCTATTTCTAAATAGGCTGTCAAGTTTCATTGCAGCCACAACAGCAAGGAAAAAAATCTGAAATAATTGGTCTTTGGCATTACTGATATTGACTTAAAAAAAATTTTTTTTGTTTATGATTTTAAAAATGGAAGAAAATCTATGAATTGGTTAAGAAAAATAATTTTTTATATCGTAAGCTCTTGGTATAAGAATCTTCATGAGAGACAAAATGATCCTACGAATTTGTTTTTCCGTTTTTAATTCATTAATATCCATTTTTAATCAATTTAAATTTTTTTACCCCACAATGACTGTTCTCATTGGGCGCGTTCAGTTGTCGGTAGGATAGCCTATCTAAGAGTGGGTAATATCTATCTAAGTTTCTGAACACCCAAAACCGGATAGTTTAAATTTGTAGGTTTTCGTACATATGTTATTAAATTTCTCATGGGATACAAGAGTATACAAAAGCTTTTCGAATAGCTTGAGATTTATTTTTTGGTAGCAGCTATTTTGTCACCAGCTGTGGTTTTAGACAGGATTACAACAACACCAACCTATACGGATAGCTATGTATTGATTTCTGAATGCGGACATAATTTTGGCAAAACTACATACATCATAAATGTCAAAGAGTATGCACATGTGTTTCGGGCGCAGCGTTGTATGCAGCGATGCGTGCAGATATGCTGCACGTCTGTTTTAGCCATAAGCGTTTTAAGTTGAACATAAATATTTATGATTCGTATCAGCAAACGGGCCTTAACTCTTATTCCAGATAAATATTTGCGCCCTCTTTGTTATTCATAATTTGTGGCAAATTTTTTGTCATCTACATTTGTCTTGCGCTTGCAAAAATAAAAACACGCCTTGTGTTACAGTAACTGTGTTACAGTGTGACTATGGGAATGTTTACAGTGAGCTATTAGAAAAATATAAATTCGTATCGATATCTTGTGCTGTAGTCTTTATCCTTTCTAGGCCATACTACCCGTGTAAAAAACATGTTTTTTTAATGGCTGGTGGCAGTGCAATATATAAACTATTAGATATATATTAATACTTCTAATAGCGCTAAGCTTTTATAACAGTAATTAGTGCACCACTAATCAAATCGGTTCTTTTACTAATTCGAACTTCGAAGGAAAATTCCCCCGGTATGATGCGTGCCTGTCTCATTTCTTCACTAACCCAGCTCACCCGCACTATTAATAATATACATATAACAATCGCCAGGGATGCGAAAGGATATGATAGTACGAAAATGATGTCCATTGCCTGCTGAAGCTGATGCCCCAAGTTACTTACCCTTAAATGATTTTTAATTTATCCTTTCTTCTGCATCATCCACCTCATTCCTCTGTGAATTGATTGTTTGTCAGCAAACCAAGAACTCCAATTTGATTCACGTTTTTTTTTACGGTCGCATCATGAATTATCCTTCCATTCAATAATTGTCCATCTGTTGGTTGATAGAGACTTCAATCGACTTCGACGCCCCGCGCCGCATAAAAAATAAAATTACTATGCGTGTTATATTGGTATTAAAATTGTGATGGTATAGATATGTGTGTCTGTTTCTCTCTGGATATATCTATGTACCTCATCGACATTAAACCACGAAAACTACTGTCAATCTTAATGAGTCAATTAACTAGGACAGAAGGAACATACGAGTATGTATGCACACACGTAAAAAGCAACTTTATATATCCTGACAAATTTAATCAGCCAAAGTTCCCGTAATATTCTTGTGCGTTATAGAAATGAGAATTATACGTCAACTGGAAAATACAATTAAAATTATTGAATTATTCAGCATTGTCAATTAAAATTCATGGCAACCAGGACAACTGATAGCGTTGTAGGTAGTAGCTGAAAGTCCTGAGTCCATTCGAGCAGAAATTTCATTCTATAAACTAAAAAAAAAACGGAAAAAAAAAACATAAAGTAAAGTAAATTAAATAAATTGCCTATAATTATAGGTGCGTGTATTTAATGTGCGCATACCTATATGTATGTATGTCAGTTGTATATATATAGAAAATGATTTATTTTGACCGAACGTGATTGCTTTTGAGGACTCAATTGACTGTAGCTTTCATTTTTGAATAGGTATTTATATATGTACATACAAACCATCGTCATAAAATTGAAACAGGATCAGGACAGGAAACACATCGATGTAAACCCAAGCAACCAGAAACAGGTCAACATAGTAAAACGCCTATTGATATTATTGTTGTTGGTGTAATAAAATAAAAACCTACATACATAATATTGTCGAATCTGTATTTTTATTTTGATCATTGCTCATCAATGTACCGCCCGCCTGCCTTCCATAGTACAATTTATTTAATCGAAGGTGTAAAAATAAAATCTGTGTCACCGTATCATTGCGGCAAATTTGTCAGTTGGAAAAGGCCCATCGATTGCTGGACAATTAGCGGGAATTACAGGCAATAATGTTCAAATTGCATATTAATGATGGTGTGGTAGAGAATCTACCACGAAAATGTCACCAAACTGGAATACCTTAAAATATAAAATCTGGGAAATATATTGAGTTCGGTTTTGTATGTATTAACATATGAATCAATATATTTTGTCGTGAAAATTTAGTAAAGGCGGGACGCGGGATGAAAAGTGTATTTTTGTAAAATTTATATAAATCAGTTAAAGTAAGATCCCAGGGCCGGCAGACATACGTCATTTTATCATAGCTGAATTTTTTTCTGTGAATAGGTACCAAAGTAGATAAGAACGGGTAGACATTGCGAATTTTCAGAGCTGGGGCTTTTCGGAGATATGCAGTGTTAAAAGTGCATACCCAACTACGTTATTTTATCAAGGATGATTTTTTGATATATTTAAAGGGATAGTGTTTCAAGCTTTAAGGTGTCTGCCAGACGAAACGCCCTACTTTAGGGGTTTGACATGTGTCAAATAAAGTTTGAGACACTATCCCCTTAAATATATCAAAAAATCAGCCTTGATAAGATAACGTAGTTGGGTATGCACTTTTAACACTGCATATTGCCCAAAAGCCCCAGATTTTAAAATTCGGAATGTCCATTCGTTCTTATCTACCTGGTCTATTAGTTTTGTTTTGTATTACTATGATAGTGTACTTATGTAACTTAATCAATTCTTAAAACAGCTTAATAAATTGTGACATTTTCGCTGTTATGCATATACGGCAGCTCAAACAGATGACGTCCTTCTTTTTTTTCTTCAGAAATTGTTCCATGAGCATTTAGTAACGAAACTAGTGACAAGGGTTTCGCATCTTCCTGGTGACCATTTTTTATTCAGCATATACTCCCCATAATCAGCCTTGTATTGATCGCTTGTCAGATTTCTGGAGCAGTAAATCATTTCATGTGCTAGGATAAGGTTGAAGTGGCTGTCAGGAAAACAGCTTACACACTCAGACCTCAGATACGTCCATTGTGATACCACGTTAAGATATATTAGCTCTTTAATTAACCTTTTTGGAGCATCTTATGAAGCTATTTAGATGGTGAATCTCTATGTGTCTTAGATCACTGGGGTTGTCGAAGTATTCTTCTAGGTGTAATCTACGTCCTTGGGAGATATCACGACATGAGCAAAGAAGATTGGAGATAGTCTCCTCTTTCTCATCATCCATATAAATTCTGCAAAAGTCATGAGAGAATTAGCCAAGTCTTATGCGTGTCTGCGAATTTAGCAGTACCCAGTTATGACACCTATTACGGAGCCAAAATGTTACCTGCTCAGAGAGAGCAAACGTTTTGAGCGTCTTGGATATTACTGGACAGATCTGTCTGGTAGCCAGCCAAGTAGTGAAGTTTGACCATCTCATATTTGTTTCTGTTATGGCTTTTGTTGTCACGTAAGTTTACATGTATAGCGATAGGCATACCGATTTCTTCCATTTTAGGTAGAATTGGTAATTGGGTTCCATTTCTGGCGAGTTCATCGGTTTTATTTGGGGAGTTTCCCAAAATATCCCTATGCCCCGACACCCAAATAACGTTTCTATTAAACTGTTCCACCATCTCTATGGAGATGATCGACAATTACGGGCAGTTCTAGTTTGGGGAAACAGCACTAAGTGATTTGAGGGCTGCTTGACTATCAGTGAAGATACGGATATCCGATGTGGATATCACGTTTTCCGTTAGCGAGAGGTTTTGCGTTCAATATATTCTCGGTATCGATATGAAGGAAAATGCGAATTCAATTTGAATTGTTTTTATTTTTCAATATAATCTCCCCTAATATCAATGCATTTGTTACATCTTGAGATAAGCTTTTTTAAACCCTCCCATTTATTGCCGACTTGAGTTCTTCATCATCCGAAAATCTTTTTCCACGAAGACATTTTTTCAAATCCGAAAACAGGAAATAATCACTTGGGGCAAGGTCTGGACTATAGGGTGGGTGTTGGATTTCTTCGAAACCACAATCTCGGTTAGCAGCCTTGGAAACTCGGGCCATGTGAACAGAAGCGTTGTCATGAAGAAGCAACACACCCGCTGCGAGTTTACCCCGTCTTTTCTTTTTAATTTCCTCCCGCAAAGTGGAAGCGTAGGATGTGGCGTTGATGGCAGACGGAGTGACTTTGAACTTCTTCGGGGGGTCTGTTCCTTTTTAATGCCACTGCATGGACTCTTGTTTGCTTTCAGGGTCATTGTGGTGAACTCATGTTTCGTCCCCAGTAACAATTCGATCCATAACACCGTCCGCGTTCTCACTACACATCTCCAAAATCTCTCTACAACGTGCGATTCTCACTTTTTTCTGAGGCCCTGTGAGCATTCGTGGCACTCACCTTGCACTGACCTTTGAAAGGTTAAGATGGTCATGAAGAATGGTGTGAGTGGTACCAGTTGAAAGCTTGGTGATCTCTGCCATCATTTTCACCTTTATTCGGGCATCCTCAAGAACAAGTTTTTCGACTTCTTTGATGCTTTCTCCCGTACAAGCAGTAGCCGGGGGGTCGTCTTCAATGCTCTCTCTGCTTCTCTTGAACTCACTTGACCACTTTTGCACAGTTGATAATGAAGGTGCGGAACCCTGGTAAAGAGCCACCATCTCTTCATGAATAGTTTTTTGACTTTTACCTAGCTTAGTGAGAAATTTAATTACAGCGCGATGCTCAATTTTCACCATCATTGACTCAGTTGCCATTATGATTCTGTTTAACTAGAGATAAAACGCGAATTAATAATCACATTTATATGAAATTTCACATGAATGCACTAAAATAATAGTATTACTTGATAAATAAGTCAATTGATATATATAACCACAGCTTCACCGCGATACCGATAATATATTGAACACCCCTCGTATTTAATCTCCAGAAATTTGATATGTTTGCGCATGGCAAGGACAACACGTTTTGCAATCCATATGATGTGACTGCAAGACGGATGTTTTCGTCTAAATGCTTTTCTTCTTCTCTTCGACGTTTTGCTTTTTCATTTGAACTAGAAAAATTGAAATTAGGTATTTATTTTATGTCAAGGAACTGCCGTGTGATATGAGTCACCTCTGAAGTTAGGCTTTTAAATGTGCAGGCGGAGAGGACATTTTCCATCTGTTTTGAGTTGTTTTCTCCATTTAAAAGTTAGTAAATTAATGTCATTTAACATGACGACGATTTATGTTTAGCCCTTACGAAAAATTGTTCTGCCTCTATAAAACGTCCTCTCTATCATAGAGAAAAGATATTTGTATATTTTTATTATTATTTATTATTATTTATATTAGAATATTTTCTGTATGCTCTCTATGCGCAAGTGGGCTCACGCACAGTTATTTTGTATGAAAAACATACTTCAGACCTTTAATGTAGAACAAACAAGCACAAAAGGCAAATATTAAAATGTTCATATACATTTTGTAGTGTATGCATAGGACATTTAAGGACAAACTTTACATAATTATAATGCTAGTATAAAATTTGTCCTACTCCATACAAAAATTGATATGGGACATATAAGCATAAAATTCATTTGTCTGTAGGACAAATTCAAATTTGTTATCTCTAAAACTGAAAGAGATAGGACAATTCTACTTGCAGGACTCGTAAGAGCATGGCCGAAATTATAAGATGGCGTTTCTATACACTAACGTGTTTTAATCGTTAAAACATTTTATCAAAATAAATCATCGATTACTGTGACGAGGAGAAAGTTACGTGAAATTTTTGGGAGAAACAACGTGCCGACAAAACGCACTATTTATCATGTAGTAAATGATTTCGAAGAAAGAGGGTCTGTAGGTGATAGGCCCAAGCATGGACCACAACGTACTGCAAGATCGGCTGAGAACATTACTGCTGCTCAACGAAGTGTTCAAAACAATCCATTAACCTCAATTCGACGCCGTGCTCAGGAGCTTAGTCTTCAAAGAACAACTTTGCATAAGGATTTGCATTTGTTTCCATTTAAGATTCAGTTGACACAAGAGCTTCTTCCCAAGACCATTTACCCCGCCGCCGTACATATGCCAATAGGATGTTACAGCTAGCCCATGACAACCTCGATTTTCATGAAAAAATCAAAATGAGTGACGAGGCACATTTTCATTTAAAGGGATATGTGAATAAACAGAATAGTTCGTCCTGGGCAATGGAAAACTCTCAAATTATTCATTGGTCTCTTTCGCATCCATTAAAAGTTGCAGTCTAGTGTGCAATTTGGTCAGGAGGACTTTACTTTTTTGAAAATGAAAACGGTGTAACGGTAACTGTGAATGGGGAGCGATATCGTGATGTGATTGAAAACTTTTTAACGCCACAACTGCAAGGCTTGATTAACATGGGGTATCAACAAGACGGTGCCACATCGCATACAACCAGGATTACAATGGAATTACTGCGAGACCTCTTTCCACAACAAGTTATTTCAAGAAATGGTGATGTTGATTGGCCTCCATGGTCGCAAGATTTAAATGCTCCGGACTTCTTTTTGTGGGGATATCTGATAATCAATGCTATGCAAGCAAACCAGAAATGCTTGGGCAACTCAAATAAAATATTCGTGATGAAATTAATGAAATACCGCGTGAAATATGTGGGAATGTAATGAAAAATGTGCTCAAATGGGCTCTTATTTGTGAGACTAACAGAGGCGGACATTTACCTGATATTGTATTCCATACATAATTGCCGAAATTAAATAAAACATTGATCAATATAAGATCCATTCTCTTTCATGTAATCAAAAATTATAAATAAACAAAGTGGTATACCTTCCCGGCGGACACCCTGTACAAAGGTATTAGAGTTGCTTTAACTCCGATATTCCGCGCTTTCGAATTTCGATATTATCCATAATTTCGTAGAATTTTTAATTTTAAAAGCCTTATCCCTTGGTGTGTAATTTATTCATACGATATGATTATCTGGATCTGATTTAACTTACAACGTAGAACGAAAAAAAAGATGTGATATAACTCTTTACCAGATTCTTTTAAAAAGATTACGTAAAATAAAAGTAAATGAAAATATAATAATTATAAAATAATAATTTTTATTTAAAAACAAAAACATAACATAACTTAAGTAAATTACTTCTTCAATAAATCAAAAACAAATTGTATTAATTTGAAAATTATGTTATGTATTAAAATTACAAATTATGTAATGTAATCATAGGAACCAAATTTATCACAATTATTTTTAATAATAAGCGTGTTATTCAAATGTTTAACTTTAAGTTTGCTTCTTAATTCAAAAATGGATAGTCCGGCCTTAGAAACAGTTCTTTCGGATGACACCGCTATCAGAAATGTGCAATAGATATTCCCAATATGTTATTGTATTTTCATTTCGTAAGACATTGGCTTTTCTAAATATTGGCGTATATCTATAATTGCATCGCTGACTGGTGTCAATATGTCTATTCGGCATGAAAAGTAACTCGTTCTGCTTCTGCGGACGTATAGATGCTTGGGGAGATTCTGAAACTTGCAGCACTCTGATTATCGAAAAACAATCGATAGTATTTTTAAAACTAGCAATACATTCGATACTATCAATTCACTATCGGTGCTTAAGCAACCCTAATAGTTATGTTTCAAATATTATTTATAACAAAAGTGATTGTAAAAGGTCAGCAATTTGATCGGGGTTAGCTCATCCCTCCCCTTTTCTCTATCACATCTTTTGAAAGTAGTTTTTGTGTGCAATATAGGCTTAACAAGAAATGTATAATAATTCAGCTACAGTAAACAATCTTAATCTAAAAAATATTTAGACAATTTGCTACAAAATATGTTCGTAGATTGATTTTTCATCCAACCTACTAACTATAACTAACTATTTTTTTCATAGCCAACATAGATGCCAAGAAATTCAGAATTACGAAAAATTTTTAAAATATATGAAAGAACATAAGTAACTCTTTTTCACACAAATGTTTAGTGATCGGTACAAACATTTTGTATGCTCTACTACACAATATATCTTTTTCCTGGTGAAGGAATAATACTCGTTAAAACTGCATATCTCCGAAAAGCCCCAGCTTTGAAAATTCGGAATTTCCATTCGTTATTATCTACTTTGGTATCGATTCACAAAAAAAAATTCAGCTATGATAAAATGACGTATGTCTGCCGGCCATGGGATCTTTGTCTATTACTCAATTTGCGAATAGTTTTACTAAGGATTTTTAGAAACTACAAACATTTTGTATGGCTACCGTTTAAATTGGTATAAATGGCAATAATTTTCAATTGCTGTAAAGACCGTTAAGAAGGGACATCAAAATTCAGAGTATAATTGAATGCAAGCAATTTACAACTCTATGAATTGAATTATCTCAAAAAGGGTTAATGTTATGCAAACAAGTTGCGGAATGTTTTTGTATTACATTTTCCAAGCTATAACTCTGCCATGGACATTTTTTCTGTAAAAGTTGCCGTTACTGAGATATTCCTTAAAAAACCATTTGGGGACCTTTGACCTATACGTAAAATCGTTAGCGGCGCTCATATTGATGCAGATTTTCTACATTTTCCCTAGACTGTGTACATAAATCCACCTTCCCTCATTTTTTCCGTAATTTTGCCAATTTTTGGACTGGATTTTCATTAACGATATTTCGGATCTTGTTGCCATTTAAGGTTTATCATTAATCCGCAGTCTCTTATGTTTTTTTCCTTATAAGCATTTCATGTTCCTATGTAGTATGTTAACCGCACAACACAACCCCCAAAATTCTATACCACTGCCACGGGAATATGAGTATTACTGTTGATCTACAAAGGATCCATCCACCCTAATATCTTTATATACACATTAGCTAGTACTATAACTATTCATTGACACTAAACCCAGCTCAAAATGTGTCAGAGTAGCTATTGCAGACTGTTGACATTGACACAATTGATTCCCCTCTAACTAATCCACCAGATACTAATTTTAAAATAGTTAAACCGTTAATGAGCCGATTCGGTTATATATTTTAACGAACCATCAGAAGTAAGACGGTCATTTTATCACTACAGTATTTTACGGATAAAGGAAATACTCATATAAGAAAAAATCGCTTATAAGAAACGGAATGAGAAACACCGTGCCTTTTTCTTTTTATTTTTTTTCGAAACTAATCGTTAGAAGAAACTCGCATATAAGGAAAACACTGTTATAAGACAGCCTTTCTTACACACCAAAATTAATTCTTAAAACAAAAAAATTACACTTATAAGAAATTTACTTTTTCAGACAAACCTTTGCCAGCACGTTTTGAATTTGCATCTTTGTGTTAAGACCTTCATTACAAGTTCCCACTTTTCAAAGGAATGACAGCTGCAAATTGGAAAGGCCGCGAATATTTTGACCACAGATAAGTAGTACAAAGATGGGAAATTTCGGTAGGTATTTGTGTTTGCCTACAAGCTATTACCTTTATGGAACTGATATTTTTGCATCTGAGTAGGATAAAACTGATATTTTTGCAAATGTGTGTAGTTTCACTACACCACAGTGTTGTTAGATTTACATCTTTTTTTATTTAAATATATGCCTGTAAGATCGAAGGTCTTTTAAATGCAACTTGAATTGCACGGCACTAGTTAGAAGAAAGAGTATGATAGGAAAGAATTTTTTGTTGGCTCAGTGGATTTGAGAACCAGATATTGACTGTCTCATTTTAACCCATGTGCGGAATCCAATTAAAATTGGAGGTATAGAAAAGAATGCGCTTAGCGTGGGGATCGAACCCACACGTCTAAGTTAGGAATCACGCACTATACCCACTGTGCCATTGCAAATTTAAAAATACAACAATAATGTAAGCAAATGTGATTCTGACATTTTTGCGATGAGTATGTGCTTGTTACTTTGTTACATTAAGGCTTTTGTATCTTAGAAAATATTATAGAAAAAGTTTTTAGATGAACATACATTCATTATACATATAAAGTTTGTATGGCCTACTTCGTTTTCATGAAACTTTGTAGGCTAAACTATGATTTGCCCATAGTTGCTTAAAAAGAAATTTTCTTTCTTATATCCGATGGTTGGATATAAGAAAAACTCGAATTCAAGAAAGAAATTTCTTGGATTTTCATAGTTTCTTATACCCGTGTTGTATACCTTATATGGCTACGGGAATATGAGTATTGCAGTTGATCAACAAAGGGTTCATCTAACACAATAGTGGTAATTCCGCTCTAGTAAATCCACCAGATACTAATTCTTTCTAGCCTATATAGTTATCCTATGCAGAATTTAAGCCCATGTAGGTAATATCAACTTGATTCTTAGTATAATGAATTGTCGAATGCATGATTAAAGGAATAGTTAAATAGGTACCTATCTACAAATATTTATTTAAATGGGTTTTAATTATGTAAATTAGGCGGGTAATAATGTAAATATGTTTTTTTTTAAATAATTTTGCACGCGCTCAAGCACTATGAATACCCTTTATATGTTTTTAAACACAGCGCAGCTACCGGTGAAAGAAGAGAAAGATGTTTGGCGCGACGTATTGAGACGGTGGTTGTTGTCTCAGATTTTATCTCCAAGGATGGCTGCTGAACTAATGCGGAGAAAATTACCATGTCTTTTTTATTTATGTCTCTTATAATTCGCATTATTTAATTTATATCTCTGTCATATTTACGGGTATACTAGTTTACTCAATCACATGTTGTTAGTGTTATGCCTGGACAGCATGTAATGAGTAAACCAGCAACGCATTTTACGACAATTTTTAGAATCGTTTTTTTAATGGAATATAAGAAGAAATATACAACGGCAGGAATTGAACCTGCGACCAAGAGGTTGACAGGCGAGCACACAACTATTGCTCCACGACCACCTCCTATGTACAAGTAGATACATGCATGTACATGGGTGGGAAAAAATCGTTTTTTAAACTTATTTAAACTGCCAAAACCATCGCTTTAATCGGTTTTTCGAAAAAAACGATGAACGTCATTAGATGCCACGGGTCAATGAAAATTTTATAAAAAAGTATCTCGAAAATTGTAGGACGGGTTTTGATGAAATTCTGTTTTTAATTTTTCTTTTGAAGTTTTGGTATGCAATTTTTTAGAGAATATTAAAGTGCATGTGAATATAAAATTTAAAATAATTTTTTTGATTAGTTTTAAAAATATTAATTTTTCAAAAAAAAAAAAATTAATACATAATTAAATTTAATTAAAAAAAAAAGTTTGTCAAAATTTTGATATGCAAAATTAATTTAGCTACTTAGATCTTCTCAGATGTAAAATTTGATAGAAATTCAATGCACCGTTACCGAGAAAGCCTAAAATTAAGAAAACCGTTATATGAAAGGTACCGTTAATAGGCTTTTACTGTAAATTTGGTTCATATCAAATGATAGCTATTACCAACAAAAGGATTCTGAAATTTTTTTTTATCAAAATCGTTGGAGCCGTTTTGGAGAAAAATAAGATTTTCCTTCAAGGTCATATGACAGTTACAGTTATCTTTAGGCCTAAAAATAAAATTTCAATTTCCCCTCTAAGGAATGCCAAAAGAATCATACGTATTAAATTTGAAGGTAATTGCTCAAGCCGTTTAGGCTGTGGCTAGTTAAACATGCAGACAGACAGACAGACATTTTTTGGCGATCACTTTCATATCTTTCCTTATAGTACCTATAATCGCAAGTAAAAAGCAATTAAGCGAGAGGGGCAATTAAGAAATCACTGCCGCATTAAGCTGATTAAATCTAAAATTCAAGTTCAAGAATGATGTGTCTGGCATAAAATCGCATTTCAATACCAGTATCTGCTTCATACACGCACACTGCAATCTTCGATTGTGATACGATGACTGTGATGTAGGTTCTCATACTAAGTCACTAACTATGTCCCATATCTATTCCAAAATGTGAACATACAAAAAAAATGCAGTCTGCTGAAATTTCTAGAAAATATGCACCATTCTAAGCTTAAGCTTGGACTTCGATGGATACGCACTTATTGCAAAAAAAAATCCATGACCACATACTCATGTGAGATTCAACGACGACGAAAACAAAACAACAACAACAGCATCAATGCCAATACACAATACTCAGGTTTTTGTCCCGATGATATGAGGTCATGTAACGGCACCATGTTGATGAGATGGCTGTAACCACTTAACAACTCCGCCATCGAATAGCAGCGCTTACGTTTAGTTCGTCTGTGGCGTTGCGTCGTAGTCGATGGTTGGTTGCCAAAGTCAAAGCCATGGCTATGGATGCATCGTGCCTCAGCATAGCCACATCAATACACAATTTTCGTGATAAGTTTATGCACTCGCTTGTAGCAGGACTATCATCAGGCTCTGGTCGGTCTGAAATACTGCTGCTGCACCAGAGGCAGTGTCCACCGCCCTCCCGCTGCGCTGTGGCCGTCCGATGTTCCACTTTCAAATGAATGTATGCCCTTGTGGTTACATAAAATTAAAGCTTCATCTGCTACGCATAAATTAGCGACGCGACGCAACGCTTCGCGGTCCAGCAATCCAGTTTTTTTTTAATCAATTTTTTCCTCAATAACGACGAGTCATGATGGAATTCATAAACGAGTAACTGAATGGGAGGCGTCGAGTGGAGTCCGACGAAGTGCGTTTTGCAAACGAGCATACAAAATTACTAACTTCAGGAAGTATTTGGGACACTGCGACTCCCGTGTGATGGACCAGGGCGATAAAATACCAATACAAGCTCCGAAGGCAACCCTCGCTTCAAAAACGACAAATACAAAAAAAGAAACGAAACAAACCAACAACCAAAAACAAGGTCCTGCTGTATTAACAGACGGCCAGCATCAGAAATGCTTGGAATACATTAAAACCAAGTGCCACTGGGCACAACGTGAAGGCCCAATTTTATTTCTTTAAATTTTCCGATTTTTTTCGTACGTTTTGTTGAATTTTCTGGAGCAATGAGCAAAAGGACGATGTATGTAGCTGTAGTTGCTTCTATAAATCATCCTGCACTGCCTACAGCGTGGCTATTGCGGTAAGGCGAAAATACAAATTTGAATTGGGAGGATATACAATTTTCTGTTTTCTTTTTTTTACGAGAATAGTTTCAGAATATGAATACAAGCATGATTGCAACTGAAATGCTTGATGATTGCGATGGATGGTATGACGATGATTGGGTGTGTGTGAGTGTGTTGGTTTGTATGCAAGTGCATTGTGGATTGCAATTTATTGGAAATTGTTTGTAAGCAAAAATAGAAGGATTTGCGTATCTGT
This sequence comes from Philhelius pedissequus, assembly GCA_910595825.1. Classification (NCBI taxonomy): domain Eukaryota; kingdom Metazoa; phylum Arthropoda; class Insecta; order Diptera; family Syrphidae; genus Philhelius; species Philhelius pedissequus. Next base: position 265,395,065 of record OU343160.1, read on the forward strand.
TTTAACTCTAAAATGATGGTGTAGATGTACGATGGAGAATTAAAGAAATGTATATGTACAGGGTGGCGTACGTTAATTTTACATTAATTTTTTTGTTATTGGATTAAAAATTAAATTTTATTTTAAGTAACTAATGGTTTTTAAAGATGATGGACCGCAAATGACCTCCACGCTCATCCACGCTTATGCGGCACCTGATCAGAAAATTGATCATTGCGGTGTGAAGGGTTGAAATTGGGATCGCCTCAATTATTGTCTTAATGGACTGTTTCAATTCAGTCAAATTCCTGAGTTTCGTTTTGTACACTTCCTGCTTGACATAACCGCATACAAAAAGTCTGGTGCAGTTAGGTCAGGTGACCTTGGGGGCCAGCGGAAAGTGCAGTTCCTGGGTATCAATTTGTTTGGCAGTTTTCGTTGGAGCTCCGCCATAATTTGTGTGGCTACGTGTGCACTTGCTCCATCTTGTTGAAACCAAATCCTGCTGAAATGGATACGTCTTCGGTGAAGTTCTGGGTAAAAAAATTCTTTCAACATCTTTAAATAACGGTCTCCATTGACAGTTTGTGTTACACCGTTTTCTTCAAAGAAGTATGGCCCGACAATACACCTTGATGAAACTGCGCACCACGCAGTGACTCGTTCTGGGTGCAGTTCCGTCTTATGGAGCATTTCTGGATTAGATTCACTCCATATACGGCAATTTGGCCTGTTAACATTGCCGTTTAAATCAAAATGGGCCTCATCAGACATGAACAAACAATTTATCAATGTTTTGTCTTCTTCGCCCATTGCAATAATTTTTCGGCAAAATTCCAGGCGAACAGGCAAATCCTGAGGGTTTATCTTGCTTGTTATTTGGACTTTGTACGGAAACAAGTTTAAGTCATGATGAAGTATCCGTTGGAATGACCGTCTGCTAACTCCAATTTGGCCCGATAAGTTTCGAGTCGAAACACTTGGATTTGCCTGTATTGCCGATGCAACAGCCACGATTGTATCCTGAACGGTTTTCGTTCGATGCTTCCAGATTCGGCAAACATGTTCACCAGCCTCAGAAGGGTTCATCTACTCGGGGGAGTACCGCCAACCTCCAGCCAAAATTCACTTTGGACGGAAATGACGGACTGCAAAGAATGTTATCGCTGCACTATACAAATTTCTTTTTCAGTATCCCAAGCATTCATTTTGATAAATCTAAATAGTAGCCTATACAATAAAAAAATAAGCTGATTACTCCCACTGAAAAAAAGTTATTACGTTTTATTTTTGTAGCACGATTCGTGCGCCACCCTTATAATAAACTTTAATTTTGACTTGAATTTTTTTTAGGCGAAAATAAGTCACTAATAAACTTGAGCCCCAAAGATAGAATGGGGAGCGTCGGATAATTCAGGCGACAAAGTCTAAAAGTCTACTTGCATACAAGAGTTAGTTTTATAATGGGAGGGGGTCTATCTCACCCCATTTGGGCCTGTACATGTATATTTGGGACAATGATGCACTGCGATCTTGAGACTTATAGTGCCCGGTTACAGAACTGGGTGAGGCTTCTCATGCAACAGTACGTCCTCCAAATTAATTCCTTTAAGGAATTTTATTATTTGGGGTATTTTAATTGAGGATATTTCCTTTTCCTCTATTAGATGATGTACACATTACAGAACCAGCATGTTCAGTTTACAGTGGCCAGTGAGGAGCCCTGTTATTGCCTTTAATTTGTTCCTACTTAGGATAAAAATCGTTTTAGGTTGTAGTCCTTGTGTTAGCCTGGGGTAGTCGTTCCAAATATTCGATCTTTTGGCATCCTCTGATCCTGTTTTCTCCATTGCGCAATAGGGCTCTGGTTTTGTTAAAGGTGACGTGACGTGTAACTATGAAGTGAGAATTGGTTATACTTTACTAATTTTTCTCGCAGTTAGATTTGTTGATCATGCCATCTCTTGGAATGTCTAAGAGGTTTGTTTCTGTAGACCTAAAGATCAAGGCTCCCAAGAACCTATTATTTTTCCGGGTCCAATTGCTTCTTTGGCAAATCTCAATTTGGCGCTCTTGGCTAAGTTTTCTACTACAGCGAGTTAAGTTGATAATGATTTCTATTGCAGCTGGTAGAACAGTTTCTCCGGTGATGCATAATATGCATGAATGGTTTTCGAAAGTCATTATTAGTTCAGTTCTCTTGTACAATGCAATCGCCTCGCAAAGGTAATGATGGGTCTTACCATTATGGTATACATCGATTTCAGGATGTTTGCCTTATATCCCCAAGTTTTACTTGAAAGTATCTTGCATGTCATTGAGTGCTTTAGTAACTTTCCCGACACTTACCTCGACATGTTTGTTCCATAGAAGTTTGATATCTAGTGTGATTCCTAGATATCTTACCTCCTTCTGGATGTTGATTTCTTCCGCAGCTATATCAATCGATTTCGTTCGTGCCTAGTTCCAGCGAGACGATACCTGGCAAGACTTTTGTTAGTCTCGTCTCGGTCTCGTCAACATCGAAAAATTTCAGTCTCGGTTTCGGTCTCGCCTCTCGTCTAACCAAGTCTCATCTTGATCTAGGTCTCGCATTTTTCTTGAGAAAAATTTAATGTTGCAGTCTCATCATTAGTCCTGGTTTCTTTTATGTTTTTTTATATTAAAAAGATGTGAAATAATACGCGTGTTCAGATTAGAAAGATAGAGAAACGGTATCTCAGCAGATTTTTGCTAAGAAAAATGCAGGTGTATAGTCTTGTGTGAAGCACGAAGAAAATGTATAAAACAAAGGTGTGTAAGATTGTTGTTTTTTCTTTCAATGTATTTTGAGGGGAATCAAAGTTTTTAATTTTAACACGATGAAACTTGCCAATCAGGACTCATGTTTCTCATTATCTAAAAAGGGTCCAATTATTGCAATAAAAGCCGTTCTTTATTATCACAATGATCCATATGGACCATAGAAAGACATGCAATCACGTTTCAAGATCTAAAAATTGACTTTTTACTCTAGCGTGTAGATGCCTAACCTAGATGATGACCAAGAGCTCCAACCACCCGACCAAAATGAGATAAAAATAGCCATGGCCAGACTAAAAGGGAAAAAAGTAGCTGGTCCAGATGGGCTACAAGCGGAAATTTTTATACTCGCTGCGGATGACCTGGTCAGGTACATACATCAACTCATCTGCAACATTTGCTCGGAGGAAAGTATGCCCGATGGTTGGAACCTCAGTGCCATCTGCCCGATCAACAAAAAAGGACATCGAATTCTCTGCACCAACTATACAGGAATTAGCCTTTTAAGCATTCTTATAAACGGTGATTTTTTAAAGCTTGGTTTTTGAACATTCAAAAAAACACAGAAACTTGTAAAAAGTGAATGAAATTTTTATTTGGATCGATAAATCAATTTCTGCCATTTACTTTTTAAAAATAATTTCACTTAAATGTTGCCCGCGGCTACGCTTCAGGTGGTCCATTCTGAAGGTCCAATTTTGGCAAACTTTTTCACACATTTCGGTCGGAATCTCACCAATGACGTTCAATGTTGGCTTCCAAGGCAGCAATCGTGTTTGGCTTGTCCCGATAGACAATAGACTTAACATAGCCCCACAAAAAATAGTCTAACGGGGTCAAATCACATGATCTTGGTGGCCAATTGACTGCGCCAAAACGTGAAATCAACTGCTCACCAAATTCGCCTCTCAATTGATGCAAGGTTTCGCGTGCAGTGTGGCATGTGGCACCGTCCTGTTGGAACCACATGTCGACCGAGTTCAATTCTTGCATTTTCGGCAAAAAAAATCTGTTATCATCGAACGGTACCTTTCTCCATTGACCGTAACCCTGCGGCCTTCATCGTCCTTGAAGAAGTACGGCCCAATGATGCCGCCTGCCCATAAACCGCACCAAACAGTGCATTTTTCGGGATGCATTGGCAGCTGCTGAATTGCCTCTGGCTGCTCTTCACTCCAAATACGGCAATTCTGCTTATTCACGTATCCATTTAGCCAAAAATGAGCCTCGTCAACATTTTTCACAAAGCACGACTTTTGATAATAAATTTCAATAATTTGCAAACGTTGTTCAGGCGTAAGTCTATTCATGATGAAATGGCAAACAATACTGAATCGAAATGTCAAATGTTCGTGGAATTTGTCATGTGTGATCTGTCAAAAATATAAACGTCAAAAACCAAGTAGCAAAAAAATCACCCGTTATATAACGAACAATCCATATTATGTTTGTGCGCTAACTTCTTTTTTTCGGCTTAAGCGATTGGAATGAAATTTTCAGGCGATCTTAGCACATGTTTGGAGAGCGTATGTGAGAAATCTGTCTGCTGTACAATGTCTAGAACCGGAGTTATGAACAAAAATATCACTCATATGTTTGTTGTTGCCTTATCGTATAAATAGTATCGTATAAATGTGTTCCCACTTCATTTTGATTTCTCTATGTTGCCGCGTGTATGCACACAATTACGGCATTTGATTCCCATTAAATAGATTTTGATATTTTATTTTGTTGAATATTATGGAATTCTATGGATTTCTTCTGATTTTTCCAGACGTTTCTCGAACTCTGTAGAATGGATTTATTGGGATTTAAATGATGGAGCTTGGAAAATAATCAGATAATTGTGAAATTCTTTGTGATAAAATACGTTCTGCGTGCATTTTGGCTGATATCAGGAAGAGTAGAACCATCCTTCAAAAAATCCCTCATATTCCCTTTATAAAAGACCAAAACATAGTTCAAAACTACAGAGGGGTATCTTTTATGGATACTATTGCTCAAATATATGCAGGAGTTTTTTGACACTGTTACTGAAGTGGGAAAAGGAATATTATATCATAAATGAGTTTCAGGCAGGCTTTAGAGAAGGATACAGTACGGCAGATAATCTCTTTAGCCTTTTCAGTATCATCAAGCTTAAAATGCAAGAAAACAAGAAAGTTTACTGTTTTTTTTATTGATTTCAAGGCAGCATTCATTTACCTTGACCGTAAGGATCTTTTATATAAATTGCAGAAAGTAGGTATTTCGGAAAAAAGTTTTCAGCTGTCTGGGACGGAGAAAACTTTCAGAAAGGATGTTTATTAAGTCTTCTTTTCTTCGCTTTGTACATAAACGATATTCACGAATTCATTGGAGGGGGAATACATTTAAACGGCTTAGAAATCAGACTGCTTTTGTATGCACACGACATCGCATCGTGTTGCTAGCTGTTAATGATCGACAAAATAGCGGAATATACCCGTCGGTGGAATCTTTTGATTAATCTGGAAAAGTCCAAAGTTCTCGTTTTTAGAAAAAGAGGCGGAAGACCAAGTGCTCAAGAACCCTGATAGCTAAGCGGTCAACCTATTGAAGTTGTTAACAAGTACAAGTATCTGGGAGTATGGCTAACACCTGGTTTATGCTTAACAGACCATTTCAAAGAAAGATCCAACATGGCTCGTCAAAGTCTTAACCTTATGTGGAAAAATTTCATTAAGAGTAAAGATGTCAAACTCTTCTCAAAGTTGGATATTTTTAATGCATTAGTCAGAGCTATCTTAGGATATGGAGCGCAAGTATGGGGATACGCCAAATATGATGAAGTCGAAAAAGTTAAAAGATTCTTTTTTTTTTAAGTTCTCGGACTACCAAACTTTACACTGAGTTATATGCTCACACTTGATTGCCAAATGATGCCAATTTTCGAACACACGATGCGCTGTCACATGAATTATTTAGGGAAAGTTCTCAACTCTTACGATAACAACAGACTTCCCAAATTTCTGGCAGTAATAACAATGAATCAGCCCTTATATTGGTTTCAGAGATGGGACATTAACATCAGTCAGGCTAGAAATTTTGAAATCTACAAGATTTTGTGTCAAATAGGACGCTCTTTAGTGCTGCTGTTGGTGAAGTGGCTGATAAAATTATTGAAGAAGACAAACGTGAAGCAGTACATATAGCACAAATAACGAGGTCCCATAGCATCTACCATCTACTTAACTTCGATGCGGGCAAGTAATATGTTTGTGATGATCAAAAGTTTTCATGAGCCAATGGATTTTCAAAGCACGAGCATGCCTGATAAAGCAGAACGCGATAATATTAATTGCTCACTCTGCAACATGCATGAAGAAGTAACTCTCGTCCAATCCTGAGAAGTATACGCTGTATTTACCTGGGAAGAGCCTCAATGGACGAAAACATGGTTGTTAGTTTATTAAATGGAGAAATGAGCTGGACAACCCTTGCGAATTACCTGCAGGCTGCCCTTCAATATAGACAGGAGTTGAAAACGAGTTCAATTATTAAATTTATCTGCAATTAATATAAGCACATAATTTTGTAGATAAAACAATTCAGGGTTCCAAATTAATATATTTAAATATTTGAATAACATTTTTGTTTTGAAAACTAATTCGCATTTATTATTTTTATGAATTTATTACCTAATGTATATTTTGTAAAAATTGAAAAATCAAAAAATGTAAAAATGATGTATTACATAAAAACGAATTCTGTATAAGCAATACTACTACTACCACTACTACTACTACTACTACCACCTACTACTACTACTACTACTACTACTACTACTACTACTACTACTACTACTACTACTACTACTACTACTACTACTACTACTACTACTACTACTACTACTACTACTACTACTACTACTACTACTACTACTACTACTACTACTACTACTCCTACTACTACTACTACTACTACTACTACTACTACTACTACTATTACTACTACTACTACTACTACTACTACTACTACTACTACTACTACTACTTCTACTACTACTAATACTACTACTACTACTACTACTACTACTACTACTACTACTACTACTACTACTACTACTACTACATAAATTCGAAAAAAGTTATTATTAGAAGAACACTGGTAAATGTAGACTTCAGTCGCGCTGATGGCGGCTACGATTCCACAATCGCAGTTACTTTCTCTATGCTCCCGGTGAGACATGCAAGACATTCGTCATTTAGTTGATTCTAGCAACAATTCGGAAAAGATCTCAAATTTCGTTGCCCTTTGAATCCTATAGCAATCATGGCATTGCGGCCACACTGTTTGAAGGCGATTGAACTGCACACCCCGCTTCGAAGCTGGCGATGAATCTTCTCACGGTTGACAAGCCAATAATGTTCACAATGTCCAAGAATTCGCGACAGCGAAATTGTTGCGAGAATGAAAAATCATAATTTCAGATAAATGCGCGATGGCGGATAAACTAGTTTTGGAGGCAGTTGACCGAATAATGGAGGACTTACAAGGTAATTCAAGATGATTTGGTGGGGATTTGATATTGCTCACTGGAGATTTCCGTTAAGCGCTTCCCTTCATCCTGAAATCTACTGCTGCCGATTAACTTAATGCATGTTTGAAATCGTCGTCTTTGTGGCGTCATGTCAAGAAGTTGAAACTGACCACAAATATGAAAGTGGCATTGTAGAATGACAAATCGGATGCTGAATTCTCAAGACAAGTCTCGACTTGATTGATATGATTCCCGGAAAGTAAGGTGTTTCCGGCATTGCATAATATTATAAAAATTTCGATTGGATTTGTGAACGGGCATTACTAGAACAGCGAAGAAAAAGGACGTCGTCGATAGCTTGAATTTCATAAATCAAAGTCAAATCGCTAGATAACTCCATTCGCACAAATCCGGTGACCTCGTGACCGATAGGATGAAGCGATCAAGTAAACAACGAAATTTTTGAACTCACTAAGTGCCAGGAACCCCGAGGCATATTTTACAACTGAAGGTGGGATCAATCATAATCATGTTGCAGTGATTCCAGCCATCTTCTTCAAGGGCAAATTCAAAGAAGAGGAAATCCTTATCCCACGAATTCCGTTTATTCGAACTCATCTTCAATTCTAATTCAAGCGGAATCTGTTCCACATTCGAATGTCTCTGCGATGACAATCAATTAACCGCAAGGATAAATCTTAAATTTCTCTCTACTTTGCCTGTTCTCGTGTTGGCAAACCGTCTTTGTTGTTGGTTTTGGCGGCGTAAAACAAATCGAAAAACTTTGTTTATCATATCACTTTCTTATTTTGATTCCATTCAAATAAATCACATTGCAATTTGAACTATCTGTGTTTAATTATAGCTCTACAGTTCATTTGAAGGCGTTAAATTTGGGCGAGATGAAGTTCGCCTGCTCCGCTAGTTGTTTATAAGATCATGTCCAGGGTTTTATGTGAACGTCTTAAACCGTTTGCCAATGGAATAATAGGCCCTGACTAGACTGGTATTAGAAGAGGGATATCTACGATTAACAAAATTTTCACACTGCACCAGATAATGCCGAAAACCGAAGAATTTAACATTTTAAAGCAGCCTATGACAGTGTAAACAGGGACGAACTGTACCTTGCCATGTCTAGTTTTGGAATTCCTGATAAGTTGATACGTCTTATCAGGATGACGATGCACATCTGGCACCATCTTTAAGAAATCATCGCAGTTACTTGGGTTCGCTGACGACACTGATGGGATATGAAGAACCAAGCCGACAGTAACGGGTGCTTCCACCACCGACTTGGTCAGAACGTGACGATTAATAGGTATAACTTTGAGGTGGTCAGTGAATTTATCTACCTGGGGCCTGGGTTCTGCTGTGAATACAAGCAACATCAGCGCAGGAAACAAACATATTATCACTCTTGCTAATCGCTATTACTTTGGGATGAGCAAGCAATTGTGGAATAAAGCACTATCTAGAAGAACCAAGGAGACGCTATATAAAACACTTATCATACCGGTCCGATTAAGAAACCAGGTGAGAGGAGACCTCTGACTTCTTATGGTGTGCAGAACTGGAGACGACAGGCTAGAGATAGAGCCAGCTGGTGGGGCATAATCAACCAGGCCCAGGAGCATCACGCTCTGTAGCGCCAGGAAAAATAAGGCAAAGTAAGTCAGGGTAGGTATGGCTATTTGGTTTCGCGGGTGCATTAGTAGTGTAAAAAAATAGACACTATTAAAATAAAAAATAAACAAATACATGAAAAATGTGATTTAAGGCCTTTGAGTTGACATTTGGAAAAATATTATCCAAACGGGTTAATATAGTTTAAAGCCTAGCTGCTACGAACTGTAAAATTCCATTCAACAAAACCACGGGGGATTGATTTTTTGGTGCAAACGACATTATTCAAAAACATGGAATTATGCTGATTTCGAAAAAAAAATATGAATTGATGTGGTTTAACAATCGTAACTTATCGCATCGTGGTTCAGCCATGACTCAATATTTGAACTCGGTTTAACTTCTATGAAGTGTTGCACAATCGAAGTTCAGATTTAACTCACCGCTGAAATTTCGATTCTTGTGTCCTCTTTTGTCTTCGCTTTATACTTTGTAAACACGAGTTCGAAATTTCGTGCGCCATTTGGCATTATTTTGTATTAACGTGTTTTTTGTTAAGAATTAATCCGAATTAGATCAAGTGAAAAAAAGCGCGGCTAATCTTCTTATATATAAAGAACAATCCAAATTATGTTTGTGCGCTATCTTCTTTTTTTCGGCTCGATCGATTTGAATGAAATTTTCAGGAGATCTTAGGACGTACTTGGCTACTGCATATGTATAAGAAATCTGTTTGGTGTCCCATGTCTTGAACCGGAGTTATAACCAAAAATGTCACTCATATGTTTGTTATTGGTTTATTAGTATAAATAATATGTTTTGTTTAGTAAACACACACTTTTATTTTCCCTTCTCTTTGTTGCCGCGTGTATAAAAACAACTACAGGATTTGATTCCAATTAAATGGATTTTGATATTTTATTTTGTCGGTTGTCTAGAATGTTCCATGGATTTTTTGGACGACTTAAAGTTGAAAAATTCGTTGTGAAGCTTTGAAAATTTCGGTTAATTGTGAAATTCATTATAATAGAAGACGTTTTGCGTTCATTTTGGGGAGGGGCTTATAAGATATATATATTAGATGACGCTGTGCTGCTATCAATGCCACAACCCGATAGATTGCGTTATACATTGACTTAGGATGTGCGTGATTTGACTAGTGTCCTTTGCACAATATAATTTTTTATTCAGAAAATTGATTCGAGTTTTACGTATTATTACACTGATTCCGATCTAACCGTAAGGCGCTCACTAACCAACTGATGAGTCCAAGTGAGATTGCCGGGATGAAACGCAAATTTTGTGGACTAAAGGCCGTTAAAAGATATTTTGAATCGAAGAAGTAAATGAAGACATTCCTATAATGCATAACTTCAAACTGCATAATCACCACCACAAATTCGACAAAAAGTTATTACAAGAGCAAAAGTGGTAAAAGTAAACTTCAATCGCGCTGCTTTGGAATACGACTCCACAATCGCATTCACTTTCTCGATGCTACCGGTGGGACATGCAAGACATTCGTTATTTTGTTGATTCTAGCAACAATTGGGCCAACATTTCTTTCGTTGCCTGTTGCATCCTGTCATACTCATACATACTGTTGGCATTGCTGTCATACTCTTTGAAAGCGTCTGAACTGCGCATTCCGATCTGAAGCTGGCGATGAATTGTCCCACGGTTGACAATTCAATAACGTGCAAAATGACCAAGAATTCGGCGACATCGAAATTGATTCGAGAATGCAAAATCATATGTCGATTTCGTTTCAACAAAAACATCGACTTGCCGTCGATCCGCCGTCAATTTTTTTCTGAAAATCAAATTCGTTTCAAATTAAAACCAATATTTTTCTGGAAAAACAGATCCGTATTGAATCTCTTTTTGGAGACGGATTCAAAACAGATTTGTGCACAGATTCGTACACACACTACAATATTTGTTTTGACGTTTCTTAATTGTTGTGTTGTGAATTAATTTTTATTTTGTGGCAGTGTACAGAAAAAGTAAATTAATATATTAAAAAATAAAAGAAATTGTTAAAAACTTCTTGGAAACAAATATTAAAAAAGTGCAAGTGGGTTTAGGAACTCCCCCGCGTCGGAATCGGGAAATTAAAACGAAGTAATGATGTTTTAACGAATTGAAGATTTGTTTTTTTTTTAGAGCTGCCAAGCAACACACACAGTCCCAAAAAGAGATTCGGTCCGTAATCGTTCTTTTCAAAGCCAAAAAGTATTGGTTTTAGTAGCGAATCCTAATTATTGAAACGAAATCGACAATAATTTGGGATGAATACAAGATGGCACATGAGCGAGCTTTGGAGGCAGTTGACCGAACAATTTTTTTTTTGTTTTAAATTTAACTATATGCCTGCAAGACCTAAGGTCTTTTAATTGCAACCTGAATTGCACGGCACTGAAGAATTTACAAGGTGATTCCGCCATCCCGAAATCTACTGCTGCCGATGAATTTAATGCATTCTTGAAATCGTCGTCTTTGTGCCGGCATGTCAATAAGTTGAAATTGTCCACAAATATGAGTGGCATCGCACGACGACCCATCGGCTGCTGAATTCTCAAAACGACTGCTGGCGCTATGCAATGACCCCAAATTTCTGTTGAACAACGTCGAAGGAGAAACTCATCACCAAAGTAAAGTGTTCCCCGGCATTGCAAAAAATTATAAAAATCTCGATTGGATTTGTGAACGGGCAATACTAGCAGCGCGGAAAAAAGTCGTCGTTGATAATTTGGTAAACGGTCTTTGTTGTTTGTTTTTGCGCCGGAAAACAAATCGAAAAACATTGTTTATCATATCACTCTCTCCTTATTCTTATTCCATTCAAATAAATCATATTGAAATTTGAACTATCTGTGTTTTATTATAGCTCCGCAGTTAATTTGAAGTCGTTAAATTGGTGCGAGACGAAGTTCGCCTGGTCCGCTAGTTATTTATAGTTTGTTATCTCCATCACTACTGTGAGATACTTAAACGAAACTTCAAATTTGAATTTCATGAAGATAAAATGGAAAATTTGGATTTGACGTTAGAGAAATTTCAAATCTTGCTAGTATACGTAAAGTAGATATAATGTTGCTGCAAATGCGAAATTTGTTTTGATAGAATAATATCGATTTTGTTCCGAAAATGTTCTATTCTCTCCAGACAAATTGCTGATTAAGTTAAAATTCCACAAAAGTTAACAATTTTAAATAATTCTTAAAAAATAGGTTTACTAAAACATAAATCTAAAATACATATATACATAATACATATTCAAAGAATTTTATAATTTTACTTTAACAAAAAAAAATCAATAAGAACCCATTAAAATTGGAGCACGTTTCTTTAATTGCTCGACTCATTAGTAACATATTCAGAACTTAAAATTAAACTACATATTCTGTGTTTTTGTGTTTGCTGTTGATTTCTCTTCGTTTAAATTAAACAAAATTAGCCATTAATAAACAAGTTTCTCATTAACAGCCACTTAATTAGTAATACTTTCAGTTTCATCAAATAAACAAAATGCAGAGCATTTGGAATAGATTCATTCTCACAAAAATGAACTGTTACATTATTTGAATCCATTGTTTATCCAATTTATATAAGTAAATACACAAACCATTTTGATTAAATATCCAGTTAGATCGGGTGTAAAATTTATTGCATACAATTAGGCTAGATCATAGAGTGGAACTTGAGTGGGGAGGAATTGATTGCATACTAACAACGAGATTATGTAGAGTAGATCAATAAAATTATCCACGCATTCAAAGTTTCATACATTTTTCGACGCATTTTTTACCCGGATTAAATATTGTCCATTCTCATCCAATGTTCAAAATGCACATTCATCACTAAGAAACTGAAGTAAATTTACCGGCGGAATTCATATACAATTCTGTGATAACAAAATATCCAACGCCTTATAAAAATAAAATGAATATACGAACAGTATCACTACCCATGTATATTTGTATAATATTGCGGAATGAAAGCAGAACTTATAGCCTGTAGGTCAAGCCACTCCCGTCCCACAAGATGATAACATGAATCAAAGAAAACAAGATTACGACACTTCTTTGTTTTGCTTATTTTATTGACGTCATATGTGGAACAAAATCTGCAAATTGTTGTTGTTTGTTGTTTGTGGATTAATGGATTTTGTTTCACATATGACGTCAATAAAATAAGAAAAACAAAGAAGTGTCTTAATTGTTTTCTTTGATTCATGAGATGATTGTACTTTGTCTTTGATATAAAATGTTTGGACCTAGGTATGTACGTACGTTATCAACTTTTGTATGAACATTTTTGTAAAACTTATAAATTAAATTATTGTGGTTCCGTTGTTTCTGGGAGCTTTGTTTTGTCTGGAAGGCAGCTATAAATATACGAAACATTTAACAATACAAATCTTGCGAAAACAATGCCTACCCATAAAATCGTTTACGCTCTCAAGTACGGGAGGAGTCGTAACACTTTCTAACAACGTCGAATTAACAGCGAACTGTGCTGAAAGCAAATCGTCTTTTTCACCAGAGTTGACAAAAGTTGTGTCATTAAAAACGAGTGTTGAAACCGAAGACGAACTTTTATTTCGAATGTTTTTTACAAATGACCAAAAATTCGTACAACCTTCGGGACATTGTAGTATTTCTAGTCTTAATTTTTGGTTGTGCAAAAATTTGGTTCTCTCAATGTGAACGTGGCAAGTTTTCTAGCTTGTTGAAACTTATTCCGGTATTCTTCAGTGAGGAAAATTAATTCTCTAACCAATAGTGATCAGTTAAAGTTGCTGAAGAAATTATTGAGACCGTCCCAGTTGGATTTCTCGTTTTGCCAAACGGTTCTCTTAGGTGACTTTTTTTTTAACTGAGAGGTCTTGGGATGAGGAATTTGCAGATATAATGACACAATGGTCGATATGTCTAGGCGGATAATACACTTAAAGTGTATTTATCAGGGTCATAGGAAAGGAGCAAGTCTAGAGTGTTGGCGGTTTGACCTGCAACGTCAGGTATTCGACATGGTTGATCAACTAACTGAGTCAGTTGGTTTATTGACGATTTCAGTGTGAGAGTAATTTGAAACAATTATTTTAGTGGAGTCGGACAGAGCATCATATTCGTTAAAAGTTGTATTTCTGTCCAAATTTGGGTTAAAGATACATGAAATGTGAAATTCGTAAGCAGAATTAATACTTGGTACATTTTATGCATAATGCGTGCGGTCTACCTACGAATGAATTGCATCTACTAGTTTTAGTTTTACTTCGTAAATAGTACGTATTTTTTAGTAAATACTAAGAATACAATAGTTTGTAGGTGTGTAGTCTAAGTCTAGTTATCCTATGCAGGTTAAGAGCCGATGTAGGTAGGATTACTTTGATTCTTAGAATAATGAATTGTCGAATGGATGATTCAAGGAATAGTTACATAGGTACCTAACCAAAAATGTATATTTAAATCTAGCTTATGGATTTTAATTATGAAAGTAGGAGAGAAATATGTATTTAGATACATAGATATGAAGTATGTAAATATGTACATATAATAATGAAAATGAGGGATGTAGATAGCTTTTTGCATATAACTTTGTAATGTTGGCGCAATATGCATACATAAGATTCACATGATTTTTACAGATGCATATGTATACATGTATATATGTATGAGGACCTACATTGTATGTATATAGTATTCAGTGACGCACTGACGTATGCAAAAATTAATAAAAATGAAATAAATGGATAGTACAAAGGGGAAAAAGATGCCATTTGAATTCCTGGATAAATAAGAATTATTAAAAAAAATTACAAAAATCGTTGGAGCGGTTTTAAAAAAAAATAATTTTGTATGTAAACGGTGATTTTTTAAGAGCTTGGTTTTTGAAAACTCAAAAAAACACAGAAACTTGTAAAAAGTGAATGAAATTTTTATTTGGATCTATAAATCGATTTCTGCCATTTACTTTTTAAAAATAATTTCACTTAAATGTTGCCCGCGGCTACGCTTCAGGTGGTCCATTCTGAAGGTCCAATTTTGGCAAACTTTGTCACACATTTCGGCCGGAATCTCTCCAATGAGGCGTTCAATGTTGGCTTCCAAGACAGCAATCGTGTTTGGCCTGTCCCCATAAACAATAGACTTATCATAGCCCAACAAAAAATAGTCTAACGGGGTCAAATCACATGATCTTGGTGGCCAATTGACTGCGCCAAAACGTGAGATCAACTACTCACCAAATTCGCCTCTCAATTGATGCATGGTTTCGCGTGCAGTGTGGCATGTGGCACCGTCCTGTTGGAACCACATGTCGACCGAGTTCAGTTCTTGCATTTTCGGCAAAAAAAAATCTGTTATCATCGAACGGTACCTTTCTCCATTGACCGTAACCCTGCGGCCTTCATCGTCCTTGAAGAAGTACGGCCCAATGATGCCGCCTGCCCATAAGCCGCACCAAACAGTGCATTTTTCGGGATGCATTGGTAGCTGCTAAATTGCCTCTGGCTGCTCTTCACTCCAAATACGGCAATTCTGCTTATTCACGTATCCATTTAGCCAAAAATGAGCCTCGTCGCTGAAACGGACGTAGCTTGCGAAACAAATTTTTCACAGAGCACGAATTTTGATAATAAATTTCAATAATTTGCAAACGTTGTTCAGGCGTAAGTCTATTCATGATGAATTGGCAAACAATACTGAATCGAAATGTCAAATGTTCGTGGAATTTGTCATGTGTAATCTGTCAAAAATATAAACGTCAAAAACCAAGTAGCAAAAAAATCAGTTATAAAATATTGAAAAATTATAACGCAATTTTGAAGCTATTACATATTAATATTTATGAACATACATATAAAATTAAAATTTGACTGGTTTTTGTAAAATCGATTTTTCAAAAAAAAAACTTTTATTTAATTTTTAAAAATCGAGAAACTTTTTTTTTGAAAATTTGAGTATTCAAATGCAATACATTACATATTATAGATTCCGCAGATAAATCTACGAAGTAGAGACACTGAAGCACCGGCAACGAGACCATGGATTAAACATTAATAATTTTAATCGGTCCATCCAATATTGAGAAAAGTGAACATATGAAAAAGGGTTCTATTGGAAGAACCATTAATAAGTATGGAAAATAAAACATTTTTATACTTAAAAGTAAAAAAGACTATTAATTTAAGATTAGGTAAATATATTTTTGATAAAAAATTCTTGGAGCCGTTTTCGAGAAATACATTTTTTAACGGATTTTTCCTACATTTGTATGGCAGGTGCCGTTGTTTTTTATTTTAAGAATATAGTTTTTAAAGATAATGTCAAAATACTGTGAAGTACGAAGTTTCGAAAAAAATCGCTTAAGTCATTTTCGAAATTTTGAGTTTGCCCAAAAGCTTTTTTTTTAATTTCAAGAAATTTTTTTTTGGAAAATTTTGGTTTACATGTGCTTAGACTTATTTTATATTACATATTTTTTTCCAAAAAAAATTACCAAAATGTTCCATTTCCCTTCATTGAAGAATGAATCATTTTTTTTTCTAAAAATCGTTTGAGCCGTTTTTGAGAAAAATAAGATTTTTGTTTTTTGCCAAACAGTATGGAAACTACTGTTATTTGTCATCCATAAAAAAAAATAAAACAATTGCGTGCATATTACTGAAAATACAATATGTACCAAGTTTAAAGCAAATTCATCCAACCGCTTAAGCTGCAGACTAGAGGACAGACAGACGGAATTACGGGACCCACTTTTGAGGTGTTCTCTATGATCGTAATAATATCATGTTTTAATGTTAGAATGTTTACTTGCGATTATAGGTACTATAAGACAAAGTTATGCATTGATAGCGAAGACGAAGACGAAGTCTGTCAGTCTGTCAGTCTGTCAGTCTGTCAGTCTGTCAGTCTGTCAGTCTGTCAGTCTGTCAGTCTGTCAGTCTGTCAGTCTGTCAGTCTGTCAGTCTGTCAGTCTGTCAGTCTGTCAGTCTGTCAGTCTGTCAGTCTGTCAGTCTGTCAGTCTGTCAGTCTGTCAGTCTGTCAGTCTGTCAGTCTGTCAGTCTGTCAGTCTGTCAGTCTGTCAGTCTGTCAGTCTGTCAGTCTGTCAGTCTGTCAGTCTGTCAGTCTGTCAGTCTGTCAGTCTGTCAGTCTGTCAGTCTGTCAGTCTGTCAGTCTGTCAGTCTGTCAGTCTGTCAGTCTGTCAGTCTGTCAGTCTGTCAGTCTGTCAGTCTGTCAGTCTGTCAGTCTGTCAGTCTGTCAGTCTGTCAGTCTGTCAGTCTGTCAGTCTGTCAGTCTGTCAGTCTGTCAGTCTGTCAGTCTGTCAGTCTGTCAGTCTGTCAGTCTGTCAGTCTGTCAGTCTGTCAGTCTGTCAGTCTGTCAGTCTGTCAGTCTGTCAGTCTGTCAGTCTGTCAGTCTGTCAGTCTGTCAGTCTGTCAGTCTGTCAGTCTGTCAGTCTGTCAGTCTGTCAGTCTGTCAGTCTGTCAGTCTGTCAGTCTGTCAGTCTGTCAGTCTGTCAGTCTGTCAGTCTGTCAGTCTGTCAGTCTGTCAGTCTGTCAGTCTGTCAGTCTGTCAGTCTGTCAGTCTGTCAGTCTGTCAGTCTGTCAGTCTGTCAGTCTGTCAGTCTGTCAGTCTGTCAGTCTGTCAGTCTGTCAGTCTGTCAGTCTGTCAGTCTGTCAGTCTGTCAGTCTGTCAGTCTGTCAGTCTGTCAGTCTGTCAGTCTCATCCCAATTTGGTATATATACAAGATTAAATAAAAAACGACTTTAAAAATATAATGGGTTATCCATTTTGCGGTTTCAAAAGTAAACGTAAATAAAACACATAAAATATTTTTTTCACGATATTTCTTTTTTGTTATTAGGTTTGAACATTGATATTATGTCTGAAACACTACATCATTTAAATGACCACAAGCATCGATTCTTTTGAGGTAATTTTCGACCACTTTTTGACACATATTGCGGTATCTCAGCCATAACTTGACGAATGTTGGTTTTCAAGTGCTCAAGAGGTCTTTAGCGTAGCCCCACAAAAAAAAAATTCCAGCGGTGTCAAATCGCATGATCTTGGTGGCCAGTTGATATCGCCACGACGAGAAATTACGCGGCCAGGAAATGTCTCTCACAATAAAGCCATATTCTCCATTGCCATTGTGTGGCATGTAGCACCGCCTTGTTGAAACCACATATTCTCCAAGTCGTATTCTTCAATAGCAGGCAAAGAAAGGTCGGTAATCATATGACCATAACGCTCCGAAATGACGGTGACAGTCGTTCCATAGTCGCTTTCGAAAAGTAAGGTCCAATCACACTTCCGGAGCAAAGAGCGCCCCAAACAGTGAGTTTTTGTAGATGTAATAGCCTCTCTTCAATTACTTGAGGATTCTCAGAACCCGAAATACGACAATTTTTTTTATTAACATACCCGCCGAGTGAGAAATGTGCTCGTCGCTGAAGAAAATTTTGTTCGAAAAATCGCCGTCCACCGCCTGTTGTTCAAGCACCCATTCCATTGTAATATATTTATGTAAACCATAATCTCCTCTTAAAGCACGATATGTGGCTGTGGCAGAATCACCATTTTTTGGTAGGTTTCAACAATTTGTATGCGTTGTGCGATAGTTAAGCGATCCATTTTCGTAAATGTCAGACTTTCAACTGAAAAAAAATTGGTTTAACAACTTAGTTTGACAGATGTCGAATTCCAGCCCTATACTTTTGAAACCCCAAAATGGATAACCGTTATTTAGATTTTTAATAGAAATCTTTTGCATACGATGTGATCGAACAAGTTCGTGCATTTTATTTTTATTTAAGACGACAAATATCAGTAACTCCCATACATTTTTTGTTGGACAAAAACAAAAATCTTATTTTTATCAAAAATGGCTCCAACGATTTTATAAAAAAAATTAGTTCATTAAGGAAGGGAAAAAGTACATTTCAATAATTTTTTTTTTGCGAAAAAAAATATTATTTTTAATACCTCTAGTAAAACATTTTTTTTTTGGTTTTCGATTTTGTGGGAAACAGTTAATTTGTTTTGCTTAAGGTATTTTTTACGGAGAAGCTCCTAGAAAGTTTAAACACTATTGTAAAAAAAAAATTTGGGAATTATTTTTTTTTTGAAAACTCAAAATTTTAAAAACGGCTCAATAGATTTTTCGAAACTTCGTATTTGGAAGTTTTTTGAATAGATAAAAAAAATTATTTTTCCAATAATTATTTTCCCAATAATATCTTGCGTATTTATTAACGGTATTAACGGTACTTCCCATAGAACCATATTTTCGACTTTCTCACTATTGGATGGCCCGATTCAAATTATTTTTTTTTATGCAAACGCTGCCTAAAAGTTTTAATAAAAGTGCCTACTCAAATTTTCCAAAAAAAAATCTCGAATTTAAAAAAAATAAATAATTTTTTTTTTGAAAAATCGATTTTTTTAAAATTTGAAAATTATTTATAAAAATAAGTATATTAATTTAATCTTCAAAATGGCGTTTCAAATTTTTTATCTAAGAATGTTTTTAAGATTTTACACGTAAAAAAATATTTCTTATTAAAAAACCGCTTCAACGATTTTTGAAATTTATTTTCAATATATTCTGATTTATCCAGAAATTCAAATTGAATCATTGTTTTTCCTCAAACTATAACAACTTAGCAATCAAAAAAGATTTTATAATGTAGTTATAATCCATTTATTTCTACCTAATTATGTTTCATTTTACGCATTTTTTCTCACGTCACTGAATATAACGGGTTCCCCATCTAACGTTTTCTGTTCAACTAATGCTGATTTCGTGAATGGTAACACTTAGGTCATGTCTGATTTGACAGATAATTAGTTTTATCCTTCCGCTGTACGAATATGGTTGTGTATATGCTTGAACGACGCTCGCTAAGTGGGCCTGCGATGGACTTAGAGAAGATGCCGATTTTTCCAAAAAAAATCATCTTTTCAGATGAAGCTCATTTTGATCTTGGCGGGTATGTAAACGCAAAATCGTCGCATTTGGGGCACAGAAAACCCGCACGCATACATTGAAAAGCCGATACACCCAAAACGAGTCACTGTTTGGTGCGGATTTTGGTCCAGAGGCATAATTCGAAAATGAGCACGGAGTGGCCGTTACAGTCAATGGCGATCGTTATCGGGCCATGTTGAACGAATTTTTGTTCACAAAAATTGAAGAGGAGGATATTGGCAATATTTGGTTTCAACAGAACGGCGCTACGTGCCACACAGCCGAAGCTACACTCGATGTTTTGCGCACATTTTCAAAAAAAAAAAGTTATTTGGAGGACCCGTTATATACATAAACCTGTACTAAGTAGGTCCTCATACATTTATATATACGAGTATATGCATCTGTAAAGATCACATAAATAGTATGTAAATTGCACCAAAGTTAAAAAGTTATATGCATACATCCTTCATTTTCATTATCATAAATTCATATTTACATACCTAGGTTCCATCCATGTGTGTAGATACATTTTTCCTCCCTACAAGTAACTTACATAATTAAAATCATAACCTGGATTTAAATATAAATTTGTAGGTACCTATGTAACTATTCCTTAAATCCCATTCGACAATTCATTATACTAAGAATCAAGATACATAGGATTTAAGCCTGCATAGCATAACTAGAATTCCTACCTACTAAACACCTCAATGGTTAGGTGCATTAAAGTTGTTAGCTACAAGAGCAAGTCCGTACGACTCAGTCCTGCATTTTATTTTATTTTGCACGAATCCATAACTTGCCTTATATAGTACATACATAATCGCAGGTAAAAATTAAGAAGTTATTCGTAAAAGAACTTAACGAAAGCTATTAGTTATATGTATGTACACAATAATGCGTTTGATTTACTATATGCGGTATTAGTAAAGTGCCTTTTCAAGTGCTTACAGCTGATAATGCCGTTTCAAATATTCTACATACCTACGCCATACATACCGGTGATACCACTAATTGTCAAGTTGACATTTGGAACTCGTAAGTCGAAACGTACAACAGGCTTATGTCGTTTAATTGAATAAAGAAAAAATGAGTAAAAATATGTATTGAAATAATCAAAAAAATCTAATTTTTGTAAGATAAAAATAATAAAAATTTCCTTAGGCGAATCAGTTGAAAACATTGTGAGATTACGCGTAAAAACTAAATAATTGTTGCATTCTTATAAAATAGT
Source organism: Philhelius pedissequus (assembly GCA_910595825.1). Taxonomy (NCBI): domain Eukaryota; kingdom Metazoa; phylum Arthropoda; class Insecta; order Diptera; family Syrphidae; genus Philhelius; species Philhelius pedissequus. The sequence goes on from OU343160.1 coordinate 265,416,190, forward strand.
AATGAAGTGATATAGACAAGAACGTGAAAACGGTTAGTTATTTAAATTTGGATTTGAATTAGTTTGCAAAGATTTGCAAGGAGCAAGTACAACTAAACTTTCTTAAAGCCTACATTAAGAACCATCATTTTTAAAATGCATACTTTTCTTCAGTAACTTTAACAGAAATTCTATACAAGCTATGGCTTCTGAAAGAACTGTTAAAATAGTCTTACAATCGTATTAGAAATTTCACTTGAACTTATAACGTGATTATAGCTGAGGTGTTCACTTTCTATTTAACCCCACAGGAAGACTAAGAGAAACCCGTTTGTTAAATAGTAGATTCGAAATGCCTTTATTGCAAATCATAATCTCATTTAAGGAAGAATAACTCAATTTCCGAAATGCCCTACACTTTGCTTTCACTCAATTAAAAAAAAACTTCCATTCACAGCCTATACACACCCAACTGCCAGAAACAGCTGTGTGACATTTTGAATGTGCTATTACGGATATTAAAACAATTTTTTTTTTTATTTCCTAAAATCGATTTATTTACCAAATTCAAGTTATTGTATTTTGAAAATTCGTTCCATTGATTTGGGGGCGAACAAACAAAAAAAACAACAAGTCACTCACTTTGATGCGAAATTCGATTCGTCAAAAATTATACAAGTCCCCCTGCCCAAACACAATCGTCCATCTTAAATAACATCTTCATTATCATCATCATCAACTGCCGACTTTATAATTGAAATTCAATAAATTGCTTCTTAAAAAAACATCAATTTAACAATAAAACCAAAATCTCATTGAATTTAAAAAAAAAAAAAAAAAAAAAAAAAATCAGTAAGAAAAATTTAGCATTGTCACAAATTGATTTCTTGTCACAGGCAGATTCCAATTTTGTTTTCTTCTTCTTCTGTTACTCCTGGAGGGAGTACCTGTGCTTCACACAGCTAACAAGTGAATATAGGGAATTTATGTATTTATTCTATTTGACTTAAAGTGTGTCATGCCATCCTAAACCACGTCTCCCAGAACACAGAAAACAGAACAAAACAAAACACCCTGCTAGGCAAATTCAATGAATTTGACTGACTGACGCTTATGCCCTTTTGGGCAGAATAACAACCTTTGACAGATAGCTCCTGTTGGATGCCGACAGAGCTCGGCATCAGTGGTGTTTCAGGCTCGTTCTGGGGTGGCTTCTTCCATTTGGACCACATCACAAAAAAAAAAAAAAATGTCTCCTTATATATTTTTAAAGCTCGACCCAAAATAACAAGCATTGTGATTGACAACTTAAGTACTGCCTTGCTTCCCGTGTTTCTCGCTTTTGGCGGCCGTGACTGACATTTATACAATTTTCCTAGGACATTCTAAGAATAGCAATCTCTGAGTTAAAAAATAAAAACATAAAAGTGAATAAAAAAAAATATTTCAAATGTCATGTAAAAGGGGCGATGTTTCCCTCGCCTAACGCAATTAATAATAATTTATCTCTTAAGCCCGCAGAGAGAACGGGTGTTACAAAAAAAAAAACCTGAAATGTACCTTTGGAGAAATGTTATGAAGGTGCCTTCATTACTGCAAACGAACCTAACAAGGCGCATAATTAATGGTTCGATGTTCATCAACAGTCGGCATGTTCCTGCCACACACTATACCTACACTATATACCCTGCAAACCCAACCCTGCATTATACCTATGAAATATTATCCACTTACACATTCAGTTACAAGGGTAAATAAGGGATAGGATATAGGAAAGTATAGGTTGTTAAGAGGAGGCAGCTTTGGAGCTTGGTAGATTTTCAGTTCAAGCGGAGCCATTCGTATCGTAGCGGAATTGGCTGATTTAGCTTACCCTTAAATTCAAGTTGAAATTTCCTTCCGGCCAGCATAATGTCAGGTAGAACATAATTTTGTTAGCGCCCATATAGTTGAGGATCCACAACGACCGGCATCGGCACCGGGGTTCCACCCCCGAAACAGGTAAATTAATTTGCATATCTGGCGGTCGTTAAAGGGTTGGTGCAAGTGCTGCGATTGTGGTTCTTTTTATAAAATATCACTCTCCTTACCGAACGGCAGAAGTGGGAGGGAGTGTGTACCCAGATATACATAAATGCTGTGCGTTGGTTTCATGGAACACGCTTGGAACGTGTCAGTTAGCACTTGATTCCCCGGTCGATATGATGTACAGTTAATATTTTGTGCACTTCGCCATCAGATGAAGCCGCTGACCTGGAACTCAAATCTATTGAGCTAAAGGGAATTTTATTTTAACGTTATAATTATAGCGAACTTAATTTACAGGGTGATTCCGGAGAGTGTAGCAAAGGGCTTGGAGTCTTTTCAGGGTTATATGCAAGAAAAAAATGGTCATGCATTATTTCCTTTCATTTTGGTTAAGACACGAACCTGCGTTTATTTTTTTGTTCTTTCCCTTTCTGTGCAAATGGATTCAGTCAAGGCACCGTTTTATTAGCTTTATTTTTATTGATCGCAAACGTTGTCATCCAATCGAAAGATGCTGTCGTATTTGAAAATCTCCACCAAAACAATTATAGCTATTCAGGTCTTGTTGACGTGAATTTCGTATATTTTAAGATGAAGGATGTTTTTTTTTTTAACTGTATGAGAAGTTTCGATTGATATTGTCTATGGTTTGACTGTTAAGAATGTCAAACACTATTCACATTTCTCTTCAGTAAAGTTAAGCAATTCATCATGAATCTTTTAACGCCGGAACAACGTTTCCAAATTGTGAAAATTTTCTTTGGAAAAATAAATCGGTTCGCCAAGTTCATAGAGCACTTCGTCCATTTACGGTCAAAATAACGATTGTTAAATGGCTTCGTCAAAAATTGCAAAAATTACAGCAAAATTGCCGGATATGGAGCGAAGGCATCCTTCAAATCTTCAAGCCATTAACGAATCATAAGAACGTCCATTCAGATTAACTTTTTGGTGCGGTTTACACGCTGGCGGCATCATCGGACCTTTACAATAAATTTATTGTTAAATCAAGTTGGTGGTAACTTTATTTCCATAAGTTATCCTGTTAACTTGAACCCTCGTTCGTGCAACTTAACGCCTCTTGACAACTTTTTCTTGGGACTATATAGATATTTCATTAATTTAAGCCAATAACTCTTGAAGTATTGCATAGGAATCTAATATCCAAGCCACCATTGAAGCCATATGGCCAGATTAATTGGAAAAAGTAGTCAAAAATGGACTATGTGACTCATTGCTGCGGCGGACACCATTTACTTGGTACTATAGGGCAGTTTGTACTTAGGAAAAATATCGCACTCGAGATTTTAGCATTACGATGATATACACCAACAAAGTGGATCCCGCAATTCGGTCCGTCTGCCTATGTTTCTTTCTAGGCCGCTCTACAAACTAAGCAGCTGAAACCATTTCCTTCAAGCTAGGTACTTAAGCGTTTCAGTTGCCTGGCTAAAGTTTGTTTAAATATTTGTTTGTAGCTCTGAAAATAACGGTACCTGCATTACAATGTTTTACGGCAAAATTGGCAAAATTCAATTATCTCGATCTAAATATTTATAAAGTAGGTTCTTCAAATTCTAAATGATACTGAATACCAAAATTTCGAAATTTTTTTTTTAAATTGAAAAGTCAATATTTCGAAAGTGGATGCAAACCTTTTTTAAGTTTATATTATTAAATACTTTAAATTGCCATACCAAATAAAAAATGTTTGTAAATAAAAAAAGGGTGTGTAAAACTTCCATAACTTGTAACAATTTTTTCTTTCATAATTGTAAGTCAACTACTACAACTTATATGTATTTAAATTTTATGCAAACCGGTCAACAAACAACGAAGTTGACAGTTTTTGATATCAGCCCAGTACTTACATAAATACATTTCCCATAACGACCCTATCTTCCAATTGTACAAACGTCAACGTCGCGTAGTTCGAACTTTGATTCATGGTTGAGCAATTTTACATTACATACATTATACTCCTCCGTATATATTATAAATCTACGAAGATACACTGCTGCACTGGCAACGATACCATCGAATTTGAAAATTACGAATATTAATTTAATACAATATACAAAATGTATGAGCATCAATAAAACAAATACAAAAAATTGCCATCAAATACACACAATACGCACTTATCTAATCTTATAAACAAAACGAAGCAACAAAAAAATTCCTCATCGAATACACACAATGTTTATGTTTACCTATTGTATTAGTCTATGCGAATCCACAACAAACCCACAATAAAAATTGAATCAACAGAAAAAAAAAAACAAAGAAACGAACAAAAATAAGAATTTCTCGTTGAATACACTCAATTCATGGTACCTACAGAATTAGAATCCTCAACACGTACCAACAAAAAAAAATCCTCAGCTAATACACACAATGCAGATCCATTCATATCTGCACACATCTAGGAAAATTCACAAAACGAACAAAAAATAAAATGTACGACTGGATCGCACGAACTTGCTCTTGTAGCTAACAACTTTAATGTAGCTATGACCATGGAGGTTAAGTTAGTTAGATGTAGTTATCCTTTGCAGGTTTAAGCCCTATATACGTTAGATTACCTTGATTCTTAGTACATAATTAATTGTCGAATGGATGATTCAAGGATTAGTTACGTAAGTACCTACAAATGTATATTTAAATCTAAGTTATGGATTTTAATAATGTAAGTTAGGAGAGTAAAATACCTCTACATACATATATAGACGCAACATAAGTATGTAAACATGTACATACTATAATGAAAATGACGAATGTAGGTGGGTAGGTAGCTATATGCATATAACTTTATAATTTAGGGGCAATTACAATATTGTGCATACATAAGATTCATGTGATTTTTAAAGACACATATGTATAAATAAATGTATCAGGGCCTAAATTGTGTTTAGTATTCAGCGACAACGCAAAAATTCGTAAAAAGGGAATAATAATATGGTAGAAATAAATGGATAATACACATAATTAAATGATTATATATTTTTTAGTGGTTATAGTTTGAGAGAAAACAAAGATGCAATTTGATAAATGGATAATATGGATAAATAAGAATATATCAAAAAAAATTCAAAAGTCGTTGGAGCGGTTTTTTAATAAATTAATTTTGTATGTATAAAATTTTGAAAACATATTTAGAAAAAAAAAAACTTGAAACGCCATTTTGAAGATATTATTAATATACATATAAAATTCAAATTAAAAAAAAAATTCTGTGACTGGTTTTTGAATAATTGGTTTTTCAAAAAAAAAAAAAATTGTTTGATTTTTAAAAATCGAAAAACTTTTGTTTTTGAAAAGTTGAGTATGCAGTTTTGTTAACAATTTTAGGGAGCGTTCGTACAAAAAAAATATTTTAATCGGTTAATCCAATATTGAGAAAGTTCCTGCGTAAAAACTTTCAAAAAAATCAAACCAACCGTTTCCCAGAAAATCGTTAACCAAAAAAATGGTTGTACTAGAGGTACCAAAACTAACAATTTTTTTTTCAAAAAAAAAAAAATATCAAAAGGTACCCTTTCCCTTCATTAATGAACTGATTTTTGTTTATAAAAATCGTAGGAGCCGTTTTTGAGAAAAATAAGATTTTTCTTTTTGGCCAAAAAAAATCTATGGGAGCTACTGTTATTTGTCGTCTTAAAAAAAATGAAAACAAACGTCTGGGCATATTACCGAAAAACCAATATGTACCAAGTTTGAAGCAAATTCATCCAACCGTTTAGGCTGCAGACTCGAGGACAGGCGGACAGACAAACAGACGGAATTTGGGGAGCCACATTTTTGGTGTTCTCTATGATCGTAATGTCATGTTTGATTGTTATACATTTTTTTTTTATTTTTACGAATACATAACATGACTTATAGTACATATAATCGCAAGTAAAAATCCAAATAATACTTCCAACAATAACATATCGTATGTTCATATGATATGTGATATCTGTGGTCGGTTTGACAGCACTATAGAAATTTTCTTATCCCCAACACCCCTTAAAAAATTAAGTGAAATTTGACTTTAAAAATAATATGCATTTTGCCGTTTCTACTAAGACTCTTGTGCTTACGATATGATCGAGCAAGTACGTGAGATCCAGTCGTGCATTTAATTTTCCTTGCACCAACTTATCTTTCAAGTGTCAGTTTATAGGGATTTTTTGATTTTTTTTGGAATCACCCTGTAATTTTAAGTTTTGTTATTTTTTTTTTCAACATTCTTTTTAAATGATTAATATTTTTGTGAATTATGATCGAAAAATTGTTTTTAATTTAAGTAATTATGGTTTTAAGTGTTTTTTGAATATGCAATAAATAAAATGTATTATGAAATATTTTTTAAAAACAATGTTAAGAGGTTTTAATGGGCAAATATAATTATAATCAATAGCTAGACAAGAGGTATAAGGTACTTATACTTGTAGGCATACTACGTGTGTTTATTGAGAAGTGGCATTTCAATAAGTTATCGATTACTTACACTGAACGTGAAATTATTATGGAAGTAACTACAAAAATGGTTGTTGGCATGTGCGGTTTATGCTAGACTGTAGGACCATCCTATAACACTGTTAAATGATTGTTCAATGTGCTGGCACTTCACTAGCTGACGTGCATTCGAGAGACCGATGACCATGATGCATCGGTAGGGCTCAGTTTAAATGATGGCCTAAGTAATATTGACCTTGAGGCCACCGGTATCATAGACTTTGTGGTGTTTTTCAATATAAGATACACAATATATACACTTGTTACTACTCGTAATTAACTGCACTGTATGTAAGTTATAAACATATCAAGTTACATGTTACTTTCAGTATATTATTTTTATTTTTAAATTGTTGATTCGATAAATAGGTTTTAGTAATAGTTAGTCTAGTTTTATATTAATAATATATTGTTTTGTTATTACTAAGAAATGTGTATTTCTTATCAAAGATACCATAATTTGGCGATGAGTAAAGAAAATTTGACAAAGATTTCAGCATTCAATACGTAAGAATCATTTTAAAAATCAATTTTCAAATTCTTGGGCAAAATTGATGCCAAACAGCTTCAACAAATTCTGAAAGCTTTGCAAGCCCAACAAAAGGTGATTACAGAAATTGTTGCACAATTGCAAGTACCTTCAACTCATTCAAATATTCATAATTTGAAAATTACGATGCCGAAAAATTAAAATTTTCAAATTACCTGGAACGTTTCAAAAACGTTTGCAACATGAAAATGTTACGGAGAAAGCCAAGAAAGCTCAAATATTATATTTTTCTATAGGTTCTCTGCACTACAATTACCTAGCTGCATTTCTTGGTCCAGAAAAGCCTGTCAAAAACTTACAACTACAGGACCCTATCAGTAATTTCAAGAAGATGTTGATTCGGAAGAAAAATGTAGTGGTTTATCAACATTATTTCCTTAGCGACTTTCAAAAATAAAATTAGAACGTTGCAGATTTTGTTTCCTTGTTACAGAGAGACATTGTTGATTGTAAATTCAGTGTTATGTGTCATTGCAAGAAAACTATATCCGTGTCTGAGATTCTTTTACGCGCTTAAAACCTCTGTGGCATGAGAGATGATTGGCTACGTGAGCAAATATTGTAGTCAGACAAGGCAACATTTGGCGATATTCTTCTCAAAGGAACTGCTCTCAAAGCTTCCAGATGGTCACGATGCTCTGTAAGGTAGACAATGGATAAGAGGTCTCGGTATCAAAGTCGAGAAAATTGATACAAATACGTCAAACCCGTCACCTACTTTTCAAATTCAACACAACTGGTCAATTGATGACATTTTTAAACTATTTTCTCCCATTTTTGAAGGGAAGGTGTTGTGTACCAGATTTTCAAGTTTCATATCAACTCAGGAAAGGTACCAAGCCAATTTTTACCCGAGAAAAAAATTTGCCATATGCCCTACATTCTACAAGAACGAGTCGAAAAAGAACTCAACTCACTCGAAAAAGACGGAATTATTACGCTAGTTTCAGCAAGTGATTGTAGATCTCCACTGGTAGTCATACCAAAACCGGAGGGCGGCGTACGTTTATGTGTCGATTATAAGTGTGGTGTTAATGAATGCCTAGTATTATCAAAGATACAATAGACTTATTTTCTTTTCTGGTTTTTTTTGTATATATTGCCATAACGGGTAATGAGGTCTACTAAAAATATGCTTGTGTATGTAACCTAATGTTATATGGTATTAGTCACTCAACAATTCCAGATCAAAGTTTGTGTATACCAATTTAGCGTTTTGAGTTCTTTATTACACTTCATTGTTATATGGTTGAGGACCGCACATAAAATATATATTCTTTGCGTACGATGGAATAGAGCCACTATCGTCAGGATTTTTCTTCCTTGCAGCGGTCATACTTGATGTACATTTTTGGGAATGAAGTAGGTCCCTTAACCAAAAAATACCATCACTTAAGCTGAAAAGAATTGTTCTTCCAGTTCAGCGTTTATATTTTTGAAGTGATAACTCCTTATGGGAGGGTAAACCGAGTCGTTACGTAACGCGTTACATTCGATAAGTATTCTCACACATATCAACTAAATGAATTTTATCTTTTTATGCAGTGGACCTATAAATCTGAAATTTTCAGGAAGAGATAATAACCGTGTTTTATTGGGAAATTTAATTTATCCACTGTAAGTTTATCGGTCGTAGCATTTTACATACAAATCGCTACGGTCGATAAAATGCTAAAGTAGAAGATACGGTGGATGGCTGTTTGCCGTTTATTCAAGTCTCGAATTTGATTTTGTTAGTATTGTTGGTACGATTGATAATTGGATTGAATCTCGATGGATGTGTTCATGGAGTGTTATAATTATTAATTTCATTCGTAAGACAAATCGATCTTTTTGATTCTTTTTTTATAGTTGGCCAGTTTATATTTCTAAAATCTTTGATAACTCCATTTTTTAATAAATTATAAGCTGTTCTTCTGAAAAGTTTCTTACTTTTAGTATTAAAATATGTATTCTTTGGTCTAAAATTCCACATATATTTGCAATTTTGCATATACATAATGTCACTTAACCAATTTTAACAAATTTCGATTTCCATTTTGAAAAAAAAAACAATCAATATCCTTTGAATGAATTCCGTTTTACCTTTATTTTTGACTAACTAAGACCAATATTCGTTTGTATTAAATTTTTATTGATTGTTATAAATAAACGGAGTTTGGTGAAAAAAATCATCTTTTTATTTACGAGTAGATCTACAAAAAAGCAATTTGAGAACACAATCCGCATTGGGTGTAACTGCGCTATAGAGGAACTGCTCGACACTGCGCCGCAAAATATTTATTCTTATGAAATTCTATGAGCTATAAGGATAGGCGCGCACATATATGCAACTTTTAGTTTTGCAACAGTTTGTTTGTTAAAGTGAATACCATGGGCTTATATGAGAGTGCGCGCACATGCAAAAACTATTCAGTCTGCGATTCGAACAACTTAAAAGTTTGTGATTTGGCACAAATCGAACGATCACCCCAAATGAGTTCATGCTGTTTGTATCACACAGAACTATAATCCCAGCAAACATTTTAATTCAGAAATGAACGATAATTAATTCATAAAAGTGAAGAAACCGGCCGAAAAAGAATTCACTTTTTATGCAATTTGAATCCTTTTACCTGGGCTCTTAGACACCAATTTGAATCATTGTAATGATTCATTTATGATCTGAAAATTCGTCATTTAAATGAACGTATACAAGAGCTCCATATATTCATTTAAATGATTAATGCCTGAAACTTTTCTAAATCATAAAAATAATTCCAATAAAATTCAATTAAGTGAAGGATTTCTAAGTATATACCTTCACTTTAATTAATCGAACAGGAATCATTTTTGCGATTCAGAAAAGGTTCAGGAATTAATCATTTAAAGGAATATATGGAACGGTTATATACGTTGATTTAATTGCAGAATTTTCAGATCATGAATGAACCATTAAAATGATTCAAATCGGTGTCTAAGATCCCTGGTAAAAGGATTCAAATTGCATCATAAGTGAATTCAATATTTCTGTGCCATGGATGATTGAATATTTCATCGGGGATACTCTGGAACATTTTTTTATTTGCCTCTTGTTTGGCTTTTATATCTTCCAGGACTTCTTAATTGTTACACGATGCTATAATTAAAGAAATTATTTTTATATTTCTAATAAAATTTAACACCATTTATTACATACCTTTATGTTTTATCATTTGCTTTTTTATATATATTTTTTGTTAAGTAAGTAGGTACCCATTTACTATTAAAACACAAGCTGATGGTTATATACCTATCTAAACCGATCTTTCGAAAAACTTTTCCGAACTGATAATCGACTATGCAAACGAAACTTTTGTCATTACAATGACCCGTCATAATTACCTCTTGTTTAAAAGAAAAATAAAAGGATGAACAAAAAAGGATCTCCATATGAAGAATCCAGGAGTGTTGTTTTTTTTGACACAGAATACATATCTCTTTGTGTCTCTCTGGTAAGAATTTGTAGGATATTTGTTTATATTCATAATTCATTAAAAAACTGAAGGTTTCCTGAGTATTATTCTTCGTTTTTGGTGATTAGAATCTGAACCTTCAGATAAATGTTTGCTGGGATGTAACTGCGCGCACATTAAATCAAAATATTGTCTGTGTGGTTTGTTCGTTTCGGAAAAATTGCATGTGCGCGCCTAGCCTAAGCACACTAAGCGGCAACTGAACTTTACAAAATGTGCATTTTCTTCACTGTTTAATGGACTTTTGGCAATGAACGGTATTGGCTTCACTACATGGATTTCGACTGGGCGTACATTTTTGTGATCCCATTGTTTTTTTTTTTGGACATGTGCATGGAAATGGCAAACCAAATGTTAACTATTTGTTCCTTACTCCGCGTATGTTTAGTGCAGCCTGATGAGTGAATATTGAATTGAAAGCAAAACATACTCAGAAAATAAATTTGTAAATTAGCTTGAAAAATAAAATTCTTAGCTATCGATCTACTCAGAAAATAAATAAGAGCATGAAATATAAGGAGGAAATGTAAGGGAAGTGAACAATTTTAACTATGTTTTAGTGTGCTTTTAAAACCAAGAAACATTAAAATGAAACAAGCAAATCACCAACAATTTTGTTTCCTTGTGTGAAAGGCATAGACGATTTTTAAACTAAAACAAAAATTGCCCTGTGTAAAAAGGGACTTGACCATAGTCTATGAACAAACCCATTCACTTATCATTTCCTTTCTATTAGTGCAAAATGAATGTTCGAATTTAAAATTGCAAATGAAGAAAAAATGAAAACAAGAAATAGGTTTGAAACATAAATTAAACATTGGTAGGTTTTTCTACTTTCCATTTTATATGAATAAAAGCCAATTATTGTTCATAATTTTGATATTTTTTTAATTTTACTTTGCACAAGACTCTTTCATTACTTGTGACTGCTGTGCAGGGATACCATTTTTACAAAAATAAAAAGCTACGGTCCATGCTACGGTCGATGCGTTTTTTTGGGAAATACGAGTAGTTACGGTACAATGGATAGAATCCCAATAAAACACAGCTAATATAATAGAGCATATTGACTTGAATGTTTGGTAAAAAAAATTGGAATGTAAGAGAAAACTGTAATATTGAGAAGATTACACATACCAGTCAATTACTTACAATATGACCATTATTTTGAGGTATCAAACTCTATGAGCTATACCAGCTTTGCAATCCTATTTTCAAAACAGAAGAAAAACATTCAAAATTGCTGCTTAGTTCGACTCCTATCATCTATGTTCATCAGTGTAGAAGAACAGTTATGTTTGAAAATTCATTAGGAAGAAAAGATTTGGTGGCTCGTGGCTGTTTTCAGCTTATATTGTCAGTTCTAGTTTTTCAATCTTTAAGGCTAAGGTCTTATAATTGGGGCTTTATGTCGGTATAAAAATAATAAGAATGGCGCAAAATTTTAAACAACCCATTGTTTATGGCTTAACATTTTACTAGTTAGCAATTTCCTAAGGGCTTATTGATTGATTAAGTATTTCAAAATTTTTAAATCTTTTATAAACTAGTAAATTGCTAACTAAGCAAAAAGCTGAGCTTTGATGAACACAATTATTGTTGGTATGCGTTGTAAATTAATTATATGTTGATAAAAACCCAAAATGTGCTCTAAAAAGGTATTAGTTATTTCTATTTTCATCATTTTAACTTCATTATTTACAAAAAAAAAAAAAAACAACAAAAAAATTGTCCACCAGCAGGGCTCGAACTTGGGCACCCCACGTGCAAGGCTGATATGCTATCAGATTCCATAATGGATTTAGCAAATTGCTAAAAGTTAAAGTAGCCATTCCGTGATCTTAACTTTAGTAAATTGTTAAAATCGTTTAAAATTAGCTCAATCATCTTTTTAGCTTAGTAAATTGCTAAAAGTGGCTTCAAAATTTTACTAAATCGTTTAAAATTTTGCGCCAATGTGTCTTATAATAAATATATCTTAGAAAGCTTAAGAGACAACATTTATTCGATTTTTATTCGTTTTTTGACATTCTTAATGTAAAAGTTGATGAAAAATTTCAACATTTTTAAAACAGTATTTCACAAAGTTATACCCTAGTTATGTATGTGCTAGGGTATAACTTTTCAACAAATGCATCATAAAAGACGTAAGGAGGTCGTTTTCAAGTAATGTATACCCCAAATGTGTCAATTAAATTAAAGCAACATTAAGTTATTGAAGGTCAAGACGTTATCTTATGTATATTGTGCATACGCACATATATATGTATGTAATTGTTTAGATCTTTACAAATAGAGTTGGTATCTTCAATATGATGGGTAGGTTATCTAACATATATAAACACATCTGTACATAATAATATGTAGGAAAGAGATTAATTTCAAAATTAATCAAATTACTGAAGAACTTTTGAAGCTTTTCTCATGTTAAACGATTTCAATTTTGAATAATTCAACTTAGATTAGTTTAAGTTATCACTTCTGTCGTCTCGGGCGTCCCGAGAGGCACATGTTTTTTTTATTTGCGCGCACTAAAGGGGTATGACTACCATTGAAATCTTGAAACATTGTGCCAACGATTAAGTAAATGGGATAATATTAGACACGAGATACCGAAGCACGTTGGTTTTAAATGTATGAATATAGCAATGTAATGGAAAAATTGTTCTGGATAAAGCTTTCCACATTAATGTAGTTTGGCCAAAGAATGAATCTCTATATCTGACCGTACGTCCGAAGTTTGGATCAAGGTTGAACTGGGGTCACAGGCACATAGTTAAACTAGCTATTTCTCTAGAACATTGTCTATACAAATAAAGATATAACAATGAAATGCATGAAACGAAGGTGTTCGAGGGGTGCAATTGTATCCCTTATTAAGGTGTTTTTTTTATAAATATAATAGAATTCTATATACTACTGAAATTATTCAGGCAAGTAGAAGATTTAATATTATATTTAATTTGACTTGTTGAATTATTGATTCAAAACTGCTTTTACCGTCCTTTAGTCCACAAAATTTACGTTTCGTCCCGGCGATCTCACTTTGACCCATCCACATTATTAACTATGTCTGGCCTAGGACAAAATCTTCCAATTTTAATGATTAAGATTTTAATCTTATTTTTTTTTTCACATTGTTTTTTGTCGAAGAATCCATGTAAGTTGAACTGAACTTAACGTATTGGTAAGGCGCTCACTAGCCTACTGATGAGTCCAAGTGAGATCGCCGGGACGAAACGCAAATTTTGTGGACTAAAGGCCGTTAAAACCGATTGTGTCCTTATTGTTTCGTCACCTATTATATTTTATTGTCTTTTTTGGATTCTGCCCAAGAGACTTAAATGAGTTATAGGAGGACTTGCCCAGATGAAAATTATTGTACTCAAGCTTTGGAGGAATGTAGACTTTGTGGATTACAGCCAGATCAGAAGGGGAGAAATATTTCTTCGTCTAAGCAAACCCAGATATTTTCCAGTATTTTAAGCGACATCCCAAATGTGTTCATTCATTCCACAAAATGTGGTCGGTTAGGCACATACTGAGAAACGAAAGTTTTTCGGTTCGGTTTCCTCAATGAAATCGTCCCTCATGGCCAACGGCATTGGCGGATGGTCTCGCTTAGACGACCGGAGACAGCATTGAATTTTTGAAGCAATACATTCAACACGGTTTTTTGATCCCCATTGGGCAGTGCTGTCGCGAACAAAATTTATCATTCATTTATGACTTACCATTTATGGACATGGGTGTGAATCTTAAAACCAATATGAAAAGCTGGGGGTATTGTCAGCAAAACAATATATTCGATTAGAAGTTTCTGACAAGAGATCATTAAATGAAAATGAGAAATAGAGTCGGAGACAGAACGGAGCCCGGGGGACACCATCAGCATTTATTTTATGAACATTGGTCTTGAAACCGTCCAATACAACTTGTATTTGGCCGCCTGAAAGGTAATTTCTAATCCAACAAAGAAGAAATTCATCGATACCACACGCACGAATTTTCGATAATGCCAAGCTCTGTCAAATTCTTTTGAAATATCAAGCTCAACAATCTAACTGTCTCCAAAATTGTGTAAAGATTTTGCCCACTGTTCGGTGGGATATACCATTAGATCACAAGTAGATCTAGGCGCCGGGACATAACTCCTTTTTTTTGGACTTATGTTCCATTTGACATGTCTTGTTTGAGGCAAATATGGTATCTAACTATTACAAGCTGAAAGTTTTCCTAATCCTAATGCCAGTTAGAAGAAATTCAGATAATATTAAAAATATGTTTAAACGGTTTTTTTCTTGGCTTGATGGCTTACCGTCAGGGCTGCCATATGTCATGAGCTAAGAGCTCTTAAAAGCTAAAATCGCCTGCATCACCAGAAGAAATTATAAATTTTCGAAATAAAAAAAAATAAAATTAAATTGGGACATAATACCAACAATTATATCCCGGGCAGTAATGTCCCTGCGCCGTGGATATATGAGAGCCATAATGCCGGTCATTAAAGAAGCTTTCAAGATTCGTTCTTTTAAGGACAGGCCAGTAGACTAGGAAAGATGAAAAAGCTTACGCAGTTAGTGATTTTGCCAGCGTTAAAGAACACCTCTTCAGAACAATTGGGGACATACTACATGGACCAGCTGTTTTGTGTATGTCTAGATCTTGAAAAACTCTGGCAACTGTACGCTAAGGAAGAAAGATACTTCCCATATAACTGTTAACGTTCTAAAGAAGAGGTGAAGTCATTATACTTTGTGCAAGCGTAGAATTGCCAACAAAATGCACTGCTAGAAAATTTGCTTCTTGGGAGCTTACCACAGGAATGTCATATGAATCGATCAATGGAGCCGACGAGGAGTTGGAGTGAGTTCGGTACGTTTCTTACAAATGACCAACAATTCTTACTACCTTTGTGGCATTGTAGTATTTGTTGCCTTAATTTTGGCTCTTGGAAGCATTTGGTTCTTTGTGACTGTTCAGGTCTATCTAGCCTGTTTCAACTTAATCCTCTTTTCCTCAACTTATTACATTATAAACTTACCTCTCAAAACCTGATAGCCTCTTTACAGCTCAAATCGAACCATGAGTTTTGTTTTGGTTTGATGCTTTTGGTTCTAGTCTGCATAAAAGCTTTCATCCCTTTAAGAATTATGTATGTATCATACTCATACCAGCGCTGAATTCAACGTCAGTATCGAGGAAGCATAGTGACCTGATAAAAATCCTACAGAAATTATTCTGACCGTCCCAGTTGGTTCTCTCGTATTGCCATACGGTTAGTATTTGTGAGCTATTTGTGAGATTCAAAATGTTATAACAAAACATTAGAGTATTATTATTAGAACTGAGAACTTAGCGACAAAGCTTGATCGATTGGAAAAAAAAAAGATCTTAGAAAGGAAATTGTGGAATTTTTTATTGGGGGAGACGGGTACCTACTTGTAAGTGTACTCTTTTTTCAGAGGTTTAGCTACATATATCACCAAGCCCAAATATAACGTTGATTTGGCTCCTTCGCATTGCACCTGCAGATGGATATTTAAAAACACTTTCAAAGTGTTTAATGAAAATGTTTAAGGGGAGCACCATTCACCACTACTGTGGAACACATATATGTACTTTGTATTTGTTGGATATCCAATGTATACGCTGAGAACAAACACAATTTAAAAAAATAAATATTTCATGCAAAAGAATATACATATTTCATAATCATAAAAAACCACCTAACTATCTACCTATATATATGTATGTCTACTCTAAATAGCTTCATTGAAAAATAAACTTCTGATCCAGAGTAATTAAATACGAGAGAGCACTTTTATAATCGTTCTTCATCATCATGGTTTTATCAAACTCAAACGCAAGGATAAAACTACAAAACTCTATCACCCCTGTGTCAGTTTATAGTGAACATACACTCACTTTATTCGTACATACCATAATGTCCTTCAAATAGAAATAACAACTGCACTTAACCCCTTTTCAAACTGAAAAGCTAATGAATGCCAACGTTATTTTATGACCCATCACAATTTACCATCAACAAAACTGGAGCACCTTTCAGAAACTGAAACTATCTATCCAACGTGATAGACATTTAAATTGCACTGACCCGGCTCTCCTTGCTTATTCCAATGCATCATCAGCACAGGGACATCCGGACGAAAAATGAAAAAAAAAAAAATGTATAAAACGAGTAGGATGTCTGGGGGATAGGGTGGGTGTGTTTGAAATCACTTATCCTTTGCAATAAATAATATAAACCAAACGCAAACACTGAGTTATAAAAGCTTGGCCTCAGCCAACAGTGTTCTGGATTGGTTGCTTTTGCTACCTCTCCATAGCAAGGACTACAAGTCAACACCGAAGCAAATCCAATAGTACCAACCTGGCTACACCTCTTCCCCTTCGCAAGTAAGACCGAGTGTTGCAGGTGGATATGTTCTGCTGCTAGTTATCGCAATCAAAAGGAAACACGCAGCGTTCTTTACAAAAACCAATTACGCCATCGATGTCCCGAATTACCGGAATGTCCTTTCAATGCTGGTCGCTATCCTTGGAAATACCCCAATAACGACCAACCCACCACCACCAACATCACCATCAATAATACCATCACCACCGCCACCAACATCAACCTTAAGCCTTAATGCTATTGAAAAATAAATCTTTGAAAAAAGGATGCCCAACGAAAACACGCAAAACTGAATAGCACTAGAAGAATGCTAAATAAAGTGAAAAGCAATCCTGGAAATCAAACTCGCAAGCAATTATCAACGAGCATTGTGATTGCGAGTGTGACTATAAAATTCATTTGAAATGTGGTGAACCCTAGCTAAATGTTTTGTTGTCAAAAAAATGATCATTTAAAAATGTTTGTACTGGATCCTGGATATTGATTAAGTTCGTTTTTTTTTTTTTTTTTTTTTTGTGAAACACTATGAAATACCACAGCAATACAATCCTTCAACGAAATGTTCGAACCCGAGACTGGTAGGTAACTAGGAACGAGATTTTAAAAATTATTAAGCAATAAAAACACAGGCATCCAGTTCTGACCCGAAACCTAAACGGACGAATAGGTTAATATACATATTAGTCTTCAACGATTGAAGATACTTTCTTCAAAATTTTGGATCAAGTTAAATATCAGGGTGTAATCATTGGACTCAAGCTCAAAAATTGTCAAATGGATGTATTATACGTACATTGTAAGACCAATTCTTAAATGGAGCAATGTTGTTTGGTGAAATGTGATTGTAAAAGCTGTAAGCCTTGAAGTTTTACCAAAATTACAAAATTAGTTGACTTTGACTTGTTTATGCAGACTTATTTACTCAGATTTTAACAAAACACAGATCTAGTCCAAATGGCTCCCGGAAATTATGCCAGAGGAAATTAGGTACGCCAAAAAAATTCTGACAAGATTTTCTGATAACCTTTCCCAAATTTCTGGCCTTTTTTCCAAAAAAAAATTCTGGCCATTTTTCCAAAAAAAAATCTGGCGCTTCTCCAATTTCCCAAAATAAAAAAATCATTTTTCAAACACAAAATAGATGATACAAATTTCAAAATTTGTCATGTGGCCTTGTTTGAAAATACCTTAAAACATTTTATGGCCCCTTTTCCAAAACGTTATTTGGAAATTAGGCAAGAATATACAAATTTTCTTGCTTAATTTCCATTTTGCTTTAGACAGTCAGTTTGTTAGTCTGTCAGTCTGTCAGTCTGTCAGTCTGTCAGTCTGTCAGTCTGTCAGTCTGTCAGTCTGTCAGTCTGTCAGTCTGTCAGTATGTCAGTCTGTCAGTCTGTCAGTCTGTCAGTCTGTCAGTCTGTCAGTCTGTCAGTCTGTCAGTCTGTCAGTCTGTCAGTCTGTCAGTCTGTCAGTCTGTCAGTCTGTCAGTCTGTCAGTCTGTCAGTCTGTCAGTCTGTCAGTCTGTCAGTCTGTCAGTCTGTCAGTCTGTCAGTCTGTCAGTCTGTCAGTCTGTCAGTCTGTCAGTCTGTCAGTCTGTCAGTCTGTCAGTCTGTCAGTCTGTCAGTCTGTCAGTCTGTCAGTCTGTCAGTCTGTCAGTCTGTCAGTCTGTCAGTCTGTCAGTCTGTCAGTCTGTCAGTCTGTCAGTCTGTCAGTCTGTCAGTCTGTCAGTCTGTCAGTCTGTCAGTCTGTCAGTCTGTCAGTCTGTCAGTCTGTCAGTCTGTCAGTCTGTCAGTCTGTCAGTCTGTCAGTCTGTCAGTCTGTCAGTCTGTCAGTCTGTCAGTCTGTCAGTCTGTCAGTCTGTCAGTCTGTCAGTCTGTCAGTCTGTCAGTCTGTCAGTCTGTCAGTCTGTCAGTCTGTCAGTCTGTCAGTCTGTCAGTCTGTCAGTCTGTCAGTCTGTCAGTCTGTCAGTCTGTCAGTCTGTCAGTCTGTCAGTCTGTCAGTCTGTCAGTCTGTCAGTCTGTCAGTCTGTCAGTCTGTCAGTCTGTCAGTCTGTCAGTCTGTCAGTCTGTCAGTCTGTCAGTCTGTCAGTCTGTCAGTCTGTCAGTCTGTCAGTCTGTCAGTCTGTCAGTCTGTCAGTCTGTCAGTCTGTCAGTCTGTCAGTCTGTCAGTCTGTCAGTCTGTCAGTCTGTCAGTCTGTCAGTCTGTCAGTCTGTCAGTCTGTCAGTCTGTCAGTCTGTCAGTCTGTCAGTCTGTCAGTCTGTCAGTCTGTCAGTCTGTCAGTCTGTCAGTCTGTCAGTCTGTCAGTCTGTCAGTCTGTCAGTCTGTCAGTCTGTCAGTCTGTCAGTCTGTCAGTCTGTCAGTCTGTCAGTCTGTCAGTCTGTCAGTCTGTCAGTCTGTCAGTCTGTCAGTCTGTCAGTCTGTCAGTCTGTCAGTCTGTCAGTCTGTCAGTCTGTCAGTCTGTCAGTCTGTCAGTCTGTCAGTCTGTCAGTCTGTCAGTCTGTCAGTCTGTCAGTCTGTCAGTCTGTCAGTCTGTCAGTCTGTCAGTCTGTCAGTCTGTCAGTCTGTCAGTCTGTCAGTCTGTCAGTCTGTCAGTCTGTCAGTCTGTCAGTCTGTCAGTCTGTCAGTCTGTCAGTCTGTCAGTCTGTCAGTCTGTCAGTCTGTCAGTCTGTCAGTCTGTCAGTCTGTCAGTCTGTCAGTCTGTCAGTCTGTCAGTCTGTCAGTCTGTCAGTCTGTCAGTCTGTCAGTCTGTCAGTCTGTCAGTCTGTCAGTCTGTCAGTCTGTCAGTCTGTCAGTCTGTCAGTCTGTCAGTCTGTCAGTCTGTCAGTCTGTCAGTCTGTCAGTCTGTCAGTCTGTCAGTCTGTCAGTCTGTCAGTCTGTCAGTCTGTCAGTCTGTCAGTCTGTCAGTCTGTCAGTCTGTCAGTCTGTCAGTCTGTCAGTCTGTCAGTCTGTCAGTCTGTCAGTCTGTCAGTCTGTCAGTCTGTCAGTCTGTCAGTCTGTCAGTCTGTCAGTCTGTCAGTCTGTCAGTCTGTCAGTCTGTCAGTCTGTCAGTCTGTCAGTCTGTCAGTCTGTCAGTCTGTCAGTCTGTCAGTCTGTCAGTCTGTCAGTCTGTCAGTCTGTCAGTCTGTCAGTCTGTCAGTCTGTCAGTCTGTCAGTCTGTCAGTCTGTCAGTCTGTCAGTCTGTCAGTCTGTCAGTCTGTCAGTCTGTCAGTCTGTCAGTCTGTCAGTCTGTCAGTCTGTCAGTCTGTCAGTCTGTCAGTCTGTCAGTCTGTCAGTCTGTCAGTCTGTCAGTCTGTCAGTCTGTCAGTCTGTCAGTCTGTCAGTCTGTCAGTCTGTCAGTCTGTCAGTCTGTCAGTCTGTCAGTCTGTCAGTCTGTCAGTCTGTCAGTCTGTCAGTCTGTCAGTCTGTCAGTCTGTCAGTCTGTCAGTCTGTCAGTCTGTCAGTCTGTCAGTCTGTCAGTCTGTCAGTCTGTCAGTCTGTCAGTCTGTCAGTCTGTCAGTCTGTCAGTCTGTCAGTCTGTCAGTCTGTCAGTCTGTCAGTCTGTCAGTCTGTCAGTCTGTCAGTCTGTCAGTCTGTCAGTCTGTCAGTCTGTCAGTCTGTCAGTCTGTCAGTCTGTCAGTCTGTCAGTCTGTCAGTCTGTCAGTCTGTCAGTCTGTCAGTCTGTCAGTCTGTCAGTCTGTCAGTCTGTCAGTCTGTCAGTCTGTCAGTCTGTCAGTCTGTCAGTCTGTCAGTCTGTCAGTCTGTCAGTCTGTCAGTCTGTCAGTCTGTCAGTCTGTCAGTCTGTCAGTCTGTCAGTCTGTCAGTCTGTCAGTCTGTCAGTCTGTCAGTCTGTCAGTCTGTCAGTCTGTCAGTCTGTCAGTCTGTCAGTCTGTCAGTCTGTCAGTCTGTCAGTCTGTCAGTCTGTCAGTCTGTCAGTCTGTCAGTCTGTCAGTCTGTCAGTCTGTCAGTCTGTCAGTCTGTCAGTCTGTCAGTCTGTCAGTCTGTCAGTCTGTCAGTCTGTCAGTCTGTCAGTCTGTCAGTCTGTCAGTCTGTCAGTCTGTCAGTCTGTCAGTCTGTCAGTCTGTCAGTCTGTCAGTCTGTCAGTCTGTCAGTCTGTCAGTCTGTCAGTCTGTCAGTCTGTCAGTCTGTCAGTCTGTCAGTCTGTCAGTCTGTCAGTCTGTCAGTCTGTCAGTCTGTCAGTCTGTCAGTCTGTCAGTCTGTCAGTCTGTCAGTCTGTCAGTCTGTCAGTCTGTCAGTCTGTCAGTCTGTCAGTCTGTCAGTCTGTCAGTCTGTCAGTCTGTCAGTCTGTCAGTCTGTCAGTCTGTCAGTCTGTCAGTCTGTCAGTCTGTCAGTCTGTCAGTCTGTCAGTCTGTCAGTCTGTCAGTCTGTCAGTCTGTCAGTCTGTCAGTCTGTCAGTCTGTCAGTCTGTCAGTCTGTCAGTCTGTCAGTCTGTCAGTCTGTCAGTCTGTCAGTCTGTCAGTCTGTCAGTCTGTCAGTCTGTCAGTCTGTCAGTCTGTCAGTCTGTCAGTCTGTCAGTCTGTCAGTCTGTCAGTCTGTCAGTCTGTCAGTCTGTCAGTCTGTCAGTCTGTCAGTCTGTCAGTCTGTCAGTCTGTCAGTCTGTCAGTCTGTCAGTCTGTCAGTCTGTCAGTCTGTCAGTCTGTCAGTCTGTCAGTCTGTCAGTCTGTCAGTCTGTCAGTCTGTCAGTCTGTCAGTCTGTCAGTCTGTCAGTCTGTCAGTCTGTCAGTCTGTCAGTCTGTCAGTCTGTCAGTCTGTCAGTCTGTCAGTCTGTCAGTCTGTCAGTCTGTCAGTCTGTCAGTCTGTCAGTCTGTCAGTCTGTCAGTCTGTCAGTCTGTCAGTCTGTCAGTCTGTCAGTCTGTCAGTCTGTCAGTCTGTCAGTCTGTCAGTCTGTCAGTCTGTCAGTCTGTCAGTCTGTCAGTCTGTCAGTCTGTCAGTCTGTCAGTCTGTCAGTCTGTCAGTCTGTCAGTCTGTCAGTCTGTCAGTCTGTCAGTCTGTCAGTCTGTCAGTCTGTCAGTCTGTCAGTCTGTCAGTCTGTCAGTCTGTCAGTCTGTCAGTCTGTCAGTCTGTCAGTCTGTCAGTCTGTCAGTCTGTCAGTCTGTCAGTCTGTCAGTCTGTCAGTCTGTCAGTCTGTCAGTCTGTCAGTCTGTCAGTCTGTATGTATGTATGTATGTATTGACACCTACAGCCTAAACGGGTGGGCCGCATTGCTTCAAACTTGGTATACAAAGTTTTCTTAGGTATTGTACAGAGGGGAAATTGATTTTTTATATATAACCGTTACGTTAAAGCCTATTACGGTTACGTTAAAGCCTATTTTTCTCGCTTGGAAAAACAATTTTGTAAAATGGACCGTTTTTTTTTGCTTTCGATTATCTAATAAATGGCTTAACTGATTCTTTCGAAATTTCATACATATATAGGCTTAGGTAGCACAATTCATACTGCGTATTTTTAATTAATATTTTTTTTTATATTTTTAGAACAGAAATTAAAGAATTTATATTTTCAAAACTGCTGATAATTTTTTTTTCAAAAATTTTGGTTATATGTATTTGTTGAATACCTATGAATTGGCGCTTTCAATTTTTTTTAAATGTTTTCAAAAGTTTAAAAATAAAACTTTATTTCTCAAAAACCGCAACAAAGATTTAAAAAATTTTTTCTTATAAATTCAATTTATCCAAGAAATAAAATGGCGTACTTTTTTTTAGCTCGCTCAAAATAAATTAAGTATTAATTTCAGAATTTTTAATTATTTTTTCTTTGACTTAGCGGATTTAATATTTTGAAAAAAAAATATTGAAATTTTGTGTATATGTATAAAAAAAATAAAGTAATAAACGGCTTTAAAAATATATTTAGATTTTTAATAGAAATCTTATGCATACGATGTGATCGAACATAAGAGCAAGTTCGTGCGATCCAGTCGTGCATTTTATTTTAACTTGCGATATATATACTATAGGGCAAGTTTTGCATTTGAAAAAAAAATCAAACTCGAGATTTTAATCAAAGTTGACATTACGATGATAGAGAACACCAAAAAAGTGGCCCGCAATTTCCTCTGTCTCTCTGTAGAACGATCTACAGCCTAAGCGGCTGAACCGATGTTGTTCAAACTTGGTGCTTAGGCGTTTTAGTTGATTGTCCAAAATAAATTTTAGAATAGTTGTTTTAGCCCCAAAAATAACAGTACTTCCCTACCAATTTCTTTCTACCATCTTGATTATTTCGAAAACGCCTCTAACGATTTTTATAAAAAAAATGGTGTGTTTACTAGTTTGGGTATGGTCTACATTTTGGCCCAATATTTTTTCAATATTTTGTTATTAACGGTACTGTAATATGTTTTTGATATAAAAGAAAAAGACTTGTGTATTGTCGGAGAGATGATTTAATAATAATGAATTTTATTTGTTATAATGTGTTCATACTTAAAACTATGCTGACTCCATATTCACACATTTGTGGAGTCAGCAAAAGAATAATATCAAATGCGAAAAAAGAATAATATAAACACGATATGCAATGCACGTTGTTCATTGCATATCGTGGGAAGATTATGGTGTGCTGATGTGCACAATGTCGCTTCGCGACGTATCAAGTGACGAGTGGTATTCGTCACTTGACCCGTGCATACACTATGTGCACATAAACACACTACACCTCCCTTCTTTTAGGAAATAACGTAATTACATGGAGTTATTTAATTGTACATAAATTTTAATGATTAACAAATTAAAAATTAATATATTTTTATTTCATATATTTTAATTATTACATCATTTTTTTTTTTGTCAGTAATATTTGATTTATTATTTATTTATTTTATTTTTCTTATTATTTTTTTTTTGCTTACAGTAATTATCTTTTTTTTTTTTTTTTTTTTTTTGTACATATATTGATAAAAAAAAAACTCGAAAAATGTATGTTTAATAAAAATTTGAGTGAAGGAGAACAAATATTAAA
The DNA here is from genome assembly GCA_910595825.1 of Philhelius pedissequus. Taxonomy (NCBI): domain Eukaryota; kingdom Metazoa; phylum Arthropoda; class Insecta; order Diptera; family Syrphidae; genus Philhelius; species Philhelius pedissequus. The sequence goes on from OU343160.1 coordinate 265,440,128, forward strand.
CATTATTAAAAAAAACAAATTTGTTGTTTCTATTTCATTAAAATTCTTAAGTATTATATATTTTTAATCTATTCTTATGTACTTTCTGCTTTTTGTTTTTATTTGTTTTTATAATTATATTATTATTGTTTTTAATTTCTACGACCTCGAAGGGGCCTAAATAAACGGGATCCAACTTATGACCTGATTCGTTTCTTAGCATAACTTTATCTCCTAACTTTAAATCGAGACTAACTATTTTTTTATCGTAATAATCTTTATTTTTAGCTTTATTTACTTCTAATAGTATTTTAGCTCTCTTATATGCCGTTTCTAATCTAAATTTTACTTCCTTAGCATAGTCATCTACGTTATATATAGGATCTATCCTATCTATTGAATTAAATTCTATTGGTAAGTTACTTTGCTTACCATAAACAAGTTCGTATGGACAATAATTATGTGCCATAGATGGTGTCGTGTTGAAACAGTAAACGAAGAATGGAAGCCAAACATCCCAATCTGTTTTGTCAACGGATATATAGGAACGAATATATTCGTTAAAAGTTCTATGGCTCCTTTCTACTGTTCCAACGGTTTGGTGGTGATGTGCTGTAGACGTTATATTGTCTACTTTTAAATATTTGCACAAGTCGTTTATAATAGAATTTTTGTATTCTGTTCCCATGTCCGTAATGAACGTCTTCATTGGACCGTACTTCAGAATAAAAGATTCAAATATTGCTTTTGCAATCGTTTTTGCGTTTTTATTTGCAACTGGAATGGCTACTAAATATTTTGTAAGGTCACAAATTAAAGTGACTGCATACTCGTTTCCATTCTCTGATCGAGGTAAAGGACCAATTGTATCAACTATTACCTTGTCAAAAGCATATGTGGGTGTATCTGTTTTTATCAGTGGTGTTTTCGTATGTTTAGTTGTTTTCGACGTCAGGCATTTGTGGCATCTTTTTATGTGTTCTTTAATATGACGAGTCATATTTTTCCAATAAAAGTGTCTTTTTATTTTTGCTAGCGTTTTAGTTATTCCTGTATGACCTCCTGTTATTGGATCGTCATGGTACGTAAACAGTATTGCTTCTTGATCTTTTTCATTTTTTATTTGGGTCACCGGCTTGAGTAGCGCTACTCGTAATGATTTTAATATTTTGTTGCCCATATTTTTGAAAGATTCAATTGAAATTAATTCAAATATCTTTTCGCACGGTGCCACTTTTAGTTTTTTGATTTTTAATATACCGGCTTCTTTTTCGAGCCTTTGGAAGAACTGACCTAAATCGAGAGTTCCATTGGTATATAAATCTCTAACTACAATTCTTGCTATAATTTTGTTCCCACGTTTAAATAAACATAAGGAATCTGTTATTCGCAAGGTCACTACTTTTCGTACTTCGTCATTAAAAATGACTTCAAATACTTTGGGCTTAGAAGCAATGTCAAGAGATTGCTTATGCAAATCTACTTGTTTTTCTCCTGCGCAGGATTTTTTCTGTTTACTTTGGTGCCTGGTAGTGACTTTCAGGACTTTAGCTTGTAAGTCTTTGAGCTCGGATATTGTTATCCTAGACAGGGCATCTGCCACGAAATTGTCTTTTCCCTTTAGGTATTCAACCGTGAAGTCATACTCTTCTAATTCTAGCCTCATGCGTGTTAACTTTGAGCTGGGGTTTGTCATGGAGAATAAATACGTGAGTGGTCTGTGATCTGTTTTAACTATGAAGTGTTTGCCATATATATATGGTCGAAAATGTGTTATTGCCCAGTGAATGGCTGTGAGCTCTTGTTCTATTGTGCTTTTATTGCTTTCACCTTTTGTGAATGAACGTGATGCATAAGCTATTGGGAGTTGAATTCCGTTATGGTTTTGGGTTAGAACCGCTCCACATGCTTGTTTACTTGCATCAGTTATTATGCAAAATTCTTTTTTAAAATCTGGGTATTGTAATAGGGTTGGTTCAACTAATTTATTTTTCAAATATTGAAATGCTTTTTGGCAATCATCTGTCCACACAAAAGGAATATTCTTTTTACATAACCTCGTTATGTGCCGTGAATAGTCGGCGAAGTTTTTAATAAATCGTCTGTAATAGTTGCAGAATGCAACGAATCGTCTAGCGCTATCCACGTCGTGTGGGACTGGATAATTTTTGATGACGTCATATTTTTTGTCATCTGGCAATACTCCTTTATCTGTGCATTTATGACCCAGAAAAGTCACTTCATGCATAAAAAATGAACATTTTTGTGGATGCAATTTTAAATTGTATTTTCTACATATGTTAAAAACATTTGCTAGATTTTTAAGCATATGTTTTTCGGAACAGCCTATAACCATAAGGTCGTCCATGTAGAGAAATGCTTGTGAAGGTTCAAGTCCAGAGAATGCTATGGTCATCATTCTCTGGAATGAATTTGGCGCTATTTTTAAACCAAAAGGTAGTCGCGTAAAACGATATGAGCCATTGCTCGTTGAAAAAGACGTTAAATTTCTGGAACTTTCTTCTAGTTCGATTTGATGAAAACCTGACATTAAATCGAGGCATGAAAAATATTTTGCTCGACCCAATTGATCAAGGATGTCATCAATTCTTGGGAGTGGAAATTTATCAGATAAAAGTTTTTTATTCAATTGACGATAGTCGATTACTAATCGCCATTTTTTTTCTTCGGAACCCGGTAGGGCTTTCTTGGGGACTAGTAAAAGCGGGCTATTATATTCAGATACAGACGGTTCGATTATTTTGTCGTGTATCAATTTTTTAACTTGTTTTTGAATTTCTTCAACATGACTATGAGGACTTCGGTAGTTCTTTATATATACTGGTTCGCTATCTTTCAATCTCAAGTTTTGCTTATAAAAATTATTTGTGGTTATGGATTCGGTTTCCAATCCAAATACATCACTATATTCGGTGCATACTTCTGTTAATTGTTTTTTGAATTGGGGCGGAAAATTTTTCTTTAGTTGATTTATGACTGATTCTGTTCTAATATTTCGATTAGTGTGGACCACATCATAGTTTGAGAGTGGTTCATATTTTAAGTTATTTAAACTGGCCAGTTGGTTAGTATCGGTTGTATTTAATAGACGAACTAATGCAAATTGTGATGTTGCTATTGCATTTGCAACATAAATGCCATGTTTTATTTCTTGGTTGGGAATAAAAATGAGGTCTTCTGTTGTTTTTATTTCAATTTTTCTTATTACTTGTGATCTTGCTGGTAGAAGTAGTGAATTATTACCACAACTATATGTTATTGGAACATAAATCGGAAAATTTAAATTATTGGGTCTGATTATAAACCAATCTTCAGTTGGTTTGAAGTCTAATTTGCAGTTAAATTGTTTTATAAAATCCATACCTATGATTCCATCACATGGTATTGTAAAATTTGAATTTACTATATGGAAATTGTGTGGGATGATGTATTTATCTGTTTGAAGCTCTATTGGGGCTAGACCTTGGGATTTTACTATTCCCTGGCCTATTCCTTGGATACTTATAATCTTGTCATTTTGGACGTCTTGGTAAAAATCAGAATCTTCTTTTAGAAGTGAAATATCTGCACCTGTGTCTATTAGGAATGTGAGTTTATGTTTAGTAAATACATTTATAAATGACACGAAAATATTGAGATTAAAATTGATAGCATGGACCTTTGTATTTATAAATTGTTTCCTAAAGGGTCTTGGCAGTTTTCCGAGTTACTTTGAGTAATTCGAACATTATTGTGTTCGTTATTATTATTATGGCCACGGTACGAGTTACCACGGCCTCTAAAGTTGCCTCTAGATCGGCCATTTCCCCTGTAATTGTTTTGGTTATTGCGGTAGCGATTATTGTGATGATTACCTCTTCCGTGGTAATTTCCACGATAGCCTCTATTATTGGTTTGCTTGTAAAACAAAACAGTATTAGAATGTCCGGTTGCATCTGTGCAACTATTAACGAATTTGGACATGGCCTCATTCATATCGCTGAATGTGCCAGCCTGCATTATAAGTTTTACCTTATCAATAGAACAATTTTGTGTCATAGCCTTGACAGCGAGCGTTGTGCTGTATTTAGCAGCTAAATCAGAAGCTAAACCATCGTTGATATAGGCTCCTTCTAAACACTTCGTCAATTTTTCTATTTCTTGGACATATTGATTTGCTGTCTTATTTTTTTGTTGTAGATTTAGTAATTTCGCAGAAATTACATCTACTGAATCTCCTTTTACTTTTGCATTTAGTTTTTCAACTATCTCAACTATCGTTTGTTCATTACTTATTAGATTTCTAGCATGTCCCTTTAGTTTGGTCTTTATGAGACTAATTGCTGATACTTCGTGTGCTCCTTTTAAGGAATCAATAAGGAGAAGGGCATCTTTGAAGCTTTGTAAATTTTCTGCCTTTCCATCAAACTCAGGTAAGAGTGACGAGGCAAGTTTAAGAAATTCTACTAAAGTTTGGGCCATTTTTTCCTTGATTTTTATAATTGGTTGTGGGAATTCATCCAGTGTTTCAATTTCACTGTCAGATTCTGTATTTACTACTGGTTTTGATTCGTCTAAACTTTCTATTTGATTTTCATTAAACTCAGCGTGAAGCTCTAATTCATCTGGGACATGTATTTCAATTTCCCATTTAATGCTAATATTTTTTAACTTAGTGTTAAGTGTTTTTAAAAGCTTCCTACAATCTTTTTCATGATCAGCTGTCAATTCGTTTTTGTATGCGTTGAAAACATTGACAATACTATTGTAATGGGATATTAGTGTTTTAATATGGTTTTTTAATGTATCTACTCTTATTGTTGTATTTTTGTTAATACATTTGTAAGATTTTTGGAAATTGTCTTTAAAACCGTTTATTTTTATTGCTAATATTTTCCATTCCATTTTAAATTTTATCTAAGTCGTTTGCTCGGCTTATGTAGCGTTTTTTAAGTGTACGCTTATACAACAGATAAAATTTAAGAATTAAGTTTACTGCCGTGAGGACAACCAATAAAGAAATGAGCATAGTTTGTGTTTCTAAGTGTGGGGTTGTATCCATCACGTCAACAACATTTAACACATTTGCTGTGCTATCCTTTACTTTGGAGGTTTTACCTCCCATTTTAAATTAATGCTTAAACCTCAATGACTTTAAACAGAAGAAGCAATACCGATCAAAGATTCCATATAATCTTTGTTACAATTATTCTAGACTTGCAAAGAGTATTTGAGACGATTGACTATATTTTGTTTAAAAAAAAAAAAACAGAACGGCAGAAGAATGCATCAAATTTCTTTTAGAAGTAATTAAATATTGGATTTTCGATGTTTTGTACAATAAACAGATTAGTTCAATAGATTTAAGCTTCATATATAACAATTAACACACATTTTTTTTTCACGATGAATTATAAAAATATATTACCATTGCTGGGCTGGATTGATTTGATCATCATCATTTGATTGCTGGGCAGCTATGATTTGAAGATTATTGTTGTTTCGTTTTCTGAGTTTAGCTGAGGTCGGAGGTCCACACAGATGGCGATAGTGGTCTGTCAACTTCCGAATGATCACTTTCTAATGAATGTATATCACGAGTTATTTTGTCGTAAAAGGAAGTTTTGTTCGTTCCCAATTAAAAATGATGAAGAAATACGAGGTGTTGGTTAGTGGTAGATGAAAGGCAAACATGTTCGTATCACTTTTACGCTTTCCGAGCACATCATATCATTATTTACTTTTCAACTGATTTTAGGAGGCAAACATGTTCGTCGTGGTGGTGGATGAAAGGGTATTTTCTATCCAAAGATGGTTCCTCTTTTTATTTGTAATCAAAATGCGCACTTCACAAATAATTGGACAAGCGATTTGCCGGCTTGATATTTTTAAAACGCACAATGTTCCGATGTGTTTTATGTTTTTTTTTTTTTTTTTTTTTTTAATAATTTAAAATAAAGACATTTTTGGATTGAATTAAGTTAATAAAACAACAACAACAGAAAAAAAAAACTTATTTTTAATATGGACAGAATCACTGTCACGGTCGCCATGTAATATGTTTTTGATATAAAAGAAAAAGACTTGTGTATTGTCGGAGAGATGATTTAATAATAATGAATTTTATTTGTTATAATGTGTTCATACTTAAAACTATGCTGACTCCATATTCACACATTTGTGGAGTCAGCAAAAGAATAATATCAAATGCGAAAAAAGAATAATATAAACACGATATGCAATGCACGTTGTTCATTGCATATCGTGGGAAGATTATGGTGTGCTGATGTGCACAATGTCGCTTCGCGACGTATCAAGTGACGAGTGGTATTCGTCACTTGACCAGTGCATACACTATGTGCACATAAACACACTACAGTACATGTCATACAAATATTTTATTGATTTTCGACTTTCTCAGGATGCCTATCGAATTCTAAATAATACTGCATTTCAAGATTTTCGAAAAATACTTTTGGATTTTTCAAAAAAAAAATAGTAAACTGTTTTGTTTATTTCGCATTTTCTTGAAAAAGTTGACCCCAAAGTCATAAAATTTGCACGGGCAGGAAAAATGGAACAGGCTAAAAACTGAATATCTTAAGATTGAAATGAGATATCAAATTTATTTAAACGCAGTTACAAATACTGGTATTTCTTCTTAAGATAAAGGCTTAAACAAAGTTTCTATCGTTAGAACTAACAGCGCAATTATCGTTAACATGGGTGAGGGTACACCAAAGCAAGACTTTCCTCAAATCCCGATCAAAATTTGAGATCGGGAACAACTTTCTCCTTAGGATATATAATTTTTTTTTTTTTATAACTTTGCACGCGCTCAAGGGATTATTAATACCCTTTATATGTTTTTCTTAACACAGCGCGGGCATCCGGTAGAAGAAGAGAAAGAAGGATAGGAAAGATGTGTGGCGCGATGTTCTGAGACTAGAGCTGGTTGTTGTCTCCGATTTATCTCCAGGGATGGCGGCTGCACTAATGCGGAGAGAATTGCCGTGTCTTATTTATTTATGTCCCTTATAATTCGCATTATTTTATTTATTTTGTTGTCATATTTTATGGGTATGCTAGTTTACTATTTACAAAATAGGGGAATTTTCCTCACGCTCTCACTACCGTCCAATTGCACTTCGTCCCTTCTTTCTAATGTCATAGAAGCGCTGATTAAGAAATATTTTGAAGAACGATAGCTCCTTAATGACCGGCGGTATGGCTTTTGTCGCAATAGGTCCATTGGGATGTGATGGTATTTCTCGCCTTAAAACAGTGGCACGAATCTTTACATCGTTTTGAAGAAAGTAATATTATAGCGCTTGATATGTTAAAAGCATTTGATAGAATTTGGCATTAAGCTCTATTAAGAAAATGCGTGCATTTGGTAGCGATGAATCTCTTCTTCGTGGAATTAGAAATTACCTTTCGGACCGCTCGACACAAGTTGTGTTAAAAGGTTTTAAGTCTGATATTCACAAAATAAACGCCGGTGTGCCCCAGGGCTCAGATTTGTATCCAACTCTTTTTCTGATTCTCGTTTTTTTAATTATTATCTGTAAGTTCTAATTCACTAAATTGTTTTGCTGACGATAGTACTCTGAGCTTTTCATATTCGTTTCCATATTCACCTAATTGCACTTTAGGTGTGGAGCATATGTAAAGCTCATTAAATTTTGATCTCGACAGTATTGTCTAATATGGAATAAAAAACGCGTAGAATTTAATGCTTCAAAAAACGCAGTGCTACCTTCTGTCGTTATAAGGCGCCCCACAGTGGTTTAATTTGTATGGAAAGGGCGGTCAAAACTCAAAATTCCATTTTAGATGATAGAATATAAAATAAATTGTTAAAAAAGTGATTTATTGTAAATATTATTTAATTTTATTAACAATTTAAGCAATAAATTCAAAAAATATTTTTATATAGTGTGGATTTTTGTGTTTTTTTTTCAAATTTCTTTCGTTAGAAAGCAAAGGGTATGAGGGAAGAATTAATCTATTTACAGTGTTTGTTGTCAGCCTAGATATTTCGTGTGTTGTTCGTTCGGAAAAATTTTACATCTTTGTTTTTCACCTCTGCTGCCTCTTCAGTTAATTGGCCTATAGGCCACAATTTATCCTCCGTGAATGAGAACTTTGTGTATTGAAGCTGGCAATTGGCACGAAGGGTATTCTGCAACAATTTCACGAGTTGTATCTTGCCGCAACCAAAAGTTTCAAAGAATCATTTGAATTAAGTTTTTTAACTTGTAGATTGTCTCTAGACTGGCAATGCCTCAAGACACAACCGATATCTTAATCTACTTCAACGATTTTAGGAATACATCTCCTCTTAGTTCGAGACGAGCTTTACTTAAAATGTGTTTTTTAGTCTCCCTTGACTATTTGGGGACTTTTTTTTCTTATGGTTGCTCATGTGCTTGATAGAATCAAGCCAATAACTATTTGTAGATAAAACCGTTATTTTTTTAGGAACAAGCCTCCCACTTTCTATGAAAGGACTTACATAACGTACTTTTATTTTTCTTGGCCTCCAAACTTCCAATTTGGTAAGTTTCCTTCAAAATTGTCCACGTTTCATTAATTTTGGCAACACTGCGAACTTTCTTCGACGTATGCTAAATATTAAAAATATCAATCCGCTTTATCATATTGCTAAAATCTAAAAAAAAATAGTGTAAAACAGTGTTTGACTTCGGGTCAAAATTTTACGATTTGCGCAAATTTGCGCAAAAAAGGTAGTGTATTCTCGTAATGAGGAAAGATAAACCTAAATTATTCTATATAAATTATTGTGGGATTTTATGGGAATTTGATGTTTCGGCTCTTGATAAAAACACAAAATATGAAAAAAAACACAATATATGACCTCTATTGAGGTCAAAATAAAATATATATATATTTATTTTTCAAAGAAAACCATTAAGCTATCGTTATACATTATTTTATTACTCACATCAATCACATTTTTTCCAAAACTAACCTTAATAACAGACCAAAAATGGTTAAACCGCAATGTCGTATTTTCAGATTAGGGTTTTTTATAAAATTGGGAAAAACACTCAACTTCGTGGCGCGACTGACTGCCAATTACTAATTTTATAGAAAAAATCTTACTGTCACTATATTGTCCCGTTATCATAGATAATTATTGCATTAAAAAAAATGAATTTATTAAATCTTGAAATTTTGACTTTTGGCCTATGGGAGAAACCACTGTGCGCCCGAGGAAACTGACCAGTTGTAGTCCATGGTACGTGCATCACAGACCCCGTCTTGTGGAATGATCACATATTTGATGTCAACAAAAACGCTGCAAAGTGCTTGGGCTGTCTTCGAAGATGCAAAAAATTCTTCTCTCCGTCTGATCTGGATGTAATATAAAGGCCTTTATTCGTGCACACCAGAATATAAGTCTCACAGGGTAGGATTGGGCAGGAGCTTCCTTCATTGTTTTAGACAGAATCTAAAATAGAGCTCTTTTAGAATGATAAAAGTACAATAATATTAAACAAATGGTTTGCAAGGAGCATGGGCACATTTTGACATTAGATACATTTACCCCACTTTCTAGTCCGATCGTCGCCGTCGCGTCTAAGGCTAAAGCTGCAATTAGTTCAATTATATGAGATTATTAATTGTCTTAAATTTGAATGTGTTACGTTGTAAAATAAACTATGTACTGTTTTAAGCCCACTCCGGGTACACATGCTTTAGGTATCTAATATGTAGTGTAGATACAAGGAACACCTATCTAGTTTTTAGGAACTTTCTTCTGGAGTTTTATTGGAAATTCTTTTTAAATAAGTTTTAAATTCTAGTCTGAAAATTCTCTATAAATACGTGGATACATAGGTAAATCTGAAACATTAACAAAATGACAATTCAACTCTTGTCAATTTGCCTTGAGGCACATCCACATAATAACTTTATTGCAGCACTACTCTCTTACACTTTATCATACCACAAAATGTGCTCCATGCAAAGTGCAATTAGTCCAAGGACATTTCGTATGACAAGAGCCTTAAAATACACACTGACAAAAGCGGCTAACACTATTTTTACACCCTGTCAACGTCAGAAGCATAATAAAAGGAATTTGCTTATTGTGTTGTGTGTTTTGCCTTCCAGCTATACAAGAACAGCTCAAGGAAGAAACGTGATTTTGACGCGAAAATCATGCTGAACAAAAAAAAAATATCAGCAGCAGAAAGAACATCACAACGTACCTCTCAGCAGCAACACCACTGCAATAAACCTGGCACCTTTTGGAGAAACCTTAAGTGAAGACTGAGGAGTGTCTCATGCTCTAATGGATCACCACTAGATAGAAGCTACATAAGGTATCTACCTATGAGTACACACATCCTTCATATATTTTTATGAAAAGGAAAACAACGCTTGAGTGCCTGAGCTGAGGCGGTCGAGGCGTTGTTGTCACCGCGCCGCTTTCTATGTCTCCTGCTCATACCGACTTGTTAGCTATATTTTGTGGTATGAAATTGACTCTGATAGTCTCAAACGTAAAACGTAACGAGAGTAATGCAAACGCCTTTACCCTTTTATTTCAGCAGTAAATGCGGTTGTTTTAGACTTTTTTGAAGGACTTGATCTTTTTTTTATTATATAATTTGTATTTCTGAAAAATGTATTTATCCATACTCAGAGTGCGTGTATATATGTATAAAGCTGTCATGTTTTTGTATCTTTTTAAACATTAAATCTCCTGGAAAATTCACAGACAAATGTAATGTAAAAAATGCTTCTTTTCCTTCGACACATTTAAGTATCTCAAGGAATATTAATTGTATTTCATGAGAAAGATGCACGAGCTGGTCGCAGGTACATACTTGTAATACTAAAAGCGAAAGGCTTTAAAATACTTTGGTTTGTTTTTACCAAAGTCGACAGTCCCTTATAGATTTCGAATGGAAACATTACATCTCAATATTGATTTGGCTCCTAAGGAGTTCTTAGCGCAGTTGGAGTTGGAGTTGAACAAGTCTCGCCTAAAACATTCGGTAGTCCCTAGAGTCCAAACTGACTGATGGCCCAGGACTCAGGCTGTTCGTAAAAGCAAAGGTGTAGTTGTATTTAAGCAGCATGTCCAGCAAGTTTTAATTGGGAATCATGTGGAGCTATTTAAGAGCGAAAAGTGTTACCCACCTTCAATAAATCGAGCCTCAGATCCTCCACTTAGTCTATAACGGTTTGACTAAGCTATTAAAAAGCCAAACAAGGCCGACGTCACATAGCTGGCGGAAGGAGATGTTTCGATAATGCACATGCATCAAATCATTATCCAGATATGATTGTAGGGGGCATTCCCGATTACTGGACAATTAGCAATCATTTCGTTAGGAGATTTGTGTATCGATGATCGAACTCCCTGTTCCCGTGAAAATTGATTTAGCTGTGTCGCGTGATACTAGGAAACACGCAATGCAATGCACAACTGGGGAATAGTACTTCCGAACTATTTCAAACATCAAAAGGGCAAAGAAATCCGCTGTCATGTGACTTCTTTTTATGGGACCATCTGAAATTTCTAGTTTACATCGAACGTCCAATACCCCTCTCCGGGAAAAGAATTGCCCAAATAACGATTGCCCGCAAAAGTTGTCGGAATGTTTCAGAATAGTTTCCTGCATAAGGAAATATGAATTCAAGATTGACAGAGAAACTGTTCTGAAAATAACCTTTTACATGGAAATAAAATTCTTATTCGACGAAGAATTTTTCTTATAATATTTAAAATCATTAATTCATTTCTTCATGCTTCGTACTTTTTGATTCTTATGGTTTCGAGTGAGGCCGCATTCTTGGTACTGTTACCAACATTTCTTTTCGTTAATTTTAATTGGGCAGTTTCAGAGATCAAGGTAGGGAATTGGGGTCTATAACAGAACTTAGAAATCAACAACTGCCCACGACTAAACTACTCAGTACATAACTTTTATAATTCTACGTCAGGAAGAACATATTTAAATTTCATCGAAATCGGTCAATAAACAACAAAGTTGACATATTTTTGACAATTCTGTTTTGAAACTTGTATTGGTATTCGGTGTATGGGAATTCATTTTGCGGGCAGTCGTTACTCGGGAAATTGTTTTAAGGACCATCGTTTTTCGGCAATTCGTTATTCGGGGAATTTTTTCCAGGACATCATAGCCAACCCTCCGGATAACGCTTTCCCAGATAACGATTGCCCGAAAAACAATTTCCTGAGTAACGATTGCCCGCAAAAAGAATTCCCATATCACAATAGCCAATTACCCGCATTTGCTACCTTAATCTGTGAAACTAATACTATTTTTTATTTTTAACAGTACGCAAAAGCGAATTATTGATTTTTAATTTTGGAAGAGGAACTTATAATATTTTAAGAAAAAACAGAAATATTTAATAAATAAATAAAATATATTCGCCATAAGTAAAATATTGCACCACATATTAAAGAAATTAATTTAAAAAAAAATTTAGAAGTACGAAATAGTACTTTTCCAAAAATTTCCGGGCAGCCGTTACTCGGGCAATATTGAACTAATAATTCTTTATGCGGGAAACTATTTTAAAAAATTACAAAAAAATTGGGGGCAATTGTTATTCGGGTAATTCTTTAACAATCTTCTTCTTCTTCAAATTGCGAATCATAGCAAAGATACAACCTACAACTCAACAGTAAAGATGTGGAAGTAGTCCTAGTACATTGCATCCTTTATGACCTCCAGTTGGTTTTTAATGAGTCCAAAAGAAATTTTCCTAGATTCTTCTAGTATCACACCGCACCAAGTAATAGTACCCTATCATGGGATGCAATTGGCTAGAATGACAGTTGTTTACTAGTTTTGTTATAGTCGTTTTGCCGATAGCTATGTATTGGGAAAAATAGAGTAAACAATCATCAAAACGACAGTCAATTAATCCGACGGACGCTTTATTGACATCGTGTAGTATCTTGATACTGTAGGTATCACCAAAAAATCGAATTAATAAGGAGTGACATCGGTCCAGTTCGTCTACCTAGTCCGCCAAATTTAATTTAAGGAACATTTCAACGTTCAATAAATTTTTTTTTTTAAATTTATCAGTTATTCTTCACGGATAACATATCTTCCCTTTATACATCTTGTGTTGGTAAATACTTGCTGCAACCTATAATGACAGTAAAAATGTTGATGATGAAGAAGATGACACCTGATTATGATGTTGAGATCTGCAGATGGTTGGGGTATGTTTAATTAATTGGTGGGCTCTTAGACAAAAAGCAACAGGATTACGGATAAATAATGAGACTTTATTAAGACTGGAGAACCCCGAAGAGAAGAGGCCCATGTTAATGATATCTTAATTTTTAATAATTTACAAAGAAAAATTATGGCAATGTTAGAAGTATGCTTGGATGGTGTCTTACATTCAAAGTACATTTTTGTGTAAAGGTAAATTTCATTAAACAAACTTGAAAGCATTTATCATTTTAATATGAGTTAATAATGAAACAGGGTGTTTTTTTGTACCTATTTTATTTCTTTTTAATTCGATTATTTTAAGTTTAATATCTTAGATAAGGTGAAGGAATGTAGTACTTTAGCAGAAGTTCTACCAACATTTAATATTGAAGAAAAGTGAATACATATCCATACATATCCTTTACCTCAAACCGTCCCACATACACCAAACTGGGATTGGTAGATCTCATCTAATTTGCTTTTATCTGATTGACTTTATTTTCCATTTTTTAACTATAGGTTTGTGTCTATAAATTTACTCATGGAGTTATCTTTCGATTCAAAATTAATTATCTCTCCAAAATTGACAGTATATAAAATAATCTCTCTCTGCTGGAATATGCAACCAGACTTCTACAAATCATACCTCTATCAGTAGGGCATCAGAAATTTGCTGGGTGCCCTCTTCGTGTAAGGTCTACGGTGATTCACAACCTGTATTCAGTTCTGGTAAATTTGGATAAGTCGTTAAGCCGTTTAATAGAACTTTCGAATATTAACGGCGACGCAACAATCCTCTGTATAATCGACCGCTATGTGTTCCTTTCGGTAGTAAGTATTTCTACCTTTATTGGTCTATTACAATATCTATAGCTACTTGTAGCTTTAAAAGGGTTATAATACAACGATTATCGTTTAGAAAAGCGGATGAATACAATAACTTGTGAAAATTTTTCGAATCCACCCCGACAAAAAACATCGTTGATCAGTTTGCGAACGCTAGTGGACGAACATCTAAGCCCACCGGCCAAGCTAATGGGAGCGATCCAGCTAGCTGGACAACACCGTATTGTATCATAATATAAGGTAGGCAAGAAAGTTTAAGATACATCCGTGAATGGCATCGAATGTTCAACTGGAAATTGTTTAATATACTTTTTCACATTGAGTTTGAAGAATTAAATAATTTTTGGGGAGACATTTCAATCCGCCACTCCAAATTCGAAAACCAAAGCTTTTCGTTGCAATAGCTCACAACAATTTCGATAGAAAATCGGTGATGTTGCAATGTTTGCTAATGGAGCAGCAATTGTCAAAATTATTCGGCTTTCTTTAGAAGTATAGCGATTCAAGGCTTGTTGACGTTTATTTTGTATCTGTTTACTTGGTTAATAAGAATTGACACTTGCATCCATTTGCAAAAATTATATCATCTTCTGACGACATTTGAAGTTCCAACGTTTGCTTTTTAGCTGCTATTCAATAGTATCCATGGCTGGATTAATGGGTTCAGCTTAACGTTGAAAACAAGAGGATGAATTTGAATTTACTAACACCACTTATAAAATGTCGAAATCAAAGTTTGGTTATTAAAATTTTATCCGCAAAACCGTGCTCTAAAACCATTTTAAAATCTTATCACAATTTCGAACATCTTTACTGATTTATCTACATATTTTAGGATAAGTCTAGTTTATTTAACCCCTGCTGAATGATTAAAAGCCATGCACTGTTGATAAGGCTTTGAAAATTCATTTACTAAGTAAATACCATAGTCACACGTTTTTTAAATTTTTTTTAAAGACGAAAAATAACGGTAATTGCTATACAGTTTTTCTGAAAAAAAGAAATATCTGATTAAGTTTATTTTTTTTCGGTACGGCTCCAACAATTATTTTAAACAAAAATCAGTTCATTAATAAAGGCATAAGGAATGCTTTTTGGTATTTTGGTTATGATTATTTTTGGTAGCTCTAGCAGTACCATTTTTTTTAGTTTTCGATTTTCTGGAAAACGGTTCATTTGATTTTTTTTAAAATTTTTAATGCAGAAGTTCCTGGAAATATTAAACTATAATGTAAACCAAAATTTGTCAAGCATTTTTTTTTACATAAAAAAAACATTTTTCTTTAAGTTTAACTCAATATTTCTAAGACAACTCACTCGATTTTTTCGAAACTTCCAATTTAGTAGTAGACATTGGCGCAAAATTTTAAACAACCCATTTTTAAGGGCTTAGTATTTTTAACATTTTACTAGTTAGCAATTTCCTAAATGCTTATTGATTGAATAACAATTTCAAATTTTGTAAACCTTTTCTAAACTAGTAAATTGCTAATTAAGCAGGAAGCTGAGCATTTGTAGGGTTTGAATTTTGATGAACACAATTATTGTTGTTATGCGTTGTAAATTAATTATATGTTGATGAAAACCCAACATGTGCTCTAAAAATGTATTAGTTATTTCTATTTTCATTCAAAAACAAAACAAAAAATTGTGCACCAGCAGGACTCGAACCTGGGCACCCCGCGTGCAAGGCTGATATACTATCAGATTCCGTAATGGATTTAGCAAATTGCTAAAAGTTAAAGTAGCCATTCCGTGACTTTAACTTTAGTAAGCTTTTAAAACCGGTTAAAATTAGCTCAATAATTTTTTAGCTTTGTAAATTGCTAAAAGGCGCTTTAACATTTTACTAAATCGTTTAAAATTTTGCACCATTGTCTTGAACACTTAAAAAAACCTTTATTCATAAAATAAAAATAATGGTACTTTAATTCTAATATATGGTCACTCTTTTGGCTTTTAAGGTCTAAAATATAATTAAACTCTCATTTTATTATTTTCTTCAAAGTTTGATTTATTCACACGATACAATAAAACCCTTACAGATTTTGTCTTTCTATTTTTAGCTTACAATTCGGCTTTCCTGACTTACAATCGTCCCAATTGACTTTAACTGCTGAGTTTTCATTCATATAAGGTTTAAGATTCGCCACTTACCATATCCCGGTATAAGGGACTTGACTGAGTTGGAAGCCTTCTACTTCGCCTATCACGCATCTATCGTTTGGTTATACTTTCTTCACTTCGTAAGGCCTTTTATATTTAGGAATAATTTTTTTACACACATTGCTTGACTAACAAAATTTTTCACCATCACGTAGTCTCCTACTCTATATTCTTTGCAATCTCTCCTTTGATCTTTACATTGTTTATTATACTCTTGAGTCTTTACTATTTTTAAGGCAGTCTTTATTCGAATCTCTTTTAAGTCCCTATCATTCGTTTCCCTATTTAATTCTTCTAGTTCTTCCCTTAACGGATCCGAGATCTCTCCTCTTTGACTCACGCCAAAAAGTAATTGACTCGGATGAGCTCCTGTCCCTTTATGTATAGTATTATTTATGACGAACTCGATCTTACCCAAAGCGTTATCTAACGAGAATTCTAACCCACCATTCGTTATTTTTGCTAGCATTGGCGCCAGACTTCGATTGACGCGCTCAACTTGCCCATTGGCCTGTGGTGACGCGGTTGCAATTTTCACATGTCGAACGTTGTTTTCTTTCATAAATTCCCCAAATGCCTCAGACGTAAACGCACTCCCCCGATCAGACGCCATTACTCTCGGCCTACTGTACGCTGTAAAGTAAACTTTCATGCAGGTAATCACTTCATTCATACCTGTAGAACGTAACGCATATAACCTAGTAAATTTCGAAAACACATCTACTATCTAGAAAACATTTTTCGATGATTTAAGGGTCAGCGGAC
Source organism: Philhelius pedissequus (assembly GCA_910595825.1). Classification (NCBI taxonomy): domain Eukaryota; kingdom Metazoa; phylum Arthropoda; class Insecta; order Diptera; family Syrphidae; genus Philhelius; species Philhelius pedissequus. Next base: position 265,457,128 of record OU343160.1, read on the forward strand.
CAAAATGATCAATGTGAACTGTCTCGAATGGTACGAAACCTTTTGGTATACTGTGTAATAACCCCTCATGCTTACCGGCATTGGTAAAAAACACTACACATTTCAGACAGTTATTAGTATGGTCTTTGACTTTCCCATTCATCGCTGCGAACCAATATGACTTCAGTATATTTTCTATCACTTTTCCAACTCCCACATGTCCTAACTCATCATGATACTTTTGTAATATACTCCTCTACATACAATAGAAAGAATATTCTCGCCCATTTTTCTATACACTAACCCATTTCTTAACTCGTATGTACTATCCTCTTGAATTTGCAACCTTTCTTTTATCTTTTTTTATCCTCATCTTTATTCCGACAAATTGACAAAGTCTGTTCAAACGTATTGTTTTCGAGCACCATTATATTGGGGATGCGACTCAAGGCATCTACGTGTTGCATTTTATCACCACTTCTATGTTATAACATGTATTCATAGTTTTGCAATTCAAGAGCCCATCTCGCAATTCTGGGATTTATTTATTTCATATTTAGCGTGAGGGTCAACGAATTGCAATCAGTGACAATCTTAAACTTCAGACCATGCAAATAGATTCCAAATCGCTTCAACGCATTGATAATCGCTAAGGTCTCCAATTCGAAACTATGATACTTGGATTCGTTTTCTGTCGTCCGCTTCGAGAAATAAAAGATCAGGTGGAGAATCCCATCTCTCTTCTTTTGTAGAAGTATTGCCCCGAATCCCACTGAACTAGCATCGCAATGAAGCTGAGTTTCATCGCGCGGATCGTAAATAGCTAATATTGGTGATTCGAGCAATTTCTGCTGTAGATTATGAAACGTATCAACCTCATGGCTACCAAACTTAAATATAATGTTCTTTCTGTTCAGCTTGTACAAAGGTTCAGCTAATAGCAAAAATCCTTTAATAAACCCTCTAAAATAGGAACATAGGCCTAAAAAGCTATGCACCTCTTTCGGGTTTCGGGGTATAGGGAAATTCTTTACGGAATCCATTCCTTTCCCGTCTGGTCTAATAACTTCTCCTGATATAATATATCCCAAATATTGAATTTCTGATTCTAAAAATTTACACTTATCCTGCCTCAATTCTAATTTGTTTGCCACTAGTTTCTTAAACACTTCTCCTAATATGTCCAAATGCTCCTCTGCCGTCTCCGTTTCAATCATTATATCATCTAAATTGATAGCTATCTTTCCCGCCCTGATTAAATCTTCAAATATCTCGTTGATAAAACGTTGGAATGTCGATGGCGCATACCTTAGGCCAAACGGCATCCTGACGAATTCATATTGCCCTAACGGAGTCACAAATGATGTGAATTTAATTGACTCTTCATCCATTTTTATGTGATAAAAGGCACTTTTCAAATCTAACCATGTAAATATTCTTTTGTTGGCTAATCTATATAATAAATCGTCTATCAACGGAAGTGGGTAATTATCTTTCAATGTAAGTTTATTTAAAGTTCGAAAATCGACACACCATCTTATGTCACCTGTCTTTTTTTCACTAAGACTATGGGAGATGCATACTCCGACTTAATAACCCTAATTACTCCTGTCTGTAGTAACTCGTCCAAGATTTGTTGAACCTTTGCTTTTTCCATATAGGACAATCTCCTCGGGGGGCAATGGAAAGTTTTATCACTAGATATTCTAAGTTTCATTTGAAAATCAGTTTCCAGACATTCGGGACGTTTGCAGCACATGAATTGTTTAAATATTTCATCAAATCTCGTTACTACATCATGGGATTGTTTACAATTATCCTTATTATTTAATTCTACGAGTACTTCACTCTGGCTCGATTCTACTTTAATATTCCACAGTATAAGACATTCGTTTTCGTAAGAGCTCTCATTTTTTCTTTTAAACTTTTATTTACAGATGGAGCATCGAAATGTAATCTTATAAAGTAAGATGCCAGTTAAGGAACGTTATTTACATTTGAATTATTATTAAATTTGTGTCTTCATATGACAAGTAAGAAATAGCCTACTCAGCACATCCGCTGCAGTTTAAAAGTAATATCATGTTTCATATACAATATTCAAAATCCAGACATATGACATCATCTTCTCCCACAACACGACAATGGGATAAGACATAAGAATAAGATTATTATTAAGATTCAATTGAAATTCAGATACCGAAGTAAACGGTTCATTTGTAGATCTTAAGTAGTATAGCTAAAGATTTCCCCCCACCAGTGGTAAGGGATCTGAAGCTTAGTTATTAAGTGATAGATTTAAATAAAGTTTTTTAAAACTTCAAATGTAAAGTTGAATTTATAATTGGCGACCGTGACAGGACAACCAATATTTTTATAAACACCAGAATATAAAAAGTATGGTGAATATTGTGTTGTCGCGCGTTTTAATTAATAGGTGTGTTTTATTGGGAATCTATCCATTGTACCGTAAGTAACTCCCAAAAAAAACTCATCGACCGTAGCATGGACCGTAGCTTTTTTATTTTTGTAAAAATGGTACCCCTGCACAGCAGTCACAAGTAATGAAACAGTCTTTTGCAAAGTAAAATTAAGTAAATATCAAAATTATGAACGATAATTAGCTTTTATTCATATAAAATAGAAAGTAGAAAAACGTACTAATATTTAATTTATGTTTCAAACCTATTTCTTGTTTTCATTTTATCTCCATTTGTAATTTTAAATTCGAACATTCATTTTGCACCAATAGAAAGGAAATGATAAGTGAATGGGTTTGTTCATAGACTATGGTCAAGTCTCTTTTTACACAGGTAAACTTTTCTATTGCTTTAAAAATCGTCTATGCCTTTCACACGAGGAAACAAAATTGCCGGAGATTTGCTTGTTTCCTTTTAATGTTTCTTGGTTTTGAACGCACATTACAACGTTGTTTAAATTGTTCACTCCCTTTAAATTTCCCCTTTATATTTCATGGTTTTATTTATTCTCTGAGTAGATCGATAGCCATAGTTTTATTTTTCAAGTCAATTTAAAAATTTATTTTCTGAGTATATTTTGCTTTTTATTCAATATTCAATCATCAGACTGCACGTTACATACGCGGAGTAAGGAACAAATAGCTAACATTTGGTTTGCCATTTCCATGCACATGTCCAGAAAAAAAACAATGGGATCACAAAAATGTACGCCCAGTCCATGTTCATGTAGTTTTGCGAATACCGTCCATGGCCAACGTCCATTAAACAGTGAAGAAAAAGCACATTTTGTGAAGTTCATTTACCACTTAGTGCGTTTAGGCTAGGCGCGCACATGCAATTTTGCCGAAATGAAATAGTTTAATCACTAGTTGAACGATGATCGCGCACATAAGCAACTTAAAAATCAATCAACGAGATAAACGAACACATAAACATCATTTTGATTTAATGTGCGCGCAGTTACATTATAGTTAACTGAAGAACTTATTTGGGGAGATCGTTTGATTTGTGCCAAAACACAAACTCTTAAGTTGCTCGAATCGCGGAGTGAATAGTTTTTGCATGTGCGCGCACTCTCATATAAGTCCAGGGTATTCACTTTAGCAACCAAACTGTTGCAAAACTGAAAGTTGCATAAGTGCGCGCCTAGCCTTATAGCTCATAGAATTTCATACGAATAAATATTTTGCGGCGCAATGTCGAGCAGTTCCTCTATAGTGCAGTTCCACCCAATGCGGTTTGTCTTCTCAAATTGCTTTTTTGTAGTTCTAAATAAAAAGATGATTTTTTTTTCACCAAACTCCGTTTATTTATAACTATCAATAAAAATTAAACACAAAACGAATATTGGTCTTAAGTTAGTCAAAAATAATAGAAAAACGGAATTCATTCGATAAATATTGGCTTCTTTTTCAAAATTGATATCAAAATTTGTTAAAATTGATTAATTGGCATTAGGGGTATGCAAAATTGCAGATATAGGTGCAATTTTAGACGTACTTCAGAAAATAATTGAGCAAAGAATACAGTTTTTAATAGTAAAAGTCAGAAACTTTTCAGAAGAACAGCTTATAATTTCTTAAAAAATGGAGTTATCTAAGATTTGAGAAATATAAACTGGCCAACTATTAAAAAAAAAAGAATCAAAAAGATCGATTTGTCTTACGAATGAAATTAATAATTATAACACTCCATGAACACATCCATCGAAATTCAATTCAATTATCAATCGTACCAACAAAACTAACAAAATCAGAATCGAGACTCGACTGATCATCAACCAGCCATCTACCGTAGCTTCTACTTTAGCTTTTTATCGACCGAAGCGAATTGTATGTAAAATGCTACGACGGATAAACTTACGGCGGATAAATTTCCCAATAAAACACGGCTAATTTAAAATAAATCGCGAACATTAAAAATAATTATCCTTCAAGAAAGGAGAAAAAATTTAAGTGAAGTAAAGACACAACACAATTCATATATGTAGAAAATCAGAAAAAATAAAGAAGTATGGTTTTATATTGAATTGTTTAAGTGAAGTGAAGCGATCTAAATTAAAAAGAAAAATAAGCAGAAAATTAAAGTATGCTCTTTTAAATGAAAGATCTCCGCGAAATACTTTTATAGTACATGCTACGCGAAAAAGAACAAATAAGTACCCTAAAAAATTTAGCAGAAAAAAAGATTGAAAAAGTTAAATTAATGAAGAAAAATAATAAATTGTTATGTGAAAATTTATTCAGAAAAATTAATAAAAACAAATCCAAATGATGAAAAATAAGAAAAGTGATAAAAGTGGATAAAAAATTAAATGATAGAAAAAAATTAAAATAGTGAAATATAGCACTATAGAACACACAGTGAACAATAACTTGTTTAATATAAAAAGAAACAGTGAACCTTTTTACTTAATAAAAAAAGTACATACTGAACATTGGTGATATTATAAAAATAATTGACAGTGGACAAAAAAACAGACAGATAGTGAAATTTATTGAACAATAAAACAGAAGAAGTTCATCAGCAGTAAAGCAGATCATCAAAGTATAGTAAGAAATTTTATATATTTTTTATATAAATTTTATATTGTGTTAAGATAATTTTTTTTTTTGAAACAATTGCACTTTTATCGTTATTTATTAAACTGGACGAATTACTTGACCATTTTGGCAAATTAAATTTTAGGTCAAATAAAACTATTATTAAAATGCCTTCTAATACGGAAGAAATTGTTGCAAGGTTAGTAGCCGCAAACACTGCATCATTGCAGGCAGAAATCTCTGCATTAAAACTTAATTTGCAGACAATTACTAATACCTCATTAGTAACTGAATATAACATTCAGAACATAGACGAAGACATTAGTTGCAACGAAACACTTGACGTTATCAAATCTCTACCTGAATTTTCCGGGCTTAAAATAAATACATATGTTAGTTGGCGCGAAGCTGCTAATAATTCGACGTAATTATAACGGGTGATTTTTTTGCTACTTGGTTTTTGACGTTTATATTTTTGACAGATCACACATGACAAATTCCACGAACATTTGACATTTCGATTCAGTATTGTTTGCCATTTCATCATGAATAGACTTACGCCTGAACAATGTTTGCAAATTATTGAAATTTATTATCAAAATTCGTGCTCTGTGAAAAATGTGTTTCGCAAGCTACGTCCGTTTCAGCGACGAGGCTCATTTTTGGCTAAATGGATATGTGAATAAGCAGAATTGCCATATTTGGAGTGAAGAGCAGCCAGAGGCAATTCAGCAGCTACCAATGCATCCCGAAAAATGCACTGTTTGGTGCGGTTTATGGGCAGGCGGCATCATTGGGCCGTACTTCTTCAAGGACGATGAAGGCCGCAGGGTTACGGTCAATGGAGAAAGGTACCGTTCGATGATAACAGATTTTTTTTTGCCGAAAATGCAAGAATTGAACTCGGTCGACATGTGGTTCCAACAGGACGGTGCCACATGCCACACTGCACGCGAAACCATGCATCAATTGAGAGGCGAATTTGGTGAGCAGTTGATCTCACGTTTTGGCGCAGTCAATTGGCCACCAAGATTATGTGATTTGACCCCGTTAGACTATTTTTTGTGGGGCTATGTTAAGTCTATTGTCTATGGGGACAAGCCAAACACGATTGCTGCCTTGGAAGCCAACATTGAACGCGTCATTTGTGAGATTCCGGCCGAAATGTGTGAAAAAGTTTGCCAAAATTGGACCTTCAGAATGGACCACCTGAAGCGTAGCCGCGGGCAACATTTAAGTGAAATAATTTTTAAAAAGTAAATGGCAGAAATTGATTTATCGATCCAAATAAAAATTTCATTCACTTTTTACAAGTTTCTGTGTTTTTTTTTGAATTTTCAAAAACCAAGCTCTTAAAAAATCACCGTTTACATCAAGGGAAGCAGAAAATATTTTGCAGCACTTACCATTTTCCGAAACAAAATTACAAATAATGCTAATGACGTATTAACCAATCATGGCACCGTATTTAATTTTGACGATATAATCTCCCGACTTGACTTTGCATACGCAGATAAAAGACCCCCGCATATCATAGAACAAGAATTAAGTGTGCTTCGTCAAGCAAACACTTCTATTATTGACTATTATAATTTGGTCAATCAAAAGTTAACATTATTAATTAACAAAACTATAATGACTTATGGTACAAATACGCAGTTAACCAAAGAATTAAATGATTCTCACAGACGAACTGCTCTACGAGTATTTATAACAGAATTAAATCCTCCCATGTCCAATATACTATTTTCATTTTCCATAGACGATTTACCTTGTGCCCTCGCAAAAGTACAAGAACTAGAATCCAATAATGTTAGAACACAGTTCGCATTACAATTTAACAGAACTAACACTAGTACGAGTACACTAAACCATTCTCGTGATTCACCAAAACAATTTGAGATTTCCTCAACGGAACGAAAATAATCAACAGCTTAGAAAAACAGAATCAATGGAATTAGGTAGTTCAGCCAATAGGCCTATATCAAAATATGAACAAAGAAATTTTGATAATAACAAAAAATCATATAATCCTTTTAGACAAGAAAATAGAAATAATGTACAGCATAATAGTAATAATTATCAACCTCAATGGCAAAAACCAAACTGTAACACATTTAACAATTCTCAAAGACCAATTTTTAAAAGAGAAAGAAATGATAGCCTGCAACAAAGTTTGCAAACACCCCTCGGAAGGTTGAAAGAATTAATAATTTAAATGAAGAAAAAGAGACTTTTTTAGATCAGCGCAGGGATTACCCCACTTACGAAGAATAATAAAAAATAAACAAATTAGAGTTTTGATAGATACCGGAGCTAGTTGTAATTACTATAAAGCAGGTATACTCGATTTTCGACAAAACTTAATTATAAAAAAGAAAGCAATTACTTATATAAGAAGGTTTTTTTAATAATACAAATTCTATATACTACTGAAATACATCAGCCAAGTAGAAGACTTAGCACTATAATATTTGGACTTGTTGAATTATTGATTCAAAATAGCTTTTAACGGCCTTTAGTCTATTTTGAATCAATAATTCAACAAGTCCAAATATTATAGTGCTAAGTCTTCTACTTGGCTGATGTATTTCAGTAGTATATAGAATTTGTATTATTAAAAAAACCTTCTTATATAAATAATGCCAGGCCACGGGCAAAAAACAAAAATTTCCAATTTAATGATTAGGAATTCTAGTCTTGTTGGATATAGTTCACACTAGATGTTCTTCACGAAATCTATGTAAGATGAACTGAACTTGGCAAAAATTGCGTATTGACAAAGGTCCTCACTAGACTCAACTGATGAGTCCATGTGAGATCGCCGGGACGAAACGCCAATTTTTGTTGGACTAAAGGCCGTTAAAAGCTATTTTGAATCGAAAGCAATTACTGTTAATTCTGAAATAATAAATAGAACATTTTTACGAAGCTAGAATTTTTGATCAAATAATACGAGTATATGAAATAAAAGATTTAGAATATGACATTCTAATAGGTAGCAAAACACTACGGCAAGTAGGAGCAAATATAGATTACGCAAACGATTTGCTTATAATAAATAACAAAAGAGAAAAACTCATTTATGAAGATTTCCCCAATTTACATAATATAACAAACTTAAATATAGGAGATTTAAGAGCTAAGGTTGTTTCATACATACAAAGGGAACATAAAAATATAAATACAAATATTCCATTTAGGACAGATGTAGTTGCCGAAATAAGAACTACAACAGAAACCGCAATATGGTCAAAACAATATCCATATCCCCTAAGCGCAAATAATTTTGTGAATAATGAAATTGAAAAACTATTAGAAAACGAAATAATTCGCCCAAGTAAATCATCATATAACAGTCCAGTTTGGGTTGTTCCAAAAAAAGGTTTTAATGAAGATGGGACATCAAAGAATAGTCACCATTCTTTGATTTTAAAAAAATTAAACGAAAATACTATATCCGATTAGTATCCGATTCCAGATACCAATGTCATATTAAGTAATCTAGGTAAAGCGAAATATTTTAGTTCTATTGATTTAGAGTCAGGCTTCCACCAAATAAATATAACATAGTTTTAGTATAAATAACGGTAAATCCGAATATTTAAGATTACCATTCGGTTTGAAGAATGCTCCAAGTATTTTACAGAGAGCAATGGATGACATTTTACGTCCATATATCGGAAAGTTCTGCCATGTATATATTTATGATACAATAATTTTTTCAAATTCACTACATGAACATACCGAACACATATTTAACTGATTTTTTTGCTACTTGGTTTTTGACGTTTATATTTTTGACAGATCACACATGACAAATTCCACGAACATTTGACATTTCGATTCAGTATTGTTTGCCATTTCATCATGAATAGACTTACGCCTGCACAACGTTTGCAAATTATTGAAATTTATTATCAAAATTCGTGCTCTGTGAAAAATGTGTTTCGCAAGCTACGTCCGTTTTATGGTCGTCATAATCGACCCACCGAGCAGGCTATTCAGCTTATTGTGACCAAATTTCGCACCAGTTTCACTTTATTGGACATTAATCCACCAAATCGTATCCGTAGAGTGCGTACCGAAGAGAATATTGCTGCTGCATCCGCCAGTGTTGCTGAAGATCGCGATATGTCCATTCGGCGCCGATCGCAGCAATTGGGTTTGTGTTATTCGACCACCTGGAAGATTTTACGCAAAGATCTTGGTTTAAAGCCATACAAAATACAGCTGGTGCAAGAATTGAAGCCAGGCGACCTACCACAACGTAGAATTTTCGGTGAATGGGCCTTAGAAAAGTTGGATGAGGATCCGTTTTTTTATCGCAAAATTGTCTTCAGCGACGAGGCTCATTTTTGGCTGAATGGATACGTGAATAAGCAGAATTGCCGTATTTGGAGTGAAGAGCAGCCAGAGGCAATTAAGCAGCTACCAATGCATCCCGAAAAATGCACTGTTTGGTGCGGTTTATGGGCAGGCGGCATCATTGGGCCGTACTTCTTCAAGGACGATGAAGGCCGCAGGGTTACGGTCAATGGAGAAAGGTACCGTTCGATGATAACAGATTTTTTTTTGCCGAAAATGCAAGAATTGAACTCGGCCGATATGTGGTTCCAACAGGACGGTGCCACATGCCACACTGCACGCGAAACCATGCATCAATTGAGAGGCGAATTTGGTGAGCAGTTGATCTCACGTTTTGGCGCAGTCAATTGGCCACCAAGATCATGTGATTTGACCCCGTTAGACTTTTTTTTGTGGGGCTATGTTAAGTCTATTGTCTATGGGGACAAGCCAAACACGATTGCTGCCTTGGAAGCCAACATTGAACGCGTCATTGGTGAGATTCCGGCCGAAATGTGTGAAAAAGTTTGCCAAAATTGGACCTTCAGAATGGACCACCTGAAGCGTAGCCGCGGGCAACATTTAAGTGAAATTATTTTTAAAAAGTAAATGGCAGGAATTGATTTATCGATCCAAATAAAAATTTCATTCACTTTTTACAAGTTTCTGTGTTTGTTTGAATTTTCAAAAACCAAGCTCTTAAAAAATCACCGTTTACAATCATTAATACGCTCAAAGAAGCGCACATGAAAATATCTTTAGAGAAAAGTTCATTCTATAATGATCAAATTTAATTTTTAGGTTATGTAGTAGCACATAACATCATTAAAACTAATAGTGATAAAGTAAAAACAATAAACGAATATCCATTACCAACTACTTTAAGACAGCTACGCAGCTTTTTAGGTACGATTGGCTACTATAGAAAGTTTATTAAAAATTAAATTACGCTCAGATTTCAAAGCCATTAGCAAAGTATTTGTCTAGTGAAAACGGTCAAGTTTCCACACACGTTGCAAAGAAAACGGTATTAAATCTAGATGAGAGTGCAATCAAAGCTTTCAATATATTGAAAGAACACTTTAATCCGAGGTTGAGCTAAATCAACCAGATTACACAAACAAATTTGTTCTAACAACAGATGCGTCTGATGATGCAGTAGGAGCTGTATTATCACAAGATAATAAACCCATTACATTTATAAGTAAAACGTTAGGTAAGACTGAACGATCTTACGCAGCAAATGAAAAAGAATTAAACGCTGTAGTATACGCATTAAAAAATTTAAGAAATTATTTATATGGAGTTTCAAACTTAGAGATCCATACGGATCACCAACCTTTAACGTTTGCAGTATCAAAACGTAATCCAAATACCAAAATTAAGCGATGACACGCATTAATTGTAAGAATATGCCCCAAAAATAATATATAAACCAGGTACAACAAATGTAGTTGCAGACGCCCTTTCTAGGCAAAATTTAAATAATATAACAAATAGTTCTTCATCAGATGCAACTCAGCATTCTGCAGAGAGTAGTGATAATATGCAAATTAAGCAAACGAATAAGCCATTAAATGATTTTCGACAACAAATATTGTTATCCAAAGGTAGATTTACAATACATGAAAAAATACAAAATTTTCCAAATAAAATGCGCCATATTATAGAATATGACACTACAGACAATTAAATAATAATTTTAAAAGAATATCTAGCACCAGGGGTAGTAGCTATCCATTGTACATCTGAAGATTTATATGACATAAAATCAAAAATTTTAGAAACTTTCAGTAATAAATTCATATATACTAAAATTTTTCCAGCAATTGTAGAACAAACCCATAATAGAGCTCATAGAAACCATAGGGAAAATCTAAAACAAATTTACAGTTCATATTATTGGCCACAGATGAAAAACCAATTGAAAGAATTCGTGAGAAATTGCGATATATGTAATAAGAATAAATACGATAGGCATCCACAAAAAATACAAATTAGAATGGCTCCAATTCCGAAGAAAGAGGGGATTTACACATAGATATATTTTTTGCACAACATTTCAAATTTATAACATGTATAGATTCATATTCCAAATTTTTAATTATTAAAAGTATTGAAGATAAAACAAAGTTAAATAAAAAGGTGTTAGAATTAATTCAAACTTTCCCTGAAACAAAATATATAACAGTTGATAATGAACCAGGTTTTTCAACACATCAGTTTAAAACACTTATGCAAAGACTAGGAGTAATAATTTACTATTGTGACCCACATCATAGTACCACGAATGGACAAGTAGAGAGAGTTCATTCAACAATAATAGAAATCGCCAGGTGCATAAAACAAGAATTTAGTTTGATAAGTGATTTAGAATCAATATATAGAGCTGCCCAACAATACAATAAAACAATACATTCTGTAACGAATGAAAGACCATATGAAATCCTTTATAATAAAAAATCTCATGAACATATACCTACAAAACTCTCAGAAGCTCAAGTAAAAGTGCTTCAGACCCGCAATAAGAAAAGAAATACTAAAGAATATGAACCAAATCAAATAATTTATGAGAAAATTACAGGTTGTAGAAATAAACTTTTACCTAGGTATAAGAGGCAGAAAATCATAGAAGATTTAGGCAGAAATGTTGTTATTCATAAAAGAAATAGAATCATACACAAAGATAATATTAAAACTTAAATCTTTTATTTCAGAAAATGAATTCCTTAATAATTGTATTAATGACAATCACAATTGTATCATCAGAAATTATTGACTACACTAGAGACGATTATATTTATATTGATAGAGAATGGGAACACAGTAATTTACGATATTTATGGAGATATTTTCCATGTGACAAATTTAAACTATTACAAAACTATTTTCGAGACTAATCGAAATATATTAAACACAAAATCAGAATACAAAACGATACATTCAAGTAACTCCTCTATTTATGTTAAAGTGAATCAAGACGTAGACATTGACCTTATAGAAATGTTATTAAGCCAGTTGGAAATAAAAACTATTAGACAAAGACGAGGGATAAACGAACTAGGTACTATATGGAAGTGGATTGCTGGAACACCAGACCACGATGACCATTTACTTGTAACAAACAAACTTTCTGAATTAATTGACAATAATAATAAACAGTTTATGATAAATTCTGACATATTTAAGACTATAGATTATTTAAAGAAAACAATTTCTTTAACCCAAAACGATTCCAAATCAAAAATGGGTAAACAAATAAATAAATTAATAATAACTGACCTACAAAATACTATTCAAACAATTACATTAGCTAAAGCTGGAATATTGAATACCGGCATTTTAAACTTAAAAGACATCCAACAAATTATAAATCATGAACACGAAAGCATGACATTAACAGACCCTAATGGACGTATCAAAATTTAAGATATTACAAAATAAAGATGCGATTGTTATTTATATAAAATATCCAATAATAAAAAATAATTGTGAATTGTACGAGACTAGAGCTGTAAGTAAAAAAGATGGTAAATTAAAAATTGAAAAAGAAATAATTAAATGTAATAATACATATTCAAATGTTGAAAATTGTAAAGCAGAACTAAGAAACACATTTTGTAAATTATCCATAAAACAATCTTGTTTATCTAAAATTTTGAATAAAGAAAATGGAAAATGTATTAAAATTAAAGAAAAGAATAAAAATATAGAAGTAATTATAGATGGTGCTATTTTGTTATCTGGAAATCATACAGTAGATAATAACTCTATTGATGGAGTTTATTTAATAATTTTTGAAAACGAAACGAAAATTGATAATGTTACATATGAGAATCCAACTTCAAAAATATGGAATTATATAAGAACAACCCACATTAATAATTATGTAATTACAAATTATATGGAATCAGATAATGAGAATCTGAAATTCAAAAATATAAATTTAATGTCCAAAATTGCAGAACATATTGAAAATCATTCAATTTCTATTGTCCTCTTATTAGTAATAATTTTCTTAACATATGTTATACTTTCCAAGTATATTAAAATATTAAAAATCAAGAAATTAAATGATAAGCAAAATCGAGACGACATCCTGTTCGACAACATAAAGAAAAGAGTTACATTTCTCACCAATCAGTTTGATGAAGAAGCGTGACGTTCTTCCTGAAGAAAGAGGGGAGTTAAGGAACGTTATTTACATTTGAATTATTATTAAATGTGTGTCTTCATATGACAAGTAAGAAATAGCCTACTCAGCACATCTGCTGCAGTTTAAAAGTAATATCATGTTTCATATACAATATTCAAAATCCAGACATATGACATCATCTTCTCCCACAACACGACAATGGGATAAGGCATAAGAATAAGATTATTATTAAGATTCAATTGAAATTCAGATACCGAAGTAAACGGTTCATTTGTAGATCTTAAGTAGTATAGCTAAAGATTTCCCCCCACCAGTGGTAAGGGATCTGAAGCTTAGTTATTAAGTGATAGATTTAAATAAAGTTTTTTAAAACTTCAAATGTAAAGTTGAATTTATAATTTACCAGCTTATTCAGGCATTGAAAAATAATTGCAAGATGTTCGCTTGTACATTTGTTCATGACATTTTATATAGATTGTCCTGATCTATTAGGTCTAATCGATCCAAACGCCCCTTCTTTTGATCTCAGAACTCGAACCTTATTTCATGAGATTGCTCATAGATTAAAGTTATGCCTCCAATCTCTAATGAGTCTATAACTCGCAGTGTCAGGAAATTAATAATGCTTCGAGTTATATAGATTTTAACTTTCATTTTAGTAGAAGTGCGTTTAAAAATATGCTAGGCTTAAAGACTATTTAACAAACTTTTAGTTATGAACGTATGTTTATTATTGGTATATTAAGTTTTTTTATATTCTGTTTTAAATGTATTATTAATTAGTCTAATCTGAGTATTTATATAAACACTAATTGATGAAAGTACATAAAATAAAATAAATGAAAGTCCACATGAATGCAGAAAAACTAATTTTCATTCACCATTATTTGGCTGTAGGAAACGTACAATATTAAATTGCTGATAGTCCATCTTTATTATATAAAATAAAATCAATCAGATCATAAAACATAAAATTTTGTTATTTATTTTACTGAAAAAAAAGACTATCCGGTATTCGGCCGGATATAAAAAGATTATTCGGCTCCGACCGGATATTATAAAAGGAGTCGGATAGGCCGGATACCGAATACCTACCGGATAGCCGTCATATCTCTACTTTTAAGTTAAAAAAACAGTTTATTTTACGTATTTACTTCCCATAGAACCACTTTTCATATTTTTGATTTTTTATGCAAATGCTTCGCAGAATGTTAATAAAACTGCATACATGAATTTAGCTTTTTATATTCATATTTGTCTAATAACTCAAATGACAATCTAAACTGATTTTATTATATTGTGTATCTTCTATTTATTTCTACCCAATTATATTTCATTTCCTCCTTTAAACCTATATAGGATAACTACACAATACACAGTACTAACAGCCAATGTTCAGCTACAATAAAGTTGTTAACTACAAGAGCAAGTTCGTACGAACAGTCGTGTGTTTTATTTCATTATAATGTAAGTAAATATTAAGTAAATTTCTTACCATTCGATACACATTCAAACATTCCCCCACAATTCTCGACCTTATAAGAAAATAAAATGGACGACTGGATCGTACGATCTTGCTCTTGTAGCTAACAAATTTAATGTCGCTAACCATTGATGTTTGGATAGTAAGGTATAGTCATACTGTGCAGGTTTAAAGAATATGTAGGTAAGATTACCTTGACTCTTAGTATAATCAATTATAGAATGGATGATTCAAAGAAGAGTAACATAGGTACCTACCTACAAATATAAGTTGGGAGAGTAAAATGTATGTACCCACATACATGGATGGAACCTAGGTATGTAAATATGTACTTACGACAATGAAAATGAAGGATGTATGTCGCTTTATGCACATAACTTTATAATTTAGGTGCAAAATGCATGCATAAGATTCATGTAATTCTTAAAGACGCATATATATATAAATGTATGAGGGCCTACATTGTATGGAGTATTCAGTGATGTGCGCAAAACCTAAAAAGGGAATAATAATAAGGTAGAAATAAATGGCTAATACACATAATTAAATGATTTCATATTGCTTAGTTGTTATGTTTTGATGGAAAACCAAAGATACCATTTGAATTCCTGGATAAATAAGAATATATCCAAAAAATTCAAAAATCGTTGGGAGCTGGTTTTTAATATTTCAATTTTTTATGTATAAAATTTTGAAAAAAAAATTTTAGAAAAAAATTTAAAACGCCATTTTGAAGTTATTATTAACATACATATAAAATTCAAATTTTAAAAAATTCTATAATTGGTTTTATAAAAATCTATTTTTCAAAAAAAAAAAAATTATTAATTTTTTAAAAATCGAAAATCTTTTCTTTTGAACATTTTTGTCAGTTTTATTAACAACCTTAGGGAGCATTTGTATAAACAAATTATTTTAATCGGTTCATCCAATGTTGAGAAAGTCGAAAATATGAAAAATGGTTCTATGGAAAGTACAGGTAATAAGTTCGAAAAAAAAAAATATTTTTATGCTTAAAAGTGAACTGTAGTAATTTAAGAACACACACATTTTTTTAGAAGATCTTGGAGCCGTTTTCGAGAAATAAATTTTTTTCTTAACGCTTTTTTTTACATTTGTATGGGAGGTACTGTCGTTTTTTATTTTAGGAATATAGTTTTTTAAACTTTTCAAGATAATATCAAAAAACTATCAAATACAAAGTTTCGACAAAATCCATTAAGTCGTTTTCGTTTTTTTTTTTTCAAAAATGTTGGCATACAATAGTGTTTAAGCTTTTTAGGAGCTTCTGCGAAAAAAAATTCCAAAAAATGTAATTAACTGTTTCCCATAAAATCGAAAAACAAAAAAAAAAAATGGTACTACTAGAGGTACCAAAAATAACAATTTTTTTCAAAAAAAAAACCAAAATGTTCATTTTCCTTTTATTAATGCACTTATTTTTTTTTTTATAAAAATCGTTGGAGCCGTTTTTGAGAAAAATAAGACTTTTGTTTTTGCCCCCCAATAAAAATGTATGGGAGCTACTGTCTGTCGTTAAAAAAAAATGAAAAAAACGCGTGGGCATATTACCCAAAAAACAACACCTACCAAGTTTGAAGCAAATCCATCCAATTTTTTAGGCTGAAGACTCGAAGACAGACAGACAGGCGGACCCACTTTTTTGGTGTTCTCTATGATCGTAATGTCATGTTTGAATGTTAGAAATTTTTTTTGCACGAATCCATAACTTGCCTTATAGTACCTAAATCGCAAGTAAAAATTGTTGAATTTGGAGGAAAAAATAATTTTTTTTAACTGCACAAACAATTCGTACAAAAATTTAACTAGTGGATAACTACCAGCTGATAATTCGGACAGAAATGCACTTGGCTTGTAATGAAGTGAGTTATTTCTTGGCTAGATTTTCAATTAAAGTTGCAAGGATATTTTTTGACAATGGATCAGAGACTAAAAACTTGCCTAACTTTTAAGCCAATACGTATTCTGAACGAGACCAACGTACGCAGTCTCTAAAAAACATTTATGAATAAGGCTAATAAATTATCAAACTTTTTCAACGTAGTCCACCGCTAGTCCATGAGTTAAATAAACCATAGAATAAAAGACAAAAATTTTAAATTAATTAAAAATTGAAAATCCACGAACAAAATCTACTACAATAAGTATCAACTCTATCTCTTTTTATTCTATGTCCCTGCAAATTTTGTTCTTAATGTCAATTCTTAGTCATTCACTAAACCACCGTCTTCGATAGTTTAGCGCAGGACTAATTTTGTAAATGATGACAAATAGCAGAAATTCTATTTTTTTAAAAGTATTTCGCAATTAGTCCACGGAATAAGTCCAAAACCTTCCCTAGTCCATGTTTATTAATTTGTGTGTTAGAATTTAATTGTTTGAATACTAAAGTAGCTATTACTTGGTCAAATTTAGTAAAATAAAGACAAGTGCGGCAGTTATTACTAAATGAAAAAAAGGTATTCAAACTAAATCCAGCATGTTTTTCCACTACATACATACTCGTATGTATCTACCCATTGCTCCATATTCATACACACTCCAAATAAGAACTTCAATATTGGTAAAATGCCAACTGCAGAAAAACCATTTCGATGAAAAGAAAAAAACGCAGACAGTCAGGACAGGAAAACCTTTCCGGTTTATAAACGTAAGTACTTAGATAATTCCAAGTACTCACCTAGTCCCCGATAAAAGCTTAGGTTGACTGACTTAAATTGCGTGAGGAGAACAAAAAAACACAAGATACCACGCAAAGCTATTGCCTGTTACCACAACTTAAATTGTTAGTATTTCAATGACTTATACATTTAACTATACATGAGTATGCAAATTGTTTGTAAGTTTGATCGCTTTAAAACTTAAAAGGTCTTCACACAAAACGTACCTATCTAAGTTTTTTTTTTTAAGAAACAACATTTCCTACAACCTTTACCCTATATTTTAGCCAGCCTTTGTGTATCTTTCGTTTTGTGGTGATCTACCTTAAGTGCAAACATATACAATCAGACACTCGCTCAGCAATAAAAATAAAATTTAAAAAAATATAAAGTACAAGGAATGACACCGACAATCAAATAGATGAAGACGAAGAAAACAAGAAGAAGAGTATAAAAATAATTCTTTTATCATGCTTGAAGACACAGAATGAATTCCATCTTTTCTATATGCATATAGTAGGTATAGTTGCCTACGATATACGAGACTATTATAATACTAACGTTTAGTTGTAGAATTGTCAGAGAACGAGCCTGGGGGTGGTGGACAGAGGCAAAGCAGATCACGTGAGCGCCTTCGAGCAGGGCTACCTTATTAAGACTATAAGGTATCAGTCTTAGAACAAAAGCTGCCATTTGAATACGTCAGCTGATAAGTCATTATTAAATAATCTAAAAAGATGGGGACCTAAATGACTTCTCTCTGGCATTCCAGAATTAATTTAAGACATATTTGATTCCCACCCCATTACAAAATGTTCGGTTAAATCCTAAATTCCTTAATCCATATATATAAAAATGAATCGCTATTTTCCTTGGTCACGTCATCACGTGTGAACGGCTGGACCGATTTCGCTAATTCTTCCTTTATTGTGTTTGTTATTGTCAGGAGAAGGTTCTTATGAAAGACAAAATTAAGAAAATTCCGCGTAAAATTTAAAAATTTATGAATACTTAACCACCATATTTTAAATTATTTCTAATCTAAGTTTTCTTTAATTTACATTTGATTTTTGGTTTTTGAAAATGTCAGCAATTAGATGTATAAACTTAGGTCGCAGAACTCGCTATGCTGCGAGTCAAAGATATAGAAGAGCAAGTCAAACCGAAATCAACAACATGGAACTGTTGCGTTTAGCTAAGCCCTATCAAACTGCATTTAATTATAACGTGGACATCGATTACAGTTCACAGAAACCCATTGCTATTGAACCAATGAACGTTGTGGGCTAATATTAGAAGGCATTTATGCTTAAAAATGAAGATCCTGGATTGTGTTTCGCGAGCGGTCAAGTCAAATTGACGCCATTGGTACCGCCACCAGAGCCACTAAATTTATTGGTTTCGGATTATAAATATTTTTTGACTCATTAGCAATACAAAAATTGTTTTTTGTGTAACAAAAGTTATTCAAGAAAATTTTACGACAACTTTTAGGCTCCAGGGTCAAATATATCGCCTAACAGGTTACTTAATGCCAACGCGGAATAGTGACTACAAATTTTTGCAAATTTATTGTATGGGTGATTCAGCCAGGCGTTTTGCACACAACAATTCGGTGAAAAGACTAATTGTGGAACAACTCTAAAAGTTTTTCCATCAACATAACGAATTTGTTGCATTATTCACGACCGCTATGGACCGCATGCCGTCTGATAATCACAAAATTGTCATCAAATCTGATAAGACACCTGCAGGACAACACGTGAGACGTTACTTTTAATGCGCCAAAAATTGACGAAGTCGCTATTGCCTGGATTACCACCTCATAATCTGCAATTAAAAATTGGATCTGTAATCATTATGTTGCGTAATATAAACGAGCCACGTCTTTGTAATGGCACCAGAATTGTGGTGTAGAAATCAATGAACAACGTCATCAAAGCCACAATTATGAAAGGTAGGTACAAAGGCGAAGAATTTTTGATTCCACGGATTCCCTTGATTCGGAACGATATGCCATTCGACTTCAAACAGTTACAATTTTCAGTGCGACTAGCATTTGCAATGTCGATACATAAATCTCAAGGGCAGTCGCTAAGTGTTTATGGTATCAATCTTGAAAATCCATGTTTTTCACATGTCCATTTATATGTCGCCTGTTCCCGTGTTGGAATACCAACAAAACTATTTATACGAGGAAGAAAAAAAAACCAAGAAAAGCATCGAGTAATGAACACTTTTTTGAAATATTTTTTTTTATTAATTAGGTATAACAATTCGAATTCAATATTCAAAATTAAGACTAATTTAGAAAAATCAGTCTTAAAGATCGCTGGCGGTGAGCGTCTGTGCGTTAGTTAAATATTACACAATAAATAGTAGGTTATAGGTTCAAATCCAGCTAGTAACCGATTTTTATTTATTTTTTTTTATTCAGTAACTTGTATTTTTTTTGTGATTCCTTTTTTCTTTTTCTTTTTTGTATATTTTTTTTTGTCTGTCCCTTATTTATTAATTAATAATGACTTGTGCGAACACTAATTGTGTGGATCGTTCCGGCACAGCTCCTCTTTTCAAGTGCGTTGGACTTTGCAGAAATTTATTCCATGCCAATTGCGTTGGTTCGAATAATTCCTTGATGGATAAAATTAATTCTTCAAATATAGCATATTGGTATTGTCCGAATTGTAAAAAGTTTTCGCTTGCTCACTTTTCTTTTAAATTATCCACTTTAAAAGATGAGCTGACTAAAATTGAAAAGGGGTTTGAAGATTTAAGCCCAGACAACGCAGGACCGGCTCCTAAGAAATCATCAAACAAATCTGCCATGATAAGTTATGAAGTAAATGCTACTTCAATAACTGTGTCCGAACCCGGCATTGAATCACCCCAAAATAATTAGCCAGCAAATAATGATATCTTAGCCCCCTCTGAACCCACTGTAAATATTCCACTTGTGTCTGTGACCGAACAGCTTGAGTTAGCGCCATCACAGGAGCCCGTCGTTATTGCACCCAAAACTCTATCATCAGTTCCAAAGTCTAGGGCCATATTTGTTTCTCGTCTTTTATCCGAAACTAAGCCGGAAGACTTATTGGATCATTTGGTTGCTAACAAAGCTATTGCAAATTCATCATGCGTCAAATGTTCCAAAATAAGTAAACATAACAGTTTCGTAGCCTCTTTCAAAATAGTTGCTCCCAGTTGTCTCTTTGAACCCATATGTAGTAGTTCGTGGCCTTCTAATACATTGGTGAAAGAATTTATAGCCCCCATGAGAAAGAAATCTAATATAAATTCGGCTTCTGGTTTAAATTTAAATTCAAAAAACTGCTCAGGTTCTGCCTCTACTACCAAAATGTAGGAGGTTTTCGAAGCAAAACTTCCAAGAAATATAATAATTTTCTATCTTTGCTATACGATCTTTTTGCCCTGACTGAGACTTGGCTTAATGCCTCAATTTTAGACACAGAACTTTTTGATAGCGAGTTCTTAGTTTACCGAAAGGATTGTTGATATTATGAATTCAATTGGTGGCGGAGTACTTATTGCTGTAAGAAGTAATTTCTGCTCTACACAA
This sequence comes from Philhelius pedissequus, assembly GCA_910595825.1. NCBI lineage: Eukaryota > Metazoa > Arthropoda > Insecta > Diptera > Syrphidae > Philhelius > Philhelius pedissequus. The sequence goes on from OU343160.1 coordinate 265,478,377, forward strand.
ATAGTCTTCCCATTCAATCTGATAATTGAATTGTTGTGCGTCAAAATAACTAAGGAATCTTTAGTCTTATTTGTTTTAAATGTTTATATTCCACCTAGAAGTCCAGCTTTTAAGGTTAGCTAGCCTTGACAGTAATATCCTTCTATTAGGGAATTTTAATCTTCCTCACATTGATTGGGTTCCCTCTGATGACGAATCCTATTTCGACGCTTTGGCAAGTTCATCCCAACAGGAGCTCCAAATGTTGGATAATATTATCTCTACTGATTTATATCAAGTTAGCTCTATACACAATTTTAAAAATAGACAACTTGACCTTGTATTCTCATCTGACGCCGTTAGTACAGTAGTGGTAGAATCTACCTCTGCTTTATCTAACATAGATCGTTATCACCTGCCTCTTGACATTTTTCTTGACTTGAGTGGTCACTTACTAGAAAATAGTAATCCTCATGACTGCTCCCATACTTTTGACTTTTGCAAAGGTGATTTTCGAAAGCTCTTGGATAGTTTAATAAATTCCGGTATAGAACATTTGCCGATTTCTAATGATCTTGACTCAACTATCTCAAGCCTTTATTCTATTTTGATGAGATGAATTAATGAAACAGTTCTTTAAAAAAGATCTATTCCTTCCAATTCTTCTTGTCATCCTTGGTTCACAAAAGAACTGAAATGTATCCGAAATAAAAGAAATAAGGCTTGGAAAAATTTCATTAGGTTCATGACGGTAGAGAATCAAGTAGTTTACATTTTCCTTTTTGAAGAATTCAAAAAACTCTCTTTCGAACTCTATAACGAATATCTGGAAATCATGGGGCGTTCTTTGAAGTTAGACAGGAAAAACTTCTGGAAATTTATAAATTCTAAAAAGAAATGTGACGGGTATCCAGAAAACCTCATTTATAATGACGTAATCTTGAATACAACTTCTGAAATCTGTGAGGGATTTGCAAGTAATTTTAGCCAATCCTTCATTGATTCTCCTGTAGTTGTTGACAAAAACTATTTTCATTTTTTACGAAATTGTCCTCAAGTATCATTTAACAATATTACACTAGAGCGTGAAAAAATTTTGAGCTTTTAGTCCCATTTAAAAGACGACTATTCGAACACCAAATCAGGTGTTCCGCAGGGAAGCCATCTTGTACCATTACTCTTTAAATCGGCTATTAATGATGTTCCTCTTTGTGTACGCAACAGCGAAATTCTTATCTTTGTAGACGATATGAAGATTTATAAAATTATATTATCTTCAAAGGATCGAACTCTATTGCAAGAGGTTATTAACCACTTTGCCTTGTGGTGTGAAAAGAATAGTTTGAATCTTAGCCCGACAAAATGTCAAACAATGACATTTTCAAAAAAACGTTCTCCTTCTTCTCATGACTATATTATTTCACGGCAAATTTAACTCGTGTTATGACTGTACGGGACTGTGGAGTTTTCTTCACGCAAAATTTAGACTTTTCTGTCCATATTAATATCATAGTTAACAAAGCCAATTCAATGTTAGGATTTATTAAACGTTGGTCCAAAGAATTTGTTGATCCCAATGTTACTCTTGCTTTATACAACTGCTTGGTTCGTCCCCATCTTGAGTATGCAGCGCAGGTTTGGACTTCTTTTTACGATGTTCATATTGAGAGATTAGAATCTGTTCAAAAAAACTTTACTCGTTTCGAATTGAAAGGGCTTCAGTGGAGTGATCCTTCTAATGCCCTCAAATGCAAGCACTGGAACAGAGAAGAACAAACAATGATTTGGTATTCTTCCACCAAATAATAACAGGTGTCACAGATGCACCAGACCTACTATGTTAAGTTTTTTTTAATTATCGGGGTGGAGGTTATAATCTTCGTAAATTTGACTTGATTAAAGTCCCAACACATAGGACCAACTATGCAATGCATGAGCCCTTGACAAGTATGGTTAAACTTTTAAATTGGAATTCAAACATTTTTGATTTCAATATCAGTAAAATTGAATTAAAAAATCCACTCAAAACCAGTGTTTCACGCTCCTAAATCTTTTTTTATTTATTGTTATGTTCTTGTTTTGTATTGACATAATATTATATGTTTATATTTTCATGTTGTACTTGTGTATCTAAGTGTTATTTGTAGAAGAGTTTGCCTACTAAGAACTAACACTGCACTAAATGATGAGCTTTGAGGGTATATGGGGGACTATATTATAGAAAGCCCAGAAGCTCTGATATTTCCTCGGTCGACATGCTCCAAATTTTCATCTTTAATATTAATATAAAAAGTTAAATCATTTATGTACTTACAATCTTAACATTGATATAACTATACCTAAACTAAATTAGTTGTGGATTTCCGAAACATGATCACTGCGTCCAGAAATTTGAGTTCTCCAAAATAGTAGAAATTTGGTTCATAAATCCCATTAACAACACTTCCCGACTTTCTTGAACTTACAACTTTTTTCTTTTCGGAAACTTCGAAGTCCTTAGATGTTAGATTGTTTTATCGTTATCATCCACACTTCTTTGGAAATGAAGGGCCAATACTTTCCACGACTATTTTTTAAAGTCGTTTCTTTCATATGGATACATAGATTATTTCAATAATTCCACATCCGCATGCATTCTCTGGCCTTGAATATATTAATTAATTCAATTGATTGAGAATGCGTCATACGCCATTCAGCCATGTTTTGCTGTTGAACAAAAAGTATTATTAGTTATAAATATTAGCATTTAGTAATAAATTGTACTTTCTTATTTAATATTTATTTAAATTTACTCGCACATAAAAATAGATATTTTTTATTTGGTTTCTAGCTGTTTCAAACATTCACTTAAAACGAATAACAAACATACATAATTCCCGGACTGGAATTCCAACTCAATCCATCAATATAACGGGTTATCCATTTTGCGGTTTCAGAAGTATGGGGCTGGAATTCGACATCTATCAAACTAAGTTGTTAAACCAATTTTTTTTCAGTTGAAAGTCTGACATTTACGAAAATGGATCGCTTAACTATCGAACAACGCATAAAAATTGTTAAAACCTACTACAAAAATGGTATTTCTGCCACAGCCGCATATCGTGCTTATGAGAAGATTATGGTTTACACAATCGTCCAACTACGAAAGCAATTGGCAAAATTGTGAAGAAATTTGAAGAGACTAGATTGGTTACAGATATTGTAAGGCCTTTGCATCATCGTTTCGCTCGTACCACTGAAAATATCTCTGCTTTAAGTGCAAGTGTTGCCGAAGACCCGAATGTGTCGATTCCTCGTCGTTGTCAGGAATTAGGACTGTCTTACGGCACATTATGGCGTATTTTGCATTGTATCTACAGCTACATCCATATAAAGTCCAACTCACACAACAACTGAAGCCAGCTGATCATTCACAGGCGGTGGACGACGATTTTTTGAACAAAATTTTCTTCAGCGACGAAGCACATTATGTTAGTAAACAAAATTGTCATATTTGGGGTTCTGAGAATCCTCAAGTAATTGAAGAGAAGCCATTACATCCACAAAAAGGCACTGTTTGGGGCGCTCTTTGGTCCGGAGGTGTGATTGGACCTTTATTCTTCGAAAACGACGATGGAACGACTACCACCTTCAATTCGGAGCGTTATGGTCATATGATAACCGACTTTTTTTGCCTTCTTTTGAAGAATACGACTTGGAGAATATGTGGTTTCAACAAGACGGTGCCACATGCCACACAACCCGAGCGAATTTGGCTTTATTGCAAGAGACATTTCCTGGCCGCTTAATTTCTCGTCGTGGCGATATCAACTCGCCACCAAGATCATGCAATTTGACCCCGCTGGACTTCTTTTGTGGAGCTACGCGAAAGACATGGTTTATGCATTTAAACATTTAACTCTTGAGCACTTGAAAACCAACATTCGTCAAGTTATGGCTGAGATACCGCCCAATATGTGTCAAAAAGAAGTCGAAAATTACCTCAAAAGAATCGATGCTTGCAACAATTCGCGTGGTGGTCAATTAAATGGTGTAGTTTTTCACACATTAAGTCAACGCTCAAACTTTATAATAAAAAAGATATGGCATGGAAAAAAAATATTTTATATGTGTTTTATTTGCGTTTACTTTTGAAACCGCAAAATGGATAACCCATTATAATGTGCTACGTGTGCTACAAAAAAAATGTTTTATACAAAAATGTAGTAAATTTTGTCCTCTTTAACTTTGCCAGAATTTATTTTTTTCTGGCTTTATTTCTTTAAAAAATTTCCAAAATTTCTGGCTTATTTTCCAAAAAAAAATCTGCCTTTTTTTCAATTTTAAGCCAGAAAAAAATTTCCGGAGTCTCTCACCTCTATACTTCAGATCTCATGCGACTTTGACAGTTTATTCATTTGCCTCATCTTGCCCCACCTTAAAAACTAGGTCTACTTTAGGGCGAGTTCTGGGCGATCCTAGGTTTGAAAAAACATAGAAATTGCCCAGCAGGGTGACTTCAGGTTCTTCAAAAAAAAGCTTTAGGGTGACCTTAGGGCGAATTCAGGGCTGAACGAACAAGAACTAGTATAGGTTCGCTTAGGTACTCTCAAATAACATGGAATAAATGTTTCGCTTATTGAGTGCCGCCATTTGCAAAAATTATAGGATCTGCCGATAGGGTACGCTACATGTATATCTTTCATGTTTTTATCTTGATTTCTTTTTTAACGTAATATATTCGTTTTATCTTTAAGTTTAGCCTCAGAATACAACTCTTATCGATCGTGTGGACAAATCGTCTCCCAAACAGTCCTTGTTGTACTTTCATTTATTAAAAAAAAATTACTTCTTCTTCAAGTTCTTAACTTTTCATAGTTGCTTATAAAAATCATGCGTGCATAGCCGGCCTCGTTAGCCATATTTCTTGCCTAATCGCTTGTATCGCCCCTGCGTATTTAGAAATAGTGAAATCCTAAGCAATGGCAATTGGGTCAAGTGATACCAATAAAATGCACCATGGCTTCTCCAAGTAGGCTTGCAACTTGCAACGAACGTTGTTCTCGATTTAAACCGAATTTAGAGAAGGGATGATGATGGCACGAGAAGGGTGCTATTCACAAATGGTCGGAATTTTAATACTAGAATGGAATGGGGGTGTGGATAATATGTACCTTGTACCTTCTTGTATATTTTTTCTTCCTACCCATCTATCCATATTGCCTCCTTCCCACACAGTGTTGTTGTACTTTAATACCAGACTAAAGGTTGTCCCATTGAGCACTTTTGTAGTTTTGTAGAGTGCAAGTTGAGTGATTTAGTATTGTGTCCTCTTTTAATTATCTTAATTGTAGGTAGCAAACCCACTTTTGTTTTTGGTGTTTTTTTTTAAATTTTTATATCGTAAAGAGAGACAGCACAGAATTTTATGCTTTGTGTTCGCAGATGGATTAAGTTAAGAAAGACAAATAAATAAGTCAAGAATTATTCAGTGGGTATTAAATTATTTTTTTGCCGCAGGGGTAAATTTTGATGATCAAAATGAGTGCCGAAAAGTTTTCTTATTAAAATTTTGTAATTAATTTAATTTATTCTTAATATTCTTCATAATATATATTTCAGACAGTGTCCTGGCTAATTTTCCTTTTCAAAAATTTGAGGAAGCGAATCGAAGCTAGATAATTGAAATTAAAACTAAGGAATGTTTGTGATGACATAGAAGAAGTACATATAAACTGAAACTGACCAAATAAGAGATTTCAGTGTTTACCTAACAACAATTAGCTAATGAATTTACTGTGGTTTCAAAATAGAACGGCGGTGAGTTAGATTTTAACAGTTCAAGGCGACCAAGTAGTGTTTTCTGTTGTTAGGCTTCTCAGTGTTTAACACAAAGACAAATTACTATGGCTAGAAACAATGTACAGCAACAGCGATGTGTGTTTTCTTATGTGGATGTGCATGCGCGCACTAAAGGGGTTTTGACTACCCTTAAGATGATCAAGCACATTGCGAGCGTTAATTTATTTTGGTGGGGGCAATACCCTCAATTATTTGGCTTAATACAAGCTTCATAACTTAACCCAACATAAAACTATGAAACTTAGGGCAATGATTGGATTGGACGATTTAATAGGATGAGTTTTAGGATGGGAATGTTGAGTTTGAAGTCGAAACGGTTTTCGTTTAAGTCAACCCTTCGCAGCATACGGGTAATAGGTTCATTGAAACCATAAGAGGTAAGATGAGTTACTTGTCTAGGCTAGGGTTTCTTAGGTTACGGGGGTTAGTGTTGGGAAATATAGAGTTGTAGAGGGTTTCAGAGTCAACGGAACCTGAGAGAAGTCGATGAATGAAGAGGATTTCGGTTATTTCTCTTCGCTCTCGCAGGGTATTGAGGTTAATTAGTTGGCGGCGATTTTAAAAGGGGGCAGGATCAAAGGATTATTCCAAGATAGGCCACGAAGGGCGAATCTTAAGAAACGGCGTTGAATGCTCTCGATTCTAGAGATATGAATTTGTTGATATGGGGACTATAATTGTCAAGCGTATTCAAGTAACGGGCGGATAAAGGTTATGTAGAGTGATCTGGTGACGTAGAGGTCGGAGAATTCTGTGGACCATCGCTTCACAAAACCAAGCGTTAGCCAATTCAACGATTGGTTTTGTGAAACGATGGTCCACAGAATTCTCCGAAGTAATATTATCGATGTGTGTTATGAAATTGAGCTCTCGGTCACAGTCTCGAATGGATTCAACTATGGCTAAGGGTTGATTGTAAAGAAAGTAGCTCCTGGGACAAGATTTTATGCGTTTGCCTGAAAAAGTGATTGATTGACACCTAGCAATATTAAGATCTAAGCAGTTTTTGATACACCAGACCCCGATGGTAGCTAAGAATGAATTGGAGAAGGCAGATCTGAAACGAACACTGTAAAACAGGTTTTCCAGATAAGAAAAAAACCATTTTAAGAAAATTAGTTCAAAGCCGAGGGTGGACAATTTGAAAAGTATAAGTCTCTGTGAAATTTTTTCAAAAGCTTTACTAAAGTCAGTAGAGATAACATCTACTTCCCTTCTAGAGCTGAGACTGTATACGATACAAATTCAACTAGATGAGTTGTTGTAGACCTACATTTGAGAAAGCCGTGTTGTCTAGGGGATATGAGCGACTTACAAGGGAAACTTAAAATTTCCTACAAAATACTTTCAAATATTTAAGGGATATGTGGAAGTTTGGCAATGGGACGATAGTTTGTAATATCGCTCTTAGTACGCTTTTGTGTATTGGGGTTATGAAAGAGGTTTTCCATACCTGACGAAATGCTGCTTGAGATAATGATGGACTAAACAATTTGGAGAGCGGAAAAGAGAGAGCTGAAGAACATTTTTTTTAGGAATATTGCGGGGAGGCCATCAGGGCCAGAAAGATATTTATCGTTAAGTTGATTCAACTTATTTTCTATGATATATGGGTCGACGGTAAGAGGAAGAAAAGGGCCTAGTGAGACATTTGGCAAGTAATCGAAATAATCTGAATTAGGTACAAAGGAATCGTCGGTGAAAGATTGCTTGAAAAATGTCACAAAAAAAGTTGGCAATATCTTGCGGATTATCGAAGTTTCGGTATTGAAGGAAAGAGAGGAAGTGTAACCATCGGATTTTCTTTTAAAATTGATGAACTGAACGACTAAGGATCAGTTATAAGGTTGGTTTGTGTTTCTATTAAATAGCTTTGGTAAATTGTGTTGTATAGCTCGGAAAAGAAGATAAGAACCAAAATAGTTAGAATACTCAGTGGGCGATCGGGTACGAAGGAAAATTGCCCACAACTTGTTTTTCTTGTTACGCAACGAGCGAAGCTTGCGGTAATATCAAGGTGGGGAGGCAGCCGATGTTTTTTGTCGACTAAAGGGTACATGGAGAGAAATAGAATTAAATATTTCCTGTAAAATTTTTCTGTGGCATCTTTCACGATAAGGTTATCGAAATTAAAGGAAACTCTGTTGAGATATTAATTAATATGACAGAAATTTGCCTTATGAAAATCATAGGAGTACTGATTTGTATAAGATGAGTTGGTAGTGGACAATCATGATAGAATGACAGAATTAGGGGAGGATGATAGTTGTCGATAGTAGATAGGGATAGAGCTGAAGAGTTAATGGGATCGGTTGTGAAAATAAGATCTCGTTGCCTGTCCATTTAGTTTGGGATACCACTAACTTGACAGAGGCTTGAATCTGCTAGGCGACCTATAAAAAGGCATTCCTTTGCAGAAGTGGAATTTGAAGCAATATAATAAGACTGATCTTCAGATGAAGTCCATTTATGATGGGGAAGGTTAAAGTCACCGAAAAGAAGGATGTCATCGTTGGGGTCACATAAAGCTATTATGTGGTCAACCATTTCAATGGCGAGCTTATAAGATTTAATAGGCTGCGACGGCAAAATATAGCAACATATCACATAAAGCGACTTAAGGGCTAGTCTTATCTTAATTGAGACATAGTCAAGATTAGGGGAAGAAGAGACTACAATGAGGGATGAGTCTAATGTGTTTTTGATAGCTAGTAGGACACCTCGACAGGGGCATTGTTGTAAAATAGTATGAGTTTTTGAACGAAGACCTTGCACGTTTTGATAGTAGAAGGTAAGACTAGTAGAAGGGCACTCTCCCAGCTGGGAGAGTGCCAGGCAGAACGTAGGGAAGGATGTGAGATGAGAATTCGATGTACATTGGTTTTGAATTTCTGGATTCTTGATAGGTAAACTATTCCACAATCGCGTTCTACGACCAAAAAAAGAATCTCTTTACTTGACAGTACGTCCAAATTTGGACTTTAGCATAAGCTGAGGGACGAAATAAAACTTCTTGAAAAACATTCGAGACGGGACCGATACGAGACATACAAAAGACCTCATTAGTGGTACCGAAATTCGCCGAAAGTCTCGCTGGTCTCGCGGTATCGGTGGTTTGGTTTCGATTTTCGCTAGAAGACATAATTTTTTATTTAATAATTTTTTAGTACCTAATATTCACAAGTTTTTTTTGTACGAAATATTCTATGCGAGTTAAAATATCAAACCACAAAATATATAGGTATATTTATACTCAGATAAGCTCACTGCGAAAATCCAGAGAAGGATTTTGCATTTCGTTGGAATAGAAATCGCTCATTTTTCAGACTTTGTTTCCCTCTTCGGAAAAGGTGACTTTAATAGTTTTAAGGCACACTTGGAAAAAAATATTATCGAAACGTCAAAAAATAGTTAGTTGCCTACTTGTTAAGTCATGAACTGTCAAAAGCGATTGTGGGATAGTTCCGATTTAAATGGATTAAAAAGCCTCTAAAAAATCCAAATTTTCAGAAATTTCGAAATTTTTAGCTCCGGAAAAGGTTGATTTTAATGTCAAAATCCAAACAACCATCGATTTAAGATTGATTTATTGTATGTTGTAAGGAACTCCTAAAAAATAGTGTGCGTGAAGGGTCAGTGAAATCTTGCTAAAAACGTAAGATCTGTTTTGACGAATTTTGCTTAGAAATAATTCGATCGTTTTCAGAGGAAAATCGAATGTTTGGTTATTTGGAATTCTACATAATGGGTAACGTTTAGAAAAAAATACTATCCAAACGTCTAAATATAGTTTTTTGCCGATTTTTGTCAAGCCATGAACTGTCAAAATCCATTGAAGGATGGTTCCGATTTAAATGGATTAAAAAACCTCTACAAAATTTAAATTTTATATTGGAAATAGGGCTCTTCAAAGGTGATAATGTTACCTTGCAGCTTATTTTTTATATTATAACACACTTTTGAAAACTAAATTCCTACTAAATGTAAACCATTCGGAGCGCTTTCATACGCAACTAATAAAATTCAAATTTAAAATTATAGTATAAACTCGAAACCGTAACAAAAAGTTGTTTCACTTCTGATTTCGCTTAATTGCGAAAACATGAGCTCGTGTTGTTGTTGTATTGCATGTCTTTCAATGACCAATTTGGATCAATTCTGATAATAAAAACTGGCTTTTATGGCATTCATTAAACCCAGCTTAGATAATGAAATGGCTTTTATGCACGAGAATGAATGACAGTCAAAAGAAATTTGAATTCGATTTCGAAGTGCTTGGATGCTTTCTAAATTGACTAGCTCAGCTTAATGGGGTGGGTTCACCAGTTGAATTTATTGTACGGATTATATTTTATAAATAGATTAATTAAAATCGATCGAAATATTTGTATTGCCGCACGGCGTACACTGAAAAAAAAATAAAAGAGTGCCAGTGATTTTTTTGTTGTGAGTAAGGAAATCACAAACCTTCGGAGCGGAACCGGCGGTGATATTTTAAAATAAAAACAAACGAAGAAATTATGTTTAAAAGTATGTAAGTTATTTTTAATGCAAATATAAGGTGCTTAGGAAACCTTGTAAGTAGAAGTAAAACCCAAGATCTTTTAAAACAAAGAGAACAAGATTAAAGGCTTAAAATGAAGATGGACCGTTAACGCTCGGTCCCGAAAGAACAAATGTACATTAATTACGGGTCGCGAGTTCCGCTTTACCGGAAAATTTTCGAAACAAAAGCCAAACGAAATAATAAAACGAAATAAATAATTTTGAATTTAAAAAAAAAGGAATTAATTAATTTGAAGAGAATAAAAACGAATAATTATATGTATAGATATATACTCGTATCTTTCGACAAAAAAAAAATTAAAGAAAAATTAACACTATACTTAGCTTTTCCTGCTACTACCTCTCCTTCCTAGGAAACTATTTTTCCACCTTAGCTTGCTCGACTCAATATCCTTTTCCAAATTTCCTTTCTTATTTTCAATTCGCCAAGGTTTCAATTTCTTTACGTTTTAATTTTCAGAACTTTCCTTTTCTTTTTGTAATTTTCCTTTTTTTCAAAACCTCCTGTTCGCTATCTAAACAGGTAAGAAGTAATTTTCCAGCCTTTTACTTTCGCTGGATGACCTCTTCTTTTTTCCAATGCCCAAGTGCTTTCGGCAACTCAGCGAGCGTGGATTGCGATCGCATTCTCATTCAGCTACCCTCCGTATATTTGCGGGAGGGAGCAAACGCAGTTGAGATCCAGTAGCCCTTCCTACTCGCACTTTAAACCCCAGATTCAAAGAGTGCATTCAGCCACCTAATTTCACCCACAAAGCTGTTTTAAAAGAAAGTTTTAAAAAACCGAAAAGAAACTTAACTTTTTTTTATCACGCACATTTTTCCCCTTTGGCTTATAACTAGTAAGGAAAAAATGGTACCAAACTATTTCATTTATTCGTTTTATAGGAAGGAGAGTTTAACTAATTTAATTTCGCGAATTTAATCTAAATCGTTGGGATTTTCCGCAGATTTGGGGAATAAGGACTAGCAGTTAACGTTCCATCTTTTACATTGAACATATAAACAATTGATTTAGGTTGGGCAAGCAGCTATTCTCGCAACGAGTAACTTCGGCATCGGAGACCAACTGTCATCCGTTCTTCTTTTGTACAGCCGAACAATCTTCAATCGAATGAGATAAAGTGGATCCACTTGGCAATCTCGATATTTTGTTTCTTCACTTTACCGAGAGAAAGAACCGATGGCTGATGGACTATGGCTGCCCTCTCTTGCTCTCAGTAAGACGAAAGAAACACCTGTAAAAATAATATGGATAAAAAAGGAAAAAGGGAAAGTAAAGAATAGTTTTTGTTGCGGTAATTTTTACCGTGACAATCATTCATCACCCGAATTATGAGAGCACCCTCCTCTAGATATGAGAGTGTACTCAAGCCTTGGACGCTTTAAAAAAAGCCTTAAATTTTCTATGATTCTGCGAAACTGGGAATTGCACCTTCAAACCAATAAACTGTTTCAGAATGACTACTTATCCATTTTCTTTATTCAGCAGCTTATCTTAGCCTTATTCCTATAGACACAACACACCCTATATAGTCCAACAAACCAATTAACGCCTCATTGACACCACACACGCGGACGAACTTAATTTTGCATAAATGTAGGTAACAGTTTTTTTTGCAAGACTTGTACCCCGGTCCCGTGTTTCAGAACAACGAATTCCTCTTTTAGTGGTTGGGAACTGCGAGCACTTAAAAGTCGAAAGAAGGCGTTATAATACCTGCTAACCCAAACACTTAAGATTACCCACACACCTACTATATGTCCTAGTTTAAAGAGTATACCTACCTAGACGTGGTGGTGATTATTCCTATTTTATAATTGGAACAATTATCGAAATTAGCATAGCCGGACTTAACATGTTTTGCATGCTGACTTGAAACTTCCATGACAACTTCCAACCAAGTGCACAGCATAATTGCGCCAAATCGGATGGAAGCAAATGTCCTTAAGCATGCTATACGATAATGTGGCACATTGTTGTTGCCATGCGTCGTCATCGTCGTCGTCGTTCCAAATGGTCGTCATCATCATAATCATCATAGGTCACCTCACCAGGTCCAAAAGTCCAAGTACCAATAACATGAAGGTTCCGTAATTTTCGATGGTATTTGAACATAATATACGCGGAACAGAACCAATATCCTTGGAAAAGGCGAAAATTAAATTACAAATTAGCTCCGTTCATGAGAAGTAATCCCATGCATGTTTCGGGCTAATTTAGCAATGGGAAGAACTTGCAGTGTAGAAGCGCAAAACGCTGAAGCAAATTAATCAGATTCTTTTTTTTTTCAATTTGAATATAAAGGCGGGCCGTGTCGGTCGGTCGCGCTGGTCGAGGTCGTGGATATGTGTACGTGATCTGCCGAAGACGTGGGTGGGTGGAATTGGTTTGTTAGCAATTCGAATGCGGCAACAATGAATAAAGGTCACGCGATGTGGACAATAATTCTTTTAATTATTGGTCACGTATTATTTTTTTCATCATCGTGCAATAATATAGATTTAAGTGAAGAGAGCACATGTATCCAATATCAAATGCAACCCAGACTACATCACTTTCTGGGTGTTATGTGAGAATGTTTGTTGGGAAAAACTCATTTATTCCATGTTGTAGATGATAACTCTTAGTTAAATCAGACTTATTTTCAAATACTTTTCCAAATGACCGATTTTAAGTCTTTTTATAAGGTTGGCTACGATTTTAATAACATTCTAGGTAGTTTGTGTAAGTGGAAAGCAGTCATCTCTCCGCCTTTGTGATCTTTTTAATTTCACTTGAACATTCAAAGGAAATTTGAAATTCAAGTTGAAATTGCATAATATAGCTATGTATCATCTTATGCCATTACAAGAAAAACGTATTGACTTTGACACTAATATTATTACTTTGGTACATGCACCTACATAGTAATCACTTATTACGTAAGGAAATATATGGCAAGTTGAGGAATCAGACAAAAAAGTGGGTATGAAAATTCTGTCTCCCAGCGCGCCTACAAAATAAGCGGCTGGATTGATTGTCTTCAACTTAGTACATGATGGCGCACGAATCGTGCTACAATAAGAAATTTAAATAACTTGTTTTTGATTAATTTTTTTTTATTGGAATAAAAATAAAATTTTATTTTAAATCAATAATGGTTTTTAAAGATGATAGACCGCAAATGACCTCCACACTCATCCACGCATATGCAGCACCTGATCAGAAAATTGTTCATTGCGGCCTGAAGGGTTGAAATTGGGATCGCCTCAATTGTTGTCTTAATGGACTGCTTCAATTCCGTCAAATTCCTGGGTTTCGTTATGTACACTTCCTGTTTGACATAATCCCATAAAAAAAGTCTGGTGCAGTCAGGTCAGGTGACCTTTGGGGGCCAGCGAAAAGTGCAGTTTCTGGATATCAATTTGTTTGGGAATTTTCATTGGAGCTCCGCCATAACTTGTGTAGCAATGTGCGCACTTGCTCCATCTTGTTAAAACCAAATCCTGCTGAAAGGGATACGTCTTCGGCGAAGGTCTAGGTGAAAAAACTCCTTCAACATTTTTAAATAACGGTCCCCATTGACAGTTTGTGTTACACCGTTTTCTTCAAAGAAGTATGGACCGACTATACACCTTGATGAAATTGCGCACCACACAGTGACCCGTTCTGGGTGCAGTTCCGGCTCATGGAGCATTTCCGGATTAGATTCACTCCATATATGGCAATTTTGCTTGTTAACATTGCCGCTTAAGTCAAAATGGGCCTCGTCAGACATGAACAAACAATTTATAAATGTGTTATCTTCTTAGGCCATTGCAATCATTTTTCGGCAAAATTCCAGGCGAAAAGGCAAATCCTGAGGGTTTAACTTGCTTGTAATTTGGACATTGTACGGAAACAAGTTTAAGTCATCATAAAGTATCCGTTGTAATGACCGTCTGCTAACTCCAATTTGGCCCGATAAGTTTCGAATCGAAACACTTGGATTTGCCTGTATTGCCGATGCAACAGCCACGATTGTATCCTGAACCCGAACATTGGGATCTCGATGATACGGTCTTCGTTCGTTGCTTCCAGATTCGGCAAACATACTCACCAGTCTCAGTATGGTCCAACTACTCGGGGGAGTACCGCCAAACTCCAGCCTAAATTCCCTTTGGATGGAAATGACGGACTACAAAGAATGGTATCGCTGTACTATCCAAATACTTTTTTCAGTATCCCAAGCATTCATTTTGATAAATCTAAACAGTAGCCTATAAACTAAAAAGAAAAATAAGCCGATTACTCACACTGAAAAAAAGTTATTACGTTTTATTTTTGTAGCACGATTCGTGCGCCACCCTGTACATTTTGGTTTTTTGTTTTCTGTTTTTGCAGCAATATATAGGTAATTGGTAACGATTCTGATTCAACAGAATAGTAAATTCATAAGAAAGGCTAATTTTTCGTAACTATTTGTCTTTCGAAAAAAAAACCAAAAAATTAACATTTTTGGTCCCTTTAGTAGAACCACTTTTTTTGTTTTTGATTGGTGGAACATGATGTCTTACGTTATTTTATGGAAAGGCTGATAAAACTTTTAAAAGAATTGTGAAGCAAATTTTTTTACAAATGCTTTTTTAAATAAAAAAAAACATTTTTTTTGGAAGCTTCATATTTTGAAAACGAGTTAATTCTCCATTTCTTTGATATTTTGTATAGAGTTTTTTTTTTTTTTTAATTTTTAGAATACTTGAGAAAATTATGTTCCTAAAATAAAACCAAACGGTTCAAATGTTGAAAAATCGTTACAAAAAAACATATACCCATACATATGTACACGTAAATAGTTTACGAACTCGTTTTTTCCTTGCGATATCTATAGGTTCATACTATAGCGCAAGTTTTGCTTTTAGGAAAAAATCGATCTCAAGATTTTAATCGAACTTGACATTACGATGATAAAATCGAGCGATTTTATTGCTTGATTCACTACTTGCACTGCTTATTTGGGGTCAAGCTTAACAACATTTATTCCTTTATGTAATAATTCTCTTCATCCTTCTTTTTTTGATAACATAAAAAATACAGTGCTTTCTAATCCGTTTTACTTTTATTAAGCAAACAAAGATCCTGATTTCAAAATTAAAAAAAAAAAAAAAAAACAGTTTATCATACAAAAAAAAATATAAAAACTGTCAATTCTACAAAAAAACAACATTTTTTTACATTAATCAGGGAACATACGGGTGTATGATATCCACTTCAAAAAAATTATTTTCAAATCAATCAAATAATAACTAATTTATTAACTTAATCGCCATAGGCCAAACAAAATTGGCAGTCAGCAGAAATCCCCAAAAAAAACAAAATCTCCATCAGACGAAATCCCAAAAAAAAAAATACCTAACAAGATAAAATCCCCATGGGGAAAGAAGCCCTATGGACAAAATCCCAAATATAATTTCTTTTTTTTACAAAATCTCCAAAAATCTCAATTAATCCCCAAGATAGTTTTTTGGCTTAGGGCGATTTAGTATAGTTTAAGTTTATTTTCGTAAAGCTTATATAGTAAGATATAAATCTTATAAATTAGTGAAGTTTATAAATTGAATTTTAGTTTTGTTTAACAAATATAATAGAAAAATAATAATAATATAAGTAAAGAAAAAAAAGAATATAAGAATAGGGCATAAAGGAATGAATTCATATTTATATAATTTTTTTAAAGTACAATTTATGGTAAATATATATAAATAAGTAGATAAAGAGAGTTGGGAAAAAGAAAGGTTAAGGAAGAGAGGAAAAGTTTTAAGTTAGTTGCTTTAATCAGATAAGAAATTATATATTTTTTTTTGAAATTGGTTCATGTTGTTAATCACTCGCATATAAGTAGGAAGTGAATTCCACAGACGACAAGCAGCTATAAAAAATTGTCTTTCAGAAGTCAAACAGTTAAAACGAGGTAGAATAAAGCATGCAGACCTACTTGATGTCGAAAATCGAAGTTTTTCATAAAGATAAGTTGGTTGTCGAGTTCTTTGAATTTTAAAAAATAGTAGCAGTGTGCGAAATTTAATGAGATTATTGAAGGGCATTTAAAGTAGGTTCTGTCGCAGATGCGAGACATGATCATATCTTCTTAAGCCAAAGATGTAGCGAATAACACTATTAAAGGCAATTTTCAATTTGTTTTTACTTGCATAGTCACAGTTTAAGTAGATTTCACAGCCATATGTTAAAATTGGTAAAATTAAAGTCTTCGCAAGCAAGATTTTTGTTTTGAGCGTGCTAAATTCATGAGCAGTCCAAAGTGTTCTAAGAGTACCATAAGTCTTACCTACTACAGAGTTTATATGGTCATTCCATGTTAAAGTTCTGTTGAATATTACACCGAGATTTTTATAAGTATTAACATATTCTAAAGAGGTCCCATTAAGCATGATTGGCGGAAAGTAGGATAAGTCAAATGGTTTTTTTCGAAATAATTATGAACTTACATTTATTTGGGTTAAGAGCCAGACCATTAGACTCTGCCCACTTGAAAATACGGTCAATATCCTCATTTATGCTGAATACACAGTTTTCGATTAGACCTAGGGAGCAACTTTTATATATTTGAATGTCATCCGCATAAAAGTGATTCGATGCATTGGGAATAATAGACGCGTTTTCATTGATATAAAGTGAATAGAGCAATGAAGATTGAACCCTGGGGAACACCTTTGAGTAAGGGGAGAAATTTTGAAAATTTGTTCTCAATGCAAACTGCCTGTTTTCTATCGCTAAGAAAGGAGGATAATAATTTGATTGTTTCTTCAGATACATTGAATTCCTGACGCAGTTTGCTTAAGAGTACATTATGGTCAACCATGTCAAATGCTTTAGAAAAATCTAAAAGAACTAGAAACGTTACATTATTAACATTAAGTTCAACCCTTATATCTTCTATAACCTTCAAAAGTGCCTTGGTGCAACTGTGTTGAGGGCGAAAACCGGATTGAATAGGAACTAGGAGATTATTCTGAGTAATATACTCATTGGATTGCTTTTGCATAATTCGTTCCAATACTTTTGAAAGAAATGAAAGAATAGAAATTGGGCAAAACTTATTGCAAAGCGCGTTTTTAGGAATCGGTATAATCTTTGCCATTTTCCACTGTTGGGGGAATGTTCCTGTCATGAGAATTGTATTAAAAACATGATTTTAGTACGGTAGTAACAGGGGCAGAGTAGATTTTAAGAAAATAGGGCTAAGTTCGTCAACTCCAATTGCATTGGATTTTGCAGAGATAAAACTCTCTACCACTTCCAGGCAGGTTACATTTGAAAAACTAAAAGGAGCAACAGTAGAGAGCCTATGTAGACTATTAGAGTTTCCGAAATTTCTACAGGACAGATTATTGGGTGTAGAGAGAAAGTTTAGATTAAGTTCGTTTATATCAATAATGTTTTTACACTTAGGTGTTTGTTTACCTATTCCGAGTTTTCGAAGATTTTCTTCCGACCATCCGAACTAATCTTTAGGCGACTTGAAAAGTATCGTGTTTTTGCATCTCTAATTGCCTGAACAACCTTATTCCGCAAAATTTTATAAATTATATGAATACTCGTATCTTCAACACTATAGTAAACCCATCTTTGATAGGCTTGATCTCTTTGATTCATAAGCTCTTTTATACGACTTGTAAACCAGGGTTTAGAGACGCGATGTTGCTTCTTAATATTTAATGGGACGTGAAAATCATACAAGGATTGTATATTCTTAGTTAAAAACCTTACTTGGTCATCTGGCGAGGTCATTACATAGAGATTATTCCAGTGAATCGAGAGAATATCATATTGAAGTGAGGACAAATTTACATGTTTAAAATCTCTATATTTAAGCGTTGAATTTATAAAGCTTTCCTTCGTGGTAAAGTCATAAGTCAAAAAAATTAAGTCTTGTTTGGAGAAAGCTGGTATGGCAAGTTGATTATAAAAAAGTATCAGGTTAGTCTCGTTGACAAAGAAAAGGTCTAATAAAGTACTGCAAGTTGGTGTGAAATGTGTTGGTTCAGATGTATTAACACAATGTAGATCATAACAGAGCATGTTTTCATAGAGATTTTTGTCAATAATGAGATTACTGTTAAAGTCACCACAAATGATTATATTCGATGAGCTAACTGTTAATTCTTCAATAAGTTGATAAAACGGCCTTAAATCGACATTTCTATTTGGCCTGTAAACAACACCAAGAAGGAGATTGCTATCGGTGTCTTTTATGTCTAAAAATAAGTACTCACGTGAATTCCCGAGTGGCGAAAAACACCTCATTTTGCATGTCAGCCCCATTTTTACATAGATCGCGATACCTCCACCACGTCCGGATCTATCTGATCGAAATAGATTATATCCAATCAGAGAGTATGAAGCATCTCTTACATCTGCGGAGAACCAAGTTTCAGATATGCAAGTTGCATCGATTTCCAAATCTCTAAATAAATATCTAAACTCGTCGATTTTCGGCATCAGACTTTGTGCATTTATATGAATTACTTTAAAGCTTTCTCGTTGATTACAAAAAACGTTTAACATTGTTTGCAATATAACATCACTGGCACTGCTGTCGTCCTCGGAATTCACCAAACTTTCACTCAACTTTGTACAGAGTAACTTTTACGCGAGGAACCAACAACATGTTCATTCTAACGAAAGGTCGAAAGCAACAACTTGCGAAGGAGAAAGTAATTCTTCGGAAGAAGGGGAAAGCAGAAAACGGAAAGTAGAGAAAGAGAAGACAGAGGAATAGTAAGACTAGAAAAATCATAATAGTGATATTCGCAATTTAAAAAAAAGAGAATAATACGAGTATATGAAAAAGAATTGAAAAATTAAATTATAAATTAAGATAATAATTTATAATTATTGGCATCATTCATCATGGCAACCCTTAGTAAGTCATCATTTTCTAAGGTTAAGGCTGCATCGTCGTCAGGATGATGTTTAGCGTAAACCAGACCACTTCTCGTAAACACCGACACAAGCTTCTCTTGCTTTTTAAGTTTTAATGCTGCTTGCAGCAGCGAATTGTTTTTTTTTGTTAAGCATTCACGTAAAAATCACGTGTTTTTATCGAATGGTGAGATAAATTTAATTATAATCGAGGAATCGGGATTATGTATATTCCTCGGGCGGGTACGAAAAATGTTAACAAGTGTTGGTGGTTTCAATTAATAAATTAGTTATTATTTGATTCATTTTAATTCAGTAAGTAAAATAAATTTTTTGAAGTGGATATCATACATCCTGTCTTTATAGTATGCTCCCTGATTAATGTCAAAAAAATATTGTTTTTATGTAAAATTGACAGTTTATATATTTTGCTGTATTTTATGATAAACGTTTCCAACGATTTCGATAAAAAAAAAAGTAACTATGTTCACTACTTTGGACAAAAAATTTGTTTACATACTTTTTCGATCAAATTTTTTACATTGGAGGTCCTTCGAATTCTAAATACTAGCATACCAACATTTTCGAAAAATTCTTATTTTGGATTTTTGAAAAAAAATTCCTTTTTTTTAATTCAATATTCCGAAATGGGGTGGACCAATTTTTTTTGAGATTCAGCTTTTAAATTTATATTATTCAATACTAAATACTTACTTTTTTTCAAAAATACAAACAAATATTTTTTTTAAATATTGGTATCCAATGTTATTTAGAATTCAAATAACTTTCTATATAAAAATTTCGATCGAAATCCGTAGAGCCGTTTATTAGAAAGTCGAAAATCAAAAAAATGATTGCATGGCAGGTACCGTTTAGAACAAAATATGTAAAAAAAAAAACAGAAAAACAATTTTCACCAAAATGTAGATTATGTCTAAAATAGTGGACTCACTTTTCTTTATCAAAATGCTTAGAGCCGTTTTCGAAATAATGAAGATGGTAGAAACAATTAAGGCGAGTCTGTTATTTTTGGGGCTAAAAACGGTTCAAAAATCTATTTTATTCAAAATTAAGCACTTAAATGCTTAGATGACAAATTGGAAGAAAATCACTTCAGCCATTAAGGCTGTAGAGCGTTGTACAGACAGACGGAATTGCGGAACCAACTTTTTTGGTGGTCTCCATCATCGTAATGTCAAGTTTGATATAGATAACCTTAGATCCGCCACTTTTGTCATGAGAAGCAGTCGAATCTTGATGCATAAGTTACAGAAATCGGACACAACAACTGTATTTTGTTTCAGCTTCAAAACAGGCTTAGCAAATAAAATGAGTATCAGTTCTAAAGAAATTAGGGAGAATGTCCTTATATATCATTTTTTGTTTAAGTTTCCGTTATTTATGAGATATTCTCAAAAATGTTATACCATTTTGAAATGACAATTGAATGCGACAACTTTTATGATAACTTGCCAAAATTTCATAGTACGTACATTTTTTTTTACACTACGGTTTATTAAATTAGGGTCAAGTAAACATTTTGAGTACTTAGTTGGCCAAAAAAGAGAAACTGTCTTTAAAACTGATGCACTGGTGTTAAAATTTTTGAATGCAATTGTTAGCAGGGTTATTCACTGTTGCATAACAACAACAAAATTGAGATTTTTAGATTAAGATTTGCAATCATGGCACATGAAAGATAGTCAATGGTGGACATTTTTTCGATTTTTTTTCAAGGGGACTATAACTTTTTTTTATTATTTTTCTGATAACTGTCACCACCTACCCTATATCCCGTTTTCGTTTCGACGTTGGCTTTTGGGACACCCTGTATTTAAATAAAAGCAATTTACAAAAAATGAAGAACATTCTGCCGATATACCGCTGAGTGTTTTTTTTTTTGCATATTTCGATTCAAAAAATGCTGTTTCGTGTAGACCTTCTTTGAGATAATTCTTAGGAAGTACATATTATCTCGGGTACCCGACATATGAAACCAAACATTTGTGCATAGCCCCAAAACTGTTCCATTCGAATGTTTTTTGGTATGTTTCTCCCTCAAATATTTGTAAATGCTTTGAGGAACTGAAGGATGAAAGAAGGTGAATTTATTGTAATATAATTAGTTACGCCAGAAATAATCTTAACAGGAACTACAGTTACAGATTGAACTGCTAAGGAATATTTCCCCATCATAAGCATTATTTTCTCGATAGTCAGTTCTGGCTGATTTTTAGTGTCATGATAGATTACGCACGTAAACTAAAATGTCTGAAATCGAATTTGCCATTAACGCAGTTATTCCATACTTGACAGGGAAGGTTATACATACTTCCAAGTCTGGAAATAAATTTTTGTCCTCAAAGTAATTTACCATCAAAAAGTCAGGTATCACCTGGTGTGCTGCTAGTATGCTTTTGAATAGTCTTGAAATATGTATTTTATGTCCCTCAAATTCATTTTCATCATTCACTTTCACATCGTAATTTTATTTTTTTTGCACCAAATCATGTACCATTTGTCATGCGAAAAAAACGACCTCGTCAACTTCCTATCTACCAACAACAATTTTTTTTTTCAGTAGAAAAAAATTCTATTTATCAATTTGGTAATTTTTTGAAAGCCTCCCGTGTTGACAAACAAACTAATGACCGTCACGTACAAAATATTATTATCCAGGAACTTGTTAAAAGTTTTATTAGCTCAGAGACAAATAATATTCAAATACGTTAGTGGCAGAGCAAAGCACGAACATCAGCTTCAGCAAACGACTCCTCTGACAACGAAAAGGTGATTGTGATCTTCTGGCATAGATGTTATGATGATGATGTTGGAAACTACAAAACAAACCAACCGCCAAGGCATACGCATTGACATCCCTGTTGATAGACCTTATATTCTTTGATATCAACTGGGCTTAGTACCTCGCTCGTGTCGGTGGGAAGATTTGAATGTCAAGAGGAAATGCCAAGTACATTTTTGGAATACTAAAGAATGTTGAAAATGTCTTTTGACTATGCCACAAATGTAGATGGAAATGGAACGTCTTCGAGACGGGGAGCAAACCTACATTATTACTTTTTATTTCAATATACAAAGCTAAATGATGTGTTTTTTTTTCATTTTTTATATGAGGCTTTTGGTGGGAAAATAAAAGATTAGCACAAGGTCTTAGCTAACGCGAAGCAGCAGATGAAACGGAATTCTGTAGTTTCGACGCAAAGATGTCTTTCAAGTTTTTCAGTTGTGTATACATAATTGAAAAATTAAAAAAAGCATGTAGATTATTAAACTCATGCTGTAATAAACTTGGAACAAAAAATTTACAATATTCATTGAGATTCGTGTGTAAATATTTTTATTTAAAAAAAAAAAGTTTATGAGTTTGTTCCCAATAATAGTTGTTTAACACTGTAACATTTATAGTCAAGTTGCATTCAAAATCAATAAAGGTTCTTCTTCTTTGACAGGATAAACTACTGAAAAGCATGCAAGATACTTAGGTAGGGCCTAAATCAACACCGAAAGACTGCTATTCTTACACACAGTCATGCCTATGTGGTAATCGTCTAAATTGGTCCAGCAATGCAAAAGCCTAAATATTAACCTTTAAGTCAGCTTAAGAAATAAGTCGACACAACTATCTTTACTCATGGTTCAAAACTAAGTGCGGTTAGTGTTGATTTGGAATCTTTTCTGAAATATCTAAGCTAAATCACTCACAATTAGGGAAGCATGCCAGTTACTTAAACAAAATCTAAGCCACACCCAGAATAGGGATGATATTAAAAACAGCTAGCAACTAGGTGTCGAAAAAGCTATTATTTCCACTTATGCACTCCCCGCACTGGTCCATCTATACAGGGCTGTATTTGGAGATCCTTATAACATTAGCCTCGGTGTAACTATAATCTAGTTATGATCTCGGTCACAGTAGCGGATGGATCAATTCGTCAAGAATCGATCCTCCACAGCTTACCAACCGAAGGAGACTATTTCCAGTAGTTCTGAAATGTTTTTCTTAAAAAAATAAAACTCAGGTGGAACAGTTTAGCCAACTTTATCATCTAAAAATATCTGGCCAACCTTCAATAAATCCCGTACAACTGACCTAATTTGCAGACCTAGGCAACATGATCGTTGAAATACGCACTGTAGGTACATTGAACGATGGGAAGCCATGCGGCGAAGATGGGTATACCTCACAATACAATGTCAAAGTTGTAGGGATCAACGGCGAGAACATAAATACATTGTTGCTCTTTCTCTTCTGCAAAAAATGTGCTGCCCTACCAAGAATAACAGAACAATCATTTAATAAGCCGTTTTTCTACGACCTCGAAAGGTCTTCTAAACAAGGCGTGTTGGCTCCAGGGAGAACTCCGGTTATTTCTGCATAAACATCCCCTCTGAGACAGAGTAGTGGATGAAGTAACAGTGATGTTCCTTTACGTGTCGACTTTAATTGTCTACATTTCAAAGTAGACAATCGGTCGACAATGTCGAGAATGTAGACAATATGTCGAAAATGTAGACAATATGTCGACAATGTAAATAAATAATAATTTTGACATCTTAAATCTCACAAATAAGATAATATCGAAAAGGCATTGCTACAGCGATTTCAATATTTTCCATAAAAATATAAGTTTAAAGCATATTTTCTTTAAAAAGAAAAGTTTAAAACGCGTGGGTGCTATTAAGATATCTGACCGACCTTAAAACAATGCCTTTAAAGAGCTAAGATATCTCTTGGTGAAAACAAATAATAAATAATCAGCGTTTTGCACAGTGTGTAACAAAACTCTGCTGAAACCGTCTTCGCAGACACAGGTATGGAAAATGATATTATTATCTAAATATTGATTTAAAAGCTAAGGCCTTTGCTTACATTTTGCAATAGGAATCGATGCATACCTCAAACAAGGACATCTGAATAGGATTATGTCTCAATTGTATTTTTATGATATTTTATATTTATGCATTCAACCATTTTATCAGAGTAAAACCAATAGCGCAAAATTTTAAACTTACCTTATTCTTACTCTAAATGAGTTAAAATGGGAGTCGATTCTAAAAAAATAGTTTTAAGATGAGCGTCGACTTTTTGATAATATTAAGCGATAAAAGTATATTTAACGTTTAAACTAACTTTAGACAGAGCAAAACGCTTCTTTATCTTTCTTAGACTATACTTTTTCCAGTTGAGGTTTGATTTTTCATAACAAAAAATTAAAGAAAAATGTTTTCTAGACAAAACGATTAAATTATTTTTTAAGATTTTGAGCCTTTTAGAGACTATTAGAAAGCCAAAACTGAATAAAGTTCTAGCAAATCCGTTGGAAGGACTTGCGGACCTTGAATTTTATTCAAGACACCGATAAAAAAAAAAACGGTTCGATTTTTAATTGAAAAATGTACGTGAAAGCCGATTGGTAATACAGCCAATTCCTCTTGTTGAACAATTTGTTTCTTCATCTGAAATTTATTATATACAGTGGCTCTAACGCATAATATGAAATTTTAAGAACCTTACCTGATCTTTTATAAATTCATGAATACATTGTTTGTGTTCCTTTATGTTCTATTCCATTTCTCTATCTATCAAAATAAGGTGTTTCGTGTATTCAAAATAAAAGTTTGATGTACGTAACCCAAAAATCTACTTTAATTAGAAGAGTGGTTTAGTGTGTTTAAAATTAAGAAAAAGTAAGATATAGGCTGACAACTAGACAATTGCTTTAACTAGTCGTGTTTATTGTATAAACGAGAACTGTTTAAAATTTTGCGCCAATATCTTTGCAAAAAGCATTGAAATCGGACCTACAAAAAGCAACTCCAAATTGTGAGAGAAATATATGTACATATATATATATATTATTAAATTAATTCTGTATTTTACCTAATACCTCGAAGTCTCTTAAACTTAAGCTTTTATAAACATAGAACTTGGTATACGTTTAGAATAGAACTAGGTTCTTCATTTGGTTTTACATTTTAGTAGGAAAATTTATGAATTAGGGTGGTTTTACGAATTGTCTACAATGTCTACATTGTTGACAAATTTATGTCGACAATTGTGGATTGTCTACATCGAATTGTCTACATGTAGATAATCATGTAGTCTACATTTATAGTCTACATGGAACAACACTGGAAGTAACACGTGTTAGATTGCCTTCTGATCCAACCAACCAATCAACAAGCAGCTGGGTCTGTCACAGTATGAAAGGTTCAGGTGCATCAGGAGACTGTTTCGCAATGCATTGGAACGAAGTGACATTCACAATCACATCAAATTTGAGCAAGTAATTGGTTATTTCTTTTGATCGACAGATCTTTTAGTTGTTCGTGCAAATAGCAAATCCATTAACGATTTGTATGTACGAATGTACGATTGGGATGTACGAACCGATCCCATCGAAGGGTCACGGGGTCCAAAATCCCAATCTCTTCTCCGGGTTTTTCTATAAATTCTCACAGAAAGTGATGGCTTTAAAGCCGATCTTCGATTTTATTGGTTGATTACCGACAAAACATCAGTTTTGGTCTGATTACAAGGTAAGATCTACTTTGAGAAATCGAAAGCTTTTATCCTTATAAATCATCTGGATCTAGCATTTTACCTGTCAAACTCTAAATAACCTCAGACATAATTACACCTATCCTGGAGGTTATTCTCAAAAGTTGCCTTGTCCTAACGTATATCTCCTTGCTGTGAAGAGAAGTACAGGTCATCTTTATACCCAAAGTAGGCAAAACCACCCATGTAAATCCGAAGTTTATATTCGATCCTTCTAAAAACTCTAGCAAGACTGATCGATATTTATCTTCGCAGTACAATAAGCTCCAATCTCTTTTCTGCTGCTCAATACTAATACTGTAATCAAAAATCGGTTGAAACCGCCTTACATATATGCCTTTACAATACATACAATATTCACCCTAAAGAGTACACTCTGATGGTAGCATTCATTAAAATTGAAGGTGTATTTAACAATGTTAGGCAATAATCAAAGCGATGAAAAACCTTAAATTGTTTGACTTATTGACATATTTAATAATTCGTATGCTCAGTAGCAAAATAATCAACTCAACCATGGGTACTAATCAGAAAGATGATATGTCAGCAGAGGGACTCCGCCACTCCGTAGTGTAATGTTTTGTCCCAACTTATATGGAATACAGTGGCAAACGAAATGTTGGTAGACCTGTAAGCACAGGGATACAAGGTAATAACTTATACCGATGATGTTGCCATTGCATAATGCAAAATGCTCTCGCAAATTTGGGCAATCAAATGAGGCTTAGATATAAACCCGAACAAGACAGAACTTGTCCTTTCACTGGGAAATTCAAAATTCCCCCACATATTGTGACAAGTTAAATCAAGTCAAAAGGTTGTAAGTTCAAGCACTCTGAAAGTCAAGCAGCCCTCAAACTAATTGGCGCTGTTTTCACAAACTATAACTGTCCGCAACTTTCGATCATCTTTCAGGGAGATGGCAGAACAGTTTAACATTCCCATGATTTGGTTGCCGGGACATGTGGATATTTTGGGAAACTGCAAAGCCTCTGAAATCGCTAGAAATCGATCCCAAATTAAATACAAATTCTACCTAAAATGGAATAAATCAATCATCATTAATTGTCAGACAGATCTGGCTAATAATGGACACAAGACAGTCAAAAGAACTGCTATCTTTTAGTAGGAAAAATCTTAGCTCCGCAATAGGTGTCATAACTGGGCACTGCTTAATTGACATACACGCCAAAAGATGTTGTATGCATGAGAAGGGAGAACAAACTATCTCCCATCTTATTTGCTCATGTCCTTCTCTCACCCAAGGACGTTCATTACACCTGGGAGAATACTTCTTCGACAACCGCAATGTTGTTAAAACATAGAGATGCACATTGTATCACAAAGTTCCTATTTGAGATCTAAGTGTATCAGCATTTTTCCTGACAACCACTTCAACCTAACCTTACCTAAACTTGGGCACAAACGACGAACATGCTCGCCGAGCATACTCGCGCTCGTTGTATTTTGCTGTTGTCTCGGCTCGTTCGCGAGCCACTCGATGTTGGCGAAACATTTCCATTTTGTCGTGTTCGTTAGTTTCGATGTTCGTCGTGTATGGCCATGTTCGCTAGCAAAGCGAAGAATTTATATGGAATTCAAAAAGTGAAAACTTGTATTTTTGGAAAAATAAATCATGGCAATATCGCTCATGTTAAGTCTTTGAAGAATCAGCACGAAATGAATGTTCGTCAAATGTGTTAGCCGTGTATGGGCTATCGCAATCGAGCATGCCAACCTTAACTCACTGAAGCGATAGTCTCTAATTTCACCGTTAAACATTGATGTGTCTACTTTATTCTGTTATGCTTCTTGAATTTTATCCAACTGATGTTTTATTTGTTCTTGTCTTTGGTAGAAATAACTGCTGTTCCCGGTATTATAACATTCAGTTTCGGTGGCATTGATCTCCAGCCTCATTTCAGGTCATTGCGTTTAAGGTTGGTGATGTGGTCAACTGCTAGCATGTATAAGTGTTTCTTAGGTCATTCCTTGCTAATGTTGCTCCTAATTTTATTTGATATAATTACAGAATAGAAACGGTCCCAACTTTGTTACTTTCAATTCTGAAGATATAATGTTAGCAGTGTTGTACCATGTAGACTATAAATGTAGACTACATGATTGTCTACATGTAGACAATTCGATGTAGATAATTCACAATTGTCGACATAAATTTGTCAACAATGTATACAATTTGTGAAAGCATGATAATTCATAATTTTTGCTATTAAAATTGATTAAACCACAAAACATAAATGTTAAAAAGAAAGAACCAAGTTCATCTATAATACGAAACATGTGATAACAAGATAGTCATGAAAAAATTATTTGATATACATTTAAACGTATACATAGGTCTATGTTTATAAAAGTTTTAGTTTCAAATATTTAAATTAGAGATGTCGAAACACTGTACATTATGGGGGAAATCTGTTATGATAAACCTACTCACTAAAATTTGTAGGTCCACTGAATCACTTCACTTGTTTAATACTGGTCAAGATTTAAAAAACCTTTTACAATTTGAGGAATTTAGTAACAAAATAAATAAAATGCACGACTTGATCGCACGAACTTGGTCTTATGTTCGATCACATCGTATGCAAAAGATTTCTATTAAAAATCTAAATATATTTTTAAAGTCCTTTTTAACTCAATTTTGTATATGCATATACAAATTTTCATTAATTTTGTTCTAAAATAAATTGGTATGACAATATTAAATATTAAATAATTTATATTATTAAATATTTAATAAATATTTAATAATATAAATTTAAAAACAAAAGATTAAATCTGTTCATTTAAAGAAAAAATAATTCAAAATTCGAAAATAAATACTTAAATTAATTTGAGCTCAAAAACAGTACGCCATTTTATTTCTTAGATAAATTTAAATTTATGAAAAGAAAATTTTAAAAATCTGTGGAGCGGTTTTTAAGAAAAAAAGTTTTTTTTTTTTAAAACATCTGAGCCATTTTATTTCCAGTGTGAATTGGATAGAACTTTTATTTAGAAACCACTTGTCGTGCATATATATGTTTAAGGATCTCCATTCAACTGCAAAATCCAATTCACGGTGGAAAAGGAAAAAAATAAAACTATAGCATTTTTGGACGTAAAAATTAATCGTGAGAGAAACAGACTCACATTTGACTGGCATCAAAAAGAGACAGCATCCGGAAGAATCGTAAATTTTCGATCAAATCAAGCTAAACATATTAAAGTCAATACGGCTTCCAACCTTATTAAGAAAGTCCTTACGATTAGTGAAAAGAAATTCCATCCCGCCAACAAAGAGAAAATAACAAAAATCCTTATTGATAATGGGTATCCGCTAGATATGATTCGCGAATTAATAGCACAACACCAAACCAATCACCAACAAAGCAATAAACATGAAGGAGCAGGTTATTTCAAAAGTATGGTTTACGTGCCGAAGCTTGCTGAAAGTTTTAAGAAAACCATCGCTAGCAAAGCTAAAGATGTCAATGTTGCTTACAAATCCAACAAAACACTTAACACACTGTTTACAAAACTAAACAAGAAAAGTGAAAAGGATCAAAGTACAGACGTTGTATATAAGATCAATTGCCTAGGCAACGAAAGAGAAAATTGTGAACTAAGTTACATTGGCACTACCAAGCAGCTTTTAAAACAAAGGATCTCAAATCACAAATCTGATATCAAGTCCAAAAGTTCTCAGAAAACAGCTCTTGCTAGTAACAGCTTAGAAAGAAATCATGCTCCAGACTTTAAAAATGTGCAAATTCTTCAAACGGAAAAACATACATCGAAACGATATACGTTAGAAACTTTGCACATTTTGAATAACAAAAATAACATGAACAGGAAGCAGGATACACAGTGTATCTCGTCGGTGTACCGTTCCCTACTCTCTAAATAACTGCGATACATACATCAATAGTTTTGTTGCTCCTTTAAAAGAAAATTTTATTAAACAGTTGTTGACTTAACTTCTAACTAAGAAGAAGTGCTTTAATTTAAATATTCAATTACAAAACTGTCATTATTTTTTTAATTTTTATATATATATATGTAATTTGATAAAATAGTTTCGTCCATATAATTGTAAGTGTAAAATCTTAACAACTAAATGTAAACATACAAATGTTTCTTTTATTTTTGTTTCATGGTTAATAAAGTGCCCTTGAAGAAGACTGAAAACTCAGTCGAAACGTTGGGAAAACTAATGAATATCTTTCATTAATAAATTATCACGACCAAAAAAGCCGAAGAAGTGAAATCTTCAAATTTTAAAATTGGACCTTAACCTTTAGCAATTTGCTATATCTATTATGGAATCTGTAAGTATATCAGCCCTTGCACGCGTGGTGCGCAGGTTCGAGTCCTGCTGGTGCACAATTCTTTTTTTTTTTGTTTTGTAAATAATGAAGTTAAAATGATGACAATGGAAATAACTAATACTTTTCTAGAGCACGTTTTGGGTTTTCATCAACATATAATTAATTTACTACGCATAACAACAATAATTGTGTTCATCAAAATTCAAACCCTACAAATGCTGAGCTTTCTGCTTATTTAGCAATTTACTAGTTTAGTAAAGGTTAAAAATTTTGAAAGATTTATTCAATCAATAAGCACTTAGGAAATTGATAACTATTAAAAATTAAGCCCTTAACAATGGGTTATTTAAAATGTTGCGCTATTGTTTATAGATCGGCCAGATATCATAATAGCAGCCACGCGTCTTAAATTTTTTATTTTTAAAGAAAATATTATAATTTATAGCTTGAAACTTATATTCTTATGGATAATATTAAGACCACGTGTACATCGTTGTAGCAAAGACTATTTGGAATGATTTTATTTGTGAGATTTAATATGCCAAAGTTATTGTTTACATTGTCGACATATTGTCTACATTGTCGACATATTGACTACATTTTTGACATTGTCGACCAATTGTCTACGTTGAAGTGTAGACAATTAAAGTCGACACGTAGAGAAACAACACTGAATGTTAGGTTAGGTATTAGTCCATTTAAGTGAGTGCCTCTGAATTCACTGTAAAAAATATACATGGTTTTATTATCGGAATTCAAGCTTCACTAGAGTTCTTATGTGATGCGCAGTGAGTAGAAGAAGGCTTATTGGCAGTTTCCACAGCTGTTGTTCAGACATCTTTTAAGGATGACCGACGAAATGAAAACGGCAATATTGGCAACTTTGGCAGCGCATCCTTGTTTGACTGCGCGCATAATAATATGTAACAAAAATTCCGTTTCCAAAATTCTGAAAGTCCAAGATCTTGTATTAATTTATATAAATTTTCGTACAGCAATATAATGAACCCTTCGAATTTATTAGATCCACATACATAAGTATGCCCACAATGGGTAAGACTAAGAAAGCCATAATAATTGTAATGAATTTTTGTCTGGCCTAATAAATTTAATAAAAACAAAATGAATTAAAAATTAAAATTTAACCGTACGCAAAAAACATAATAGTCCTTACAAAAATTACATGTTAATTTTGTGACCAACCCCCTTGGCACAGGCACATGGTAGGCAAGTATACACTTACATTCAAATTTCAATTAACGTCGACGAGAACAAGAGCTCACTAAATCACCCTCAAATATTTATCCCTTCCATACGATTTATCCATTTACGTCTCAACGAAATTCGCACACATCCTTCTCGAGCAATTGCAATTTTTCCATAAAAAAAGCCTTTTGTTCTTCTCAAGAGGGTTCTGTTAATTGTGTTTTTTAATTTGAATTCCTTTCTCAAACAGCCATCGCATATAGAAGTTAGTATTAGGTAATTTTCAAGGATAAGCTCTGAACTCTTCTAGGGCAATAGTAAAATGAAAAGAAAAAAATATATCCTTTGAAGGATATCACAATCTTTGTTACAGAAATTTTCTACCTTGCACGTTCTCAAGTGCGCGTGTAATTTTCCAAGAGTCTACACTCTTAAGGACCTCTCCCTGACTGACTCTTTGTATCTAGCATTATTTTGCTATGGCGCTTCTCTGAAACGTTCCACTGGGAATACGTAATAAGATTTCAGGCAAATAGAATTATTTTTGGTCACAAAGGAACGCATATTATACTCGTATAACGTTTATATGTGGGTATAGCCTTTTTTTCTTATTTTGCGAGGGTGGACTAGGACTCTATCAAAATGACAAACGTGATGTCGCCATAGTGAATTGCATTTCGGACTACTTAACCATGGGGCACTTCAAAGCCAGGCATATCCTCTTCAATGTGTAAGAGTATGTTGTTGTACGTTTGCTGATGGCATTTTGGCAAAGGACTTAACTGGATAGTATTCCATTTCCTGTGTGTGTGATTAAAAAAAAGTCGCTGTGATATAACAGTTTATTGATGACATCACTTGTGAAATTATTCGGGGGAAAGTTTTTGCGTTGTCAGATTACTGAAATTTATTTGTTGGCAAATTGTTTTTTCAAATTCGTTACACGTTATCAGCTTAACGGACTAAGGGGCTTGAATTCTATATTTTAAGTAAAAGCTGAAACTGAAGCCTTAAGAGGGTTGAGGGTGTTTCTGTTGAGACTTTGGATGTTTATGAGTTTTTGTTACGAATTGAATGAAATGCCTCAGTTACATGAGTATGAGATGAAACATTATTTAGAAATATCTTTACTTTCGAGTAATTAAATTCACGTCAACAATTGGAAGCGATTAAATAGTGTATGTATCGAGTAGGTAAATCTCAATGACGTAAGAATAACAGCGTTCGAGTTATTATGTGAAATAGGGTGTTTAGCAATTTTAATTAAAAATGGCGGATCGGGGTCGGAAATGTGTATAAGGTTCAATCCAAAAAAAAATGTACGACTGGATCGAACTTACTTGGTCTTATGTTTGACCACATCGTAAGCACGGGATTCTAAGTAAAAAGACAAAAGTACAAAAACGTTATTTATTCAATTTTCGTACCTGAAAAGTAAGCAACAATTATATTAATACACAAATTTATTTGGGTACAATCAACAGATTCACAACAGCCGACGCGACGGTGCTCATTCCCGCGACAGATCGTTGGAAACTACCAATTACAAAAAAATGCAGAGCACTTTACCATATTTAAATGGCTTTGAACGCACTTATAAGTTGAGTGTTTTTCAAGAATGCTCTCAATTCACGTATTAAATCCATGCATAAATGTTTTGGAAATCTATAAAGTTCAATAAAGTGCTCCTAGTTGTAACTTCGAATAGATTCTGCCCATCTCGAAGGGAAAGCCTTTCATTGAGGAGTGAATTTCTTACTGGGTTATCAACAAAAGGAACCAACAAAAAAATTCTTCGTTGAATACACACAATGCTTGTATCTATAACATGAATTTATGCGAATCTACATCAAACCCACAAAAAAAATTGAATCCAGAAAAAAAACAAAGCAACAAAAAAAACAATTTCTCATTGAATACACACATAATTCGTGTAGGTACCTACAGAATGAGAACCCACAACACGTACCAACAAACAAAAATAAATGCTCAGCGAATATACACAATGCAGACACATACATACATTTCTGCACCCATGTATGAAGATCCAAAAAAACGAAATAAAAATCTCATATGTCGCCTGACGTCAGATGTCGGTCGATTTAACAGCTCCATCCATATACTTTTTTACACCCAACGCGCCGCAAAGAAGTTTTACTTAAAAAACACGAAAGAAACCAAGCCCTAAATACTATACACATGAGAGCGACCAACGACCAACGAATTGATGAATATTCGGTCATTTTGACATTTCATTCACATGGCTTTAATTCTATTCGTCACGAATACAAGTAGAAAGTCTGATTTCTAGGTTAGACACGGGCGAACAATTTATTCGTCAATGGGTGGATGGTATGTGGAACGCAATTAGAGTTTGACTTTTCGTAGCAATCAGATGCAATTCGCGACGACCAATATTGTTTCTCAAATTTGTCTTATTTTGGAGATTAAAATGTAAATTTTTCTGTCGTAAACATTAATATAAATTATATTTCTACAATTTTGTTTAGAATTTGTGAAGAATTTAGGTTGGTAAATTGTTTTAAATTGAATTTATTCGTCGGTCGTTGGTCGCTCTATTGTGAATTGTCCTTTAGGATGAGGCCAAGACCGAGACGAGACTGCACATTAAAGTTTTCATGAGAAAAAGGCTAGACGGTACATCACACAATTACTCAATATCTGAACCCACTTTTGATATACTATGTATAAACCAGGTTAAAATCATTATCGTCTAAATATAGAAAAACCTTGCAATATTGCGTAGATACATGATATCAACCTATTTTGTTCACGTAAGGTATATTGGTTTATTAAATTATCCTCAAACCCAAATTAAAACTCCAACATTTTCCCTGTACCTTTCAGTATAGCAATTAAGTTTAAATTCATAACTCCTTGCCAAATATTTATTCATAAATAAGCCATTTTCCACCAGTGACGTGGAGCGGGGTTGGGTTCGAAACAATCGATTTACTATACATACATACTTAATTATCTATGGCCTATCAATGTTACACAAATTCCCTGGGGTATAAGCAGGGATACCATTTATCCTAATGGAAGGTATACCCCAATAGCACTGCCG
This sequence comes from Philhelius pedissequus, assembly GCA_910595825.1. Classification (NCBI taxonomy): domain Eukaryota; kingdom Metazoa; phylum Arthropoda; class Insecta; order Diptera; family Syrphidae; genus Philhelius; species Philhelius pedissequus. The sequence continues at coordinate 265,512,876 of OU343160.1, forward strand.
ACCCAATTCAGGTAACATCAGTAAGTAATTCTATTAAATTTGACGAGGCGCCCTCTTTCCACAAAAAAAAAAAATAAATAAAATAAATTTAATCTAGCCCCCAAAAGAATTGAGGAATGCCTGTGCGTAGTGTTTTGACTAGCCCTTCACACTTTTCCAAATCATATACATAAAATACCAGTCCCTAATCAACATACAAAATCCTCCCACTGAACAAATCGATTTTTTTAAACTCTCTCACATCGTATTCTTTACAACCGTTTCACCCGTGCAACTTGGCGTACCTACACCAAATCCTCTGGGAAATAACGGCCCAGGACTGAAACTACCAGATGTAGGTATACCTCAACTTCAATATTAACAAACAACAAGCTGAATGGTTTACCTACCGATATAACACCGTGTCAAAAACTCACACCTGTGGGACACGTCCTTCAGAACCCCAATAATCACTGATCCAACCGAGCTACCCTCCCAACGCAATTATACGAAAAAATGTGTCAATTTTTTTTTAAAGAAGAATACGCAAGAAATAAAAAAAAATCAATTCGTCAAAAACGTTCGAGGAGCTTAGGCTGGAACTTGTTTTGGGAGAAGTTTTAGTTGCAGAGGGGCTACATCTTGCTGATGATGTGAAAGTTTTTTTTATTCAATTTCATAAGGACGACAAGATGAATTCAGGGAAATGGAAAATGAAAACCTGTATGTAGATTTACTTTGTTAAGCATCTTAGTGTCTGCTACCTTTGACATAATATTCAATTTTTATTCATTCATCCGTCATTCACTCAGTCACCCTCTCATTCAGCTCGGCCGACCGTGCCTCGCATCCTTGTTATCCTCGTTGTGACGGATGGCTCCCATTCTTATGAAACTACCCCAACGGCATTTGTTAACAAAACATTGTCATTTTTCTTGTTCCATTTTCTGGATGTTAACGGATTTTCCCGTTCAGGCAAGGATACCGGTGCATTACGGCCAACGCTTTATTTTTCTGCTGCCAACTCCACTGCTTGTACGCGTTTTGTTTATGAATCCCTGACGCTGTGCCTTCATCGGCAGTGTCGTCGCCATATTGCCTGGCACGTATCCGGTCATTCCACCCTGGCATATTGAAACAGCGTTTGGAAGGCATGTTGGTGGAAACTTGCAACCCACCCGATGCACAGGCAGGCAGGTACTATCATAAAGCAGCCATCAGGAAACCAACGATAACGTCAGCAACTAGTACTAGTTGTCGCCTGTGGCCATGCTAACAAAAACAGAAAAACTTCAGCTTCAAATCATACATCTGTACCTACCTATTTTGAAGTAGATTTAGAAAACAAAATCGGGAGTTCGGAAAGTGCTTCTTTATGCTGCCATAGTTATTACTTTTTCTGTTTTCATTGATTTGAAGGGAAGGGTTATCCACATGGGTCGAATTCCCCATCACCAGGTGGCAGAGCCTTAACTGGCAGATTGGGTGAATTATCACTGCATCGACATTCTGGGGTGGATAAGCTAAGAGTAAAGGTGTATTTCATACAAATTAAAATTGTAGAAACAGAAAACACCGTAATGTTTGTATAATTCAATATTTTAACTAACAGAGCAGAGCTTCGAAAACAGAACTGACATCCGTACTTCAGATTGGTTGTAGTTTTCTAGAAACGCGGTTACATTATCAGAACACCCTCACATAATCTTGTAATAATATTAAACACGCTATGATAATGAAGAAAGATACTAAGTATCTTCCTATAAACAAAATGTAATGCTCACACAATAGGGGTATTCACGATCCGATGTATCTGGGGTTGTATCATTGTAAAAGTGTAAAAGTGTAGCATTTTCTTGCACGAAACAATAAAATAGACTGAATGTCAAAGTCTTACACTTTTACAATACCCGAACCCTATTAGGGGTATTCACAATCTGGTGTACCAAGTATTGTAAAATTGTAAAATTTTATTTTTTTACAACAGACTGTGAACACGCCTTTACCAATCTGTAGCGACACTGAAGCAAATGTCATAATCTGTTTCACATTTTTTGTGAAGAAGGTTTAGTTTGTGTTAAAAAAAACTTACACTCTTGAATTTTTCTGTTACAATAGGGGTATTCACGATCCTATGTTTCTGGTCTTGTATCATTGTAAAAGTGTAAAAGTGTAGCATTTTTTTGCACTACAACAATAAAATATACTGAATGTCAAAATCTTACACTTTTACAATACCCGAACCCTATTGTAACAGAAAAATAAAAGGGTGTAAGATTTTTCTTACACAAACTAAACCTTCTTCAGAACAAATGTGAAACAGATTTTGACATTTGCTTCAGTGTTGCTACAGATTGGTAAAGGCGTGTTTACAGTCTGTTGTAAAAAAATAAAATTTTACAATTTTACAATACTTGGTACACCAGATCGTGAATACCCCTAATAGGGTTCGGGTATTGTAAAAGTGTAAAAGTGTAAGACTTTGACATTCAGTCTATTTTATTGTTTAGTGCAAGAAAATGCTACACTTTTACACTTTTACAATGATACAAGACCAGATACATCGGATCCTGAATACCCCTATTTTAACAGAAAAATTCAACAGTGTAAGTTTTTTTTAACATAAACTAAGCCTTCTTCAAAACCAATGTGAAACAGATTTTGACATTTGCTTCAGTGTTGCTACAGATTAGTAAAATCGTGTTCACAGTCTGTTGTAAAAAAATAAAATTTTACAAGACTTGGTACACCTGATCGTGAATACCCCTAATGATTCATAATTTCATCTAGTAGCGGATTATGATATCCGATATTATTAATATAAAACTGCATATCAGCACATTTTGCCTTCAGTAACTTGCGTGCCCAAATCATCTTTCATAATTCCGAAAGAATTCTTGTGTCAGCAATTTTATAAGATAAAGACAAAGCAAAGATCTTCAGTCAAAGATAGATTTGCTGAACAAACATTTTATAAGTATGAAAAGGGTTTCATATCAGGTTAAGTTCAGTTCACAGTTTAGTCATCCTATGTACAGATGAAGATTTCCCCCCACCAGTGGTAAGGGATCTGAAGCTTAGACTTTTAATAAATAGTATTTAAGTTAAAATACATTCCTGTGTTTCATTTAATTGTTGTTGAAAATGATCTTCTGCGATCACATAAGATATATGTTTTTATTTATATATAGAATCGGAAACGAAATTACGCGTACTTGATCAATTGTTGACTGACTTAAATTTAAGCTATTACCTGGAGAACACATTTAAATCTTTTGATGGGCAACCACTCAACGAAAATTCAAATATAAGTTCTAACTCAAGCGAAAATTACATAACAAGAAATGTTACCCTTGCCGAATTAAGTAGAGAAATAAGAAAGCTTAAGTATAAGAAAGCTCCGGGATATGACCTAATTACGGCCGAAGTTCTCAAAATGCTTCCTCGCAAAGGGTTAATTAATCTTCTTTATATAATAAATGCCACTCTAAGGCTTAAGTACGTTCCGAGCCAATGGAAGGTTGCGGAAGTTATAATGATTCTCAAACCAGGAAAACCATCACATGATAAGAAATCTTATAGACCTATTTCGCTTCTGCCCGTAATATCTTAGGTCTTTGAAAGAATATTACTTCTGCGCCTGTAGCCAATAATAGAAGAAAAGCCCCTAATACCTGAACATCAGTTCGGATTTAGAAGCAAGCATTCGACAATTGACCAAGTGCATAGGATCACTGACGTCATTGAGAAAACTCTTGAAGAAAAGAAAATTTGTTCGGCGGTCTTCCTAGAGGTGTCGCAAGCTTTTGATAAGGTGTGGCACGAAGGCCTAAATTTTAAATTAAGACAAATTCTGCCTTTAGCATATTATACGCTTCTAAAAGCATATCTAGAAAATAGACTTTTTATAGTAAGACATGGAAACGATTACTCGGATCTCAGAGAAATAGTGGGTGGGGTACCACAGGGAAGTGTTTTAGGTCCAATATTGTACCTATTATTTACACTTGATATACCTCAAACAGAAGACACTATCGTAGGCACGTTTGTTGACGACACTGTAATACTAGCAGTGGGCCAAACGATAAATGATTCTACGACAAAATTACAAAAAGCTCTAAATAATATCAATGATTGGACAAAAACATGGCGGATATCGCTCAACGAAGCAAAATCAGTCCATGTAGATTTTACGTATAAGAAAATTAATAGATTACCGGTATTTGTTAATACGGTTCAAGTTCCGTTGGCTAACGAAGCAAAATATCTCGGAATGACTCTAGACGCGAAATTAAAATGGAAACCGCATGTTAAAAAGAAATGCGAAGAGTTAAATAATAAACTCAGAGATATGTACTAGTTGCTCGGGAAACACTTTAAGCTCAGTGTCGAAAACAAGATAATTTTGTACATGCAGGTGAGCCTGTCTGGACTTACGGTATACAACTCTGTGGTTGTACGCGAGAATCTAATTTAAATACCTCCTAAGATCATTTGTAAGCGCACCTTGGTACATTAGAAACGAAGATCTTCACAGAGATCTCGAGATTCCCACGGTTCGCGATGAAATAAAAAATGTTGCCCGAAATCTTAGAAAACGGCTATTACAACACTGCAATAGTACTATAATCGAAATAAATAATTAAAAAATTTTGTTTTGCATTTCTGTCAAAACGGAGTTGCCAGTTGTTTATAAGAGTAATCAATTAAAGCTCCCCCATACTCTAGCGAAACTTTCGGCTCCAAACACCCTAACCCAGTAGGAAATTCACGGGGCGACTTTCCATTTTGATTTGATTTTTTTTACAGTGAGCTAGGGGTCTCAATAGAACAGCTTTAAATTATTATAGTGAGGAAACTCTGTTAAATATGGTTAAAAAATGTTTTAATTTTCAATTTTGGCCTTTTCAGTACAACCCTTATGTTCAATTTGCCTTTAAATTAGAAGGTATTTCAACACACGGATACTTATATTCGGTAGATTTATTATTAAAGATAATAATTAAAACGTTTTAATATGAAAATATAAGTTCTTCTATTTTTAACATATTTTTAAAGTTTGCAATATTAATACACAATATAAAAAATTTGCGGCAACGAAAAACTTTTTTGACAGTTCTTGATAATCTTTCCCACTGGTAGTGTTCTGATAACTTTTTTTTTGTACCTAGGTACTTTTTTTGGGGAAATTTTAATGGAAACTTTTTTTGGATTTAAAGTACAAGTGTATCTTTTTTTAATAATAAAACTTACGTGAAAACATTTAACTAAATGAAATATCATATTTTTCGAAAAGTAGTTATGCATCACCTTTAAAATACATATGTACCTACCTATTTACTCTCAGTAAAAACCAATTACAAATTAAAAAAATAAACCATTAAACAAAACGTATGTATAGATAAAAACCTACTTGTGTGAAGTTTTCTGTAATTAAGTTCACAGCGTACAAAAAGCTCGGTGGGTAAGGGGCGGCATGCTGACTGCAACCCCCTTGCCTGGGCCAATTATAGGATTTGGGTTGTGGTCAAGGTTGGGTGGAGTCAAGCTTGGGTGTATGTAAAGTTTTTTTTAGGATTTGACATGAAACGAAACCACAATAGTACATAGTTCGAAATCAATTTGAATTATCCTAAGAAAAATGCACATACCACAACACTTACCATACCGAAGTTGCATACAGTCATCTGTGGATTGGTAAACAACTGCCCACACAAAAAAAAGAAGTTGTCGGTAGTCATCATTTGCATACATTTTGTATGAAAAATGAAAACTTTAAAAATTAATTAAAAATAGAAATAAAAGTTTCCACACTTTAAAATTGTTATATTTATTGTTTTTAAGCATAAATCTACCGATAAAAGTATCCGCGTGTTAAAATTCGTCCTCTCCTAAAGGAAAGTTCAGCCAAATTCACTGCTAAATGAAAACATGCCTTAATGAAATCCTATATGACAGCGGTCATACATGAGAGATTATCATTGATTTCACTCATGAAACGTAATGCAGTCGGTCACCAGTTTGCCATTAGGTAGGGAATAGACAAGAACAAATAAGAACTTTAATGAATATACAATCCTTTTCATATGCATGAATTCAATGCAAAACCGGATGCGAAGATTTCCTCCAGAAAAAAATTTTTGACCCGCTAAAAAAAAAATTATGCTAAAATGAAACCATTTTTTTTTTGGGTTTTCCCTCGATCGTTTCGCGCTACTACCTACTGTTTTTTGTCTCATCTTCAAATTGCCTAAAAAAACTATTATAACCCCAGGCCTCCACTTAAATGATTGTAAGAAATGTGTCATGTAGTTTATATATCATGTGGAGGCCCCTTATGTCTGGATTTTTTTAGACAAGAGAATTTGTATTTATTTCTTGTCTTCTCAGAAGAAATAAGATTTGATCTTTCATGACATCCCACAATAATCGTGTACAAATTTCTCACAAAACATTGAATCTTATTCATAGTTCGCTTATTTTCATGTTAAATTTTAATAATTCATTAACAAAAAAAAAACAGATTATACCTAATCTAAAGTACATAAAGCGCTTAGCGCTTCTTGAAGAAGAATGAAATTTTACGATTTATGTTTGCCCACACAGCAAAGAAATATAAATTTTTGGTAGTAGTGTCTGCAATAATGGCCGAAATAAATATTTCCAATGGAGTCGCGGCCTAAAGAACACACTATTGCGTTTTTAATTGATTTTGTAGTTTTTTTTTGCAAACTTTTAATTTGAAAATTTATTCTGAATGTGTATTTTTGCGTCAGAGGGCAGTGGCGATGATCAACAATTGTGTGGATGCAACAACCAACAAGATGCTTTGTTTTTTTTTTGTCATCTGTCAAACGACGTGCGGAAAAATGGAAAAAGTTAACCAATGTTTAGCGTGGCGACACGCTGCCGCGGCTCGTTTGTATTCACTCAACCGAGCTTCTATGCAATTTAACTTTGACAGAGCGGTTTTTGAAGTGCCGCGAGATAGACCGCGTGTCCATTCTGTTCAGCAAGTTACGGGGTGTTGGAATTGTATTGCACAGCGTATAGCGGCCCATTCACATGACTCTCGTGTCGACACCGGTTATATGACACAAAATATCCATTCAGCCACACACGCAACACCAATGCGCACACATTAGTTGTTTATTTACGATCAACGAGACAAGACTAAGGCACATCCCTATAAAGCTCAATAAATGATATTCAAAACTCACAGTTAGGTATAGCCATATTAACGTCTATACTCGACTCGAACAAGATCGGAATGCAACTGAAATATTCCTCGAATGTGTTATACAAATTCCCACACACATAACTCAGCCGGAGACACAGGCACGAAAAATCAAAATGTTTTGATTTTGTCGACACCGTGTTTGATACCAGAAATATGTGTATACACAAACCCACACACGCTCCACATTCAGTAACACTGACACAAGTGTCATATATCAGTGTTATCCCAGCAGACATTTATCTGAAGGTTCAGATTCTAATCACCAAAAATGAAGAATAATATTCAGGAAACCTTCAGTTTTTTGAATGAATTATGAATATTACAAAGATCCTACAAATTCTTACGAGAGAGACACAAAGAGATATGTATTCTGTGTCAAAAAAAACAGCACTCAGATTTTGTTGTTGGATCCTTCATATGGAGATCCTTTTTTTTTCATCCTTTTATTTTTCTTTTTACCAAGGGGTAATTATGACGGGTCATTGTAATGACAAAAGTTTCGTTTGCACAGGCGATTATCAGTTCGGAAAATTTTTTCGAAAGATCGGTTTAGATAGGTATATAACCATCAGCTTGTGTTTTAATAGTAAATGGGTACCTACTTACTTTACAAAAAATATATATAAAAAAGCAAATGATAAAACATAAAGGAATGTAAAAAATGGTGTTAAATTTTCTTAGAAATATAAAAATCATTTCCTTAATTATAGCATCGTGTAACAATTAAGAAGTCCTAGAAGCTATAAAAGCCAAACAAGAGGCAAATCAAAAAATGTTCCAGAGGCTCACCGATGAAATATTCAATCAGAAATAATGAATTCACATATGAAGCTATTTGAATCCTTTTACCTGGGCTCTTAGACACCGCTTTGAATCATTTTATTGATTCATTTATGATTTAAAAATTCTGCAATTAAATGAACGTATATAAGGGTTCCATATATTCCTTTAAATGATTAATCCCTGAACCTTTTCTGAATCGCAAAAATGATTCCTATACGATTAATTAAAGTGAAGGTATATACTTAGAAATCTTTCACTTAATTGAATTTTTTTGGAATTATTTTTATGATTTAGAAAAGATTAAGGCATTAACCATTTAAATGAATATATGGAACCCTTATATACGTTCATTTAAATGACGATTTTTCAGATCATAAATGAATCATTACATTGATTCAAATTGGTGTCTAAGAGCCCAGGTAAAAGGATTCAAATTGCATCAAAAGTGAATTCTTTTTCGGACGGTGTTTTCACTTTTATGAATTAATTATCGTTCATTTCTGAATTAAAATGTTTGCTGGGATGATATGGGCCGCTTAATAGTATCTTTCGAAAGGTGGTGGCGGGGGTAAATAAAATTAGTGAGTTATCGCTCTTTCTTCGTTGTGCCTTTCCTTATTGTTTGAGTAAAGAATAAGGACTGCGGAGAGATGATTCTATTTTACTTGAACAAAAGTAAGTTTTACTTTCCTTTCCATTGCAAAATATACTCGTAGAATTTGATGGAAAGCGATTTTAAATGATTTTGTTTTCGATATGTTATTGGATTGTATCCGTGTATATTAAACTACTAGCTAGTTGTCAAAGTAAATGCATTTTATTGTACTAGTGTTAGTAAAAAGAGAGGTTGATCCACAGAAAAATACGGATCTGCAAAATGGATTCAGAATAAGAAACAAATTTTTGTTTGCCCAATGGAAGGAATTAACTTGGCAAAATTAATATCTTTTACCAATGGGAAACCTCATAAAAATTGCTCTAGTGTAGAAGCAGACTTAATAAATTATAAGTAGTTGCTTGATTATTTGGCAACACTGTGGTTGACAATTCAAAATTGAAATACCAACTTGTACATGTTAAAAGCTTACTCTGTTACACTAAGCAAGGTGCTACTGGTGTTAAGACCTGACTTCACAGTAAAGGCCCAATTATAATAGACTTACTCGAGCCAATGAGCTTACTAAGCCTTCAAGCCAATATACAGTCTCATATTTCACTAAATTTAACAAACGTCCTAATTTGTTTCGTTAAGTTTCGCTACTTTCGCGAAATTAAGCAAGAGCGATTGAAATGGCTCCAACTTATATTATGTCAAATTTGAAACACATTTGCACAGAATATAATGGTTTGGTTATCATAAATAAATATTACCGAGATACAGCTCCTCAGCTGGCATTGCATTCAATCACCGTATTAAATTTGTTTTGTTTTCAATTTTGGTATTCTGTGATGGTTACGTTTTGTTTTATCGATGACTTTTATAAAGTTTTCGTTCGGTTTTGACATAAACTTAAACCTCGTTTAAGTCTTTTTTTTAATAAATTTTTCACCACTATTGTAAGTGTCAATTATCGATAATTTATACCAACTGCCCATAATAATTGATATACTCACAATGGTGATGAAAAATGTATTCAAAAAAAACTCACAAAGAGATTTTTGAATCGTTTTTTGTTTCAGCCCTAAAACTAACGGTGCTTGCCATACAAGTTTTTCGTCCATCTTAATTATCTTGGAAACGGCTCTAACGATTTTAATTTTAAAAAAACTGTGCCGTACTTATAAGCATATTCTATATTTTTTTTGTTACATGTTTTGTTATTAACGGTACCTGGCATACAACCATTTTCTTGATTTTCGACTTCCTCATAAGCGACTCGACCGACTTCCACCAAAATGTTTATATAGAAGATCCTTCGAATTCTAAATAATATTGCATAACCAAAATGTTCGAAAATTAGCTTTTTGATTTTTGAAAAAAAAAAAAAAAATATTTGAAAATTACGTGTTATTTCGAAAACGGATGATGATTTTTTTTCGAAATCATATTTTTAAGTTTATAATATTAAATACATAAAATTGACATTCAAAATTTTAAAAAAAATCAGGAAAGTTTTGTATAAAAAATTTTGTAAAAAACGACTTAAAAATGTATTTAGCCTTTTCTACTAGGAATGTCCATACGATGTGATAGAACATTAGATCACGTCTAGTTTTAATTATTTTTAGTCTAGATTTAGGTAAAGTAAAAATGAAAAATGATACGACACCGAGTTTTTAAAAAAAAGTTTTCTTGGTAAAACAAAAATAAAATAAAATAATTAGAATTAATTAAAATAGATTTAAGGTCGAAAGACATTAGTATTAAGAGATATAGTTTAGTTTAGAGCGCCCGTAAAGGGCCAGCAAATTAGTTGTATGTTATTGATAATTAGGCTAGTTTTAAACATTTTTGTCTAGCTTTAAGATAGTTATAAGTTAAGATTAAATAAAAATGAATTTAAAAAAAAATAAAAAAAAAAAACATAAGATCAAGTACGTGCGATCCAGTTGTGTATTTTATTTGGTATTTTCTACTGTCGCACTTATATATGTCAAGTTTGATCAAAATCTCGAGTACGACTTTTTTCCAAATATCGCAAGTTAAAAATTAAAATGAAGTTTTAACCTGTTGAAATTAAGTTTTTCTAGTTTTTTTAGCTACAAACACTTTTTATTCTTAGTATTACTCAAAAACTTAAAACCACAGATCACGATTTCTACATTTAAATTGTGAAGGATTATAATACAATCAGTCCTGCAAGCAAAAAATTTCGAAATATTTTCGCGTTTAGGAGCCACGAGTTTTTCTCTATTTACTCGAAATCTCTCAAAGTCGATATAATTTGTTTTGATTCTGATCCTCACACTTAACAAGCATTAATAATAAGAGAAAATCACAATACTGAGTGAACAATTTAGTTGATAAATGAATTATTTCATGTTTATTTATTTCAGGGAATATCTTAAGCAGAGTAAGATATATATCTAAAAAAATAGTACTAATATTTTTGACGTTTGGTGGTTCTAATTTAACAGAAGAGCAAAGTTTATTCAAAATCAATTTCAGGTTTTCGTAATTGAATGCTTAGTATAGCGTCGGTGGCCACCATATGATGAAATGTAAATAAAAAAAATTAAAATTATTTGTTAACCAATTAAAAATTTTTATTATTATTAGATTTTCTTTAAATTTTCGGAAATTTATTCCATCTTCGAATTTTTTGTTTATTTAACTTATTAAGTCTATGTCTTGTTGTTGTCAGAATTTCTTTGTTTTTGTGTTATCTTCTTGAAGGTTTTTGTTCTAAATTTGGCCTATTTCCTCTGGTGCTTGATTTTGTGGTTTATTGCTGTGCCGTATAATATGTTTAGTCTTATTGTTAATTTATCATTTAATTCTGTTCTATTTTGTTTGGAATTCGACATCTGACAAACTAAGTTGTTAAACCAATTTTTTTTTCAGTTGAAAGTCTGACATTTACGAAAATGGATCGCTTAACTATCGCACAACGCATAAAAATTGATAAAACCTACTACAAAAATGGCAGCCACATATCGTGCTTTAAGAGGAGAGTATGGTTTACATAATCGTCCAACTACGAAAGCAATTGGCAAATTTGTGAAGAAATTCGAAGAGACTGGATTGGTTACACATATTGTAAGGCCTGTGCATCATCGTTTCGCTCGTACCACTGAAAATATCGGTGCTGTAAGTGAAAGTGTTGCCGAAGACCCGAATGTGCCGATTCTTGGTCGTTCTCAGGAATTAGGACTGTCTTACGGCACATTATGGCATATTTTGCATTTAGATTTACACCTACATCCATATAAAGTCCAGCTCACACAACAACTGAAGCCAGCTGACCATTCACAATGTCGTAGATACGTCGAATGGGTGCTTGAACAACAGGCGGTGGACGGCGATTTTTCGAACAAAATTTTCTTCACCGACGAAGCACATTTCTCACTCGGTGGGTATGTTAATAAACAAAATTATCAAATTTGGGTTTCTGAGAATCCTCAAGTAATTGAAGAGAAGCCATTACATCCACAAAAAGTCACTGTTTAGGGTGCTCATTGGTCCGGAGGTGTGACTGGACCTTACTTCTTCGAAAACGACGATGGAACGACTGTCACCGTCAATTCGGAGCGTTATGGTCATATGATAACCGACTTTTTTTTTGCTTGCTATTGAAGAATACGTCTTGAAGAATATGTGATTTCAACAAGACGGTGCCACATGCCACACAACGAATATTGCTTTATTTCAAGAGACATTTCCTGGTCGCGTAATTTCTCGTCGTGGCGATATCAACTGGCCACCAAGATCATGCGATTTGACACTGCTTGGCTTTTTTTTGTGGGGCTACGAGAAAGACCGTTCTTATGCAGATAAACCTTTAACTCTTGAGCACTTGAAAACCAACATTCGTCAAGTTATGGCTGTAATACCGCCCAATATGTGGTCGAAAATTACCTCAAAAGAATCGATGCTTGCAACAATTCGCGTGGTGGTCATTTAAATGATCTAGTATTTCACACAATGTCAACGTTCAAGCTTTATAATAAAAAAGAAAATCATGAACAAAATATTTTATATTCGTTTCATTTACGTTTACTTTTGAAACCGCAAAATGGATAACCCGTTATATTTTATTTTGTTTTTATTTAATAAAATATGCACTTGACGACCAAAAAAAGCTGAAGACAAATCCGTTTTCTATATTTACTTAGGGAAACCAGACTTAAACGATTCACGGTTAGATTAAATGAAGCAAAATACAAACAATTGCCATGGAAAAAACACACGTCTACTTAGTAGCTGCCATTTACAATTCTTGTTTAACACCAGAAATTGTATTTTGAATAGAGATTTTTAATCTAGCCGGGTGAGTTGGGTGATATGTTACCTTAAGCTATTAAGGTACGTTTGCTGATACGATTCATAAATACTTATGTACCATTTAAAACGCCTATGGCGAACTTTTCCTCTGCGTAAATTGTCAAATTAATGACTATGTTAATATTAAATGGCCCTAGCAATGGCGCAGTGGATAAAGTGCTTGATTGCTAACTAGGACGTGTGGGTTCGATCCCCACGCTAGGCGCATTCTTTTCTATACCTCCAATTTTTATTGGATGCCGCCCATGGGCTTAAATGAGACAGTCAATACCTGGTTCTCAAATCCGCTGTGTCAAACTAGTGCCGTGCAATTCAGGTTGCATTTAAAAGACCTTAGGTCTTATATTAAAAAAATGCTAAGGTTCATTTTTAGCAAACGGATCTTAAAGACTTCGGTGAAACAATTTCCTATAAAGTGCTTGCACTTCTAGACCTCTGTTATCAATCTACCTAGAATAACCCAATTTTTTCCTAAAAACAAACAAGTTCTTACTTAAAAAATGAAATTCTCCTGGCACTGGCACAGTCAGTTTGATTTAAGTAAAAAGCTTTTTTTTAAGCACTACATCACCCAAACCTTAAACTCTTAACCTACCATTCCTATCGTGTGTATAATACTTATTCCATTCCAAACTCAGAACAGAAGTAATAAAATTGCAAAGTTGTTGAAAGGTGGCCCAGAAATATTCTCCTGATATCAATTTATCAGGTTAGGTTAAGTACATAAATATGCCTCCAAGAAATATAGCGGGCAAAAAAATATTTGGGTAGAAGTTTTTGTTTGAAATGTCGATGGAGATTACATCGATGACTGATTTGATTTGAAAAACGATTGCCGAAGGATTAAATTGAGTATTATAAATTTTGTTGATTTATTTTTATACAGTTTGATATATCAGTTCAAATATCTTATTGAATATTTAATAATCTCTGTGTTCTTAAGTTTGCATCATTCAGTCAAATTATGTTTGAGTTGATATTAATGGCATATATATATTCAATTATATTTATTTATCGATGAAAATAAAGTTCGTTTGAAACGAAGTATTTATTAGTGTTCAACAAAGAACTTGAAAGCTACTGAAATAATTATATTCAGTTTTTTTTTAAATTCATTTTTATTTATTATTAACTTATAACTATATTAGCGCTAGACAAAAATTCATAAAACTAGCCTACTTATAAATAACTTACATCTAACTTACAGGCCCTTTACGGGCATTCTAAGCTAAACTATAACTCTTAAAACTAATGTCTTTTGACCTAAAAACTATTTTATATTAATGCAAATTATTTAACTTTTAATGTTCACCAAGGAAACTTGGGATAAAAAACTTGGTAACTTATCATTTTTTAAATTTTATTTTGTCTTACAAACTACATATAGCTAGACTAAAACTATTTAGATCTAAGTATAACTAACTTAAAAACCACTTAAGATACCTAAAAATATATAAATCTACTTAAAAACTAGAACAGACAGAGCAGCAATTTTTTTTTTTTAATTTTTTGTGTGTGTATATTTTGAATGTTTGTGCCACCCTGACTGTCCCTTACCTAATTACCTCAGATATATGTAAGTCGGCCAAGATAAAATCTTATCCTACTTTCTATATCGGTATCTTAATCAGAAAGCCACCAGAACTGGTTCTCCTGCTTCACCCTATCCCTTCGGTCCTGATCGGACAAAGTCCTACTGAACCGAAGTCGCTCTCCTCCACTTTGGGCGATGACGTCTCGACCATACAGGAGTCGCCCACAGTTTTGCGGCAACGTGGTAGATTAGCGGAACCGCCATTCCATCCTGTATCAGCCCGCGACTATCTAGATAGATGAATGCCTCGGGGGGGGATGTAGCCACTTAAGCGCGCACTCTCATGATATTCATTGTTGGGGTAATGTGCCCAAAAATTAAGCTGTTGGTTGAGGACATATCTCTTGCAATGTGACCCCGAATCAGCTTAAACAAAAAAATATCTATTCTGTTTATGTTGACTCCGTTGTATACAACCTGGTAGGAATAATGTCGTTTGTACTCCGAGTCTGGCAACGTTGAACCACACCGGGCATCCATAAGCAATCATTGGCCTGATGAGGGCCATCTAGCAAATCACCTTCACCCTGCTGTCAAGACGACTGCTATAAAACAATCGTTTTGTCAGATCAAAGGCTCCCCTAGCCCTAGCCAGAGCAGCACTAATATGTCTGTCGAAATACAAATACTGATCCAACCAGATGCCAAGGTACTTTGCTAAACTTTTACTCGCCGGTGGATGTCCATGTGGCCCTACGATCACCAGCTTGCGTTAGTTCTTTCTCGTATCCCTTGAAGCGCTAGACAACGGAGTCTTAAACAGAATTGTTTCTGATTTCTGGAAGTTGATTTTCAACTTCCAGTCATCACAATATCGCTGAATCGTATCGAAGTCACTCTCCAAAAGATTTTTGATCACCTCAACTGTATTAGCTGTTCTGTACGCAATTAGACCGTCGGCGTACGCGATTGCCTGAGTTAGACTACCTATCAGATCGCTGGTGTAAATGCTGAATAGAATCGGCGAGTTAACCGCTCCCTGCTGAAGACCATTTTTAATATTAAAAACTGTGGTAGAAGTTACATTGCCACTCTTGACCACAAACGTTCTACCATTTAGCATGTCATAAAGCATATACTACAGAGGTTTACTTATAACTAGTCTGGAAAGCTTTAGATAAAGACCAACCAGGCAGGCACCAGTACACTGCTTTTTAGATTTGTTCCATTGGATATTAGAAACCAGTTTAGACGCGGCATGAATTGTGTCATGTCCCGCCTTACAACCGAACTGATTGTCCGGAATGATATTGTTTTCCTCTGCCCACTTGAACAGCGCCCTATTAATTACCTTTTCAAATACCTTGCTGATACTCGGAAGAAGACTTATCGACCGAAGATTCGCCGGATTGGAGTTGTCCTTTCCCTTTTTTGGGAGAGGATGTACCAAAAAGCTGTCTTCCACCGCACTGGAGAATATGCATTTTTCAGCGCGTTGTTAAACAGTGTGGTATAAATGTGAACTGCTTCTTGAGGCAAATGTCGCAGTATAACGTTGGATATACCATCGACTCCTGTCGACTTCTTTTTCTTTAATGAATCGAAGATGAGCCGGAGCTCATACTTCGAAATTAACAGGGGACTGGGCCCATTTCGGCGTTTGCCAAATCTTCATCATTAATCCCGGTAAAACCAAGGTTCTCAGATCTTCATTCGGTTATATCGTTCAGGAGCCATAAGTGATGAAGCAGAGCTCTGTTCTCCAGGTCATGATTCGGGCGAATGCTAGCATTCACCTTGTGCACTTGCTGGTAAGCTGCCCCACAGCCTCCACTTTCTCTTACGGATCTACGATTATATAGAGGTCATCGTCCAAAACGGCGTCCTCTGGGTCTAGGCCTGCTGTTAGAAGTACGTTTCTATTCTTTGTCGTCCTCTGAAGCTTAAGACACGCTAGTCGTTTCAATGCAATTGATAAACAGAAAAACCTGCATTGGGTTGGATCTGATCGTGTGGGCTCGGTTGCGTGATGCATAGTGCATTGCCTTCTAAGCAAAGCTTGGTCATGGTTCAATACACGATGAAGGCACAAGAAGTTTTTCAGTTAAAATGAAAAAGTAGAATAGCACCACTAGAGCAAAGGAATCTGATGATCGACCTTGGCAAGTCGTGAAATAGCTATAATTCCAGCCAAAAATAATTGAGAAAAACTTGGTGTAGCACACTCAAGTTGTTGTTGGAAAGTCATAAAATGAAATAATTATGTCGTATAATTTTATACAGCCTTAGGCTATTAGGCAAGTTTAACTTTAATAACGGGTTGAAGATAGGTAATATAGTCAGTGCGAAAAATGAAATCAAATCCTGCTAGTGTACTTAGCAGGATTTTTTGACTTAAAAAAAAAAATGCTAAATTTAGTTTTCGGAAAAAACTGCCAAAAACCCCGCCAACTCTGGATATCCTCTGATTAAAACCAACAAAAAAGGTAAATGTATGTACGCCTAAGACTAGCACGTGTGGTCTAAGCCTAAAGTTTAACATACCGAGCTTAATTTTTTTGTAGTTTTTTGTCTATTACCCCGTTTATATGAGTGAATTGAGGAATCGAATCGAATCGAATTGAGATTTCGATTCAGGTATACGGCCTCGTGGGATCGGAAGATTGAATTAAAATGGAATCGAAGTGACAATTGGAGTTTACAGAATAAACAACAAAAACATGCAACAGAAAAAAATACAAAGAAACCGGAAACCCACTGAACACAAAAAAAAACTATTGGTGCACACACACACCAAGAATCAGATGTGAATTCGATTCTTCAATTCCTCGATTCAGGTATATAAGTACATTTTCAATTCGATTCAGCTCTTCTAGTAGGATCGGATCGAGTAATCCTATTTTAATCCGATTCAAGTATACAAAGACCTAAATCCTGATTCAATACCGATTCAATTCTCCATATAAACGTAGTATATGTTGAATCTTAGATATTAATCAAAAACAAAAAAAAATAATTGTTTTTTTGTTAAGTTTATATATTGAGTAACTCAAACAAACAAACAAATTTAATTGGGCCTTCATTTTTATAAATTTCGCTGATCAGTTTTAATTACCATACGCATAAGTTTTATATTTGTTAAATGCCGCTGCAACTTTGGAAATGCAGATGAATGCAAGTAATGGATTCAAGGAAAAAATTAAATAAAAATGACATTTCTGAAGCTAAGGCCCTCATGTCGTTGTCATCTGGTAGCTTAAGAAGGGCTTACAGATTCCCAATCCGGTGCAACTGGTCAAGTATCATTATGGTAAAAGTGCATCTTTTTTTTAGTACCACAACAACAACTTAAATCTTACAACACTTTTGCATTTTGCTATACCCTTACCCTAATGCAACAGCAAAATACAATGGTTGAGTCATTGAGTTACATTGAGTTGTGGAAAGGTTCGGCCATCTCGACTTACTGATCCAATCTGACGTAACAAAACAGACACACACACCAAGCACTGATCCAACATACCCATCTGCCAGGCGTTGTGGGGAGCCCCACGCTCTTCCAGGCCTGATGGAGGGATGATCTACCCAATTGGGGTAAAGGAGAGGATCACGCCCTCAAAAGGCAGTGGCACTGTAACGTCACACAACTTCCGTTCAAGCACACTTCCGCGATTTCAAGCTACTGCTTGCGGTTGTGGAAAATTGAACTCCTTAATTAGATATATGTCATACCACAACGGATCTACATTGATCTAAGAAAGTAGGTTCAGCAATTCGGGCTTTCTGTTTGTAAAAGACTCTGCAGCCTAAGCGGCTGAAGTGATTTTTTCACTCTTGGTACTTAAGAGGAAGTGTTTTTTTTTTAGATAGGAATAACTTTATTCAATACATTATATATATATATTATAGCGGGTTTTCCAATAAGAGGTGTTATTTTGAATAGCCCGCTATTTCAGTAGCTGTCACTTTTGAAGCTGTCATTTTTTGACATTTGACAAGTAGAAACTACGCTATTAATAAAAATGGAACGATACACGCTTCAACAACGCATTGAAATTATTAAAATTCACTATAAAAAATGGTGAAAATTTGGCAGAGACGGTTCGTAAAACTCAAACATTTTTGGGTCGTCGTGAAGCACCTTGTCGGACCGCAATACAGAAATTGGTGGACAAATTCGAGCTGTTGGGACAAGTTAGTGATGTGAAGAATAAAACCCGTGCACGTCGCTCAAGAACAACTGAGAATATTGCTGTTGTAGCCCAAAGTGTTGAAGAAAACCCAGGTTTGTCCATTCCTCGTCGTTCTTTGGAATTAGGCATTCCACAAACGTCATTACACCGTATTTTGCATAAAGACTTGGGTCTTAAGGCTTACAAAGTTCAGTTAACACAAGAACTCAAGCCGGCTGATCATCAACAACGTCGTGTCTTTGCTGATTGGGTCCTTGAAATGCATGAAAATGAACCGGAATTTCATCGAAAAATCATCTTGACTGATGAGGCCCATTTCCACCTCGGAGGCTACGTCAACAAGCAAAACTGTCGCATCTGGGGCTCGGAAAACCCAAGAGTTATTGTTGAAAAGCCTCTCCATCCTCAACGCGTGACTGTTTGGTGCGGTTTATGGTCCCGCGGGGTCATTGGACCTTACTTTTTCGAAAATGAGGCTGGAGCAACAGTTACGGTCAATGGATTGCGCTATCGAGAGATGATTAATGATTTTTTATGGCCTGAATTGGATGGTATTGATCTGGACAACGTTTACTTTCAACAAGACGGCGCTACGTGCCACACAAGCAATGAAACCATCGATCTTTTACGGGAAAAGTTTCCGGACCGTGTTATCTCTCGAAGAGGTGATCACAATTGGCCACCGAGATCTTGTGATTTAACACCTTGCGACTTCTTCCTTTGGGGCCACGTGAAAGATAAGGTCTACGCCAACAGCCCAGCGTCGATTCAAGACCTCAAAGATGAAATTCGTGAGGCTATCGAGGACATAGGGCAGCCACTTTGCGATTTGGTTATGGAAAATTTCATGAAAAGGATATGGTCCTGTAAGCGTGGTCTTGGCGGCCATTTGGCTGATGTTGTGTTCCATTATTAATGGCATACCTTCCTCTTTATAATGAAATAAACATCCGATCATTTATCTCCAAAAATGTCAATGATTCCATTAACATCTATTGAATAATTGTCGCACACACTTTCATAGCTAAAGCTGTCATACGGTTCTGTAAAAAAAAGTATTTAAAATTTTTTAAAAATTAAAATGCATTAGTTACTATCTACCCTATGGTATTTTTTAAATATGTTTTGATTCGCTTCAAGGTAGAACTTATTGCAGTGGATATGGGAAGTGTAATCATAAACTGTAGAAGCCTAAACACATTTGGAAACATATCCTTATCGCAATTTCCGATTGCATCAATTGCAGTGTCATAAATTTTAGTTCCGCATGATTGATGCCAAGGGAACATTTCAGCGTTGACAAGTGTTTTACTGTCTAAGAACGGATCATCCCCGTAGAACTCAAGAAGATCGTCTATATTTAGGCTTTGTTCTTCACCTGAAATTCCAAGTAGAGCAGAAAAGCCAGTAAAAAGCTTCCGGTGTAATAAAAACCTTTCCTTAAGCAGAATCTCTGCACACAGAGCTTGAGAAAGCAACTACAAAGTTAGCTACAAAAGAGGATTTTGCAAAGCAGAATGCTGAAATAAATTTACTACCGACACAAAATGAGGAGTTATCCATGCAGTTTCGACATTTCGAAGCTAGGTGCAATGCTTTGGAAGAGGAGTTGGAGATGCAGGGCGGGGAGTTAAAAGGAAAAAACATCATCTTCACTATGCCGAAAGAGAATATTGATCCACAGGTGAAAATACAATCTCTCAGCCAACTTTTGCTTGGCGAATCGCATCGAATGCCAGAAGCAACAAGACTAACCGAAAACAAAAATGCTCCAAAACTCCTCCAAGCTCAAAGGCACAGGTGTTTTTATACGAGACCTAAAGAAAACAATCACAACATAAACGTCGGAACCTTCTTGGCTACAGAAAAATAATTAATACAAAAAAAAACAACAGAAGCAGTAGTAATTAAAAACAACAATTCGTTAGTAGTTTCGGATAAAACATTTTATTTAAATAATATCAATTCATTTAAATATAAAAACGAAGATGGAGAAAACAAACTACGCGAAATGTTTGGTGAACTTAATTTCGAAGCTGTCAAAGACATATCAGCAATTAGACGTGTCGCAGTGAATAATCTAGACCAGTTGATGTAATTACACCAGGGATACCACTTTACTCAAATTTGCCGAGTTCTAATAATTTAGTACAAAATTGCAATTGTAATGTCGTCAGCTCAGCACCATTATATTCTTTTAAGATTTTATCATATAATGTGTCAGGCCTAAATAATAAACTTTTATTTATAGATTTTTTTTAACTATGTTAATGATTTTGATATATTTTTTTTCTTTACGAAACACATGTTATAAGTGAAAATCAAAGAAAATTTTTAAAATATTTTAATGGATTTAAAATAGTTTCAAATGCGTCAGTTAAAACATATACAAAAGGACGTGCAAGCGGCGGAACACTGTATGGTATAAAAACATCTTTACTAAAAATGTACACTTTTGAGCAATTGGATGATTTTACGGTTGTAAAACTCTTACAAAAAAATGATATGTACATTCTTCCATTTTACATCAATTGTAATAAGAAGACAGCAGAATACGAGCGGCTTGGCAACATCATGTTACATTTTGTCAAACAAAAGTGTTCTTATAATAGGTGATTTCAACGCAAGAACCAACAACTTCCAGGTAACTACAATCCACAACTCAAATAACCCTTCAATAAACCGCAACAACAGAAATTCCAAGGACAATGTAAGCAATCAAAATGGTAGCAACCTTCTTGAAGTCTTGTAGATATATGACTGTATAATTTTGAACGGTTGTACTAACGGAGATTCAGTGTCTCTTTACTTTTATAGGAGGTCAAGGCAAATCTGTGATTTATTATTGCGCTGCAAATAGTGAATGGATTGAGCTTATAACCAAAATCGAAGCACAAAATAAGAACTACTCAGACCACATGCCAATTGCTGTTGAATGATCAGAAGAAATAACTCCATTTCAAAGAAATCCTCGGCTGATTCCGAGGCTCAGATGGAAGCAGGATGACTTATTGGCATACCAAAACAAGCTTGATATACATCTTCAGAGACTGAATGAGAGGACTAACTCAGCGGATGAACGTGCAAGTCAATTTGTTTCTTGTATAAGAAACTCTGTAACAAGAGTACCCTCAATATTTCGTAAGGCTTTAAAACAAAAATGGTTTGACAAAGAGTGTATGAAAGCTAGAAAGAAGTCCTTTGTCCTTCTAAATGCACTCCAAAACTCAAACTGTCAAAACTTGATAAATTGGTACAACATAGCAAATATAAGATACAAAAATCTGTGTTTAAGGAAGAAGACTGAATTCGAAAACCATCTAGGCGATAAACTTGGTAAAACAAGAGATTCAAGAGAATTTTGGAAGGTGACAAAGAAATAAGTGGATCGAATTTTAAAATAGGACCAGGAGTATCTGCTAACGAACTTTCAACTCACTGCAAAAATATTTTCAAAAATAAAGCAGACCTTGTATTTTCTTATGCAGAACCTTTTTTCGTTGACAATATATTGGATAGTGAAATCACTGTAGTTGAAGTACAGCTTGTTGTCGTCAAGGCAAAAGATCGAAAAGCTCCAGGAGAAGATGAGATTCCATACGAATATTTCAATAACGCCACACCAACCTTTATATGTCAACTTACATCCTTTTTCAATGAAGTGTTTTCAAAAGAAGAAATTCCTACATCATTTAAAAAGTCTGTTATATTCCCTATTCACAAAAAAGGAGACATCAACAATGTAGACAATTATAGAGGCATATCGTTTATGAACGTCATCGCAAAATTGTTCTGTGGATAACTTGTTAACAGATTGGAGACTTGGGTGGAATATAACGATACATTGACCCAATTCCAAGCTGGCTTCAGGAAAAATTTTTCAACCATTGACCATATCTTCGTACTAACCTCCATCGTAAAAGCATTTCAATCGAGGAACAAGAAAGTCTATGCATTTTTCGTAGACTTTAAGTCTGCTTTTGATCTTGTGAATGGAAATGCACTTTTCTACAAGCTCTCACAACTATGCATATCCTCGAAGTTCATCCGTGTAGTAAAGAAGAAGTATGCAGAATCAAAAGCTGCTGTGTGGGATGGATCAACTTATTCAGAATGGTTTGAAACAGATTCTGGTGTTAAGCAAGGATGCCTATTAAGTGCACTTCTATTCGCCCTTTTTATAAATGATGTTGAATCTTACCTACCTGGAGGTATCCGGATTGCTAATTTGACCATAAATGTCCTTTTATATGCTGATGACTTAGTGATACATTCCGAGACTCAATTCAATCTCGAGCTAATGACTAATCGTCTCGCGAATTATTGCAGGAAATGGGGACTTACCATTAACGCAGATAAATCAAAAGTAATGGTATTCTCAAGATCTGTCCGGTATCAATCCACATATAATTGCTACTACAATGGAAATCTTTTAAAGGCAGCTTCTGAGTATAAGTACCTTGGAGTAATTCTTAATAAAATTATAGATTTCAACAATCATATAACCATCAAAGTTAAAACTACACAAAGTCTGTTAAATCTATCTTGGAGAAATATCTTTTCGAATCAACGAATAGTACTTTCAGCGAAATACAGGATATTTGATGCTGCTGTTAGGAGTTCACTTTGCTATGCTGCCCAAGTATGGGGAATTAACGAATACGAGTCGATAGAAACATTTCACAGATGCTTTTTGAAGAAAGTTTTTAATTTAAATTTAAACACACCGAACTATGCTTTATATCTGAAACAGGGCTACCCAAAATTTTTACTGGCACTTTGAAATCACAGGCAGACTACATTGTCAAGGTAGTGTCTCATCGCGAGGACCGACTGACTAAACGAATGGCACTATACGAGCTAAGAAACGAGGACTGATGGGTGTCAAAATGGAAACATCTGGGAAACAATTGTGGTGAAGTAGTATCGTTAAATTCACAAAATTTGAGTCATGTAAAAGAACAGCTTTACAAAATAATACAAGCGCACGAAAATTCTGAACGCGATGGGTTTATAATACAAGCTCGAGAATCAGATAGCAGACTACCTTACTCACAACTGGAACTTAACATTATGCAATCAAATTACTTTAATGCTTCACTTAATTATAGGGAAATATCTTTAATATTTAAAACAAGATGTGAAGTTCTTACGCTAAACGGATCTCCTTACAACAACAGCTTTAACCGATTTTGCACTTTATGTAATTTGAAAGCCAAAGAGGACTGTTTTCACGTCATAGGTATATGCCCCATTTTACTTCTTAAAAATGAAAAAAAACAGTATTAATGTATGTACTTAATTTGCTAACCGAGCTGACGACAATGCCATAGCTATAAAATTCATAAAAAATTATAAACATTATATCAAAAACGAAAACGAAACAATAAATGAATTCCTTACTTACTTACTTACCTTTCCTTAAGCATTGAGATAAAGGTAACAATGAAAGGAAGCAAAACAGTAACTGTGTTTTATTGGGATATTTATCCGCCGTAAGTTTATCCGTCGTAGCATTTTACATACAATTCGCTACGGTCGATAAAAAGCTAAAGTAGAAGCTACGGTGGATGGCTAGATGACGTTTATTCGAGTCTCGAATTAGATTTTGTTAGTTTTGTTGGTACGATTGATAATTGGGTTGAATCTCGATGGATGTGTTCATGGAGTGTTATAATTATTAATTTCATTCGTAAGACAAATCGATGTTTTTGATTCTTTTTTTTTCTTTTTCTTATAGTTGGCCAGTTTATATTTCTAAGATCTTAGATAATTCCATGTTTTAATAAATTATAAGCTTTTCTTCTGAAAAGTTTTTGACTTTTACTATTAAAAATTATATTCTTTGCTCAATTATTTTCTGGAGTACGTCTAAAATTCCACCTATATCTGCAATTTTGCATACCCTAATGTCAATTAATCAATTTTAACAAATTTCGATTTCCATTTTGAAAAAAAAATCAATATCTATGGAATGAATTCGGTTTTACTTTTATTTTTGAGTAACTAAGACCAATATTCGTTTTGTGTTCAATTTTTATTGATAGTTAGAAATAAACGGAGTTTGGTGAAAAAAATCATCTTTTTATTTAGATCTACAAAAAAGAAATTTGTGAAGACAAATCGCATTGAGTGGAACTGCACTATAGAGGAACTGGTCGACACTGCGCCGCAAAATATTTATTCGTATGAAATTCTAAATTCTGCGTTTTGGTACAAATCGAACAATCGCCCCAAATAAGTTCTTCAGTTTGAATCACACCGAACTATAATGTAACTGCGCGCACATTAAATCAATATGTTGTCTGTGTGTTGGTTTATCTCGTTGATTGATTTTTAAGTTGCTTATATGCGGGATCATCGTTCAATTAGTGATTAAACTATTTCGTTTCGGAAAAAAATGCATGTGCGCGCCTGGCCTAAGCCGACTAAACGGCAACTGAACTTCACAAATTGTGCCTTTTCCTCACTGTTTAATGGACGTTGGCCATGAACGTTATTCGCTTCACTACATGGACATGGACTGGGCGTACAATTTTGTGATCCCATTATTTTTTTTCTCTAGATATGTGCATGGAAATTGCAAGCCAAATCTTAACTATTTGTTCCTTAATCCGCGTATGTTAAGTGCAGTATGATCTCTGTTGAGTAAATATTGAATTGAAAGCTAAACATACTCAGAAAATAAATTTGTATATTGACTTGAAAAATAAAACTCTAGCTATCGATCTACTCAGAAAAAAAATAAAAGCATGAAATATTAAGGGGAGTGAACAATTTAAACTACGTTGTTGTGTGCGTTCAAAACCAAGAAACATTAAAAGGAAACAAGCAAATCTCCGGCAATTGCGTTTCCTCGTGTGAAAGGCATAGACGGTTTTTAAAACAATACAAAAATTGATCTGTGTAAAAAGGGACTTGACCATAGTCTATGAACAAAGCCATTCACTTATCATTTCCTTCCTATTGGTGCAAAATGAATGTTCGAATTTAAAATTGCAAATGCAGAAAAAGTGAACACAAGAAATAGGTTTGAAATATAAATTAAATATTGGTACGTTTTTCTACTTTCTATTTTGTATGAATAAAAGCTAATTATTGTTCCTTATTTTGATTTTTTAATAATTTTACTTTGCAAATGACTCTTTCATTACTTGTGACTGCTGTGCAGGTGTACCATTTTCACAAAAATAAAAAAGCTACGGTCAATGCTACGGTCGATGCGTTTTTTTGGGAATTACTTACGGTACAATGGATAGAATCCCAATAAAACACAGCTAGTGATTCGAAAATAACTTTCGACATCATTCACTTGTAAGTATGTTGCGATGTTGTTGACGTTTAGCGATTTTGGGAAGCGAAATGGAAATATCGTGATCTTGCGCTTTAGCTTTTACTAACTTAAAAATGTCTGCGAATTTTAGTTGTGAATTTTCACGCATGTCCTCAAGTACCGCCAGCAAGTGGTTAGCATGATTCACAGCTACTTTTAAATCAATATGTGCAGTAAAAATGCCATTGCATCTCTAGCAGTTTCTTTGTCATCCTGTAAAAAAAATTATTTCAAGGAATTCAAGTACAACATCGCACAGCTCCAGAAAATCTTCAACTGCATGAAAACGTTCAACCCATCTCAATACAATTGCTTAATATTGATTTGCGTTTTGGTGAGATGAAGAAGTTTCGAACAGACTCTATTGTGCTTAAAACATTTCGAATGATGGGAATGGAGCAAGCATCGGAGACGACTAAGTTTAAAGTGTGTCCCATGCAATGAACATACGCAGCCATGGGGTGTATTTTATTAATTAAATCTTGGACACCTTTTAAACGTCCTGACCTCGCAGCAGCACCATCGTATTCTTGTCCTCTTAAATGACTCAAATCAACATTAATATTTTCAAGGCTGGTTAATATAGCATTAGCTAAGCCACTTCCAGTCAGATCTGTTACAGCTACAAATATAGCTAACTTTCAGTGTCAAAGTACCTCAAAGCTATGGTAAGTTGCTCTATACCGCATATATCTACTGTTTCATCAGCTAATACTGTGAATGACTTAGCACTATTCACTCGGCTCACCAAGGCTCGATTACAATTTTATAGGCCGCATCAATGACCTCATTTTGCACTAGAGGACTTAAATATTTATTGCGCTCTGTGCCCTGCAAAAATGCGTGAAGCTCTTCATCACCTTTGGCTCTATAGGCTAATATAGCACGAAAATTACCCTGTTTTTGGTGTTCTTGGTAAGATTTATAGAGCCACTATCTTGGTAAAGCCAATTCTTGACCACCACATACTAAAATGGCTTCAATTATCGGGATAAGCAATTTTCTATTCCCTGAAATTTTATTACCTTTTCTTAATCCAACTGAGTACTAACTGAAATATGTTTGCCTCCAACTGATTCTTTTATATAATTCGCATTCAAAAATACGTTTCGGTGGTAGATGAGGTCTGCATGCTTGCGAAAATTTCCCAAAGCTTTCTTTCACAAATTAAATGGTTTAGTGCAAAATACTCCTAGTCTCTGATTATTTATTCCTGCTTCCTCAGGGCCGAAAGATACACAGTATTTGCAAAAAACCCCATCTTCTTTTTTGGAGTAGCACAACCAGTTGAATTCGCTCAACCAAGGAAATCGGATTTTGCGATTGTTTCAGACAGGTCTTTGTTAACTGGGAAACTGAATGAACTTATTGGCACCGACAGTTTTTCAAAAATGTCAACCTTTTCTGAACGTTCAATACTTCGTCCTACAAAATTGCCTATGTCAAATATATTTACGTCAGATATATTTGTACAGGCCGATTCATGAGAAGAAGGTTCAGAAATTTCAAAGCCTGGTGAAATAAGCAAAAGGTTGTTCTACAAAATATTGTTTTGCAATTTGAAAAAATATAGGTAGGTACATTTGATAAAACTTTTAAAAAATTATTCAATATAGATAAAAATCTCTTTTGCCATTTTATTTTGAGCCTTCAGTTCTTGGCTTAAATTAGAATTTTAAAATCAACATAATTTTAAGGTAATATACTTTAGCTTACCTATTATATATACTCATATTGGTAATTAAATGTGCCTCTTAACTTTTTATTTACTATACATTAAACGTTTACAAATAAAAAAATCACATATATTGTTATAATTTTATATAAGCAATTTACTAGTAAATTAAAAATAAATTGTTCAAAAAGCAAAACTTCAGCAGACTTACTATCTTTATTTGAACTTGAAGGGACACTTTCATGTTCACCCACAACGATATTCTCATTATTATTTTTTGATCTTTTTTTAAAGAAGTTATCAATAGTTGTTGTTTTCTTTCTTTTGTCTGCCATCACAATTCACAATTAACTAAGTATAGTTGCTTAATTTAATTACGTAACAACGTTCTGAACTAAAATACATATATAAACCAATAACTTAACCTTTCAAAATAACACTTTTAAATTAAAAGTCATGGCTAACTTATTGATTTCTTGAAATTTTTAAATTTTATGAGCCTAAAAGTACACTACAAAAGTTGAAAACATGGATTTTTCAGCAAAAGCAGTTTGAATAATTTTAAATTTTCTTAAAAACCAAAATATCTTCTGACATCTAGTTTTTCGTGTTAAAATTTCATTTGATAAGTAGTGTAGGTATACTTAAAACGAAAGTAGTACTTAAAATAATGAAATAATGGAAACAATTCATAGTTCACAAATGAAATGAATTTCAGAAAAGGGTATTCATATACTCGTACACTCAAAGAAGTTGATTAATTAAATTTAAACTATAAGAAAAGATATACAGGAACATAGCGACGTTTTTTTATTTGAATAGTTGTTGTTATTTTATTTTTGCAGATAATTTTCCACAAAATACCCTTCTCTTGTCCCATACGATTTTTTTGTTTTGAACCAACTTGTATTTACTTAGGCTTTTTAATGCATTCAGTCGAAATCGCTCTTTACAAAAAAATTTCTAGAGGAAGCATAGATAAGGTTAATGGGTTCAGACTATCTATAAGGTTTTAAGAGTTTTCTCACATCAGTTTATAATTGCAAAATAATGAATAAAGTGGTGCCATATTTGCAGCTCTAATATTGTTTTCAATTTTTATTTCTAACAATTTACAATCAAATATTTAAATATGATTATTTTTATGGTTCTGGGGGGGGGGGCATTCGCTCCCTTTGCCCCCCCCCTAAAGTTACGCCAATGATCCTCGTATAGTCTCAAAATTTTGCTGGTCCTTAAATTTGGTTGCCCATTTTGGGTGTTGATTGTTCAAATGTATTCTCAAAATTTCCTTTTTATTAGGCATATCAGTGATGGAACGTATTCAAAAGCTTTATCGATAAATTCAAAGCTCTTTTCACTATTTCATATTCTAAACGGAGTGTTCCAGTTTCCACCTGAACTACGTTACATTGCTTTGTGTGTTGCTGGTCAGCCCAAGTGATTTCTTCAAAACTTCCGTTTGGATTACTTCAGTTGTTTCTCCAGCGTCCAGACCCCATATTTCGGCACAGTATAAAGTAGTCGATTTAATTGTTGCTTCAAGCACCTTGACCCATTCGTCCCAATTTTCCATATACAAGATCCTTATAGTTTTTTTCCGGAATTGCTGTTGCTGATATAGCTTTGGTTTTAAATGCATTAAGGGAGTATTCACATGAGAGCGACTAACAACCGACAAATAAAAGTCTAAATTCTACTTAAAACAATTTACCAACCTAAATTCTTCACTAATTCTAAACAAAATTGCAGAAATATGATTTATATTAATGTTTAGACACACAAATTTCCTTTTTATTCGCCAAAATAAAATAAATTTGTAAAAACAATATTGGTTGTCGCGAATTGCATCTGATTGCTACGAACAGTCAAACTCTATTCGCGTTCCACATAACATCCACCCTTCAACGAGTAGAGTACTATGCACATGAGAGCGACCAACGAATAAACGAATATTTGTCCATTTGGACATTTCTTTCACATGACCCTTCAAGCAAAATCACGGACCCGAATTTCTCGGTTCACTTTGGAATCCAAAAGAACTGACTGTCTCACACACATTAACAAATTTTATGTGTAGGCATGTAAAAAGAAGAACGACAACGAGAATCGAGATTTTTTTATGGACAGAGAAATAGAGAGAGTCGGTAAGGTAGTCGATATTAGAGTGGGGACTGGGGAGTTTTTTTATGGACTAGAAATGAAGACAAATGGAGAGAAACTCTGTTATTGTTTTTTTCAATCTTGCAGAGAAAACAAGTAACAAAGAAATGTTTATCTTCAAGGAAAACCAAAATACATAATAATAAGCTTAAAGAATTTATAAAATAATACTTTAAAATGAAAAAAAAAAAACGGGTTTATTGTAAGATAAACAAAGAAGTGTTTAATATTTGTAAAAGACCATATTTCATATTAGATTAGTTCATTTTCGTTGGATTCCATTTAGGTTCTGTTTTCGGTGAGTATGGGTGAAGTATAAAACTCTCTCTCTTTTCTCTCACAATACATTCACATAATGGCTCCTTGGTGATACTATTTTGATCCGATTTGGAATCGTTTCGGATCCGTTTTTGAATCCGTTTATGAAGTGGTTTCGGATCCAAAACGGAGTCGCTTGCTTGAAGTGGGCTTTATTTTATTCGTTACGAATACAAGTTGAAAATCTGATTTTGAGGTTAGACGCGCGCGAACAATTTAGTAGTCGAAGGGTGGATGGTATTAAAAAGTAAAGTTATTTGCCCGTTTATTCGTCGGTCGTTGGTCGCTCTCATGTGAAAAGTCCTTAACTTGTTCGCTCCGTCTTACATCAAAATCAGACTTTCAACTTAAATTCGTGACGAATAGAATTAAGGCCATGAACGAAATGGACGAATAGTCGTTAATTCGTTGGTCATTCCCATGTGCATAGTACTGAATGGTTTCATTCCAAGATCCAGCGCGATTCTGGTTTTATATAAGAGGTCATTCAAGTTATAAATAATACTGCATACCAAAATGTTCGAAAAATTTAGTATTTCGAAAACGGGTGACGATTTTTTTCGAAATTATATTTGTAACCTATATTATTATTATATATTGACATGTCAATTTTTGTCTTAGAAAATAATTCAAATTTAGCGAAAACTGACTTTAAAAATATATTAATCCGTTTCTACTTTAAGAATCTTGTGCATACGATGTGTTCGAACATAAGAACAAGTGTGTGCGATCAAGTCATGCAATTTATTCTTGTTACATTTCGTTGTGGAGCATGTCCTTAACTGACTGGCGTTTTCCAGTAAGAAAAATTTAAAAAATGTTTGTATGAATGGAGAAAAATATTTTAGCAACAAAGCTTTGTACTTCAAAAATATTGGTAGCTTGTAAAATTGTGCTTGTCGTTTTGTGGTACCGGTCTGTCACTTTTTATGTATGTTTCGCCAGTATCAGTTGACGAAAAATTGATAAGAGCATCGAATTTTTAATTTGAAAATTAATTTTTCAAAAACATTTTTCTATACTGTCCCAGAAAAATAGGCAGCGTAGGTAAGATAGGACGTTTGCCTCTCATTCTCTCTAGTATAAACCATCTACAAGTCAACGAACTATCACGACGATTGTTGTGCGATTTTAATTAAAGAGTGGGGCAAATTGTGTAAACCCTGCCACAAAGTAAGCAAACGCAAATTTACCATTTGTGTAGAATGTCAAAAGTGATAGAAGTTTTGTCTTTCATAAATTTTATTTGTTATTGTTTTGAAATTTCTTTGGTTTATATTATAACGTTCATTGAAAATATTTTAAATTTTGTGTTGGAGTCAATTGAATCGAATGAATTGGAATATAATCCAGAAATCAAAACGGAAATGGATGCAGAACTCTTACAAGTAGTTGTTAGCAAAAGTTTCTATTGGTTTTCGCTGTGGAAGTAAAAATTAAATGAAACTGCATTAGGAAGTAGTTTGAAGAAGTGGTGACGGCATATACCGGAAATGATATTCGTCGGCACTTTCGCATTTCGAAAATTCTTTTTGAATATTTGAGTGAGAATATTTGAGCAGAGCGAAGTATTCGCCAATCTTCGGTCAGATAAACGTTCTACATAAAGAAGCATTTGGTGGTAATTTTGTGGTTTGCTGGAAATGAAGCTAGCAGTTTTCGGGACTTAGCTGATTGGTTCGATCTTTTTCCATGGACATTATTGCACACGATTGACAGAATAACAATGTTTATAAGTACACTAAGTCCAACAGTCATCAAGCGGCCGACCGAGAAACGAAACAAAGCAAAAAGCGAACACCTTCATTCTTTCAACTTAAAAAAAATGAATATTTACTTCATTATTGCAATTAAAAATGATTGTATTTAAATAAATGAAGCAGTAATTTGAAAGATCATTCTAATGTCATGAATATACATTTTGATCAAAATTGGTACCATCAAACCAAGATATACTTGATGATATGAGAGGTTCTTAAAAGATGTATCAGCTCACTACTTTACGGATGGTACGGTTCAAAAACCAAAGAGGGGGTTGGTGTCGATGTGTACTCACACACTAAATCTAAGTCTCTCTTTCCGTGTCGCGATTGAAGAGGTTCCGTCCTGGCTAAAGAAAACGGAATATCCAACCTACCCTAAATCACTAGGCGCATTTGTACAAAATGTATAACTGCGGGACACTGTCGGTTATCTCAGAGGGAGATGGCAGAACAGTTTAACATTCACCTGATTTGGGTACCGGGAC
This sequence comes from Philhelius pedissequus, assembly GCA_910595825.1. Classification (NCBI taxonomy): domain Eukaryota; kingdom Metazoa; phylum Arthropoda; class Insecta; order Diptera; family Syrphidae; genus Philhelius; species Philhelius pedissequus. The sequence goes on from OU343160.1 coordinate 265,545,287, forward strand.
AAAAGGATATCTTGGGAAACTGCAAGGCCGATGAACTCACCAGAAATGGAGCCCTAATACCAATTCTACCTAAAATGAAGATAAAATAAAATGCACGACTGGATCGCACGTACTTGCCCCTATGTTCGATCACATTATATGCAAAAGATTCTTAATTGAAACGGCTAAGTGTATTTTTAAAGTCGTTTTTCATTAAATTTTTAATATAAACGGTGATTTTTTAAGAGCTTGGTTTTTGAAAATTCAAAAAAACACAGAAACTTGTAAAAAGTGAATGAAATTTTTATTTGGATCGATAAATCAATTTCTGCCATTTACTTTTTAAAAATAATTTCACTTAAATGTTGCCCGCGGCTACGCTTCAGGTGGTCCATTCTGAAGGTCCCATTTTGGCAAACTTTTTCACACATTTCGGCCGGAATCTCACCAATGACGCGTTCAATGTTGGCTTCCAAGGCAGCAATCGTGTTTGGCTTGTCCCCATAGACAATAGACTTAACATAGCCCCACAAAAAATAGTCTAACGGGGTCAAATCACATGATCTTGGTGGCCAATTGACTGCGCCAAAACGTGAGATCAACTGCTCACCAAATTCGCCTCTCAATTGATGCATGGTTTCGCGTGCAGTGTGGCATGTGGCACCGTCCTGTTGGAACCACATGTCGACCGAGTTCAATTCTTGCATTTTCGGCAAAAAAAATCTGTTATCATCGAACGGTACCTTTCTCCATTGACCGTAACCCTGCGGCCTTCATCGTCCTTGAAGAAGTACGGCCCAATGATGCCGCCTGCCCATAAACCGCACCAAACAGTGCATTTTTCGGGATGCATTGGTAGCTGCTGAATTGGCTCTGGCTGCTCTTCACTCCAAATACGGCAATTCTGCTTATTTACGTATCCATTTAGCCAAAAATGAGCGGAAAAAAAATGGATGTAGCTTGCGAAACACATTTTTCACAGAGCACGAATTTTGATAATAAATTTCAATAATTTGCAAACGTTGTTCAGGCGTAAGTCTATTCATGATGAAATGGCAAACAATACTGAATCGAAATGTCAAATGTTCGTGGAATTTGTCATGTGTGATCTGTCAAAAATATAAACGTCAAAAACCAAGTAGCAAAAAAATCACCCGTTATAACAATTCCTTAATTTTTCTTTAAAAAAAATTGGTATGAAAATTTTAGATAAATTTAAAAACAAAATTTCAGAAAAAATTGTCCACCCGTTTTCGAAATATTGCATTTTCAAAATAAAAATATTTTTTTTTTTTCAAAAACCCAAAAAAACTATTTTTCGAAAATTTTGAAATGCAGTATTATTTGGAATTCAAAGAGATCCTGTATACAAATTTTGATCGAAATCGGTTGAGCCACTTATGAGAAACCCGAAAATCAATAAAATGGTTGTATGGCAGGTACCGTTAATAACAAAATATTTTTAATTTTTGTTCAGCCAAAATATAGAGAATAGTCAAAGAAGTACTCATACCAATTTTTATTAAAATCATTAGAGCTTTTTTCGAGATAATTAAGATGGAAGAAAAATTTGTATTTGTATTTGCGGCTAAAACAACGATTCAAAAATCTATTTTGGACAATCACCTAAAACGCCTAATCACCAAGTTTGAACAAAATCGGCTTAGCCGCTTAGGCTGTAGATCGTCCTAGAGACAGACAGAAAGACAGACGGAATTGCCGGGCCCACTTTTTTGGTGGCCTCTATCATCGTAATATCAACTTTGATTAAAATCTTGAATTCGATTTTTTTTCCAAATGCAAAACTTGCCCCATAGTGCATATATCGCAAGTAAAAAGAACACAGGTATGCCTATCACTACATGTAAACTTATTTACAACAAAACGCCACAAAACAAACAAACATTAGATGGTTAAAAATCAATACTTGCCTGGCCTAGTTACCAGATCTGGCCAACAATGGATCCAAGACGCTAAAAAGACCTGCTCTCTGTGAGCAGCAAACATCTTGCCTATGTAATAGCATAGGAACAACAAAATACTTTTCGTATATTCTCCAATTTAAATTCTCGCAGAAGTTGTATTAAGAGGAAGAGGAGACTATCTCCTTCTGGCCATATCCTGCTCTCTCCCAAGGACGTAAATTACACCTTGGAGAATACTTTTTCGATGACCCCAGCAGTGTTGGCAACGTAAGTTCTTCCGAGTAATTTCAATTAGTTAAATCTAATTTTCCGCGTAACTAATGTAACTATAGCTAAAAAATGTTGACTGAAGGAACACTGAAAACAAAAATAAAGAATAATATTTAAAAGTAAACAAAAATTTGTATTCCATAAACAAATAAAATGCACGACTGGATCTTACGAGCTTGCTCTTGTAGCTAACAACTTTAATGTGGCTGACCATTGAGGTTTAGTTAGTTAGGTGTAGTTTTCCTATGCAGGTGTAAGGCCTATGTAGGTAAGATTACCTCGATTATTAGTAATGAATTGAATTGTAAGTTATGGATCTTAACTATGTGAAGCAGAGTAAAATTTATGTACATAAATATATAGAAGGAAACTAAGTATGTAAACATGTACATATAATAACGAAAATGAGGGATGTAGGTGTGTAGGCAGCTCTATGCATATAACTTTATAATTTAAGTGCACTATGCATACATAAGATTCATGTGATTTTTAGACATGTAAACGGTGATTTTTTAAGAGCTTGGTTTTTGAAAATTCAAAAAAACACAGAAACTTGTAAAAAGTGAATGAAATTTTTATTTGGATCGATAAACCAATTACTGCCATTTACTTTTTAAAAATAATTTCACTTAAATGTTGCCCGCGGCTACGCTTCAGGTGGTCCATTCTGAAGGTCCCATTTTGGCAAACTTTTTCACACATTTCGGCCGGAATCTCACCAATGACGCGTTCAATGTAGGCTGCCAAGGCAGCAATCGTGTTTGGCTTGCCCCATAGACAATAGACTTAACATAGCCCCACAAAAAATAGTCTAACGGGGTCAAATCACATGATCTTGGTGGCCAATTGACTGCGCCAAAACGTGAGATTAACTGCTCACCAAATTCGCCTCTGCATGGTTTGGACGTAGCTTGCGAAACACATTTTTCACAGAGCACGAATTTTGATAATAAATTTCAATAATTTGCAAACGTTGTTCAGGCGTAAGTCTATTCATGATAAAATGGCAATTTGTCATGTGTGATCTGTCAAAAATATAAACGTCAACAACCAAGTAGCAAAAAAATCACCCATATGTATAAATTAATGTATGAGGGCCTACATTGTATTTAGTAATCAGTGATGTATGCAAAAACTCGTGAAAAGGGAATAAATAAGGTAGATATAAATGGATAATACACATACTTAAATGTTTTTATATTGCTTAGTCGTTATAGTTTGAGAAAAAAAAGATACCAGTTGAATTCATGTATAAATAAGAATATATAAAAAAAAATTAGAATGGTTGGAGTGGTTTTTTAATAAATTAATTTTTTATGTATAAGATTTTGAAAAACTTTTTAGAAAAAAAAAAATTGAAACACACTTTTGCAGATATTATTAATGTACATACAAAATTAAAATTTCAAAAAAATTTTTTGACTGGTTTTTGAAAAATCGATTTTTCAAAAAAAAATTTATTTATTTTTTAAAAATCGAAAAACTTTTTTTTTTTTAATTATTAACAATTTTAGGCACCATTTGTATAAAAAAAAATTTAATCGTTCATCCAATGTTGAGAAAGTTGAAAATATGCAAATTGGTTCTATGGGAAGCACTGTTTATAAGTACGCAAAAAAAATATGTTTATACTTAAAAGTGGACTGTACTAGTTTAAGAACACACACATTTTTTTAAAAAAAATTCTTGGAGCCGTTTTCGAGGTACCGTTGATTTTTATATTATGAATATGGTTTTTTAACTGTTCAAGATAATGTCAAAAAACTACCAAATACGAAGATTCGCAAAAATCCATGAAGTCGTTTTCGAAATTTTGAGTTTTCAACAAAACAAAAGTTTTTTTTTTAATTTCCAAAAAAAATTATTTTTGAAAAATTTTGGCTTACAATAGTGTCTAAACTTTTCATGAGCTTCTGCGCAAAAAAATTCAAAAAAATCAAATCAACCGTTTTCCAGAAAATCGAAAACCAAAAAAAATGGTACTATTAGAGGTGCCAAGAGTAACAAATTTTTTCCAAAACAAAAATTACTTAAATGTTCCCTTTTGCTTCATTTCTGAACTGATTTTTTTTAAATAAAAATCGGTGGAGCCATTTTCGAGAAAAATAAGTTTTTTTTATTTTTGGTCAGAAAAAAATGTATGGGAGCTACTGTTAATTGTCGTCTCAAAAAAAATATGAAAAAAACGTGTGGGCATATTACCGAACAAACAATATATACCAAGTTTGAAGCAAACTCATCCAACCGTTTAGGTTGCAGACTCACGGACAGACAGACAGACGGAACTGGGGGACCCACTTTTTTAGTGTTCTCTATGATCGTAATGTCATGTTTGATTGTTAGATTTTTTTGCACGAATCCATAACTTGCCTTATAGTACCTATAATCGCAAATTAAAATATCAAAAGAAAGATTATAAAATAATTCAGGGATCAAATGCATGTATGTAACCCCAATACATATGTAGGTATTATTATAGTTGACCTCGGCAAACTCATAGTCCTCCAAAGATAAATTTATTTAATCCATTCTTAAAGTTCCATAAAAAAAATATTAATTTTTTGGAACGTACGAAAGACAGTCTCAAAGGGGTGTGAATTAAAGACCATTTCGAAAAAGTACGCTCTATTTCTGAATTTCAGCAATTTTAGTGCAATCTTTGAAAGACTAAGTGCATAGAAATCGGCTGTGTTCCAAAACAAAATTCGATTTTCAATATTTTGTCCACATAAAGTCTTAAAAACTCCGTCTTTGAATTAAAAAAAAAATAATTCGTTAAGTCCTTAAGAATTAAATTTTTTTAAAAGAAACTTATTAATTTGAAAATTATAATTGTTCTCGAATTTGTCATTAGTGTACCAAGGACATGAATAGTAAGATTCTAGTGCATAAACATTAAGCGAATTATTAAAACGAGATTTGTAAAGATTTTTGAACTCAGCTGGAACTTTTAATTCTAACCACCAAAACTTGACAGCGCACAACGTCAGCTAATGAAGTTGTTGACTGTTCCCAAATGGCACAGATTTGAATTTTGCAACCAAAACAAAAAGGCACAGATTTTATTCTATTTACAATAGCTGCTTATGTGTTTTCTTAAAACATCTTAGTTCCTCTGATGTTGTTGTAAAGTTTTTTTTCAAATATTCCATGTTTGTTTAAATTTATTTAAGTTTCAGTTCCGTTACATAAAGGATACTTTCACAAAAGGTTAAACTAAAAATTAATACGGCTGGCTTTAAAGTCACTGAAACTGATCAGTGACCCATTAGTTTCAATACAACCTAATTGGTATTACTTACTTTCAATTTGTGTTTAAGAACTAAAATGCTACTCTTTTAAAACAAAGTTAAGATATAACCACTCAATTAATTCTTAGTGAATTTGAAGTGACAACGAAATATTAATAACTTGATTGTAACTGCATTGCAAGGTTAGGTTAGGTTGAAGTGGTCGCTGACACATGAAGCGGTGAAGTCGGTGAATCTCAATGTTTCTTAGATCACTGGTGTCGTCGAAAAAGTATTCCCCCAGGTGTAATCTTCGTCATTGGGAGAGAGCAGGACATGAACGAAAAAAGATGTTAGATAGTCTCTTCATCCTCCTCATCCATGCAGCTTCTGCAAAAGTCATTGGAGAAAACGCCAAGTCTTTTGGTGTGTCTACCAATTAAACAGTGTCCAGTTACAACACCTATTACAGAGCCAAGATGTTTCCTGCTCAAAGAGAGTAAACTTTTTGAGCGTCTTGGGTCTATTACTTGCCAGATTTGTCTGGTTGACAGGCACGTAGTGATGTTTGACCATCTAAAATTTGTTTGTTTTATGGAGTTTTAATGCAACAATAGTTTGCTTGTAGCGATAGGCATACCGATTTCTTCCATTTTCGGTAGAATAGGTATTTGGGTTCCTTTTCTGGCGAGTTCGTCGGCTATGCAGTTTACCAAAAAATCACTATGTCGCGGCACCCATATCAGGTTAATGTTAAACTGTTTTGCCATCTCCCTGAGAGATGATCGACAGTTGCGGGCAGTTATAGAGTTTGTGAAAACAGCGCCAAGTAATTTGAGGGCTGCTTGGCTGTCAGAGAATATGCGGGTATCCGATGTAGATATTATGTTTTCCTTTAGCCAGGATAACACCTCTTTAATCGCCAGAATTTCCGCTTGGAACACGCTACAATGGAAAGGGAAACTAAGATTTAGTCTGTCTGAGTACACACCACCGCACACTTCCTCCTCGGTTTTCGAACCGTCCGTATAAAAGTGGGCTCACTCATCTTTTAAGAACCTCTCATCCTCCCAATCTGATCTTGGTGGCATGGTAACTTGGAAATTCTTGTCGAAGTTAAGCTGGTGTGTGGTGTAGTCGGATCGTCCTAGTTTTGTTCCGACCTTGTTCAGAATATTAGAATGGCCTATCGAATTGCTAGTCCATTGAGATATGGCTTTGAGACGAATAGCTGTACTCGCAGCCATTTGTTTGCTAAAAACGTCGAGGGGTGTAAGGTTAAGTAGTATGTCAAGGGCAGCTGAGGCTGTGGAGCAGAGTGCTCTACTGATACATAAGCTGGCTGACATTTGGACCTTATTTAATTTGTCACAATATGTGACTTTGTCCAATGCAGTCCACCATACTGCTACCCCATAAATAAGTATCGGTCTAACGACTGCTGTGTAAAACCAATGGGTAATATGTGGGGATAAGCCCCATTTATTTCCAATGGCTCTTTTGCAAGAGAAGAGTGCAACTGTTGCTTTTCTTACTCTTTCTTGTATATTGGATTTCCAACTCAGCTTTTTATCTAGTATGATACCTAGATATTTGGCTTCGTCTGAGAAAGTCAGTGGCGTACCATTTATTGATGGCGATATAAGTTGGGGAATTTTATATTTCCTAGTGAAAAGGACAAGTTCTGTCTTGGTTGGGTTAATATTCAGACTACATTTGGCTGCCCAAATTTTTAGTCGGTTGAGAGCATTTTGCATTAAGTCTACTAGAGTTGGAGCGTGCTTACCTTCTACAACAATGGCAACATCATCGGCACATGCTATTACCTTATATCCATCTGCTTCCATGTCAATCAGCATTGCAACTACTTTGTTCATCTAATAAATTCTTCAACCAATTTTAAAATGTGTCGCAAGTAATTAAAAAAATAATTGAATATTTTATATGTAATTTATTTAGTGAGCGCGCAAGTTTTAGAAGGGGTAGTTAATCACATCGTATGATACAACTTCAAGGGATTTGAAAATTAAATATAAAGAACTTGAATAAATAATTATTTTATAAGGCTGATGTTCTTAATAATTATTTATTATGTATAATGCAGTGGTGTCCAACCCGTAGTTCGCGGGCCCATGGTAGCCCGCAGTCTGTTTTTTAGGCGTCCGCAAACACCATGGACTAAACTCAAGCAAACTTTTCTAACAGGGTACAATCGGAAATTGAAAGGCGTTTTGAGAAAATGTTCTGAACGGAACCTCTGCTGGTTTTTTTTTTATTTTTAATCCTTTTATTAATACTGACAATATTTGACAATAAGTACACTGACTGCTGTCTTTGGTATTGTTTTCTTCCTCCACTGACGTTAAACACCGAATGGCTGCGTGCACTTAAAACTATTCTTGATCGATTATCGATGCGTTCACTGAAATGACGTATACCCTATCGGACAAATTATTTTTGCATTTTAATAATTAAAAAATAACTAATCTTTCAGTATCCTTATCAAAACTAGATTTTGTATTAAAGATACTGTATATTAAGTAATGGCACGTGTTAAATACCATACATTTTTCATTCATATTTTGGACTTGTTTTTGAAAATCGTACATTAGGACGCGTTCCCGAAATGACTTTCTATACATGTTTATTGATTTAATTTAAAATTTACATCATTAATAATATGTATTGTTTGATGTACACACAAAACAGGTTAGTTGTAATATTTTATTAATTTTCTTTTCTCAATAAAGTCAAGATTTAAGACATTAAATTGTTGGCAAAGCCAATTCTGCACCTTGGTGATTTTGAGCCAAAGAGTGATTTTTTTTTTTTTTTTTTTTTTAACGGATGCGCGCACTAAAGGGGTTTTGACTACCCTTAAAATGAACAAGCACAGTGCGAGCGTTAGGAAAGTAGGGAAGGATGCAAGAGGAGATACCGATGCAAATTGGTTTTGAATTTCTGAATATCAAAATGGGAGGGGAAAATAGAGCCGGGTAAAGTATTCCACATTCGCGTTGTACGGCTAAAGAAAGATTCTCTGTACTTGACAGTACGTTCGAAGTTGGGCTCAAGGGTAAACTGATCATTCCTAGAAGCGCGAGTATTACGGTTGAAAAATTTAAGGGGAGGAATGCAACTGGCTATTTCGCTGGAACAGTGTTTATAAAAATAGCGATAAAATAGTGAGAGACATATAACATTTCCACTATGTTCTAGAGATGTAAATGTTTCCACTATAGTTCTATCGCCAATCATTCTTAGAGCTCTATTTTGAATTCTATCCAAAAGATTCAAATGAGTTTTGGGAGCTCCTGCCCAAATGTGCGAGTTATACTCCAGCTTTGGACGAATGAAGGCCTTATAGATTACAGCCAGATCAGACGGGGAGAAGAATTTCTTGCACCTTCGAAGAAAGCCCAAACACTTTGCAGCGTTTTTGGCGACATCAAATATGTGTTCATTCCACAAGAGGTGGTCTGTGATGCACATGCCGAGGACTGAAAGCTGATCAGTTTCTTCAATGCTAGTGCCGCTCATGGATAGCGGCATGGGGGGTGGGTTCTGCTTTAACGACAGAAGACAGCACTGAGTTTTTGAAGCATTAAATTCTACACGGTTTTTAATTCCCCATTGGACAATGCTGTCAAGATCAGAATTTAATGAGCTTATCATACGCTGCCGTTCCAGTTGCACATCCGAAAAACAAGAAGGTGCATCTAAAAACGAATATGAAAAGCTGAGAGTACTATCGTCAGCAAACCAATTAAGTGGATTAGAAGTTCCAGATAAGAGATCATTAATAAAAATGAGAAAGAGGGTCGGAGACAATACGGCGCCCTGGGGCACACCAGCATTTATTTTGTGAATATCAGACTTAAAACCGTCCAATACAACTTGTATTGAACGGTCCGAAATGTAATTTCTAATCCAACGAAGAAGACAGTCATCGATACCAAATGCACGCATTTTCGATAAGAGAGCTTGATGCCAAACTCTATCAAATGCTTTTGAAATATCAAGCGCAATAATCTTACTTTCTCCAAAACGATGTAAAGATTTGTGCCACTGTTCGGTGAGATATACCATCAGATCACCAGTGGACCTATTGCTACGAAAGCCATACTGCCGGTCATTAAGGAGCTTTCGTTCTTCAAGATATTTCTTGAGCTGATAATTAATCAGCGTTTCCATGACCTTGGAAAGAAGGGACGTAAGTGCAATTGGACGGTAATTAGATGTTGAAGAAGATGCGCCTTTTTTAGGGACAGGCTGGACAAATGCTGTTTTCCATCCACTCGGAAAGAGACCTGTAGAGTAGGATAGATAGAAAAGCTTACGCAGTGGTCTTGCCAGCGTTGAAGAACACCTCTTCAGAACGATGGGAGGGATACTATCCGGTCCAGCGGATTTGTTTATGTCAAGATCTTTGAGGACTCTAGCAACTGCACGAGTGCGAAAGAAGATTCGTCCCATAAAATCGTTTACGCTCTCAAGTACTGGAGGAGTCATAACACTTTCTGACAGCGTCGAATTAACAGCGAACTGCGCTGCAAGCAAATTGGCTTTTTCGCGAGAACTGACAAAAGGGGTGTCATTATAGACGAGCGTTGGAACCGAAGAAGAAGTTGAATTTCGAATTGTTTTTACAAATGACCAAAAATTCTTACTACCTATGGGACATTGTAGTATTTTTTGCCTTAATTTTTGGTCATGCAAAAATTTGGTTCTACGAATGTGAACGTTGCAAGTGTTTCTAGCTTGTTGAAACTTTTTCCTGTATTCCTCAGTGGGGTTGGCTTTATAATTCCGGAAACTGACTTCTCTAACCCTAATAACCTCTTTACAGCTTAAATCAAACCATGCATTTTCTTTCGGTTTGATAGATTTCACCCTATTCGGGATAAAATTTCTCATTCCGTAAAGGATTAAATTTGTTATCATATCTGCGCTGTGGAGTCTATGTCACTACGGAGGAAGCATAATGACCAGTTAAAGTTTCTGAAGAAATTATTGAGACCGTCCCAGTTGGCTTTCCCATATTGCCAAACGGTTCTCATAGGTGGTTTTTCTTTAACTGAGTGTTGTTGGCATGAGAAATTTGCAGATACGACACAATGGTCTGATGTACCTAGAGGCGATAATACATTTAGCGTGTATTTATTAGGGTCAGAGGCAAGGAACAAGTCTAGAGTGTTTGCGGTTTGACCTGCAACGTCAGGTATTCGGGTTGGCTCGTCAACAATCTGAGTCAGTTGGTTTAACCAAAGACCTCAACATACCTTCCTTCCGGTGTTGTCTGGCTCGAAAAGCGGAGCCAACTAGAATTGTGTACATTGAAATCGCCCGCAATGACGATTTCAGTGAGAGGATAATGGGAAGCAATTCTTTGAATGGAGTCGGACAAAGCATCAAATCCGTTAAAAGTTGAAACTCTATCCAAATTTGGGCTCCGATAAATAAAACATGTGTGTATGATGTGCTTATTTACCGTGAATTTTAACCACATGAAATTAAAATTTGTGTTTGAGCACAAGCCATATTGTGGTTGGAGTTGGGACGCTACATCATTTCTTACGTATACGGCGAGACCATGGTGGGAAAAGAATAATGGCACTAAGTTGTACCCAAACAGACGAAATTCCGATTGATCAGAATTTTCGCCTATCTGGGTCTCACTCAGTGCCAAAACAGCTGGCCTGTTTTTAACAGTGTGGACATACGCGGCATAAAAATTTTATCCTAAGCCCGCGAATATTGGTATAATCGACTCTAAAACTACCAACCATTTTAACATTTAAAAACAAATAAAACACAAGTCAGACAATTAACTATAATGAATGTTTGATCTATATTCCAATTTGAACTTTCCAATAACAAATTGTCACTAGTGTTATGCCTTAGTGACAATTTATATTGATCCGCCCCTGGTTAAATAGAAAAAAAAAACAGTAATCCATCTGACGTTATACTAACCTAATCATTGCATGCACTGTGTGATAAGCTCCATACAGTACCTACAATGATCAAGCTAATACAACTGCGTGAAGTGACAAGGAAAAGGAGGAGGAAATATTAACCGCACGTTATGCTTATTTGTGTTGTTTTATTTTTTGGTTATTATTATATTTGAACACTGAATTTGTATTTTGGGAAGGGCGCGTTGTTATTGATTATTTTTTTACTGATTACTGATTTTATTGTATTGTTATGGGCATTTATTTTTTAATTTATTTTGATTTTGGGGGTTTTGTAGGAATAAAACAATAAAACAAAAACAGGTAGCACAACACAAGATAATTTTTTCTGTTCTTTTTTCTTTCTATTTTTTCACTTTATCGATCACTTTCGCGCATCGATGTGCAGCCGATGGTATCAGCTGTTTTTTTTTATAACCTACACGCGGTCAAGGGATTATACTACCCTTTAAATGTTTCAACACAGCGCTGGCGTTAGGTTAGGAAGAGAAAGAATGATAGGAAAGATGTGTGGCGCGAAGTTCTGAGACTGGAGGTGGTTGTTGTCTCAGATTTTATCTCCAGGGATTGCGGCTGAGCTACTGCGCAGAAATGTCTATATCTTATTTATCTATGTCCCTTATAATTCTCATTATTTTTTTATTCGTTGTCATATTTATCGGTATACTAGTTTTACTCAATCACATGTTGTTAGTTCTATGCCTAACAGCATGTAATGAAAAAGCTAGCAACTCGTATGACTACGCTGTTAAACACAATGTTAAGCTTTCTCTGACTTATACTGTCAAGTTTGCAAAAAATTTCACACCCATAAGTCAGGATCGGTACTACGAGGGTTTTCGCCAATATTTACCTGGTAGTTAGTGGGATAAAATTATTGGTTGGCCATAGCAATCGAAGAGTCCCATATACTTTGCATACAACTTGTGTAATATGGATGTTCCAGTTTAATATACGATTGAAGCATGTAACTAGGTTCTTAGCTGTGTCTACAAATTCCACTTGAGTGTTACATAACATTACTGCTGGAAAAACTGAAACATCGATAACTCTTTTCGATATAACTATAGGCATTTAGTTTTTTGATGGTTTAAAGTCAGTCCACATTTCATAGACCGTTGTTTTATTGAGTGTAAATCTTCATTTTTCCTTGCGACGCAGTCCTCTATCATACCAACTTGACAGCTTTTCATTAACTGAAGGCCATCAGCAAATAAATGTTCATGGTACTACGAATTAGTTTTGGAGCTTCGTTAATATAGAGGGAGAAAAGGGTTGGTCCGACTATTGAACCTTGATGAACCCCGACAGAAAGTGGCAGAAAGTAAGACAACTGGTCTCCAGTCTAGCAACAACAGCTTGACGTCGCGTAGTCCAGAGAGATAGGAAAAAATAAGTTTTACTGATTCAGTAGAAAAGTGATAATCTTCAAAAGCTTGTGGCACATTATATTATGATTTATAGTGTCAAACGCCTTCGAAAAGTCTAACAGTACGAGGAAGGTAATTTTGTTTTCGTCAATTGCATTTCTTGCCCGTTCGATAACGTCGAGTAGAGCAGTTATACTACTATGACCTGCACGAAAGCCAGATTGTTTCAACGCTAGTATATTATTTTGATTGAGGAAAGCTGATAGTTGATTTTATAGCAAGTTTTCTAAGACTTTGGGTAGTAAGGGTTGGATTGAAATGGGACGAAATTCTGTATTCGCTCTATATTTGGGACTTGGGATTATTTTGGACTGCTTCCATTGTGTTGGGAAAATACTTTTAGTCAGGATATTATAACAAATCCGGGTCCTGAGTACGCCATAGCAAAATCTTCAACGGAGGGGTTTCTGGATAAGCTAGGTGTTGATGAAAAAAGGTTTTTATTAATTTCATTACAGTTAACATTCTTGCTTTCTAAGTTCATGCGCTTGTTGACAATTTCTTTAAGATTTTTCCATAATTTGCGGCTGCTAAGTGAGAGATTTAAACGGCACTGATACCAAGAAGACTTCGCTGCACGAATAAGAGGAACCGTAATATTGCGAAGCTTACGGTACTCTTGAAGATCTCCGGATATTCTAAAACGTTTCCATTTTTTAAAAGCTACGTTCCTTTGGTATAAATTTAGTCTAATTTAATTATTAAACAAGGGACCGGTTTTAATGGAGACAGTTTTCAACGGAACATGGGCATTAAATAATCTACATAATTTGCTCTGGAGAAACTCTGGTTGGTCGTCAGGTTGCTGTAACGAGTACAATCTTTCCAAATCAACTCTTAACACTCTTAACAACAACATTAGTTACGTAACTAATTCAATTATTTATATTAGTTACGTTAGTTACATTAGTTACGCGTAACTAATAAAAATTTGTAAATTTCGCGTAACTTACCAACACTGGACCCCAGTGATATAAGACACATATAGATTCACCATCTACATCGCTTCATTACCGGTTTCAAATGGTATAATACACGTGAAGAGATAATATCTCGTCACGTGTTATCACAATGGACTTATGTGTGGTCTAAGTGCGTCAGCCATTTTCCTGACAGCCACTTTATTACTAATTAGATTACTGCACATAACGAACTAATATTTCTAATGCGAAAAGCAGATTTTCGAAGTGGTGTGAAAAATGGGCCCCTTTCAAGAACAAAACACCAGGAGAAACTCGGTGTAGACGTTTTCTGAAGCGGTCGATATAAATTGTTTCATTCAATACTTCTTCTAATTCTTTAACTAAGTAGAGCTTTTCTGCAGCCCGTAATTTACAAGACTTTCATAAACCTTGCAGCTACATGCCAGAAAGAAATCCCAACCTGTATTTTCTTCAAAAGACCTGATCGACGTCAAATCATAAGCTCAGATGTACACTGCCACAGCACCTTTCTTAGTCACAACAAATAATGAAGCCCGCTGCCAACTTCCTAACGACTATACTTTCAGAAACAAATGGAGGAAACAAAGTACAAGATCTTACCATCAGCTGTGACGAGCAGATTTATTTAGGCGCATACAACTGCAGATGCCTTAAAAACTTCCTTAAAAATTCATGACAGCTATCTTCGGACCATGTCAAATCCGACCGTTTTAGATTATCAAAATCCATTAAACTTAACTTAAAGTTAAGTCCATAACCATAAACAACATGCTTATGTTCACGAGATGGAAAAACGTAAGCACATTTTCCCCGAGAACTAACAAGGACAATAAAATAAAAGGAACAACAAAAAAAAAATTATAAATTTTCAAAAACACTTCTCGTTTATTGTGTTTCCGGGGAAGATATCACGTAAAACAAACTTTCTACACAACATATTCACGCAGGAAACGGAACCCTTTCTTGGTGTTTTAGTTCCTACACAAAGTAGGGGTAGCTAGTGCCATATGGCCAGGGTTAAATCCATAAATTTCATGGTTGCTGTTATTTGAATAACACTTCAGCTGTTGTTTTGTTGTTGTTGTTTTTTTTTATTATTTTTTTTATTTCAATTTTAAAATGAAGAAAATAAAAATTGTCTACTTTCACTTCGAGAGGGGGCACAGAAAACGTTCTTTTTTCAGCCTTTCTGTCACCGTCAGTCGTCCTGTTAGAGGCTCCCACTTGTTGACGGTTCTTTTCAGTATCTTTAGGGCAAGAAGTCATCCTTTTTTATCGTCTCCCTCGTATTCTTCAATCTAATGTCAAGAATCTGCTTTCAAATATTTAGATGTAAGATGCAATGGTGGTGTCACTTTGGCAGTGGAGAGGGTGTTGAATGATCTTACTATTTTTCTTTATATATATATATTTTTTTTTTCTGAAAAGCCTTTCGGCTATAAACGGGTTAAAGCATTTCAAAAGGGTCTACTCTCGCTCTCTTTCAGTTTTAGTACTTGGAAACTGAGTTTAGTTTTTAACCTCTTGCTGGCTGGTTTTGTTGATGTTTCTAAAGTGTTTTGTAAACAAAAGTTATTTGTGGACAAGGTGGAAATCTTTACGTGAAGGAGGGGCGTGATATTTGTGCTGGGGTTGGAGGAGTAGGTATCCTTAAACATTTTAACAGTTTGGTGCGAATTGACCATTGGAATTGAGAAGTTAAAGAAAACTTTTTCTAGGTTTCTTGGTCAAATATTGAAGTAGTGTATAGGGATGAAAGTTTTTCATATAGGTTAGAGGCAAGAACGTAGAACTTTTATTTTATTTGTTTGAGTAAAATGTTTATTTAGCAATAAATAGCCTTTCTACTGTTGGTTAGTTAGATGGTAAGTGCAAAAAGAAGGCTATGATGTATTGCATTTTTCAAAGGAGGTAGCATTTGGCAAACTCCTTTGATAGTAAGTTTGTAAGCCTTAATTTTCGAGAGCTTAAGTGAATATTAATTTCGTATATCACAAAGAACTAACAAATGGAACAAGGTTTAGGATTTGTTACTGAAGCACAACCCGATATTTCGAACTTACAATCTTCGAATTTCCGAAAAAAAACAATGTTAACAACTTGGTTTTTGACTTGCAAATTTTTCAAGTGCTTATATATTTTACCACGATAAAGTTTACTATAACAAAACTGTGCTTTGCCAATTCATACGCCTTGTTTCTGACATTCTTCCACCTGATAACTGTTAACTTCAAAGTTCTGGGAGAGATAAGGTTCCCTATGATCCGATTTCATTTTATTTTAATAATATGCCTAAGTACAGTAAGATATACATACCTTATAGCATACAATACTTTTACTTTGGGGGTGGCCGTGGCGCGATAGTTGTGTGCTCGCCTGTCAACCTCGTGGTTGCGGGTTCGATTCCTGAAGTTGTCTATGTCTTCTTATATTCCACTAAAAACAATTCTAAAAATTGTCATAAAATAAGTTGCTAGTTTTCTCATTATATGCTGTTTAGGCATAACAAATAAATAAAATAATGCGAATTATAAGGGACGTAAATAAATAAGACACGGTAATTCTCTCCGCATTAGTTCAGCCGCCATCCCTGGAGATAAATCTGAGACAACAACCAGTTCTAGTCTCAGAACAACGCGCCACACGTCGATCCTTTCCTTCTTTCTCTTCTATCACCGGATGCCCGCGCTGTGTTAAAAACATATAAAAGGGTATTCATAATCCCTTGAGCGCGTGCAAAATTATAAAAAAAAAAACTTATATAAATTATTATTACAATTTTTTTTTATCAAAATTGAAGCTACTGATTGATATTGAAGTGATAACATTTTATGGGAGGGTAAACTGATTCGTTACGTAACGCATAACACACTATCAACTAAAAGAATCTTATCATTTTAAGGAGTGGACCTAGAAATGTGAAATTTTCTGGAATGATAGAGTATATTGCGATGAATGTTTGGTAAAAAGAATTGTATTCCTAGAATTTCAATTACCGTACGATTGCATATATCAGTCAATTACCTTTGACTTTTCTTTTGGTTTTTCTTTAATTAATAAGTAGATGATATGACAATTATTTTAGTATATCAAACATTACTCTATGAGCTTTCATAGCTCCACAATCTGAATTTCAAAACAGGAGAAAAACATTTAAAATTGCCTGCTTAGTTCGACTCCTATCATCGATGTTCACTGTAGAAACAGTTATGTTTAAAAAACATTAAAAATAAAAGTTGTGGTGGCTGTTTTGAGCTTATATCGTCAGTTCTATTAGTCTAATCTTTAAGGTTAAGGTCTTAAAATGGAGGTAAGACTTGGAGTATAAAAAATGCTGGTATAAAAACACAAGGATATGTCCTACAATATATTATCCTAGAGGGGTTAAAAGAACAAATTTATTCGATTTTAATTCGTTTTTTTTTGACATTATAAATGCAAAAGTTGATAAAAAATTCAACATTTTTAAAAACAGTGTTGCATGAAGTTATTGCCCCAGTCATCGTCTACAAAAGTGCTGGCGTGAGCATATAGATATACCTGTGCATTGGGACAGGCGTAAGAAGGTTTTCAAGTAGTATACCTACCAATGTGTCAATTAAATTAAAGCAAATTAAGTTGTTGAAAGTCAAGACAGTATGTATAAATTATACGCACATATGTATGTATGTAAATTCTAGATCTTCACAACCCTGTATGAAATTTAAAAAAATTCATGCATGAATCACCAAGTGGAAGCTACACCCCATGAATTTGGTATGAAAACATCGATGAATTTAACATTGGGCTGTCATAGGCGTTCACCAAGTAATTTTCGGGGTGAATATTTAACGGTGAAATCACGAAGCAGAGGTAACTAGTTTATTCATAAGCAAATTATTTGTGATGAAAATGTCATGAACGGTAAGCTGTGCAATCACTAGTTGACTTAGAGTTGCTTATTGAGCAGGTGAAAAATGGCATGAATGCTCATCCATTAATTCACTCTGTTAGTGTAACTCGTTAATTCGTATATGAATTTTATATGATGAAAAATGCCATGAATGTTCAATCATGAAATAACTAGGTAAAGTCCGTATCATACCTACTTCTTTTTTTTCCTCATTTTGTATGCATTAAATAACATGAAAGTATCAGTTTTCTGTGAAAGAGGAAATATGTTTTTTTAAGGAAACAGAAACATTGTATATGTATGTTATACCCCCAAATATTATTTAATTAATTTAATTCGACGATTATTCAATAATATAAACATTCAGTTACACACAAAAAAATACGTTTAGCTAATAATAATTAAAATGTAGTCTAGATAAAATCTTGATTCGAAAGTTAACCTTATAAATAATCGATTCCTTTTAAATATTGATCTGATGTCGGTCTTAGCAATTAATTTTATTAATTCTGCTGCGTAGGTTTTACACTTTGAGTCGACAGCGTTACGTATTGAATAGGTATAACGCGCTAAAAGAAATATTGGCATTTTTAATTTTTGTTTTGAATAAAGTGGAAGAAATATCCACCAGTCGCCAAATATCTTAACAACGCCAATTATCTGAACAAAAAAAAAACGTTTTGATAAAAAAAATAAACTTTTGTTGCTGTGTTAAATGATGGTAATGATCGCGAACCAAACTGGAATTTCTGTTTTATATGGTTTTTTCACTTTCTCTAAAAAAACCCACAAACTAATGTCATGACCAGCGAAGATTTACTACTGAGCGCATTTCTCGTTCTAGGTAGAAAAAAAGCAATGTTCGTCATTCTTCCCATGGCAGATAAAACCTCTTTTTTTTAAGGCTTTTTTGTTTGCATTTTTTTTTTTTGTTCTTGGGAAGAAAACAAAACAACCACCGCACTGCAGAGAACCAAATATCATTTGCGAAATCATGAACCTATACATTACTCTTCATCATTGAAATCATCGTTTATGATTTTGTAACTGAAAATGAAGTGAATTGTAAGCATTCAATTCATTTGAATTTAGTTAACTGATGAAAAAATGCGCAACCGTTTTCTTATAGAATCATAACATACTACTCATCGATGGAAATAGTCGATGAATCCATTGATGAATTCAACAACAAAATTCATTGATGTCGAAATTTCCTACTGGGAAAAGAAATGGATTTGGTATCTTAAATATGATGGGTAGGTTTTCTACCATATATGTATTTACGTATACATGTGTACATAATAATATGTAGGAAAGAGATCAAGGCATCTAATCTGGCCACCTCTCTTCTCTTATCTATGCACGTTATATCCAATTGTACCATTGAGATTAACTTGAGGGCAAGCCTTGCATTTGGAAAAAAATCGTTCTCGAGATTTTAATCAAACATGACATTACGATGATGGAGAACATGAACAAAGTGTTTCCCGCAATTTCGTCTGTCTGCAGATCGTCTACAGTCTAAACCAGTGAAGAGCTTTTCTTCAAACTTGGTTTTTTGACCCCCCAAAATAACAGTAATTGCCGTACAATTTTTACTTCTATCTTAATTATCTCAAAAACGGCTTTAACCATTTTGATTATAAAAAAATCTGTGTACCATTATAGGCATACATAACTTTTCAGTATATAAATTTGTTTACATATTTTTTTTTAACGGTACCTGCCAATTCGATAAAAAAATATTATATAGGAGGTCCTTCAAATTCTAAATAATGCTGCATTCCAAAATATTGGAAAAAAAGTTTTTTGGAAAAAAAAATATTTTTTGAAGTGATAACTTCTTATGGGATAAACCGATTTGTTACGTAACGCGTTACGGCGTCAATATGATTGGCTTCCCTTTCTCTAACGCATATGGTGAACTTTTGAATTTAATCAAATTAACTCAGAACTTTCGAAGCTTAACAAGTTAAACAATTTCATTTAGGTATAAGTAGTACAACTTAGGTTAGTTTGTGTTATCACTTCTGTCGGGCGTCCCGAGACGCACATGTTTTTTTTTTCATAGTACAACCTATGCATCACATCGATGAAATCACCAAATGACTTTGAAAATATTTTCAGGCACTTCGGGTAGAGTTGATTATATTTTCGGATCTCGTTTTCAATTTGTAGGTTAATTTTGTTCGAAAATCCAAATGCTCCCTGATCCGCTTGAGCCGTTATTCCTGTGGAATTGATATTCTTTTTAGCAACTTGTCTAAGTAACTTATTGCGTTTTAACCGATTATTTCTTTTGATTTCAAAACAAAGATGCCATTTTAATTATTGGTTAAATTTAAATCGAAGCGGTTTAAAAAAAATTGAAACGCCATTTTAGAGATATTATTATTGTACATATAAAATTCAAATTAAAAAAAAATCAGCGACTGGTTTTAAAAAAATCGTTTTTTTTTATAAAATTTGAGTATGCAGTTTTATAAACACTTTTAGGGAACATTTACATTGAAAAAAAGAATTTTAATCGGTCCGTCCAATAGTGAGGAAGTCGAAAATATGAAAAGTGGTTCTATGGAAAGTAGGGGAGACCGGGGCTTTTAGACTCAAATGTACATTTCTTTTTGTATACAAAAAACTAAAATAGGTATCAATAACATTTAAACTCCCTTAAATAAAGCATTGTTTTGTTTTTCTAAATAAAATGCACCCATTAAATTATATTATAGACAAGTAATTTTTTATTTAATTTTCCGACCGCTAGTGAGCCAATTAGCCCCAGTTGAGCGTTTGGTGTGTGAAACTGAAATTTTTAAAATAAAAAATTGATGCTCAGAAATAAATTGATAACTAAGTATTATGTTAAACATGTAAGATGCAAAAATGCCCGTAAGCACTGAATCATGTAAAATGTTTTCCTTCTCGGGGATTCGTAAGTAAATCCACTAATGGCATGAGCAACAAATGGTACCTACCTACATATATTCTTTCCTCGATAAGTATAGATGAGCTTTGACGCACGGTCCATTAGAGTGTGCTCACTCACAAAACTTCTTTTTTGCGTAAATCACACGAGAAAATTATGAGTCAACATATCTCAACAAAAATTAATCAACTAACCCCGACTGATCTTGTGGCATTGATTGTCAATTTTTTCGGTAACGCGGAATTAACATATGAAATAAAAGAACAAGCATGCAAAGGCAGCACACATATTGTATGTATGCAAGGAGAAAGTCTCCGCCAGAGACATAAATCGCGCCGAAAAAGGCAAAATAAATGAAAACAAAAAATTTACTTATAGATGAAGAAAATTGGCGCAAGATCTTAAACAACTTATTATTAAGGCCTTAAAACGATACTAGTTACCAATTTACTATATACATAGTAGTCATACATTCCTAATACGTTAAATCTGGAACTTATTTGTGTAAAAATCAGTCTATCCAACCGTTTCCTTTACATAGTTTGCTGTTACATACGTCCCACTCAGCCAACAAGTGAGTACAAACTTTTAGTTGATGCAGTTGATTATGTCGTTGACCTGACAAACCCTGAAGACGATATCATAATTGTAGGTGACTTTAATCTTCCATATTTAATTTGGGAAGTCTCAGATGATGAGCTTTATTACTTTTCTTCCAATGCCAACTCTGATAAAGAAATTCTTTTTACCGACCGTCTTCTTTCTTCTAATCTTGCTCAAATGAGTGGTGTTAAAAATTGTTTGGATAGGCAACTAGACCTAGTTTTCTCTTCCGATGCCTATAATACCGAAGTCATGGAAAGTAATTATATACTTTCTATACTTGACAATTATCATCCCCCCATTTCTCTGACTTTTGCATTCACAAGGGATAATATCCTACCTTACCCCCTCACAACACAAAAATATAATTTTCGTAAAGCAAACTTTATAGAACTTAATGATCTAATAGGTAATATTAACTTTGATTTTATCACCGACGAATCTAACATCGACTCTAAGATAACCACCTTTTATAATAAAATCCAAAGCTGTTTTTCGCAAACCATCCCACTTTCAACTCAGAAAAATTTTACTTCTTCTCCTTCCTGGTATAATAGAGAACTTCGTTCACTAAGAAATAGGAGAAACAAACTCTGGAAGAAATATCTCAAGTCAAAATCTAATCAAGACTTCTTCAATTATGTCTCAGTTCATAATAACTTCTCCAACATGTGTGAATCTCTCTATTCCAACCACCTCATTCAAACCCAGGCCGATCTTATTTCGAATCCCAAACATTTCTTTCAATTTATCAATTCAAAAAAGAAATCCGATGGTTATCCTTCAACACTGCATTACCTACACTCGTCATCTTCAGACCCAAAAATTATATCGAACCTTTTTGCTGATTTCTTTAGTCAAGCCTTTTCTCCTAATAGTAATGAAGTAGATAACAACTATTTCAATTATATGAACAATTGCATTCAAACTTCTTTATCTTCGATTAATATATCTTTGTTTTCTGTTATTGATAAAATCAATCTGCTTAAGGATGACTTTTCTTCTGGTCCCGATGGGATACCTCCTATTGTCCTTAAAAAATGTATCTCCAAATTTTCCAAACCCCTCACTTTACTTTTCCAGCTATCTATTACAAACGGTGTGTTTCCTAAACAAT
This sequence comes from Philhelius pedissequus, assembly GCA_910595825.1. NCBI lineage: Eukaryota > Metazoa > Arthropoda > Insecta > Diptera > Syrphidae > Philhelius > Philhelius pedissequus. The sequence goes on from OU343160.1 coordinate 265,567,581, forward strand.
GGAAGGGCTCGTTTATCATTCCCGTCCATAAAAAAGGGTGTAAGAATGATATATCCAACTATAGACCCATTGCCAAACTCTCTTGCATACCTAAACTATTTGAGAGTATAATTCATGATACTTTGCTCCTTCATTGTTATCAGATATTCTCCATGAAACAGCACGGTTTTCTTAAAGGTAGATCAACTATTACCAATCTCACTGAATTCGTTTCAAGTACTTTATGTGCCTTAGAAGCTGGTAAGGAAGTCGATGCAATTGCAACTGATTTTAGCAAGGCATTTGACAAAATTTCCCACAAGATTATTGTGTTTAAACTTAAAGCATATGGTTTCCCTGCTTTGTTTATATCTTGGATTGAATCATATTTAACTGATCGTCATTATACAGTTAATTTTAGATCCTGTTATTCTAACTCTTTCTGTTCAACATCAGGTGTCCCGCAAGGTAGTCACTTAGGACCTTTGATTTTCCTGCTAACTGTTAATGATATTGAACTTATTCTTCAGCAATCAGACCTCCAGATTTATGCTGATGATATGCGGATTTCAAAACACATTTTACATACCGCTGATGCACAATTGCTTCAAATAGACTTAAATAATTTTTTTGTCTGTTGTCAACATAACTCCCTCGAACTCAATATTAACAAATGTCAAGCCATTACTTACTCCCGTAAGCACCCACCCCTATTGCAACGCCAATATCTGATTAATAACCAACCAATTGCCATCGTATCTTCCATTCGCGACCTAGGTGTTATTTGTGACAACCAGCTTAATTTCCGGGATCATTTTGATCATATCATTAATAGAGCCAATTCTACCCTTGGATTTGTTAAACGCTGGTCTAAGGAATTTTCAAATCCCAATGTCACCAAATCTCCTTATATATCTTTTGTTAGGCCTCTCCTTGAATATGCTGCGCAAGTCTGGTCTCCATACCATCAGATCCATATTCTTCGTATTGAGGCTGTTCAGCGTAGATTTTTGCACTTCGCTTTACGGGGCCTTAGATGGGACGACCCTTACCACTTACCTCCCTACGAAAATCGACTAAAACTGATAAACTTACAAACATTAAACCGACGTCGTGATAATGCAGATATAATGTTTATTCACCAACTTCTAACTGGAGGCATTTATTGTCCAGCCCTGTATGACAAGATCACATGGAACGTTAACCATCGTCATCTAAGATCTATACCACTTTTCGCAATCCCTTTCCATCGTACCGACTACGGCAAAAATGAACCGATGACTAGAATGCTTCAGAAAGCTAATATTTCAAGCATTTTTGATCCAAACCTTTCCAAATCCTCTCTACAACGAGCACTCCAATCTTAAAAATTTCCTTACTGTATCCTGTGTACCTGGTTCCTTAGTTTAAATTAATCTTAAGTCTTTAAATTGTTACCTAGTTTTAAGATATTAATTAATTAAGTAATTGTTAGTTGCTTGTATTAAGCTATAAATAAATTAAGAAAACATAGTCTACTAACTTTTCATAAATTTTAAACCTTTTGTTAACTAGTAAAATGCTAATTAAGCAGGTAACAAAGGGTTTGAATTTTGATGAACACAATTATTGTGTTTATGGCTGGTAAATTGTTTATAAGTTGATAGAAACCCAACATGTGCTCTATATAAGCATTCAATGCTTATATTTTCATCATTTTAACTTCATTATTTGCAAACATTTTTTTAAAAAATTGACACCAGTAGGACTCGAACCTGCGCCTCCCGCGTGCAAAGCCGATATACTATCAGAATGACATGTGGATTTAGTACGATACTAAACATTTAAAGAAAATATTGGGGCTGGCCGTGGCGTGATAGTTGTGTGTTCGACTGTCCTCTTATTTTTCCATTAAAAACCAATTCTAAAATAAATGTCAAAAAATGAGTTGCTGGCTTACCCATCACATGTTGTTTAGACATAGCGCTAAAAACTTGTGATTGAGTAAAACTAGTATACCAATAAAAATGGCAACGAATAAAAAAGAATGCGAATTATAAGGGACATATATAAATAAGACGCGGAAATTTTTCCGCATTAGTTCAGCCGCCATCCCTGGGGATAAAATCTGAGACAACAACAACCTTCAGTCTCAAACATCGCGCCCACACATCTTTCCTATCATTCTTTCTCTTCCTTAACCTGACACCCGCGCTGTGTTGAAACATTTAAAGGGTAGTATAATCCCTTGAGTGCGTGTAGATTATAAAAAAAAGGAGCCAATCGGTGATTTTAACTTTAATAAAACGTTAATAAGATTAAAATTATCAAAATCCTCTTTTTAACCTAGTATCATACTAAAAATGATTTAATATATTACTAAATCGTTTTAAATTTTGCGCCATTGTTTTTTTCCAATAACTCTTGAACTACATACACTCTTGACAAAAGAAAATGTGAGGCTTTGCAGGTAGCTGTGGTTAATGCAACGGCAACAAAAACCATGCATAAAATTGCGTAGGTTGGAGTTATGAGCAGTTAGTCTACATGCTCCTGAGGACATCTAGCCCCGGTTACACCTACCCATAATACGTACGCAAAATAAAATATTTGTATACTTAAAAGTTGACTGTACTAATATAAGAACACTCACATTTTCTTAATATTCAATTAACTTTTGGAGCCGTTTTTAAGAAATACATTTTTTCTTAAAATTTTGGTTTACAAGAGTTTTAAAACTTTCTACGGGCCTTTGCGTAAAAACATTAAAAAATCAAATTAACCGTTTCGCAGAAAATCGTGAACCAAACAAATCGTTTAACTAGAGGCACAAAAAATAACCATTTTTTCCAAAAGAAGAAATTGTCAAAAGGTACCTTTTCCCTTCATTAATGAACCGACCCTTTTTGAGAAATATAAGATTTTTGTTTTTGATTGCAGCAAATCCGCATTTAACCGTTTTAGGCTGCGGACTCGAGGACAGACAGACGGAATTAAGAGACCCACATTTTTTGTGTTCTCTATGATCGTCATACAACGTTTGATTGTTGGATTTTCCTTAAGAATGCATAACTTGTCCTATAGTACCTACAATCGCAAGTAAAAATGTATGACAGGTATAAGTACCGGTATTTTTATCTTAAAAAAAACCATGTAACCTATGTAACTATTCCTTGAATCATAGCCAATCGATAAATTTATTATATTACAAACCAAGGTAATCTTACCTATATCGGCTTTAAGCCTGCATAGGATAACTAGACTGCCTACCTACTTAACAGCATCAATGTTTACCTACAATAAAGTTGTTAGCAACAAGATCAAGTTCGTACGATCTAGTCGGGTATCTTATTTATTTGTTTTTTTAAATGGAGGGTTATATGGCACCCAACCTTTTCTTGTAGCTTATGTTGGCCACATTTGTTGCATGTGTTGTTAAACACGTGCATGAGTCATTAGACCAAAAGTGAAAAATTATGTACTTAATCCACTAATTCGGTTTTGTGGTTCGATCAAACTAAACAATTATTTTCACCGAAGTCTTCTTGTCCATCTGATTCATCATGCAATAACATTTTACCTCCTCTGATGCTCTGACGTCAGCGTTGGTCTTGGTAAAATGACAACGGTGCAATATATCCCGGCCGAGGTTTCGGAGTGCCATATGCCATATACAATTCACAATTGTCGACATAAATTTGTCGACAATGTAGAAATTGTAGACAATTCACAAAACCATAAAAATTCATAATTTTTTCTACTAAAATGTATCAAACCACAAAACATAAACGTAAAAAAAAAGAAACCGAATTCTTCTATAATAAAGGGTCCGCCAAATAACTTTTTTTTTGAAAATTTCTTTTTTTATTTGAAAGCACAATCCTTCCGGTTAATAATGGAAAATAATTTTATTCAAATGGCTGCCTTGGCTGGCCATGCAGTAGCCTACACGATCGGTCCAATTTTTAAGTACATTATCGATTGTGTGCAGCTGTATTTCACCAATGGCTTCACGAATATTGTCCTTTAAAGCGTCAATTGTCTCTGGCTTATCGGCGTAACACTTATATTTTACGGCACCCCACAAATAATAGTCCAACGGTGTCAAATCGCAGCTCCGAGGTGGCCAAACGACATCAGCTCTGCGGCTGATAATGCTATCTTCAAAAACAGGGCGCAAAACATCAAGTATAGCTTCGGCTGTGTGGCACGTAGCGCCGTCCTGTTGAAAACAAATATTGCCAATATCCTCCTCTTCAATTTTTGTGAACAAAAATTCGTTCAACATGGCCAGATAATGATCGCCATTGACTGTAACGGGCACTCCTTGCTCATTTTCAAAGAAAAATGGCCCAATTATGCCTCTGGACCAAAATCCGCACCAAACAGTGACTCGTTTTGGGTGTATCGGCTTTTCAATGTATGCGTGCGGATTTTCTGTGCCCCAAATGCGACAATTTTGCTTGTTTACACCAAGATCAAAATGAGCTTCATCTGAAAAGATGATTTTTTTGGCAAAATCGGCATCTTCTCTAAGTCGATCGCAGGCCCACTTAGCGAAGCGAAAACGCATTGGATGGTCAGTTGGCTTCAACTCCTGAACCAAGTGGACTTTGTATGACGTCATACCAATGTCTTTATGCAAAATTCGTCTCAATGATGTGTCCGAAATGTTCAATTGTTGAGAACGACGGTGAATTGATGTTGATGGCGCTTTAGGCACACTTTCTGCCCCAGCAGCAATATTCTCGGGTGAACTGTTTTTGGCTTTTCACGCTTTGGTTTATAGATGAGGATGCCAGTTTCTTTCACTTTTTTCACAAGATAACGAACATACGGAGCTGACGCTGCTTCTCTTCTTCAAAATCGTACGCAATTTTCCCACACATTCTGCAACATTACCATGATTTTCTAAGTAATGTCGCAATATTTCCCAGCGTTGTTCAAGCGTATACTTAACCATATTCGTTCAGCGGAAGGATAAAACTAATTATTTGTCAAATCAGACATGAGTTAAGTGTTACCATTCACGAAATAAGCACTAGTTGAAAAAAAAACGTTAGATGGCGGACCCTTTACAAAAACATGTGTATAAGAACAAAATAGTCGTGAAAAAATCATTTCTTCTTAATCGAACCTATAGCTAGTTCTATGTTTAGAAAAGGTATAGTTTTATATATTTAAATTAGAGATATCGACAAACTTTAAATTATGTGGGAAATCGGTTATTATAAGCCCAATAGGTCCACTGAATCACTTCACTGGCTTACTACTGCAGAAGTCTTAAAAACCTTTAAAATTTGAGAAATCTTATATATAAAGATTGTCTAGAATGTTCCATGCATTTATTGTTCGACTTGAAAATGGAAAATTCGTTGTGAAGCTTGGAAAATTTCGGTAAATTGTGAAATTCATTGTGATAGATGACGTTTTGCCTGTATTTTGGGTGGAGAAGCTTATGAGATATATATTAGATGACGCTGTGCTGCGATCAATGCCATAACACGATACATTGCGTTATACATTGACTTAGGATGTGCGCGATTTTACAGGTGTCCTTTTCACATTATAATTTTTAATTCAGCAAATGTACTATTTTTCTTGCTGCAATTGATTCGAGTTTTGCGTATTATTGCACTGATTCGGATATTACCTTGGACGAGGTACGAGTTTTGCAATAATTAATCAGAATGTCTATGATAATCAAACGCAAGAGGTACGTGCAAAAGGAATAAATGTGCCCATATTGCACAGCTTCAAACTGCACAATCACCACTACAAATTTGATCAAAAATATTAGAAGAAGAAAAATGGTAAATGTAGACTTCAATCGCGCTGCTTTGGAATACGATTCCGCAATCGCATGTACTTTCTCGATGCTCCCGGTGGGACATGCAAAACATTCGTCATTTAGTTGGTTCTGGCAACAATTCGGCCAAAATCTCTTTCGTTGCCTGTTGCAATCTATGGCATCTATGGCATTGCTGCCACACTGTTTGAAGGCGACCGAATTCCGCTTTGAAGCTGGCGATGAATTTTCCCACGGTTGATAAGCCAATATCGTGCACAATGACCAAGAACTCGCCGACAGCAAAATTGATGCGAGAATGCAAAATCATAATTTGGGATGAATGCATGATGGCGCATAAATGAGTTTTGCAGTCAGTTGACCTAACAATGCAGGATTTACAAGGTGATTCGAGATGATTTGGTGGGGATATGATATTCCTCAGCGGAGATTTTCGTCAAACGCTTCCCGTCGTCCCGAAATCTATTGCTGCCGATGAATTTAATGCATGCTTGAAATCGTCGTCTTTGTGCGTGCATGTCAAGACGTTGAAACTGACCACAAATATGAGAGTCGCATTGCAGAGCTACCCATCGGCTGCTGACTTCTCAAGACAACTGCATGCGCTTGGCAATGCCAAATTTCTGTTGATGTCTCGGCTGGATTGATGTCATTCCCGGAAAATTTTTGCGAGTTAACAACGTCGAAGGAGAAACTCATCAGCAAAGTAAAGTGTTCCCCGGCATTTGAAAAAATTATAAAAATCTCGATTGAATTTGTGATCTGGCAATATATACTGAGGGAAAAAAGGCAACGTAAAATCTAAGAAATCATATTTGGTTTAACGTTGGAAAATAGTATCATGAACGTATTCAATTTAACGTTGAAAATATATTGATTTAACTACGCATCGTTGTTTTAAGTACTGTCGTTCTGGTTTTAAAGTGAACCGTAGTCGATTCAACAGTGAAACAACTTTCATAAATTATTAAGTACGTTCAACGTTGATTTAAAGTGGAAAATGCTAAAATGTATCCAACATTAAAATTCCATGGACAACTTTCAAAGTGTAACATAGTTGATTCTACTTTGTTCAACATCATTTCGAAGTTGCAGTCACTTACAAATAACACTTATACATTATATTTTTCTTGCACAAACATTGATGAAAAATTTTCAATGTAAAATCAACTTTAATTTGAATTCTTTCATAGTCAATTTTAAGTGGACCCAATGTAAAACCGAAATGTTTAAAATTTAATGTTGAAGCGATGTTGAAACAAAGTGAAACGTAATCATTTTCACATTGATGTTGCATTTTAAAACTACGATCGACGTAAAATCAAAGGGATTCATAGTTGATCTTAAGTGGATTCCATGTAGAATCATGAAAACAGCAAAAAAAAAACTACATGCAACGTAGTGTCGGGTCGGGTCGTAAAGCTTTGGCTTCATATATGTATTCAGTTGTGTTTTGTCTTTTATTAAAACAGTCGGAGTTTAAACAGTCTAATGCACGAATTAAAGATGATGAACTTTTAATAAAACTATATTAAGAAAATTTGAAATTGAATATATTTTCCCTACGTTGAAAAGTAAGTTTTGTTTTAGTGAAATCATAAGAAAATTAATCCTAGTATGAGGGAAATTTGTTTATTTCTTATACATTAGATTATTTGGAGCAAGTCTTAAGCCAAAACACCATTTTCTGGTGGCTTGTCCCGAATCCCGATGCAATTAAGAAATGTGGACCGTTAACATTTTCTTGGGATATGTGGTTTAAAGCAAAGCACAATAATTGTATCCCTACATTAATATACAGTAAACTCAAATTTGAATTAAAAAATAAAAATACAATTTTTATATTTCAAAATGATCGCTTTTTTATTAAAAAAAAAATTGGAAAACTTTTATTAAATTCAGATTGACGTAAATCATGGGTGAATCCATTTTAGGGGTATTCACGATCTGGTGTACCAAGTATTGTAAAATTGTAAAATTTTATTATTTTACAACTGACTGTGAACACACCTTTACTAATCTATAGCAAAAGTGAAGCAAATGTCAAAATCTGTTTCACATATGTTTTGAAGAAGGCTTAGTTTGTGTTAAAAAAATCCTACACTCTTGTATTTTTCTGTTACAATAGGGTTCGCGTATTGTAAAAGTGTAAAAGTGTAAGACTTTGACATTCAGTATATTTTGTTGTTGTAGTGCAAAAAAATTCTACACTTTTACAATGATACAAGACCAGATACATCAGATCGTGAATACCCCTATTGTTATTTTAAAAACGTAAAGTAGTAAATTCTACAATGTTTCATGGTTGGTAAGATTAAAACTAAATCATTTCCATTTCTAATAGAAATTTCTTAAAAAAACATTGAAACGTAGTGAAATTAAAATTGAAAGATAGTAATTTCAAAGTTGGTTCGTAATATTTTTAAGCTCGAATACATTTGATTTAACGATGCATCATTCTAAAAATAAAGTGGGATCATTATACTTTCAAAAACGTATGCCTTTGAATCTAATATGGCGCACAGTAGAATCGAAGTTGTTCCATTTTATTTTAAAGTTGGATGATATTGATTTTACTATGATTCCACGTTAAATCAAAGGAAAACGTTTTTAAATCAAGCATGAAAACTATTCGTTTTCATATAGGAAAAAACGTTGAATCAATGATGTTCCACTTTGATTCTAAAATTGTCATCTTTAACTCCGAATCATTCCTTAATATACTTTAATCAAAGTGGTTTTCTTTAATTTTACGTTGTTTTTTTCTCTGGGTTTAGCAGCGAAGAAAAATGACGTCGTCGATAGCTTGGTAAACGGTCTTTGTTGTTTGATTTTGCGCCGGAAAACAAATCGAAAAACATTGCTTATCATATAACTCTCCTTATTTTTATTTCATTCTAATAATTCACGTTGAAATTTGAACTATCAGTGCTGTGTGTTATTATAGTTCTGCAATTCATTTGAAGGCATTAAATTAGGGCGAGACGAAGTTCGCCTGGTCCGCTAGTTAATATTAAAATCAAAAATGCTAGTAAACCATGTAAATTTTGTTTATTTCTCACATAATTTGGAATTGTTTATTTTTGGTGGTCCGATTGCAATCCTTTTTGCAATAGCGCAAAATTTTATACAGCCCTCGTTTAGAGAATAAACCCAAATCTAGTTAAAGCAGTCGTCTAGTTGCCTGCCCTTGTCGAATTTTGTCTTAATTTTAAACACTAAACAACTCTTCTAATTAAAATAGATCTTCAGTAATACGTTAAACGCCAGTTATAGCTTTCATTGAAACTCATCATTTAAAAATTTGTCTATCAATTCTGAGGCCCTTAATCAAATAAAACTGATGTCGTTTTCGTGCCAAAATGAAGATAATAAGATATATAATTTTTTCTGTCAAACAAATAATTAATTTGCTCTACCACTTTGTTGTAAAATCACTTTTGATTTTTGAGTATTTTAATCTCCTACGTCAGAAAACAGTTTTCTTTCATTTTTTGTCATGAAATGTCAAACGTCAACTAGAAAAAGTATAGTTTGAGAAAGACAAAGAAGCGTTTTGATCTGTTTAAAATTAGACGACCTTTTTAACGTTAAAGTATACTTTTTGTCGCTTAAAATTTATCAACAATTCGAAACAGATTTTAAAACTCATGCATGCAAATACCATTCAGACATCATTCGATTCAGTTGTCCTTCCTTAATTTTACCTGTGTCTGCGAAGACGGTTTTCAGCAGTATTTAGGATATTTTTTAAGCACAAAGTGCAAAGAGCTGAGTATAGTTTTTATTGGTTTTCACCTCTTCAAAGACTTTGGCGCAAAATTTTAAACGATTTAGTAAAATGTTAAAACCACTTTTAGCAATTTACTAAGCTAAAAAGATAATTGAGCTAATTTGAAACGATTTTAACATTTACTTAAGTTAAAATCACGGAATGGCTACTTTAACTTTTAGCAATTTGCTAAATCCATTATGGAATCTGATAGTATATCAGGCTTGCACGCGGGGTGCCCAGGTTCGAGTCCTGCTGGTTCACAATTTTGGTTTGTTTTTTTTTTTTTTTTTAGTAAATAATGAAGTTAAAATGATGAAACTAGAAATAACTAATACCTTTTTAGAGCACATGTTGGGTTTTCATTGACATATTATTAATTTACAACGCATAACAACAATAATTTCATCAAGTTCATCAAAATTCAAACCCTACAAATGCTCAGCTTTCTGCTTAATTAGCAATTTACTAGTTTAGAAAAGGTTTAATAATTTTGAAATTGTTTTTCAATCAATAAGCACTTAGAAAATTGCTAACTAGTAAAATGTTAAGCCCTTAACAATGGGTTGTTTAAAATTTTGCGCCTTTGTTTTTAGGTCAGCCAGATATCTTAATAGCACTCACGCGTTTAAAACTTTTCTTTAAAGAAAATATTATAATTTATTGCAGAAACTCATATTTTATTCTGATGGAAAATATTAAAACCACGTGTCTATCGTTGACATTTTAGATTCATTTTATTTGCTAGATTTAAGATGTCAAATGTATTGTTTCCATTGTCGACATACTGTCTACATTGTCGACCGATTGTTAACGTTGAAACGTAGACAATTAAAGTCGACCCGTAGATGAACAACACTGATCCATGTTATAATTGTGCAAGGCGCATCTCCCTCATTTTGACATATTGAGAGTTTAATTATAAAACATGTTGTTTCAACAGTTTTCCCCACCAATCTGTAGACAGTATGCAGTACTTTCTCAGTATTTCAGTATTTCATAATAAACTTTTAAAACAGAGCATTGAAGAAGAAGAATAGCTAACAAAGTTGTAGCCTAATAATATCAAGAAATTAGTGGAAAAAAATCAAAAACAAAATAGTAAACAAAATTTCGCTTAATTTCTTCATCTGCAAGCTTCTATCACCATTCAGTGCTTGTATTTATCAGAAGAACTAGAATCTTAAAAATGCTGCTGCACTGTCAATGATAAGGTCTGAAAAAGTATCATCAAGCAATAATATATTTATTAATAGGAAAATTTATTATTAATAAAAGAATAACAACTTCCGTAATCGAATAAAAATAAAAATGACTATGTCAGTTCAGTGGTAAGATTGTAAACGTCTAGGAAACCGCTTTTAGATCATGACGAATTATTTTAATTTTTATTTATTTACTCTTAAATTTTTTGTTATCAGAATAATTGTGTGTAGGTACCCAAATTCATTGAACTTTTATATGCAAAGAATCCTACTGCCAGTTGTGATCTCTTATCTCTTACGCGGCCTATGCACTCCACACAAGTGTTGGTAGGACACAAATCATCGAGAATTCAGAATCACACACTAAATCACTGCAGTTAAAGCGGTCCATAGACAGCAAATTTTTATGCACAGCGGTGTGGCACACATAACACCATTTCATGTACACACCTGTTGATCTTTTGCATTCAAAGAGAAAACAACAGAAAGACAGTGATGAAGTTTGTTCGTCGATGATAGCTTAAAGGTATCTTATAAACTATGTAATTGTCCAGGTTCCAAGCTTAAGAGTTACCTATTAAACATTGTGTAGACATCCCCACTGACTGACTCAAAAAATCAAAATAGTTTGATTTTTCACACATCGTGTGTCAAACCAAAAATCGGTTCAGATACCAGACCACACAAATTATTCATTTGCACACACATGTTGCGTTTATGGACCGCATAAAAGTACCTGCTTTAGATTTTGGCAACAAAGTTCTTATCAAATCAATTTATGAGGTTTTCGAGAATTCAATAACAAAATAGATAGCTTCTTGTTATTATTGATTTATAAAAGCAGCGGCTAGCGAAACTTTTAAATCAGTTTATTATTTTTCCTTATCTGCTGCGAAGCATGGACCGCATTTTGTGTATATTCTTCCCACTACTACTGATGGGATTCTTAAATCCCAACGAGTCATCGTCTTTAAAAGTGAATAAGGTTCGAAAAATCCACAATGCTAGAATAGAAGACTTTCCGTATCTCGTCTCGGTGCGCTTCAAGGACGAACACAGATGTGCTGGCTCAATATTATCTGAAGACACACTACTCACAGCGGCGCATTGTGTAAATAATCTGTCCTTGGAAGAATTGGGTGTTCGTGTGGGTTCGAGTGTGCATTTTGACGGCGAATATTTTCAAATACGCAGGGTTGAAATCCATCCGGTATATAATTCCCATTCGCTGGATTGTGACATAGCCTTTCTGAAACTCTACCAGAATTTAACGTTTGGACAGACTGTGCAACCAATTGAACTGCAGGATCAAAGTCCCCTCGATGGAGCATTAGCAGCATCGCCTGGATGGGGTATGATGAAAGATAACGACTTTTTCAGACCAGATAATCTGAAGGTCCTTACAGTTCGTTTGATCAGCCAGCAGACTTGTAGTCTCAGCTACCCCAATGATGTTATGACAAATCAGATGATATGTGCGAGGCCTGCTGAGTTCCGAGGTGATCCCTGTCAAGCCACACAAGGCGGTCCATTGGTTGAAAAGTCAAGTGGCAAGCAAGTGGGTGTCATGTCCTGGGGTATTAGCTGCGCCCAACCTAATCTGCCGAATGTGTATGCCACCGTTCATAATTTAATCATCTCCAGATATGTGTAAATGTTTTAAGAATGAAATTAAATCAACAATAAAAGTAAAATGAAAAATGTTTGTTTCAGGAAGCAAGGAAGCCATTTTAATTTGTTTTCCTTTAAGCTCTTATCTCTTAAAAAAAATACTGATATCAAAACACAAACAAAAAGTATAACAAGCTTCGATAGACATAAAATCAATGCCACCAGAAAACCTGGAACCTTTATTTAAAAAAAAAAACTCTTTTTGATATCTCGCTGCTGTGTTTTCCTTCAAGCGCAACGCTTGAGCTCTGTTCTTCAGGAAGATTTATCGCCATTAAAAATTTGACATTTTGCAAATCCATGAAAAATGATTTATATTCCACCGACATCTTATCCTTGAACTCCTACCATGAATGTCACATACAGAAACTAAGACAAGAGACATACCCCACGAATCCGGAGTCGATTGGAATTCCTTTTCCATATCTTCGAGAAAAAAAAAAACAAAAAATTAAAGAATTTTTACTGTATGCTTGGGTGCGTTAAAAAAAACCCTCAAGGCCAACTTAAGCATAATTTTTTCACACGATTCATATGGAGAGTGGTTTGTGGGCTTTCGTTCAGCTAAGAGTTTGTGGTGCGCGTTGCTTCGTCCCCTCGTGGATGATGCTTAAAATATGTGAATATTTTAAAGTTGAACACACTTCACACGTTTTGTTGGTGCAGAAGCATTTTATCTGCACACAGCGAATTGAAATTGGAATTGGTTGGTAACGGCTGCATGCAACGTAATTAATTTTAATTAGTATGATTGTGAAATTCCCTGCTTGCCTTTTCTTTACACTTTACCAATTGGACGCATTTGTCGCAGTGGGTATTTATAGTATTTTCTTTGAACACAATAGTAATCAAATATTAAAATGGCGCAGAATTAATACTATTGTTGTAATTACTTTCCTTTTCTCATTCAAAAAATCTTCATAATAATGGTATTTGAGACCTCAGGTCCTCGGGGCGTGACTTTGAAGATTGATCAAATCAGGGGTTGCATACAAGATATACGTATTTATTAGGAACGGGACAGAAAAGACATTTTGTGCAATATCCTAGAGCCGTCATTTGCCCATTTAAGAGCATAATCAGCCGTACCAATAAAAGTACTATCAGTTCCTTAATACAAAAGTGCCTTAAGGAAAGACTAAGATATCTTGGTTGAGATCCTCTTCCACTTGCGTGCGCTACCTTTTACGCTGTCCACCTCTACTGCGCTGTCCCACGGGATTGGATTCAAAGACTTTGCGGGCCGGACCATTGGTATCCATTCGCTCTAGATGACCTAGCCACCTCAGTCGTTGGATTTTCAATTTTGTGACCAAGTCAGTGCCGATGTACAGCACGTACAGTTCGATGTTGTATCGTCTTCCCCATTCCCCATCTCTCCTCTCAAAACACCCTAATGCGTTCTAATCCACCGTTAACAGTGTCCATGCCTCTGCACTATACATCAGGACTGGGATGATGAGCGTTTTATATACCAAAAGTTTAATTGCTCGAGAGAGGGCTTTGCTTCTCAATTGCCTTCTTAGCCCAAAGAAACAGCGATTGGCAAGAGTAATTCTACGTTAGGTCTCAGCACTGGTATCATTCGTTAAGCTTATAGCGGATGATAGGTATATATGTAGGGAAGTGAAGAAATAAATAGTATTTTATTTTAATTCAGTAAATAGTGCTTAATTAATTTAAAAAAAAGGTATAATATAAAAACAGATTAAATTATAAAAAGAACAATAATTGAAAATAGTAGTTAACTAATCTTCGCGTGACAAATAGTCTCTGACTACTTCAAAATTATAGCTGTCTATAGTGACGTTCTGTCTGAGTTTTGCACTATTCTTTCAAGAATTATGTTAAAGAAGTCGCATGACAGCACATCGCCCTGCCTAAGACCTTTTTTGACATCAAAGGTGTCGGTGAGGACTTACCCGACATTGATGGAGCAGCGTGCATTCTCCATCGTCATCCTGAACAAACGGACGAGTTTGATAGGGATGCCAAAACTAGACATGGCCCTATATAGCTCGTCTCTGTAGATGCTGTCATACGCATCCTTCAAATCGATGAAAAGGTGGTCAGTAGCGATTTGAAATTCCTGGGTTTATTCCAAGATCTGCCGTAGTGAGAATATTTGGTCGATGGTGGACTTGCCTGGCCTAAGGCCACACTGATAAGTACCTATCAGGCTGTTGACGACAGGCGCTCACAAAGTACGGCAGAGAAGTTCTTGTAGGCGGTATTCAGAAGACTGATGCCGCTGTAGATGGTGCAGGCCAGAGGATCGCCTTTCTTGAGGATCGGTCAAACAATGCTGAGGTTTCAATCATTGGGCATGCTTTCCTCCGACCATATTTTGCAGATGAGCTGGTACATACTCCACCAATTCATCGCCAGCCGCTTTGAACAACTCGGCCGTAAGAACATCAGCTCCAGCAGCTTTGTTTGACTTAAATTTAGATATAGCTTTCTTTACTTCGTCGAGATCGGGTGGACGGTATTGTTGGCTTACGTCGTCCAGATTGAATGGCACAATTTGCATAATAGCGGGATTCAGTCCGTCTGCGCCGTTATACAATTTGCAGAAATAATTTTTCCATATCATCAGCACCGGCTGCGATTCTACCACGATATTCCCCTGATCATCCTTGCAGGCTTCGGTTCGGTACGTGTACCCCTAGGAAGTTCATTTTACTATTTGGCAAAACTTCCGAACTTCATTCATGCAATGGCATCCCTCTATTTCCTCGATCGCGCGCTTCTCATGCTCTTTCTTTTTCCTTCTTCGAAGCTTGTGTTCCTCTCTTCTCTTCTGCTCGCGAGCGCTCTGGTCCTTCTATGCAGCGCCGCTTTGTATGCCTGTTGTTTGGCTGCATGTACTTGCCAGCATTCTTCATCGAACCAGGGGTTTCGCTGTGGTGGTCGTGCGAGGCCAAGTACGTTACATGCGGCACCTCTGATGGCTTCCTGGCGATTCTTCTACTGGTCTTCGATACTTGCAGTTGGCAGCAGAGGACGATTTAACAGGGCGCGAGAGACTTGATCGGAAAAGGACCTTGTGATTTCCTGCGATTGTAGCCGCCCGATGTCGAATTTTCTCACAGTATTTTCCCGTTTTGGCTTTGGTCTGGATATCCGTAGCATTATACCTTGACTACAACGAGGTTGTGGTCCGAGTCCACTATGGCTCCGAGGAACGTGCGGACATCCTTGATACTGGAGAAGTACCTTGCTTCGAATGCAATGTGGTCAATCTGGTTGGCGGTCGATTGGCCAGGAATTCGCCATGTCCTTTTGTGTATATCGACATGCGGGAACTGCGTACTAGCTACCACACGTTTTTGCCCCGCCGTGAAGTCGATTAACCTGCGGCCGTTATCGTTGGTGGTGTCGTGCAGGCTACATTTTACGATTGTACCACCAAAGACGTCTTCTCTTCCTAGTTTGGCATTAAATTCACCCAAGACAATTTTAATGTCATAGCTAGGACATTGCTCATACGTCTTGTCAAGGAGCTCGTAGAACTCGTCCTTTGTGTCGTCATCTTTCTCCTCCCTGTATAATTCTGCCTCTTACGACGAATCCACATCCAAAAAGGCATTGTCCTTGTGGCCGGTAACATTCACCGTAGTAGATATCGCAATCTTTTCATTTTCTTTTGTCCGGCCCATTTCATCGCACTTCTTGGATGGCGGTGATGTCTGCTTTGTGGTAGCCTAGGGCCTCCGCTTAATATTCGGCTGCGAATGGTCTATTGACAGACAGAACATTCCACGTGCAAATCCGAAGTTCGTTGTCCTTATTTCGTTTGCTGGGTTCGTCAACAGTAAATCCGCCCGTATCCGAGGCTTGTTGTTGCTTCGAAACTAAAAGTTGCTTTCTGTGGCTGGGAAGTCACCCCGACGGCACGACCAACAAACTGGAGGACCACACCCTTACAATATAACTCCAAGGGCGGGGAGCGGTATTAACCGCAATTTTTCTTGTCGAATTGATGATGCGTCGCAGGTAAAAATGCATTTCAATTGATTTTCTTGATATATGTCTTTGTTAAATTAAATATGGTTGAAATAATTTTCTGAGTAGGTATGCCAAATGAAAAAACGGCCCAAAAACTTTATAGACTCGTTAAATGTTTGCTATTCGTCCTTATATAAAGCAGTCATATGTGGCGTCAAGCGAGCGATCTTTTTCATGATTGCGCTGAACGGTTTGATGTTGCTGAATATCTCTTGGGATATTGAGGTTGACTATGAGGACCATTGACATACTATACATGGACTGCTAGGTTCAAACGAGCGCCATGTTTAAGGGATTTTTTTTTTAGGGAAATCCTTACACAAATTTCCTTTTCGCTATTTTGTACAGACAAAAAAAGGCAACTATTTTTTATTCTTTGCGGATGAGCCGAATACGATTAAGAGCTTGATCAAATATTATTTTTTTTTTTTTTACTTTTTGACGAAACGAATAAAATCCATAAAATTCAACACAAGATATTGCGTAATATAAGTTAACATTAAAAATCCGCATTTAAATATTTCTTACGCGACAAACTACGATATATTTTGCAGTGTCAAAATGTATTTCACAAATCGGCAAAATCTTAAGTTATTAACATTCATATAAACCTAGATACATTTGTATATTAACACCACAGTACTTTCATCTTGTGGCACGAGAGGCGATACGGGATAATTCAACCCTTTCCCAATGTTTTAATGGCAGCTATCGCAAGACCAAGCAACGAGCGATGGTTCCTTCGTCGGATAATAAAAATATCAAACTGCAGTAATCCTATCGTGTGTCCTATTCAAACACAAACGCGGTTGCTCGGTTAGGTAGAACAGCCGCATATGTTTGTTTCTATCACAAATAAGCCATAATAAAGATTGGAAGCCTTCGTACGTTTCACCCCCCAAAACCCATTTGCTTACATTGTTGTATTTGTAGCTTTGACACTCTATCCATGAATAGATGGGAAATCGAAAAGCAAAACAAAAACAAATTACTTGGCTGTGTTGTCTATGTGTCTATAGGAAGAGGAACAGAAAAGATTCTTGTGTGCGTTTCTATCAATGTGTCTATAGGAAGAGGAACATAAAAGTTACTTGTGTGAGTGTTTCAGCTTGTAGGCAAATGTCAAATGAAAGCAGAGGTTTCCGGTCTTTACATTATTAGTTTATGGTTTCTATATCGCTCAAGTAACATTACAAACTGGCTGAACAGAATGCTTTTGCGACCGACGCAACGCGACGCTTTGAAAAGTAGTTTGGTCGCTTGAAATCAAACATTTTTATGTGATGATTTATATGAAAAGCGATGAAAAACTGATTTATTCTGGGAAAAATTAAAAAAAAAATCAAGCAGATAAAACCGTTGTATATGAATTTTCAAATAATAGTTCAGCTCATAAAACTTTTTAATTAGGACACGAATTTTAGTAGCGCTAACACCAAGCGATGCGACCGACCTAAGCTCATCGTTCCGCCGTGAGATGCGTGTTCAATTATTACGTAGCCTTATTCCGCAATATACAATGGCGATACTAGCCCCTATTCAAGTATATGCGTTCGACTAAAAAAAAAATATATAAAGAAGAGACTGAACTCATGTATCTACTTTTTCCACCAGAAGTGAATTCGAGCCGCAAAACCGCAATACTATAGTTGGTTCTTCCATAAAAGTATGTATGAATATATAATATGAGAGTATTCAAATACAATTATTATTGTATATCAGTATACAATTTTCTGGCCGATGAAAATAAAGCAAATAAAATGCACGACTGGATCGCACGAACTTGCTCTTCTGTTCGATCACATCGTCTGCAAAAGATTTCTATTAAAAATCTAAATATATTTTTAAAGTCATTTTTAACTCAATTTTGTATATGCATATACAAAATTTCATTAATATTGTTCTAAAATAAATTGGTACGACAATATTAAATATTTAATAATATAAACTTAAAAACAAAAGATTAAATCTGTTTAATTAAAGAAAAAATAATTCAAAATTCTGAAATAAATACTTCAAATAATTTGCGCTCAAAAAAGTACGCCATTTTATTTCTTGGATAAATTTGAATTTATTAAAAAAAATTTAAACATCTGTGGAGCGGTTTTTGAGAAAAAAAGTTTTTTTTTAAACTTTTTGAAAATATTTAAAAAAAAAATTGAAAAACGCCAATTCAGAAAATACAAATAAATATAATTTTTGAAAAAAATTTAATCAGCAGTTTTCGAATAGTAAATTTTTAAAATTTTTTTCTTAAAAATGATTTTAAAAATACAAAAAAATATTAATTAAAAATATTGGCACGCGGTATAATTTGGGCAACCTAAACCTATATTTTTGTGAAATTTCCAAAGAACCGGTTGAGCCATTTATGAGATAGTCAAAAGCAAAAAAAAACCGTCCTAGGGAAAGTACCGTTTTTATACATTTTCCTAATTTTTTTTTCAACTATATGATCGGTTGTAGCTTAAAACCCACACTGATTTTTTTTTGTCAAAATCGTTAGAACCGTTTCCGAGAAAAATAGGTTTGAACGTAACGGTTATATGGCAGGTACCGTTATTTTTTGAGCTAAGAAAAATTTCTCTTTCCCTCTGTACAATACCTAAAAAACTCCATATACCAAGTTTGAAGCAATTCGGTCCACCCGTTTGGGCTGTAGGTGTCTATTCATACATACAGACAGACTGACAGACAGACATACAGACGGACAGAATTTATAGTCCATCTTTTTTCGTCTTCGCTATCATCGTAATGTTATGTTTGATCGTTATCTCACAACTTTTTTTTCGACGAATTCATAACTTGCCTTATAGTACCTATAATCGCAAGTAAAAAGTATTATAAATATATAGCAATACGAAATTATTATCGTTTATAAACGGTCCGCCAAATAACTTTTTTTTTTTGTGAAAATGCTATAAAAAAGAACTACTGAATATTTTCTCAAATTTCTTTTTGTATTTGAAAAAACAATTCTTTCGGTTAATAATGGAAAATAATATCATTCAAATGGCTGCCTCAGCTGGCCATGCAGTAGCCTAGACGATCGGTTCAATTTTTAAGCACATTATCGGTTGTGTGCAGCTGTATTTTACCAATGGCTTCACGAATATTGGCCTTTAAGGCGTCAATTGTCTCTGGCTTGTCGGCGTAACACTTATCTTTTACGGCACCCTACAAATAGTAGCCCAACGGTGTCATATCGCAGCTCCGAGGTGGCCAAACGACATCAGCTCTGCGGCTGATAATGCGATCTTCAAAAACAAGGCGCAAAACATCCCAAAACATTGAAACCAAATATTGCCAATATCCTCCTCTTCAATTTTTGTGAACAAAAATTCGTTCAACATGGCCCGATAACGATCGCCATTGACTGTAACGGCCACTCGTTGCTCATTTTCGAATTATGCCTCTGGACCAAAATCCGCACCAAACAGTGACACGTTTTGGGTGTATCGGCTTTTCAATGTATGCATGCGGGTTTTCTGTGCCCCAAATGCGATGATTTTGCGTTTACATACCCGCCAAGATTAAAATGAGCTTCATCTGAAAAGATGATTTTTTTTGGCAAAATCGGCATCTTCTCTAAGTCGAAAACGCATTGGATGGTCAGATGGCTTCAACTCCTGAACCAATTGGACTTCTTGTGGCGTCATACCAAGGTTTTTATGCAAAATTCGTCTCAATGATGTCTCCGAAATGTTCAATTGTTGAGAACGACGGTGAATTGATGTTGATGGCGCTTCACACACACTTTCTGCCACAGAAGCAATATTCTCGGGTGAACTAACTGCTTTTGGCTCTTTGCTATTTGGTTTATCGATGAGGATGCCAGTTTCTTTCACTTTTTTCACAATTTAACGAACATACGGAGCTGACGGTGCTTCTCTTCTTCAAAATCGTATGCAATTTTCGCACACATTCTGCAACATTACCATGATTTTCTAAGTAATGTCGCAATATTTCCCAGCGTTGTTCAAGCGTATACTTAACCATATTCGTTCAGCGGATGGATAAAACTAATTACCTGGCAAATCAGACATGAGCTAAGTGTTACCATTCACGAAATAAGCACGAGTTGAAAAAAAAAACCTTAGATGGCGGACCCGTTAGATAATCTTGTATTTTTAGAAGAAGACAAATCACAGCCCTTAAAGCACTACTTAAACGGAAAACTAACAAAAGAGAAAAAATTTTTTTTTAAATAAAGAATTATTAATTCGAAAATTAAAATTATAATTTATTTTTTGTTTTATTTTGAATGAAACTCTTAAGCTACAATTACACGGTCAACGTAATCGGTCATCGCATTGACTCTCTGACGTCACCATATAACTAATATTGAATGTGCCACTTCATCGTCATCGTTTACAGTGTCAATGCTTCAAACGTTGACGACGTTGACGATTACATGCATGACACAAGTCGGTCAGTGATGTCCCAAAGTGCGAAGACGTGCCTTGTGCGCCAATGTAATTTTGTTCATCACGGTCAATGCGTTGACATTCAAAACTTTGGCGATCACACGAGTTGACCAAATTCAAATGCATTGACCCTATGGCAGAGGAAAGGGCGGTCATTTTTCACGTTTTGGTTGAGCAGTTCAGTTTGAGTTTGTAAAAAAAATCTCTTTTAAAGTTAATTTTGAGTATTAAAAAAAAATTAAAAAAAGAAACTTGGATGTGGAAATGGCTTTTTTAGCCGCTTATTTAAATGAAAGAAACAGATGAGGAAATCGGACAGATGCAAGGAAATAGTCGTTCCGTTTGGAAAAAAGGTTGGTTGATGCTGTGTGAAAAAGAAGGATTCGGTGTGAAACTACTACGCGAATTACGAAACGAGGAGCCAAACTTGTATCGGAACTTCCTGCGCATATCAGCCAAACAGTTCGATTTTTTTTACTGGCCCTAGTAATGCCTCAAATACAAAAAATTAAAAACACAAATGTGTAACAATCCGCCGAGGTACGATTGGTCCTCAAACTGCGATTCTTCTCCACTGGAGAGAATTTTTGCTCCTTACAGTACCTTTTTCGGATTTCACAGATTTTTTGCATTATTCAGTAGTTTTTTATCTAAAATCTCACAACTTATCTTCAAAATAAACCAAATTAATTTAAGATACAGTAATTACAATAACAACAAAAAAACAGCTAGTAAATACGAGAATGTGTATAATATTTGTTTTTATTTTATAAACAAAACCGATTGTGTCAATTCAAAATCTCAAAGCTACGTTGGCCGGGTATAAAATTGGGCCGCGTAAATGTTGGGATACATTCAATAGGATGGCGAATAGCTCTAAAAACTATGTCAACGTGTCCCAATTACGTTGACACAGTCATTACACGGTCATCGAAATGGGTCAATGCGCTAACCCACAAATTCTATGCAACGTAGGTGTCAACTTGCTCGTCAAGGCATTGACATCATTTTTCGTTGACTATCACACGACGTGACACAATTAGGACATATTTTGACGTCATTCTTATACCAGAGAGTCAACACAATGACCGATTACGTTGACCGTCTAATTGTAGATTAAAAGCAATCTCTTCCATAAAATGAAACAATAAGGAATTTTTCTTATAGTTCCTCAGAACTACAGCAATTGCTCACTTTCTATAAACAATAGATATGTCAGCACTTCTTATATACAAAATAACAATAGATATCGATTTTAAAATTGAATAAAACAAGTTGTATATGAGACATCAATTAGGTCTTATCTTTATTTGAGAGCCCTATCGATGACATTATGTGTGGAATATAACATCGCTCAAATGGCCGCCGCGTATTCGCTGGGTGCCGCGCATTGGAAGATCCAGTTTTCGATGACGTTGGCGCATAAATCAGGCTGAATTTGACCTATGGCATCGATTTTGTTGTCTTTGAGGGCAGCGGTGCCTTGCGGCTTATTCGCATAGACCTGCGACTTAAGAAAGTCCCACAAGAAAAAGTCGAATCACACGATCTGGGTGGCCAGTTCACGTCTCCTCGGCGCGAGATAACCATGCCATGAAACCGCTCATGCAGAATATCGATTGTGTCTTGAACTGTGTGGCACATAGCGCCGTCCTGTTGAAACTATGTCTTCCGTGTCCATATTATCCAATGCAGGCCACAAGAAGCTTGTGACCGTCGACCTATAGCGATCGCAGTTGACGGCTGGCCAGCACCATTTTGGAAGAAGTACGGAACGATGACGCAACGACGACTCCAGCCCAAAATCCACACCAAACAGTAAATTTATTTGGATGCATTGTCACCTCGTGAATCTCGCGTGGATTATTGTCGTCGCAAATCCGGCAATTTTGCTTATTACATAGGTACCACAAGTAACATTTTTTCTCTCATAACATTCTCCAATAACATAATGAGACTAATTTAAGAGACCCAAAAGTAATCTTGAAGAATTCTTCTAGATTATTATAAAACTGCTAAAAGCGTTAAATGGCATAGTTATGAGAGCCTTTTAATACTCCTTAACAGAGTTGTATTCTTCTCATGGGACGACAGATGTAGAATAATGAAAAATGACCTTTTATATGACTCTAAGCGTTTCTTGCAATGGGAGTTGCTAAAAGAGAATAGAGAAATAGGGAAGAGAGAAGGGAATAAACCGTAACAAAATTATATCTTTTTCAATAAAGTTTTTTTTTTTTTTTTGAAAGAAGCAAACTCTTTTAAAGTTCTTGCGTGTATATGTCATATGGCTAAAAACTGATGGGCTGGATATTTATTTGGGATAGTATTTATATTGTAAGTCAATTATTCATTATTTTATAATGGCTTTTACATCGAAAAAAAACAAAGCGCCTTCAAAATAATGCATATTTAAATTATTTAATTTATACTTTTTATCAAAATTAGGGTAACCTTGGATACTTTTAGGAATCAATTAATTTTTGAAATTATAGTGGACGATAGGCATAAAAATTAACTTGTGGGTCAAATTAAATCTGAAAAGCAATCCATATGACACACTAATAGCCTTATGCTGCATTTACACAAATGACAAAATGTAATTGTTGGTAGATATTTTTATGTCACAAAACAGCATTACCCAAAGTAGGGGAGACCTGGGCTTGTAGACTCAAAATTTACTATTCTTTTTATATACAAAAAACTAAGATAGATATCAATAAAATTTGAACTCCCATAAATAAAGCATGCTTTTGTTTTTCTAAATAAAATACTCTCATTAAAATATATTATAGATAAGTATTGTTTTTTAAAGTTTTGCCAAATGACCACCCGCAAGTCAACTAGCCCCAGCAACGGGGCAAGATGACCAACGTTATTGGGTAAGTTGACAATGCTATAATATACAGTTTTTGGGGTATGAAACTGAAATTTTACAAAAACAAAAAAATTGCCGCTTAGAAATACATTGATTGCTAGGTATTTTGTAATACCTGTCAGATGCAAAATAGCCCATAAGCTCTGAATCAGGATGAATGTTTTCATTCACGGTTTTCGTAAGTAAATCCACTATTGTCATGAGCAGCAGATGGTACCTTTACTATTTCCTATTTCCCCGATTAGTATAAATGAGCTTTAACGCCATTAGAGATTGCTCCATACAGTGCCTCTGGATATTTTTCTTACAAAAGTTCTTTTTTAATGTTAATCACACGAGAAAATCATGAGTCAACTTACCCCAACAAAAATGAGTCAATTAACCCCGACTGATCTTGTGGCACTGAACGTCAATTTTTCGGTAACGGGAAATTAATATATAGAAATAAAAGAACAATGACGCTAAGTTAGATACACATTGTATGTATGCAACAAAAAAGTCTCCGCCAGCCACATAAAACGTACCGAAATAAGCAAAACAAATGAAACAAAAAAATTACTTATAAATGAAAAAAAATGTTTTTCCCAATAACTCTTGAACTACATATACTCCTGACGAAAGACAATGTGAGGCTATGCAGATAGCTGTTGTTAACGAAAGGAAAAAAACATGCATAAAATTTTTTAGGTTTGAAGTTATGGGTATTTAGTCTACATGCCTCTGAGGACAACTAGCCCCGGTTACCCCTAACATTTTTCATCTCGCAAAAGGTTTCAATAGATAAACTTCGAAAAGCTGATGATATACCCATATTTCGATGGTTAAATATTTTGTATCGGAATCGGAAAGACTCTTTTAGAATTATTGCTATTGTTTTGCCATTTATGTTTGTGATATTTATAATGCACGTTATAAATTGTTTAAAAAAAAGAGTTCTTAAAATAAATAATTTTTAGAATTACTTTCAACACATTCCCATTTTATATGTTGTGGAACCCTCAAAATACTCAGACAATATTTTCTGCGTACTTAAATATGGCTATTGTTGAGATGAGAAAATTCTTTAATACTTACAATAAGACCATTATAGGAGTTTTGTTTCCTCTACTTTTACTCACGTAGATACTTATTAAGTTTATTTTAAGTCTTCTTATTGGAATACTCATTATATTATGCGATTATTTAAAAAAGAGCCAGCGACATAACAAGTTACATACATAATGAACTATTAATCACGGACGTAGTGTAGTAATTAAAGACACGGCAACCCTATCTTGTATAGTATTTAGAATATAAGAATCATGTGATATTTACACTAATACTAATGTACCTTTATATGCTTATGTTCTCGATTAGAATAAGTAAGATGTAAAAAGAAAGACGAAATAAAACGATTCATTCTGTATTGTGAACTCGAGCCATTCGGTCATAATTTATTTATTCGTTTGCGAAACTGTGTCTAAAGTAGTAAAGGAAGGGGGCCTCAGCTACAAAAGTAAAACACTAGAAGTATGCCAGTTTATTACAGTTGTTTGCCATTAAAAGTGTGCAATATTCGTCGAGCTTTGCTACATTTCTTAAAAAAATATTCAAGTATAGATAGATACCAATCATACATTTTTTGAAAATTTGATTTACAAAATTATAAATATGTTTCTTTTTTGAATCCACAGCCCTTTGAAAACAAATACGAATGGCTCCCTATTTGCTATTCAGGCTTGTCAGATGTGGCGATTTATCGCCAAACTGGCGATTTGAAATTTATTTTTGTGACTCAAAAACTTGTTTGGCGATGTCCCATCGAAAAAGCGATATTTCCCGTTTTTGGCGATTTTAATTTTTTGAATTGAAATCCTAGTACTTTTTTCATTATTCTAATTTGCACTTAAGCTTTATATCTTTTTCATTCCTACATGCTGAATGAAGTAATCGAAATAGTAATTCTGAACGCAGCCACTAAATATCGATTTCTTTCTCCTCCCTAAAATAAATGGCGTACGTCAAACGTCAAACCAAATATCTGTGCAATACAGTATGTAGACCATAAACTAATAACTTAAAGACCCGAAACCTCTGCTTTCATTTGACATTTGCCAACAAGGTGAAACAAGCACACAAATAACTTTTCTGTTCCCCTTCCTATAGACACATAGACAACACAGCCCTTGTAATTTGTTTTTGTTTTGCTTTTCGATTTTCCATCTATTCATGGATAGAGTTTCAAAGCTACAAATACAACAATGTAAACAAATGGGTTTTGCGGGGTGAAATGTACGAAGGTTTCCAATCTTATTATGGCTTATTTGTGATGTAGACACTCAAATAGGCCTCAATCAATGGGGACGTTCACTCAATTATTCTCAGCAATCTGGAATAACTTTCTGTTGTTTTAATGCGTGCAAAACCACATCTGATGAACAAATTTCCATTCCAGATACCAACAAAAAAATTACATGTGAACATAAACTAATAATGTAAAGACCGGAAACCTCTGCTTTCATTTGACATTTGCCTACAAGCTGAAACACGCACACAAGTTACTTTTACGTTCCTCTTCCTATAGACACATTGATAGAAACGCACACAAGAATCTTTTCTGTTCCTCTTCCTATAGACACATAGAAAACACAGTCCAAGTAATTTGTTTTTGTTTTGCTTTTCGATTTCCCATCTATTCATGGATAGAGTGTCAAAGCTACAAATACAACAATGTAAGCAAATGGGTTTTGGGGGGTGAAACGTACGAAGGTTTCCAATCTTTATTATGGCTTATTTGTGCATGTGAATACACAAGCACCAACCTATCCGGAGAGCTAATAGTTCTGTTATTGAATGAGGCCATTCTAACTGTTCTGTGAAAACATATGCATCAAATTTATCTCAAAATATTCTTTAATTTTCAAGTTTCTTGTTTGTTTGTATGCAATAGTATTAGGTTGGTTGAAGTTCGTTATTCATATATGTAAATACGTTGTACGTACATGATCATGACATTTTTTTGCTTTGTTTTTTTAAATAAAATTTTTAACTCCAAAATTGCAAGTTGCTTTTATTTATTTTTATTTACGATTTTTGAGTTTGGTGTTGTAGGGTGGAAAATGTTTTAATTTGGTGATTTCGCTTTTAAACCTGACAACCCTGTTGCTGTGTGTTAATTTTTGATCGTGAAACACTTGCATTTTCAAATATTTGAAAAAACCTTTAGAACAATAAACACTTTGCGGAAAATTAAAAGAGACATATTCACATCCATTTAATAATCTCGACTACGTCGCTGTCTTGGCATGTGACGAGGAAGTTTGTGATTCAATGTGCCAATTGGAAAACTGCAACTCCTATTAGAATACTGTAATAAAATTTTATATACCTTAAATTCTATAAGGTTCGTTATATAAGTTTAAAATTGCTTAGACTCCGATAAGTCAGTTGTTATGCGATTGAAGATATATAGGCGTTTAAATTTCATAACAAGATTTTTATAAAACTCTAAGTTCTTGGAATCTTGTTAAAGGAGGAAAATTTGTTTTAAGTAAAGACTTAAATTATTTGAAAATTGTAGACAGCTAAATTCTTATACAAAAAACGTTATGATAATAATTTAAAATTCGTAACAAGAAATTTACACTAAGGGTAGTAATGGGACCTAAAAGATGCTTACAAGATTGTTTTTCAGATTTCGGGAGCTTAGCTCTGGAGAGTATTTAATTGAGACTAAAAATGGACCCTTATCGCTAAAGACGCGCAATGCGCGCATCTTTGTTACTAGAGAACACCAATTTTGATAATGAAGTCTTATCATTCGCACGTGTTGCTCGACGCTGTAACTTGCAATGATGCTTTGTCTTTCGTGACTGATTAAAAGACGATATTTTGACAGAAAGTAAAAGAAACAATATGGGTGCCACGAGCTGTCAAAATCCATCCTATTGGGAAACCCTTT
Source organism: Philhelius pedissequus (assembly GCA_910595825.1). Taxonomy (NCBI): domain Eukaryota; kingdom Metazoa; phylum Arthropoda; class Insecta; order Diptera; family Syrphidae; genus Philhelius; species Philhelius pedissequus. The sequence continues at coordinate 265,595,252 of OU343160.1, forward strand.
ACAAGACCTTGATCATCCCCGGCCTGCTGTATGGGGCAAATCACATGGACATTGAAAATACAGATGAAAGTCGGCTAGGGTGTTTTGACAGGAAGATTCTTCGTGTAATTTTTGGCCCAGTATGTTTCAATCTGATTGACTGACTTCAGGTTTAAAAACCAGGTCGTACTTAATAGACTTGCACAAATTATTATTGTAAACCTGATTTATTATGTTAATAAAGTCTACTCTTTTCTATTCTATTCTGTGGGGAACGTTATCAAGATTTTATCTAAATTTTTGATCTCGTTTTTTTCTGATTTTTTTTAGTAAAGTTTTATCTTATCCGCCATCCGACAGCTTAAAGTCAATTCAAGAACCCAACAGCTCCAAGGTACTCGTATATACATTTTCAATACGAATGAATATCTGAGAGCTACTTATGCATATATATATAATACAACTAAAAAAAAAAATGTTCCATAGAAAATAATAGATGTGATGGGAGAAAATCACACATCCAATTCAAAACCAAGTAAAACTTGAAACCTAAGAGAAATCTGAAATCATCAATAAAATTCTTAATTCCTGTATCCTGTCCCTTGAGGCAAACAATTCCCAGTCCCATGTTTCAGCTCAAATACCATGCACTGAAATTCACAACATAACAAAACACACACAGATAGGTACACACCTACACACTACATATATACATATGGATATTCTGAAGCACAAGTCATTTAGTATGCCCCAAAGATAAACAAACAATAAGAGGGATAAGAAAGATTGTTCCATTGAGATGAACTTAAGACGTTTTAGCTCTAATGCACCCTGATATCTTCCATCCATGGGCAAAGTCGTACAAGACAATGACGATGATGATGATGTTTCTTCTTGCTATACTGCATTGAAGGTCCTTTAGATATTTTTTGTTGTTATATCTGCTTAAGCTGCTGCTGCTGCTGCTGCTCCTGCCGTTTACCAAAAGGATTGTTATGACATACTATATCAGTTGGCTTGGTTAGAATAAAGTGATTTGTCAAGAGGTTCCTTATTATAACATACTCATATATAGATACATAGAGGACACAGAGAGATACAACGAAGACGAACCAACTTTGTATACCTATAACCAGTATTCGGATATAAGCTTCTGCACCGAGCTTCCTCGGATTAGATGCTTCTCCGGACTTCATATAGGAATGAACTAACCAACGAACGATTGCTTAGTGCTCTATCATCCTCTGTTGATACAGATATAACATTTTTCAGTTTTTTTTCTTCATTTTTTGTCCTTGCTGCGTTAAGTTCGATATCCGGAAGAGGGGTAGATGAATTGAATCGAAATACTTAGGCGAAAGGACGAGGAAGTAACAACTATAAACAACTATGCCAACAAAAATGATAACCGACGAGACCATCCATCGTGTTTGGTAGACAAGAAAGTAAATATGGAATAAATCTAAGCTTAAGACGATGACGACCGACCGACGCCCGACAGGCGACGAGACGTTGTGTGTAGATATCATGTTTTTACTTTCTTTTATTGTAATTGTGTGTGTTTCCTCAATTTCTTCGGTTATTACAAGATTACCCCTATCAAAGCGTTAGTCCTTGCTGTCAATGCATAATGATATGCTTGCAAATGTGCATGCCACTCTACTTGAGATCTTCTATTTTCTCTCTTAAGCTCCACATTGGGTCATCATGTGTCAATTTATAATGACATAAAGGATAACGAATGCAAGGAGCTTTCCTATAGAATAAAATTATTATTATTTGCTGTAGGTTGATGATAGAATTGGCAGAACTCTCGATGCGGCAGGACAATATACCGTACGAAGGACGGAACCATTAACGCCATAGCCAGTCGGGGCTGACATTGATTGCTTTCGGTTTGTTGCTTTCGGTTGAGCTTATTTAGGTAGGAACAAGGACATATGTTTACATAATATATTGTACTATTATGTATTAGTTTCGAAACTTTGCGGCAATTAGTGTCCAATTATTGAGTTTGTTTTGAAGCATGATTATTATGATATTTCTTGAAGGATATCAATACACATTGAAAGGATTTAATGCGAGTATATACCAAGTTAATGAAATAAGCTTCCTTAAAGGACAATTATAATTTAAGTTTTCGATTATGGGAAATTGTGACCGTAAGTGAAAATCTCTTTTGTATCAATTCCATTACAGGAATACCTCGACTTATGTCGCTAATTCGTTCCGGGAAAAGGTGTCCTAAGTCGAAATCGACTTACGTCAAAGCAGACAAATAAAAGAAAACCAGAGCAAACAACAATGGATATAAATTACGTAAATTTGCGATAAGCCAATGAAGGGATAATAATAACAGTGAAACAAAAGTAACACTCAATAAGAAATTTCACATTTATAATTTAATAAATCCTTAAGATAGTCATTTATTAGTACATGACATCTTCATCGCTTGACAATGCAAGAATGAAAAATGAAAAAACTATAATACTGAATGTAATCGATATGGCTGTTTTTTGGGAAATCTATCGGCAGTGAAGCAGGATTTCCCAAAAAAACGATCCGCAGCATACTGATTTTTTGAAGTGACAACTTTTCATGGGAGGGTAAAACCGATGCGTTACGTAACGCGTTACAGCATTCCTTTCTCTGAATTAAATTATGAAATAAAAATAGTTGGCGAACTTGTTGGATTTGAACTGGTTACATCAGGATTGATAGTTGTATGCTTAATGCACTAGGCTATTTGCAAGTTGAATGATGTGTACTAATAATTTGTTAACTATTAAGTTAATGAGAAATATAATAATAAATTTGAACTAAGGTACTTATAAGCCCTTGAATCTGGAGCAAGATTATACGTTTGTACATTAGTTGATTTTCAAAGATATAATTAAATGCCCAATGTTGATAAACAACACAATTTGTTTCATATCGGAGAACATGAAATTGAAATTCCAGAAGGGTCATATGAAATTGTTGATATTGCATTATACTATGTTGCTAAGGAATTATTAATGCTCAATTCTACAATACCTCTAAGAATGGAAGAAAATAATAATGCAATGGAGATTGAAATTTACAGCAGAGAGAAAATATATTTCAATAGGAATCGTTCGATTGAAACAATATTGGGTTTCACTAAACGCATTCTTAAAGCTGGTGTCATATACTTATCTGACTTACCTGTTGACATAAACAAAGTTAATGTTATTCTAATTGAAAGCAATATTACAACTACATAGTTCTTATTGAAGTGTCTGCCTGGTTTTATTTTAACTACTTAAATGAATGCAAATTTACAATACAAAAAATATAAAACCTGTTTTTGCCAGCCATCGTTCATAAGTCAGGTTGACCGAGCGTTCTATGGCGCTAGATTGCCGGGTGATGAACATTTGGCAAATGCCATAACCGCCGAGCAAAATGGGCCCAGATCCCTGTTAAATTCGAAGTTTGAGCTCCAGCTCATCGATTCAATTAAGAAAAAGAAATCAGCAGGGGCCGATGGTATATCCAACGTTGTACTATGACATTTGCCCCAGGAAGCAGTTGAAATTTATACCACACTGTTTAACAACGCGCTGAATAATGCATATTATCCAGTGCGGTGGAAGACAGCTGTGGTGCACCCTCTCCCAAAAAAAGGGAAAGGACAACTCCAATCCGGCGAATCTTCGGTCGATAAGTTTTCTTCCGAGTATCAGTAAAGTATTTGAAAAGGTTATTAATAGGGCTCTGCTCAAGTGGGCGGAGGACAACAATATCATACCGGATACTCATTTCGGTTTTAAGGCGGGGATTGACACAATTCATTCCGCGTCTAAGCTCGTTTCTGATGTCCAATGGAACAAATCGAAAAAGCAGTGTACGGGTGCCTGTCTGGTTGATTTGGAGAAGGCCTTCAACACCGTATGGTTAGAAGGACTCTATCTAAAGCTTACCAGACTTGGTATAAGCAAACTGCTATTGTATATGCTTTATGACATGTTAAATGGTAGAAAGTTTGTTGTCAAGAGTGGCAATGTGACGTCTTCCACAGTTTTTAATATTAAAAATGGTCTTCAGCAGGGAGCGGTTTCTCGGCGATTCTCTTCAGCATTTACACCAGCGATCCGACAGGTAGTCTAGCTCATGCAATTGCGTATGCCGACGATATAATTGCGTACAGAACAGGTCCAACAGTTGAGGTGACTTCGATGTCTAGCTCCTCAAGGGATACGTGAAAGAACTGGCGCAATCTGGTGACCGTAGGGCCACATGGACATCAACCGGCGAGTAAAAGTGTAGTAAAACACATTGGCATCTGGTTGGATCAGTACTTGTATTTCGACACACATATAGGTGCTGCTCTGGCCAGGGCTAGGGGAGCCTTTGCGCTGACAAAACGATTGTTTTATAACAGCCGTTTTGACAGCAGGGTGAAGGTGATTTTCTACATGTCCCTCATCAGGCCGACGATTGCCTATGGATGCCCGGTGTGGTTCAACGTTGCCCCATCTCAAATGGAAAAGATTCGGGTGTTTGAGAGGCAGTGTCTTCGACGTTGCCTTGGATTACACAGAACACCAGAGTCGGAGTACACACGATATTATTCCAACCAGGTTTTATACAACGGAGCCAACATAAACAGAATATATAATTTTTTGTTTAAGCTGATTCGGGGTCACATTGCAAGAGCGCAGTCTTCAACCAACAGCTTAATTTTTGGGCCTACTACCCCAATAATGAATATTTTGAGAGTGCGCGGTTAAGTAGCTACATCCCTCCCGAGGCTATCCTCTTTTTAGACAGTCCAGGGCTGATACAGAATAGAATGGCGGTTCCGCTCATCTACCACTTCCGCCGAAAAAATGTAGATAGTCGACTCCTGTATGGTCGAGACCTCATCGCTCAAGGTGGAGAGGAGCGCCTTCGGTTCAGTAGAACTGTGTCCGATCGGGACCGAAGGGATAGGGCGAAACAAGAGAACTAGTTCTGGTGGCTCTCTGAACAGCATCTTGATATTTAAGGTCGATTAAGATGGTATGTCTTGGCCGACTTACATAGATTTAGGGTAATTTGGTATAGGGAATAGTCGGGGTGGCACCAAAAAAAAATTTAAAATATGTATGAATGCGGAGGCATATGTGCAAGGAGCTGCGTGTCTGGACATGTATGTGCGTACGTGTATATATGTACATATGTGCATGTATGTGTGGGTTGCATGTTGTTGTGTGTCTGCATGCATATAAAGAAATAAACAAAAACAATTTAAAAAACGAAAAAAATGCTGCTGTGGCTGTTCTAGTTTTTAAGTAGTTTTAAGTGGTTTTGGGTATTTTTAGGTATCTTAAGTAGTTTAAGTTATTTTTAGGTAGTATTAGTTAGTTGTATCAAGTGTTATTGTTTTTAGCTTATCTTTACGTAGTTTTAAGTAAAACTTTAAAATTATTCGATACTGAGCTTTTGTAAAAAAATTTTTGGTTAAATAAAAATAAAATAATTAAATTTATTTAAAATAGTTTTTAGGTCGAAAGACATTAGTATTAAGAGATATTATTTAATTTAGAGCCCCTGTATAAGGCCAGTAAATTAGTTGTAAGTTATTGATAATTAGACTAAGTTAATATTAAATAAAAATGAAATACAAAAAAAAGGAAAGCTCTGGTTTCCGAGAGGGAGCGTGGGTTCGAAACACACGTTTGCAAGTAAATTTTTTTTTTCTTGAAGTAATAACTTCTTGTGGGGGGGGGGGGTGGTAAATCGCTTCGTTACGAAAAGAAAAGAATTTTATCTCTTTAACGAGTGGACCTAGAACTCAGAAATTTTCAGGAATGACACAGTTTATTGACTTGAATGTTTGGTAACCATGTTGGATTCCTAGAATGTAACTAATCGAAAGAAAAGAAATCAATCATTTACATATGACTGGTTCCATAAATGTATTTGGTTTTTCTTTAATTAATAAGCAGACAATAACAAACAAATTTCAAAACAGAAGAAAAACATTCAAAATTGCCTGCCTTCCTATCATCGATGTTCAGAGTAGAAGAACGGTTATGTTTGAAAATTAATTAAAAAGAAAAGATGTGGTTGTTCTGAGCGTATACCCTCTGTTCTAATAGTTCAATCTTTAAGGTTAGGGTCTTAAGATTGAGGTAAAACTTGAGGATGTATGCCGGTATAAAAATAATAAGAATGTGCCTTATTATATGTATAGCTTAATTGGGTTTTTTGACATTCTAAGGCCCGTTTGCTGATACACACCTTAAGCATTTAAGTTATACTTAAGCACTTATGTGGCAGTTTACGCAAAGGAAAAAGCAGCACATAAGCGTTTTAATTTGAACATAAATATTTATGATTCGTATCAGCAAACGGGCCTAAATGCAAGAGTCGATGAAAAATTTCAATATTTTTAAAAACAGTATTCCACAAAGTTATTGCCCCAGACATCGTCTACAATGGTGCTAGAATAAGTATATCTATAAATAGACGTATACGTAAAGCGTGACGGCGACAGTCTGTCTGGCTTCCCTTTCTCTCAAGCATACTGAGAACTTTTGAAATTAATCAAATTAACGGATAACTTTTAAAGCTTTTTTTAAGTTAAAGAATTTCAATATTAAATAGTTCAACTTAGATTAAATAAGGTTATCACTTCTGTCGGGCGTCCCGAGACGCACATATTTTTTTTATTTTTAAGTTGGTATTACCGACCATTTGTCTAGTAACTAAATGAAAACATTCTACAATTGATTTGTTTATATTTCTTCATTTCAACGGCATATAAGAACACTAAAACTTGAATGAAAAGATGCAAATAAAATGGAATATATATGAAGCAGTAAGGAATAACAAAAAGTTGAATTTACCAGATTTTTGTGTTCCAAAATATTCATTTTTAAATTATTTTATGTGTTTGACGTTTTTTTTCAATAAATCAGATCTTGTGCGAATGAAAGGGTAAGTTCGCATTTGTGTTTTCTTGCAAAAATAATCACATTCATTATTTAACTATTAAGTATTTTTACATCCGACTCCAAAATCGAGTTGGAGTAGAGAGGTTAATTAAAAATGATTTATATAAAATATGGACAGAAAGCCACTTATAGGATCTCGTAATTGTGGTAAATAGTCGCGTTTTGGTAAAAATTAAAAACGTCGCAACAAATAAAATCTGAAAAAAACAATTATGTCCTCTTCTATACTTATTCACTGGTTGGTCAACTCGACTCTAAATTCAACGTAAAATCGTGAAAATCTAGTTTGATAGGAATTTTAAGGTCTACATGATTATCTACAACATCCATCAATAATATTTTACATTTTCTCTCTAGGCAATAAGCTATATTTTGAAATACTTAAAATTTATTTCATGCCTAATTTCGCCGAAAAGCTCTAAAATATCACCCTTTTCCGTAGATGAAATTTAATTTGAAAATTTAAAATTTTTGGTATAAAAGAATTGAGATTTTTTAGAAGATATATTAATAATCTTTCAATGGAATTTGGCAGAGTTTATGTCTTGCACGTCTTATAAGTGCTCTATCGATAACACATACTCGCGTACTGCTACTGAGTTCGTATTTATTACTAAATAATAGATATAGACTGACTTGCTCCATAAATGTGTATTGCTATTCCAATTTAAGAGCTTTGGTAGGGGGCGCTGCTCAAGTTTTAGTTATTTCATTTTTAGGTAATTTGACAGCAGTTGTCACAAAGCCACTCAAACATCATTTGATCTGGCAATTTGGCACAAATTAGCTAACCGTAACTTAAATTAAATCCGAAAAATGTATTTATAGTAATATACCTACACATATTTGTACACTAAAATCTTTTTTTAACATTAAGTTCATAAGTACCTACATTGTTATTAAATGATTTATAAAGCAACAAAAATAAATAAAAGGTATTTTTGGCATAGTTAGTTACGTTAGTAATTTTTTCCTGTACGTGCACATTTTTTTTGATAAAATAAAATAAGTATGTTTTATAATATATATAGTTATAAAATTATTGATTTTTTACTGCTTTCAGCTAACTTTTTCGAATCGTTCACAAATATATTCGAATAGTTTGGTTTCCGAGATAACTTATATAATAAATGAATGAACGTGCCCAAGAACAAGACTTCCCCTTCAAGCAAGCGACTTCGTTTTGGATCCGAGACCACTTCATAAATGAACCCAAAAACGGATCGGAATCGATTCCAAATCGAATCAAATAAGTATGGAAATTAGAATCACCGCAGAGAAATTATGTGAATGTATTGTGAGAGAGAGAGAGTTTTCTACTTCAATATACTCAGCGAAAACGGAACTTAAATGGAGTCCAAAAAGAATGAACTAATCTAATAAGAAATATGCTCTTTTAAAAATATTTAACACTTCTTTGTTGCAATAATCCCATTTTGTTGCAATAATCCCTTTTTTTTTTATTTTAAAGTATTATTTTATAATTTTTTACATTTGTTATGTATTTTAAGGTTTCCTTGAAGATACAAATTTCGTTGTTGCTTGCTTATTCTGCAAAATTGAAAAAAAAAACAATTACTGTTTCTTTCCACTTGTCTCCATTTCTAGTCCATAAAAAATACTCCCCACTCGAATATCGACTACTCTCTCTATTTTCCGGCCCATACAAAAATAATATCGATTCTCGTTCTTCCTTTTATATGCGTACACAGAAAATTTGTTAATATGTGTGAGAAGTTCAGTTTTTTTGGATTCCAAAGTGATTCCTAAGTGAACCGAGAAATTCGGGTCCGTGTTTTTGCTTGAAGGGTCGAGAATCATCAAAGTCATCAGAACTACCAACTAAAAAACAAAATATCATTCGATACTCGAAGAATGTCACAAATCTATCCAAAGCAGACCTCTGCTTTTAGTTTTATCGAAAGCAGATTCTTGTTTTTGTAATGTGTGTAAATCCTGCTTCACTGCGCATAGCGTTTCACAAAAAAACAGGGTTAATGTATAATTTTTGTCGTAATAAAATTCCCCTGAGGAAGGCAGCAACACCTGCCGAAACGTCGGGAAAGCTAATGTAAAGAATTAGTTTGATTACTAAAACTACAGTGACCAAAAAAGCCAACGCACGTATTTTTGTATCGCTTCCACTTATAATTTAATATTTTTTTTATTTTTTACTAATTTATGAAGTAAACTTGATTAATCTATTTAAAAAAAGTTCTACATTTTGCGAATTAAGGAGCTTTGATTGAATTTAGTTTTAAATAAATAAGTATGATATATTTTTATATCTATATATGTAAAATGGGTACACTTTTAATTAAATAAATGTAGCAATTTGATCCAGTGCTTCGTGTTTCATAATTAAACTATCACTTTGTAAATCAATTTCTCTCGAATAGATTTTTTGGACGATCTTGAGCTGTGAAAGCAAGTGCAAGTATCGGCTTTCCCAGTGTTTTTAAATAGTTTCGTGTGTGAACAAATTCAAATTTATTCAAACATTTATTAAGTAGTGCAGTAGCACAGTAGAGGAAGTGGCGGACCGAGAATCCAATTGTATTTTAAATGTAAAGCATTATAGTTATCAATTTCGTTTATTTTACGCTTGATTTAGAATCTTTCATGCTTTATTAGTCTATTACGGCCAAAATATTTATAACTTTTCATACAAAATTAATCAGAAAAGCAATATTAATGAGACCCTTTTTTGGTTTTCTCTTATGGGAAATACATTGAACGTCTAATCGAAAAAAATCTATCTCCAATTGAAAGTTCACGCGCTGAATGCCAGGTGCCGTGACTCCATGCGTCAATAAGCGGTTTTTTCCATTCCTATTTCATATATAGGTATTTCTGGTTTATTTTCCTGGAATATTTCAAAAATGTCACCATTTAAAGCTAGACAAAATTTAAGCGTATTTTCTGCAGCTATTATAACTGGTGTTACCATATTTTAAATGTTTTTTTTTTGTAAAATGTATCTCTTGAAATTGCTACGTTAAAAGTTAAAATAAAACACTGACAAAATCCATGCGTAAGCATTTCGAAAATCCAACATCTCGTTTAATCCGTACATTAACATTGCTTCTTTCTACGGCACATGGTTCTTCCTTTAGATATAGGTAGCTCCATATAATGTAAGTTTGTACGTAATATGAACGAACCATTATTGCATATTAATCCTCCAAAAAATAAACCTCTCAAAATAAGCTCTTTGGTGGTGCTGCCAAGAACCAGTATAAGAATTAACCACACGACCGAAAAAATTCCCTTCTTCCCTATTCGCATCAGAGAATATTTAATTAAATCTTTTATTCGCGTTAGCTATTTTTGCCTGAAAAGGATTTATTTCATTTAACGCCGTGACAATACTGAATGCACATACACACACACTTCCCGACCAGACACACACTGCTGATGCACGTTCAAAATGTTTCAGTTTCTTTGAATATATTGTTACTTTTTGCCTGAATCAGCACATCGTAATTTTTGGGTTGCACTTAATGGCAATTAAATTTCAACCGAACCCTCCTTCTGAAAAGCACACATATATCATTCTCAAAGGATCTCCCCGTTATGTGCTCGACGACGACGCGACGTTTGTGGCAAGTGTCTGCATAATTACATACTAAGAGCATCGTAAGTGGTAGTGGTACTCATGGCAGAATTAACCCTCGAATGAATGCACCCTCCACCATCAGATTTACGGCACACAATGACGTCTCTGTCCGATGACAACATTGACAACAAGGACAATGCGAAAGCGAAACGATTCTGACTCAACCGTACTTTCAATCGACTGTAAATCCTGGTTCCCGAAAAGTGTCCCTTCGCTATCTTTGACGAAAATCACAGTGAATGTGGAATTTTATTCGCTGCTGAAATAAAATATGTATGTATCAGCTATTGGCAGAAGTTCGGTCCCTTCCAGCGTGACTGGTTCGCATATGGGGGAGAAATTCGTTCTACCGGATATAGTCTTCCCCTTGCAGTGACATTCGGTGTCTGTGTTTAAGTTTGAGATTTTGTGTGATTATTTACGCATTTCAAAGAATCCCAGACCAAACAATATATGTACATAAATTGTAACAATTATTTTGAAGCTTTGGTCGGCCGGCGTTCGTTCTTCGTTATTTTGATATTTAATTTGAACATCAGGAAAAATATAACGGGTCTATGAAGTTGTATGGATTGGCACAAATCCGGTGTAGGATTTATATCTATAATAAATTAATTTGTTTTTTTTTTCTCTAAAAAATAAAACCTAACTTAAAATATTTATTTACTATTTAACAGGTTTTTTTCAAGCCATAAGGTGGTAAATTTTTGACAGATATTGCAGATGGAGCTCCAGTTCCTATTGCAATACTCCATAATATTCGAGCAGTTATACTTTGTCGAAGAAAAATTGTCAGTACTGGGTAGATAGGAAGTTTTCCTCTTACCACAGTTGCATTGGAATGCTTAAATCTGACACGCTTTAAAACCCTCAAATAGTTTACATATCTGTTTTCGTTTGGTAACAAAAATCAATTTATTTTTAATTTAGATCTGTCAAAAAACTGATTTTTGATAGTTTTTGCCTTCGATTGGCCAAACAAATTGATTAATTTTTTGATTTTAAATCAATTTTTCAGATTTGGATTTTTCGGCAGGTCCACCTCTTTTTTACTAACACCAATGCATCATAATTGACAGCTATCAGTTTGACAAATTCTGGTTTGATTATAATTTGTTTCGGTTACAAGAAATAATTAAAATAATGGGTTATCCATTTTGCGGTTTCAAAAGTAAACGTAAATAAAACTTATATAAAATATTTTTTTCATGATATCGGTATCTCAGCCATAACTTAATGAATGTTGGTTTTCAAGTGCGCAAGAGTTAAAAGGTTTATCTGCATAAACACGGTCTTTCCCGTATCCCCACAAAAAAAAGTCCAGCGGTGTCAAATCGCATTATCTTCATGGCCAGTTGATATCGCCACGACGAGAAATTACGCGGCCAGGAAATATCTCTTACAATAAAACCATATTCGCTCGAGTTGTGTGGCACGTGGCACCGTCTTGTTGTAACCACATATTCTCCAAGTCGTATTCTTCAATAGCAAGCAAAAAAAATCGATTATCATATGACCATAACGCTCCGAATTGACGGTGACAGTCGTTCCATCGTCGTTTTCGAAGAAGTAAGGTGCAAGCACACCTCCGGACCAAAGAGCGCCCCAAACAGTGAATTTTTGTGGATGTAATTGCCTCTCTTCAATTACTTGAGGATTCTCAGAACCCCAAATACGACAATTTTGCTTATTAACATACCCACCGAGTGAGAAATGTGCTTTGTCGCTGAAGAACATTTTGTTCGAAAAATCGTCGTCCACCGCCTGTTGTTCAAGCACCCATTCGACGTATCTACGACGTTGTGAATGGTCAGCTGGCTTCAGTTGTTGTGTGAGCTGGACATTATATGGATGTAGGCGTAGATTCAAATGCAAAATACGCCATAATGTGCCGTAAGACAGTCGTAATTCCTGAGAACGACGAGGAATCGACACATTCGGATCTTCGGCAACACTTTCACTTACAGCAGCGATATTTTCAGTGATACGAGCGAAACGATGATGCACAGGCCTTACAATTTCCGGTAACCAACCCAGTCTCCTCAAATTTCTTCACAAATTTGCCAATTGCTTGCGTAGTTGGACGATTATGTAAATCATAATCTCCTCTTAAAGCTTGATATGTGGCTTCGGCAGATCAGCATTTTTGTAGTAGGTTTAACAACTTAGTTTGACTGATGTCGAATTCCAGCCCTATACTTTTGAAACCGCAAAATGGATAACCCTTTAATTTTGAGTTCAAATGGAAGCTGTTTTAAGTGAATTAATTTATTCGTCCATCCCAGTTTCAGACCTACAAACTTGAAATTAACAACAACGTTCGAGTCAATATTTTGCAATGATTGATACCGCTAGCTATATCGCACACATGTACAATACTATATCAAATAAAAATCAATCTGAAAAAATATGCGATTCGTTACGAAAAAAATCAATTTATAAATCAAAATATAAATTTACCAAACGAAAACCCCAAAAGTTACAGATGAGAAATATCAAGATGGAAATCCTCAGCTGTCAAACGTGCCTACAAGCTGCTACACACAACTATCCCTATAGACCGTACACATACACATACAGGCTGTCATCCATCCGCCTGCCATTTTTCTTATAATCTCATCTATACCGAATGTTGAAAATCTGTGAGTATCTATGTTCAAAAACTATGAAAACGTGATGCACCTCTTTTTGTGCTAACCTTGAGAATTGCATTCAAGATCAAGATAAATAAAATAAGTAACAGTATATATCAATTAATTTGACATTTGTCTAACCTTTTTATTTTCACATGACCTATTAATTTTTAACAACTTACACGTAAATAAAAAACAATACCAAATCCGGCTTTCTGATAGCTCACGAGATTTCGAAGCCTTGCTGACAAAGTATAAAACGAGTACAAAAGAGAACACGAAAATCGAAAATTCAGCGGTGAGTTAAGTCTAAACTTCGATTGTACAACACTTCATAGGAGTGTAAAACCAAGACTGAATCACGATTGTACCATTGGTAATCCAGTTAATCGAACATGATTAATGTCGGTGTCAATAAAATTAGAAAATTTCAAAAAAATTTCACAGAGCAAAAGCTATGTAAATTCAAGTTTTCGATTTCAAAGAACACCACCAACAATTAATGCATTGGAAAATGACTCACGTGGCGCTTCTTCATTAAATAATAATAATAACACCAACGTTACCAACAACAATTCATCACTCTTCACAATGGAGGAACTGAATTCCCTGTGCATGGAAATGATCTCAAATTTATCAGTTTGTAAAACAAAAATAGAGCAATTTAATGTGATCGCGCATTTAGCTACTAAGTTTTTATACTCTAATTATAAGTAAAATGGCAGATACACAAATAAAAATAATAACTTGGAATGCTAAGGGCATACGTAATAAATTTCTTGAATTTTTAAACTTTTTGAATAGCTACAAAGTGGATGTTGCGTTAGTAACGGAAACTTGGCTCGATTGTAATATAAGACTCCCATCATCTGATTTCAAATGCTATCGTTTGGATAGAATACATCAAAGAGGTGGGGGGGGGGGGGGGTTGCGATTCTTATTAGAAAATCAATTCAACATTCGCTTTTACCTGTAGTACCCACACGCATGGTGGAGAATATAGGGATAGAGATTAAATTAAGAAACCAGAAAACAGTTAAAGTTTTTTCAGTTTATTTCCCTGGTGGATCCGCGTCAGATATAAAAAGGAAATGGCTTAAACAAGATTTTAGAAACTTATTCACAATGAGTGGGGAATATCTATTAGGCGGCGATTTTAACTGCCGGCATAGAGATTGGGGGTGTGCAAGAGCTAATACATGGGGCAATATATTGTCTGACTTTCCATTGACTGTACCAATTAATAACTTTTATCCTCCTAGTCCAACTTATTTTCCTACAGGTTCCCGTGGTCGTCCTTCTATTCTTGATCTTTTTGTGTCCAATGTCCCTCATCTAATAACAGAACCCGGCGCTCAGTTCAGATCATAATCCTGTTTCTTGTAACCTTTCTTGGTTGGGGGAAAAAAAAGTGCAATATTTTCTAGACTTAAAAAATGCTAATTGGAAATCGTTCAAATTAAAGATAAAAATGAACCTGCAAAATAGTTGCACCGATCTTGAAAGAGTATCTTGTAAAAATGATGTTGATTCCATCGTTCAAAGCTTTACACAAGCTGTTCTTTCCTCAGTTGATGAAAGCATTCCCAAACGTGAAAAAAAGAGATTTATTTAAAAAACTTCCAGATCATATATTAAAACTTATAAAAATAAGAAATGTACATCGCAAAAATTGGCAAAAATATCGTCAACCTTTTTCTCGAACAATGGTTTCTCATTTTAACAAACTCATTACTGATCAAATACTGGTTAATCGTAACGAAGAGTGGAACAGAAAATTGAGCGTTCTTGATAAAAATGCTAAACCGTTCTGGAATATCGTAAGAGTTGTAACAAATAAAAACAGAAAGGTACCATTTCTAAAGGATTCTTCAAAAACATATTTTACAGATATTGAAAAAGCAACATACTTGGCACAAACTTTTCAAAAAATCACCTAGTTTCTCAACATTTGGGTGAGTTTGAAACAAACGAACTTGTAAGGGACGCAATCGAAAGATTTGACATTTCAAATGAATTGACTCCTTTAAATGCTTTTGTAGTAGAAGAAAACATTAAATATGTAGTCAACAGCTTGCAAACCCGAAAAATAGGAGGACTAGACAAAGTTCGAAATGCATATTTAAAACAACTACCTCAGGTTGGAATTAAATATTTAACATTTATTATCAATGCATGTTTAAAATGCCAATACTTCCCTCAATGTTGGAAAAAAGCCATAGTTGTCCCTGTTCTTAAGGCTGGAAAACCCCCAAATATTTCTGAAAGTTACAGGCCAATTAGTTTATTAAGCAACGTTAGTATAGTTCTTGAAAAAATCCTGAAGCAATATATTTTTAAAATAGTTTCAGATAAAGGTCTTTTTCCTGATGTACAGTTTGGTTTTCGAAGCTCTCATAGCACTTCACACCAGGTAAAAAGAATTTGTAATCATGTCTTAAATCGTCGTTTAAGGGGTCAGTCAACGGGCATGATATTGATAGATATTGACAAAGCTTTTGATGGTGTATGTCACAATGGAATAATATATAAAATGTTACAGTTTGACTTTCCTTTGTATTTATGTAAAATTGTTCAGAGTTTCTTATCCGGTAGATGTTTTCAGGTGCATGTTAATTGTGGTGTTTCTAAAGTGTTATTTTTTTATTCTGGTGTGCCTCAAGGCTCAGTCCTTGGACCAGCCTTATACAATATCTACACTTCAGATTTTCCAAATCTTCCGCAATGTGAAGCAGCAATTTTTGCTGATGACACTGCAGTATTTGCGTCGCATGAATTTGCTCTCAACATTGAGACCAATCTTAAAAATGCGATTGAAATACTTGAAAAATATTATAAGAAATGGAAAATTAAGCTGAATGTTGGGAAGTTGCAAGCCATCTTTTTCACACGAAAAAGAAAAGCTTGCTTTCTTCCCAGCAATCAGCTTCAAATAAATGGTAACGCAATAGAATGGGAGCAATCCGTAAAGTATCTCGGCGTTCATCTTGATACGAAACTTACATTTGGCCAACATATTCAAAGCACGTTAAAGAAAATAAGTATTGCAATTAAGATGCTTTACCCAGTTATCAATAGAAAATCTTCTCTCACAAATGACAATAAGATTATAATTTATAAAATAATTTTCCAAGCAATACTATTATATGGGTGCCCAATATGGGGCAATGCAGCAACATGCCATATAAAGAAGTTGCAGGTATCACAAAACAAAGTTTTAAAAATGATGTTAAATCTGCCCTGGCATAATTCAACCCTTGATCTCCACAGAAGGGCGAATGTTGAATTGGTTCTTGAAAGGATTCGAAAACTAACAATTAATTTTAATGATAGCTGTGATAGTTCTGAGAATTCTCTCATAAACCAGCTTAATTCTTAATCTGTGATATTTCTGTGTAAATTTTTATTGTGTTTGCTTTCATCAATGAAATATATATTATTTATTTATTTACTAATTTATATATTTATTCATTTATTATTATTTATTTATTTGTTTATTTATTTCTTTATTTATTTATTTATTTATCTATTTATTTATCTATTTATTTATTTATTTATTTTATTATTTATTTATTTAGTTATTAATTTATTTATTAAACTATTTATTTATTCACTTATTCATTATTTGTATAAAACTTTTTGTTTTCGTTAATTGTTTTTTCGTTAATTTATAGTTTGAATTATAATACTATATTTACTTTTTTTTTTTTGTTTAAATGAAGGTTTTTTTTTCGTATTTTCCTTCGATAATATATTTTTTCATTATTTATATTTACTAATTCTATTATATACAAGAAAATGTTTCAGTGCAAAGATATTGTATCAAATCTCTGAATTGTAAAATGTGCGGTCACAGACTTTTTCTTGAAAACATTATTACGAAATAAAGATAAGATAAGATTTTCTTTGAGAATATTCAAGACTTTTGCTTCCTGTGTACTTATGATTTATGATTTAAATAACTTCAATGCCTTGGTAAATAGATACAATTGATAAGGTTATCCTTCTTAGTTTTAATTTAGTTTTATGTATTTAGTTTTAAGTTCTATTCATAAGTTAAAGTGTCTTAAAGACAAAGTTGGGTGTGTACGCCGGGAGCAAGTGTACATACTAAAATACTAATTAATTAATTAATCTCATAATGAATTAAAAGATTTAAATATTATAGACATTTATTTAAACATATTATGTAGTTGATTAAGTCAGACATATCTTTTAGTCGACCAAATTGTTAATTCTTGCCTTATAAAAAGAAAAATGTACTGATCTCTAAATGACTTAATAAATTAAAAAAAAACAAAACAAACTTGATTGTGCTACCATCAAGTTTTTAAAATTACTTTAGGCAGATATCATAGCTATTTCACGAACTGCCAGGTCGATCATCAGTTTCATTTGCTTTTTTAGTTGTGGTGGTTAATTGAAAAACTTCTTATTTTTGCTCTATCGAGTATTAAATCAAGACCAGCTGCCTTAGTAGCCTAGTAGCCAACGAATCACGCCACCGAGCCCACATTAAAAAGTAGACCAGCACCACTAGGAAAGCAAAGGAATCTGATTATCGACCTGGCAAGTCGTGAAAACCTATAATTCCAGCCAAAAATAATAAGAAATAAAAAACTTGGTGGTAGCACACTCAAGTTTCTGTTGGTCATTCAAAAACATTGAATAATTTAATTTATTGTATACTGTTACTAATTTTATTTATCTTCCATGAAATTCTAAATTACATTACGTTTTCATACTTTTTGAACATACCCACTGATTTAAATTTAAAAAAATGGCTAGCGGATTAATAGATGCTATAATCCTTCCACTAGCCATTTTTTGGTTTTGGTGGGTGTAGTACTAAGTGGATAGTTATTATTTAGATATTATTCAGGACTCACTTACATGTGGATTGGGAATTGGCAACACAAAAGTAAAAGTCATCATGTACGTAGACGACATACAGTTATTCCCGCTGAATCAGCTAGTTCACTGCATTTGATGATTAACAAACTGTACGGGTATTATACAATATGGGGCTTAGAAGTCAACGTTAATAAGTCAAAAGTTTTGGTTTTTCAGAAAGGTCCAGACAGAATATCAGCAAGTGAAAAATGGAAATATGGTGAGCATAACCTGGAGGTAGTAAAAAAATATAACTACCTATGAATGGAGCTAACTTACAACCTTAACATGGAAAAGCACCTGAAAACCAAAGTAGATAAGGCCAAAATAGCAATATGCGTGAATTCGAAAAGAATTTTTTCCAACAAACTTATTGCTGTTACCTCGAAATATAGTGTGTTTAATGCAACAGCGCAATCGATTCTTCTATATGATCTACAAGTTTGGGGTGGTCAGCGATTCGAGGTGGTGGAAAAAATTTTTATTTGCCAATCAACATCCCGAAATACATGTATTATTTTGAGTCGGTATTACCATCACTGTTTATCTCATCGCTAAAGCTACACGCTGATTATTTATCAAGGGTGGCTAAAATGGACGAAATTCGGCTACCAAAGCAGATATTGCGGTATGCAGTGCAAAAAAATATACTTTTTGCCAAAAATTGTAGTAAACTGGCTGCAGATTGTGGTATAGTGCTGAATTCATCGGAAGTTAGAATGGACCAATGGAAAGAGACGTTTTATGAAGTTATCCGGACAACCGATGAGAATGAGAGATATTCTTTGATCGAAAAAGCTCGTGAGTCAACAGAGAGGTTTTGTTACTCGAAAGTTAACTCCAATTTAAATGAAGCTAATTACTTCACCAGCAGTTTCTCATGCGGTATGGTCGAAAATATTTTTAAAATAAGAGGAGAATTAATAAGCCATAATTATTCACCACATAGACCTGAAGGATCTGGCAACTGTGATATGTGCAACCTGCAGGAGAGAGAAAGTATATATCATTTCATCGTAGTATGCCCCGTGTTGAAGGAGCTGAGAAAATTTCACTTTGGGAAAAATACTCTTCAATTTGATTAAGTTAAAAAATATCTAAACAGGTTGGACTGGCAACTTCTGTTCAGCTACTATCAAAAAGGCCAGTGCTTATAGAAAAAGCATAATCACAGAAAGCTTTTGAAATTGAAATTATTTAAAAAATAACTTACTGTGATGATTTGACTAAGCTAAGAGTCTGTTTAAAAAAAAAATAATTTGTTTTTGCTAAACTAAAAGCACTTAAATAAAAAATAAAATATTTAAATAAAAACAAAAATTATACATATTTTTGTTAAATTTATCTTAAAAATTAAATTATTGTAAAATTTTTAGGACATTTGTCCTACTCAGGCAAACGACAAATTTAGTCATGCCTTAATAATTCAATTAAAATTCTAAACACTTTTTTTTAATTAATAAAGTCATTGGCGCTTAAACTGCAACAGTCTATACCGGCAATTTTTCTTGGGTCAAATATAGTTAAAATTCATAATTTATTATGATCATTAGGTGCAATTTTTTCCAAACCCCGGTGTAATTGGTTAAAAAAAAACGACCCCGGGGCTTAGTGAGAAAGCTTGGCAGCAGTGTTCGATTTGAAAGAATAAAATAATAAAAAGTATTTGGTAGCACAGTTTTTATCCTCTCCAAAAGCTAAGCCCCGAGAATTCTCAGGGCTTAAGCTAAGCACCCACGGATAGTTTTTTCGTCCAATTTCACCAGGGCTTAGAAAAAAAAACGCGTATTATAGAAATACAAATATACCTAGACACTAAACTTGAGCGTATTTTTCTAGTCTTGCAGAAAAAGTGAAGCCACGCCGCCACTTTTGAATATGGGAGAGTAAATAAGTGAGTTCAATGTAGATCTCTCTCTATTTTTGCGTTGACGCAAGTTTTGTTGCAGGGTAAATTATATATGTTACCGTTAATGTCTGAAATTTAGTTAGTGCTGAAAGTACGCAATTTAAAAGAATAATTTATACATTACCAGCGGATTTAACGCCTCCAAATGAACTGCAGCGCTATAATAAAACACAGATAGTTCAAATTTCAATGTGGTTTATTTGAATGGATTAAAAATACGGAGAGAGTGATATGATAAACAATATTTATCGATTTGTTTTTGCGGCGCAAATTTTACTAAGTATTTGAAATGCATAATTTATATTTAAAAATTTTCTGATATAATCATCTGTCTTTAAGCTGAGGCAGATTTGATGAAGCTGTACAGTTTATTCCAGCCATTAGAACCATTCAGAATACATAAAACGTCTTCTCTTTCAATATACTCGTAGTTTGTGCCGAATACAAATCTCCTATGTTCTCTAAGAAATGGACACGAACCCAAAAAATGAAAAATGTCTTTCCTTTGTGTTACATAACTCACATTGAAGAGGCAGATCTGATCTGTGTGGTATAAAATTTAGGTAAAGCATTTCTCCTATCGCACGGAAAATTGTAGATATCAATTCTGTTAGAGATTTTGTCATGGAAATAGTTTGCTGCACCAAGATTGAAATAAAGCTTACTAAAGTACTCCCTGTATTGAGATGCTCTAGCCTGATTTATACATTCCTCACGATGAATTGTGTCCACTTTTGATAAAACGGTGTAGAGAGTTTTTTTAAGATCGAGAATGTTTCCTGCACTAAAGTTTATTGTTTCTCCGACAGTTTCAAAAAGGATTGACCAGGTTTTAAGAAAATTAAGTTTATTTACGACTAGATGACTTAAAATCTTCTTGACTAGCCTCGAGGAATCCATTTGAAATATTCTTAAAATGTAGTCAAAGTGAATCTTCAACGATCTATGAACTATGGAGATATTCCTGTTTCAATGTGAAGCATATAGTTTGAGGTCGTAGAAGGTAGTTTAAAGATTCGGCTCAGAAAAAACGAAGTAACTTTTCCATATCATTATACTCTTTGTGGCCCCAAATTTGCGCTGAATCTAACATTACTGAATTGGAAACAGCTTGGACAAGTTTGTACTTATGTAAGTGATTAATTGATTTGTTTTCAATGCATCCTTTCCAAGAAAAACATACTGCAGATTTTGCTTCTCTAAGCTTTGCTTGGACATGATTTTTAAAACAAAGATTGCTGGATATCAAAACTCCCAAATATTTGAATTATTTTACCACTTCAATTTCGACAGCTTTGTACTTCCATTGTTCATTCGCTGCATACCTTCCATGTCCTTTCCTAAATATCATTATTTTAGATTTGTTTAAGCTTACTGTTAGATTCCAGTTGTCACAATACCTTTCGAGAATATTAATCATCCTTAGCAATTGTTGAGGTGATTCTGCTAATAGAACGATGTCATCCGCATACATCAAAGCTGGAATTTCTTCGCCTGCTACAGTAACCCCTACACCTACACAATCAACCAAATTGCTGATAAAAATTGTAAATAGAAGGGTACTTAGGGAACACCCTTGTCTTAATCCCATTGATGAACTAAATTCCTCTGAGAGACTCTCTCCATCCCAAACCATTATCGAGTCGTTTTTATAGAGTGCTCTTAATATTTCGATAATTTTTGAAGAAACGCTGATGCTTGCTACTTTGAAAAAAAGGGACTCTCTATCAATGCTGTCAAAAGCTGCTTTGAAATCTATGTAGAAAGCGTACATTTTCTTTCCTTGCTGCAAGTATAGTTCTGCTATGTTTACCAAGAGGAATATTTGATCGATCGTGGAGTAACCAGTTCAAAATCCAGCTTGAAACTCACTCAACACGGATTTCTCATTTGTCCAGGTGACAAGTCTACGGAATATCAAAAGTTTCATGGATGTGTTCATAATGAAATCCCCCGGTAGTTTTCGACTGCTAAGTCGTCTCCTTTCTTCAATAGTGGGAATATTATTGAGGACAAGAATGTTGTTGGGATAGCGCGCGTATTGAATATATCATTGAAGCAGTTTTTGAGACTTATTATAAAATCTAGAGAAGCGAATTTAAAGAACTCGTATGTGATTCTGTCTGGTCCTGCGGCTTTTTTAACTCGAACTCTGTCTAATACGAAGAGGGATTCTTCTACGGCAAAGTTGGAATCTAAAAAGATGTCCTCAACATATTGCATGGCATATTGAACTCTGACAGATGTAAACTCAGATATTCTGATTATTTATTTCAAGACGTGTCGGAATCAGTGGAATAATACGCAAAACTCGAATCAATTTCAGCAAGAAAAATAGCACATTTTCTGAATAGACAATTATAATGTGAAATAAAGACACCTGTCAAATCGCGCCCAGCCTAAGTCAATGTATAACGCAACGTAACGGGTTATGGCATCGGACAACAAACAGATTTCTTAAATGCACTCTCCAAACATGTCTTAAGATCTCCTGAAAATTTTATTCAAATCGATCAAGCTGAAAAAAGAAGATAGCGCACAAACATAATTTGGATTGTTCTTTATAAGAAAGATGACTGTTCTTACATTGCGCGTAACTGATCAAACTAGTTAGGCTGACATTCCCGATTCCCGACTTTTAATGGTAACACACATACGTTCAGTGGCTAGGTTGCTAGGTATACCAATGTATTTGTATCTATATCTATGATCATAATAAAATAGATATACATACAGGGTGTCACACGAATCGTACTACAAAAATAAAACGTAATAACTTTTTTTTAGTGCGAGTATTATTTTATATGCTACTATTTAGATTTATCAAAATGATTGCTTGGGATGCTGAAAAAACGATTTGGATAGTGCAGCCATTCTTTGCAGTCCGTCATTTCCGTCCAAAGGGAATTTAAGCTGGAGTTTGGCGGTACTCCCCCGAGTAGATGGACCATTATGAGGCTGGTGGACATGTTTGCCGAAACTGGAAGCAACGAATGAAGACCGTATCATCGAAATCCCAATGTTCGGGTTCAGGATACAATCGTGACTGTTGCATCGGCAATACAGGCAAATCCAAGTGTTTCGACTCGAAACTTATCGGGCCAAATTGGAGTTAGCAAACTGTCATTACAACGGATACTTAATGATGACTTAAACTTGCTTCCGTACAAAGTCCAAATTACAAGCAAGGTAAACCCTCAGGATTTGCCTCTTCGCCTGGCATTTTGCGGAAAAATGATTGCAATGGCCGAAGAAGACAACACATTGATACCACCCTGTATTAAATCAGTACCTAGGTAGTGCTTGTAACGAAATCTGTGATTATATGATTTTGAGCAAATAATCTGTTTTTTGATTTCATTTAGGTACGAAGTTAATGCATTAATAACAAACTAAGCTGCTACTTTTATTGGTAACTTTAGGTATCATACTCGCTCTACCAGCTTGTCATCAATTCAGGACAGACAGCATTAGAACTCAGTAAGCATCTATTTACTCTACAGCGCTATCCACATATACTGCGTTTTAAATAGTACTATAAACAATCAACACTAAATAGGGAACATTACCAATATAGAAACTCATTTTGAAAACCATCAAAAGTAGATATGTATTTAGTATGTGCCTAGTAGCTCGTTTGGACACATATCTATGTATATAGATTTTGTTACATCGTTTTAGAAAATAGTGGATGACATTAATGTGAATTTGAAATGCATTTGAACAACGCAATTTAAAAGCGATAACGGACGGCTCACAATGTAGTAAGTGGGTATAGGTATACCGTCTAGGAACCCCCACCATAGCGCTCCATCCGGTACGATTTGCCAATTTCAATTCTAATGCAAATTGTTTGTTAGATTGACAAAGTTTTCACAATTTCTGTGAATAATCTAAAACTAAGCCAGAGAGAATCATCAGCAGTTTATTGCATTTTACTCCAGAGGCAATGAAGCCTCATCATCCTATCCGTATGCAGATCTACCTATCTATGTGTTATACCTAAAGTAATGTGCCTTGTCCTCTCGACCGTTCTCTGTATATTTATTTGGCGCATTTGATTTGTGTAACGGGCAGGAGTATGTATGTGTAGATAAGGTACCTTATGTACAACAAAGCCATTGATGCGACATAAAGCTGGGTCGGAAAATTATAAATATTCCATTAACCCATTAGCAGACTTGTAATGTGATTTATTTGGACAGGCAAGTCTATTGATGAGATACAAAATGACGTTGACATTTCATTGCGTTTGAATGTAACTTTCACAAAAATAAACATGGCATTAGCTTAATTGGATGCGGAATGGAACGGAATGGATACATATGACGGACGCACGTGCAATAGAAATACTCGACACAGAAGCACACCATCATACAGTTCGAATGAAGTCGCCTTTATTATTAAATCGATAATTTTTTTTTGTTTAAAAATAAATTTTTTTTGCCGGAGATTTAAGGCTTTGAAGTACTGATAATTTAAAAATCTTTCAAGAAATTGAGAAGATAGAAAATTTTCCTCCAAAGTCGTCTAAATTCGAACATTACTAGCAGTTGAACACTTTTTGGCGAAAACCGTTAAAACTGTCCTAATTCTCAGCTTTTCAAATTCTACAAATACAAAATGGTGAGTGTGTTATTCCCTTTAACCTTGAGAAACTATCGACTAGTACAATTAACGTCAACGCTTAAGATACTGTCATTTCCTAAATGACATTCCTGCCTTTTCTTTCCAAGGTTTTAGAGATAATTATGCAAAAACAAATAAAAAACTATCTAAGCAGAATCAATGTTGTGTCACCGTCTCAGTCTGGCTTTCGTCCAAAGCATAGCTGCACTACAGCGCTTATTAATGTAGTTGAAGATATGAGGCATGCCATAGATGACGACAAGGTCAGTTTTCTGGTTCTATTAGACTTTTCTAAGGCTTTTGATACTATTGATCATCCGACTCTTACACATAAACTTTTACATCAATTTGACTTTTAATCTTCTTCGGCGAAGTTGTTATTATCATACTTGAGCGAAAGGAAACAAGCTCTATCCGTTTCAAATGTGTTGTCTTCCTTCTTGCCTGTTTTGAAAGGTGTCCCACAAGGATCAATATCAGGCCCAATACTTTTTTCACTATATATAAATGAATTGCGAGCGAAAATAAATTTCTCACTTGTTAACGTGTACGCTGATGATGTGCAGCGCTACCTGAGTAGGCCTCTCGGTCTCATCGAAAACTGCATTCACAATTAAAATCAGGATCTTCATAACATTCATATGTGATCACAGCAAAATGGACTGTTCTTAAGCCCTACTAAGACTAAATGCATATTTATTTCCAAAAAAATATTAGATCTCTCCTATTTCCCGCGTTTATTTCTAAATAATACTCCTATTGAATTTGTGGATACTGCCAATAATTTGGGTATGATTTTTAACAGAACTTTAATTAGGAAAAATTACATAAATTCTTCAGTGGATAAAGTATACGGAGCCCTTAGACTTCTTCGTGAGTCCCAATATTTTACACCTGCTCCTACTCGTATGATGTTGGCTAAGACTTTGATTTTAGATTATAAGATTTTAGATTTATTAAAATTCAATATTTACAAAGTTTACCTTTTTGGTTTATACAAATCGTATATGACATGACAAAAGCCGTCTGCCAGATTGACTAATTGACTGATTTACAAAGAGAACAAGATAATGATAATATTTTACAGGGTATATAAATATTATTTTAGTTCTACATATTAATTTGTAAAGTGTGCATTAAGTTTAAAAGTCTTCTCTTAAAATTTGATTTCTATATCGGAGTGCAACTTTGACGAATTTATGAAGAGCTGTCCAGAATTCTTCATTTAAAAGGCTAAGAACTTCTTCAGCTGAGAAAATAGCTTTACCCAGGTACAGTTTTCTAAGCTCGATAGGTATTGGGCAAACACATACAAAATGCAAAGTATCTTCTCTGGTGTTCATATTGCAAAGGCTGCATTCTATAGGTAGATCTGGGCGTTGAGGTGTAGTAATTCCCCACGTATTTTGAAGATGGTAGATATCTTAACCACTCCGGCATTATTTTCAAAGTAGTTTTTCGTTCCCAGATCGTATTCTAGTTGGGAGTAATAAGTTCTATACACAGATGATCGTGCATTTTCGATAAATGACTCGCCCAGCTTTTCATCGAGAACTTTAATAATGTTATATAAATCCGTTTTCATCTGATTGGAGCTTATAGTCTCTAGCTGTAAGGGACACTCAGTTCTTTCCGCTAGCTGTGTCCACTTTTCAAAAAAGGAAGTTTTCATGTCCAGGGCAACCTTTGCTACAATTTTGGGTAGTCGTATTTCATTCATTTTAAATACTTTAAGTACATAGTCGAAGTGAAGCTTCAATGTTACAATATACATTGTAGGTAAACCTGTTTCTATGTATAGCATATAATTGGGCGTGGTCATCGGAAAGTGCAGTATTCTTTTTAGGAAAAATCGTAATAATTATTATACGGTATTGTTTTGTGCGATTCCCCACACTTTGGATGCATAAAGCATGACTGCCCTTGATGTTGCTTGAAAGATATGGTATTTAGCTGAAAGACTTAGATTTTTATTTTGCATACATTCTCGCTAGGTTGCGTTAATCGCGGTTTTCGTCTTTTTAAGTTTTTCTTCAAAATTCAGTTTCATGTTGTTTTGGGGTGTCAATATAAGGCCTAGATACTTATAACTGTCCACGATCTCCACTGGCTTTCTTCCGTACCTCCAAATATAATT
The DNA here is from genome assembly GCA_910595825.1 of Philhelius pedissequus. Classification (NCBI taxonomy): domain Eukaryota; kingdom Metazoa; phylum Arthropoda; class Insecta; order Diptera; family Syrphidae; genus Philhelius; species Philhelius pedissequus. Next base: position 265,622,016 of record OU343160.1, read on the forward strand.
TCCCCTCCGTTGTCTCTTTCCTCTACCGAAAATCATAATTTGAGATTTTGAACGGTTAACGGTTAGATTCCACAATTTGCAGTAATCTTCAAGCTTCGTTATCATCTAAGTTAAGACTTTGACAATTCCAATCCTCACTTATGGCTGTGATTTATATTGTAATTGCGATGCTGAGAGTCGACGTAAACTACAAGTGGCATTTAATAGCACTTTACGCTACATTTATGGTTTTAAAAGGTATGATCACATTTCCGGCTATGCAAATGCTATTTACAATATGAGTTTTAAACATTTTCTCGAATACAGAACACTATCGCTTCTCTTTAGCATCAAGCAGACTCTTCAACCTCAGCATCTGTTCTTTAGACTGCAGTTTCCTCTTTCAAATCGATCTAACACTATCATTCCACGATATAATTGCCTAACATCTGAGCGATAGTTCTTTGTGAACGCCATATGTCTTTGGAATGCTCTGCCACGTGAGAAAAAAACCATTACAAATATTAAAATATTTCAATTGAACCTCAAACATTATTACTCTAATTTATAGTTCTTTCCACATTATAAGTTTAACTGATAATAACAATAATAGTCTTTTTTTTGTATAACTTTCAATTTTTAATTTTAATACTCAGTTTTTAATTAATTATAGAATAATGAAGCATTCCAATCATCAATGTATTTTAATCTTCTTTTGTTAACGCTCTATCTATAGCTTTTATTAAATTATGTATTTTATTCTTTTAAGGCTAGCACTAGTTAATAAGATATTATATCTTAATGTGTTAAGCATACAGAAATAAATAAACTAAACTAAACTAAACTAAACATTCTAAAACTTTTTTATTTCTGAACGTTCATTTGATGCTACACATTTTCAATTCAATGAAGTCAGTTTTTCAATAATTTTTAATATTTTATTCATTTATATTACTATAAATTTTCTTCGAGTACTGACGTGTAGTTAATAAAATTTAAATTTTAAGTGGATAAAATAAGAATGGATAATACAAAAAAAAACTACAACTAGCGCAAACGAGAGACTTGCGGTAGCGCTAATGTTTCTTGTCACAGGAAGGAATTTTACAGATTTTGAATATTTTGCAGTAATGGGGAAGTCTACAATTGGACAAATTGTTATTGAAACATGCCGAGCTATAAACGTTGTTTTAAGAAACTATATCCAGCTTAAGTGTTTTACTAGGATATGTATTATTTCTAGATGTCCCAAAACTTTGAGGAGTGGAGAAATGTTGCGAAGGTCTTTGACCTGAAGTGGAATTTTTTTAGCCGACTGGGGGCTACCGACGGTAACCACATTGCCCTTCAAAACCCCCAAATTCTGGCTCATTATATTACAACTACAAAAAAATTGTCAGCATTGTACTCATGGCTGTGGTTGATGCTGATTACGAATTTATCATGATTGACATTTTATTTTTCTCTTTATATAAATTATTGGTAAGACTCTTAATTTTATCACACATTATCATTAATACAGTTTAAATTTTTTAGCATGGATTTTTCTAGTATTGGCGATGATTTGATTTTGCGTTCAATGCTTAGGGTACTCTGCAGTCAATGTATGGAGTTTCAAGTTTGTCACATAAATGCTCAAAGCCTACGAAAAAAAATTGTTGAATTTAGATATGCTTTTGATGGTTCTGGAGTTGATGCTTTCTGTGTTTCTGAAACTTGGTTCCCCATTAACTTTCCCAGCACTATGTTTCACTTGAATGGTTATAGACTTTTTAGGGCTGATCGAGGTGGTAGAAGAGGTGTAGTGGCAATTTATGTTCCTGATGGTATTACTTGTAGGATAAATAGTGCATCAAGCCCTGGTTGTGCAATGGAGTATTTTTTTGTAGCCATGATATGTGGGGAAGATAAGCTTCTGCTTGGTACAGTTTACAGACCCAATAGATTCGTTGATCTTTCACCTCTCGTTTCTCTGATGGAAGAAATTGCTGTGATGTCAACTAAGATTGTTTTATGTGGGGATATTAATGGTAACCTATTAGTAGAAAGCACCTAGTAACACAATGAGATCGTTTAATATATCACCGGTTAATGAACATGAGGCCACTCATTTTACTAATAGCTCTAGTTCACTACTTGATGTTATTTTTGTTAGTAACATGAATGATGTTCTGTTCTATAACCAACTTGTTGCTCCTGCCTTCTCAAAATATGATCTGATTTTTCTCACTTTTGATTTCAATATAATTACACCCCCAACAACTTTCCAGTATCGAGATTTTAAAAATGTGAATTATTCTGCTCTTGAACAAAATGTTTCTATAATTGATTGGGATAGACTTTACTCTGTGCCATCTCCGAACGAACAAGCCAAATTTTTTCAAACTAATATTGAGTATCTCTTTAATACTTTTGTTCCCCTTAATCGAAAATGTTTAACACATCGATCCCGACCGTGGTTTACTCCAGAAATTTCCTCTCTCATGTACCGTAGAAATCAAGCATACCTTCGGTGGAAAATATATAGGTTGGAAGATCTTCACAGATCATATCGGTTACTACGAAACCAAGTTGCTTGCAAGATACGCACTGAAAAATCAATTTTTTTTTTCAAAAATCGCCTTAATTTATCTATTAATGGTCGAAAATTGTGGAGCAATCTAACCAATTTTGGTATTGGTAAGCAAAAAAGTTCCAACTGTCATAACATTGACATTAATGAGCTAAATAAACAATTTTTAACGTTGCCCTCTACATCGTCACTAGATTCTTATGAGGTATTTAACCAGGGTAATTCTCCTACCTCTTAATCTGCTTTTGAGTTCTCTGAAATTGATTCTACTGAATTTGTTGAAAGCTTTATGTTAGTTAAATCAAATGCTGTTGGAATTGATGGTATTCACCCTATTTTTAATAGAGCTTGACAACCAATACTTTTGAATTATATTACATATTTGTTTAATACAGTGATAACTACCGACATCTTCCCTACGACTTGGAAGCAAGCGAAGATAAACCCCGTACCAAAATCATCTAATGGCAAGGACTTTCGCCCTATCTCTATACTTCCGTTTCTTTCCAAGGTTTTGGAAAGGATTATGCAAAGACAAATAAATACATATCTTAGTAGAGTCAATTTCCTGACACCTTTTCAGTCTGGTTTTCCTCCAAAGCATAACTGTTTGACAGCGCTATTAAATGTGACTGAAGACAAGCTGTTGATGACGATAATGTTAGTTTTTTGGTTCTTTTGGATTTTTCGAAAGCTTTTGATACAATTGACCACTCGATTCTCATTCGTAAGATTATTCATCAATTTAATTTTTCATGTGCTGCTGCTTATTTGCTTCATTCATATCTAAGTGATAGAAAACAGGCTGTAAGTCACTGCAATACGTTGTCTTCTTTTCTGCCGGTCTTGAAAGGTGTTCCTCAAGGAGCGATCTTAGGCCCCATTCTCTTCTCACTTTATATAAATGAATTGCCATCTATATTGAAATTTTCACTTGTACAAATGTATGCTGATGACGTGCAATTTTATTTGAGTAGTCCACTAAGACTTATTGAAAATTGTGTTCATAATATTAACCAGGATCTTTTAAGTATCCATATTTGGTCCCAGAAAAATGGCTTCTTTTTAAACCCATCGAAAACTAAATACTTAGTTATCTCTAAAAAGCCTATTCATTTTTCTTATTTCCCCCACCTAATGCTTAATAATATTGCTACTGACTATGTAGAAACAGCTAAAAATCTTGGTATCACTTGCAACAGATCTTTAACATGGCAAAACCACATAAATTCATCTGTTGGTAAAGTGTACGGTGCTCTTAGGGTTCTTAATGATTCCCAATATTTAACTCCGATAGAAACTCGTAAGATGTTAGCTAAAACCTTGATTATTCCACTCCTTACATATGGTTGTGAAATTTACTGTAACTGTGATGCCGAGAGTAGATGAAAGTTTACGGTTGCTTTCAACAATACAATAAGATACATCTACGGCCTTAAAAGATATTACCATATCTCCGAATTTGCTCCTACTCTATTCAATATGCAGTTAAAGTATTTTCTTCAATATCGAACACTTCTTCTTCTCTTCACTATTAAACAGACGTATCAACCAAATAACCTATATTACAGGTTACAATTTCCTACTTCAAACAGAACTAACACACTTAACATCCCACGCAATACATGCCTTACTTCCGAGCGGCATGCAGTTCTTTGTCAACGCCATTCTCATATGGAACTCTTTGCCAAGTGATATCAGAGCTCTTAGTAATGTTAAAATAATTCAGAGTAAACTATTTCACTACTTTTCTTTACTTTAAATTTGTAGTTTTACCTTTAATATTTTAATACATTAATAATTTAAAATTTGCAGCTATTTTTAATTCTATAGCTTCATTTATTTGTAAACTACTCAGCTTTCATTTTAACTTCATTTTAATTATTGTTCTAATGTAATTATATTACTTTGATCCTGCTAGTTAGCTTTTATTCTTATTCATGTATACATTATTAAAGCTACGAGTATCACTTTTTAATAAGATATTATATCTTAATGTGTATAGCATATCGATAAATTGAATAAACTAAACTAAACATTTGTGCCAGCGGTCGGGTTTCGGATGGAGCAGTATTTTTTACACAATGTTCTGGCACCTTTTTATAAATAACTCCCTGGACATTCCTGAAGAAAATTTTTTACTAGCATCGGAATATAAATTACCTCTTGTTTTTATCGGTGATGAAGCTTTCAGTATGACAGAAAACCTTTTAAAGCCTCAGCCAACAAAATTTGAGCGAGGAGAAGCGAATATTTAATTATAATTACCGCTTTAGCCGTGCTAGGCGTGTTGTCGAAAAAGCTTTAGGAATAATATCACCTCGATTCCAGGTATTTGAAAAACCTATGTGTTTAAGTCCTGAAAGAGGTATGCTCATTAAGAGCCACAAACAAAATAAGAAACAATATGCTTCAAAGTTTGTCTTGGCGTAAGAATATATCCAAAAGGGAAATATTGTAAGTGGAGAAGACAGGGTATATAAATTGAAGTTTTTTAGTAGGCTCCAGGTCAATAAAAAGACAGATTTTATATGGTGTGCAACGTTTCGAGCGCGAATACACTCTCAAGGTATTCTGGTCATCTCTTTGTTACGAATAGGTGCAGCTTTACGAGTCGAAAGAGATGGAATATATAAAGCACTCCGGTAAATAACAGGTGGGGGGTCTTCATTTTGAGTAGCGTTGGGACGCAGGGTGTCTCTAATAACGTTGATGTTTTTTTTGGCAAAAATTATGATGAATATATTATATTTTAAATCGGCAAACACTCTCAAGTCTTTGTTGTTCACGAATACAAAAGGAAAGATCAATACACTGGATAAGTCTGATGTTGACTACAAAATAAACTGTTTGGGTGGAAGGGGTATAAATTGTACATCTGTGTATGTATGTACATCCAAACAAAAGCTTCGTAATCGGATTTCAGGCGACCGGCCTGATATCAACAACGGTGGTTCTCAAAAAACTGCTCTTGCACAGCATTGCACAGAGGAAAACCACAAGCCTGACTTGGATAATGTCAGTATTTTGGAAGTTGAGAGACACCATAACAAGAGAATGTTGCTGGAAATGCTGCACATCAACAACACGGAGAATGCTATCAACAGAAGATCGGATTGCGATAGTCTCAGCATCATTTATAACCAGCTGATTAAAAGAAAATAGGGAACAAAGATCAAAAAGAGAACAAGACAGCAGTGTAGTAGTCAAAAATTAATTTTGTGTGAAAAATGTAATACAATTTATTCTTTTTATTATTATTACAATTATGTATTATTAATAATTTATAACATTTGTTTTAACTTTTATAGTTCACCTTTTAATGTTTTTATTTCGAACAATTGTGTTAATGCCGTGATATTAAATTTATTTGCTTTTGTTGTAAGTGTTTTTGACATTATGTATAATTTTATACAAGAATATAATTTGTTATATTTTTTCAATAAAAGGCCTTATGAAGAGTGTATTCGCGCTCGAAACGTTGCACACCATATAAAATCTGTCTATTTATTGACCTCGAGCCTACTAAAAAACTTCAATTTTTATATTAACTGAAGAGGTCACCTATAAATTCCTATAAGACAGGGTATTTCAAGAACCATTAAGAAACTTTAAAAGCCACAACAATTATGAAACTGCCAAAAAAATCTATGACAAATACTCCGAATATTTCAACACAATTAGGAAAGTGTCTTGGCAAAAGATTTTTTGTAAAAGCAAAGTCATTATTAAATAATAATACTAAAATAAAATATTCAAAAGTTTATTTTATGTACGTTTTGTGTTACATCAATAAAGTTAACAGTAAACATTTATTTTCTTCAACATTTTTATTCAAAGACTAAATTGCAACTCTCGTATTAGTTCCTCAAATCAAATTCTTTATTTGATGAAATTGAAAATTGTGATTGTGAACGGACGTTAAGCCGATTCTGTTGCAGATTCGTTGGATGTACTACATAGTGGACGTGGAGATGAAGAACAAAGGCGCGTCTGCAGTTGTTCCATTTGAGCTTTAAAAAAATATGTCGAGTTTTTCTTAGAGTGTTCGGATAAAGGAAACTAAATATTATTGATTTGCTTTGTCCAAACAGTTTTTACAATTCCATTTATTACGGAACTGTCTTACCATTTCATGTCTTGAATTTAAAAACTAACTTGTCTTAGAAACAACGAAATGAAATACCAGACATATCAAATGCCTTAAAAGTTATTCGTGATAACGATTCAAGCCTTCGAGCATCTAGTAGGCAGTTTGGTGATTGCATAACTAATCTTCATGGCACGATTAATTGATAAATCGCAGATGGACTTAAGGGCCGGGGTACTTCTACAGAGCGTACAAGAACTGAGGGAAACAAAGTCAAGATTGGCTTATTAATAGGTACTGCCAAATGCGGCTACCCCCGAAAACCAAACGAACTTTTAGATGTCGTTCAAAAGATAATTAGGGACGAATAGCGAATTACTCCTTTTAAAAATGATGGACCTGGTAAGAAATGGTACTACAATTTATGAAAATGGCAAAAAGAGCTAAATCAACGCGTGTTTGAATATTTAGGTTGGGTATTCTAAGTGACCGAATGCCGGAATTTTTGATGGAAGCGAGACTTCTTTTAGTTTGGCCCCCGAAACATGGAAAGTTATAGCCTCGATAGGTGTCAAGAAAAACTTTACGCAACTTTTGGTTTTAGCGGAAATAGAGTCACATTATCTCCTAAAATTTTATGCGCTTACATACGAAATCCTCCATGAAAGTTTGTTGAGTATATGCCGAAACATGGGATCAATGGTCGTTATGAAATGGCTGGGATAATGTCAGAGACTTTTTACGAATATGTGGCAAGTAAAATTAGAAGATCTGTCCTTAAACTGGTTGATGGACACAAATCAATGGGCATTTTTCTCTAGGCAATAATCAAAAAAAAAAAATGAAAGTAGTGTAGACGTGTTTCATATCGCTCTTGATATTTTAAACAATTGAAACCGTGATCTTTTTTTTATTGTAAAAAATAAAATTATTTGAATTTTATTGCATGCAAATTGAATTTTATTTTCATATATAATATGCTAGCGGCGTCAAATCGAATAATCATTACCAAAGTTAAATTTAAAAAAAGTATAGTTTTGATCATTCTGCTGTAAATTTTCTGTCACTTTCTTTTCATGCCTGCCCCTGAGCAGACATCAGCTGCTAACACAAACGACATCAAATATATTAAAAACATTACCACCACCACCAAAACCTCCAACACCAGCAAATCCACCAACACCACCAAATCCGTTGACAACACCAATTCCATTCGCCTCACAGCAAATCTAAACAATATCAAATACACCGAAACAGCCATTAAGAAAAAACAATAGTAAGCATTCATCAAAAATATTAAGATGAATGCCAAAACTGCCGAACCGTTCAGGTAAGCGATTCGAAACGATGTAAATTCATGGATCAACTAAAACAAGACTACGACACTTCTTTGTTTTTAATATTTTATTGACGTCATATGTGAAAAAAAATCATTCATCCACAAACAACAACTATTTGCAGATGTTTTGTCACATATGACGTCAATAAAATAATAAAAAACCAAGAAGTGTCGAAATCTTGTTATATTTGATTCATGATCTAAATTCAAAGCCCACCAAGAGAATGGCCAAGCTCATAGAAAGGTCGGAATGTCATCAACTGCATCCACATTATCTTCTATACTCTGTTCAATTTATATTTTCAGTACAGGCCTTATGGGAGAGCTCTTTCAAACACATTGGTGCCGCCTGGTGTATGCATGCCAAACAACTTAAGAAATTGCTACCGAAATATTGCAAGAACCCACGTCCATTCCACCATTACCTGTCTGCTCCCCGGCTGAGAGGTGACTAATCTAATCAGTGATCTCCAATTGGACTCTCGCTTATACTGTTTATTTAAAAAATAAACACATTAGGGTATTTACGATTCGATGTATCTGGTCTTGTATCATTGTAAAAGTGTAAAGGTGTAGCATTTTCTTGCACTACAACAACAAAATATACTGAATGTCGAAGGCTTACACTTTTACACTTTTACATTACCCGAACCCTATTGTAAGAGAAAAATACAAGAGGGTAATATTTTTTCTTCAGAACAAATGTGCACAGATTTTGACATTTGCTTCAGTGTTGTTACAGATTATTAAAGGTGCGTTCACAGTCTGTTGTAAAAAAATAAAATTTTACAATTTTACAATACTTGGTACACCAGATCGTGAATACACCAATTGATTAAGAGTTACCATTGCATTGGTCAGTTAATGGAAACTCTAATACAATTTTATTTGGTTTTCGCTGTGGAGCTTTCTGAATCGAAACTTTCTTAGAGCTTTTGAGAGCATATATTTTAAGTTTAAGGAAAACGTTGTTGACGCTGCGTGCTTTTCTGCCTACATCTTTTGTTTTTTTTTTTTTGAAAACGGTTAAAGTGCATCTATATATTATTTATTGGGTATTTTTTTAAGGAAAAATTACTATTTAGAGCAAGTTTTTGATGGCGTTCGGTTCACTAATTAAATGCAACTTTAAATTACCAAATAGTTACTTTGTTCATGAAAATAAAAATAAAATGAAGAAGGTTTCTTGTAACTAGTGATTTTTTTGCTACTTGGTTTTTGACGTTTATATTTTTGACAGATCACACATGACAAATTCCACGAACATTTGACATTTCGATTCAGTATTGTTTGCCATTTCATCATGAATAGATTTACGCCTGAACAACGTTTGCAAATTATTGAAATTTATTATCAAAATTCGTGCTCTGTGAAAAATGTGTTTCGCACGCAAATTGTCTTCAGCGACGAGGCTCATTTTTGGCTAAATGGATACGTGAATAAGCAGAATTGCCGTATTTGGAGTGAAGAGCAGCCAGAGGCAATTCAGCATCTACCAATGCATCCCGAAAAATGCACTGTTTGGTGCGGTTTATGGGCAGGCGGCATCATTGGGCCGTACTTCTTCAAGGACGATGAAGGCCGCAGGGTTACGGTCAATGGAGAAAGGTACCGTTCGATGATAACAGATTTTTTTTTGCCGAAAATGCAAGAATTGAACTCGGTCGACATGTGGTTCTAACAGGACGGTGCCACATGCCACACTGCACGCGAAACCATGCATCAATTGAGAGGCGAATTTGGTGAGCAGTTGATCTCACGTTTTGGCGCGGTCAATTGGCCACCAAGATCATGTGATTTGACCCCGTTAGACTATTTTTTATGGGGCTATGTTAAGTCTATTGTCTATGGGGACAAGCCAAACACGATTGCTGCCTTGGAAGCCAACATTGAACGCGTCATTGGTGAGATTCCGGCCGAAATGTGTGAAAAAGTTTGCCAAAATTGGACCTTCAGAATGGACCACCTGAAGCGTAGCCGCGGGCAACATTTAAGTGAAATTATTTCTAAAAAGTAAATGGCAGAAATCGATTTATCGATCCAAATAAAAATTTCATTCACCTTTACAAGTTTCTGTGTTTTTTTGAATTTTCAAAAACCAAGCTCTTAAAAAATCACCTTTTATTTAAAAATATAATATTTAAAATAGTGCGGTGCAATTTGAATTGATATTATTATTTTATGCTGTGTTTATTTACATTTAATATGGCTTAAAGTTCTTCGAAGGACACAAGTTCCTTATTATAGCTTATTTATACGTTTTTTCTTCTAAAATAGATTATGCCTTCTGGGGAACTCTTAAAAAAACGCGCCTACTATCTTACTTCTTGGTGGTGTGTAGAAAGATAGATTTATTTCTATTTGCATTTAGTTTAATTTTTTTTAGAATTAGTTTACTATATACATGTTTATGTTCATGAAATCTAAATTAACAATTGTTAACCACAGGCATTTGTAAGAGAAATATGCCAATTTATAATGCTCACTACGGCAACCATGGAAAATGGAAAAGATTTACAGAAATCGAGATAGCATATTGAAATCCATCACAGTAAGGGTGAAAGGCAAATATCCATCTTCCCTGTACTGAAAATATAAATTGAACATAGTGTAATAAACGTACAAATCGTGCTTTTTTGACCGACAATCTCCGTGAGTTTGAGTCTAGCCTTTTTGGCATGAGTTTTACTGCGTTTCGTTGTGGTGTTTTCCTTTCTTGGGTTATTTAACTAAACTATCTCTTGTGATATATTCATATCACACCAAAAATTTAAATATTAAAAAAGTACCCAAGTTCTTCTAACCTTAAATTTTCATTTTTTTCTCTTTTTCTTTTATATACGAGTATCTACACTAAACTACAGACCCTACTCTTTTCCGAAATTACAAGACTTTACGTTGTCCGGAAGTGCTCCATTTTTGATGATCTGTGAGTGATTGACTCATTTACGGTTTTTGTTATTTTTGTAGTCTTATATCTCGGGAACCACTAATGCTAAAAAATTGAAATATGATTGGTGAGTTGCCTAAATCTGGTGAGCTTAACAATTGCTCCGAGTTTGAAGTTTATGGCTTTATTAGTACTGAAGTTAGAGGGGGGTCGAACATCGCCAGAATTTGATCATGTAAAAAGAGTTTAGTGCCACAACTAACGTGCGGTTTGATTCAAAGATTGGTAAAGACTGCTTGGCCAACTTCAAAGGTATGTCCATAACTATGCATATCAATTAAAAAAAAAATGAACGACTGGATCGCACGTACTTGCTCCTATGTTCGATCACATTACATGCTAAACATTTTTAACAGAAGTGGCTAAATGTATGTTTAAAGTCGTTTTTCACTAAATTTTTTTATATATACAAATTCTTGAATTTTTTCTAAAAAAAAAATTGGTATAAGGGTGATTCCACAAAAATTGGGTAACTTTAAGGGATATTTTGTTTATGATATTATTTAAACCAAATTCCTACAAATTCTGATATTTAAGTTATCTAATCTAATGAAGATATTGCTCATGAACGGGCCAGTCACTTTTTTGTGTGGATTCTGAGATATATCGGTTTTTCTGAATTTCACTGCCAGGGGACTGACGAGGGTGACACAGTACTGATAAAATAAACAACTTCATACGAAAATAATGAAATTTATTGACATTTCGAGTAAGTCTCTTAGGATCTAATTATTGAATATAACATTCGTGTGCTTGTATTCACTCTACATACTACAAACAACGTAAAAACTGATCTAGAAGGCATATGTGTAATTAGAAACTTTAGTTTTTTGTTATATTCTAAGATTAAAATCCATACAGAAAGGATATCTTGTTTTTATTTCAATATACATATATCAAAGGGATATATTTATATATATGTATATTCATTTGTTCAAAACTGGATTTAATATGTGATGGCCCCAGAGCTCTAAACAATTTAAATAATGGCTGATTCTTTACGAACATCAATTTCGAAGTTGGAAGCGGATAATTACCACACATGTAAATTTAAGCTGGAATTAATTCTACGGAGGGATAGTTTGTGGCCGATTCCTATATCCAGTCACTTCGGAATGGACCAAAAAGGATTGCGAGGCCAGAACTAGTATTGGCCTATCAGTAGAAAATAGTCAACTTCATCACGTGAGAAGGTCTAAAACAGCCAAGGCAGCATGGGATAAGCTCAAGGAATACCATGAAAAGGCTAAGCTTAGTAATAAAGTACAATTATTAATGCATAGCATTTGTAACTTAAAACTGGTGGAAGGTGGTAACATGGAGGAACACATCCAAAAAATGACAACATTATTTAAAAAATTGACTGCTCTAGGGGAGAATAAACTATCAGATAATTGGACTACCGCTATGTTACTCAGCAGCTTACATCAAAAACACGATACACTTGTAACAGCTCTGGTAACTTGGTTGAAAGAAAACTTTTAGAAGAATATACTCGCCACAATCAAAACTGTGGTAGAAGTAATTCTGTCATGAAGGTAACAAACAAGATTAATACGGCTTTTACTAAAATGTTGGAGAAAGCTGGATTTTGGATTCAGGAGTCACTGTACATATCTCAAACATGCTGGATAAATTCATATTACAGCAGCAAGTAGAGAGCAAATCACTTCGGAAGGAAGGGGTACCTGCAAAATAAAGACCACCAACAGCAAGAACAAAGAGGTTACAATACTTATTGAGGACGTCCTTTATCTTCAAAATCTGAAGGGAGCTTACTATCAATAAAGAAGTTAATGGAAAAAGGATACATAGTTCTCTTTTGTGGTAAACTATGTGAAATTCGATCTAAAGATCGATTCGAGGTAGTAGTTGGTGAACCAGTAGGACATTTTCTTAAGCTCACACAAAAAGAAACTGAGATCAAAGTATTATATATTGAAGAATCCAGCGAAGAAGGTAACAGTTTACATCACTGGCACCGCATATTTGGCCATCGCAACTACGAATCACTTAAACCACTAGAATTGGAAAAAATGGTAAGTGATCGTTTAAAGTTTATAAATTGTAATAAAATCAAGGAATGTGAAATTTGTATTGAAACAAAAATGACTTGTCAACCATTTAAGTAAACGTCAAACAGAAAGAGCACTGCACCTTTTCACAGTGACGTTTGCGGACACATGCCAACGAAAACACCAAGCGGGAAAAGATATTTTCTAACTTCTATTGACAAGTTCAGTAGATACACTGTTGTTTATTTGCTAAAGGTGAAATCTGAAGTTTTCGATCGCATGATAGAGTACACAGAAACTAAATTTTCAACTAAACCTAATATAATAAAATCAGTCAATGGTGGTAAAGACACAGCGGGTCGAGTTTTAAAGTATGTACAAAGGAAGGCATTGTATATCAACATACAGCTCCATATACACCACAATAACACGGGATTGCTGAACGAAAGAACAGGTCTTTGGTTGAAAAGGCAAAATTAATGCTACTATATGCAAGAATGAGTTATGAGTTCTGGGGTAAAGCGATCATGACATATTTTGTGTTTTTTTAAGAGGGGGCATTATGCTTTAAATAAAAATTTAAAAAAGTAAAAAAAAATGTTTACGCACCCTAATAGTTCAAATAAAAGTTATCAAGAACAAAACAAAATCAGTACCCTGGAAACACGTCAGTCCTCTGGCGCAATATCAGACAAAGGACTGACGCCAACGGACTGGTGAAAAAGTCATGAATTTGAGGTTATTATTTGAACCAACGTATATTTTGGTAGTTTTCAATGTAAAGAAGCTACATTTGAATAAATCAAAGTTAACTACGTCTAAATTAGAATAAAACACATGTTTATTAGAAAATAATAACTCACCATAGGACTGATATTTTGACTGGACACGCACGTGTTTCCACGCCAAACGCAACACTAAAGCACTGCAGCTAACTTTACTAACAACTTTGAACGTTAACAGTAATTTGAATTTGAGTATGTGACATTTCGCGGGAAATTCAAATTCGAACAACACACAGCAGACTGACGAATAAAACTGAACACAAAGTTTCTTATTATTTTAACAACAGCAGTGAGAATATTGTGGTACGAAAATTGTGATATACGTATATCAAGTACATCACAGATTTTTAGTAAATTACCAAATTTGCTTAAATTGAAGTTCATTTGATTGCGGATTGTTGGAGTGGTGACATGCCAAAGAACTGATGTTTTGAGAATATATTGTTGTGTTTTATAAACTTATATTTAAAATAAATAGCTGCAATTGGGTTACCAAATAAAAGACTTTCAGTTGTTTTAGAATACAATAAAAAATATTAAAAAATATAATAACAACTAGTTTAACTGACTGATGACAGCCAGTTACCCAATTTTTGTGGAATCACCCATACGCATTTTAAATATTTAATAATATAAATTTAAAAACAAAATTTCAGAAGAAATCGTTCACTATCGTTTTCGAAATATTGAATTTTCAAAAAAAAAATATATTTTTTTTCAAAAATCCATAAAAAAAACTATTTTTTTTAAATTTTGATATGCAGTATTATGTAGAATTTGACGGAGCTCCTGCATAAACATTTTGATCGAAATCCGCTAAGCCGCTTGTGGGAAAGTCGAAAATCAATAAAATGGTTGTATGGTTGGTACCGTTAATAACAAAATATTAAAAAAAAATTTCATCCAAAGTGTAGGCCATACATAATGTAGTACACACAACAATTTTTATCAAAATCGTTGAAATAGTTTTCGAGATAATTAAGATGATAGACAAATTTGTATGGCAGGTACCGTTATTTTAAGGGCTAAAACAAGGATTCAAAACAATCAACTAAGACGCCTAAGCACCAAGTTTGAAAAAAATCAGTTCAGCCGTTTAGGCTGTAGATGGTTCTACTGACAGGCAGACAGACAGAAACACAGGCGAAATTGCGGGACCCACTTTTTTGGTGTTCTCTATCATCGTACTGTCAACTTTGATTAAAATCTCGAGTTCGATTTTCTTTCCATGCAAAACTTGCCATATTGTACCTATATCGCCAGTAAAAAATAAAAAATCCTACCCTATATATTCAGTACAT
This sequence comes from Philhelius pedissequus, assembly GCA_910595825.1. Classification (NCBI taxonomy): domain Eukaryota; kingdom Metazoa; phylum Arthropoda; class Insecta; order Diptera; family Syrphidae; genus Philhelius; species Philhelius pedissequus. The sequence goes on from OU343160.1 coordinate 265,637,047, forward strand.
ACTTAGAAAGTCAATAAAAGCCTTAAACTAGCAAGTTGACGATATCCAGTCGTTCATTTTATTTCTGTCGCGATTGTATGAATAATGAATATTATCTACCTAAATAAGCACTCATTTTCTTAAACACACACAGCTAACGTTCATTAGTGCCTTTTAAAACGTTTACTTCACTTTTATAATTTAAATGCAAACATATCATAATGTTTATATCATTAAGCGATTTTTTTTAGTTCTTTTGCTCACAAAATAAAATTGCATTGCGTGTTATCATACGATGTAGTATATCTACACTTTCATCGTATGTCACATGATGAATATCTTTATAAACAAAAAACGAAATGAACTCGCCTACGTAAATAAATTGTTTGCGGTTTTTTTGTGTGTATTATTTGGTGTTGACAGTTTCAGATCCTTGACTGTGAATATGAATAATTTGTGAAAATGTCCTTTTTACACTTTGGCTATTTGTTATGAGTTTTTTACACGCGAAGTATTGAAAGTGATAGGTATGTGTTGTGTACTCGGTGATAGTGATGCAAACAATAAATACTTTTCGAGACAAACAATACCTACAAAAAACAATTTTTTTTTTGCTTTTTATTTAGGGGAATGTGGGCGACAAAGACATGCATCAAATAAAAACCGGAAACACAATTTTTCCTTTAAGATGCATGCAACTTTCTGCTGGTGTTTGCTTACTATTGTTTCAATACGAAATGCCAATGGAACTGTAATTTTATCAACAACAGCAATATTGAATTTAACAACATTTAAGTACAATTACAAATAATTGTTTTTAAGGCTTAAATATACTTTGGATAAATAATATAGCTAGTTGCATGCTATAATCCTACATTCTATTATACAACGCTGACACGTTTACTCTAGATTACGCTTGGTTTTTCCTTTTAAGCCAAGTATGTAAGTACAATTCATTTAATGCTATTAAAAAATATAGGTATGTATGAACTATTTTGAAATTATTATATAACCCATAATATACTTTCAGCAGTATTTATAACTGTATTTTATTTAAAAAATTATTTAGGCCAGAACTCAGGCTTCTTATTCATCTCTCAAAATGTGATGCTTTTTTCCCAAAGGCTGAGGTGAGCTCGTTGGTCTCCAGGGTATCCCGAAGAAAGCACAATAAAACTCGGGTCTTAAGAAAGTTAGAACTCGGTTTAATTATCTTTTAGTGCTTACGATATTTTATTTGAAATTTTGCTTACAAACTCTTTAACTTACGATAAATAACACGGTATTTCATCAAAAGGAGCAGACATGGAATAGCGAATAGACACGCCCGCAACTTACTCAGAAGGAGAAGGAGGGGAAGATCGGTTAGGAATCTAATTCCTGCCCAAGGCTAGTCCAAGAGAAAATCGCGTAAGCCCACAACTTACTCAGGAGCAGTAAGAGGGGAAGAACGGTTAGGAATCTAATTCCTGCCCAAGGCTAGTCCAAGAGAATATCGGGTAAGCCCACAACTTACTCAGGAGCAGTAAGAGGGGAAGAACGGTTAGGAATCTAATTCCTGCCCAATGCTAGTGCAAGGGAAAATCGGGTAGGCCCACAACTTACTCAGGAGCAGTAAGGGGGGAAGAACGGTTAGGAATCTAAAGCCGCACTCAAAACTTTGAGCTCCTACTCTATCAGTTCTAATCTGGTATGGGAATGTGTAGCCAGGTTAAATGATCTCGGCAAAAATACTAATGTCAGACTTCATTGGGTATCTGGTCACGTAGGTGTCCAGGGCAATGAGGAGGAGGACTCCTTAGCAAAAACAGGTGTGTCGACTCCCTTAGTGGGGCCTGAGCCATATACTGTGGAATAGGAGAATATGTGATTAGGAATAAAATCAAAAAAGAAGAGGAGGCCATAAGATCCAATAATTGGAAAACCCCCCAAACTGAGACAGCCCAAACTACTACTTAAGAATTATAACCAACAACGTTTTACAGACTGTATAACCTTAAGCAGAAACAACGTCAGAATAATAACAAGTCTCCTTACAGGGCACTGCAAATTAAAAAGACACCTAAACATCCATGGCCTAGTAAGTAATGCCACATGCAGGTTGTGTTATACAGGGTGGCGCATGAATAGTGCTACAAAAATAAAACGTAATAACTTTTTTTCAGTGTGAGGAATCGGCTTATTTTTTTTTAAATTTTATATTCTACTATTTAGATTTATCAAAATGAATGCTTGGGATACTGGAAAAAGGATTTGGATAGTGCAGCGATACCATTCTTTGCAGTCCGTCATTGCCGTCCAAAGGGAATTTAGGTTGGAGTTTAGCGTTACTTCTCCAAGTGGATGGACTATTATGATGCTGGTGAACATGTTTGACCGTATCATCGAGATCCCAATGTTCGGGTTCAGGATACAATCGTGGCTGTTGCATCGGCAATACAGGCAAATCCAAGTGTTTCGACTCGAAACTTTTCGGACCAAATTGGAGTTAGCAGACGGTCATTACAACGGATACTTCATGATGACTTAAACTTGTTTCCGTACAAAGTCCAAATTACAAGCAAGTTAAACCCTCAGGATTTGCTGTTTGCTTGAAATTTTGACGAAAAATAATTGCAATGGCCGAAGAAGACACCACATTGATAAATTGTTTGTTCATGCCTGATGAGGCCCATTTTGACTTAACCGGCAATGTTAACAAGCAAAATTGCCGTATATGGAGTGAATCTCACCCCGAAATGCTCAGTTTCCCCTGGTGCGCAGTTTCATCAAGGTTTATTGTCGGGCCATACTTCTTTGAAGAAAACAGTGTAACACAAACTGTCAATGGAGAACGTTATTTAAAGATGTTGTAGGAGTTTTTTTTACTCAGAACTTCGCCGAAGACGTATCCCTTTCAGCAGGATTTAGTTTCAACAAGATGGAGCAAGTGCACACGTAGCCATACAAGTTATGGCGGAGCTCCAACGAAAATTCCCAAGCAAATTGATATCCAGAAGCTGCACTTTCCGCTGGCCCCCAAGGTCACCTGGCCTGCCTGCACTAGACTTTTTTTTATGGGGTTATGTCAAGCAGGAAGTGTACAAAACGAAACCCAGGAATTTGACTGAATTGAAGCAGTCCATTAAGACAATAATTTCAACCCTTCAGGCCGCAATGAACAATTTTCTGAGCAGGTGCCGCATATGCGTGGACGAGCGTGGATGTCATTTGCGTTCTAACATCTTTAAAACCCATTAGTTACTTAAAATAAAATTTAGTTTTTAATCCAATAAAAAAAATTGATGAAATACATCGATTAAAATACAATAAAGTTATTTAAATTTCTTATTGTAGCACGATTCGTGCGCCCCCCTATACAAACGACAAAAACGCCGGACCATATTCTGGGCAATTGTGATGCACTTGTCCACCAAAGGAAAATAGACCTGGGACGATACCAGGTGGAAGAGAGTGACTTACCATCTCTCAAAATACTCCAAATACTCAAGTTCATGAGTTAAATAAATTTGGAGGAAGAGCTGTAAAATGAGCTATCCTCATCCAGCTCTAGGCGGGGGCACTATAGATCTCAAGGTCACAGTGCAACAACTCCATAGTAATATTCATTCATTCATCCTAAATAAAATTCTCCAGGAATAAGTCGAGCGATGAAACTATGAAGAAGTCCCTTTCTTACATTCATTGAGCCTCTCCCCAAAGTGTAGTATATTCTGTACTTAGTTTTGTTTCACTTGTCAAATTTTGTTTCGCTAATGTGTCCTTCAGTTAGCTTATGCGCTTCAACCTATAAATTGAGCAGAAATTAATTTTTTTTGTATTGACCTTATCAGAATCGCCCTGTTAAACAAACATAAATCAAATTTTGTCTAAAAGTGTAAGGTAGGTATTTAATGTATGATTTCTGTATTCATTTTTATATCAAACCGTTTCGATACATCAGAAGTAGTTACTGAAGTTTACTGTCAGGACATTAAAGATAAGACTAATATCACTAAATAACCATTTGAGACGATGAGCGCAAATATATTTAATTTATACGCAAGGCACACAACAGCTAACTATTAAAAGTTATGATGGGACATTAATTTCCTGTACCTAGATAATCCTTACTCATTTATTTCGTGAAGGACATCATCCTTGTAGGTATAATAATTCCCCACCATAAAATGTGCGATTTGGAATTTTATTTAAAATTTTTTTGCTTTCATTTTAAAATTAAAGAAAAAAAAACATCATTGAATTTTTATTTTAATTAAGACAAACATTTAAAATATTGCTGGACCAGCAAGCACGTTCTGTCGATTAAGACTTTTTCTATCATATCTTACCTACCATGCAGAGCTACAACAGCCCTTTATGCTTTATTCGTTTTCCTTCTTTGATGACTTCATTGGACATCCTTCAAATGTTATTTTTAATATCCTCCTTAGCACAAAAAAATGTAAAAAAAAAAAAATAATAATAGATACTAAGTCCCGTGCCAAAGGACAGGATGACAACAAGGACATCCCCATTCGCGTGAATTCATGTGAAATAAATTAATTTCATTTCTCTCTTCATCACTGCGACGACACGACTGTAGTGTGGGACGCATCACAATCACAAAGCGCCCTTAAATGAGCTTGTCCTGGATGATGAAAAAGGACCAACAACGAGAATATATCATCGCTCTGTCAGCAGAATAGGCTACTGGAAAACACACATACATCTATCTGTATGTATATAAGAATTTTCTTTTTTTTTTTGAAAGAGGACTTGACAATGCAATGACTTATGCAAGTCACGGGCCACCAAAACTCCCTAATAAATTTTTCGATTCACTTACAAACTACGGCCCCGGCTCGAATGTAATGTAACATCAATATAGGGTTGGAAATATGGCTGTTGTTCAGCTCAAACGGGTAGCTGATGATGCGCATCCAGTAGTCAGTTAAGTTAGTGGCACGTGTCCTGCTTTTTTTTTGTTGTCTGCAAGCAAAAAGGGAAAATTGTATTTAGAAAAGCATCATCTACTATTACGTTGAGAGTTGTATGACACTATATTCTTATATAGAAGGGTGAAAAGGACTCGGAACCATTGAAGCAAGATCATAACAGTGACTTTCTGGGAATTGAATACATACCTACATAGAAAGCTGATGTTTATTCATTGGAGACTTTAAAGGAAAGTTTTCAACGCCAAAAGTTTTTACTTGCACTTGCGATACCTATATGAACATAGCTAGATCCTTTAGAAATAATGAGTATGTATGTAGACATATTATTGTATTCATAAAAAATCGAAAATCAAGATTTGGATCAAATGATGCCTGTGGGTATTCGTGACATTTCGGAAACCTAAATGGACTATACGTAACTCGATGTTTCCAAAATGTTTCTGTAAGGTATTATCGAAGCTTAAATGAATTGCTAAGTAAATCAGAAAGTGTGGTCTGTTGGCTAACCCGCCAAAAATTGAATTGGTCGTCTTTACAAACAAAAGGAAAATACCAAGCTTCAGAATACCTTAAAGAACTTATACCTACCTTGCAAATGTTGAAAATTGCTCTTGTCAATTTCCTTAGACTAGAGAGATATTCGTTCACCAGCGCACAGTGTGGTATTTGGGTCTGAAACCTGGCCAAAAATATTTTATATCTCTATCAGTAATGTATTGCTTTTAATTTCATATTTAAATAAAATAAACAAGATGATAAGTATTTTTATTTAAAGAAACAACATTTTTATTAATTTTGAGTAACTATTTTCATCACTATCAAATATTAAACAGCCAGTTTCTGATAGCAACCTTAATACATCTGCTGATAATAGCTTCTTTTTACATTTGTAAGATCTCATGCCTGTTATTAATGGATCCGATGTTAAAAGAAGCCTGTTCAATACATCTGTGTTACAGGTAACACGAGAAAACTTTCTGGAATAGCTTAATCGGAATAACCTTATGTGTTTGTTCCGTGCTTCCGCAGCTTCCTCTGAAAGTTGTCCTATTGGAAGAATGTCTTTCTTAACTACCTCAGATCCATGTATGAGAACCTTATGCATTGTTGGAGACATAGGATAAAATTTATATAGAAGAACATACAATTCGGCAGTTTCTTGACAATATCTTTCAAATTCTTCAATGTTTATGTAGAATCCAGAACACAGAGTGTCTAAACCAATTTTTAGACGATATAACAAAATTTTGTCAAGTCCTGTTATAGCAGCTGATACTTCGTATGAATCGAAGAATTTTCTGCTGGTGTTACCATCATTCGTGTTACCAAAATTTGATTTAGGTATATCCACTAAAAGTCCCAGTTGTTGCTTGAACTGATTTTGAATATCTCTCTTCTTGTTTTCCACTAATTGTTTCTCTTCATTCGTTAATCTCACGTTCCACATTTTCACAGGTAACCTGTAAGCTACATGTAGCATACCCTCGAAAAACCGTATGCGGGCATGAAGCAAGGAGAGACCAAAGTTTAAATTTTCTTTTTTACATGGTCTCCTTTTTGTTAAATTATTAAACTCGGAGGATGGTGCTTCACATATGTAACATCTTGCTGTAGATTTGTTATGAGTTGCGGCATTACATACTTTACCGTCTACCATGGTGAATAACATTTTATGTTTTATATTGAAACCATCAACTTCTGTAGAAGAAAGTTTTTCCATTTGTTTTTGCATGTAATCTATTTCTTCGTTAATTATTTCGTGTGTTTCTTTTATAAATCGAATTCTTATTGGTCGACAGTAACGAGGGGATGAGGGGGCTGGGTTTTGCCAAAGAATTTTCTTTTCAGGCCCATAAGCTAGCTGAAGTGGAACTACAGAGCTTTGGAAAATATTAGCATCAGAATCAGCTTCATTTTCAAATTTCATTTTATATTGGCTCTGATGGGATCCATCACAACCCCACTTACTTATTAAAATTAATGTTTTTTTTGTCTTCATCACTTAAAAGATCCACAGCTTCCCGAGAATGTATGATAAGACGACTTACTGTGTGATCCATCAGCTTTTGCACTTGCACTTCAGCACATGTCTCAGTTATGGAATGTATTTCTGGGTAGCATTCTTTTTTAACGTTTTGTAGTAGAGGATAGCAAGGAAAGAAGTTTTTGTTAGTTTCTCTAACAATCTCATACTGGGCTTTTGTAAGTCCTGCTTCTGTAAACATTGACAGAGCCCGTAAAGGTGATAACTGACATGGTTGGTTTTCCGTACTCGTATTTACGGCCGTGATATATTTTGTTGCTCTTTGAGGACTTTTTATAAGGTTTTTAACTATTTTTGACGCATCAACATTGCCCGTCACGCGCAGCTTCATTTGTGTAGCATAAGCCAGCTCCTCTACATCTTTTGATCGAAGGTCTTCGGTTCTTCGTCTTTTACTTCTGTCACTTGATTCCACAAAAGATTTTAGAGGACGACCTCGGCTTATCCCTATCAGAACAAAATCTTAAAATTAAACTCTTGAAAATAATAGATGATATTTTTGACAAACCTGTAATAGGTAACGATACCATCCCATTCAGCCACTTCGCATTACTTTTCTCAAACCTTGTTTTTGTTTTTCGAACAGCTATCCATTTTTCTTTAAATTGGTGTTTAATGAGCGATAATCTTTGCTTTGCAATGGCTATCTTATCATTTTCTGTATAGGTGCTTAAAATTTCTTGTTGCATAAAATTGAGCTTATCATCAAATGTTGTCTCATTTGAGCTTTCCATAATATTATACAACTCATTTCGAGCGATTAACCTCAATCCAGAAGGTCCTATTTATATATTTAAAGCAAATGAGCAAAAAAAATAGTTTCCAAATATGGCATGTACCAACAAACAAAACACAATATTTTACGAAAGGGCTCTTTGGGCGGCTTTTCTACACACATCAATATTTATAACTTCACAAAACAAAACAAATTTTACTGCTTAGAAACACTTAGAAACATATTAAAATGCTAAATTTTCTAACAATTCACGTAATGCTAAATTATACCCTGTATACACACAAAACCACATGAGTTAAATCCAAAACATATGTTAGTTAAATAAATACCCGGTCTGCAATTATCCATAGTTATTGAAATTAAAAAAAAAACAAATTTATAAAAAATACAAAACTTTCAATTATGCACTCAATTGGCGCTTTCTCCAAAAGTGATTTGACACTTTACACAATTGTTAACTTTCGACTGCTCGCGTTGCACTCTTTGACAAGATAAAGCCTTGTGTGTTTTAAATTTTCATTTGTTTACTATTAAGCTTCAAAAAAAATAACAAACCAGGGTTGGTAATCGAAAACAAAAAAAATACCATTTTGGCCAAGAATTGGCCCAATATACTCCTCTGTGCAGCGTGGCGATTTATGGCTATATTTAATCGGGCAGGAGAACCCGAATGTAAGCTGTTTCAAAGGTTTTAACATTTGATTCAAGATCTTCCACAGATTCTATACTCAGCCTCTGTGTGCAACAAATTTAAGGCTTAAGAACTTGACTGAATTTCTTCCAGTCAGATATTTTAGGGTTTCTAAAGAGTGTTGGGTTTTCGGACTCAAAACCAATGCTGAAGAGTATCCACTTATGATCTGAGAATGAATTTTTAGGCGAAACTCCCCACACAGAGCGAAAAAGTATTACATAAAATCAATAAGGTTCCCTTATTGACCTACTTTAACAAGATATCTTATTAAAAGCATTGAATAATACGATTTTTTCATAGAGAAATCTTATTGATTTTATGAAGAAAATCTTATTGAAGTTTTGAAAAGTTTTTTCTACTTTTTCTATATGGAAAACATATTAAATAGTATAAGTAATGTGAAAACCGTATTACTTTTCAGTTTTAACAAGAAAATCTAATTATTTTTTCTATAAAGGCTAATAAGTAAATATTCTTATTCTACAAGTTTGATGAACAATAAGCAAACCGTATGACTTTTTTAGGTTTTAGGTATACCTGTAAACTTTTTACAAATGTTTGCCTACTTACTATAAGGAAATCTTCTTGAATCAAAATAAGTTCCTTTTTATTAGTATAAGTTTTTTTTATAAATTCTTTCATTGTGTTTTGAGCTCGGATACACACACGGACAAAAGGATTATTTTTGCGCGTGTGTGCCTATCCAAGCTCTTTGTGTTTGATGTTTGAAACCAAAGGTGATTTGTATAGTTAAACGTGTGAACTTTGAAACGATAAGGTTAGTCCATGATCTGATCGGGAAAAAAAATAGTTATTTTAATTAAAAAAATGAAAACAATAAACCAAATGCTCAAATTAATGTTCACTCTTACAGGGCTTTATAAAACACGTTCCCTTTTTAATAAAAGTGTACGTATTTATGTTTATAGTTATGTAAGTTTATTATGAAGTATTGTACAACTTAAGGCTACAAGAAAAAGTGTTCCATTTTTATCTCGTGTTACTTTTTCTGTAAGAAAAAAAAAAACAATAAATAGTTTAAAAAAAATATGTAGGTTTTGTCTTTTCTTTAAATGAAGTAAGCATTAAAAGGTGAATTTGGAAAATATAATTTTAAATTTCTTCGAATACACATTATTTTACACCGGACTGTCAGAATAAGTTCGCTTTATTGTTTCTTTGAGATTTTTACTTTTTTCAATGAAATTTCAAAAAGATCTTCTTATTGTATCTAAAAAATTGCCACCTTATTATCAATAAGATCGTTTTATTGTATCTAAAAGATTGTCACATGTTATCAATTAGAACTTCTTATTGTTTCAAAGAGATGTGCTCATACTTTTCAATAAGTTTTTCTTAATTTTTTATTAAGTCATATTGAAGCTTAATAAGATATCTTCTTAAAAATATTTGTATATCTCATAGAAGGATTATCAACATTTTGATAAGATTATCTCTTTGGTTTTAATAAGACTTCCTTATTGGATGAAAACCAATAAGAAATCTTATTACTTTTCTTCTATTTTATGTGGTAAAATTTTCTCTGTGCACTTTTCTATAATTGTTTTAGAACTATTTACTACGGTAATATCGAAAACATCCTCCCAAACCTCGTAATTATACGAACTATGAAAAACGAATAGATCGGTGTATCGTGTATCATATCTGTTACAAGCAGTCAGATTGTTAGTGATAACAAGATTGAATAGAGGCTCACCTCGATCATTGATCTCTGTTTTTTGAGCTGCCCCAGTCTGTGCCTTGCGTTGGCATAACATCTCAACACTAAGTTCGTCTTCCTGGATTTTCCTGTAATTGTAAGGTCGTTTACCTCCTCTGGTGGTGATTGGGGATCCATATCATAGTAGGCGGATATGAACAGTAATCCGTTCTTGGATTTATCCTCCAGTCTAACCACTGTCAAATCTGGTTGCTAAAATTTGTACACAAAAACCTTTAAAGTGTTTTTTTAGCTCAAATACAACTTCTGGAATTACTTGGCCCGTATTTTCGGTTTTATAGAAAAGGTCAGATCCATTGACTTGCAGGCCCGGCACCCTGAGACCATTTACCCAGAGCTCCTGGATAAGGGCAATGTCAATGTTTTTCTCATTTAGAAACACCCTGAGTTTATCTGTAGCACATTTAAAGTGCTTCATATTAATATGCACGGCCATGAAAGCGTTTTAAGGCCGTCTACTAGCTCCTGCACACTTGGTTTGATACCAATAAGAGGCAACCAGATGCGGGCCTTCGGTCGTCTGGGGATGTCCTTGGTTGGGACAAGCTTAAAGTGCAATCCTTCCCAATCATTGCTAACATTAGCAATGCTTGTTCTAAGGAAATCCCTAAATAATTAGTCCGCGCATTAGGTAATCACCTTGCACCCCTTGAGCATCTCACCGGAATCAAAGCTAGAATAAGGTCCTTCGCTTGTTGAGATGGTATAGGAAAATACCATCTTGGAAAGTTTGCCTTCGCATGGAGCATGGAGCTCCACACAGCTTGCATCAACCACTGCTACCCTTAGGTCGTCATTAACGACCTCACTTAGTGGTCGTGGCTGCTCTACTCTCGGCATCTTCCTACTTTTGGCTTGTGACTCAAGATTTGATTTTTCGCTTAGCGGCTTTTTCTTGAAATGCAGATCTTTGCTAAAATAAAGGATGCCCTCTTGAACTGGATCTGCGACCGACCCTGCTAAGGTGTCCAAATGAGCTAGTTATTGACTGGTTTACCCCTCAGCTTTCCATTTCTAGGGCACGAATTAGGGACCCCGTATCTATGATCTAATCGCATTACTGCGAGAGTTGTACTATTGAGTAGTAAAGAAACGTATCAGTAATTCGACCTGACCTTAGCTGATCACCATCTTGACATCGCACAATACTACTGTAGTAATCATTACCCCCTGGCACCCGCTTGGAGGGTTTGATACGAGGTTTTTTGCCGGGCTTTTTACCAACAAATTAATACTGTGCCGTTCTAAGTAAATGGAAAATTATTTTAAAATACTGTTTAATGAAATGATTTACGTACACGTAGCACCTTGCCGAAATCATATAGATATTAGGAATAATGCGGAAATTCTACTTTCAAGTTATATACGTATATTGCATCATGGTTCTCTTAAAAATAATCCCCATAAAATCTATAGGTAGTTTCCGATAAATAGATAAATATGCGATAACCCTATAAAAAGTTGATTTTCATTTAATGTGCATGTTGATTAATCAAAATGTCCTTGTTTTTCTCATTGGCTCTCATAATTCATAGTTTTTGTTTATAAAAAAAATTAGTTATTGCGCAAAAATGTACATTACGCTTCAATTAACGACAGAAAATTAACATACAATATCTCACATCCAATTAAAATTATCTATTTTCGAGACGAGTGTGTTGGTCACGTTCACGTTTAGATTTGGATAGAAATGCTCCATGTCGCATTAGAAATAAATAACTTGCGTTAACATTAATCAGAGTTGCCACTTTATTGCAAATAAATGAATACGTATGTATCTTCATATAAAATTTTGCTGTTAGAATTAAACTACTCTGCAACCTGCATGTCAATTAAACTACTGTTCTAAACACTCAGGTTGACATACGTCTTTTTATTAGTTATTGGTTGTAATTATTTTACTCATAACACTTAGAACCGACCCTGATGAGTTTAGTCTTGTAAGTACAAAATGATGGTGCACGAAAGGCGCCCAATTTAAATTTTCTTGGATATTGTTTTTTTACCATTTTGTATCTCCAATTTATCAGGATCTTCTTCTGATTAAAAATTTCATCTGGGCTTCCATTTATTTCTAATGATTCTGTAATATATGTAATTTCAAATAGACCTATGCATAAAAATACAAGTAATGCAATACTAGCTGACCCGTGCTCAGTCAAAATCAAGTTAAGATTCACACATGAGTTAGCGAATGATCTCCAATAAAAGTTGGAGAAAGTCGACTTGAGTCGGTAGCTGCTGAGATGTTATAATAATAACAGAAGTAATATAACTTGATCGAATTAGATTGAAAGTGATCCGAGCATGTTCTAATGTCAAAAATTTTATCGTATGAAAAAGTAAAACACGGATGAATCAGTTGGGTATTGTCCTGTATCACAGTGAAACCATGAGAATCCTCTTTAAGGCAACATCATACAAAGCTCCGATACAGATATGAAAATGAGGTCAATCCAGTGCATCCCCATAAGCGAATCACTAAGTGTGAATCAGTAAAGAAAGGGAGTTATATCTAATCGGGATCAATCACATTGTTTGAAAATACGACGAAGAAAAAAAACCACCAAAGAAACCTAAACGAATCCTATCAAGCAGCAATTTTAATGAAAAATCAAAAAAAATTATTTAAAATTAGATTTAATTTAAGAATTACATAACATTGGCAGCACTTATCGAGGAAAAAGCCTTTGCTTTAAACATTCTGATTCAAAAGCAAGGAAGCCTCAAAGTATTTTTGATGAATTACAACTAAATTGTCTGTCTATATAGCCACTCACGATTTTGATTTTCGTTATTTTTTTATTTGTGTGTTTGGAGGCGCAAAGTTGGCACGTGATTTGACTCGGACTCGTGCTTTATTTAGTTTACGGCGGCGGCGATGCCGCGACCGGCAATGACGATAGATGGATGGTGGACCACTACCACAATATGGCGAGCAATGACCTGAATTTTAATTCGATTAGCACTTTAGCAATGATAAACAAGGATAAATAACAAACATTTCGTTATTGAAAATCTGCAATGGCTTGTATATAGGTTTTAAAGGACAAAATATCCTTTACCGATGTTTTAATTGAAATTATCGCTAAACACATTGGTCAGTGGTGCGCAGGGCGGAGCTGGCAACAGAAAGGCTTTAATTTCTAATTAAAAATTCACAATCTGCACTATCAGGTGTACTTTAGAACATTTATCGTTTGGAAAGACTAAAGTGAGTTGACCATGTTGATGAAGTCAACATCAACTAAGTAGGTATACTGCAGAAACTTCAATATTTGCCAAACCTATTTAGAGCCTCAAATATTTACATTTATACATTATACAACATCATACCTGTAACGAAATAACTATACTCCCTCGAACATTACCTTTACATATGAAGTTGTTGGTGTTTTGTTGTAGGGTTGACTTGGTGAACACTCCTGCAGGCTTTTAATTTATACATATCCCTATAAATAGTTAAGCTGCTAAATGTTATACAGGATAATATGGTCCCATTGATGCCTGGGTAAATTATTAGAATTTGAATCACTTGAATTTTGATGTGATTATATGATAGTATAATCCGTCAATGAGGGAAGAAAAACTTAATAATCTATTAAGTATATAATACAGGGTGATCCAATTTCAGGTTTAGAAGTACAAATATAAAAAACAATTATGTTCTTCTCCTGGATTTGAAGTCAGAATGAAACACGCACATATTCACACTAAATAAATGCCAAACTCGAATTTAACGTCAACAGAAATATTTTGCATACGATGTGATCGTGACCGAACAAAGATCGTGCGATCCAGCCGTGTATTTTATTGATATTTGTTTCCAAGAAGTTTTTAACAATATTTTTGTTTTTTAATACATATATCAAACAAATCAAATTCCATTTTTAACAAATCAAATTCACGTTTATGAATAAATAAATTTGAATTTATATCTGTTTTTATGTCCAAAACATCTTATTATGCAATTATTTAAATTGCATGAAATAAATTTTTATATATTCACATCGTTTGATATTTTTTTCTTAAAACTAATATCTGATTTCCTGAAACGAGAATTTGATTCGCAAAAAGTTTAATTCGATATGAAAAGACTGTAATATTAATTTTTTTTTCTGTACACTGCCACAAAATAAAAATTAATTGACAACACACCAATTTAAAACTTTAATTGTAGTATATGTAAGAATCTGTGTATAAATCCGTTTTGAATCCGTATTCAAAAAGAGTTTCAATACGGATCTGTTTTTCCAGAAAAAAATTGGTTTTAATTTGAAACGGCCGGCGGATCGACGACAAATCGATGTTTTTATTGAAACGAAATCGAGATTAGTTCTTGATTCCATTTTTATTTCTAGCCTTTTGTGTTCAGCTTTGGTTTATTTTGTCTTGATGATTTCAAAAAATACCGTTATTTTGGTTCGTTTATGGCAATAGTGTAAATACAAAAAATTCAATCCTTGCCAATAAATGTTGGCAGAATAATGCCAACATTAAAATCTGCCATTTATTGAACTCGTGTATGGCATTAAAAAATTATTTCGGCCAATTTTTGGCCATTCCTTTGGCAACTTTGCCATTTTTGAATCGTTGTCTTAGCACCAAAAATAACGGCACTTGCCATACAAATTTTTCTACCATTTTAATTATGTCGAAAACGGCTCAACGGATTTCGATAAAAAAATTTACACAGGAGTCACTTCAAATTCTAAATAATACTGAATTTCAAAATTTTCGATAAATAGTTTTTTACGATTTTTGAAAATTAAATTCAAAATTTCGAAAACTGGTAGACGATTTTTTTGTGAAATTTTGTTATTAAATTTATATTAATAAAAACTCAAAGTTTTTATACCATATTTTTTTTTGGAAATAATTTAAGAATTTTTATATGTAAAAAATTAAATAAAAAACGAATTTAAAAATACATTTAGCCGTTTCTATTAAGAATATTTTGCATATAATGCGATCGAACATTGGAGCAAGTACGTGCGACCCAGTCCTGCATTTTATTTATTTTTTTTTTTTTGATTTCGCATAAGCGCCTTGACAGTTTAATAGTTGCACAGTGCGGCTTGAATAATCAATACTGGATTGGATACCAACATTTACGAAAAATATATTTCGAAATAAATATTTCGAAAACAGGTTGACTATGTTTTTTTGAAATTCATTTTTTAAATTTATATTTTTAAATACTAACAATTTCCATATCAATATTTTTTCTTAGAAAAAACTTCAAGAATTAAGAAAAATTAAGTACAAACGACTTTAAAAATAATATATTTAATTATTAATTTATGAATATTTATATTTTAAATACATTTTTATCCAATAAAATAACTCCAATAAGAAATACAAGTATTATGCCAAACTTTTGCCTCACCTTGTATTTATAATAAGAAAGCAGGCGCCCAACATGAAGGCCATCCCAAATGGACCAAGAATAATTTTATTTGCAAGCGTTTCCATGTACATTTCGTTCACTTTTTATAGTGATGTATGTAAAGATTTTTTAAGAGTTACCTACAAATAAGAACACAGTGACTCTATGAAGCTAATTGAAATAAATAACTCAAAAATTTTAATAGCTGTCTTTTAACAGTAAAAATCTATTATAGTTCCATTCTCTGGTTGTACTAGTTGACTAGTTGGTTCCTTTTGAAAGATGCATTTATGTAGGTAGAGGTAAGGGGTAAGGTATGGAAAAGTTTCGACATCCCTTGAGAGCAGAAAACATTTATTTAACATTTCATCAACCACCATGTACATTGTGCAGTCCATGTTTGGTTAAATTAATAAAGCATGCATGTGAGAGATTGTTAGACCACCACCATATAAAGTTTGAAATATACTTGTATTGGTGAATTCAATAAAACTGTGCTGACAGGTTGTAAAGTTTGTAACGAGCGTTGAAAACTATTTTTGTGGAGTGCGGTTTTTGTTGTGTGTTTACTAACTTACCTCTAGCAAAACTATGTCCTTTTCTTATTTAAGATTGCGAACAGGATACCTATACATATGTATACTCTTAATTTGTTTGGCTTTAATAATAAAAAATGAAGAGAAACCCCACTCAAAAGCTAAAAGCGATGTGTTGTGAACAGAAAGGTATATCTTGAAATCCTAAATAAAATGGGCATTAGGGTGTATGTTATTAGCAGATTGTTTTGGATAAAAATAGATGAATGTGCAATTGACAATATTTAAGGGATGAACTTTCGCGACCGTCACGTCGCAAGCTTCAAATTGACTTTTGAAAAAAAATTTTAGCTGTTCTTTATTTTTACTTGCGATTATAGGTACTATAAGGCAAGTTATGCATTCATCGAAAAAAAAAAGTTTTGAGATAACAATCAAACATGACATTACGAAGATAGCGAAGACGAAAAAAGATGGTCCGTCTATATGTCTGTCTGTCAGTCTGTATGTATGCATGTATAGACACCTACAGCCCAAACGGGTGGGACGAATCGCTTCAAACTTGGCATATAGTGTTTTTTATGTATTGTACAGAGGGGAAATTTTTTTTTTAGCTCAAAAAATAACGGTACCCGCCATGTAACCGTTACGTTCAAACCTATTTTTCTGGGAAACGGCTCTAACGATTTTGATAAAAAAAAAAATCAGTGCGGCTTTTTAGCTACGACCGATCATATGGTTGAAAAAGAAATTAGAAAAATGTCTAAAAACGGTACTTTCCATAGGACCGTTTTTTTGCTTTCGACTATCTCATAAACGGCTCAACCGATTCTTTCGAAATTTCACACATGTATAGGTTTAGGCTGCCCAAATTATACCGCGTACCAACATTTTTAGTTAGTATTTTTTTGTATTTTTAAAATTAATATTTTCAAAACTGCTCATTAAATTTTTTTTCAAAAATTATATTTATATATATTTATTGAATACCTATGAATTAGCGTTTTTGAGTTTTATTTGAAAAATGTTTTCAAAAAGTTAAACAAAATACTTTTTTTCTTAAAAACTACTTCAGAGATTTTTTAATTTTTTTTCTCATAAGTTCAAATTTATCTAACAAATAAAATGGCGTACTTTTTTTGAGCTTAAATTAGTTTAAGTATTTATTTCAGAATTTTGAATTATTTTTTCTTTGATTAAGCCTATTTAATTTTTTTTTTTTTTTTTTTTTTTTTTTTTATAATCTACACGCGCTCAAGGGATTATGAATACCCTTTAAATGTTTCAACACAGCGCGGGAGTGAGGGTGAGGTTAAGGAAGAGAAAGAATGATAGGAAAGATGTGTGGCGTGATATTCGGAGACTGTAGGTGGTTGTTGTGTCAGATTTTATCTCCAGGGATGGCGGCTGAACTAATGCGGAGAACTTTCCGTGTCTTATTTATCGTTGTCCCTTATAATTCGCATTCATTTTTTTATCCTTTTGTCATATTTTATCGGTATACTAGTTTTACTCAATCACATGTTGTTAGTGTTATGCCTAAACAGCATGTCATGAGTGAACCAGCAACTCATTGTATGACAATTATTTTTAGAATTGGTTTTAATGGAAAATAAGAAGACATAGACTACGGCAGGGATCGAACCTGTGACCATGAGGTTGACAGGCGAACACACAACTATCGCGCCACGACCACCCCCATATTATGTGTGTATAAAAAAAAAATGAAAAAAAAAACTGCTTTCAATATATATTTAGATTTTTAACATAAATCTTTTGCATTCGATGTGATCGAACATAAGAGCAAGTTCGTGCGATCCAGTCGTGCATTTTATTTTTTTTTTTGGTATAATTAACTATAATGGTCTTTCACATTCTAATTTTAAGGGCTATGGTGATAAGTAGTTGATTATAATTACCAATTTTGTGATAGCTGGATACTATGCGGAAATATATTTGTAGCAATTAAAAAAAAAGATAGTCAATTACTTGAGTTATCGCTCTGCGATAATAGCCAATTTGTATATTATTTCTTTACTTGAAGGGCCCATGTATACATTATTATCAAGGAATGAAATATAACGACGTTCAAATATCCGCCACTGCTTAGCACGATTGCTCTGATAATGATATGAAGAGCTCAAATTTTCGATAACTGCCGTCCATAGATCAGGCAGAATTTGACTTATGTCCCAGGTTCACTTATCTTTGAGGACATAGGTCAGTTGCGGCTTATTGGCATGGATATGCGATAACAAGAACCACTACAAGAAAATGTGCACAATCAACTACTCGTTGTTCACGTCCAGATCGGTCAATACAGGCCAATATTGAAATTATTTATCTATCATTGACACCTACATATTTATCCTTATTGAATACTAACTTGACGAAGATGGCCTCTCACCAAAGGCATTTCCGAAGAAGTTTACGAAAACAGTGATTAGATAATAAATTTATGACAAATTCAGGCACTGGCGGATCCATGGGACTATTAATACGAAAATATGACGGTTAGATTCTTTTCGATCAATGTTTGGTAAGTTATTAGTTTCACCTGACCATATATACTTTATGGTTTTTTTCCACTTTATGTTGACGTTCATTGAAATTAAAACAGCATTTTCGCGCCACTTGAATAGAACATGCATTTAGTATGATTGTTATCTTTGACACGCGGGCTAATATTTTTCGTTGATCAAACTTTTTTGTTAATTTCGACAATTTTGTCAAAAAAAAAAACAAACTGAAATGGGTCAAGGAAATGCATTACTTGAGGCAGAAAAATGACAAATCAAAGCTTATAAGGACGCTGGCTTATCTCTAGCCAAAATAGGTAAGAAGAAATCGACAGGAGCTGAACAGTTATATCCGGCGGATTTGACAAAACGTCACAATAGACAGGTACAACTTTGAGGTAGTTAGGGACTCTGTCCACCTCGAATCCGCTATAATATCTAACAACAACATCTCTTTAGAAAAAAAGCTAAGAGAAACGCCTGCCAATCGCTGCTCCTAGGCTCTATAGGGGCAATTGAGTAGTAAAGCCCTTTCTCGAAAAAACAAAGGAGACTCTATAAGACTGATTGTGACAGTTCTGCTCTATGGAGCGGATACATGGACTCTATCGAAAGCGGATGAAGTTATACTTAGTCGTTTCGAGCGTAAGGTTCTTCGCAAGATTTTCGGCCCTATATGCGTTAACGGGCTTTGGAGCAGAAGGTTCAACCACGAACTATACTAGCTGTACAGTGACATTGACCTGGTACAAAAAAATACGTTTATCACGTTTAAGATGGTTAGGGCATGTAGAGCGTGTGGACAACAATGCCTCGGCTCGCAGGATCTTCGATTCCAACCCAGATGGAAGACGCAGTCAAGGAAGACCTCGCCTAAGGTGGCGCGCTCAAGTGGAAGATGACCTCAACCAACTTGGATTGCGTAACTGGAGGCAGCTAGCAAAAGACCGAGCTAGCTGGGGAGGCATGTTGGTTGAGGCCCAGGTTCGTCTTGAACTGTAGCGCCACCTAAGTAAGTAAGTAAATAAGCCATCGAATTAGCTTATAGCACGATCTCGCTAAATTATTTGGCCACTTTGTATACACCCCTTCCAAACCGGATGTGTGAAGTTCTGGAGCAGAAAGGAAAGGAAAAATTGTTATTTGATCAGAAATACCTTTAATACGTTAAATTTAAGTAACGTTTGAAATAATAATTCTCTTAAATGACCCCGCATTATCACGGGTCTTAGTAAATAATTTTTTTAAATACTTAAATCAATAGCATTCAACTTTATTTATAACTTTAAGTAACAAAAATTATGAATTTTCAATTAAGAAAAAATTAAGTCTCTATACTCTGTTCAATTTATATTTTCAGTATAGGGAAGATAGGATATTTGCCTTTCACTCTAACTGGTAGAGATGTCAATAAGTTCGTACTGTTTCAAAGCTCTTACAGGGTTGCAGTAATAAGCACACTAAATAACCACAAACGTAACAGTGGTAAAAAGCACACAACGGGTTGAGTGCATGAATAAGGCACACAAGCAGCACTCAGCACTGCGTACTTGGATGTGCAGTAGGTAACTCACGGTGGGATATACGCTGGTTTTAACAAGATTGTAAAAATAATTTTTATGTAACTCAGTGGTTATTTTCAGTGGGAATATAGCGACAGGCACCAGTGTGCTTGATAAAGCTCCCCTATCTATAAGCCATGTACTGAAAATGTAAATTGAACAGAGTATAGCATGCTTGGTTTAGGAGCAATGAATGACAAAAAACATAACTAAAGGGTGTCCTATTAAAGTGGCGAGGAATGTTTTTATAAGCCAACAATTGTTTACGTCTAGATTTCTCGGCTATGTGTGTTTCTCTTCATCTTTCGTTCTGATTTCTCGGTTCTCGACCTTCGGCGTCGAATTATCATTGCTTGAACGCAAAGGTGAATCGTATCAAATGGCTACAATTGAATTTGTAGCTTTAGTACAAAAAAAGTTTAAGTTGCATGGTATAAATAATACTGGTATGATATTTCGCATATCATTATCCTATCTCTCTCGTACACATTGTCACCGAGTGACGTAGTTCCCCCACGTTTGTTTTTGTTTCTGTCAGGGTGATATGCTGACATTTGTCTTATTACCGTCATATAAATGTAGTTCCATTGTAATATGCATGGAGTTCTGAAGTTCCCTGTGATAAATACCTATGACTGTTCTAGGAAATATCAAGCCATTTGGAGATATTAATAAAGGTCAACAGACTGTTTCCTGAAAAGTCAAAACGTTCTTCTATAAGGTATAAGCCATCAAAAAAATAAAATCACAAAAATGTCCTTTTCAAGTGGTGGATAAGATACATCTGAATCTTTCCACAGAAGCCAAATATCTAAGTTTATTTGGAAACGGAACTTTTTAATTTAATTTTTTTTAAATTTTGGTGGGGGCAAAGCCCCCATTTACTTGGCTTAATACAAGCTATTTTCTTAATCTAACTTAAAAACTAAGAAACTTAATAGCTAAGACTAAAATTAACTGGTAGGGAGGCTTTGGAGACGAAGCTTTAGGCAGGGAGTACTGATGCTAAAGTCAAAACAAGAAGCGTTGGAATTGACGCTTCTC
This sequence comes from Philhelius pedissequus, assembly GCA_910595825.1. Classification (NCBI taxonomy): domain Eukaryota; kingdom Metazoa; phylum Arthropoda; class Insecta; order Diptera; family Syrphidae; genus Philhelius; species Philhelius pedissequus. The sequence continues at coordinate 265,658,231 of OU343160.1, forward strand.
AGCATTCGGGAGATGTGTTCGTTGGAGCCATAAGAGGTTCGATGGGTGGGAAGATAAAATAGACGAGGATTACAAGTGTTACGAGGGTTAGTATTTAGAAAGATGGAATTAATAAGGACTGTGCAATCAATGGAACCAGAAAACATTCGGTGAATGAAGAGAATGTCAAATATTTCTCTTCGATCTTTCAGCGAATTCAGATTGAGAAGTTTGATTCTGTCTTGATAAGGAGGTAATATTAAATGATTATTCCAATTAAGACCTCGAAGAGCAAATCGAACGAAGCGGCGTTGTATGCTCTCAATTCTGGCAATGTGCACTTGTTGGTAAGGCGACCAGACTTGACAAGCGTATTCAAGAAGCGGACGAACAAATGATATGTAAAGGGATCGGGTAACGTAGGGGTCAGCAAATTCCTTGGACCAACGTTTCACAAAGCGAAGTGCTGAATTTGCCTTAAGGATTATATCGTCGATATGTTTGAGAAAATTCAGCTCATTGTCGCAAATAATCCCAAGGTCACGGATCACCTGAACGGGGGGAATGGTTTGACTGTGTAGAAGATAGAGACGGGGAGGATATTTGATGCGTTTACGTGAGAAGGTAATTGATTGGCACTTGGAAATATTAAGCTCCAAGCAGTTTTTGGAGCACCATATTGAAAAATTGTCGATATCGTCTTGGAGGTGGGAAGAGTCTTCAGGAGAAGAAATTACCTTGTAAAACTTAGTATCGTCTGCGTAGAGTGAAAGGGAGGAATGTTTGACTATCATTTCAATGTCATTGATGCTTAGAATAAAGAGGAGAGGGCCTAGATGGCTGCCTTGGGGGACACCGGATGTAGCTAAAAAACGGCTTGATAAGACGGATCTGAACCGAACGCTGTAAAAACGGTTTTCTAAATAAGAAGACATCCATCTCAACAGAACCGGTTCAAAGCCGAGGGTGGAAAGTTTAAAAAGAATAAGTTTGTGGGAGATTTTATCGAAAGCTTTACTAAAATCTGTTGAAATAACATCGACCTCTTTTCCATTCTCCAAGGCTGAGAGGGAAAATGAAACAAAGTCAACGAGGTTTGTTGTTGTTGACCTGCCTTTGAGGAACCCGTGTTGTCTAGGGGAAATGAGAGACCTGCAATGAAAACTTAAGTTTTCATACAAAATGCTTTCGAATATTTTGGGTATATGCGATAGTTTAGCGATGGGACGATAGTTTTTCACGTCACACTTAGGACCTTTTTTGTGAATAGGGGTTATAAACGCCGTTTTCCATACTTGAGGGAAATGTCCTTGTGATATGGACAAACTGAAGATTTTGGAGAGGGGAAAAGAAAGAGTGGAGGAGCATTTCTTTAGAAGTATGGCAGGGATACCATCGGGGCCAGGAATATACTCATCATTTAAATGATTTAACTTTTCTTCAATATGATAGGTTTCAAAAAAACGCGGGAGGAATGGACTAAAAGAGAAATGCGGTAAAAACGAGAAATAAGCAGTGTCTGGAACAAAAGAATCGACCGTGAAGGATTGTTTGAAGTAACTTGCGAAATAATTTGCTATAGGGAGCGCTTCAGATGAAGTTTCATTATTGAAAGAAAGGGAGGATGGGTATCCGTCAGATTTTCTCTTGTGGTTGACAAATTGATAAAAAGACTTAGGGTCATTAATAATGTTAGATTGCATTTCGATTAAATAGCGTTGGTAAAGGGTGTTGAAAAGCTCGCGAAAGTGTAGATAAGAACCAAGGTAAGATGAATAGTTATAAGGAGATCGAGTGCGAAGGTAGATTGCCCACAATTTGTTTCTTTTATTTCTTAGAGTACGGAGCCTGTGATTATACCAAGGTGGAGAAGTGGAAGAAGTTTTACGTCTAGAAAGGGGAACATATAGGGATATAGCATAATGTATTTCTCTATAGAATGCGGATGTGGCATCTTCTACAGATAAATTTTCAAAATTAAAATTAATTCTATTGAGATATTCATTAATTTTGCGGAAGTTTGCTTTGTGGAAATCGTATGAAGCTGGTGGTAAAGGGGGGTTAAGCGGAGTTGAAGACTGGAGAAAAAATGAGAGAAGGAGGGGTGGATGGTAATTATCAATGGTTGAAAGAGGCAGGGGAGAAAGTGAGATTGCGGAATTGATGGGATCTGTTGTAAACACAAGGTCAAGTTGCCTACCCATGTAGTTTGAAATTCCACTTACTTGGCAGAGGCAAGAGTCGGCTAGGCTATCAACGAAGAGACATTCTTTGGCAGAGGTGGGGTTAGAGGCAATGTAAAACGATTGGTCGTCTGACAAGGTCCATTTAAGATATGGCAGGTTGAAGTCACCGAAAATTAGGATCTCATCATGGGATTTGCACAAATCTGAAATGTTGTCAATCGTTTCGATTGCGAGTTCATAAGATTCGAGTGGTTGCGATGGTAATATGTAAACGCAGGTAATGTAAAGCGACTTATGAGGTAGTGTTATTTTGATTGAAACATAGTCAAGGCTTGGGGAGGAGGATATTGAGAGAAGGGATGAGTCCAATGTTTTAGTGACAGCTAGTAGGACGCCTCGGCAAGGGGAGTCATCACTGTCGTGGACTTGGTCGTCATCTCGATAAACATTGAAAGTAGATGGGAACAATTCCTGGGTGTGTATGCTAGGGATAAGATTAGTTTCAGTCAGGGCATATACTTCAAAGGGAAGAGCGTGGGATTGTTGAAGGACAGCTCTTGTTTTTGAGCGAAGTCCTCTTACGTTTTGGTAATAAAACGTAAGAGGTAGGTTCTGAGAGGCTGAATTATCGACGAAAAAACTTTTGATGGTCGGCTCTGCTACGTTGAAGGTGAGAAATTCGTTTTGAGTGAATGTATTGTCCGAAAGCAAATAGATCACTCTCAACTTTTTGAGGAGGCAAATTAAAATACTCATGGTATTTGACATAGAAGTTTTTGAGACTGGTGACGTCAGTGGGAAGTCCTTCCTGTTGAAAAGAGACCATAACGCTTGTCCTAGTCTTTCCCTCATAGCAAACGGAGTCCGATTTGTCGTGAAGATAAGACAAAAAGATGCGTATGTTCTCAAAGGTTTTTTTGTCTCTAAGTCTAGAGAGAGCGTATCGCGATTCTGTTGAATCAATGTTTTGCTGAGTAAGTTTGACTGCGGGGGGTAAGAGCGGGTCAATGTAGGAGGATGCTCCTGAAGGAGTCTGGGTGATTGGATTAAGTGTGTGAGAACTGACAAAATTAGGGTATTTTGCTCCGGACGTCATGTCGAAGCTTGAAAAAGAGTCAGAGATTTGTGGGTTTGGTGATACAGATGATTTGGAAGGAGTAGTATCGATATTAAACGACACCCTTTTAGGAAGAGGCTTGGATGGATAAGTGGCGACTTTGTCTTTGATTTTGGATTGGATTGATTTATGGGGCTTGGGTTGCGGGACTGGGGCATGCTGGGGGATACAGGGTATTTGGATGGGGGAACGAAGTTAGGCATGATGTGGGTTTTAAAAGACCAGTTAGAATTAGAAAGTTGTTTTAGGGGTTTGGGAACAGGTATTTCTAATCTATGGGTAGAGTTACTTTTTTTTTTATTACAACTAGAAATTAACATATTTCCAATTTTAATTGATTTACCGAAAGGGTTAGTAAACAGCCATTCATAGGACGAGGGAATGCTTATCCGGAATGAAGTATTGTTTGGGGTAGAGATCTTCTGGATGTTAGAGATCTTTATGTTGTAGTTCCGAAGGAAAAAACTGGCTAACCAGACGCTATCGGCTGATTTTGGAGTGTTCCTTACTGTGAAGATCGAAGTGTTGTTGTTGTTTAGTTTCATTATCCTCGTGTTCCATTCTGAAAGAGTCCATGAGGATCCCAAACGGATTATGGTAGGTTCCAATTCGACTGCAGGAGAGGTGGTAGGAACTGAGACAGGTGTTGTTGTAGTGAGGTTGGAGTCCATTAGTTCAGCCAGTATAGACATGTTGGATTCGGAGGTATTTCTCTGGTGCTGATCAGGCATATGGATTTTGTTAGAGGAAAGCACTCTTACTTCGTCGGAAAGGTCGGTGATCAATACCCTATTTAATGCAAGGTCATTGCTTATGTCCACAAATCTATCAGCTAATTCAGAGAGCAATGGATCATGTTGACACGGAAGTGGTGTAGTGTTACGTGAGATGGATTGAAGATGAGCTTCCACAGAGTTTACTGCGATTTTCAGAGAACTCAATTGTTGACCTGAAGAAGTGCATAGGGTGGTTAGATTTTCGCTGAGAGATTTTTGAATTTCAGTTTTAAATGACTGAAAACTCTGCTCAATTCGATGGTCGCTAGAGATATCTGGGACAACTTGTGTCAGAGTGGCAATCTGCTTCTCGATAGCCGTGAGCTTGTTCAGCTTCTGCAACTGTATGGTGGTTGTATTCAACTCATCGGCATTCTTTAAAACTTCATCGAATCTGGCCAATTCTTGCCTACCCTTTTTGTGGTACAACTTCAAATCAGATGAAATCTGGTTTAAATTGTCGCTCAGACATCTTATTGCCAGCATTATGTGAGACAGTGAGATCTGCTTACATTCATCACAATAAAATGTAAAATTGTGCAGGTATTCATTTAAATAAGTTAATGATCGCTTACTAAGCCCGATGCAAAGGGGATGGAAAGATTTTCCGCATAACCCACCACACACAATCAGTTTTGCAGCGCTATCAGAAACTGCACATTCCACATTACCGCACTTTTCCATTTTTAAAATTTGTTTATTTTTAATTTATGACTGACTGAATATAGGTCAAAAGCGACACGGAATCGAATATTATTTTTTTTTTTTTTTACTTCTTTTTTTTTTTTTTTTATATTATTATTTTTGTACAGGTAGCCGACAGAGGTTGGGAAACGTATTGAAGGAAACAAAATGATGACACGGAAAAATTATAATTTAATAACAAAAAGTTCTCAAGTAGGAGCTGGGCAAAACACGTCCGATTGGTTTAAAGGTAAAAAAAAAAAACTCGAACACAAATGAATGAATAAAAAGAACACTTTGTGCCTTCTACACGTGTAAAAAATCCTTAGAAAGACAGTGGGACATGCGACCGCAAGTCATCCATTAGATGTACACAGCTATCGTTCGTCCCATATTAACTTCCGGGTCGATTGTGTGGTGGAAGGCTGTAGAGAAAGAAAGCTGTCTCAAAAACCGCAGTGTAGTGAATATCATCGGTAACTCCAACCAAGTCAAAATCTACTGTGTTCTGCATATAGTAATGAAGAGGAGAATGGTATAGCAGACGAAATGGCAAGGTAGGGTTCAATAGCAAAAAGGGACAGCTGCAGCTTATTGGGCATGCATCCTGAAGTCCTCATTGTCGCAGTGAAAAGAAGATATAGACACAGATATGAAAGGGCAAATAAATAACTCCTGGATATCCAGTAGCTACTGTATCATCTCTAGAAGCTTATGGTCTAGAATTAACGATAAGAAAACCTTGTTTTTTTTTATCGCTGAGTAAAAAGAACATCGGAACCTTTATACGGGTACTATAACAGGGCCTTATGCATTAGGTACAATGACACAGGAAAAATAACCCATGGTATGAAGATGAATGCGTGGTATTGAAGCAGGAGACGGAGAATGCACGAATGCAAATGCTGCAACGGAAAACAAGAGCAGCAAGACATGAATACCGTGAAAAGAGAAGGAACGATAAAAAAAACCCTGCGAGGAAGAAAAGAGCATCCGCAACCTCTCAGATTAGGTATCTCGAGGAATCTAGCACCGCCACCAACACCCGCCGGTTCTACACAACAGCCAAGTAACTGGCATCTGGTTAAAGGACTGGCACGCAAGCTCTTCGATACAGCGAATGGAACCTAATCACCGAAGCACAGGGAATTGTAGACGTGTATAGGCAGCACTTACAGCAACTGCTTAATTGGCATTCTGTAGAGGAAGCAACAGGAAAACATAGAAGCATGAGACCAGTCAATGAAGATCCAGTCCCAGCGCCCAGTACTGAATAGGTTGAGAAAGCCATCCACAAGCTTAAGAACAACAAATCCGGCGGCTGGGATGGCCTACCTGCAGAACTCTTCAAGTATGGAGGAGATGTCGTGGTAGGTTGCATGCACCAGCTCATCAACTAAGTGCGGGAGGAGGAAATCATGGGCGACTGCTGGTCAAATAGCTCCATATGCCCAATCTACAAAAAGGCGATCCTTTGTCCTCCAAAAACTACAGAGGCATATTCCTGTTTAATGTTGCCTAAAGATCCTATCCAACAAACAAATCCATATCTGTCCATCGCCTAGGACAAAACGTCACTTTTGGTAGCAGTAACTTCGAGGTAGTCAAGGAGTTCACCTACCTCGGCACAAACATCAATTCCAGGAACGACACATTAGTGGAAATCCGATGTAGAATTACCCTACCGAGCCGCTGCTACTTCGGTTTGGCCAAACAAATGGGTACAAGACTCCTGTCTCGAAAAACAAAGTGCACGCTAAACAAAACGCTAATTTTACCACTTCTACTCTACGGCGCCGATAGCTGGACGATAAGTAAAAAAGCGGAATTGATACTGGGCACTTTCGAGAGAAAAATTTTACGGAGGATATTTGGTCCTATATGCGAAGAGGCCGAATAGAGGAGAAGATTCAATCGAGAATTGTACGAGCTGTACCAAGATGTGGATGTAGTCCAAAGAGCCAAAGCGCATCGACTACACTAGCTCGGCCACATCGAGCGAATGGACAACAACGCTCCAGCCAATAAAATCTTCCAATCCCAGCCCCCAGGTTCGAGACTACCAGGAAGACCGAAACCTCCGCTACAGGACGCTTGGTCTCGACGAAGCGAGGGACCGCATCCGATTGAAGACCGCAATATGTCAGGCAGTAAGTAAGTATATGTTATGCTAAAGGCAGGTCTAAACACGGATCTTAATATATTTAACAATTCCGCTCCAAACGTGCCAGGAACGACAGAAAACCGGGAAAACTGCAGACCAAGCAATCTCGTCATTAACGGCGAGTGAGGTAAAGATACTCAGATGTCAAAATGATTTTTCGCAAAGAAATATCTTAAGTACATAATATTAAATTACTTTTTTTAAAATTATTGTCTTCATTAATTTATTAAATATTAAATTCAATTTCTTGTGCTTAAATGCTTCCTGGTACTTATTTACAATGTGTAAACTACATAACAGTAGGCAGCAAAAAGTTTTTAATGGGCCTTGTAGTCTATCTAATTAAGTCTTTGAATTGGTGTAATCAGTCTTGATCTTAGGGCACATCCAGCTGTAAGAAAAGCCATGGTGCAATATGTCTATTATGTCTAACATCTCCTCGTTTTCTCTCTAAAGTTGAGTTGGTAATTAAATTTTCAGCAACAAACTCTTGTTTCGATTAACACTTAACTACTATGCATCTTGAATTCCCTGCATCACTTATCCCTAGAGCCAAGCCTACTCCTAAATGACTACAGCCCATTGTGCTCGACTTAACCAGTATTCTCCGTCAAAGAAAATGAATGAATGAATCCATATATCCTCTGAATATGTAACAATTACTAACTCAAGCCTATGGCCACTTTGTAGCTTCAAGATATGTACACAACACTTATGTTTTTAGGGTGGGCATTTCGGTAACCTATAATTTGGGAGCCATTTAAGTGTAGCCTGTTGGGTTTCCTCAACAAAACACATGTTTCTACATCCAAAAGCCATGAGACCAATTGAAAATGTCAATTAATAAACGTGCTCGTTACTCTTTTGTATTTGGGAGTTTTGGTTTTGGGTTACGATTACCAGGTTATACCTATGCGATGAGGCTTATGCCGGTAAGGTAAGGACTCAGTCAGTAAATGGAAGGTATAGTGTATATCTATACTCTGTCGGGAAACAACGCTTGTTAGGACCGACCAAGGCTAAGCTATAAATTGTGCACGTCTGACGAGTTGTGCTACTTATCGTCGCAATAAATCGCATTAATTTATTGCCTTAGGACTGTTAAATTATTTAGTGCACACCTATATGTGGCCCCGGAGTACACACAGGTTAAACATTATTCAAAAGTCCAACACACTCTCGAAAAGAAGGGGGCTGCATTTTGTACATAGCAATGTAAGGCAACGTGCATATATGCGGATATTTAATAGACCGGTGTTCATAGTGTGTTTCACAAGAATTACTTCTACCTAAAATATATCAGTTATGATATCCATTTCATTTATTTATACAAAGATAATATTATTTTGTTCATTGTAATGGGCTGAATTTGAGAAAGAATATGGACTTTATTGATGAAGAGTTCATCGATTGTTAGGAGCTTATTAGCATAGAACTGCGACTTAACGAAAGCCCACAAGAAAAAATTCAACGATTTTAAGTCTTGGTGAGAGTTAACACGATCTCTGCCTTAAGTCCGTGTAAAAACTTTTAATTATATCGCGGCATTGTCACCTAACTTATAGTGATTTAATGTAATATAATAATATATTAACACCATGATCCAAGAAGTGTCAAAATCCACAAGAACCTTGCTGTAAGCTTTTCAAAATTTGACAGCACTTATGAAAAATACCAAGATGGGAAATCTCGGCTGTCAAATGGTTTTGACCGAACAGAATGTCATCCATACGCCATCCATTTTTCTTATAATCTCATCCTTCCGCCAGCCATTTTTCTTAACCATACGATATGTTGAAACCGGTCGGTGCGTGGGTATGTTCAAAAATTATGAAAATGTAATAACTTCCTTTTTAGTGCTAACGTCAACTTAAATGTATATCATTTCAATTAAGAATTGCATTTAAGATAAATAAAATTAGTGACAGTACCTATATAATAACTTCAAACAAAATACTAAAAATAATAAGTAAAATGCACGACTGGATCGTACGAACTTACTCTTGTAGCTTACGACGCTTTTTAGTAGTAAGGTAATTTAGTTATCATAGGCGGGCTTAAAGCTAATGTAGGTAATATAACCTTGTACTTATTTATATTTAAATCTTGATAATTGATTTTAATTATGTAAGTTAGAAGAGAAATATGTATCTACATACATGAATTATTACATGAATCATATTCAAAGAAAACGCAAACAATATTTACATATTATTTTTTTTTGTGGACTGTGTGGATTAAAGCCAATTGAAATATTTTGTGACCTATAGTCCAAAATGCGTTTCGCCGGGCACGATAGTTGGGCTCATCAGTTAGATGCTATCGTACCTTTCTAACATGCAATATTTTTGGTCGCTGTCTACCGACTCTAATAGAATTTGCAGCATATATATACTGCAAATTATATTTTTCTAGGGGAACATGGTTAAATTCATGCACCTAGAAATATGTATTGATTTTATGTCCGTGGTCTGGCCAGTAATTATATTCGACACATATTATTTCGCCTGGTCCGCTAGTATGTTTTCATAAATGTATAAGTGTCTACATTGTATGTAGTATTCAGTGACGAACGCAAAAATTCGTATAAAGGAAATATAATAATGTTATTAATAATCATAGGAAAATGTTTTTAGAATCCTTAGTTGTTAAAGTTTAAGGGAAAAAAGATGCCATTTGAAATCTTGAACAAATAAGAATCTATCAAAAAAATGCAAAGATAGATCTTTCGGTTTTTTTAAAATAAATATTTTTGTGTGTATAAAATTATAAAAACATTAAAAAAAACAGTTGAAACGCCATTTTAAAACTATTATTACTATACATACACAATTCAAAAAAAATCAGTGACGTCGAAAATGAAATGAAAAATCGATTTTTCAAAAAAAATGTTTATTTATCTTTTTAAAACGGAAAAATTTTTTTTGAAAATTTAAGTATGCAGTTTTATTAAAACTTTTAGGGAGCATTTGCATAAACAAAATAATATATATGAGAAAGTCGCAAATATGAAAAGTGGTTTCATGAGAAGTACCGTTATTAAGTACGAAAACTAAAAACTAAAATATTTGTATACTTCAAATTGAACTGTACTAATTTAAGAACACACACATTTTCTTATAAAGATTCTTTGAGCCGTTTTTTCGAAAAAGACGATTTACCTTTTTGGCCGAAAAAAAGTATGGCATATTACCGAAAATACATAGTACATAGTTTGAACCAAATCCACCAATCCAGTTAGGCTTTTGACTCGAGGACAGGCAGACAGACAGAGGGAATTGCGGGACCCACTTTTTTGGTGTTAACTATCTACACCTATTCATGGATAAAAAGTCAAATTTACAAATGTAAACATATAATGGGTCTTTGGAGGGTCTAACATACGAAGCATTCCCATCTTGGTATTGCTCATCTCAATCTGGGATTCAGTTGTTATATAATTGATGTTCTCTTCAAATAAGTCTCTTGCTCCTTTAATTATACTCGTATTTGGTATAGACTCCCAATACTATACCATGGGTTAGAGATTGGAGTTGGTTGTTTCAACTTTTGCGTCCATACATATGTGGGCATAGATCATAGCACGATGAAAATAAGAAAAAAATGAGGAATTGCGTTACCAAAACAAAGTATTTAACAAAGAATTTTAGATACTTTACAATTATTTCTGAGAAAAATGAGTTAACGGCATGAATTACCTCTTTCATGTACCAAATGCCCAGATATTTGGCACATCGCCAAATCGAGAAAAGTGAATTAAACTATTCGAACATACACAAGTAGATACTACAATTACTGAAGTTTCTCGAAGAAACTAATCTAGAGGAGGAGTTGTAGCAGGACGAGCAACCTCGGCTAGCTCTAGATGTGGTCGCAATATTTAATTATTCATACCTTCTTGTAATTTATAGGTTTTTTAATTAATTAAATGTCACTTGCGTTTACAAAAAAAAACACAATTAAGTAAGCCTAAATTAAATTTTAAATAGCTGCTAGATCCACTAGATATGACAAGTCATTAAATTAGTTTTGAAAAAAACTTATGATATTACACACCAGGAATTCTTCGCTCCATGCAGTGAAACCATAAATGGATTGCATCCAATATGACGGAAGAATACAATCAACATGCTTCCTGACTTTCCATACACACTGTATCTTGCACATTTACTACACGAATTGATTTGCCAGTCTATTTAGAAGAAATTTTTCGTCGCTAACAGCGCAAAGAACTAAATGAACAAACACATCACCAGTTATACCTGAGAACAACAATGACTTCACCTCACTCTGCACTGGTGCAAAATTTCTCAAAGATCCTTATCAATCAACTTATTTATTCGAGGACATTAAAAATTTATTACACCTGTGCAACGAAGGAATTTCCCTCTGCGACTACACTATTGCGATGAAAGCAAGCAAATGAAAAAAAAAATAAAACAAATCTAGGGATAAGGAAAGGAACACAGAAACAAGCAAGAAAACAAAAAATTGCAATGCGGTTTGCATTCGAGTTAGTGTCCTTTTACAAAAAATGTTATTTCTTTTATTGTGAATTTTGCTAGAATGCAATATAAATATGTGTATGGAAAAAGCATATCCTTGTGAAATGCGTTCAAAAGCATCGCTCCAACGAACGGGATGTTCTACTTTAGATTTATTGCACTTTCGTGACAAAGGATAATTTGTTTACGCAAACTGACAACCTAGTTCGCTAGCGCCACCACCGCCGGCCGCCCGCCGCCGCGCCGGAAAACTCATCAAAATAAATCACCTTATAACAAATGGATAGATATTGTTTTCCAATTTATGAATCCTTTAAATCTCCTTAGAAATTAGTCGTGTTTTTTTTTTGTTTGCTTTGGTATATATATATATATGTTTTATATAACACAATTGTGATGGTGCTATGCACAAGCACGGAGTGCATCCACGTTTCCGCGAACACGAATACCTACACCGCCACCACCACCACCACTAGCGACCATCTCGCTTTAGATAAACTCATTGGAAAGTTTTTCGTTTTGCCAAAAGATGCAACTCGCAAGGAATAGGTATTAAGGAAAAAAGAATAAGTCGCGTTGGTTGCGTCGCACCTTGATAAGGTTGTGATGGGTGATGCAAATAACAATACTTTGCTGAATGCACCTTGCAAAAAATGACTGAGAAAATTTTAAAACTTTCACAAGGACACGAGATGGTTATTTGGACGGATGATGATGAAAATATGGCAGGCTAAGAACAAAAATGAGAACCGTGTTGGCTGAGGAGTTATAACACGGTAAGACAGTCAAGACTGCAACTAAATTAAATTGTCAACCAAAACGGTCATGATTGTTTGTTCTGCTTTTTTTCTTTTTAAAGCATGTCTAAGAGCGTGCTTGTTTTAATGATGGTGTTCGGTTAATTAACATGCTTGTAAGACCCAAGGTTCAAATGCAATCCGGATCTTAAGCTCGAATGTAAGTTCAACAAAATAAGCGGTGTACACAATTTCGATTTTTGTGATTTGTGCGCTATGGATTGACCAATTTATATTCAAATTCCTTATAGGTATAGTATATTCCTATGAGGACTATATAATATAAGAAGAGAAATTAGAATTTTGGTTGTGGCATGCCAAAACTATTTTGTATTCATAATATATAATTTATAATTTCATGATTATAATGTTTCATTTTCATTTCATTTCATTTATTTCAAAAAATATACAGTTACAAAGATACATTAAGATTTAGATCTTTTAGAGCATCTAGAATTAAATAACATATAATGTATAGGCTCTAACATAATAAATTGCAATGCAAAAAATACAATAAAAATAATCTTAAATGCTAAAAGTTTAATTCAGGATATATAAATTTATATCAAGAAAGGAAACTACATATATGCAATGTGCAAAGTATTTAAAATATCTAATCTATTATTACATTTGATTCGAAAAGTGCAAAAATAATTTCCTTTTAAAAGCTGTCGGTGCGGTAGTTCTTTGCAATTCACTTGGAGGCAAATTCCATACGCGAATTGCAGATACATAAAACGAGCGTTCTGCTATGACGCGTGTAAAACGTGGGATAATTAACTTGAGTCCTCTTTGGGACTGTGCAAACTGTGGCATTTCACTGAGGTAGATAGGACATCCATTGTGGATGACATCATGGAGTTTTAGAACTAGCCTGTACCTAAGGTATCTATCAAGATTCATACCAAAGAGAATATGCTGTAAATGTGAAACACTTGAGTATCTTGGAGTACAGTAAATAAAACGAATACAGTCATTAACAGCAACATTTAGTTTACGCTTACACTCCCATTCCAAAACTGGATAGACTGTGCATTTGAAAATAAAATAAGGCATAATAAGTGACTTAACGAGATGCTTTTTCATATCAGGTGCTAATAAGTTTGAGGAAGATCTCAACGTACGAAGTCCAGAGTAAATATGTCTTATAGTGTCTGAAATTGCTCTACAGCAGCTAAGATTATTACTTATTCGGTACCCCAAGTATTTAACATTTTCCAAATAACCAATGATTTCGTCATTAAGAATAACAGAGGGAAAATCATCTGGATTCAGCTCATTTCTAGACCATAACATGGGAATAGACTTCGAAGGATTGAGTTTCATATTATTATCATTTGACCAAATGAGAATATAACTTAAATCTTCATTTAATCTCTCAATACAGTCCTCCATAAGTCCAATTCTACGAAAGATGTAAAGAATCACATCATCAGCATATAAATGAATTTGACAATAACGAACCACGTGGGGAAGATCATTAATATATAGTGAGAACAATAGCGGACCCAATACTGAGCCCTGGGGTATACCCATTTTGTTATAATCGGGCTAGATGAACTCACTTGATTGAGTTGTAATTCGCTGTACTCTATTTTTTAGATAACTGCACAGTATCGCAAGTGAAGAGCCATCAAAATTAAAGTTCCGCTTAAGTTTAGAGAGAAGTATAGAATAATCAATACAATCAAAGGCTTTAGAAAAATCAAGGAGTACCATGACACCAACATTTCCAGCATCTAAAGCAAATCGGAAGTCGGGCGTAACTTTTATTACAACAGATTCACAGCTGTGCTTACTGCGAAAACCAGATTGCCATTGTGAAAGTAAATTGTTTTCATTTAGATACGCCTGAATTTGATCATGAATTATTTTTTCAAATACTTTACCCAAGAAAGACAAAATACTGATATGCCTATATTCAGATGGGTTGGAGGGGTTGTTTTTTTTGGAACTGGTATTATGCTGGCAATGTTCCAAGCATGAGAAAATAAATACAAAAATTTATTATATGAAGGAGTTATCTGGTTACACTAGGGAATATAAGTTTTAAAAATTTTGTTGAAATACCATCAGGCCCATCAGCATTTGATTTTACAGACTTAAAGGACTCAAATAATACACTGGTGCTTATACAGTCAAATGAAAACGAATTTTCATCGCTCTCCGACAGACTAAAATTATCTTGATTACGTGCAGATGCACCTGAATAAGCTGGTATCAAAATATTTGACATCACTTCAGCACTAAACGGACATTTACTTTTGTTTTTGTCTTCCTTTATACCAATTTTTTTCAAATTCCTCCATAATTCCTTAGAGCTAAGAGACGGATGAAGTTTCGCTAATTAGTACGCACGCTTAGAATTACGAATTAGCGAATTTACTTTGTTACGTGAAAAAATATACTGTGTTTTATTATAATCTGTTCGATTATTCTTAAATCTCCGGAAAAAATGCTCTCTCTCCCTAATAAGCATCCTTATGTTGCTACCAGGGACATCTATTAGCTTTTACTACTTTGGTAACAATAGGCACATAAGCATCATACAGACATGTTAATAGATTGTTAAACAATGAAACTTTACTTTTGTATTCACATTCGATGGAAAATAAATCTCATTCTATTCGTGAGTCCTGATATTTGCGTGTAAGTCTTCGTAATTAAAGTCCCGATATGATCTGAAACTAATTGTGCGACTGACATTTGTTCTGTCAATATCAAACTTATAAGAGCAAAAAATGAAATCATGTATAAAATCTGAAGTTGGTCTAATTTGATCATTTCCTGGAATTTTGGACCTAGAGCTGGTCAAAAACATGTCTAACAGAGATGGGTTTACTTCAGACTTAAAGCAAGTCGGCCAGCAGGTATTAACAACTGATAGGCCCATTTTATCACAGAAATGGTTAAGAAATCTTGTAGTACTGTTGTTGATTAGAAAATTCACGTTAAAGTCACCTCCTATCAATATGTTCCTGTATTTTGAACCCAGTCTAAGTAACGTTTCTTCTAACTCCCGAAGGTTTTCATCCTTTCACATATTAGGGGGACTGTATAAAGCTACAAGTAAACATTTTTCAAACGAATTCCTTACTTCAACGCAAATATAATCAATATTACATCCAATTGACCTAACAACTGTAGAAGCTAAAATATTTTCACGCACATAAACACAGACACCACCCCCAACTCTATCTTTACGATCATTTCTGTGAATTTTGAAACCAGGCAAAGCTACTAATGCGTCTGATACATTGCAATTCAGCCACGATTCCAACACCATGACAACATCCACCTTATAAGTACTAAATATTTGATACAGCAAAGTATATTTAGCTCGAATACTCTCAGCATTCAAGCAGCATACACTGAGTCCTTCAAACGCACCACACATCAAATTCAGAACACACCGTATACCATCAGGTTCTGTACCAAAAACCATACTTGATTAATTAACAATTTAAAATAACCATCACCGCCAAACTTAAAAAGGAAAATATTTGCTCTATAATACTTATCGCAAAAAGTTATTGAAATAGATAAGTAGAAATATAATAGAATACAAAAATAATATACATACATAAATTTGAAAAAAATAATAGAGAATTGTATTGGAAGCGTTTAATAAAATACATTTTAAAAATAATCATAATGCTAGTTAAAAGCCCCGCTCAAACCTCAAGAATTTTTATTTTTAATTTGGAAAAGATGGAGATATAAATTACGTATAGGCAATGAAATAAAGCTAACTAATAAAGATTATACATTATTAATAGGAAGTAATAAAAAACAAAAACAAAAAAAAAAAAAACAAATCGCCTAATGTTGCTTCGGTCTATCTCGTTGATGGCAGCGGGCGGCTGGTGGGTTCTGGAACGTGGTGGCTATAGTGAACTTTACTATACTCTGTCCCACAAAAATAGACAGTACACGTCTTATCGGAAAGCTTTTTAAAAATTAGAAGCGTTTCATATTTTCTTACCATTCTAAATTGAAAGAACTTCCCCATACAAAATGTTTGCACGACCGTAAATATTAAAATAATAAACAAACATTTCACTGCATCGGGCGCAGACCCAACTTCCTACTCAGCGCACATCTGACTGAATTGCTTTTGCTGTGGCCTGCGGCTGCTGATGCCATTCAACCCATGAATCAAAGAAAACAAAATTACGACACTTCTTTGTTCTTCTTATTTTATTAACGTCATATGTGAAACAAAATCTGCAAATTGTTGTTGTTTGTTGTTTGTGGATTAAAGGATTTTGTTTCACATATGACGTCATTAATATAAAAAAAAAACAAAGAAGTGTCGTAATTTTGTTTTCTTTGATTCATGCATTCAACCCCCATTAAATATTGATGTGCTTTCAGAGTACCCATTACCATTTGTTAACTCAATCGGTTTTTCCTTGGGTTTCTGTTGAGGTTTTAATTTGAGAGCTTTATTTTTTTTAATTTAATTTAATTTAACTATATGCCTGTAAGACCTAAGGTCTTTTAAATGCAACCTGAATTGCACGGCACTAATTTGACACAGTGGATTTGAGAACCAGGTATTGCCTGTCTCATTTTAACCCATGGGCGGCATCCAATTAAAATTGGAGGTATAGAAAAGAATGCGCCTAGCGCGCGTGGGGATAGAACCCACACGTCTAAGTTAGCAATCAAGCACTTTATCCACTGCGCCATTGCTTTAAAAAAAGTTTTGAATGATGAGTGTTATCGTGGAGTGTTTTCATTTTTTGCACTTCTTTTAATGTGTCGAAAATACGTTAAAATGCAGGAACAAAATCTTAAGACGTTTTCTTTGATTTTAATTAATGTGAAGTAAAGTATTTTTGTATTAAATGTATGTTTAAAAGGTGTATTTATTTTAAAGTTTTGTGCAATTTGTATTTCTACCTCGTGTATTTTTAAAGACGTATGTTTTTTTTAACTTTTGTCCAATTAGTTCGAAATGGCTTCGAGGATTTCAAAAGATTTAAGTTCCGAAAAAAAAACGAAATTGTTGACGCGACAAAAAATTCATAAGAATTTGGAAAATAAGCCAGAAGCTGTGAGGCAAGTAGCTGCGTGTTGCTTCTTCATGACAACGCTCCTGTTCAAACGGCGCGAGTTTGATATAGTCCAGACCTTGCCCCTAGTGATTATTTCCTGTTTCCGGGTTTGAAAAAATGTCTTCGTGGAAAAAGATTTTCGGATGATGAAGAACTCAAGTCGGCAATAAATGGGTATTTTGCAGAGAAAGAGGAAATTTATTTTTTTGAGGGTTTAAAAAAGCTTACCTCAAGATGTAACAAATGCATTGATGTTATGGGAGATTATATTGAAAAATAAAAACAATTTAAATTGAATTCTCATTTTCCTTCATATCGATACCGATATAATATATTGAACGCCCCTCGTAAGTACATACCTACCTATCTTCAATGCCACAACACTTTTATCACACAAAAAGAGTTTATTTAAATTCATAGGTAGGTAGGTATTTAAAAATTGCTTGCACTACACTCATCACAACTCAATTATTTATCTATGGTTCTTCAATGTTGATTTTCAATTAGTCTATAGCCTTGTTTTATTGGGAAATTTATCCACCGTAAGTTTATCCGTCGTAGCATTTTACATACAATTCGCTACGGTCGATAAAAAGCTAAAGTAGTAGTTACGGTGGATGGCTGGTTGGCGTTTATTCGAGTCGTCTCGAATTTGATTTTGTTAGTTTTGTTGGTACGATTGATAATTGGATTGAATCTCGACGGATGTGTTCATGGAGTGTTATAATTATTAATTTCATTCGTAAGACAAATCGATTTTTTTTTCTTTTTTTTTAAAGTTGGCCAGCTTATATTTCTAAAATCTTAGATAACTCCATTTTTAATAAATTATAATCTGTTTTAACAAATTTTGATTTCCATTTTGAAAAAAAGATCAATATTTATTGAATGAATTCCGTTCTACTTTTATTTTTGACTAAGGGGCCAGTTATAGCGATCACGAAAACGAATCAGGAAAAAAGTTCTAATGGATAATTTATGATAATTTCACGCATTTTAAAATACAAATGCTACACTAATCGATGACGAATAACTTAGAATTTTTTTTTTTTTCCAAAAAATATTTGCAATAGAACAATTATTTCTTGTGAAAAATGTATTTAATGAAAATTCATTTTTCGTGCGAGCTGATTGCCATTTGACACAAAATGGAACAAATCATTCCAATGATTTGGGTCCCAATTTCTCTCGTTCCACTGACAGAATTGTGGACGAAAAACTTTTTCGTGTGTTTCAATCAGGAAAACTTGATGGCAGACTAGAAGTGAGACTTGACAACTGACATAATTTTCCTTTTTGCTATAAACGACCATCAGGAAAAAATATTCATTTTCTTATTGTTTCAACTTTTCCTGATGCGTTTTCCTGATCGCTATAACTGGCCCTTAATTTAAGACCAATATTCGTTTTGTGTTCAATTTTTATTCATAGTTATAAATAAACGGAGTTTGGTGCAAAAAAATCATCTTTTTATTTACGAGTAGATCTACAAAAAAGCAATTTGAGAAGACAAACCGCATTTGGTGGAACTGCACTATTGAGGAACTGCTCGACACTGCGCCTCAAAATATTTATTCGTATGAAATTCTATGAGCTTAGGCGCGCACATATGCAACTTTTAGTTTTGCAACAGTTTGGTTGCTAAAGTGAATACCATGGACTTATATGAGAGTGCGCGTACATGCAAAAACTATTCAGTCCGCGATTCTAGCAACTTAAAAATTTGTGTTTTATCACAAATCGAGTGATCGCCCCAAATAAGCTCTTCAGTTTGTATCACACCGAACTAACCTAAACGCACTAATCGGAAACTGAACTTCACAAAATGTGCTTTTTCTTCACTGTTTAATGGACGTTGGCCATAGATGGTATTCGCTTCACTACATGGACATGGACTGGGCGTACATTTTTGAGATCCCACTGTTTTTTTTTCTGTACATGTGCATGGAAATGGCAAACCAAATGTTAACTATTTGTGCCTTACTCCGCATAAGTCAAGTGCAGTCTGATGAGTGAATATTGAATTGAAAGCAAAACATACTCAGAAAATAAATTTGTAAATTGCCTTGAAAAATAAAACTCTAGTTATCGATCTACACAGAAAATAAATAAAAGCATGAAATATAAAGGGGAAATGTAAGGGGAGTAAACAATTTAAGCTACCTTGTAGTGTGTGTTCAAGACCAAGAAACATAAAGGGAAACAAGCAAATACCCGGCAATTTTGTTTCCTCATGTGAAAGGCATGGACGATTTTTAAAGCAATACAAAGATTTGCCTGTGTAAAAAGGGACTTGACCATAGTCTATGAACAAACCCATTCACTTATCATTTCCTTTCTATTGGTGCAAAATGAATGTTAGAATTTAAAATTGCAAATGCAGAAAAAATGAAAAATAAAAATAGGTTTGTACATAAATTAAATATTGGTACGTTTTTCTACTTTCTATTTTATATGAATAAAAGCTAAATATTGTTCATAATTTTGATATTTTCTTAATTTTAATTTGCAAAAGACTCTTTCATTACTTGTGACTACTGTGCAGGGATACCATTCTTACAAAACCAAAAAAGCTACGGTCCATGCTACGGTCGATGCGTTTTTTTTGGGAATTACTTACGGTACAATGGATAGATTCCCAATAAAACACACCTAATACAAATTTTGCAAATGAGCGCAAGATAGTAATTCTTTTAGAAACTACCACGTAGCTCCCCATACGTTCCTCTTCATGAGAGTACTATAAAAATGTATGTACAATGTGTAAGGTACATCACAAATTATTTGTATGCTTAAATTGCTTGCAATCTGAACGGCAATGAAAATACAAACAGTTGTCTTATTATAAAACTTAGAAACTTAAAACTGCAACAATCCAGTTTTGAAAGATTTTAAAATTCCATCACTTATTGTCTATTTTCTACTGCAGATTGCAATCCAACTCCAACACACAATTTTCTGATGGTTTGCTGCGTATGTGTTATTTTTTTTTTATTTTAATACATTCGCAATGTTCAGCGATTTATCCTTCTCACAGAGGATATCATAATTTATGTGGTTCTTAACCCCACTTTCGGCAGATCATATATACGGTATAAGCTTTTAGTTAAAAAAAAAAGAACAAAAAAAAAACTGGGTCAATTCATGAATTGAATTTTTCGGTTGCCTTGGATCTGGGATCAGTACAGTTCATTTGTGATGGCAGAGCTACTTTCTCTTTGTCGTATCGACTACGGTTTGGGTATCCTTTTGGGTTTTTGGCGGAATGAAATTCTTCTTCTTCATCTTTGAACGAGCAACACCACTACCACCGCAATACCCAGTCGCACGTACTTTGTGTCAGCGAAATGGATAATAAAAATGAAATATTTTTTGTTTACGCAATCATTCTAATATGGCAAAAGGATAGATATGTACTGTACCTACATGTAGCTATTGAGAATACAATGGCCAAGTATTTCGCACCATGTCCTTTGGGTTTTTGCTTTTAAAGAATTCCTTTTTTGAAGGGGGGGGGGGGGTTGAGAGCTGTGCGAGTAAGGCACATGGACGAGGACGCGGACGCGGACGACCAGAACCCGGAATGAATATGAAGTCTCATTGTGGCAATGGCCCCGGTGATATGTGTATAATATTCTATTGGTGTAATATCTGTGACAAGGATTTATATATCTGGCTGTCGCTATGAGTCTTGTTGTTATACATTTCCAACTGAATCTGGATGGAGATGGATTTTGTTACATATAGAACCTTTCTATATCATTGGCAAAGACTGACGACGCACGATTTTGTCTCTGCTTCTTTTTTGAGCATCAGAAATATATGACCTTCGATCTTTGAAACCAAATCACAGATAAAGACTTTTTATTTGCATGGGTCGGAAATAAGGTGTTCGTGTGTGAAATCAAGAGTAATGAAAACGAAATATGTACTTTGTATTCATTGTAGCATTTTAAGTGTTCCCTTTTTATGTATTTTTATTTGCATCAACTTTTTTTTTGTGTATCCAAATTGTGTGAGAAAAAAAAACCTCTAAAAAGTTATAACAACACGAATAAACAACTTTTCAAATAAATGTAAATCACATTGTGCACACTTTGGTCTTTGGTGGTAAGTTAAACGAAGAGATGTATCATTGTATTATATGGTGTAAGTTGTAAGGAGCTTAAAAAGACGGACTCATTTGTATTCAATATTGGCTCAAACTCGGGTCGTTTTCTTCGTAATGAACTTCTTTTAGGTTTATGTAAATGTTAATAAGTCGATAACTTCAATTTACCAACCATTGACGACGCACTTCTTCAAAGGCTATTGGCGTTTTCAAAAAAAAAAAAAAAAATAGGTATACAGTGGACTTTCGTTAAATGGAATATGAAAATACGATAACTTGAACATTTCAATAACTTGAACAGACCATTTTTTAGACTCGATACCGTGAATTTTTCTCTTAAGTACTCTAGAACTTGAACAAATATACCTAATTTTTGCAAGCTCTGTAAGAATGCTTAGACTATTCCAAAAAAAAACAACGAAACTAACTAAAAGGAAAGCAAAAACTTTTTGTGGACCAGGTAAAATGTGTTCAAAAAAAGAAATTGAAAACCCTAAAACTGAAAAAGCCCTTTACCAGTTGTTTCTTAATGCAAGTACAAAAATTTCCTAATTAATGAAAACCTTATAAGAGAAAAAGCAAAATTGGGACAAGGAGGTTCCTTTAATGATAGTCTTGGTTTCTATTGAAAAGAAGATTTCGTATACGGTTGCTGACCATATGTGGCTAAAAAACTAACGACGCAACCGGGACTAGTCGCCCCAATTAAAAACTTGCATGGCTTCACCTAACAACCCAGCCGATTTATAACGAAGATGAAACCGCATTGTATTGGCAGATGTTACTAAAAAAACGTACGTGCGTTTTTTGCTAAAAAAATGTTTCTGGGCGAAAATTCCAAAACAAAGGGTAACATTACTGTAGGATGCAATGCCACATGTTCACATAAAATCGTTACCTTAATCATTGGAAAGTCAAAAAAGTCCTATGCAGACTGAAGGCCGGTGTAGGTAATATTACTTTGATTTTTAATGACTCGTCGAATGGATGATTCAATGAATAATTTTTAATGACTCGTCGAATGGATGATTCAATGATTAGTTACATAGGTACCTTAGCTACTCCTACCTTCAAATGTATATAGTAAATGTTTGCATATACAATGAAAGTGAATGATGTAGCTGGGTAGGTAGCTGGGAGCGGGTCAAAATTCTGGCTTTAAAATTCTGCTTTTAAAATTAAAATTCTGCTTTTCAAAATTATGAAATTTTTTATTTTGTCTGCTTTTCAAAATTCTGTCCTTCAAGAAAAAAGAAAAAAATCAGCTTTTTTTTAAATTTTTAATTCACATTTTTACTTGCGATTAAAGGTACTATAAGGCAAGTTATTAATCTGTCAGTCTTTCAGTCTGTCAGTCTGTCAGTCTGTCAGTCTGTCAGTCTGTCAGTCTGTCAGTCTGTCAGTCTGTCAGTCTGTCAGTCTGTCAGTCTGTCAGTCTGTCAGTCTGTCAGTCTGTCAGTCTGTCAGT
Source organism: Philhelius pedissequus (assembly GCA_910595825.1). NCBI lineage: Eukaryota > Metazoa > Arthropoda > Insecta > Diptera > Syrphidae > Philhelius > Philhelius pedissequus. The sequence continues at coordinate 265,681,081 of OU343160.1, forward strand.
CTGTCAGTCTGTCAGTCTGTCAGTCTGTCAGTCTGTCAGTCTGTCAGTCTGCCAGTCTGTCAGTCTGTCAGTCTGTCAGTCTGTCAGTCTGTCAGTCTGTCAGTCTGTCAGTCTGTCAGTCTGTCAGTCTGTCAGTCTGTCAGTCTGTCAGTCTGTCAGTCTGTCAGTCTGTCAGTCTGTCAGTCTGTCAGTCTGTCAGTCTGTCAGTCTGTCAGTCTGTCAGTCTGTCAGTCTGTCAGTCTGTCAGTCTGTCAGTCTGTCAGTCTGTCAGTCTGTCAGTCTGTCAGTCTGTCAGTCTGTCAGTCTGTCAGTCTGTCAGTCTGTCAGTCTGTCAGTCTGTCAGTCTGTCAGTCTGTCAGTCTGTCAGTCTGTCAGTCTGTCAGTCTGTCAGTCTGTCAGTCTGTCAGTCTGTCAGTCTGTCAGTCTGTCAGTCTGTCAGTCTGTCAGTCTGTCAGTCTGTCAGTCTGTCAGTCTGTCAGTCTGTCAGTCTGTCAGTCTGTCAGTCTGTCAGTCTGTCAGTCTGTCAGTCTGTCAGTCTGTCAGTCTGTCAGTCTGTCAGTCTGTCCGTCTGTATGTATAATGAGCTACAGCCTAAACTTCTTAAGCGATTACCTTCAAATTTGGTATTTGTGATTATTTTGGTATTCCTCAGAGGGGAAATTGAAATTTTATTTTTAGGCTTAAAAATAACGGTACCTGCTATACGACCTTGAAGGAAAATCTTATTTTTCTCGAAAACGGCTCCAACGATTTAGATAAAAATTCTTAAGAATTTTTTTGTTGTTTATGGCTATCATTTGATATGAATCAAGTTCACGGGAAAAGTCTATTAATGGTACTTTTCATATAAGGTTTTTTTTTAATTTTTGGCTTTCTGGGTAACTGTTCCTTGGATTTCTGTCAAATTTTATATCTGAGAAGATCTACGTACCCAAACTAATTCTGCATATTAAAGTTTTAAATAACATTTTTTATATAATTAAAATTAATTTTTGATTTTTTGTTTTAAAATCAATATTCTTAAAACTAATCAAAAAAAAAATAAATTTAAATTTTATAGTCATATGTACTCGTATATTAATAAATTCTACAAAACTGCATACCAAAATTTCAAAAAAAGTTTGTTTTCAAAAAATTAAAAATGAAAAACCGGATTTCATCAAAATCCGTCCTATAATTTTCGAGATACTTTTTTATAAAATTTTCATTTATCCGTTGCATCTAATGGCGTTCTTTGTTTTTTCAAGAAACTGATTGAAGTGATCGTTTTAGCACTTTTTTATCAGTTTAAAACACGATTTTTACCCACCTATACACCATTCACTTTCATTATTATACATTTGTATAATATATACAAAAATATGTACATATATTAACATACAATGTAGGTAGGTACACATTACTCTCCTAATTTACATAATCAAAATCTTTTTAAATAAACATTTGTAGGATGGTACCTATATCACCATTCCCTTAATCATTTGCATTCGACAATTCATTATACTCGTACTAAGAATCAAGGTAATCTTACCTACTTCGGCTTTAAACCTGCACATGATAACTAAACTAGACTACCTTTACCTACTAACAACTTCAGAGGTTAGCTACTACTTTACACTAAAGTTGTTAGCTACAAGAGCAAGTTCTTACGATCCAGTCCTGCATTTTATTATTATAAAGTTTGAGCGTTGACATTATGTGTGAAACTCTACATCATTTAAATGACCACCACACGAATTGTTGCAACCATCGATTCTTTTGAGTTAATTTTCGACCACTTTCTGACTCATATTGGCTGGTATCTCAGCCATGAGTTAAAGGTTTATCTGCATAAACACGGTCTTTCGCTTAGCCCCACAAGAAAAAGTCCAGCGGTGTCAAATCGCATGATCTTGGTGGCCAGTTGATATCGCCACGACCAGAAATTACGCGTCCAGGAAATGTATCTTGCAATAAAGCCATATTCGCTCGAGTTGTGTGACATGTGGCACAATCTTGTTGAAACCACATATTCTCCAAATTATATTCTTCAATAGTAGGCAAAAAAAAGTCGTTTCTCATATGACCATAACGCTTCGAATTGACGGTGATAGTCGTTCCATCGTCGTTTACCAAGAATAAAGGTCCAATCACACCTCTGAACCAAAGAGGCCTCTCTTTAATTACTTGAGGATTCTCAGAACCCCAAATACGACAATTTTGTTTATTAACATACCCACCGAGTGAGAAATGTGCTTCGTCGCTGAAGAAAATTTTGTTCGAAAAATCGCCGTCCACCGCCTGTTGTTCAACAACCCAATCGACGTATCTATGATGTTGTGAATGGTCAGCTGGCTTCAGTTGTTGTGTGAGCTGGACTTTATATGGATGTAGGTGTAAATCCAAATGCAAAAAACGCCATAATGTGGCGTTAAACAGTCCTAATTCCCGAGAACGACGAGGAATCGACGCATTTGGGTCTTCGGCAAAGCTGCCATATTTTCAGTGGTACGAGCGAAACGATGATGCACAGGCCTTACAATATCTGTAACCAATCCAGTCTCTTCAAATTTCTTCACAATTTTGCCAATTGCTTGCGTAGTTGGACGATTATAACGGGTGATTTTTTTGCTACTTGGTTTTTGACGTTTATATTTTTGACAGATCACACATGACAAATTCCACGAACATTTGACATTTCGATTCAGTATTGTTTGCCATTTCATCATGAATAGACTTACGCCTGAACAACGTTTGCAAATTATTGAAATTTATTATCAAAATTCGTGCTCTGTGAAAAATGTGTTTCGCAAGCTACGTCCGTTTTATGGTCGTCATAATCGACCCACCATTTTTGGCTAACTGGATACGTGAATAAGCAGAATTGCCGTATTTGGAGTGAAGAGCAGCCAGAGGCAATTCAGCAGCTACCAATGCATCCCGAAAAATGCACTGTTTGATGCGGTTTATGGGCAGGCGGCATCATTGTGCCGTACTTCTTCAAGGACGATGAAGGCCGCAGGGTTACGGTCAATGGAGAAAGGTACCGTTCGATGATAACAGATTTTTTTTTGCTGAAAATGCAAGAATTGAACTCGGTCGACATGTAGTTCCAACAGGACGGTGCCACATGCCACACTGCACGCGAAACCATGCATCAATTGAGAGGCGAATTTGGTGAGCAGTTGATCTCACGTTTTGGCGCAGTCAATTGGCCACCAAGATCATGTGATTTGACCCCGTTAGACTATTTTTTGTGGGGCTATGTTAAGTCTATTGTCTATGGGGACAAGCCAAACACGATTGCTGCCTTGGAAGCCAACATTGAACGCGTCATTGGTGAGATTCCGGCCGAAATGTGTGAAAAAGTTTGCCAAAATTGGACCTTCAGAATGGACCACCTGAAGCGTAGCCGCGGGCAACATTTAAGTGAAATTATTTTTAGAAAGTAAATGGCAGAAATTGATTTATCGATCCAAATAAAAATTTCATTCACTTTTTACAAGTTTCTGTTTTTTTGAATTTTCAAAAACCAAGCTCTTAAAAAATCACCGTTTATAAACCATAATCTCGTCTTAAAGCACGATAAGTGGCTGTGGCAGAATCACCATTTTTGTAGTAGATTTACCAACTTAGTTTGACAGGTGTGGAATTCAAGCCCTATACTTTTGAAACCGCGAAATGGATAACCCCTTATAAGGCAAAATAATAAAAAAATCAATCATGACAAATTAAGATGATAGCAAAGACGAACAAGGTTGCCGTTCAAGTGCGGCTTGAAAACAAATTATGCATAGTGTCGAAAAGTGTCGCATCGTTTTGCTGGCGGATAGTGTCGGATAGCGCGGTATTACTTTAAATCCTTAAAGCACCGACTTTATGAAAAATTCGCACTGAACTATTAATTTTTTCAAGATTGCAAGGAAAATTTGTCTTCGTGTGTAAACACTGACAATCGCGAAATGATTTATTTCAGTGAGTTCATGCAATATTCTTTGCATTTCAGCGTAAGGGTGTGTGTTTGGCACATGTTAGAAAGAAATAGTTTGTTGAGAATTTTGAAATTAACCTATTAACTGAGCTTACATCTGCAAGGATTCCCCAGCGCTAGTGCCTACTTTTGCGAAAGTAAGAACTAGCTTGCAAGTGTAAGCTGTGGCTTACTTGTCAGTTGATAAATGCATTAAGGTACAACAAAATTGGGTGGTTCCCAACTTTTCATGTGCCAGCTACAAGAGTTGGTAGGGTATTACACTTAACTCCCATCTTTTTCATTGGCACTTGTTAAATTTGCAAGGAAAATAAAGTTTGCTGTGTAAGCCTTCGCAGTCCCGAAATGTTTACTTTCACAGCTACTGTTTTTTGCGTTTAGCCCATTTCACCCTACAAACAGCTTAGTTTTGCAACACATATTTAACCCTCAATCCACTTGCAAGCTACAACCTTTCAATACCAAAAGAATTTTTAAATTGGAGGTGTAACGGGTCCAACATGTAAAGTTTTTTTTTCAACTAGTGCTTATTTCGTGAATGGTAACACTTAGCTCATGTCTGATTTGACAGATAATTAGTTTTATCCTACTTCGTTTTGACTTATTGATTTCTAATCCCATCTTAGCCGCTTCAGCTTCAATGTTAGCAAGCGCTCAGTGTCAGATCGTTGGGTTCTGCTAATGATGTCAATGACATCAGCATAAGCTAAAAATTGCACAGACTTGAACAAAATTGTGCCAGTAGAGTTAACTTGGAAATTCCTTATAATTTTTTAAAGTAAATTGTAAAGGATTGTTGGAATCCTTTCTTGACATCAAAAGCTTCTGTGAGGTCAATACCAACCTTGACGGAGCAGCGAGAGTTCTCTATCGTCATTCTACACAATCGGATGAGTTTTGTGAGGATGCCAAGACCAGACATGGCTCTGTATAGATCGTCTCTATAAATGCTATCGTACGCGGCCTTAAAATCGATAAAGAGATGGTGGGTATCGATTTGGAGTTCTTGGGTAGTTTCCAGGATTTTCCGTTGCGTGAACATTTGATCGATTGTGGACTTTCCTGGCCTGAAACCGCACTGATAGGGTCCAATCAGGTTGCTGACAAATGGTTTCAGACGTTCACATAATACAGCAGAAAGGATCTTGTACGCGATATTCAGGAGACTTATTCCTCTATAGTTGGCGCAGTTTAGAGGGTCTCCTGTTTTGTGGATCGAGCAAACGATGCTGAGGTTCCATTCATCAGGCATACTTTCTTCTGACCAGGTGTCGCCACTGTACCAGGTCATCTCCGGATGCTTTAAAGAGTTCGGCGGGTAGTCCGTCGGGGCCAAGTTTGGATATTGCTATCCTCACTTCATTTTGTTCAGGTGGACGGAAGTTTTGTGTGTCATGCCTGAAAGACCTAAGGTCTTTTAAATGCAACCTGAATTGCACGACACTAGTTAGAAGGAATAGACATATAGGAGAGAATGTTATTTTGGCACAGTGGATTTGAGAATTAGGTATTTATTATCTCATTTCAACCCACGGGCGGTATTCAATTAAAATTGGAGGTTTAGAAAAGAATGCTGCCTAGCGTGGGGATCGAATCCACACGTCAAAATTAGCAGTCAAGCACTATATATATGCGGCGCCATTGCCATCTGCGCTGAAAACTGACAGATGTTAAATGATTCGGTTGTTTTTTTTATCGTAAGTTGCTGAATTGGATTTCTCGAGCATTATTAGCTAGACCGATTAAGCGCTTATAGAGCTCAAGCAAAGCTGGAGATTTTGAAACATAAATACTCGTATCCGGACAGTATTGATCTGCGAACAATAAGTCAAAATGCGTTAAACCGAGGATAAATGCTCATAAACTCAAAAGGTGCTCATTTGATCGGTACCATTTATTGTAATGTCATCAAATTTTACAGCTTGAAATAAGCACTATTCCAACGAAATGACAGCCAAATGACATTACTTCCTCCCATCTTGTATTAGAACGGAAAATGAGTTATATTCCTGTCCTGCAGAAGCTTTTGTCAGCGGCTTATGATCAAAAGTACTTTTCGTTGTTGGTTTATTATATCCCATATTTTCCATCCGACTGCCATAAAGAGTCATCTGAGCAGCTTAAGCTTGCTCAATTTTTTGTCGTGGAACCGGAAGTTTATTGTCTTTCAAATTGATGAATAAAAATAAATTGCTTACTCAAAAAAAAACTCCACCACATTGTTGAAAAAAAAAACTGCTCTATCCATCTTGACTCGTTCTCTTGATTTTCCCACTTTCGGTTGCTGTTGATAGTGTTGCAATTGCAACAATCCCCTATAACTTTCTAAAGTTGATCCTAGTTGGTAGTGTTGCACAATAAAATTTCCAGCAATAAACGTGTCAATCACTCAGCCAATTGCCGCAATAATTTTGTGCCAACGGAAATTGCACATTCGTAAGCACACACCAACCAACCAACATAGAATCGTCTCAAAGTCAAAACCATACTCCTATGGCAGCGAGCTTCTCATGTGCTTGTAGTGTGGAGTGAAGAAAGGAGTTCCTCGCTTCCTCATCGTACCTACGACTGACGACGACTGAACAACTTAATTTGCATATCGATGTGAGTTATAGAGTACGAAGTGATGTGTAGTGTAGGGACTCACTGATGTACATCTGGAAGAGCTTCTGGAGGATTGCAACTCTGGCTACTTATGCCACATTACTTTGTATATGTTACCATCAACGTTACATGGTAGAGAATCACCTAATAAAGTTTTCTAATATCTGAGAGCATGTCAATCAAGTTAATTCTGCACGAAACAATCATTTCCTGTTCTTGGTGATGTTGGGCTGGTGTCCGAGAAGAAGGAGGTTTAATGATGGCATGATGAAGCAATAGAGCACTACGAATAGTGTGAAATGTAGATTCGTTAAAAGATATCTTCGTTGGGCGCACTGAAGCTTGGGTAACCACCATTACCATCATCGCCACCAGGAATCCGTTTTAGGGATTAGCATTCTCAACCAACACCAAATCCATTTTAAGCTCGCTGACGAGTGAACTCGCATTTGTAAGTGAAAGAGAAAAAAGGGGAGAAGTATATAATAGACATACCGACGAATGGGAGAACAGTGTTGCTCCTTTATAAAAAAAAACCGGCACGGGAACAGGCTTAAATTCAGGCTCAAAAGGTTTCACAGCTAAGGCGTTTTCAGTTTTCACTTTGTGAACAGCAATGGCGGCAGATAGATCGCGTGTGTGAAATGTATGCCATGACTTGGTATCATAATAAAGTCCTCGTCATGAATATGAAATGCAATTTCCTGACGGTGCGGTGTCGGTGTGATGGTGAATGCGATGGTGGCAAGCACGAGAAAGACGAATGTGTGTCAGAATAACACCCGAATGTGTTGACACATGAAGTGGTGTGTCGGACGATTAGTCCTTTGTGAGCATAGCAGGTGGTTATGGTGGTCTAAGAGTCGGATAGAGTGGCAAATGGGGTGGAGATGATTATGGCGTTGATGACAGGATAATCCAAGCCTGGTTGTTATTTCATTTAAATTTGGCATGTTTTTTTTTTTTTTTGGCGCTGATGGTTTAAGCATGGTTCAGAGATTTGAGAAGGAGGATACGGAGCTGTTGTGCATTTGGAAAATGTGGTAGAAATATCATTATCGATTTCATTGACGAAAGTGTCTAACTTGATAAATCTGCAGGGTCACTCAGTCAAATGGGCGACTTAACTCGTACTTGCTGAGGATAACCCCACTTACGCACAAATATCTATGTAAGTAAATTATTTGTTTTTCAGCAACTTTCTCTGTCGATCCCCCTAGAAGATAGTTTTTGGCTCAGGGTTACATAGTTCGTGCATGGTTTTACTTGCGATATATGTATGTATGTACATAATGTGGGGCAAATTTTGCATTTGGAAAAAAATCGAATTCCAGATTTTAATCAAACTTTACATTACAATGATCAAGAACAATGGAAAAGTGTGCTCCGCAATTCCGCATGTCTATCTCCCTGTTTATACAGTGATATAATTCATTAAATGGATGAAGCGATTTTCCTATATAATAACATTACCTCCCATACAATTTTTCTATTAAAAATGGTAAATATTAATTATCTCAAAAGCGCCTTCAACGATTGGGATAATATATATTCAGAAATTTATTTCATTTCATACGGAGGAATTTTTGAAAAATAGCCAGCATGGTCTATAAATTAACCCATTGTTAAACAAACAGTCAAATTGTATCACTTGTGATAATTTTTCAAAAATTATCAGGGTCTTGCATTATTTTCCAGCAAAATAAATTTGATTTATTATCTCTAAGAGTTTTAATAAAAAAGAGTAAGATTTTCTGGGAATATTTTGGACTGTTTTTTTATTAGAGAGTTAATCCCGAGCATTTTGCTTCTTCTTAACTAAGATGGTGAGTTCTATTTCTTATGGAATTGATTTTTGCGAAAAACAGAATGCTTAGCGTTTAATTTTTAGTTGCGATTATAGGTACTAATGAGTGCTTTTTTTGCTACTTGGTTTTTGACGTTTATATTTTTGACAGTATTGTTTGCCATTTCATCATGAATAGACTTACGCCTGAACAACGTTTGCAAATTATTGAAATTTATTATCAAAATTTGTGCTCTGTGAAAAATGTGTTTCGCAAGCTATGTCCGTTTTTTTTCCGCTCATTTTTGGCTAAATGGATACGTGAATAAGCAGAATTGCCGTATTTGGAGTGAAGAGCAGCCAGAGGTAATTCAGCAGCTACCAATGCATCCCGAAAAATGCACTGTTTGGTGCGGTTTATGGGCAGGCGGCATCATTGGGCCGTACTTCTTCAAGGACGATGAAGGCCGCAGGGTTACGGTCAATGGAGAAAGGTACCGTTCGATGATAACAGATTTTTTTTTGCCGAAAATGCAAGAATTGAACTCGGTCGACATGTGGTTCCAACAGGACGGTGTCACATGTCACACTGCACGCGAAACCATGCATCAATTGAGAGGCGAATTTGGTGAGCAGTTGATCTCACGTTTTGGCGCAGTCAATTGGCCACCAAGATCATGTGATTTGACCCCGTTAGACTATTTTTTGTGGGGCTATGTTAAGTCTATTGTCTATGGGGACAAGCCAAACACGATTGCTGCCTTGGAAGCCAACATTGAACGCGTCATTGGTGAGATTCCGGCCGAAATGTGTGAAAAAGTTTGCCAAAATTGGACCTTCAAAATGGACCACCTGAAGCGTAGCCGCGGGCAACATTTAAGTGAAATTATTTTTAAAAAGTAAATGGCGGAAATTGATTTATCGATCCAAATAAAAATTTCATTCACTTTTTACAAGTTTCTGTGTTTTTTTGAATTTTCAAAAACCAAGCTCTTAAAAAATCACCGTTTATAAGGCAAATTATGTATTCGTCAAAAAAAAAATGTTTTTTCTAAAAATCAAACATGACATTACGATCATAGAGAACACCGAAAATGTGGGTCCCGCAATTCCGTCTGTCTGTCTGTCCTCGAGTCTACAGCCTAACCAGTTGGATAGATTTGCTTCAAACTTGGTACAAATTGTTTTTTAGGTAATTTGCCCACACGTTTTTTTCATTTCTTTTAATATGACAAATAACAGTAGCTGCCATACAATTTTTTTTTTTTGGCCAAAAACATAAATCTTATTTTTCTCAAAAACGGCTCCAACGATTTTTATAAAGAAATCAGTTCATTAATGAAGGGAAAAGGTACATTTTGTTAATTTTTTTTGGAAACAAATTGTTAGTTTTGATACCTCTAGTAGTACCATTTTTTTGTTTTTCGATTTTTGTATGCAAGCGCTTCTAAACACTAATGTAAATACAAATTTTACAAATATTTTTTTTTTGGAAATTAAAAAAAAAAATTTTTTTTTGAAAACTCAACATTTCGAAAACTACCCAATAGATTTTTTCGATACTTCGTATTTAGTGGTTTTCTGTAATTATCTTGAATAGTTTAAGAACTATTTTCTAAAACAAAAAACAACGGGACCTCCCATACAAATGCTAAGAAATCCGTTAAGAAAAAAAATTACTTCTCAAAAACGGATCCAAGAATTTTTATAAACAAATGTGTGTGTTCCTAAATTAGTACAGTTCAATTTCAAGTAAACAAAAATTTTTCTTGTGCGTACTTAATAACGTTACTTCCCATAGAACCACTTTTCATATTTTGGGTTTTCTCAACATTGGATGAACCGATTAAAACAATTTTTTTTTATACAAATGGTCCCTAAAATTATTAATAAAATTGCATACGAAAGTTTTCAAAAAAAAACATTTTTTTGATTTTTAAAAAATTAAAACATTTTTTTTTCGAAAAATCGATTTTTCAAAAATTAACAAAATTTTTTCGAAATTTGAATTTTATATGTATATTAATAATATCTTCAAAATCGACTTTGATTTTTTTTTCTTAGAATGTTTACAAAATTTTATACATAAAAAATTAATTTATTAAAACACCGGTCCAACGATTTTAATTTTTTTTTTGAGATATTCTTATTTATCCATGAATTCAAATTGCATCTTTGATTTCTCTTAAACTATAACGACTATGCAATATAAATACATTTAATTATGTGTATTATCCATTTATTTCTACCCTATTATTATTCATTTTTTCAAAATTCTTGCGTACGTCACTGAATACTAAATACAATAGCTGTGTTTTATTGGGAAATTTATCCACCGTAAGTTTATCCGCCGTAGCATTTTACATACAATTCGCTATGGTCGATAAAAAGCTAAAGTCGAAACTACGGTGGATGGCTAGTTGACGTTTATTCGAGTCTCGAATTTGATTTTGTTAGTTTTGTTGGTACGATTGATAATTGGATTGAATCTCGATGGATGTGTTCGTGGAGTGTTATAGTTACTAATTTCATTCGTAAGACAAATCGATCTTTTTGATTCTTTTTTTTTTATAGTTGGACAGTTTATATTTTTAAAATCTTAGATAAATCCATTTTTTTTAATTATAAGCTATTCTTCTGAAAGGTTTCTGACTTTTACTAATAAAAATTATATTTTTTGCTCAATTATTTTCTGGAGTACGTCTAAAAGTCCACATATATCTGCAATTTTGCATACTCCTAATGTCAATTAATCAATTTTAACAAATTTTGATTTCCATTTTGCAAAAAAATCAATATCTATTGAATGAATTATCATTTACTTTTATTTTTGTTAACTAACACCAATATTCGTTTTGTGTTCAATTTTTATTGATAGTTATAAATAAACGGTGTTTGGTGAAAAAAATCATCTTTTTATTTAGATCTACAAAAAGGAAATTTGAGAAGACAAACCGCATTAGGTGGAACTGCACTATTGAGGAACTGCTCCACACTGCGCCGCAAAATATTTTTTCGTAGGAAATTCTATGAGCTATAAGGGTAGGCGAGCACATATGCAACTTTCATTTTGGCAACAGTTTGGTTGCTAAAGTGAACACCATGGACTTATATGAGAGAGCGCGCACCTGCAAAAACTATTCAGTCCACCAATTGAGCAACTTAAAAGTTTGTGTTTTGGCACAAAACGAACGATTGCCCCAAATAAGTTCTTCAGTGTGTATCAGAGCGAACACATTAAATCAAAATGCTGTCTGTCGGTTGGTTTATCTCGTTGATTGATTTTTAAATTGCTTATGTGCGCGATCATCGTTCAACTAGTGATTAAACTATTTCGTTTCAGAAAAATTGCATGTGCGCGCCTAGCCTAAGCGCACTAAGCGGCAACTCAACTTCACAAAATGTGCTTTTTCTTCACTGTTTAATAGACGTTGGCCATGAACGGCATTTGCGATACTACATAGACATGGACTGGGCCTACATTTTTGTGATCCCATTGTTTTTTTTTTCTGGACATGTGCATGGAAATGGCAAACCAAATGTTAACTATTTGTTCTTTACTTCAATTATGTTAAGTGCAGTCTGATCTCTGATGAGTGAATATTGAATTGAAAGCAAAACATACTCAGAAAATAAATTTGTAAATTGACTTGAAAAATAAGACTCCAGCTATCCATCGCTCAGAAAATAAATAAAAGCATGAAATATAAAGGGGAAATGTAAGGGAAGTGAAAAATTTAAACTATATTGTAGTGTGCGTTCAAAACCAAGAAACATAGAAACATTAAAAGGAAACAAGCAAATCACCGGCAATTTTGTTTCATCGTGTGAAAAGCATAGACGATTTTTAAACCAATACAAAAATTGCCCTGTGTAAAATGGGACTTGACCATAGCCTATGAACAAACCCATTCACTTATCATTTCCCTTCTATTGGTGCAAAATGAATGTTCGAATTTAAAATTGCAAATGCAGAAAAAATGAAAACAAGAAATAGGTTTGAAACATAAATTAAATATTGGTACGTTTTTCTACTTTCTGTTTTTAATGAATAAGAGCTAATTATTGTTCCTAATTTTAATATTGTCTTAATTTTACTTTGGAAAAGACTCTTTCAGTACATGTGACTGCTGTGCAAGGGTACCTTTTTTACAAAAATAAAAAAGCTACGGTCCATGCTACGGTCGATGCGTTTTTTTGGGAATTACTTACCGTACAATGGATAGATTCCCAAAAAAACACAGCTAATGTAGGCCCTCATACATTTATATATGCATATGCATCTTTAAAAATCACATAAATCTTATGTAGGTATGTATATTGCACATAAATTATAAAATTATATGCATATTGCTACCTACGAACCTACATCCTTCTTTTTCATTACCATAAGTATACATATTTACATACCTAGATTTCATGCATGATGTATGTAACACATATTTCTCTCCGAACTTACATAATTAAAATCCAAAACCTGGATTTCAATCTATACATTTGTAGGTAGGTAACTTTTCCTTGAATCATCCATTCGACAATTATTCATTATACTAAGAATCAAGGTAATCTTACCTACATAGGCTTTAAACCTGCTTAGGATAACTACACCTAACTAACTAAGCCTCAATGGTTATAGCTACATTAAAGTTGTTAGCTACAAGAGCAGGTTCGTATACGATCTAGTCGTGCATTTTATTTTTTAAAACTGAACTAGGTCAAGGTAAAAAAAATTGGACCCATCACAAATATTTGTTTGTGCTAGAAAGTGCATTAATTTTTTATCAAAAAACGGCTGCAAGAATTTTGTCTATATTCTTAAATTAGTGCAGTCCATTTTTAAATTAAAAAAAAAAAAATGTTTCATTTTGCGTTCTTATTAACGGTATCTCCCATAAAGACAAGTTTCATATTTTCGACTTTTTCATTATTGGATGAACAGATAAAAATTACATATCTTTTTATACATATGACCTGTCCTACTCTACAGGTCACTTTCCGAATGGATGGAAAGCAGCATTTGTCCAGCCTGTCTCTAAAAAAGGCGCATCTTCTTCACCCTCTAATTACCGTCCAATTGCACTTACGTCCCTTCTTTCCAAGGTCATGGAAACGCTGATTAATTATCAGCTTAAGAAATATCTGGAAGAACGAAAGCCCCTTAATGACCGGCAGTACGGCTTTGGTTGCAATAGGTCCACTGGTGATTTGATGGTATACCTCACCGAACAGTGGCACAAATCTTTACATCGTTTTGGAGAAAGTAAGATTATTGCACTTGATATTTCAAAAGCATTTGATAGAGTTTGGCATCAAGCTCTCTTATCGAAAATGCGTGCATTTGGTATCGATGTATCTCTTCTCGTTGGATTAGAAATTACCTTTCGGACCATTCAATACCAGTTGTATTGGACGGTTTCAAGTCTGATATTCACAAAATAAATGCTGTTGTGCCCCAGGGCTCCGTATTGTCTCCGACCCTTTTTCTCATTTTTATTAATGATCTCTTATCTGGAACTTCTAATCCACTCAATTGTTTTGCTGACGATAATACTCTCAGCTTTTCATATTCGTTTTCAGATGCATCTCCTTGTTCTTCGGATGTTCATTGGGGAATAAAAAAACCGCGTAGAATTTAATGCTTCAAAAACTCAGTGCTGTCATCTGTTGTTAGGGCAGAACCCACCCCACATGCCGCTATCCATGAGCGGCACTTGCATAGAAGAAACCGATCAGCTTTCAGTCCTTGGCATGTGCATCAGAGATGTCGCCAAAAACGCTGCAAAATGTTTGGGCTTTCTTCGAAGATGCAAGAAATTCTTTTCCCCGTCGGATCTGGCTGTAATCTATAAGGCCTTCGTTCGTCCAAAGCTGGCAAAGCTGGAGTATAACTCGCACATTTGGGCAGGAGCTCCCAAAACTCATCTGAGTCTCTTAGATAGAATTCAAAAAAAAGCTTTAAGAATGATTGGCGATAGAACTATAGTGGATACATTTACATCTCTCGAACATCGTCGTAATGTTGCATGTATTACGCTATTTTATCGCTATTTTTATAAAAACTGTTCTAGCGAAGTAGCCAGATGCATTCCTCCCCCTAAACAATTCAACCGTAATACTAGCGCTTCTAGGAATGCTCATCAGTTTACCCTTGAACCCTTTAGTCGTACAACACGTATGTGGAATGCTTTACCAGGCTCTATTTTCCCCCTCATTTTGACATTCTGAACTTCAAAACTAATATACATCGGTATCTCCTTTTTAATCCTTCCCTATTTTTCTAAAGCTCGCACTGTGCTTGTCATGTTAAGGGTAGCCAAAACCCTTTTAGTGCGGGTTTATTATACAAAAAAAAAAAAAAAAAATTTAAATATTTTTTTTTTTATAATCTACACGCGCTCAAGGGATGATACTACCCTTTAAATGTTCCAACACAGCGCGGGCGTGAGGTTAAGGAAGAGAAAGAAAGACAGGAAACATGTGTAGCGCGTTGATCTAAGACTGGAGGTGGTTGTTGTCTCAGATTTTATCTCCAGGGATGGCGGCGGCTGAACTTATGCGGAGAAATTACCGTGTCTTATTTATCTATGTTCCTTATAATTCGCTTAAGTTTTTTATTCGTTGTCATATTTTTTCGGTATACTAGTTTTACTCAATCACATGTTGTTAGTGCTACGCCTGAACAGCATGTAATGAGTAAACCAGCAACTCATTGTATGACATTTATTTTAAGAATAAGTTTTTAATGGGAAATAATAGGACATAGACTACGGCAGGGATCGAACCTATGACCATGAGGTTGACAGGCGAACACACAACTATCGCGCCACGGCCAACCCCAATATTGATAATACTGCTTATTCTTATTTTGAAGATATATCTTTTTGATAAAAAAATCAATTTTTATTTTTTGAAAAATCGGGGTTGTGAATTTCTTGGAAATTAAAATTAAATACACATACAAATAGCTACTTTAAATTTTTTTAAATGTTTCCTATAATTTTTTTTAAAAGCAACTCCAACGAGTTTTACAATTTTTTTTTTTTTTTGACAAATGCATATCTGTTCTAGAATTCGAATGGCATTTTTTTGTTCAAGCAATACCGTGATCAAGAAAATGCGTAGGCGTCAAAAAAATTGTACATGTATAAACTTTATTTTTGCAACTTTGTTAGTCAAATTTGTAATACAAAAAATTCAAAAAATAACAAAAATACTTAATTCTTATAGCAACAAAAAAGTGCAAAACTTGCTTCTGCTTATCGGGAAAACAACCGTTCAATATATTTTGTTTTTTTTTTTAACTCACAATTTGTTGATCGGTGTATTTTATTTTCCACCGAAAAGTGCATGTTTAAAATTATTAAAGAAAATAACTTAAAATGGACAAGCAAAGAACAGTTGATAAACGAGAACTTGTTATACAAATAAGAAAGGAAGGTGGATCTTACCGCGAAATACCCAAAGTAGTGGGCAGATGCCAAACCACGGTGAACAAAAATCGAGAAATGTTAAAAGTTCAAAGACGTAAACTATCAATCTATTGTCCGTAAGTGATGAACAAGAACATGCTATTGTTAGAGAAGTGCGCAAAAATGCTACGGTGCGTGCAAACAAGATGGGTGAAAATATAAGCTAATCTTCTTGAGTCAACGTAAGCCCGAACGCGTATTGCCAAACTGTATATCAGTACAGATCTCGGGCGCTCTACAAAAGGCTATAGTATGCTCATTCAAATTAAGAGCATACTATGTACTCTTTCAGAGCAAAAAGAGTTTCTTCTGGGTTGTTTGGTGTTTGAGTTCTAGGTTGGTTGGTACACTATTACACATTTACGTTGATAATATATCATATGTATCATATATGGTGTGTTTGAGTTCTAAGATGAAGTATGTACATATCTCCGAACAGATTTAAATCCAAGAAACCTTTGCACACTCAAACTTGACCCCATCCCAAAATCCTATATTTGTCCAATCAGGGTGGTTGCAGTGGGGCTGCATGCCCTACCTTACACACCATGCGTTTTATATACTGTGAATTTTATATACCTATATGTGTGCATGTATAAATCGTGTAAAAGCCAGATACCTTATTCTTAGAACTCAAAGACACAATAAAAGTACAAGTTATATTATCGATGCAAATGTGTACCAACTATCATAGAACTCAAACACCGCACACACACACAATAGATGATCAACGTTAACGATGGATCTGAACTCGCAGGTACTTTGCTCCGATGATGTGCTGAACTCGCAGGTACTTTGCTCTTAGTTGCCTGAGCAACATGTATACTATAACAACCCACCCAGAATAAACTGTTTAACAAGCAAACTGCCTGTAGCCACAGAGAGCTCTGTGATAGCATACAGTTTGCTCTATAATGCTGTCAAATTTGATGAGCAAGAAATGGTTCAGCACTGTCTATGGAGATCTGTGCTGATATATAGTTTGGCAATAAGCAACCCCAAACCCGAACAGTGTTCGTCGGAACTGCACAGTAACTGGTTTGCATGGCAGAGTTTCTCGCAAAAAAACATTGTTTTCAGAATTCAGTTCTCCATATTTTTGGTGGTTTGTATATTTCTTTGCATACAGAAATGTTTGCTTTCGGTTTATTTCTGAAATCAATAGTTGTTTTGCGAGGAACCCTGTCATGCAGCATGTAAGTAAGTTGACTATGCTATGGTTTTAAATGTCTTGAGTTTTTAGAGTATGGAACTAAAATTTTCCAAGAAACAAAAAAGTTAAGGTCATAAATAAATTGATTGCTGGGCATTAAGTGATATCTGTCAGATGCAAATAACTTCCGAAAAAATGTTTTCATTCCGGTGGTTTCATAAGCAATTTCACCTTTGTCATCAGCAAATAATGGTATACACTTTCCTTAGATTAGTATAAGCTTGCACGTACTCTCAATTATAGTGTGCTCCATATAGTGCCTCTGGATATATTTCTCACAAAAGTTCTCCTTTTCCAGTAAATCACACAAATAAATCATGAGCTAACAAACTCTATAATTTCGACCAGAAAACGCATCGAAAAATAGTTTGTTCTCAATAACTCAAAAACTAAATCAACTCCTGATAGGTCCTGACGAAGGCAGTGTGAGACTTAGCAAAATAAACAAATAGGGAACTCACTAATAAAAACGGGTTTTTTTCTGTGAATTACATTGTCTGTACAACTTTTAGTTAAATGAAGTTACAGTAAGCTTTTCCCTCTACTAAAAATAGAACTTCATAAACGTATGAAAATCTGACACAACTCACAATTTGAAAAGAATTCAATACTTACATATGTATTATGTATACTTATATCGCTGTAACCCTTTTAAATTGACTTGGCCTAAAGTTAATCTGCAAAGCTTACCATCAAATAACACTAATAAATCCCTGCACTTACATTCGAAACACGTTCAAGTTCGCACAGTTTATATAACCCCATTTATCCTATCCGAACCCTCTTACGGCAACTACCAACATCAGCAATAGACCACGTTGGGCGCCATTCTACCTTCATTCTATATCGTCGAAGAACTTCATTACCGCAACATCCAACAACTAAGTCCGCAACAATTAAAATCAAATTACTGTCCAGCCTATGTACTCGTATATGTGTTTCGAGCACAGCTGCACTTTGCGGCTTGTAACGGAATTATTCCCTTTACTGATGGCAAGTGAATGAGTGCGTGCGTTCGTGCGTGCGTGCGTGCGTGCCATCGTTCAGACGCGCCACTTAGAGGTACACCACCGCACCATATCGTATATTCGACGTGAAGTAACATAGAAATCATTAAGTCAAGATGTTTCATTCAATTACAATCGTAATCTGTCAGAATTAATTTGGGTTGTGAGGTAGAGTCTTCCTTTTGAGAAAGATATTAAACTGCCATTGCGTCCCACCCAGCCCGCAGCTACCATCTTCGTTATGGGATATTGCTGCTGCGGTTATATGTACCTACATCCGAACATCATAATCATCATCATCTTCTCCCACAATGACTAAGTGCAAACATTAATCAAATCTCTCCTTTCTATCTGGGAATAGTGTTTGGTCGTGCCTCCTCCGCAACAAAACTATCATATAAAATTGCTGGAACGAAAATTTGGCCCCAACCGTTTTTGCATTTCCAAATAATATTTTCGTTTGAAACTTTCTGCTTCTAAGAATTTCGGATACCGCCAAACAAGAGCACCCATCCAACCACATCATCCAGCAGTAGCCATAAACTCGAGTGACAACATTGATATGGGAAATGGGAATATCTGGTAGCAGGGTTTGATAGCCCATCTCCTAAAAGTGTCTGCTTTTGTCGAAATATATCTCAGGACAAAACAAAACATTTCTCCATTGATGAACTACTGTTCCCAGTAAGACGTCAGAAAAAAAAAATGTTTACCTCGAAAGAGAGTTATCGTTGCGTAACATTTTCGGGTGTTGGAAAATTCAGTGGATTGTGCGGTCCTTCCTGTATCTAATTAAAGTTTGCGGATTGCGGATGCGGATTGCATTGACAGTGAGATATGGAAGAGAAGTGAGTTTAATTGCCAATTTGACAACTGACTGACTGATACGTAAAAGTTTATCCGAATCTACATGCATAAATGCATTGAAAATAAAGTTCTTGGCACGAAGAGAGAAATATACTTTAAGGCTGTGGTTATGGCTGTTTGGGAAATTGGTTAAGTAAATTCAATTGCAGATCTATTTTGCTTGGACACTAAGGGACAAAGTTCCATGGAAATATGCTTGTGTTTATTTTAATTTCGTAGACTATTTTGGAATATTGTTTTAGTTTCTTTGGTTTTGGCTGTCATTGGAACATTTGAAGATCTGCAAAAAGCTTGCTTGAGTCTATGTGTACTATGGTCGAATTGGGATTCTGCTTCAATAATTTTGTGGCTTTGATGTTGTAGAGCATCTTCTTCGATTCAGGAGGACAATATTTTGATTAAGGTCTTTGAAATAATGACGTCGGTCGTTTACAAATAATGAAGTTCTTTTGACATTTCCTCATCTGATGTTTCTCAGGAAGGCGTTTCGATGAATAGAAAAAAATATGCAAATTAAACTGCTCACAAAATACCAGTGTTCCTGCAAAATTTTTAAACATTCTCATTTATTTGCGTATTTTATGAAAAAAAAAACTTAAAGTTTTCGAATCAAACAAAAGTCAAGTAAACTTAGTTTCATGGCTAGCTGATCTTTCAGTTCGTAGACAAAACTGATTTTATAGTTTGACCAATTGATAATTATAGCCAAGCAGTCATTCTTTTATTTTGATTGTCTTTGATCAAAATCTTATAATATTTATGTAAACCGATGCACGTGCCAACAGATCAACTGACGGTAAGACGATATCGTACTTATTTTCTTACCTTTGTATTAAAGTTACCCTTGAAGGGAAGCCAATACTAATTCTAGAGTCGGAGATTTGAAAATATCCAAACAAATTTCTGAAAAAAACAATTTTGTCTTCAATCAGACATTGCGCCCAACGCAATATGGTAGGCATTTGGAAACATTGAATAAAACAGATTTTGTACAGTTCGGCTCGATCAAAACCCAGACGACAAAATCTGCCTTCAAGAAGGATCATTCCATTAAATAAACAGTCTAATGCGTTAAACAGATTAAAGCAGCAAAAGCATCATCAACAGCTTAAACAGCACGCTGGTAATTCAAGGGTAGTGTATTTAGCCAGGAGAAGGGAGGAGAAGAAGATCTTGCGTAGAAAGAGAGGGGCGCACGCAGCCTACCAGCTAATGGAAAACGAAGGATCTCGTCGTTGCAATAATATCCACAAATTTTATTTAAAAAAAAACTCAAGCAACTGGCTGCTGGCCTTAAAACCGGAACTGAGGCAGAGGAAATAGTAGATGCATTTTGCAGCATTTCCAGCAGTTACTTAAAGGATATCTTATAGAGTGAAAAACAGGGAAAGATGATAACCCGCTTCATATTAATGAAGAAGTTTCACCACCTAGTACAGAACAAGCGGGCCTTTTGTTACGATAAAAATTTCTCAATTTGTTCCTCCTTTTTTCTCCTTCAGTCAATACCTGGTTCTCAAATCCACTGTGCCAAACTTGTGCCGTGCAATTCAGTTTGCATTTAAAAGACCTTAAGTCTTACAGGCATATAGTTAAATTAAAAAAAAAAAAAAATTACCGGTAGGTGTGCCACTACTAACCTTGCAGTTTTGTGTGACTCGTGGACGAAATGGTAATGGGGGAACAACAACCGTAACCGCAATCTGTAGGACGAGAATTCGTCCGACAATACTACACTCTGTTAAACAAGGTGCCAAATCATCTACATCGCTTTTACAACCACAAGTCGAGCTTTATTCGTGGTGAACCAACTTTGGTCGTGGGACAAATGAACATTCATAATCGCATCCAGCAGCTGAACTTTCGCGATTGCCATGCGAAGATAATTCAAGTCGATGCTCAGGCTACTTTGGAAAACGGTGTAGTTGTTCAAGTTACTGGAGAGCTGTCCAACGATGGCCAACCAATGAGGCGCTTTACCCAAACCTTTGTGTTGTAAAAGTAAAGAATGGATTTGAAAATAGCTTGCAAATATACATTATATTTACCGATTTTGCTAAAGCGATTGACAGGGTAAACCATGATATCTTGATTTTTAAAATATCGAAACTTGGCTTTCATTCTTGTTTTATCGAATGGATTTCTTCCTATTTTAAAACGGTTTTCAGTATGTGAAAATTGCAACACATTTATCTAAACAAATTTCTGTTACCTCAGGGGTTCCTCAAGGAAGCCATATTGGTCCGTTGATTTTTATCCTTTTCATTAACGACATTGCCTCCAATTTTAGATTTTCACAAAATCTGATGTATGCCGATGATATCAAGATATATCGGTCTATTAAATCTTCAAATGACTGTCAACTTATTCAGGAAGATCTTCGTAAGCTGGCTGAATGGTGTGATGATAATAAATTGTTTCTTAATATTTGTAAAGGTCAAAGCTTTACATGTCATAGAAAAATTTCTCCCATCATTTACACTTACTCCATTAATAATATAGTCCTCGAAAGGGTAGTTGTTAAGAAAGATCTCGGAGTGATCATGGATCAACGTTTTTCTTTTTCTTTTTCATATTGATTATGTTGTTAACAAATCAAACAAAATGGTTGGATTTATACGAAGAAACTCAAAAGATTTTGCTGATCCTTTTACTTTAAAATTATTATACGTTTCCCTAGTTAGGTCAGTTCTTGATTATTGCTGGATTATTTGGAACCCTTAATATGAAATCCACTCTTTAAGGCTTGAACGTGTTCAAAGAAGATTTACAAGATTTTATTTTTGAAACTAAATTGGTCTATTGAAGTTCCCTCTTATGCAACTAGGTGTCTGCTCTTCAATATTCAAACACTTGATCTTAGAACAAAGTACTTTTGTATAATGCTTATGAAAGACTTAATAAACAATCATGTAAATTGTCCTCAATTGTTGGAGCGTATTAATTTCTTTTTTCCTTGTCGAATTATACGTGTAAATTTTCATTTACGGGAGAATTTCTATAGAATAAATTATAGTATGAATGAACTACTTGCACGATGTATGAGAGAAACAAATTCTGTGATAGGCGATAAGGATATTTTTTTTAAATTGTTTTAGGGATGGTTTAAAAAACATTTAATAATTACTTTGTTATTTAATCATTAAAATTGTTAATATATTTTTCATATAAGTATTTCATCAATCTAGTTATTGCCCTATGTCATCTTTTAATATTTTATTATTTATAATTTATTATTTATTTTGTATTTAACTATCTGTTATAATTATACTATATAGGCATTAGTCTGTAAGAGTTGTACTCTGCTTGATGAAATAAATAAATATAAAATGTTTAGAGTTGAAATTCAAAAGTTGAAAAGATTTTTTTTTGTATTTTCGAAAGTTAGAAAAAAAATTAGTCAGTAGAAGGAGAAATTCAAAAGCAGAAAACAGAAGATAGACGAGGAATTTTTAAGAAGGAATGAAAAGAACTATAATATAAGTAGATTTTCTTTAATTTTTATTTTAGTTGTACAAAGAATTTTCGGTAGGCTTTTTATTCGTAATCTTAATTCTCAACATTGTGAGTCAATTCTTTCGGGTTAAGTTTTGCATTTGTACGGTTCTTCAAACCGTTCCCACTCCGTTGTATGAATATTTTATTTGAAAAGATTTGGGTTTTTATAGCTTTAAATCCCTCGGGAATTTTAATTTCGTATTCTTTTTATTCCTTTCCAAACATTTCAGGATCATCGGTTTATGGTTTGGAAGTTTCACCACAAAATTTCCTGGCGCCCACTTTTTTTTTTCTAGTGCACCTTGTATTTGGTTGTTTTTTTTTCTTACTCATTTTAACAAATTTTATTAATCAACTCGATTAATAACCCACCCAATATATCTATCTCTTATCACTTCGATCATTTATGCGAAACCAATTTGACCCCACCCCCAACTGTGAGCTACTGGTGACAGCACGTGTCTACTGACTTGTTACAAATTTATATGATCTGTGGCTTTGACAGATCCTGATTAGCTAAATAAATATAAATAAATAAATATATTTTGCTTTAATTGGATTCGTATAATCCACAGTACGCGGCCTGCAAGTACTTCGCCATCCTAACTATAAATATAATTGTTTTCGCGTTAAATAAATTTGTAACACTATAGCTAAACGGTGATTTTTTTGCTACTTGGTTTTTGACGTTTATATTTTTGACAGATCACACATGACAAATTCCACGAACATTTGACATTTCGATTCAGTATTGTTTGCCATTTCATCATGAATAGACTTACGCCTGAACAACGTTTGCAAATTATTGAAATTTATTATCAAAATTCGTGCTCTGTGAAAAATGTGTTTCGCAAGCTACGTCCGTTTTATGGTCGTCATAATCGACCCACCGAGCAGGCTATTCAGCTCATTGTGACCAAATTTCGCACCAGTTTCACTTTATTGGACATTAATCCACCAAATCGTATCCGTAGAGTGCGTACCGAAGAGAATATTGTTGCTGCATCCGCCAGTGTTGCTGAAGATTGCGATATGTCCATTCGGCGCCGATCGCAGCAATTGGGTTTGTGTTATTCGACCACCTGGAAGATTTTACGCAAAGATCTTGGCTTAAAGCCATCCAAAATACAGCTGGTGCAAGAATTGAAGCCAGGCGACCTACGACAACGTAGAATTTTCGGTGAATGGGCCTTAGAAAAGTTGGATGAGGATCCGTTTTTTTATCGCAAAATTGTCTTCAGCGACGAGGCTCATTTTTGGCTAAATGGATACGTGAATAAGCAGAATTGCCGTATTTGGAGTGAAGAGCAGCCAGAGGCAATTCAGCAGCTACCAATGCATCCCGAAAAATGCACTGTTTGGTGCGGTTTATGGGCAGGCTGCATCATTGTGCCGTACTTCTTCAAGGACGATGAAGGCCGCAGGGTTACGGTCAATGGAGAAAGGTACCGTTCGATGATAACAGATTTTTTTTTGCCGAAAATGCAAGAATTGAACTCGGTCGACATGTGGTTCTAACAGGACGGTGCCACACTGCACGCGAAACCATGCATCAATTGAGAGGCGAATTTGGTGAGCAGTTGAACTCACGTTTTGGCGCAGTCAATTGGCCACCAAGATCATGTGATTTGACCCCGTTAGACTATTTTTTGTGGGGCTATGTGAAGTCTATTGTCTATGGGGACAAGCCAAACACTATTGCTGCCTTGGAAGCCAACATTGAACGCGTCATTGGTGAGATTCCGGCCGAAATATGTGAAAAAGTTTGCCAAAATTAGACCTTCAGAATGGACCACCTGAAACGTAGCCGCGGGCAACATTTAAGTGAAATTATTTTTAAAAAGTAAATGCCAGAAATTGATTTATCGATCCAAACAAAAATTTCATTCACTTTTTACAAGTTACTGTGTTTTTTTGCATTTTCAAAAACCAAGCTCTTAAAAAATCACCGTTTATAAGAAAGCTTAAGAACTAGAACTATAAAGCCGCAGGGTCTGATGGTTTGATCGCAGAGCTCTTCAAATATGGAGGTAATGTTTTGACAGAGTGCATGCAAATATGGATGAACCGCAAGATGCGCGAAAACAGGACTATTACCTGTATATATCCTATCTACAAAAAAGGTGATCCTTATGTTCTGTAAGAACTAGTCTTATATATGTACAAGATTTTATCCAACGTACTGTGTGAGTCTCTTAAGCCTTTCTGAAACAATTTAATCGGCAAATACGAGTGTGATTTCTTGCCCGGCAGATCAACCATAGACCAAATCTTCATACTGTGCCAAATCCTGGAAAAGACCAATGATTTTCAAGTCGTATGTCATCATCTCTTCACAGACTTTAAAGCTTAAGATTGATTGTCAAAACAAAAGCTTTGTAAAGAGATGGCCAAGGGGATCACGGAAAAACTATGTCACTTGACCCTATAAAACATGAAGTATAATGTCATTGCAGCATAGATTCTTTGAAATATTCCAAACATGCATAGGCGTTCAGCAAGGAGATGATGTATCATGTAATTTCTTTCAATCTTGTTTTGAAGCAGATAGTACTCAGAGCAGACAAACACGGATGGGCACTATCTTCCACAAATCTATCCAAATGTTGTAGTAAGCTGACGATATGGACGTTATCATCCGCTCCAAGCGTTTCACTGTAGAGACCTCCAAAATGACAAGCAAAACTAGTTGATCTTGAAGTTATTGAGGACAATCCCAAGTATAAGCTAACAACAAACAATCAAACATCTTCGAGGTGGTAAAGGAGTTTATCTACCATGGAGTAAGCTCAACTCAAGGAATAACACCTTAGTGGAAATTCGACGAAGAATTACCTTAGCAAACCTTTGCTATTTCGGTTTGTCACAACAAAATGTTTCAATACTTCTTATTCTGGATTACTCGAAACAGTGTGTCCGGAATCGGAGAGGAAAGAAATTTGTCTTATCTGAAGCATAGACTCACTTATAGGCACCATCCGGAGCCTATAAGAAATCAATCTTCTTTCTTAAAGCTAGTTACACTTTGGCTTATGGACTTTTATCATGATGAAATTATAAATGCGCTGCCTTATCTCTCCTAATATTTTGTTTATCACATCTTACTGAAATTAATTTAATTTCGTGCAACAAAAATAAAACGTAATAACTTTTTTTCAGTGTGAGTAATCGGCTTATTTTTTTTTATTTTATAGGCTAATATTTAGATTTATCAAAATGAATGCTTCGGATACTGAAAAATGGATTTGGATAGTGCAGCGATACCATTCTTTGCAGTCCGTCATTTCCGTCCAAAGGGAATTTAGGCTGGAGGTTGGCGGTACTCCCCCGAGTAGATGGACCATTATGAGGCAGGTGAACATGTTTGCCGTATCTGGAAGCATCGCACGAAGACCGTATCATCCGGATACCAATGTTCGGGTTTAGGATACAATCGTAGCTGTTGCATTGCCAATACAGGCAAATCCAAGTGTTTCGACTCGAAACTTATCGGGCCAAATTGGAGTTAGAAGACGGTCATAACAACGAATAATTCATGATGACTTAAACTTGTTTTCGTACAAAGTCCAAATTACAAGCAAGTTAAACCCTCAGGATTTGCCTGTTTGCCTGGAATTTTGCCAAAAATGATTGCAATGGCCGAAGAAGACAACACATTGATAAATTGTCTGATGAGGCCCATTTTGACCTAAACGGCAATGTTAACAAGCCGGTGGCCGTGGCGCGAATGTTGTGTGCTCGCCTGTCAACCTCGTGGTTGCAGGTTCGATTCCTGCCGTTGCCTATGTCTTCTTATATTCCATTAAAAACCTATTCTAAAAATTGTCATAAAATAAATTGCCGCTTTGCTCATTACGTGCTGTTTAGGCATAACACTAACAACATGTGATTGAGTAAACTAGCATACCCATAAAATATGACAACGAAATAAATAAAATAATGCGAATTATAAGGGACATAAATAAATAAGACATTGTAATTCTCTCCGCATTAGTTCAGCCGCCAACCCTGGAGATAAATCTGAGACATCAACCAGCTCTAGTCTCCGAACATCTTTCCTATATCCTAGCGCCACACAACTTTCCCATCCTTCTTTCTCTTCTTCCAACAGATGCCCGCGTTTTGTTTAGAAAAAACATATAACGGGGTATTCATAATCCCTTGAGCGCGTGCAAAGTTATACAAAAAAAAAAGCAAAATTACCGTATGTGGCGTGAATCTAATTCAGAAATGCTCCATGAGACGGAACTGCACCCAGAACGAGTCACTGTGTGGTGCCCAGTTTCATCAAGGTGTATTGTCGGGCCATACTTCTTTGAAAGAAAACGGTGTAACATAAACTGTCAATGGGGACCGTAATTTAAAGATGTACAAGGAGATTTTTTTCTCAGAACTTCGCCGAAGACGTATCCCTTTCAGAAGGACTTAGATTGAACAAGATGGAGCAAGTGCACACGTAGCCACAGAAGTTATGGCGGAGTTCCAACGAAAATTCCCTAACAAATTGATATCCAGAAACTGCACTTTCCGCTGGTGAGTTATTCTCAATGGAAGAATTAAATACTCTTGTATTTGTATTTGTATTTGTATTTGTATTTGTATTATTATAAAAATTACTAGATACAGCAAGATTCAATATTTTATAGCATCAAAAATTCGTAACCAAGTTGTATATATTACAATATATAATAAGTAATAACTAATGAAACTGATAATAATTACAAAAGGAAATAAAATAATAAGAAAAAGTATTACAAAAATTTTATAAACAATCTGGGCAAAACAGAGAATGGAGATGATTTCTAAATTAAGTTTGTGTAAAACAAAACTAGAACAATTTCAAGCTATCGCACAGTTAGCTTCTTGGTTTTTTTATTCCAATGTCAAGTTATATGTTATCAAATATTATCATGCTACTCGTAGATTCGCATTCGCAATAAAATTGTCGAATTTTAATTTTTTTTGTATCATAATGAAATCGACTTAGCATTTGTAACAGAAACATGGTTAACTTCAGAGGTGCTCATTTCCACTCTAAATTATAAATGCCACCGCGTAGATCGCATTGGTCAAATAGGTGGGGGTGTAGTAATTTTAGTTAAAAGAACAATTCAACATTCTCTTATGCCCGTTGTTAGGACTCGTTGTATAGAAAATGTTGGTGTGGAGGTGAGGTTAAGGAATCATACCACAGTAAAAATGTTCTGTGTATATTTTTCAGGTAAGAATTCTTCTCAAGAAAAAAGAATGCACTTCAAGAAAGATCTTTGAAAATTGATAATATGAAATTAAAACTATATAATTGGAGGTGACCTTAATTGTAGACATAGAGATTGGGGTCGTGTTCGTGCAAATTCGTTTGGTAATGTTCTTGCTAGTATGTCTTCCTTGTTTCCGTATTCCATGTTGTTTCCGTTCAGTCCAACTTATTTTCCGTCTGGTTCGAGAGGTAGTCCTTCTGTCCTTGATTTCTTTATTACGAATATTCCTTTGTTTTTTACTCGGCCCGAGACTATTAACGAACTAAGCTCAGATCATATTCCAGTTTTTTGTAAAATGAATGAATCGCCTGAACATAAAGAACAATACTTTTTGGACTTCAAAAATGCAAATTGGAGTCGTTACAGATCAGAAATTAGATCTAAACTTAGAACAGTTTGTACCGATTTGGATACAGTGCGTTCAAAAGTTGATATTGATATTCATGTCAATAAATTTCTCTAATCAAATACTTGACTCTGTTACTTCGTGCATTCCTAAAAAACTTAAAAAGCCTTTCTATAATAAAATGTCTGAACACATTCTGGAATATATTCGTATAAGAAATTCTCTCAACAGGCAGTGGCAGCGTTACCGCTTGCAGGAATATCGTATTCGAGTTAAATTGTATAACAAAAAGATTAATGAGGAAATTAATATGCATAGAAACAGAAATTGGAATGATAAGCTTAGCAAAATGGAAAAAAATGCAAAACCTTTTTGGAATATTGCCAAAGTTATTAAAAACAAAAATAGACAAATACCTAATCTTGAAAATGGTAATGAAGTGATCTATCAAGACTCCACCAAAGCAAATATTTTTGCAAACACGTTTCTGAGCAATCACAAAGTGTCACAGCACCTAAGTGTTAACTCTACTGAAAACCTTGTGAGTATCACGCTTATCACAGTAAACTCACAAAACATAGAAACTCCTCGTTATTAGTTCATATCCAGACAGGAGTTGAAATATATTGTATCTTACCTAAAATCAAAAAAATCGGACGGACTTGACAAGATTAAAAATATTTTAAAATATCAAAAAACTACCTAAAGCAGCGTTTCAATTTCTTGTGATTTTAATTAATGCATGTCTCAAAGCACAGTACTTTCCAACAATCTAGAAAAATGCGAAGGTAATACCTATTCCAAAACCTGGAAAAACTGCAAAACTCCCTACAAGCTATAGACCGATAAGTTTACTTAGTTGTCTAAGTAAATTACTCGAAAAAGTGCTTAAAGGTGAAATACTAAAAGTCGTTGATAAACTAAATATTTTCCCAAATGAATAATTTGGTTTCCGAATGCACCACAGCACTTCTCGTCCAGTTTTAAGAGTCTGTGAACATGTTAGGAAAAATTGTTCCCTTGGCAAATCGACAGGTCTTATTCTACTCGATATAAAAAAGGCGTTTGACACAGTTTGGCATGACGGAATTGTGCACAAATTGGTACGTTTCGGATTTTCCATGTATCTTATTAAAATAACTCAAAGTTTTCTTTCCAACCGATGCTTTCGTGTTTTTGTCAATAATACTCGTTTAAACAGGTTTCAAGTTAACCAAGGTGTCCCACAAGGATCAGTGCTTGGTCCTTTCTTTTATAACATCTACACATCTGATATTCCCAGGTTGCCAGAATGTGAAATTTCTATATTCGCTGATAATACAGGAATATTTTCATCGCATGAATTTAGTCTCAATATGGAGACAAATTTAAGCCATGCACTCGAATTGATGATTCAATATTACCAAAACTTGAAAATTAAACTTAATGTTGACAAATTACAAGCTATCTTTTTCAGTAGAAAGAGAAAGTCTTGTTATCTTCCCAACAATCAGTTTAATGTTAATGGTATTAATATTAAGTAAGAATCAAGTGTGAAATACCTAGGGACTTATTAGACCAAAAACTAACGTTTAAATAACATATTTCTAAAACTCTTAAAAAAGTAAGCATAGCAATCAATATCCTCTACCCATTTATAAATAGAAACTCATTCCTAAAAATTATGATATAATGAAAATTGTAGCAGCAGAATCAACTACCAAAAAAATAAAGCAGACTGTAGCTTTGTTGATGTTTGATGAAAAGTTTATTGATGATGTTAAGAATTACATCTAGCTTCTTGATCCAGTCTGCACTTTAATAAACAGGTGTCAAGCGGTTGATTGTTCTGCTGGAGAAGCAGTTCATCTTTGGTTGAGTTTAAAACTCGCAGATAGATTTAAGGCGCAACACGAAACAAAAAAAAATATGCTCTCTCAGCTTATTATTTACACCCTCATTTTGACAATGGGAAGCTGACGGTTAGTCAAAATGAAATCGTGCGCCAGTTTTTGTTTAAGCATCTGAATAGTGAAGGAATTGAAGATTGGGACTCTTTTAATAGAAAAATCAATTTTTTTAAGATTCTTTATGAAAAAGATATTAAAAAACCAATTGTTTTTTGGAATATGGCCTCTATAAAACATCCAAATCTGGCAAATTTGGCAAAAAAAACTTATTCTTATTCCAGCCTCTTCCGCTCAAATTGAAAGAGTTTTTTCAAGTTGGACGCATGTTCATTCCATGTCGAGAAACCGCTTGACTTGTGAACGATCGAAGAAACTCCTTCATCTTTATTATTCACTGAGAATCGAGGATAAACAATATAATTGTTTTGATGAAGACGTCGATGACGAAAATGAATAATTTTTTATTTATGAAATACATAAGAACTTACGATTTTTTTATTTTTGTTATTTTTGTTGAAATAAATAAAAAATGCAGAGTGAAAGACTCAAATAATATAAATTTGTTTTGTTTATATGATTAAGAAGACAAAAAATTGATTGTTTACATTGTCTACATTGACATGTAGACAATGATGAATTGTCTACATTGAATTGTCTACACGTGACAATCGTGTAGTCTACATTTTTTGTCTACATGGAACAACACTGATCTCGATACCACTCCACTTCAGATTTGCATGAAAAGGCAAATGTTGAAATGATTTCCTTAAGAATCAATGAGCTTAATAATAACTTTTTACTAAATTGTGAAGCCTATGACAATCCGTTAATTAACCAGCTAAGCTCTTAGCCATATTTCTGATATTTTATGTAATTTTTGTTTGCTTTTTTTTTTCTTTTTTTGTTAAGTTATTCATTATTTGTTAACTTGAAGTATTATATTTGTTACATGTTTTTTGTTTAACTGACTGTCAATTCACTATGTACCTATATAAGTATTTATTTATTAATTAATAAATTAATTTATTGTTTTAATTATTTATTTATGTATTTAACTAGTTACTTATTTATTTATTAATTTATCTACTTATTGATTTAATAATTTATTTATTTACTTATCTATTTGTTTATTGCCAATTTATTTATTTTTTTCTTTTATTATATATTTTTTTATCTATTTATTTATTTGTTAAATTGTTTTTTTTTATATTTATTTATTTGTTAGCGAATAATATATATTTATTTATTATTAATCACTAACCCAATTTTACTAACATATACTTCATAACTAAATCTGTGAAGTTATTTATGTATTTCGAGTCAACATGTAACTGCCCTCAAATTTTTGAATTGTAGGTTTTGTTTGTATTTTCCTTCAAAGAATTTGTATCTTTTCACTTAAGCTCAATATAAATTAATATACTTATTCAGTAGAAAGATACTCGTATTTTATTAGTATATCAAATCTCTGTGTGTAAACTGTGCGGTAGCTTAACAAATGTAAATCTAAATACAGAAATAAAACTATCTATCTTCAGAAACTGCACTTTCCACTGGCCCCCAAGGTCACCAAACCTGACTGCACCAGACTTGTTTTTATGGGGTTATGTCAAGCAGAAAGTGTACAAAACGAAACCCAGGAATTTGACTGACTGACATTAAGACAATAATTGAGGCGGTCCCAATTTCAACCCTTCAGGCCGCAATGAACAATTTTCTGATCAGGTGCCGCATATGCGTGGATGAGCGTGGAGGTCATTTGCGGTATATCGTCCTTAAAAACCATTAGTTATTTAAAATAAAATTTAATTTTTAATCCAATAAAAAAAAATTAATGAAATACATCGATTAAAATACAAGTTATTTAAAATTCTTATTGTAACACGCTTCGTGCGCCACCCTACATAAAATTACTTTATTTTTGTAAAATAATAATATTGCTTTATTTATTCATATCGCCAGTCTCATCCCGTGACCACGAAGTTTGAAACTTCTTCGAAACGTCGGGAAAAAGAAAAAGAAATTGAAAATATTTCTAACATTTAACGCGATAAGTTCCGAAAAATTTAAACTTTATGTAACTAAATATTTGTTTTTAATTATTAAATTTTTTTGTTTTTATTCTATAGTTTCAGTTATATCTTAATAAATTATAATTGGAAATTAAAATCCTCTAAGGAATGTTGATTTAAGCAGTTTAATTTTTTGTCAAGACAAGTATTTAAGTCTTTACTCTGAACCATTTATGCTACAAGTGGTTTTGTTGGTATTTTCATTATCAATTTCAATTCAATTCAATTCAATTCTTTCTTTATTTTTCAAATCATAAAACACAATTTTAGATATAAGAAATAATTACAAAGCATGGCAAATATGCCGTCTGCCGTAAAAAAAAATTACTTATACAATAAATTTTTTTTAAATATAATAAGAGAGTTTGATTTAACAAAGTTGTGCTCATTTAAAATTAATTATAAGTTGTTTTTATACACATATATTTAATTTGGGATTAATAAATAAACAAACTGTGACTTTTAGTTTAGTCAAAACAAAGATAAATTAATTTTGGTTAAATATTTTAGATATATTTAAGGCTTAGAACAGTTTTGTATATAAAAAGTTAGAAAGAAAGAAAAAATAATTAATCTGGACTTTTAGTTTAGTCAAAACAAAAACTTATAAACAAGTGAAAAAAGGGCTTTTAGTTTAGCTAAAACGAAAATAATCTGCGACATGCGCTTTTTAAAATACCTATTCAAATAGTAGTGGTGACTTTATTCTTCAAAACATGTTCAAATACTCATCTCGATATTTTTTTGCGTGCGAAACATATCCTACAAGAGACTTCCAACCACGGCCACCATTCAAAATATTTATACATTCTTCTAAAGAAAGGAAACTTGCGGAAAAATGAAGTCTACGGATCTCTTGTAAAATTGGACAGAACGCTATAAAATGTAAGATATTTTCATTCGTACCAAGGTTGCAAAGAGAGCAGATAGGATTTAAGTCAGATCTATATGGTCTACAATTCAGATCCAGCATTTCAGTTCTGGCTTTGAAAATTAAGCTCATTTCTGAAACTGAAAACTCATTCCTAAAATAGTTATCCTCGCCTAGATTAAAACTTAATTGCCTATAAACACTCCTTGAAGCTGAATGAGAACCACGTTCTATACATTTCTGGAAAAGTGTCTCATCTATACAAGCTATGCAGTCGTATAAAGACAATTTTAATTCTTCATTATTATCAGTTCGTAATGAGATCGGAAAGTCGTGTGTAACAGCTAGATCGTACCAATTTTTTACTGGACTGTAAACTTTATTAAAACAAATATTAAGGATCCGTTTTTGGAGGTTTTGGTCTGATCTATTCATTACCTTTACAATGTAATCCGCATTTGCCTTTAGGTTTTTCAGAAATATTTGAGGTAAGCCAGACTCCACATGGATGGCATAATTTGGGGTGTTCTTAGGTAACCGGAAGATTCGTTTAAAAAAATATCTTTGAACATTTTCTAGTTCTTCTAGCTGTTCATACCCATATACTTCGCTTCCATAGCAGAGGCAGCTATTCACTGTAGCATTGAATACTTTGAATTTTGAAACTGTGTCTACAAAAATATTGCTAAAAAAATTAGACCACATGCTGTTTAAAGCAACTTTAGCAGCTTTTATTTTTTCTTTAGCATGAGCGTGCGTATTTAAGTTATATGTTAGTACATATCCCAGATATTTAATTTTATCCACGACTTCTATAATATCTTTCCCTAGAGTCCAGTTTCGGCCATAACTTATAGATCTGTTGTGTGATCTGAAGATCATAATTTTCGACTTTGAGCTGTTGATTTTGAGATCCCAACTATCACAGTATTGTTTTAGCTTATTTATTTGAAGTTGTAAAGTAAGCGGGCTATCTGACAGGATAACAAGATCGTCTGCATAGAGAAGAACCTTAATAGTTACATCACCTATTACAATACCTCCTGGGATGTGATTTTCAACATCATTTATAAATAGAGAGAATAACAAAGGACTTAAAACACACCCTTGGGGAACACCAGTTTGACATTTGAAGTCTCTCGATTTCCTAGGGCCGTTCTGAACAAAAGCATTAGAGTTCTCAAGCATTTTCTCATAGAATTTTATGAACTTTGTTGATAAACCTATTACTGAAAGCTTGTAGATCAATGACTTTCTATTGACTGTGTCGAATGCAGCCTTTAAATCGACAAAAAAAGCATACAAACATTTCTTTTTATCAATAAATCGCCTAGCCACTGTGTTTAACACAAAAATTTGATCTATAGTCGAAAGGTTTACGCGAAAGCCAGCTTGGCAGCAACTGATTATATTGTTTTGCTCAACCCAATTTGTAAGCCTTAAGTAAAGTAATTGTGAGAATAATTTTCTCAATGAGTTTAACACAGCAATACCCCTATAGTTCTCCGGCTGATCCCGATCGCCTTTCTTAAAGATAGCTGATATTTTGGAACACCTAAAGTTTTCAGGAACTATCTCCTCAATGTATAACCTATTGAAGAAACTTAAAATGTATTCCAAAAACTCTGGAGTAGCATATTTATAGAATTCAGCTGGAATACCATCAGGGCCAGATGCTTTGTTATTTTTCATTTTCATTAGAGATGATTTTAATTCCGTCATTGTAAATGAGGAATCTAATTCTGGTATGGTAACATTTGGGATGGCAAAACTAATCATGCTAAAATTTGGATTGGGCAACAGAAGTTTTTCAAAATAAGCCACGAGAACATTAACATTAATCGAAAGTGTATTATTATTATTCTGACCATTTAAAAAGCGAACAGAATTCCAAAAAGATTTTGAATCTTTACAGACACTCAGTTTCGAAGCTACGTTTAGTAGGTATCTATTCTTTTTTTGAGTACAGATTCGTTTGTATTTTTGGTTTGCTTGTAAATACAAATATTTGGTGCCAGGGTTATTTGTTTTTCGGAAAAGTTTCAAAAATGCAAAAGATTTTTTCCTAGCCTTTTTGCAGTCATTATCGTACCATTTAGAATAAAAAGTGTTTCTAACACTATTTTGATTGTTGAAATTTGAGGATTGTCTAATCGTTGTAAGTATCGAAGTAGATATTTCTTCTAAATTGGTCGCTTCTATGAATGGTAAGCTTGCTATATGTTGATTAAGCTTTCTAATATAATTGTTTAAGTTTTTATCACTCCATTTCAATCTGAGAGTGTTTTCTGTCGACTGTAGGCTTATAAAGTTACCTAAACCGCAAGTTACGAGAATAGGGAGGTGTTGCGAGAAATTTTCTGGAAGAATTTCAAAGTTTCGTGTTATGCTTAACCAATCGCCTTTGATAAGACATAAATCTATCACAGAGCAACCTTGGGCGGAAATAAATGTAAAGTTACCATTTGAGTCGTTAGAACTTATTCCATTTAATAGAAGAAATCCAAAGTCTTCAATCAATTCCACTAGATATTTACCATTCTGATTGAGACAGGTATCTAAAGATTTTCTTTCAATTGAAAAATTGCCGTTATTTAAATTAATTGGGTTCTGGTAGTCACTTATACGACCATTTAAATCGCCAATTATCATCAAATTTTCATAATTGTTACTATTAAGAAAATTGTATAGCTCATTATATTTCGTATTCCAATCATTATAATTCAAGTACACCGGAAGTATTTGAAAATGTTTTTTTTGATGAATAATCTCTATAAGAGTTATATAATTTTCACAGTTTTTAAAATGTATACTAATATTTTTATAAGTGTTTTTAATACCAAACATAAGACCACCACTAGCTCTACCAAGTGTATGGTTTCTGATTGCTGGTATACATTTTATATTAAAATCTTTAAAATATTTAGTATAATGCAGGTTATTTTCGTTTTCTAAAAAAGTTTCCAAAAGAATAAAAATGTCATATTTAATTATAAGATTAAAAAATTCGGGCATAATTAATTTGTTTTTAAAACCTGTAATGTTATAACAAAAAATATTAAATTTAAAATTATTTGTGTAAGAATTAATATCTTGGCAGACGGCGATGTAATCCTATCTTAGGCTAGGGCCTGCACCTTCATTATATACGTGACCACCCACAGATGGCGCTGGTGTCACATAATTCCTGGTTTTGTTGGAGTTGACGTCTATGTTGCTTACATCAAAGAAACATGCTGAATCATCACCAAAGTTTGTTTTGATGTAATCAAGCTCTTGTTTTGATGATATTTGTATACCTCGAAAGCTGTCATACGCAAAAGTGAAATTGCCAATTTGTAGTTTAGCACCTTTAACAAAGATTTTAGTGTTCGGATTTTTTGTGCTTAATTTATTTTTTATGTCAAATAGTTGCTTTCTCTTGGTGCGGTAAATTAGTGATTGCTCACGATGTATGTACACCCCGGTATTCTTGAGCTTAGGAGCAGCATCCATAATTTTTGTGACGGTGTCGGCGCTTTCGAATTTAAGAACCATTGTTGTTTTTTTTGTTTGCCGGTTTGTGTATTCCTGTGCTTTGTGTAGTGATAACTCTGTATTTTCGCTTAGATTAAGAAGGCTTAGACAAGTTTGTGTTGCAAAGCTAAGCTTGTTTTCCATCTTATCTGAAGGGAAATGCATGACGACAGAATTTTCATTAGATTTCTTAGATACAGCCTCGAGTTGTTTCTCCAAAGTGACACAATAACTTTCAAGTGTAGATATTCGCTCTGCAAGCTGAGTGTTTTGCAAACGGAGTAGCTGCATGTCTTTTGAGATTAACGAGATATCTTCTTTCGTTGCAATGTTTTTGAGATGATGATTTAAACATTGGTCAACGATTGATTTGATGTCATCCGCATTCAGAGCCATTTCTGTTTGAGTTATTGTTTTTTTGTTGTTCGGTGTATTTATTGGCGATATTTCCGTTGATTTTCTTTTTGGTGGCATGTAGCGGGCCAGGTGAAAAATGTCGGCGTTCTCAATTGAATTTTTAATTTAAAATTTTCCTACCTTAAATTTTTGTTTCGCTTATTTTTTTAACCAAAGTTTGTGGCGTTTTAACTTTTTAAATGATTAATAAGTGTTTTAAATTTTTTTTTTTTTAATTTCTTTTAATAATTTTAAAAATCAACAAGAGCACTTGAGAAAACCGTGTACTTCACTTACTCTCTCACACACCATTATCTTCATTATCAATATGCTTGGGTATTCTTCTTGTTGTTTAGGTAAGCAGAACAACTTTACAACGTTTCTTTGATTTTTAATATTAAAATCGATTTTTTGTGGCCTGTGCTGAACATTAAATCCAATTGAAACTTTTTTATGACTTTAAACTAATGTTTTTTTTTTTGTTTTTTTACTGATTTTTTCGAGAGTGACCTCCCCCGAGAAGTGAAGCTGGGGCCCCAACACGTAACTTGATACAATCGAGTTTTATCGATAGAGTCGAGAATTGGAAGCACCTATTTTGGTTCAATCGAGTTTTCTCTAACGACACAAGCGAGGACACTCGAGGTATTTGTACTCGTCCACCACTTCCAAATTTCACTTTCCTTTCTACTTTTTCCTCCCCCGCCTTACTTAAAAATTATTGTTTTGTAATTTTCAAGAGTAAGGACTATATTTCAAAGATTACAGTATCCATATAAGCGATTTATCATTAGTTGTAAGGATTCCGTGGTACTGGCAAGTAAAACAACATCGTCCGATATCATTAGACATCTTATGCAAACATTTGCACATTCCACACCTCCAAGTAATCCCCCCAGTAAATTATCTAGGGACAGCGAAAAGAGGTCTGGGCTTAGCCTTGACCGCCTTGTTTCACTTCTGATCTTTTGTCACAAACAGATAATTCTTCTCCATTCCATACCGCTGCCCGCGTATGCGTATCCGAATAAAACTTTTGAAGAACCCCTACAAGCCTTAGCGCCATCCCTTTCTAATAAAATTTAATCAGGCCGAATTTGACCGATGGCATCGATTATGTTGACCTTGAGGGCCGCGGTGGTTTGTGGCTTATTCAAATAGACCTGCGACTTAAGAAAACCCCACAAGAAAAATTTTAAAGGGGTCAAATCATACGATCTTGGTGTTCAATTCACGTCGCCTCGGTGCGAGATAACTATACCATGAAACCGATCGTGCAGAAAATCGATTGTGTCTTGAACTGCGTGGTACGCAGCGCTATCCTGTTGAAACCATATATCTTCGGTGTCCATGTCATCCAATACATGCAACAAGAAGTTGGAGATCATCGACCTATAGCGATCACCGTTGACGGTGATGGCCTGGCCAGCATCATTTTGAAAAAAGTACTGACCGATGACGCCTCCAGCCCAAAATCCACACCAAACAGTAACTTTATTTGGATGCATTGGCACCTCGTGAATCTAGCGTGAATTGGTGTCGGTCGTCCCGAATCCGGCAATTTTCAATTCATCCAAAAATTGGAGTCATCGCTAAAGTGGCGAAACGCAGACATCGTTGCTACCAGAGAACACCCATTTTGATAATGAAGTTTTAACTGTAACTTACCATGATGATTTGTCTTGACGATATTTTGATAAAAAGTAAAAGAAACAATATGGCGGCCACGAGTTGTAAAAACCAATTTTTACTTGCGATTATAGGTATTATAAGGCAAGTTATGGATTCGTGCAAAAAAAAATCTAACAATCAAACATGATATTACGATCATAGAGAACACCAAAAAAGTGGGTCCCGCAATTCCACCTATCTGTCAGTCTGTCTGTCCTCGAGTCTACAGCCTAACCGGTTGGATAGATTTGCTTCAAACTTGGTACATATTGTTTTTTCGGTAATATTCCCACACGTTTTTTTCATTTTTTTTAACACGACAAATAACAGTAGCTCCCATACATTTTTACTGGCCAAAAATAAAAAAACATATTTTTCTCGAAAACGGCTCCTACGATTTTTATAAAAAAAAATCAGTTCATTAATGAAGCAAAAGGGAACATTTTAGTAATTTTTGTTTTGGAAAAAAAATTGCTACTTTTGGTACATGTAGTAGTACCATTTTTTGGTTTTCGATTTTCTGGAAAACGGTTAATTTGATTTTTTTGATTTTTTTTGCGCAGAATCTCATGAAAAGCTTAAACACTATTGTAAGCCAAAAATTTTTCAAAAGTATTTTTTTTTTTTGGAAATTACAAAAAAAAAATTTGTTTGTTGAAAACTCAAAATTTGGAAAATAACTTAATGGATTTTTGCGAAACTTCGTATTTGGTGGTTTTTTGACATTATCTTGAACAGTTAAAAAACTATATTCCTAATATAAAAAACAACGGTACCTCCAATACAAAAATTTATTTCTCAAAAACGGCTCCAAGAATTTTTTTGAAAAAATGTGTGTTTTCCTAAATTAGTACAGTCCACTTTTAAGTATAAAAATATTTTTGTTTGCGTACTTATAAACGGTACTTCCCATAGAACATCTTTTCATATTTTCGACTTTCTCAACATTGGATGAACCGAGTAAAATAATTTTCTGTGTACAAATGGTGCCTAAAATTGTTAATAAAACTACATACGAAAATTAAAAAAAAAAAAGTTTTTCTATTTTTAAAAAAATAATTAAATTTTTTTTTTAAAAACCGATTTTTTAAAAACCAGTCACAGAATTTTTTTGAAATATTAATTTTATATGTTTATTAATAATATCTTTAAGATGGCGTTTCAAGTTTTTTTTTCTAAAAAAGTTTTCAAAATTTCATACATAAAAAATTAATTTATTAAAAAACAGGTCGAACGATTTTTGAATTTTTTTTTTGATATATTCTTATTTATCCATGAATTCAAATTGCATCTTTGTTTTCTCTTAAACTATAACGACTAAGCAATATAAAAACATTTAAATGTGTGTATTATCCATTTATTTCTACCTTATTATTATTCCCTTTTTACGTATTTTTGCCTACATCACTGATTACTAAATACAATGTAGGCCCTCATACATTTATACATACATATATACTTATGTCTAAAATTCACATGAATCTTATATATGCATAGTGCACCTAAATTATCAAGTTATATGCATATACAATGGTTGGAAAAAGTATTTTGACAAAACTGTTTTCCTTGTTATATTGACTGTTTTAAAGAGCTGAGAGATATAACGGAACTCGTGTGATGTTCGAAACAAATTACTGTAACTTTGTAACTGTAAATCACAAAACTATTTTATTTTTCCTTACGCATTCGTTCTTAATCATGTTCAATGTATGGAGTGAGTTGAAAATAACTGGAAAAAAGTATTTTGACATCATATTCTTTTTAGTTTATTCCGCTTCGTGCGTGCGATCAAAGTTAATATTAATTAAAATTAAGCACATTTAAATACAGAAATTTTATTACATTAATTTTTTTTTTCAATTTAATTGATTATAATGGGGAAAACGGCGGAAATAGGCGAAGTTTTAATAAATGAATTGGTGATCAAGTATGATGCTGGTATATCGGTTGAATACTTAAGCAAACTATACAAAGTGCCTCGTCAAACCGTGTATTACCAAATAAATAAACAAAAAAATCATAAATGAACGCGAAACTTACCACGTTCAGGACGCCCACGCAAGACAACCAAAAGAGCAGACCGTTTAATCGTCGGAAAATTTAAAGAAAACGTGCTAAAAACGCCAAAATCTGCAACAATAGAAATGAAAAATCAGTATGATATTGAAATTTGTGAAAAAAACTATAAGAAATCGTTTAAAAGAGGCTGGCTTTGCCACTTACATAGCCAGAACAATACCACAAATATCACATAAAAGCAAACTTAAACGTTTGGAATTCGCCAACAAATTTTTACATATTTTTACATTTTTACATTTTCCTTTTGGGAAAAAATATTGTGGACTGATGAATGCTCATTTCAGTACCATGCCTCAAAAAAGAAAACTTTCTGCAGAATTCCTAAGAAAATGCGTACAAAAGTGGCACCTGTTTGTGAACGAGTGCCCCATGGTGGAGGCTCCGTAATGTTTTGGGGATGTGTTTGTTTTAACGGCACAGGAGACTTGGTACCAATTGAAGGAACGATGAACAAGGATAAATATTTGGATATTTTAAATAACCACGCCTTTGGTTCAGGTGACAAATTAATTGGACAGTCATTTATCTTGCAAAAAGAAAACGCACCTTGTCACAAAGCAAAACTGATAACCAATTTTCTGACGGAAGTGGATGTAAATATATTAGATTGGCCACCTCAGAGCCCTGATCTAATAAAGTAATAGAGAATGTGTGGGCGTATATAAAGCGAAAGAGAAGTCCATGTTTGACAAGAACACGCGAAGAGACAATTGCTGAGGTCGAAGACCTGTGGAGAGAAGTTTCTCTGCAAACTCTGCTAAATTTGGTAAAATTCATACCCGGCCGGTTACAAAAAGTCATCAACGGTAACGGAAATTTCACTTTCTATTAAGTTTTGCTTAAATTGCTGTATAAATTTACTGTCACGTCATTTTTTTTTTATTAATAATGTTTCGTAAAAATACTTTTTTCCGCTTAGATTTAAAAAAAAAATTTAGTTTAAGAAGTATAATGTTGAATTCAACGCATTTTTTTTTGAAATCCCATAGCTATACCGATATTATGTAACTTTTAATTTTTTTTTTTTTTTAGATGTAAATTAAAATGTGCGATTTGATTTCTGTCAAAATACTTTTTCCGACCATTGTAGCTGCCTGCCCGCCTACATCCCTCATTTTTAACTATTATATGTACATGTTTACATACTTTGTTTCCATCTATATATGTATGTACATACATTTTACTCTCCTAACTCACATAACTTAGATTTAAATATACATTTGTAGGTAGGTACTAAGAATCAAGGTAATCTTCCCTACATAGGCTTTACACCTACATAGGATAACTACACCTAACTAACAAAACCTCAATGGTTAGCCACATTAAAGTTGTTAGCTACAAGAGCAAGTTCGTACGATCCAGTCGTGCATTTTATTTCAATTTGAAAACCCCTTGTATAAGTAATATCTACGTATCAAATTTTCATATTTTTCTTTGAATAATTGGAGGTCGCTTTATTGTTTGAATACATGATACAAATTTTGGTACATTCTTACTTTGTAGGGTAAGTTCGGGCATTATGGCGCAGCGGGCATTATGGCGCACCTCAAAAATGTCATACTTCGAAAACTCTAATTAAAACAAAAACAATGCAAAAACTTCAGTCTATGCCGCACACGTGTCCAGTCATGATCGGTATTCAATAGGACCAGTTTCGCTAAACAAAAAACCTACATAAAAAAATGTATAGGTTGCTTTTTTTTATAATTTTGCTTTGTGTTAAGGTTCGTGTTTCTCGGTAAGTATACATAGCAGTTGTTCGGTGTGAAGAGTAAAATATAGAATATAGTTTCATTATTGTTGTGTAACGGTAAATATGTGAAACGAAAAGAGAACCTAGTTTTTTCTTAATGTGTTGTGAAAAAGTGTTTTTTCTGTAATATGGCACAGACACTGTGAGGGTATTATGGCGCACCTTACGAAGTTTTCGTGTAAATTATAGTTTTAGACCTAACTTATTTTCTCTTAGTCTCTTCCCGTTTTTTACGTTGTGTATTATATATATTATATAATTATCCATTGTAAAAATAGTACTTTAAATGTAAGTTATTTATTATTTGCCAAATATTCGCAAAACAAATAAAGGTATCCGAGGAAAATGGGAAGAACCGGATTTAATTGCAGCAATTAATGATATTAAGAAAAAACAACTCTCAATAAATGCTGCTGCAAAGCATTATAAGGTTCCGGCATCTAACATAAGAAGAAGGCTTAAGACTGGAGATTACCAGAAGCATGTCTTGGGTGCTCCTACCAGCCTTAATGCAGAAAACGAGGATAAAATTGTTCAGCACATTTTAAAATTGCAGGCGCATGGATTTTCTCCGAACAGAAGATAGCTGTGCCGTATGGGTTTTGAGTTAGCAGAGAAATATAATCCGAATCACAATTTAAACAGGAGTTCCGGAAAAGCTGGACACGGATGGCTTCTCCTGTTTTTAAAACGCCATCCTGAGCTTTCTGTAAGAAAATCCGAGGGGGTTTCCAAGGCGCGCGCAAATGGCATGTCCAAAGAAGATGTTTCCAGGTATTTTCGCTTGTTGGAAGAAGTTTTACAGTAAAATGATTTGTTTGACAAACCTTGCAACATATTTAACATGGACGAAACTGGTTGCCAATTAAATAATAAGCCCGAGTATGTCATTGCTGAAAAAGGATCAAAAAATGCCGCTGCGGTGACGTCAACCGAAAGGGGAGAAACGGTAACAGTAGTCGCCTGCTGCAATGCAGAGGGTAGCTTCCTTCATCCAGCTTGTATTTTTAAAGGCAAAAGAAAGAAGGTTGAATGGGCACAAGGTATGCCACCTGGCGCAGTATTTTATATGGGTGAAAAATCAGCATATATTAACAAAGAAATTTTCTTAGCATGGTTAAAAGAACATTTCATTCCAAGGAAGCCTAGTGGCAAGGTTCTTCTCATACTTGGCGGCCACTCATCTCACTCCAACTTGGAAATGCTTGAATATGCCACACAAAATGATATCATTCTTTTTTGCCTTCCACTTCATACCACAAAATTTCTTCAACCTATGGACCGGTCGTTTTTCAAACCATTCAAGTCATATTTTTTTGAATCTTGCAATTTGTTCATTAGAACACATCCTGATAAAAAAATTAACAGATTTCAGTTTGGGAAGTTGCTGTCCAGTGCTTGGGTTAAAGCCGCCAATGTCCAAAATGGAATTTCGGGATTTAAATCCATTTATCCTTTCGATCCAGAAATAATACCGGAGTATGTATTTATTGCGCATCAAAACGAGGAAACTGTTCCAATGCCTCTAGCAACTCCCCCTCCCATTGAAGTTTCCACGACTGAAACTAAAACTCAGGAAGCTGCTAGCGATATTACGCCCGGAAAAATGCTTAACATAATTTCCCCTGTCCCATCTTGTTCAAGGCGGTTGATAAATAATCCAAGAAAACAAAAGCAAGGGTATTAACTTCATCGGGTAAAAAACTTATCCAAAAAAAATTGAAGACTAAAATTGCAAGGCCAAAAAAAAGTAAGATGAAGCGGCACTCATCGACGTCATCCGATGAAGAAAATTTTGAGATCCAACTAGCCGACGAGTCGGATGGGCGCGAAGATTTCGGGGAGAACATTTGTGCTGGATGTGGTGAAGATTATACCACTACAACCAAAAAGGACGAGTGGATGCAATGTGTCCTTTGTGGACAGTGGTCCCACGACTCTTGCACTGCATTCAAAAACACCTGCGATGGATGTGGGCGTTCAAATCAAAAATAAAAGTTCCCCGCCATATTGCCCTCAGGGTTGCGCCATATTGCCCGCAGGGTGGGCAATATGTTTTTTTTTAACTCTTTTTAAATTAATTTATTTTTTATTAAAGCCCTTGAATTATTATTTTTATTTAATTTATTTATGTTACGTTTTTATCTTATTTATAAAAAAAAAACTCTTGAATTATAAAATGTTGTTCGTACTAAAGTTATTTCAGATTGAGGTTAGGTGCGCCATAATGCCCGAACGTACCCTATATATAATCTATAGTAATATCATAGGGTGTCTTCTATGTTAGCCACCTTATCCTTATCCAAAACTTTCTCTTAACACTAAAAGTTGCGGAAAAAATGTTTAATATTGAGGAAATTTTCAGATTGGGAACATGTGAATATATGGTGGAATAATTGACAATTGCATGAATGGGAACATTATATAGAAAATGTTAAAGATTGCGAGTGAACAAAAAAAACAACATTATAGGCAAAAAAAGCGGTATTTTTCGGTATTGTATTGCATGCATATACCTAAATATACATATATGTGAAACATAGAAATAAATGTTTGTAGGTGTA
The DNA here is from genome assembly GCA_910595825.1 of Philhelius pedissequus. Classification (NCBI taxonomy): domain Eukaryota; kingdom Metazoa; phylum Arthropoda; class Insecta; order Diptera; family Syrphidae; genus Philhelius; species Philhelius pedissequus. The sequence goes on from OU343160.1 coordinate 265,725,913, forward strand.
GATACGTGAATTTGGTTTGGGTGTATAGATTTTTACGAATTCATTGATATATTTGTAGGTAATATCATTAGAATTTTGAATTTTGGTGCGAAATCCAGCAACGTTGTAGATATAACTACATAAATGTGGGATGTAGGTATGTTTGTAATGTTATTAAATGTTTATCGGTTAGAATAAAAAAAAATGTCAACAGAAAATCGAGAAAAAGTCAAAAGCCTTTAACTTCTGAACTATTTTAGATAGTATTTTTTTATAAGATAAAACTGTATGTACTACTAGGTATAATATACGTACATTTTTGGTTAAACATTTTTTACTACTTCAAATTTTTTTGTAGTTATGCATATAGGTACATATGTACCTACCTATTTTTGCATTTTTGAATTTTTGTGTAGGAAGGTATATTTCTAATAATAATACATATAATAATAATAATAATATAAGAAGTTTTTTTTAATAATACAAATTCTATATACTACTGAAATACATCAGCCAAGTAGAAGACTTAGCACTATAATATTTGGACTTGTTGAATTATTGATTCAAAATAGCTTTTAACGGCCTTTAGTCCAACAAAAATTGGCGTTTCGTCCCGGCGATCTCACATGGACTCATCAGTTGACTAGTGAGGACCTTTGTCAATACGCAATTTTTGCCAAGTTCATTTCATCTTACATAGATTTCGTGAAGAACATCTAGTGTGAACTATATCCAACAACACTAGAATTCCTAATCATTAAATTGGAAATTTTGGTTTTTGCCCATGGCCTGGCATTATTTATATAAGAAGTTTTTTTAATAATACAAATTCTATATACTACTGAATAATAATAATATTTCTAATCTCAATTTGAATTCTGATACCTATTAAGGGGGTGGCCGTGGCGCGATGATTGTGTGCTCTATGTCTATGTCTTCTTATATTCCATTATAAACCAATTCTAAAAATTGTCATAAAATAAGTTGCTGCTTTGCTCATGACATGCTGTTTAGGCATAACACTAACAACATGTGATTGAGTAAACTAGCATACCCATAAAATATGACAACGATATAAATAATATAATGCGAATTATAAGGGACATATGTAAATAAGACACGGTAATTCTCTCCGCATAATTCAGCCGCCATCCCTGGAGATAAATCTGAGACAACAACCAGCTCAGAACATCGCGCCACACATCTTTCCTATCCTTCTTTCTCTTCTTCCACCGTATGCCCGCGCTGTGTTAAGAAAAACATATAAATGGTGTTCATAATCCCTTGAGCGCGTGCAAAGTTATAAAAAAAAAAAAAAATGTATGATTATATACAAAAAACTCCAAGAATCTTGGAGCGGTTTCTTAAAAAAAAAATTTTATTTGCGATTATAGGTACCTACTATAAAGCAAGTAATGTATGGATTCGGAAAAAAAAATTCTTCAAATACGAGTTATTCGATTTTTAAAAAATAAATACATTTTTATTTTGGAAAACCGATTTTTCAAAAAGCAGTCAGTTATTTTTTTTTTAATTTGAAATTTATATCTATATTAATAATATCTCCAAAGTGTCGTTCCAATTTTTTTTCTAAAAATGTTTTTAAAATTTTATACATACAAAATTAATTTAGAAAAACGCCGCTCCAGCGATTTTTGAATTCAAATGGCATCTTTGTTTTCCCTCAAGCTTTAACAACTAAGCAATATAAAAATATTTACATTAAAAAATGCGTTTTAATCAAGTACTACAAACTACACAAATTATAAGATACTGTTTGATATAATTTGAAAGGCTATATGTTGTTATATGTTAATTGTACAGGCTATACTTCCAATAAATTCACACACCTTTCTTTATTATTATTTAAAAAAAAACACTTAATACAAGCACTATATGAAAAAAAAACAAAAATAAATGTTCACTCCACATAAAAAGATACCAAAGAAGGTATGTAAGCATGTATGTAATTATTGACACTTCACAGATTTTATAAAATGTTCACAACACATAAAAGTAATAAAAGTCCATTTGCAAATATTGCATTGTAGGTGTTTTAATGATATCTACATTTTAAAATTCACACAAAATACCTACAGCACCAACTGAAATTCACAAAATCACAAAACAATTATGTAGGTACATACCTACATAATTGTTTTTTGCCCATATTCAACTGGACATTTTTCACTATTTTATTATTATTAAGATGTTATTCTTCTTATTCTTATCGAAACGCCTTGAACTTGAACTTTCAAAAAAATGTAAAAAGAAATTACCAAAAATAAATCAAAACAAAACGAAACTAAATGTAAAATTCACACACACGTACTGAATATGTTTCTATTTACCTGCAATTTATCTGTTCTTTGTCCTTGATATGACAAAAAAAATAATATTTTTCATTTAACTCTCTTACTCCTTTTATTAATATAGGCAATGTATATAATATAACTTGCTCTTTCTAAAATGGTGTGTATATTCAAAATGTTGCGACAAATCTGACAATGTTGCTAATTTTAATGTAGAAACTAGCGCCCTCACGAGTCGTTATCCAGCGTAAATAAAAGCTACCTCATGATAATACTATAGGTTATATATACAAAGATTCTTAGTCACTACTTATGCTGCTGCTATCAAAAACTTGAGTTAATCCCATCTAATTATCATAAAATAAGCTCAAGTTTTTCATAGCAACAGCATGGCCACAGTGACTATGAATATGCCCCATTGAGTCTAAGCTTTATTAGATTTTCGTTTTGACTTAAAATCAAATTTAACTTCATTATTCCTTAAAGCATATTTATATTCAATATTCATTTTGTATTAAATTTGACATCAATGGTCAAATAAAATACCATTTGCTTAAATTTCTACAAAAACAAGAAGCCCTGCATATTTGCTAAATAATTGCTTAACAATAAATACCTTCTGTCCTCCTAAGAATTAAGTTTGCATATCAAAATACAAAAACAAACAACACACATTTAACAATAAAGTTTAATGAATAATATAATTCTTGCTCGAACTACATTGTATGTACATATCTCTTTTTACAGAGGAACTACTTCAGGTGATGATGATGAGAAAGTTGTCATCACATTTATAATTTCATTTGTTTTCGACATCACTCATGGAACGTTTCCATAGAATTTCCTTTCTCAAATGCTCATTCCTCAGGTTAACCTTCCATTTGTTATGGATCATTTGTGCCACTGTAAATGTATCACCAAATGCCTTGGTCGGGTATATCTTTCTATCCACTCCGAATGGACTTTCAATATCCTTGAATACCTTGTTTCTAAAAGCAGTCTCACTGAATCGTTCACCCTCGTCCATGGCCTGCTGCATTGTTTCCAAAAATAACTTCCATCTGGGCATGTGAAAATCAGCCATCATGCCAGCCCACTGCTTTGTTGCATAGTCCAGGATTTGAGCATTCGGTCCCCATGTGGTTATTTGATTGCGAGCATTTATCTCCAACAGAATCTCTTCCAGAGGACTCCTCGCCAACCGCTTGGCACTTGCCAGCCACCTGCCCAGCAGAAATTTTTCATGTGTTGCCAACACTTTGTCCATGTCGTACAGTATGTCAATCATGCAAGTAGTCAACCAGCGGAACCGCTTCGAGTCGCCCTCCCGGTATGCGTCCATCAGGTTCACGTAGGTTCTGTCGCCAGCTAGCTGAAGGAACTGACGGGTTATGTCGACTAAATCATGGCGCCACAATGCACTCGTCGAAGATAAGTTAGCCAGCAGCATTTGATCGAATGCCAGCTGTACCCAGGTAGTGTTGTACCATACCCATGGTGCGAGGTTAGTAGCCGGCCTGCGGGCCACAACGTATTTGCCGCGAATTTTCAGCACACCCCGATAGGAATACACTGAGCTCTTAAGGTAATGCCACGCAGTTTGTAAATGCTCTGAGTCTGAACCATATCGGACGGAGACAAAAGTGCGGAACCAATCGTCCAAGTCAAAATCGTCTTTCACCCAAGCTCGCTCCAATGCCAGTGAGTACATAACATAGTTTTGATGGATTCCTTCAGGCGCTATTCCAACTCCCACCATGGTTGAATTATCCATGTTGCGGGCCAGTCGAATCCTGGTATTTACAATGCCTCCAGAGCCGTGCATTCCCAGAGTTCCACCGAAATTATGCAGCATACACCACATAAACGGCTGTCCGTAATACGAGTGTGTTCGCTCATACTGCGGGAACTGCTCACTCTGAAGGTCGAGCACAAGCAAATGACCTCGCGGAACTGCTGTCAGAAATGCCTCCATCATTTCGCTTTTCCAAAATGGATTCTTCACAAACATCCATCCTTGGAGAAGCCACACCGCTGATGCATCAATTGCAGACATTGCTGCGTAAATATTCGCAGCAGTTTGCTTGAGATATGCGGCGTCGGACTTGGCCGGTTGAATTTCATTAAACGGATCACTGAAGTATATGTGATCGGATCCATATGCACCAATGACGGCTCGCAAAAATCGCTGACCAATTTCGCGGAACATCGGTCGATTGGGGTCGGCAAATAGAGGGCAACACAAGTTGTCCGGAAAACGATTCCATCGTTCGACCTGCTCAAATGTCTCGTTCGGATAGATTCGTGCCATGGCTTTAGGTAGGTGGCCCGCAAACGCGGGCAGAGCCACCGTAATTCCCAGGTTCCGTTGAGCTTTGATGATTTCCTTTTGCAAAAGTAATTGCATTCGCCGATAGGTGGGGGTGAGTGGACCAGCCCATCCACGTATGTTCCCCATTCGCTGCCTATATACATCCAATCCAAACAAATAAACAGATAGAAGGGAAATGATGAAGATAACATATAAGGGGGTGAAATCAATTATCATCATTACTTACCAAGCCAGGAATGCTGGACCAGCGAAATGCTCATAGATCTCGTCATCGGTGAGACCGTACTCTTTGTAGAGGTCTATCCAAATTTGCTCCTGGACGGGGGCAATTGTAAACGATATACCCATTAGAGCCATCCAGTCGATATGACGTCTCCAATCTATCCATGACCACCAGGCAAAGCTGTAGCTCCATGTACAAACATTTTGATAGTAGATAAATGCACTTTGCGATTGGGAGGAGGTTTTATCATTTGGTGCTGGCAATTCGGATGGAATGTGCTCTAATTGATTACCCGACCATGATACATCCGCATGGAGGTAGTACTTCAGGTAATGATGGAATCCTTTTGTAGCGGAAATACCATCTGAAGCAAGGATATGGATGTTGCCGTACGTCGAAGATTGCTGCAGCTGTAAGTAAAGTTATGTTTGGTGATACATAATCTTTTATTGGAAGTTTGCTTATGGGTTGAGGGTTGAAGGTTGAAGGACTTGGAAAACGAAATTGCTTTGATTGAAATGAAATGGAGTTTTCACTTACATTCATAAGAGCATATTTATAAAGAATCTTCCAAACCGAATCGGGCCCAGTGAAGTGGTATTTTTGAAATATTGCAGAATAATTAATAATTTTCAGAGCGTAATCAAGTTTTTGGAGGAATTAGCTGAACACTTAAAACTGCTCCGTGTGGGGAAGTATTTTAATTTAAAATTTTTTAACGAGCTAATAAAGTTATTATACGTTTTATCAGCTGCCAGGAGTAATTAGCAGTGAATGTGAAGTTTAGGTCGATAATCAAGCCCCCTTCGTACACTATTGATCACTAGATACATATATTATGTATTACTATATACTGTTCGGTGGGTATACACAAACTTCCAAGGTTTTTTATTAAAATATGTTTTAGCCTGCCCGATAACAACCTAAACTGCGTAGTATGCATATTAAAAAGGGGCAAACTAAAGCATTTTTTTAGACACTAAACATTCGTTTGAATTATTCAAAGCCCTAAGACAAGAAAAATAAACGCAAGGAAATATGTTTCATTCGAAAAATGGAGTTTTTAGAAATAATTCCGGTTATTATGAGTGAAACATATGAAATCAACACCAGCATTGCCAATAGCACCGTGATTCCCAACTGCCGGTCATATCGAAACCAACAAGCATTGTTTTTTTTTTTTTGCAGAAACAACAATTTTGGGACATTGTCCTAAAGCGGTGTGTGTGCATCTGTTTGTGTTATGTGTGTGGGAATGTGTATAACACATTCGACGATTATTTCAGTAGTTGCATTCTGATCGTGTTCGAGTATAGACGTTAATATAGATATACGTATCTTTTGGATATCATTTATTGAGCTCTATATGGATTTGCCTTAGTCTTGTGTGCGGATTGGTGTTGCGTGTGTAGCTGAATGGATATTTTGTGTCATGGCACCGGTGTCGACACAAGAGTCATGTGAATGGCCCGCTTAAGGACGCGGTCGAAATTTGTTGTGTGTGCTTTAATTTTTACTTCCGATATAAGTATGTACTATAGGGCAAGTTTTGCCTTTGGAAAAAAATCGAACTCGAGATTTAAATCAAACTTGACGTTACGTTGATAAAGAACAACAAAGAAGTTGATCCCGTCTGTCTGTAGATCGATCGATCTACAGCCTAAACGGCTGTAGCGATTTTCTTCAAGCTTGGAACTTAAGAGTTTTTTTTTTGAATCGTTTTTTAGCCCTAAACTTAACGGCACTTCCCATATAATTTATTCTACTATCTTAATTATCTCGAAAACGGCTGTAACGATTTGCATAAATAAGTGTGTGCATTATTTAAAGTATAGTCTATATTTTGGTTAAGCTTATTTTAATTATTTTGTTATTAACGGTACATGCCATACAACAATTTTTTTGATTGTCGACGACTAGACGGATTTCGATCACAATTTTTTGCATTATTTTCTTCAAATTCTAAACCGTATTGCATGCCAACATTTTCGAAAAAAAAGATTTGTTTTTGGATTTTTGGTAAAAAAATATTTTTTTTTGGAAATTCAATATTTCGAGATCTGATGATTTTTTTTTAAATGTATGTTATTAAATATTTAAGATTTTCATACCAAATATTTTTTTATAAAAAAATGAAAGACATTTTGTATACAACAAAATAAAGTAAATAAAATGCACGACTGTATTGCACGTACTTGCTCTTATGTTCGATCGCATTATAAGCACAGGATTCTTAGTAGAAACAGGTTAATATATTTTTTAAGTCGTTTTTTCCCAATCTTCTTCTATATAAAACTTTTTTTCTGAATAAAATTAGTAATGGTAATTTACAGATGTTAAACATTTAACCTTAAAAATATAATTTCGAAAGAAATCGTTATACGTTTTCAAAACATTGAGTTTTCAGAAATAATTTTTTTTTTGAAGCCAAAAAATATATTTTTCGAAAATTTTGGTATTTTATATTGTTTAGAATTTGAAGGTAATTCTACATAAACATTTTGATCGAAATCCGTTGAGCCATTTACGAGAAAGTTCAAAATCAAAAAAATTGTTGTATGGCGCGTACCGTTGATAACAAAATATGTAAAACACATTTTGGACCAAAATGTAGACTATATACTAAAAGTGTGCCACAGATTTTTTTTAAATCAAAATCGTGAGAGCCCTTTATGAGAAAACTAAGATGGTAGAAAAATTTCTATGGAAAGTACAATTATATTTGGGGCAAAAAAATGATTCAAAAATCTATTTGAGACAATCGCCTAAAAGCTTCAGTACCAAATTTGAAGAAAGTCGCTTCAATCGGTTAGACTGTAGATCGTTCTACAGACAGACAGGCATACAGACAAGGAGAGAGAAGACAGACAGACAGGCTAACAGACAGGCAGAGAGAAGACAGACAGACAGAAGTAATTGCGGGACCCACTCCTTTGGAGTTTTCTATCATCGTAACCTCAAGTTGGATTAAAATTTCAAGTTCGATTTTTTCCAAATACAAAACTTGCCATGTAGTTCCCACCTATATCGCATAAGTAAAAATTAAGTAAATAACGATGTTAAAAATATATTTAGATTCTTAATAAAAATCTTTTGCATACGATGTGGTTGATTATAAGAGCAAGTTTGTGCGATCCAGGCTTGCATTTTATTTAATTTTGGTGGGGGCATACCACCATTTATTTAGTTTAATTAAAAATACAAAAGTTTAGTCTAACTTAACTAACTTGAAGCTAAAAACGTTAAGTATTTTTAAGATAGGTGTGATGCTTTCAATTTTAAAATACGCAGAGCTATATATAGCCTCTGAGATGGGTAGATAAGTGGTTTCATGCTAAGAACTAGAGATCGTCCAGTTATTACTTGCTACCACCAGAGTTAAGGGATCTTACTTGAAAATAGATTTACTAATTACCACCAGGGCCATTTTACCTGCCGACCTTCCAAAGCTTTTGCCTGCTCTTTTGTGACAAAAGGTGCCTTAAACCTGATCCACTATAGCCTAGATGTTAGTGCCCAAGAACCCATTTCCCGATGTAAGAGAAACCAGATCACTCGAATACCCGAAAGTATTACGAGAATCAGAAGGAGCACTAAGAACTATTCTTAGATACGAATAAACCGTAACTAGGAATTACCGCCGCTACCGTTCTGTAACCAAAATACCAGTATCAGACTGAAGACCTGCTTTAACCAGAATTTATTTGAACTAAATATCGTTTGTTGTCAATTCATTAGTTGTTTTTGATTAAGATTTTTTAATAAGTTTGGAAAGACCTTTCATTTGGAGTTTCGTGTTTTCTTCATCAAGACCATGGCTAGCCGGCTTCACTTTGTGCTGGCGGCAGGCCGCAATTTTTGCCAGAAAGTAATCGAAAGAATTTGTAAATTCACTGTCAAACATTTACACATGACAAATAGTAACAACCTTAAGATCTGCTTTATAGAGGTAAGTATGAGCAAGTCTATTATTTGTCGTGTACTGTCATTTTAATACAATATTTTATTTGCACTATGCCAAGGTAGTAGAAATCAAACAGAACTTGCACTTGACTTATTTTTATGACATAAATAATGATAGATGTTGGGCCATTTACACGACAGTAACATTGATATTGATAGAAAAAGTAAGGAAGCTAAATCGCAATTTGTCACTCCAGTGATGTAGGCAAAAATTCGTAAAAAGGGAATAATTATAACGTAGATATAAATGGATAAACACAAATTTAAATATTTTTATATTGCTTAGTCGTTATACTTTGAGGGAAATTAAAGATGCCATTTGAATTCATGGATAATAAAAATATATCAAAAAAAAATCAAAAATCGTTGGAACGGTTTTTTAATAAATTAATTTTGTATGTATTAAATTTTGAAAACATTTTTAGAAAAAAAAATTGAAACGCCATTTTGAAGATATTATTAATATACATATAAAATTTAATTTAAAAAAAAATCAGTGACTGGTGTTTGAAAAATCGATTTTTCAAAAAAAAAAAAATTATTTATTTTTTAAAAATCGAAAAACTTTTTTTTTTTAAATTTGGGTATGCAGTTTTCTTAACAATTTTAGGGATCATTTGGCTAAAAAAATGTTTTAATCGGTTAATTCAGTATTGAGAAAGTCGAGAATATGAAAAACGGTTCTATGGGAAGTACCGTTAAAAAGTACGCAAAAAGAAATATGTTTATACTTAAAAGTGAACTGTACTAATATAAGAACACACAATTTTTTTTATAAAAAATATCTTGGAGCCGTTTTCGAGAAATACATTTTTATCTTAACGGTTTCTTTTTTATGGGAGGTACCGTTATTTGTATGGGAGGTACCGTTATTTTTTATTTTAGAAAAATTGTTTTCTTAACTATTCAAGATACCACTAAATACGAAGTTTGGAAAAAAATTTATTCAGTCGTTTTCGAAATTTTGAATTTTCAAAAAAAAAATTAATTTCCAAACAACTTTTTTTTTGAAAAATGTTGGTAAACAATAGTGTTTAAGCTTTCTAGGAGCTTCTGCGTAAGCAATTTCAAAAAATCAGATCAACCGTTTCCGAGAAAATCCAAAACCAAAAAATACCAAAAATAAAAATTTTTTCCAAAAAAAATATTATCAAATGTAGCCTTTCCTTCCATTAATGAACTGATTTTTTTTGTGTATAAAAATCGTTGGAGCCGTTTTTGAGAAAAATAAGATTTTTTTTTTGGCCAAAAAAAAATTTATGGGAGCTACTGTTATTTGTCGTCTTAAAAAAAATGAAAAAACCTGTGGGCATATTACCGAAACAACAATATGTACCAAGTTTGACGCAAACCTATCCAACCGTTTAGGCTGTAGACTCGAGGACAGACAGACAGAATAACAGACAGACAGACGGAATTGGGGATCCACTTTTTTGGTGTTCTCTATGATCGTAATGTCATGTTTGATTGTTAGAAATCTTTTTTTTTACGAATACATAACTTGCCTTATAGTACCTATAATCGCAAGTAAAAATGACTAAGCTATAAGTGCTGTACGTTAACTGCCATTGAAGCAAAAAAAAAAACGTGTTTTTTAAGCTACTTATATTTTTTCCCATCCTGTATTAGGCTTCCCAAAAGGTTTTTTTTTAATTTTATTTTTAGGGGATTACAAATTATATGTATAGATATCGGCTGTACTTACTTGAAAACTTCGTAGCGGCAAATTTTTGTCAATTTTGATATCAAATAAATGTGCATGATGTGGAATCAATCTCATTATGACGTCTTCAGCTGCATTTTGCTGAACCTCAGCTGATGTGTCAGGAAGACTATTTCGGACTAGGTCTTCAAATGCTAAAAAAATAAACAATAATATCACCGCACTGTTGTGAATTTTTGTTTTGTTTTTGTATCTTACGAATCTGATGACTAAACGTCATATCAAAACACAGCCATGCCCCCAAAAGCCAAACGTTCCACATTGTTAATCTTTATTACGTAGATATTTTATTTAATTATTTTATTTAAACTATTTTTAGATTAAGCTTGAAATGAAATTTCATTGCCACTGACCGATGCAGTGCAGTGCCAGTGAAGCAATAAAAATAAAAAGTTCACTATAAATATCACAATGACTGAAATTCAATTTGCCCGCTCAATTATATGAGGGTATGTTTATTATTTGTCAACAAAAGATCGTTGCAGCTTTAGTTTTCACACAAGTACAATCCACCTAAGAACAAACTCACACAGTTGTAAATAAAATTCAAATTGTGATGGAATATTTCTTAAATCGCAAAGGAAAATCTTATCAGCGGACAGCGGCTAAGCAAGATTGTACAGCGGGACAGATAGCCATGAACAGTGCTGTAGGACACGACAATAATACATTCTGAGAATGACAAAACAAATTAATGAATTCGACTGAAATGAACAATAAGCATATCTCATTCTTAAATATTTGTTTGCTTAGGTCCAAAACTAAGGAAAACAATTCCACTTGATAATAAGACAGATACATTTAATCATTATCTATTTCAAGTGTAAACAATAAAAGATACTATACAACTTGCAGTGCAGTTAATTTTGGTATGCGATTTGAATGGATGCAGATATTGCTCGCTTAAAAGGGTTTGAGTACAGGGGAGGATTTGAGAAGACGTTTTTGCTTACTTGGGTTTTTTCACAGAATAATATTTTTACTTGCGATTATAGGTACTATAGAGCAAGTTATGCATTCCTAAATATAAAATTCTAACAAACAAACATGACATTACGATCATAGAGATCGTAAAAAGTGATCGGCAAACAATGACTGTCTTTCTGTCTGTCAGTTTGTCAGTCTGTCCGTCTGTATGTATAACGAGCTACAGCCTAAACGGCTTGAGCGATTACCTTCAAATTTGGTATGTGTGATTCTTTTGGCGTTCGTCAGAGGGGAAATTGAAATTTTATTTTCAGGCCTAAAAATAACGGTAACTGCCATATAACCGTTTAGGAAAATCTTATTTTTCTCGAAAACGGCTAAAACGATTTTGATAAAAATTTTTGAGAATTTTTTTGTTGGCAATAGGTATCATTTATTCTGAACCAAGCTTACAGGAAAAGTCTAATAACGGTTCATTTCATATATATTTTCTTTTAGTTTTTGGCTTTCTCGGTAACGGATTTCTCTCAAATTTTATATCTGAGAAGACTTAAGTAGCAAAAATAATTCTGCATATCAAAATTTATAATAAATTTAATTAATTTTCTTAAAACTTTTTTTTTCAAAAATAAATATTTTTAATCAAAAAAAATCTTATAATCACGAATATATTAACAAGCTCTAAAAAATTGAATACCAAAATTTCAAAAAAACAATTAATTTCATAAAACTAAAAATAAAAAACATGATTTCATCAAAATCCGTGCTACAATTTTCGAGATACTTTTTTATAAGATCTTCATTTATCCGTCGCATCTAATGGTATTCTTCGTTTTTTCAAGACACTGACTAAATTGATAGTTTTGGCGGTTTTTATAAGTTGAAAAACGATTCTTACCCACCTATTCACCATTCACTTTCATTATATGTATACATAATGTATGTACATATTGACATACCTAGGTTCTCCATATGTAGGTAGGTACATGTTACCCTCCTAATTTACATAATTCAAATCCATTTAAATATATATTTGTAGGTAGGTGTCTATGTTAATATTCCTTGAATCATGTATTCCACAATTCATTATACAGGGTGGCCCACGAATCGTGCTACAATATGAAATTTAAATAACTTTTATTTTAATCGATGTATTTCATCAATTTTTTTTTATTTGATTAAAAATTAAATTTTATTTGAAATATCTAATGGTTTTTAAAGATGATAGACCGCAAATGACCTCCACGCTCATGCGGCACCTGATCAGAAAATTGTTCATTGCGGCCTGAAGGGTTAAAATTGGGATCGCCTCAATTATTGTCTTAATGGACTGCTTAGATTCAGTCAAATTCCTGGGTTTCGTTTTGTACACTTCCTGCTTGACATAACCCCATAAAAAAAGTCTGGTGCAGTCAGGTCAGGTGACCTTGGGGGCCAGCGGAAAGTGCAGTTTCTAGATATCCATTTGTTTGGGAATTTTCGTTGGAGCTCTGCCATAACTTGTGTGGCTACGTGTGCACATGCTCCATCTTGTTAAATCCCAATTCTGCTGAAAGGGATACGTCTTCGGCGAAGTTCTGAGTAAAAAAACTTCTTCAACTTCTTTAAATAACGTTCCCCATTGACAGTTTGTGCTACACCGTATTCTTCAAAGAAGTATGGCCCGACAATAAACCTTGATGAAACTGCGCACCACACAGTGACTCGTTCTGCGTGCAGTTCCGTCTCATGGAGCATTTCTGGATTAGATTCACTCCATATACGGCAATTTTGCTTGTTTACATTGACGTTTAAGTGAAAATGGTCCTCATTAGGCATGAATACACAATTTATCAATTTTTTGTCTTTTTCGGCCATTGCAATCATTTTTCGGCAAAATTCCAGGCGAACAGGCAAATCCTGAGGGTTTAACTTGCTTGTAATTTGGACTTTGTACGGAAACAAGTTTAAGTCATCATGAAGTATCCGTTGTAATGACCGTCTTCTAACTCCAATTTGGACCGATAAGTTTCGAGTCGAAACACTTGGATTTGCCTGTATAGTCTTGTCGATGCAACAGCTACGATTGTATCCAGAACCCGAACATTGGGATCCGGATGATACGGTCTTCGTTCGATGCTTCCAGATTCGGCAAACATGTTCACCAGCCTAAGAATGTTCTATCTACTCGGGGGAATACCGCCAAACTCCAGCCTAAATTCCCTTTGGACGGAAATGACAGACTGCAAAGAATGGTATCGCTGCACTATCCAAATCCTTTTTTCAGTATTCGAAGCATTCATTTTGATAAATCTAAATAGTAGCCTATAAAATAAAAACAAAATAAGCCGATTACTCACACTGAAAAAAAGTTAATACGTTTTATTTTTGTAGCACGATTCGTGGGCCACCCTGTATTAAGAATCAAGTATTCTTTCTTTAATCGGCTTTAAACCTGCATAGGATAACTTGACTACCAACAGCGTCAGTGGTTAGCTACACAAAAGTTGTTAGCTACAAGAGCAGGTTCGTAAGATCCAGTCGTTTTTTATAGATTGGTGTATTCTGCCGACAATATTACCAAATCTTTGTTTTGTCTGACAACAAAAAAACGCATGCGTGCGCCTAATTTAACTCTATTTTTATGTTATGTATTTTTATCACCATATAGAAATAAAATGCACGACTTTATGGCACGTACTTGGTCTGATGTTCGATCAAAATTTTTACTTTCAAGTTTTGTATTTGGAAAAAATTAAACTCGAAATTTTGATCAAACTTGACATTACGATGGTGGTTAGGTTAGGTTGAAGTGGTCGCCAGGAAAACAGCTGACACACTTAGACATTAGACAGGTCCATTTTTATACCACATGAAGAGAAATTTACTCTTTAATCAAACCAGTTGGAGCCTCGAATGAAGTGTTGAAGTCGGTGAATCTCAATGTTTCTTAGATCACTGGTGTCTTCGAAAAAGTAATCCCCCAGGTGTAATATTCGTCCTTGGGAGAGAGCAGGACATGAACAAAGAAGATGTGAGATAGTCTCTTCTTCCTCCTCGTCCATGCAGCTTCTGCAAAAGTCATTGGAGAAAACGCCAAGTCTTTTGGCGTGTCTACCAATTAAACAGTGTCCAGTTACAATAAATATTACGGAGCCAAGATGTTTCCTGCTCAAAGAGAGGAAACTTTTTGAGCGTCTTGGGCTTATTACTGACCAGATTTGTCTGGTGGCTAGGCACGTTTGACCATCTAAGATTTATTTGTTTTATGGAGTTTTGATGCAACAATAGTTTGCTTGTAGCGATAGGCATACCGATTTCTTCCATTTTCGGTAGAATAGGTATTTGGGTTCCTTTTCTGGCGAGTTCGTCGGCGTTGCAGTTTCCCAAAAAATCACTATGTCCCGGCACCCAAATCAGGTGAATGTTAAACTGTTCTGCAATCTCCCTGAGAGATGAACGACAACAGTTGCGGGCAGTTATAGAGTTCATAACGATGATAGAAAGCAAAAAAAAATGGGTCCCACAATTCTGTCTGTCTTTACAACGATCCTAAAAATCCTAAAAGACTGAAGCGATTTTCGGGTGCTTTGAATTATAAATAATACTGCATACCAAAATTTTCGAAAAATATTTTTTGGATTTAAAAAAAATGTTTTTTTTATTTTTTTAATTCAAAATTTATTTCGAAAATGGGTGGATGATTTTTTTGAAATTTTGATTTTTACTTTATAGGTACTATTAAATATATAAAATCGTCATACCATTTTTTTTAGGAAAAAATTAAAGAAATTTTGTATATACAAAATTAAGTAAAAGACGACATTAAAAATATATTTAGATCCTTAATAGAAATAGAATATGATATGATCGCACATAAGAGGAAGTACATGGGATCCAGCCGTGAATATTATTTTCTACGAAGAAGCCCCTAAAAAGGTTGAATACCGTTCAAGTAAGCCAAATTGTTGAAACAATTTTTTTTTTGTTAAAAACTCAATACTTCGAAAACGACTCAATCGAAACTTTGTAGTCATTAGTCTTTTGAAATTACCTTGAATATTTGAAACAAATTATTTTCCTAAAACCACCATCGGTACCTTACAAATATCAAAAAAGAAATTTTCTTTCTCAAAAATGGCTTTGCTACAAAAATGTTTGTGTTCGTTAATTAGTCCACTTTCAAGTAAAAAATATTTCATTTTTTGTATTTATTAACGGCACTCCCCATAGAACCACTTTTAATATTTTCGACTTTCTCACTATTGGATGAACCGGTTCAAATTTTTTTTATGCAAATGCTACCTAATAGCCTAAGTAATACTATTTATTCAAATTTAAAAAATGTTTTTTTTTTTATTTTAAAAAAACTTTAGAACTCTGCGACTGCAAGGTTCAATCTTTGAATTCATAACTTATGCAGAAATCGCGTTTATTGCTGCTTGGCTGTCAATAATAAAAATGTGAAATCAGCATGTGCTATCACCAGCATTCACAGGGGTTTAGCAGCATTTATCACTGTCAAGACCTCAGCTTGGAAGGGAGTTGGGCTTGTGATCAGGGAGTCTAGTGAAACTGGCTATACTTTATTGTTTTCTGAGAAGAACAGTGTCGTTGTTCACTCATACTTATCTATCAAGGAAACAAGTTTTAAAGGATTTGTGGAAATCTTGTTTTCGTACCATGTAGTCAGTGCAGACATTGTTGCATATAATTCTCTGCAGAATCTCAGCATGGCCAATTTGGCTATAGTGTTTCAGATGTTAGTTTCGTTTAGTCGTAAGGAATTGCGTGGCTTAGAACTGCTTCCAATCACTCTGTTGAGGTGGTCATCATAGCTCTTTGTATTTTGGTCAGAGTTTTTGGGATCGTAGATTCTTCCAGCGCATTCCACAAAACCAGATTACCGTTTGTTAATATAGGTGTAATGATTGCCGTATACCTACATCCACATTATAATCTTAGGATTTGGGCACAAATTCTTAACAAATATCTTGCTGCATGAATAGAAAGCGATCAGTGCTTTCTTAGTTTTTCCTTTTAGGATTTACCCAGCGAACTTCGCCTCGCTTCAATTTAACGCCTTCATATAAACTCCAGAGCTATAAT
Source organism: Philhelius pedissequus (assembly GCA_910595825.1). Classification (NCBI taxonomy): domain Eukaryota; kingdom Metazoa; phylum Arthropoda; class Insecta; order Diptera; family Syrphidae; genus Philhelius; species Philhelius pedissequus. The sequence goes on from OU343160.1 coordinate 265,742,460, forward strand.
AAGACACAAATTTCAAATTTCAATGTGATTAATTTGAATGGAATTAAAATCTGTAGAGTAGTGATATAATAAACAATGTTTTTCGATTTGTTTTCCGGACCACAAATAAACAACGCAGACGGTTTGCCCAGAGAAATTCCAGATTTATTCCACAGACCTACAACGATTGGCCCTCCCTGCGATTTATTGATTGTCATCGCAGAAGCCAATCGAACGTGAAACTGAATCTGCTTGAATGAGAATGGAAGATCAGTTGGAATAATCGGAATTCGTGGGAAAAGAACTTCCTCTCCTTTGAATTTGCCATAGATCAACATGGCTGGAATCACCTCAACATGATTATAATCGATCCCACGTTCAGCTGTAAAATATGCGTCGGTAGATTCTCCCTCGTCGGTCATGCTGTCATCGGATTTGTACGAATGCAGTTCTCCACTGATTTGACTATGAATAATGAAAGTCAAGCTATCGGCGACGACTGCTGCTGGTATTGCCCGTTCACAAATTCAATGAAGATTCTTATAATTTTTTGCAATGCCAGGTAGCACTTTACTTTTATGATGAGTTTTTCCTTCGACGTTGTTAACTCGCAAAAATTGGACTTGATCTGAGATTTTGAGTGGGATCCCATTTATTGTGGGTGCTGAAAAATCTGTTTTTTGCCTTTTATATGCAAAGAGGACGAGCTCAGTCTTTCAGGGATTAACCCTTAAGCCACACTTCTTTGTCCAAATACAGACATTAGCTTCTGTTCAATTATACGGGTATTTACCTGTCCCAAGTAGAGCTAAGTCATCGGTGTAAGCTAGTACTTTGACCCAAATATAATTAAGAAAGTAAGTATGAATATTATTACACGAATCCATACAAGTGACGAAAAAACTCCCACTTTAGGTGTTCCTCTTGACGCTGATACTTTTATTTGGGTTCCATCAAGTTCACTAAAAATCTGTCTATTTCTTAAATAAGATTTATAAGGGCACATTCCGTTGCGCTACATTTAACATTGTTGAATGCTCCTTCAAGTCCAGAAAGTGTTTTTTTCTTATACTGACAACACAGTGAAGAGCTGTTTCTGCACTTTAACATTTCGTTAATGCATGCTGGGCAGAAGAAATAACTTCTGGATTTAGCTTGCTTACGTAATTGCACATTAGTCCTTTAAATGTCTTTAGAACAAAGGGTGTAAGACTTATGGTTAGGTATATATTCTTTGGTATCCGTATGGCTGAGTCTACCAGCTAAAGGTATGAAAACTTTTTTAACTTCACGCCATGACTTGGGTACATACTACGATTTAAGGATTTTGAGGAATATGTCTTCAAGATAAGGGATAACGTGGTCTTCACATTTTGGAAGCATCACAGGAAAGATGCTATCAAGCCCCGGTGAGAAGAAGTTAATAGCCCATTTTATCCTATCTATCGTTATAATATCAGGAGCTATTACATGTTCGGAATATTATACGTTATCCGACTGGTTGTTCACATCACATCCTGGCAAATGGGCGTTGACATGTAGTTTTAGAATTTCACTACATGACTCTGTCCATTATACATTGGGTTCATTTAAAAAACCGTGTGGAATTGGTTTTTCGGAAAGAATTTACCTAAGTCTGGCGGTTTTGTTAGTGCATGTAAATTGCTATTGCAAAGTGCTCCATCCCCCAACCTCCTAACAAAGATTAATGTTAGTCAAAAGTTCTTGTAGAACCTGGAACAGTTGTTAGGTTCTTGGACCTATCTGTATAGCTTACTGCAATTTAATGGTGGACCATTTGCAGAATTCTTACTGATAGTATGCCTATTAACTGAAAGCACATTAGCCCTACGTTGCTTCATTATTATTGCGTGAATTACTTGCAAATATCAGATGTTTCACTGCATGTGGCAGGCTTAAAACTAATTGTTCTTACATTAAATCCTTCCTCTCAAAATCCAGATACATACAAAGATTGTGTATTTAAAATCATCGAAAATTGACTCGTTCACTCTTATGCCAGTGTTTTTCAGTGTGTGATTGAAACGTATTTATTTTGTTTAGTTTTATTTTCAGTCAATTTTGTTAATTTTGCAAATACAAATTATTGAAATTAATATTCATTGAAGAAACTATCAGTACAGAACTCCACATGTCAGAACAAGATAGAAGAGTCAAGTCGTAAAATTCAGTTGTCAATACAAAACCAACAACAAAATTATAGAATTTTGTGAGAGGATTTAATTTATCTTAACCAGAAAACAAACAGTAGGCAAGACTGAAAAAAAAAATTAATGATTTTGACAGTTCTCACAATTTGCATATAGTTTGATCCAAATCAAACGTCAAAACAGAAATCCTAGGGGTATTCACTATCTGGTGTACCAAGTCTTGTAAAAGTGTAAAATTTTATTTTTTTACAACAGACTGTGAACACACCTTTACTAATCTGTAGCAACACTGAAGCAAATGTCAAAATCTGTTTCACATTTGTTCTGAAGAAGGTTTAAGTTTGTGTTAAAGAAATCTTACACCCTTGTATTTTTCTGTTACAATAGGGTTCGGGTATTGTAAAAGTGTAAAAGTGTAAGATTTTGACATTCAGTATATTTTGTTGTTGTAGTGCAAAAAAATGCTACACTTTTACAATGATACAAGACTAGATACACCGGATCGTGAATACCCCTCCAGTTTTTCATCAAGTCACAACAATTTAGATTAGTAAATTGCCCACTGACCAACAAAAAGTTTTTATTTTCCGTCCGAAACAGTTGACAACAACGTCACTGAACACAGCTTAAGAAAAATGTGATTTCGATAGTACCGCCATCTTAATTTTGACAGTGGAAGTGCGATTTCCAAAGTGCCGCACAACGGTGTAAATTTTTTTTACGTTTTATTGTTAAAGTCAATTGGGACATTCACTCAATTATTCTCAGCAATCTAGAATAACTTTCTGTTATTGTAATGCGTGCAAAATCATATTTGATAAACAAACAGCTGCTCTCATGAAAGCTATCTTCAGTTATCCCAAAAAATTTGGAATAACTAGCTATCCGAGAACAAATGTAAAGAACCAGCTGAATGTAAAATTCATTGGTATGCGTTTTGCTTTGATTTTTTGACAGCTTTCAGCTAACCTATCTGATTCGTCCACAGATATACTCCGATAGTTTGGTATCCGAGAATAAATGAGTGAGCGCCCGCAATTGCCTGAGCAATCCGGATGTGTTGTTCTGTCTTTGGGATAAGCAGCTGATAACCAAAATATCAGTTGTCAATGGGTACATTCGAATTTCGGTACGAAAGCCAATCCTACCAGTGTCCACTTAAGTTCCTGAACAACCAAAATCTGATAGATTAAATATGCATGTATTTGTACATATGTTTTTGACATTTCTCATGGGATACAAAACTAAACGTTGTTTTTTTACAGCACCAGTTCAACAGCTGTGTTCTAATAAATAGATTACAACAACACCAACCTATCCGAATAGCTATGTTTCGATTCTTGAATTAGGCCACTAGATTCATTTTTGGAAATTAGAAGAACAGCTGATTCAAAGTTTCGCTATAAACGTTCACAAACATATCTATCTGCTACCAAGTCATCGTGGATAGCTTATGGTCTCGAATGCGGGTAATCATTCACTGAAAAAACATGCTTTCGAATTAACTGGGCGTTAGATTCTTGGCAGGATATACTGTTTAACAAAGCGTTAAATCAGCCACTGAAAAACTGGGCCTTCTCCGAACACAATTACATATTCGCCTCAACTATTTAATGCATTTTTGAAATATCAAACAGAAAATGTGAACAGTTGCAATTATATGGATATTAACTACAGTGAGTCAAAGCTAATTTTATTGTTTTTTAATAACAAAAATCCCCCAACAAAAAACAAAACTCCCAAAATCCTGATTATTATGAAAACCCAAAATACATATGCTATTTAGCCAGCAACAATTTTAAATTCCCCTAAATTATAACCTGGGTAAATTTTATGTTTTTCGAATTCTGGATTTCCAGAATTCTTGTTGTTTTCTGGACTTGTTTTTATTTCTGGATTTTCTTTCTTATGCTTATTCCAGCGTTGGGGTTGTTTTGAGAATAATTTCAAAATCAGAAAATGAAAAATAAATTTTGATTTAGATTGTGTTTGTATATTTATGTTCTACATATTAGCTCCCCATTAAACTAGGCTTTCGACAATTTACTATACTAATAATAATTTACAAAAAAATAAATAACAATTTATATAAATATTTAACAAAAATTAAATTTAAAACAATAAAAGTAGTCAACCAATGACAGAGATCACGAGCGCCGGAAACAATCTGTAGATTGCCACGTCCAATTTAAACACAATTCACAGGTTCAATGACAGAACCATAGAATAGTGGCAGTTTGGTTTCTTCGTGTCGCACAAAGAACATAAATGGTGCATCCACTCGGTATTCTACATCGTATTCCTGTCTTGATAAATGAGCGGCTGTCGCTGCAGCTGCCTCAGTGCCAGTCTCTGTGATGGTTAGATCGATTTTATGCAGGAATCCATCAAGCGATAACTGATTGTGTTCTGTGATTCCACTGAGGTCACTGTTGCCACCTTCAAACAAGGTTTTAACGTTCAACTGTCCCAGGACATCCTTCAAGTCAAATGTGTCAGTTAAATGCATCTTTGGCAGGCTAATGAAGGTCCTTCGTTTTGTCATTTTTGAAATCATCTCATCAATAATATCGGACGTTAGACTTGCTTGCAGCTTCCTTAGTTTTGCTGCATTCGAATTATTTGGCAGGATAATGTACATTGTTGTAGCCGACGACGATGACTGTGATTTGAATGGAAGAGCTAAAATGCCGCAGTCATAATCTATCGATTCGTAGTAATTGAATTCACCACCATTGCCCATCGTATCGACCATAATCTTTTGTCCCTGCTTGCCTTGGGGATAAAATGGACGTTTCGATGTGGCAGACGGTATAAACGAAGACACCCACAATGCCTTAAAGTACACAGCTCCGGCGACCATCATACGAGTGGACTTGTCAATGCCATCCGCAAGGATATTCCCGATTTTTCCATTTGTCTGCTTCTGCACCCAGTCGTTAATGAATTTTGTAGCCAGTGCCGGACGTTGTTGGAAATTCAAAGCTGTGACTTGACTTTGATAAATGGTCTCCACCGATGTTCGATAATCTTGCCTCATGCTGTATCCTGTTTGCATAAAAATTCCTTTTGCCATATTGATTTCTGGTTCCGTTGATGATGACGATGACGATGATGACGACAACAAGCCCTGCTCTTTGAATAGGACGGACTCGAGCATTTGTCCGAAAGCATAGTGTTGAGCTAAAGGATGTGCCGTTGCTTGCAACTTATCAAAGCCCAAAATGTTTTGCAATTCCTGATTGGTCCGACCCTTTGCTCCGAGTTCAAGGAGCGACAAGACAGCGGCCACATTGATCGGAGAAATAACATTGAATTTGCCGGTCTGTTTGAAAATGTTCTGCGAAAGGATGTTCCTCTGGATGTTGCGTGCCATTTCAAAGATTCCTCTTGACAATTGGGCTTTAAAGGATTCGGCTACGTGTGGGGCTGAACTTTTGTGCGATATCCTCCTACGTTTTGTTGGTGGCCGTATTGTTGTAGGTGTTGTTGGCTTAGGTGTCGTCCTTTTTACCGTAGGCACTGATGGAAGGGATTGAGGTTCCTGGTACTGGATGTCACCGCCAACTACAACCGGCCTGCTGAAATACATCTCGATTGCAGGATATTGGCTGTGGCCTTGTGGGGGAAGGTTGATTGGGTGCATAACCGGAATGTTGGCTTGTTGCATCATCTTTAGTGTTTGATGATGTAAAAATGGGAAATAATTCCTGAGAAAAGGGCAAAACAGAATTTGTTAATAAATTGAAATTAAATTATTTGTAAATTTATTTTTGTACTTCTAAATAATTTTAATTTTTTTAAATTTTAAACTTACCATATGACAAAATTTGTTGATTGCTGATGATAGGGTCTGGCTTGTGTAAGTGCCAAAAGGCATACAATGACTATATTTGCAATTGTTTGCATAATTAAAAGTAAATTCAAATTTGTTCTTAAATTAAAAAATATTCTTGTTTTTTTTTTTTTTTGGTAAATGACGTTCGTTGCTTGTGATATTAGTTTGTATAATGATGTAGAATTTTCATACGAGCTCACTTTTATAACCAGACATCCGGAAAAAAATATTCCCCGGGATTTCCATCTCCATGGTTAGCATGAGGCATATAAACTACCTGATAGGCCGGTTTCCCACTTAAATTAGTATGGCTCTTTGGGTTTTTGTAAAGGAAAGTTTGAGTAGGCGCCGCCGCCGACGGATATGGATTTTATCGTCGTGTGTCATCATATCGCATGCCATGGGAATTATTTAGATTTTGGAGATTTCCTGTGTGTGATATACATATGTGTGATTGTTTGGATATACCACAATCGATGATTAGACTTTTCCAGTTTCCCTTAGATTAATTAATCCAGATTGCTTGGCGTTTTTTTGCAGCGATGTTGGGAAATGTGTGTGCTGGTTTTTTTTTTATGATGGGCGAAGGGTTGTTCTGATTTTGAAAATGTTTATTTCTTGAAATTAGAAGCTGTGCTTAATGCATGGTTAATAATGAAAAAGAAACATATCTCTAATCAAATAAAAAAAAAACAATTTGAATGAAAAAAAAACCCTTATTGAAAAGTAAAAGTGCTTATTTTGTTAATCGGTGGACTTACAATTTTTTTTTTGTATTATTTGTATGTCTGTATCTATTGTAAGATATTTATAAATAAATATGTGTGCATGTTAAAAATATTATTGGTTTCAAAAACTTCTTTATAATAATAAAGAAACTAATGACATTGGTATTTTTTAATCTTGAATAATTCTCTGTTGCGGAAGCAGGCACAATAAAAAGAAATATAACTATAAGAAAATATATATTTTTGCAAGGTGTAAAGATTAAATTAAAGATTTTATTTTATCATCTTAAAACACAAACTTAAGCAAAAATAAATCTTTAATTTGTAATAAAAAAAACACGTTAAAAATATCCACTATCAAATTATTTCGGTATAAAAATAATTAGAGGAAATTCCCTTTCTGTATAGATCTAGGTAAAAATTTGGAAATTCCCTGCAAAATAAAATAGTTTAAACAGGCAATGCAGCTCTCACACTGACAGTTTAATTGAACCTTCTGAATAAATTCAACTAATAAATCTACAAAATGTTTATAAAAAATTAGAAAGCACAAAATTTATAGAAAATAAATTAAAGTAATGTATAAGATACTCATGCGAATGTGCGACCTTCAACTTCGTAATTTATAAAGCAGAATTTTATATTTTTTACCATTTCATTGTAATTGCTTGTCATAAAATAGAAGTATTACAATTTGACAAATAATTCCAATAAAATAACATTTTGCAAGGTCGTATGCATAACACACAGTTTATATCACAATTATTTATTTTATTTTATTTTATTTTGCTTGACTGAAACTTTGATCGAGCTCCACTTGACCCAGAATTCTTGTGAACGTATATGTTCGATCACATCGTAATCACGCCATTTTTAGTAGAAAGTGTTAGATTTATTTTAAAAATTGTTTCTTACTGAATTTTTTATAAACAAAATTTGTTAGTTTTTTTCTAAACAAAAATGTACCTACATATGTCAATTTTTAAAATTGTATTTTTCAAAAAAAGTGTTTTTTTTTTTGTCAAAAATCCGAAAAACTATTTTTTTTTGAGAATTTGGTACGCAATATTATTGAGAATTTCAAAGACCTCCAATATGAAAATTTAGATCGAAATCTGGTAAGTATTTTATGAGGAAGTCGAAAGTAACGTTAATAACAAAATATGTAAAAACAATTTAAATCAAAATCGTTGGAGCAATTTTCGAGATAATAGGTTTGTTCGTTGAGCCCTGAAGTCGCCCTAAAGCGTTTTTTGAAAAACCTAACCTCACCCTGATAAACAATTTCTGTGGTTTTTAAAGACTACGTTTTTAGCTGTGGCAAGTTGAGGTAAATGAATAAACGTCAAAGTCACATGAGATATATTTATTAACTATATGCCTGTAAGACCTAAGGTATTTAAAATGCAACTTGAATTACTCGGCCCTAGTTTGATTTGTTATTTTTAAAATGGATAAAAGAATGCTCAAATTAATTTTCAGACACAGACATGTAAAATGGAAACCTTTGATGTTGTGGATTCTGCATAGGGCCAAAAATAATGTACTAAGAACGTAAATTTAACATATTTCAAGTTTTAATTATTAAATGACAACATCTTCTTTTTTGCAACATAAACTTAATGGTCCTCGGGTGTTTTTTGAGAACTGAAAAACCCAGGTGTTTTTGACAACTCTTGAGGTTTCAAAAATAAAACTAGGTCGAACCTGGGTAAAGTTCAACAAACGAACCTAATTAGGATGATAGAGAAAAATGTATGGCAGGTTCTGTTTTGGTTGGGGCTATAAAAAAAAGATATAAAAATCTATTTGAGACAATCTTTTAAAACATTTGTTGCAAGTTTGAAGAAAATCGTTTCAGCCGCTTAGGCTGTAAATCATTGTAAAGAAAGAAAGAAGAAAAAACAGACGGAATTGCGAGACCCATTTTTTTGGTGTTTTACTACCAAAATAATGCCAAGTTTGATTAAAATCCCTGGTCCAAATTTTTCCAAATACAGATCTTGCTATAGATAGTACCTACAAACATATATCGCACGAAATAAAGGTCACTACTGAAGAAAGCGCTCCGGCAGCAAAAAGGAGTTATTTGTTATTTCCGGGAGACGAAAATATATAAACGGAAAATTCTGAATCCCGAAAACCCAAAGCCCGAAAACACAGAATTCCGAAAACCCAGAATTCCGAAAATCCAGAATCTCGAAAACCCAGAATCCCGAAAACCCAAAATCCAAAAAACCCAAAACCCCGAAAACCCAAAATCCAGAAAAGCCAATATCCCGAAAATAAAATGGAAAAAATAAAAAAAACTTAAAAAAAAGTGAAACTTTTATTGAACAAAAAGAAAATTGTCATATAATAAATAGAAATAAACAATAACAAAACTTCAAAAAAAAAGAAGTAAAATGGCGGAATTTGGGTTTTCGGGATTCTGTGTTTTCGGGATTCTGGATTTTCGGGATTCTGGATTGTCGGGATTTTGGGTTTTCGGGATTTTGGATTTTCGGGTTGTTGGGTTTTCGTATTTCGGTTTTCGGGATTCTGACCCCAACCCACTATTTCCTTAATTTATTAACCAAAGCTGAGTATTTGCATTTCTCAAATTTCAAAACAAAAGTTATACTTTCTCTTTTTACCCTTTGGTGTTTGAGTGAAATGTACTCGTTTACAATGAATTGGTAATTCAATGCCATTGAGATCTCAACGAAATCTTAAACTATGTACATATAATGAAATGCGAACATTTGGACTGAAATCAAGGAAATACGGGATTTCGCTTCGGTTATAACATAATAGCCGTGTTTTATTATCGCCAATAACTCATAGGGTTCACCGCGTGAAAATAAAACGATCTGGGTTATGTACTTATATGTACCCTCTGATCGCCAAATTTAATATTAATATTTGTAAACCCGGATAGGAACCTGGATCTCGTGTTGTTTTTGTAATACCTGTTAAAAAATAACCCAGACCCAGACCCGTAGATAATATAACGCAGCTAATATTGTAAGAAATAAGTACCTACAACTTGCAAATTGGGTTGCATTTGAAAGACCTTAGGTCATGCAGGAATATAGTCAAAATAATAATTTTAAAAAAAAATTATGGCACTTGGCGTATTTTGCACTTGGATCTACAGCTACATCCATATAAAGTCCAGCTCACACAACAACTAAAGCCAGCTGACCATTCACAACGTCGTAGTTACGTCCAATGTTTGCTTGAACAACAGGCGGTGGACGGCGATTTTTCGACCAAAATTTTCTTCAGCGACGAAGCACATTTCTCACTCGGTGTTTTATGTTAATAAACAAAATTGTCGTATTTGGGGTTCTCAGAATCTTCAAGTAATTGAAGAGAGGCCATTACATCCACAAAAAGTCACTGTTTGGGGCGGTCTTTGGTCCGGAGGTGTGATTGGACCTTACTTCTTCGAAAACGACGATGGAACGACTGTCACCGTCAATTCGGAGCGTTATGGTCATATGATTACCGACTTTTTTTGCCTGCTATTGAAGAATACGACTTGGAGAATATGTGGTTTTAACCAGACGGTGCCACATACCACACAACTCGGGCGAATATGGCTTTATTGCGAGAGACATTTCCTGGCCGTGTAATTTCTCGCCGTGGCGATATCAACTGGTCACCAAGATCATGCGATTTGACACCGCTGGAAAGACCGTGTTTATGCAGATAAACCTTTAACTCTTGAGCACTTGAAAGCCAACATTCGTCAAGTTATGGCTGAGATACCGCCCAACATGTGTCAAAAAGTGGTCGAAAATTACCTCAAAAGAATCGATGCTTGCAACAATTCGCTTGGCAGTCATTTAAATGATGTAGTGTTTCACACATAATGTCAACAATCAAACTAAAAAAGAAATATTATGAAAAAAAAATATTTTATTTTGTGTTTTATTTACGTTTACTTTTGAAACCGCAAAATGGATAAGCCATTATTAATATGAACAAAAAAGTCTAAATTATAACACGAGTTTAAATGTGCCGTGATATAACATAGTCATGAGAAGAAGGAGAACGTTTTTTTGAAAACGTTTTAGTTAAACAATGATTCAAGAAATTCTCCAAGCTATATGTTACTCGATTCCTATAGACACCCTTTGTACGATTCTGCTGAAATACGGATGTCAAGTCTGGTATTTCTAACCAGATTTGCTTATAAAAGCCTGTCATTCAATAATAATCCTTTGACACTCACTCCATGTCAAGACAACCTTTAAATTACCAAAACCAAGTTATGGCTGACAACTAAGTCTTTCATTAAATTTGCAATTAAAATTATAATTATTTTGTAGAAGTCCGTAAATATTTTTACATAATTCAAGCAATGTGAAAGTGAATACCTACAGTGGTTAATTTTACACCAAATTGAACCTTACCTTTTGTCACAAGTTATAACTCCTGTCAATTTCAATTCATATTTGTATACTTAACACCCACTCAAATATGATGCAAGATAAAGTAGGTCCATACATTTTAAGGTTTTCGTTTATTTCTTAAGCCTTTAAAATAACTTAATTTCTTTTGTTAAAATTGGTTATGCTCAATCACGTCCAATTGATGTCTTATCGGGTGTCCCTCAAGGCAGTCATGTAGGACCTTTGCTATTCAATATGTGTATTAATGATATTCCCACGCTGCTCCAACATGCTCATTGTCTGATGAATGCTGACGATTTGAAAATATTTCTGCGTATTAAGAACATTAATGATTGTGAAAAACTTCACAATCGGCTTTTTTAAATCGATTCAAGCCCCTTCTTATTCTACAAGATGTACATTAATTGGCTTAGGTACTCTTGAGAAAAGACGTAATGTTCAATGTAAACTGGTTGTTCACGATGTATTCTCGTATCGCATAAAATACCCGTATCTTCTAAATTGTTTTCTGATTTATGCACCTAAAAGAATACTTAGATCAAGAAACTGATTATTTAAGCCTAGTACGCTGCTGATGCGAAACGAAAAATCCCATACAAAAATGACACGACGAAATCATGAACGAAAAATTTCGCTCCACTTTTCGTTTTCCAGTACGCTGCTGAACGACGAAATGTCTAATTTTAGTGGATAGCTGTACTAGATTTCTTAGTACAATTCTCCACTCTTTTCGTTCTCAATTTAATTGACCTGCACATTAATTGCTTGCGAAATTTTGAAATTTCATATTTTTTATTAAAAAAAAAGTCAAGCTTTTGTATTGTTTATTTGATTTTTCTTTGGCTTTGGGTTTTCTCTAGTGTCTGGTTTTTCTGTGCATTTTCTGTATTAAATTATTCAAAATAAATTCAATTCTAATTTTTGTATCAAAACCAATTTCAAAATCGACTAAACTAAATCTTCAAAATCAAAATGGGAAGTTGGAAAGAAGCAAACCCTTCACATTATCGGCGAACAAGATATAAAGGATGTTTATTTGGAGTGCTTATTATAACCAACTATCGACTTTTCTCATACCTAGTGCTAGTGCTTAGATTAAAAATAACATATGTCCTTTTAAAATTAATTTATTTTAAGTGACTACTAAATAAAAATATTATAAACAAGATTTTGTAGTTTGTTCTGCAATTAACTGTCCATGTCACGATTCTTAAAATACATTTGTTACTCCGACTTTTAAATTCTATGCGACCTTTGACACCATATAAATATAAAAAAGCACTCACCATTTCTAACTACATATATTCAAGACATAAATTAACTCAATTGCCACAAAGAAATATTCAAATCGACCACCCGCTACTGGCAGTACAAATATGAATTTCCGACCTGGTCGGGACAAGATGTATCCAGGCCGGAAGCCAAAGGTAAGCGGCCTACCGCTGCACCAACGACAATCAAGGAAATCATCATTACCACAATAATGTTTGGTTTCAAAAAGGCCATCTTAAACGATACCCACCTCAATTTGGGAAGCCTGTTTCCGATCTCATTGATTGGCGATTTTATACCATATCCCAGAACTTATTTCTCAAGTTCAGACAATCTGTTTTATGTTTACTTCGCGAAAATCGGCACGGGATGGACATTGTTATTTACTCTACAATTTCTGGTGATGACCTCGATAGTCCTGTGTTGTGGCGATAGAAAGAAAATGATGACAAATCACTTAACTCGCATTGCCATCGCTACCTTCTTTTTCTTTTCTGGATGAAGTTTTTTAATGTAATTGAACCATCGTATGGCAGATGCACTGCTCGTGGATTTGATAGCAAATCAAGCTGCTTGCAAGCTGGTCACTTGTCGATTGGATTTCACATATAAGGACATGCATTTATACTATTCATTCGATTTCGGTATTAATTGAGGAAGCAAGACCTATAGTTAAAATGGGAATCGATCAAGGAGCAATTGCGAAACGAATTGCATAAACGCAGCGTAGCAGAGCGGTCAAGTACAAACCCACTAAGAAAACTCACTGATAAACAAGTGAAAATGCAACCCGTTCCAAAGATATATTCCAAAATCTATTCACTGTTCTCTTGGAATATATAATCTGAAAATACTTTGGAGTGTATCTTTGGAACGGGTTATCCTAAAAACTTAGTTTATACCTTTTTGTTATATACTCTTGATACTCTCAAAATCAGGATCAAAAGTTTTTAGGTAGAAGGATTATTGCAAAAAATCACTCTTGAAATACGCATATTAAGAAGGATGTATGAGTATTCCTGGAGTTATTTTTTTTAATACAACTTCTTTGCAAAAAATATTGATTCTCCCTGTGAAAGTATGAAGTGCTGATTCTAAAAAGATATCGCTCGCCTTTATTGGAGAACCCGTTCCGAAGATATAGTCCATTATATTTATATTATATAGTCTGATTATATTTTCAGATTATATATTTCAAAGTGAACAGAGAATTATATCTTTGGAACGGGTTGTCCAATAAAGGCGAGCAATATCTTTTTAGAATCAAAACTTCATACTTTTAAGGGAAGCATTAACAAAACCAAAAGTAGTTTTGTCAACGAATTACTTTTAGATGTATTTTTTTTGTCCTCAAATTTGCTTTATATATAATTTTTTTGAAATAATTCTTGGACTTGAAAATGGTATCCGGAATTAGTAAGAAACCACAAATTAGAACTCAGAACCGTTTACAGCATCCCAATGAAGCACGTAGTTTTCGAATTTTAGAGTGGTTTACCTACCAATTGCATTGATTTTCTTAAAATTGATAGAAATTTTATCAAATCGGCAGATAAACCAGTTTATAAATCCAAAACTAATTGCTTAATTTGGATCATTTAAACGGTTCTGAGTTTTATTTTAAATCCTCTATGTGTAACTAGAACCATTTTTATATCAAAGAATTATTTCATAAGAATTACATCTAAAAGTAATTTGGTGACAAAAAAATTCCATCTAAAAGTAATTTGGTGACAAAACTCCTTTTTTACAACTTGTCAACTTTTTTTGACAGCTTACACCAAAACTCTCCGCAAATATTTTTCCGCTGTGATTTTCGTTAGCATTTCGCTCTCCTAGTGGAGACCACCGAAAATTTTCGTTTCGCATCAGCAGCGTACTAGGCTTTAATCCAATGCATATTTACAGTATTTTACGGATAAAAGAAACACTCATATTAGAAAAACTCCCTTATAAGAAACGCAATAAGAAACACCGTGCCTTTTTCTTTATATTTATTTCGAAATTAATCGTTTACGAGTATAAGAAACTCGCATATATGAAAAACACTGTTACAAGAAAGCCTTTCTTACACACCAAAATCAATTCAAGGAACAAAAAAGGACGCTTTTAAGAAATATACTTTGGCAGACAAACCTGTGCCAAGGCCTTTTGAACACAAATAAGCAATAATAAGATTGGAAACCTTGTTTACATTGTTGTATTTGTACCTTTGACACTATATCCATGAATAGATGGGAAATGGAAAAACAAAACAAAAACAAATTTCTAGGGCTGTGTTATCTATGTGTCTATAGGAAGATGAACTGAAAAGATTCTTGTGTGCGTTTTTATCAATGTGTCTATTGGAAGATGAACGGAAAAGTTACTTGTGTGCGTGTTTCAGCTTGTAGGCAAATGTCAAATGAAAGCAGAGGTTTAGGGTCCTTATCTTATTAGTTTATGCCTTTTGAATATGCAACTTTGTGTTAAGACCTTCATTACAAATTCCCACTATCCAAAGGAATGACAGCTAAAAATTGGATGATCAGGAATACAAAGATGGGAAATTTCTTCAGCTATTTGTGTTTGCTTACAACCTATTACCTTAATGGAACTGATATATTTTCATCCGTGTAGGATAAAAATTATATTTTTTCATTTGTGTGTAGTTTCACTAGACTACATATTGTTGTTCGATTTCAAATAGAGAAATACAACAATATAATCAAATGTGATTCTGACATTTGCGGTTGACTTCATTTTGCTGGTAGTCTTTCGACGATAAATAATGTACATGTAATACAATGAATCAAAGAAAACAAGATTACGACACTTCTTTGTTTTTCTTATTTTGCTTTTATTTAAATTTTAATTTTATTTATTTGAAGAGAAGACTTATTTATTTTATTTTTTTTACTTGCTGAATAAGAGTATATTTTTGTTACTTTGTTACATTAAAGCTTTTCATCTTAAAAAATATTTTAGAAGATGTTTTTATATAAACGTATATTCATTATGCATCTAAATTTCGTATGGCCCACTTCGTTTTCATGAAATTTTATGGGTACACGTAAAAATATTTTCCTTTGCCCATAGTTTTTTTTTTTTAATTTCTTTATTATATCCTTGTTTCTTATATAAGAAATTTTCTTTCTTATGTCCGATGTTTGGATGTAAGAAAAATTCGGATATAAAAAAAAATGTTGGATTTTCAGACTTTCTTATATCCGTGTTGCACTGTACAATTATGGTCTTAATGAACCTTTTACTAAATCGAATTATTTAATTCTGTTTGTAACATAAATCATGTGATGACAGAGAGAAAAATAATCAGTACCTACTTCTCCATATTTTTGTATCGTGAATAAATATTTCTTCTTTTATTTATTATTATACTGTAGGCTAATTGCACTATATTCACTGTTACTACTGGGACTCATGTGAGGCAAAAGGGACTCATTTTTCTTAGGTTGGCTCAGGGACTCATCTTTTTTAGATTTGACTCATTTTTGTAAGAATGAGTCGATTTATAGTTTAAAACACTTTTATTTAATTTTGAAGAAAATATTTTGAAAAGATTGAATAAAACATATAACAGTTTTGTATGGATCTGTTAAAATTAAGATATGAGTATGAAGACCTATTTTTTTTAGAGCATTTCTAACTTTATTATGAAATTGACGATGTTTCCTCAAAGCTGCAGCCGCAGAAAGAAAATTTTCAGATCTCAGATAATCAAAACAGAACGGTGTAATAGATTTAAATGAGAAACTGTTGAAGCAATTATGTTTTTCAAAGGAGTTATATGAAACGATAAATCCGGATAATTTTCCTCTCAAATATTCTAAGCCTTCTCATGCTGGTTTTGGATACAG
Organism: Philhelius pedissequus; assembly: GCA_910595825.1. NCBI lineage: Eukaryota > Metazoa > Arthropoda > Insecta > Diptera > Syrphidae > Philhelius > Philhelius pedissequus. The sequence continues at coordinate 265,758,708 of OU343160.1, forward strand.
TAAACCATGTAGGAAAACAATATGTGATAATGGGCCTGAGAAGTTGCTTATAGATAAGCAGTTTCGTCTTTTGGCTGAGTCCATTCCTTTTCCGCATTAGGGGGTGGATTCGGTGAAAAGCGAGATTTGGCTTTTTTAGGGTAGTTGTCACGACGGGTTGTGACCCGTGCGTCGGGCAGATTGATAATAATACTTCGGCAACTTGTGGCTGACGGCGTGTTTCGATGCCCCGCTGATCTTCTGAAGCAAGCCAGCTCGGATTTGGCTGAGTTGACTTTGATGCCCCATTTTGTGTAGAATTTCCACAGGCATCTCACATGTTCTTCTACTCTTCGGGCTGCAATCACTGGAAACATATACAAATTCATAGAATTGTTTGGTTGGGGCTGATCCGATGTGAAAATGTTGTAGAGGTATGGACCTAGCTTCGATCCTTGGGCAACTCCTGCTCTGATGCTTTTGGTTGTTGACTTGCTGTTTTCTTAATTAAGAAAAAGAATTAAGAAAGCTAAAAATTATTTTAATTAGTGTACTTGGAAAATTAGAAATGGTTAGTTTGTGTATAAGCCCCTGTATCCAGATGCTGTCGAATGCTTTCTCAATATCCAAGAAGCAGCCAACCGCAACCTGGTAGTTGTTGAGGTTTTTAACAATATCCTTCTGGAATCTCAAGATTGGATGTAAGGTTGCATGTTGCTCCCGAAATCCGAACTGCATATCCGGAATGATCCGGTTAGCGGTACAGAACGTCTTCAACCTCCGAAGAATAAGTGCCTCAAGAATTTTGCTGGTGTTGCTTAGTAGAGATATGGGACGATATCCTGATACGCTACCCCTATCTAATTTCTTTGGTATCGGCACTATCTGCGCTGTCTTCCATCTTTTCGGAAAATAGCAGTTGTTGATGCAGTTGTTGAATAGGATCGTGAGAATTAGTATCATGACATGGGGGAATTTCCTTATGATATAGTGGGAAATCATGTCTGGTCCTGAAGATTGAAAATTTTTTCAAAGTATTTATTTGAGATATTAAAAAGGTATAATTATAAACTTAAAAGAGGTTTTTTATTGGGACTCATAAATTTTCAAAATGACTCATTTTTTCATCCTCTGGGACTCATTAATTAATTATAATTAATCCTGTGGTAATGTTGACTATATTACAACTAATTTATTATTTATTAGATACACTTACATATGTACATATATTATATCCGAAATTTTTAAGAGTTAAGCTCGGTAAATGAATTAAGTAAACTACTTAAAAAAATAGATAACTTCTTCTTATATTTATATTGGAAATAGATACAAGTAGTTATTTATAGCAGTACCAAACATTTAATCAATATTTCTATCAGCTTCTTCACAATACCCCTAGATGGCGATTTCGTAACCACTATTTACAATTAATAAAGCCAACAACATTCCCGCCGTATGTGTACCATACTTTCAATTCCCATCCTAAACAATTCAAAAAACCAAAAATCGTTAATATTCCCATAAATAGCAACATACACATATTTGTGTGTATTTACACTTGGTGTGTTATTGTTTATTGGCAGAACACATGTTGTCGTTTAGCAGCTAGCGCCAGCATAATAATTAAGCAATTTACAAAAACCCAACAATACCATTCTTTTCAAATCTCTATTCCTACTGCATACCTATACCATAAAATGCACTTATGTACATACTTGCACAAAAAGCAACACACTCGAAATATCGAAAGATTCAGTTTGGTGCTTTGTATTGATGTACATTGTACTGGTTTTCATTGAGACAACAAAAAAAAATTCAAGAGGTTTTCCCAGAAATAGGAGAAACCCATTTTGTTCAAATTATGTTCAAACAATATGGCATTCTTTTTCTCAAGTGGGTTCTCATTTTTAACTGTTCAAATCATTTAATATTCTAAGAGGGAACCTCGTCAGTTACGTTACAGTGGCTTCGTTGGTTTTACGGTTCTTGTCTACCTGAGGAGACTAGAACTCCTTTAGAGTTATCTATTAGCGAGAGTTTCGACTTTTTTGCGGAAATTGATTGCATGAATTTCCTATTTCAATAGTTTTCCAATGTGAATGTGAACATGTTACATAATATTGGGTTTTTAGTAAATATTGAATATCGACTGACTTCATTTTTTACTTGCGATTATAGGTACTATAAGGCAAGTTATGCATTCGTCGAAAAAAAAAGTTTTGAGATAACAATCAAACATGACATTACGATGATAGCGAAGACGCAAAAAGATTGTCTAAATATTCTATCCGCCTGTATGTCTGTCAGTCTGTCAGTCCGTCAGTGTGTCTGTATGTACATATATATAGACACCTACAGCCCAAACGGATGGGCCGAATTGCTTCAAACTTGGTATATAGAGTTTTTTTAGGTATTGTACAGAGGGGAGATTGAACAATTTTTTTTAGCTCAAAAAATAACGGTACCTGCCATATAAACGTTACGTTCAAACCTATTTTTCTCGGAAACGGCTCTAATGATTTTGATAAAAAAAAAATCAGTGCGGATTTTTAGCTACGACCGATCATATGGTTGACAAAATAATTAGAAAAATGTCTAAAAACGGTACTTTCCATAGGACCGTTTTTTTTTCTTTCGACAATCTCATAAACGACTCAACCGATTCTTTCGAATTTTCACACATTTATAAGTTTGTTTAGGTTGCCCAAATTATACCGCGTACCAATATTTTTAATTTGTATTTTTAAAATCATTTTTTAAAAAAAAATTAAAAAAATTTATATATCGAAAACTGCTCATTAAATTTTTTTCCAAAATTATATATATATATATATTTATTGAATACCTATGAATTGGCGATTTTGAATTTTTTTTGAAAAATGTTTTCAAAAAGTTTTAAAAAAAAACGTTTTTTTTTCAAAATCCGCTCCACAGGTTTTTAAGTTTTTTTTCTCATAAATTCAAATTTATCTAACAAATAAGATGGCGTACTTTTTTTTGAGCTTAAATTAGTTTAAGTACTTATTTCAGAATTTTGAATTATTTTTTCTTTGATTAAGCCGATTTAATTTTTTGTTTTTAAGTTTATATTATAATATTTAAGACTGTCATTCCAATTTTTTTTTAGAAAAAAAATAAAGATATTTTGTATATATAAAAAATGAAGTAAAAAACTGCTATAAAAATATATATGTAGATTTTTAACAGAAATCTTTTGCATTCGATGTGATCGAACATAAGAGCAAGTTCGTGCGATCAGTCGTGCATTTTATTTTTATTTTTTTTTTTTTGAAGATTTTATGTGAAATTGATAGATTGCAGTGAGAAATGTATAGTTCCGGCGCCATGTCAAATGCATGCATATAGTTACTAAAATTTATGTGGTAAATTCAAAAAATGAGTATTTATTTACTTTTATGACTTTAAGTTGGCAATGTTGGAAAGGGTGCCTAAGGCGTGGATCTCAATAAATCCATTGTGTTATTGAAGACGAAGGTAATGTATGAATACTTACGGAAAGGTCGGTTGTTGCGAATAGAACACTGCACCTAGGTACCCAAAAAAAAAATGTTGTTGCTGGCTAAACTAAGGCATTAAACAAAAAGAATATATGTTTTATTTATTTATTTGACTTATAATACAAGCTATAAATAATCTAATAACTAAACAGTTTAATTATAAGTTTCTTGTGAGCGGACTGACTGGAGTTAGGCGCCAGTTATAGCTTTCATTGAAACCTATCATTGAAAATATTGACTATGAATTCTAAAGCACTTAAACAAATAAAACTGATGTCGTTTTGGTTCCAAAATAAAGGTAATAAGATATATAATATTTTTTTGTCAAAAAAAAAATATTTTATTTGCTCTACCATTTTCTTGTAAATTCACTTTTGATTTTTCAATGATGGAAACGAGTTTTCAATAAAAAGCTGATAGGTATCATTGAAAAATCAAAAATGAATTTAAAAGAAAGTTGTTGAGCAAACACAATATTTTTTGACAAATAATAATTATTTCTTATTACCGTCATTTTGGTACCAAAACGACATCAGTTTTATTTGTTTACGTGTTTCAGAATTGATAGTCAAAGTTTTCAATGATGAGTTTCGATGAAAGCTATAACTGGCGCCTTAGAGCCAAAGAAGTTTTGTGCATTGTTACCGAGGCGAAACATTCTGGAGATTGATTTAAAATTGTCATAGCTTAATCGATAGGAATGACAAAAATCTTTACGGTTCTAAGGTTAAGTTAATTGGTGTTATAGGAAATCAATTCAAGTTGATATAGTAAGGGAGAATCAATGGAGCCTGTTATTTGTTGGTTTGGGCTTGAGCTGATCTTAATTGGTTGGTACTTTCTAGAAAACTTTTCATCGAGGAACGCGTATCGGTTAAACTTTCGCTGCACAGCTTCAATACGTAGAGAATGGAGCTCAGCTAAAAGCTCAGCCAACGATAAAAGCCAACAGCAATACTGTGAAGAAGATCAATCGCTGCTACTTTGGGCTTAAAAGGTAACTGAGTAGAAAGAGTCCCTTTACAATATACTTATCATATCACATGAGAGCATGAGGCTTGTCAGAGTTGAGGGTGTTGTTGTTGTTGAGGTTGGCGTGCCATATTGCCATGCGTCATATAGCACTTGCACAATTTGTCATATGGCTATTTGATGTTTTTCACAGGCGTCATATGGCCATATTTTGTTGCGACTTTTTGCCATTATGACGCTTTAAAAAGTGTCGAATGATCATATGTGTGTTCAAATATGATCATATGACACATTATGAATGAGTCATATCAGTCATGCTGCACCTCCCTGCTTGGACTCATATCTCACTATAGGATTTGGGTTAGGGAAAAGGTTAGGCGTTACGTCTTGCGACTACGAAGGTATCATCATGTTTCGATTCATTCTAAAAGTTTGTATGGCATAAGTTTTGTTAATATATTGATTTTGATGCTGGGGATTTTAGTTTGGGGATTTTGGATTTGGGGATTTCACTTTGGGGATTATGTCTTGGGGAAAATGTCACCAACCCATTTAAGATTATTCGTAACAAGCAGCCCTCTGAGCTCTATAACAATATTCAGTTTCTGTTGTCTTATAGATCTAACTCAATCTCAATCCCTCGTTTTACCTATCTTACAAGTTACAACAGATCGTCAATAATTCACCAGCCCGCCCTGCCTTTGGAATTTGCTTCCGCGGGAATTCAGAAGTACAGACAATACCCAAAAATATTTCAGAGGAACTTAATGGATTATTTATCAATGTAACTACTCAGTAAGCTTAACTTATTCATGTTTCAAATCGCTTATGTGCAGGTTTGGTCTGCAATAATTTTGAATAATTGTTCTCTCTTTTTTTCTTTCTTTCTTTTACTTTCCTATTTTTCTTACTTTGTTATTTCCTACCTTTGTTTATATTTCACTTAACGTAATTTAACATTAAGATAAATAGACAAATTCTTATTTCTTTATAAATTTTAATGTTATATTCTACTATACTTTCTTGTATTTAATTATGTCTTTATTTCATTTGACTACAAGGCCTTATTACCTAAAAGATGTTAATCTGAATATAAAGTTCTATTAAAAACACTAAATACTAACAAAATATATTTTTTTTTTAAAGCAGTTTGACATTCTATGTACCTACTATATGACAATTTATGTCAAATTTGACATTACGACGTTAGCTTGGACAAGACTTAGTGTGTTTTACAATTCTGTCTGTCTGTCAGTCTGTCTGTCCGCTAGTCTAGAGCCTAAGAAGTTGGTTAAAGTTAAATTTTATTTATTTTTTTTTTATTTTTTTTTTTTTTTGCTATTTTTGGTACTTCTAGTAAAACAATTTTTTTTTCATTTGATTGTTTTATGGAAAAGCTCCTAGAAAGTTTAAACCGTACTGCAACGAAAAAAATTCGAAAATATTTTTTTTTTTGGAAAAAAAACACAAGTTCCTTGAAAACTTATATTTCGAAATCGATTTGTTCGCTTTTTTCAAAACTTCGTATTTAATAATTCCTTAACATTATCTTGAGCAAAATATTAAAAAAACTATTTTTCTAAAACAAAAAAACAACGCTACCTCCTATACAAATGTTAAAAAAAAAACTGTTAAGAAAAAAATGTATTTCTCAAAAAAGGTCCAAGAATTTTGATAAGAAAAATGGGTTTGTTCTTATAAACGGTGATTTTTTAAGAGCTTGGTTTTTGAAAATTCAAAAAAACACAGAAACTTGTAAAAAGTGAATGAAATTTTTATTTGGATCGATAAATCAATTTCTGCCATTTACTTTTTAAAAATAATTTCACTTAAATGTTGCCCGCGGCTACGCTTCAGGTGGTCCATTCTGAAGGTCCAATTTTGGCAAACTTTTTCACACATTTCGGCCGGAATCTCACCAATGACGCGTTCAATGTTTGGCTTGTCCCCATAGACAATAGACTAACATAGCCCCACAAAAAATAGTCTAACGGGGTCAAATCACATGATCTTGGGGGCCAATTGACTGCGCCAAAACATGAGATCAACTGCTCACCAAATTCGCCTCTCAATTGATGCATGGTTTCGCGTGCAGTGTGGCACCGTCCTGTTGGAACCACATGTCGACCGAGTTCAATTCTTGCATTTTCGGCAAAAAAAAATCTGTTATCATCGAACGGTACCTTTCTCCATTGACCGTAACCCTGCGGCCTTCATCGTCCTTGAAGAAGTACGGCCCAATGATGCCGCCTGCCCATAAACCGCACCAAACAGTGCATTTTTCGGGATGCATTGGTAGCTGCTGAATTGCCTCTGGCTGCTCTTCACTCCAAATACGGCAATTCTGTTTATTCACGTATCCATTTAGCCAAAAATGAGCCTCGTCGCTGAAACAGACGTAGCTTGCGAAACACATTTTTCACAGAGCACGAATTTTGATAATAAATTTCAATAATTTGCAAACGTTGTTCAGGCGTAAGTCTATTCATGATGAAATGGCAAACAATACTGAATTGAAATGTCAAATGTTCGTGGAATTTGTCATGTGTGATCTGTCAAAAATATAAACGTCAAAAACCAAGTAGCAAAAAAATCACCCGTTATAAATGAATAGATATATGTTTAATTACAAAAGAAGAAACCAGTGAATAAAAAAGTTTTGAATCAAAGTAAAAGGTTGAGATGATAATTATAGATATTTCAAAAACTATTTCTATAAGACAGGGCATGGTCACAAAATTTGTAAAGATTAGTCCAGCCCAGGGATCCATTCAAAATGTCTATCAGGTGTGCTCTAGAAAGGACACTTTTCTGGAAGTAAAGCCCTTGAATCTTTTGCAAAATACGGCAAGTGGCTACAAAATGGTAAACATCATCTCGCTCATACCTGTTGCAGAATTTACACAGAATTGGTAGGTCAGAACGATAAGGAACATGATTTAGATTTAGAATTTCCACTCTAGCTCTAAAAATAGTGCTAATAGCTTTCACAGGAAGATCTATTCTGAAATAACTGGAAGATTGAAGCCGGAAAAATTGCAAAAATAACAGCTTTTTTAAAACTTTGGGGAACGCATGCATTCTCAAACAAGTAATTATTCACCGACAGCAAATATTGTTTAAATTCCAGCGTAGAATGTTTAAAAAATTCAACAGGTATCCCATAGATACCCGGTGATTTGGTATTCTTCATTTTTGAAAGAGCCAGTTCAAGTTCAGTTAAATCAATTGGTGAGTCAAGCTCGTCAACACTTGTATTGGGAAAGGCGTAGTGAAATGATTGCAGTTCACTGCTCCCAGGCAATAGCGATCTGGTGTTCCACTTTGACCGTCGTAGTGAACGCATTGTGTGATCTAATATAAAGTTTACTGTATATAACCTCTCCTAAAATTGATTTGTTTTCCGTTAAACCAAGGCATACCTCGGCTCCGTCTATGCATATGTATGTACCTACATCTAACTCTGCTAACTTAAATAATTAAATTTCATGATATGGATGTAAATATACATTTGTAGGTTAGGTAGGTACCTATTTAACTATTCCTTGAATCTTCCATTTGACAATTTATTATATTTAGAATAAAGTTAATATTACATACATCGGCCTTAAACCTGCATATGATAACTAGACTACCGACTTATTAACATCGTCAATTGTAAAATATTTACACCGATCTTAATCATACGAAGGCGGAATTACAATCCGCGAAAACAATGGAGTTTTTAATCCATACAAACGAAATATTAGCCGTGTTTTATTGGGTAATTTATCCGCCGTAAGTTTATCCGTCGTAGCATTTTACATACAATTCGCTACGGTCGATAAAAAGCTAAAGTAGAAGCTACGGTGGATGGCTGGTTGACGTTCAGTCGAGTCTAGATTCTGATTTTGTTAGTTTTATTGGTACGATTGATAATTGAATTGAATCTCGATGGATGTGTTCATGGAGTGTTATAATTATTAACTTCATTCGTAAGACAAATCGATCATTTTGATTCTTTTTTTTAATAGTTGGCCAGTTTATATTTCTCAAATCTAAGATAACTCCATTTTTTAATAAATTATAAGCTGTTCTTCTGAAAAGTTTCTGACTTTTACTATTAAAAACTGTATTCTTTGCTCAATTATTTTCTGAAGTACGTCTAAAATTGCACCTATAACTGCAATTTTGCATACCCCTAATGTCAATTAATCAATTTTAACAAATTTTGATATCCATTTTGAAAAAGAAACTAATATTTATCGAATGAATTCCGTTTTACTTTTATTTTTGACTAACCAAGACAATTTTCGTTTTGTGTTGACATTTTATTGATAGTTGTAAATAAACGGAGTTTGGTGAAAAAAATCATCTCTTTATTTAGATCTACAAAAAAGCAATTTGAGAAGACAAACTGCATTGGGTGGAACTGCACTATAGAGGAATGCTCAACAGTGCGCCCCAAAATATTTATTCGTATGAAATTCTATGAGCTATAAGGCTACGCACGCAAATATGCAACTTTCAGTCTTACAACAGTTTGGTTGCTAAAGTGAATACCATGACACAAATAAGCCATACTAAGATCGGAAACCTTCGTACGTTTCACCACCCAAAACCCATTTGCTTACATTGTTGTATTTGTGCATTTAGCACCCTATCCATGAATAGATGTGAAAGCGAAAAACAAAACAAAAATAAATTACTAGGGCTGTGTTATCTATGCGTCTATAGGAATAGTAACAGAAAAGATTCTTGTGTGCGTTTTTATAAATGTGTCTATTGCAAGAGGAACGGAAAAGTTACATGTGTGCGTATTTCAGCTTGTAAGCAAATGTCAAATTAAAGCAGAAGTTTCGGGTCTTTATGTTATTAGCTTATGTACCATGAGAGTGCGCGCAAATGCAGTAACAACTCAGTCCGCGATTCGAGCAACTTAAAAGTTTGCGTTTTGGCACAATTCGAATGATCGCCCCAAATAAGTTCTTCAGTTTGTATCACACCGAACTATAATGTAACTGCGCGCACATTAAATCAAAATATTGTTTGTGTAATGGTTTATCTCGTTGATTGATTTTAAGTTGCTAATGTGCGCGATCACTAGTGATTAAACTATTTCGTTTCGGAAAAATTGCATGTGAGCGCCTAGCTTAAACGCACTAAGCGGCAACTGTACTTCACAAAATGTGCTTTTTCTTCACTGTTTAATGGACGTTGGCCATGGACGGTATACGCTTCACTACATGGACATGGACTGGGCGTACATTTTTGTGATCCATTGTTTTTTTTTTCTGGACATCTGCATGTAAATGGCAAACCAAATGTTTACTACTTGTTCCTTACTCCGCGTATGTTAAGTGCAGTCTGATGAGTGAATATTGAATTGAAAGCAAAACATAATCAGAAAATAAATTTATAAATTGACTTGAAAAATAAAATTCTAGCTATCGACCTACTCAGAAAATAAATAAAAGCATGAAATATAAAGGGGAAATGTAATGGGAGTGAAAAATTTAATCTACGCTGTAGTGTGCGTTCAAAACCAAGAAACATTTAAAGGTAACAAGCAAATCTCCGTCAATTTGGTTTCCTCGTGTGAAAGGCATAGATGATTTCTAAAGCAATACAAAAATTGCCCTGTGTAAAAAGGGACTTGGCCATAGTCTATGAACAAACCCATTCACTTATCATTTCCTTTATATTGGTGCAAAATGAATGTTCGAATTTAAAATTGCAAATGCAGAAAAAATGAAAACAAGAAATAGGTTTGTAACATAAATTAAATATTGGTACGTTTTTTACTTTCTATTTTATATGAATAAAAGCTAATTATTGTTTATAATTTTGATATTTTCTTAATTTTACTTTGCAAAAGACTCTTTCATTACTTCTGACTGCTGTACAGGGGTACCATTTTTACAAAAATAAAAAAGCTACGGTCCATGCTACGGTCGATGCGTTTTTTTGGGAATTACTTACGGTACAATGCATAGATTCCCAATAAAACACACTTATTATCTGTGTTTTATTGGGAAATTTATCCACCGTAAGTTTATCCGTCGTAGCATTTTACATACAATTCGATACGGTCGATGAAAAGCTAAAGTAGAATCTACGGTAGATGGATGATTGACGTTTATTCGAGTCTTGAATTTGATTTTGTTATTTTTGTTGGTACGATTGATAATTGGATTGAATCTCGATGGACGTGTTCATGGAGTGTTATAATTATTAATTTCATTCGTAAGACAAATCGATCTTTTTGATTCTTTTTTTTTTGTATAGTTGGCCAGTTTATATTTCTAAAATCTTAGATAACTCCATTTTTTTAATAAATTATAAGCTGTTCTTCTGGCTTATACTATTAAAAACTATATTCTTTGCTCAATTATTTTCTTGGGTACGTCCAAAGTTCCATCTGTATCTGCAATTTTGCATACCCATAATGTCAATTAATCAATTTTAACAAATTTCGATTATCAATATCAATATCTATTGAATGAATACCGTTTTACTTTTATTTTTGATTAACTAAGACCAATATTCGTTTTGTGTTCAATTTTAATTGATAGTTATAAATAAACGGAGTTTGGTGAAAAAAATCATCTGTATATTTAGATCTACAAAAAAGCAAATTGAGAAGACAAACCGCATTGTGTGGAACTCCGCTATAAAAGAACTATAAGGCTAGGCGCGTACATATATGCAACTTTCAGTTTGCAACAGTTTGGTTGTCAAAGTGAATACCATGGACTTATATGAGAGTGCGCGCGATGGCAAAAACTATTCAGTCCGCGATTCGAGCAACTTAAAAGTTTGTGATTTGGCACAAATGGAACGATCGCCCAAATAAATTGTTCCAGTTTGTATCACACCGATTGTAACTGCGCGTACATTTAATCAAAATATTGTCTGTGTGGTTTGTTCGTTTCGGAAAAATACATGTGCGCTCCTAGCTTAAACGCACTAAGCGGCAACTGAACTTCACAAAATGTGCTTTTTCTTCACTTTTCACTTGAAAAATAAAACTCCTAGCTATCGATCTACTCAGAAAATAAATAAAATGAAATATAAAGGGGAAATGTAAGTGGAGTGAACAATTCAAACTACGTTGTAGTGTGCATTCAGAACCAAGAAACATTAACAGGAAACAAGCTAAGAATAAAAGCTTATTATTGTTCATAATTTTGATATTTTCTTAATTTTACATTGCACAAGACTTTAATTACTTCTGACTGCTGTGCAGGGGTACCATTTTTACAAAAATAAAAAATCTATGGCCATGCTACGGTCGATGCGTTTTTTTGGGAAGTACTTACGGTACAATGGATAGAATCCCAATAAAACACAGCTATTAATGATGAAAATAACAAATCATTAACCCGATCACAAAAGACGAAACCTGTATGCGTCGCGACAAGTAAACAAAGAAGACGAACTGTCAAACGATGTGTGCGTTTTATAATTTGCACAATAGACAACACATATAAGTACAAGGTGTACTTGTAAAACTTGAAAAACACAATTTTCATATATTCCCAAAAGGGGATCTTAAAAAGATTTTTTTGGGAAACCTTTTGACGATAATTGAATCCCAAATTTTCTTCAATATATGTATATAGGTAGCTGTTTAGAAATATTTAACGGGCTTACGGGGATTAGATTCGAATTAATCGAAATTGATTTATCCAGAAAAAAATTAAATTAATTAACACCCTACTTATTTGTTTTTTAATTTCTGTCTACGGACCACCTATCCGACTCCTTTCCTCTATCACCTCTATTATTTAAGCCTCCTGTCAATTGATTATCCGCCTTAAATAGCTCAATTTTTCTCTTTAAATTTTTCCAAAATCAAAATTACTTTTTCTCAACTTCTAATTGTCCTTATTTTTTCTCGAAATTTCCTTCGAAAACAAAACCACTTGCTTGGAACGTAGTATTCAGTGACGTACCCAAACATGCATACGAATTAAATAAATGGATAATACACATAATAAAATGTTCTTATATTACTTAGTTGTTATAGTTTAAGGGAAAACAAAAATGCCATTTGAATTCCTTGATAAATATAATTATATATAAAAAAAAATCAAAATCGTTGGACGGTTTTTTAAAAAAAATATTTTTTTATGTATAAAATTTTGAAAGATTTTTAGAAAAAAATTAAAAAGTTGGTACATTTTTTGCCAATTTGAAGATATTATTTACATATGTATATAGGTACAAATAAAATTAAAATTTCAAAATAATTAAGTGAATGGTTTTTGAAAAATCGATTTTTCAAAAAAAAAAAAAAATGTATTTATTTTTTAAAAATCGAAAAACTTTTTTTTTGAAAATTTTCGTATTCAGACTTATTGACAATTTTAGGGAGCATTTGCATAATAAAATTATTTTAATCGGTTCATCGAATAGTGAAAAAGTCGAAAATATGAAAATAGGTTCTGAGGGAAGTACCGTGATCAAATACGCAAAAAAAAATATTTTTATACTTGAAAGTGGACTGTACTAATTTAACAACAACCACATATTTTTCATTAAAATTCTTAAAATCGTTTTCGAGAAATACGTTTTTTACTTAGCGGGTTGTTTTAACATTTGTATGGGAGGTACCGTTTTTTTTTTTCATTTTAGGAATACAGTTTTTTTAACTGATCAAGATAATGTCAAAAAACTACTAGGTAAACACAAAGTTTTGAAAAAATCGATTGAGTCGTTTTTAAGAAAAAATAGTTTTTGTTTTTTAATTTCCAAAAACAATTTGGCTTACATTAGTGTTTAAATTTTTGGGGGCGTCTGCATAAAAAAATTGAAAAAAAAAACATTTTTTTTTATAATTTTGCACGCGCTCAAGGGATTATGAATACCCTTTAAATGTTTTGAACACAGCGCGGGCATCCGGTGAAAGAAGAGAAAGAAGGATAGGAAAGATGTGTGAACCGTTTTCTAGAAAATCGAAAAATAAAACAATGGTAAAAATAACCAGTTAAACAGGCTGAATTGAGGGACCTTTTTCTGGTGTTCTCTATGATCGTATAATGTCATAGAGAGCATTTACAAATGCATAACTCGCCTTATAGCAGTGCTGCCAGACCTTTTCCTTTGGTTCACCCACGACTTGATAAAAAACGCCCTTTTTGCCCACGATTTTATCGACGAATGCCCACGATGTCGCCAACAAGAAAAATTAAGAAAAAACGCAAAATATACACAATAATATATGAATTCATCTTGATTATAATTAAACTCACACAGGGAATATCTTTTGATGGGAAAGACAACCTTGTAGGACAAATGCTGTCAATCATATCTTTGCCTAAACGATTTCGTTTCTTACATTTGACATCGGTTATTATAGAAATAAATTCGTTCTGTCTCAGCACTTGCAAGAGCAGGAGTCAATCTCAATACTACTATTTTTATAACTTTGGGAAACAGTATTTCATGATTAAAATTTTTTAGGTGGCAAATTTCATGCAACATCTTGTTAACAGGAAGTTTTTTAAGTGAACAATTTTGAATAATCGCTCAAAAGTCTTGAAATATTTTTGAACTCGTTTCTAGATTTCGTTATTATTTCTATTCCAAGATCAACTTTCTTTTAAAAAGGTGAAATTGATATTTCACTACAATGTCTAATGATAGCATTCATTCATTTGTGTTAAGAAATTCCATTTGAGTAATTGGCTCATCATCGAATGGTAATCGATTCACCATTTCGGTGAAGGCTGTTTTATAAAAGTTAAGGCAGTTCGTCTGCATCTCTGGCACTGGAGATATTATTTAATTCGTCAACCAGAATTGAAAATTTCGTTGTGCGCAAGATATTGACGTGTTAATTTTCTTTCACAACAGCAAACACTTTTTACAATCTGTACACATTTAGTTCGGCACATAATTTTCTTTTTTCTGCAGTATTTGTTTTGTCAAAGGTTTTATCTTTTCAAAAAGAGTTTTCACTGAAGGTGTGGCATGCAGGTGTTTTTGCTGATATTAATTTCAATAAATGTTTGGGCCATTGGTATGCCGCACAATAATTTCAATTTTACCACATTAAAAAGATGTGCCACAAGCTTTGCAGAAATCTTTTAAATCGTCATTTCCAACAGGTCTTAACCGCGCAGCAAATTTTGGATCCTCTTGCCACCTTATGTGGAAACGTTTCTTGCTTCCATTTTCTTCACACATTTGACTAAAAAAAAGATCATCAAAGGCTTTATAAATAAATTAAAATATTTTGTAAAACTACCCGATAAACAGAACCTATAAAATTGAGTACAACTAGCTCTCTCGTAGAATAAACACCTTAGTTTCACACTGCATTGTATTAATTCGACTCTTACACAAATATCTTGAATAAATATATAATTTCTCGTAATTTTTCTTGCTTACCTGGTTTTTCCGTAAGTAGATTAAATAAATAACGTATATAAGACCAGCCTAAAATGGCAACAGACCCCGGCGGGGGTTCCCGCTAAGACCCTTGGGCATTGCTTGATCCCGATCCCATCAGTCCAATAAGAAAGAAGCCGAACCTGAGCAAATATAAAGATTTCCCAACAATTAAACAACACACTCTGGTCAAAATCAAGGAATGTCCGAAATTCATCGTAATTAAAAATAAAGATTCAGCAAAAAAACTCAATAATTTAATATTTTCTTGGTCACTAAAGCTATCTCTGGCCTTATAACTGACCCATTAAGTATAAAATTTATGGCTGAGGGTGGCATTCTCATATTGACAATAACCACGCAGCAAGCTAACCTTCTTCTGAAAAAAACAAAATCTGTCTAACCTCTGCGAAATAGAAGTTTCCTTGCACCCTACGCTCAACTATACAAGTGTTGTCGTTTTCTCTCCAGAACTCAAAAACCTCTCTGAGAATGAAATTGTCGAAGGTTACAAGTTACAAGCTGCAAACAAATAACTAGATTTATTGATGGAAAAACGACCAACACCCCGTTGCACATTTTCTCCTTCAATCTATATGATCTCCCACAAGAAATAAAAATAGGCTTTTTGAAGACAAAAGTGGAGCCATACTTCCCCAAGCCAATGCAATGCAAGAAATGCTTCAAATTCGGCCACACCAAAAGGCATTGCAGGTCTGAACAACAAACATGTGATGTCTGTAGCAACGACGAACATGACGCCGAACCATGCAAGCAGGTGTTGAGTATCAATTGCAAGCACGATTACACTGCTACCAATAAAAACTGCCCCGCAAACATTAGGAGATCAAAGATTTTAGAGATCAAAACGGCAAAAAAAATTACATATCAAGAAGCAAACAAACACATTCAAGAAAACCCAAACCTCTACCCCGAACTTTCCATCGCAAATATCTCAGCAAACATTTATCTGAAGGTTCAGATTCTAATCACCAAAAATGAAGAATAATATTCAGGAAACCTCCAGTTTTTTGAATGAATTATGAATATATACAAAGATCCTATAAATTCTTACCAGAGACAAAGAGATATGTATTCTGTGTCAAAAAAACCTACACTCAGATTTTGTTGTTGGATCCTTCATATGAAGATCCTTTTTTGTTCATCCTCTTTTTTTTTCTTTTTATCAAGGGGTAATGCTGACGGGTCATTATAATGACAAAAGTTTCGTTTCCATAGTCGATTATCAGTTCGGAAAAGTTAGGTATATAACCATCAGCTTGTGTATTAATAGTAAATGGGTACCTACTTACTTAACAACAAATATATATAAAAAAACAAATGATAAAACTTTCTTAGAAATATAAAAATTATTTCTTTAATTATAGCATCGTGTAACAATTAAGAAGTCCTGGAAGCTATAAAAGCCAAACAAGAGGCAAATCAAAAAATGTTCCACAGGCTCACCGATAAAATATTCAATCATAAATGAATCAGAAATAATGAATTCACTTATGATGCAATTTGAATCCTTTTACCTGGGCTCTTAGACTCCGATTTGAATCATTTTAATGATTCATTTATGATCTGAAAATTCTGCAGTTAAATGGACGTATATAATCGTTCCATATATTCCTTTAAGTGATTAATCCCTGAACCTTTTCCGAATCGCAAAAATGATTCCTGTACGATTAATTAAAGTGAAGGTATATACTTAGAAATCCTTCACTTAATTGAATTTTATTGGGATTATTTTTATGATTTAGAAAAGATTCAGACATTAATCATTTAAATGAATATATGGAGCTCTTATATACGTTCATTTAAATGACGATTTTTCAGATCATAAATGAATCATTACAATGATTCAAATTGGTGTCTAAGAGCTCAGGTAAAAGGATTCAAATTGCATCAAAACTGAATTCTTTTTCGGCCGGTTTCTTCACTTTTATGAATTAATTATCGTTCATTTCTGAATTAAAATGTTTGCTGGGATACCAAAAGAAACACTCACAGAAATAATTGAAACTAGAAAAAAGAAACGCGCTCTTCAAAACAAAAACCAAGCCCCATCAATGCAAAAAGACTCTCAAATGATCATCGATGACGAAGTTAATATGTCATCAAGCCTAAATTTAACAAATACACTCTCAAAAAAATAAAAACACAACATTAATCCCCACCGATAAAGCAAACCCCAGGACACTAATTAACAAATACTCCAACTACAACAATACTCTACCAACCACACCAACAAATATATACAGTCAAGAACATAAAAATAACCCTAACAACAATTCAACAAATTCTTAAGAAAATAAAAACAAAACTTAACGATTACACTTCAACACCATTTAAATTTATTTTTTTTTAAACTTAACTGAGTGTACTTTAATTGAATCATCTTCCATTATGGTCCTTAAAATTATCCAGTGGAATTTACAAGGCTACCAGAACAATTATTCCGACCTTCAATTAACAATTAATATTATCAAACCAGATATTATAGCAATACAAGAAACACATTGCGCATTCGGAATCATCCCGCAATGCCCCAAAGCGTTCAGCCCTTATTTTAAAAATCATAATTTGATCACATCAAAGAAAAACGGAGTTGCTCTGTTAATTAAAAAAGACATACCACATAAGTTCGTTAATATAGATACACAACTGCCGGTAACAGCAGCCGAAATTCACCTTAAAAAAAGTTTTCATTTATCAATACATATCTACACGACAAAGATACTGTAACCTCCCAAATGCTAGTCGATACGATAAAAAATCTTTCAGGCGAATTAATCGTAATGTGACTGGTACACCTTGAGAGAAACATATTCTAGTGACCACTTCCCAATAATAACGAAAATAACTAACTTGCGCATGTCAAAAAACGGTAATTTCACCCCAAAATTCAAACTAGGATACTCAAACTGGAAAAAATATTTCAAAATATAGTCAACCAACAACTAGACATGAGATCGTGTAGTAATAACAACAACAAAGAAACTGCCAATTTTCACAAAGTCATAAGTTATGGAGAAAACTACGCCATTCCTCAAACAAAACCAATAAAAAAAAAGTTTTCTGGTGGAATAACGTGCTTAAGCTCCTTCGAAAAGATAAGCAAAATGCATTTCACTCCCTCAAACGACATCCCACCCAAGAAAATCTTTTAAACTACAAGAAATTACGAGCACGTGTTTCAAACTCAACTGCAGAAAAGCAAAAACAACAGCCTACGAAAACCTCACAACAGCTCTCAAACCACTTACACCAACACAAAAAATATGGAATAACATAAGATACATCTCAAGCCCGTACAAGGGGAATATAATAAGTGTCCTTGAAACAAACGTAGGCCCCATAACTAACTCTAAAGTCGTGACTGAACTATTTGCTCAATCCTTGTCCAATTACTCAAATAACTCAAACTACCATCAAAGATTTTTTCGAAACAGGGAAGAAATAGTTATCACCATACAAAATCTTCCAGCTCCGTCTAGCTCATCCAAAAAAATCGAATAGAAAATTACAATAAACGAGTTTGAATCCACACTCAAGACACTGAAAGGTTCAACTCCATCATATGACCAAATATCATACCCAATGATTTACCACTTATCCAAAACAGCAACAACAATATCTCTCTGAACGGCATCCATCCACAACAATGGAAAACAGCAACCATTAATCCCATTCTTAAACCAGAGAAAAATAACAATCAATTGGAAAGCTACCGCCCTATATCCTCAGTAAAGTTCTAGAAAAGATAATATCCAAGAGGTTATTGTGGTTCATGGAACAAAATAACCTCATTAACAAATCTCAAGTTGCATTCAGACCCAATAAAGGTACAATGGATGCATTATTGCACATAGATTACACCGTTTCAAACATACTATCATCCCGAAACCAGTGCACAATCATCTCAATTGACTTCGAAAGAGCCTTCGAAAGAATAGGTGCACACACCATACTTCAAAAACTGACAAAATGGAAACTTGGTCCAAAAATTATCAATTTTATTAAAAACTTTCTAACGTACCACAAATTCAGATCAAGGGTAAACAACGAGTATTCAACACTTTGGGACCTTGATAACGGAATCCCTCAAGGATCACCCTTATCAGTAATACTCTTCATAATCGCATTCAACAATCTCAGTAATATCGTTAATGGTGAAAAAATCATTGATCACGCAATTTACGCGAATGATCTAATCATAATTGCAAAGATCACAAATCCCAATTTAATACAGGAAGTTTTGAAACGAATTCTTGATAAGATAACTGATTGGTCTGAATCATCTGGCGCTAAGAAATCAACCCAAAAATGTCCAACAACTACATATATGTCGAAAAACAAGCTGCAAAAACTTCTCCTTAAACCTGGGCAGTTTAACTCCAGTAAGTGTAGATACAATGAAAGTTTTAGGCCTCTATTTAAGTATAAATTATAGATGGCGTTCTCACATTAAACAATTGAAAAAACGACTAACACCATGCCTGAATATAGTAAAATACCTCTACAGCAAAAAGAGCAATGTTCACACTAATGTCATCCTTAACGTAATACGTGCAATAATTTTATCGAAAATTGATTATGGTCTTCCAATCTACAGGTACTGCGCAAAGAGTGAATTTCCGTACAACACCCATACATAACCAACTTGCCGAATCCGGTTTCGTGCCGCTGGAGGAACGTTGAGACCTACTTACCGCCAAACTTATTCCAAAGCTACTCACCTCACATGGTTCCCCTTTACATAAAGTCTTCATGGATACGATCAGACGTAAAACCAAACCCAAGATATCCTCAAAGCTACACATACAGCAAAGGTACTCAACATTGCGCTTAAGGCCTTTAACACAAAGCCAGGTGGTTTCCCACCCTGGACATTAAGGAACAGTAGCGTGGACACTCAACTCTCGGTCTTTAAAAAAGAAAATCTGCATCCAAGCCATTTAAGACAATTTTTTCTCGAAAAGTCTGACAACTTGTCACAACAAAATTTCAACTTTCTCTACACCGACGGTTCACTAATTTATCATAATATCGCCTTTGCAATAGTCGACCAAAATCTCACTACCGTACTAGACCGTAGACTCCACCACCACAGCAACATATTCACAGCCGAAGCAGTAGCAATTATAGGTGCAATGGAATACGCTGAAAAGAGAAGAGGCAAATATTGCATATTCTCTGACAGCCTTTCTGTCTTAAACGCAATTCAGAATTTAAACTGCGGACTTATACCCATCATCAAAATCCGAAACAAACTTTGCTAATATACAACAAAAATTAAAGTCGTCTGCAGCTGATTTTGCAGCCAAATTAGCTACCAACTCATCCATCGACACTTCCACCATCACCAACCCATATGATTTCTTTAAAACAATCACGAAC
Source organism: Philhelius pedissequus (assembly GCA_910595825.1). NCBI lineage: Eukaryota > Metazoa > Arthropoda > Insecta > Diptera > Syrphidae > Philhelius > Philhelius pedissequus. Next base: position 265,778,960 of record OU343160.1, read on the forward strand.
TCGCAAGCCGAAAAATCTCTTCAAAACTTCAAAAACGTAAACAATTATTACACCAATTTAATCGACCCTTCTCGTTCCAAGGTTCATCTACCGAATAAACTATAGAGGACAGAACTGAAAGCTATAACAAGACTTAGACTCGGTCATACCCATATTACACAAATACACCTCATCGACAAGCATGTAACCAACAATTCCTGTATAATTTTACAACAATCCACAAAAAAATACAATAGAACACATCTTGAACACCTGCCCTAAATTCCAATCAGCCACTAACAGAACCGACAACGTTAATTTAATTAAAAATCCGAGCTTAGAAAACAGTTTAAAAGTTATAGAATTCCTAAAAAAATTTAATTTGTTAAATAAAATGTAAGAATAAAAAATTGTACACTTAAACATACTAATTTGTAAATTTTACCTTATAAATAAGAACGAAGGCTGATGGCTTATTTGTTAGATCCTTAATGCTTAATTTATTGTAATTTGATAATGCACTAAATAAATTTATAATAATAATAATAATAAAATTGAATTGCTTACGAGAAGATACTGAATTTCAACGGCTGCATTCAAATATAATGAAATTGATTCATTTACATAAGAGGACTTAAGTCGTTCTGTTTGTTCAGTGTCAAAATTTGTGAAAAAGCCGGCATAAAACTATATAAAAGAGTGAAAAATTAAATCGGCCCTAATTCTTAAGTCAGGAACATGCAAGTGCCCATTCGCCCTCTTAGCTTATTTTGTTTTTGCAAATACCCACAAAAAGGGCATTCGCTATCGATCTGGCATCACTGCCTTATAGTACCTATAATCGCAAGTAAAAATGTGACTTAAAGAGGTTAAGTTATAGAATATGCAGCTAAAACAACAAACAACAACAACCCCAAACAATGCTTAGCTACATTAAGTACTTGGTCTCAAATAGATTTTTAAATATTTTTTTAGTTCTAAAATTAATGGTACCTGCCATACAATTTCTTCTAAAATCTTAATTATTTCCAAACCGGCTCAAACGATTTTGATCTTTAGACAATTGGTATAATCTACATTTTTGGTTCAATTTTTATTGTTTATATATTTTTTTAAAAGCGGTCTCTGCCATACAATCATTTTTTTTGGTTTTCGACCTTCTCATAAAAGGCACGAAAGATCAAAATTTTTATATAAGATGTTCTTCAAATTATAAATAACTAGCGGACCCAGCGATCTTTGTCTCGCCCCAATTTAACGCATTCATTTAAACCCAACAGCCATAGTAAAACACAAATAGTTCAAATTTCATTGTGATTTATTTGAATGCAATTAAAATCAGTAAGATAGTGATTTGATAAACAATGTTTTTCGAATTGTTTCCGGCGCAAAAACAAATAACGAAGACGGTTTGCCAACACGCGAATAGGCAACGTACAGCTGCCCGTGCGATAAACAGAGAAATTCGAGATTTATTCCACAGACTTCGAACGGTTCGCCTTGCGATTTACTGATCGTCATCGCGAAAGCCAATCGAACGTGGAACTGATCCGCTTGAATTGGAATGGAAGATCAGTTGAAATAATCGCCATTCGAGCAGTAAGGATGTCCTTGATGATCATGGTTGTAATCACCACAACATGATTATGATTGATCCCTCCTTCTGCTATAAAATTTCAGCTTTCGACGGGTCCTTATTCTTCGCTGCTAGTATTACCCGAACACTTTACTTTGGTGATGAGTTTCTCCTTCGACGTTGATAACTCTCAAAAATTTGCCCAGACATTAACAGGAATTTGATCATTGCCAAAAGCCAGCATTGGTCTCGAGAACTCAACGACCCATCGTCCTGCAATGCGACGTTCATATTTGTGGTCAGTTTCAACTTCTTGACATGTCGCCACAAAGACGACAATTTGAAGCATGTATTAAGTACAACGGCATCAGTCGATTTCGGGATGTCAGGAAGCATTTGACGAAAATCTCGAATCACTTTGTAAACCCTTAATCGTTCGGCCAACTTCCTCCAAACCTCTTTCTTGGTCATTGTACACGTTATTGGCTTGTCAACCGTGAGAAGATTCATCGCCAGCTTCAAATGGGAATGTTCAGTAGTTCGACCGCCTTGAAACAGTGTGGCAGCAATGCCATAGATACCATAGGATGTAACATATAACGAAATTTTAGATTTTGACCGAATTGTTGCCATAATCAACTAAATAACGAATGTCTTGCATGTCTCACAGGGAGCATCCAGAAAGTAAATGCAATTGCGGAATAGTATTCGAAAACAGCGCAATTCAAGTTTAGTTTGAGGTGGTGATTGTGTGTGCAGCGCAAACCTGTGTAATATCCACACGTCTCCATTCATTTCTTCTGCACGCTTGTCGGGAGTTTGATTATTACGGACATTCTGACTAATTTATTGCAATGTTTGATCGTCTATAAGGAGGCATTAGTCTCCTAAAAAACAACAAAGTCGTTCTTGACAAATCCTATTCAAGTGAAATTAACGAATGAATATTTCGCAATGAATGTCCGCAACCTGATTGGATAACCTCACATTTTAAACTTATTTTCTGAAAAAAATTATCGAATAGATAAATGGCATTTAATTTCCATTGATCGTAATGCTTGTACCGTTTGCAGATGTGAGACACGATATACGACTATCCGGAATCAAAACTCAAAATCAAATCAAAACTCTAATCAATTGCAGCAAAAAAATACACATTTGCTAAATAGAAATGTGAAAAGTACACCTGAACAACATAAATCAGTGTATAACGCAATCTATCGGGTTGTTCCATTGATCGCAGCACAGCGTCATCTAATATAAAGGGTCCGCCAAATAACTTTTTTTTTTTTGAAAATGCTATAAAAAAAAACTACTGAATATTTTCTTTAATTTCTTTTTTTATTTGAAAGCACAATCCTTCCGGTTAATAATTAAATAATTTCATTCAAATGGCTGCCTCGGCTGGCCATGCGGTAGCCTACACGATCGGTCCAATTTTTAAGCACATTATCGATTGTGTGCGGCTGTATTTCACCAATGGCTGCACGAATATTGTCCTTTAAAGCGTCAATTGTCTCTGGCTTGTCGGCGTAACACTTATCTTTTACGGCACCCCACAAATAATAGTCCAACGGTGTCAAATCGCAGCTCCGAAGTGGCCAAACGACTTCAGCTCTGTGGCTGATAATGCGATCTTCATAAACTTCTCAACACAAAATGCAAGCAAAACGTCTTCTATCACAAGCTTCACAACGAATTTCCCACCCTTAAGTCGTCCAAAAAATCCATGGAACATTCTTGACATTCTACAAAATAAAATATCAAAATCCATTTAATGGGAATCAAATCCTGTTATTGTGTTCATACACGCGGCAAAAAAGATAAACCAAAATGAAAGTGTGTGTATACCAAACAAAATATAATTATTTATAATAAATTTTAAAATTTGAAGATTTCACTTCTTCGGCTTTTTTGGTCGTGATAATTTATTAATGAAAGATATTCATTAGTTTTCCCAACGTTTCGACTGAGTTTTCAGTCTTCTTCAGGGGCACTTTATTAACCATGAAAAAAAAAAATAAGAGAAACATTTGTATGCTTACATTTAGTTGATAAGATTTTACACTTACAATTATATGAACGAAACTATTTTATCAAATTACATATATATATATAAAAATTTTAAAAATAATGACAGTTTTTTAATTGAATATTTAAATTAAAGCACTTCTTCTTAGTTAGAAGTTAAGTCAAAAATCAAAAGTATGGTTTACGTGCCGAAACTTGCTGAAAGTTTTAAGAAAACCATCGCTAGCAAAGCCAAAGATGTCAATGTTGCTTACAAATCCAACCAAACACTTAACACACTGTTTACAAAACTTAACAAGTAAAGTGAAAAGGATCAAAGTACAGACGTTGTATATAAGATCAATTGCCTAGGCAACGAACGAGAAAATTGTGAACTATGTTACATTGGCACTACCAAGCAGCTTTTAAAACAAAGGATCTCAAATCACAAATCTGATATTAAGTCCAAAAGTTCTCAGAAAACAGCTCTTGCTAGTCACAGCTTAGAAAAAAATCATGCTCCAGACTTTAAAAATGTGCAAATTCTTCAAACGGAAAAACATACATCGAAACGATATACGTTAGAAACTTTGCACATTTTGAATAACAAAAATAACATGAACAGGAAGCAGGATACACAGTGTATCTCGTCGGTGTACTGTTCCCTAGTCTCTAAATAACTGCGATACATACTACATACATCAATAGTTTTGTTGCTCTTTTAAAAGAAAATTGTATTAAACAGTATATTAAACAATATATGTAATTTGATAAAATAGTTTCGTTCATATAATTGTAAGTGTAAAATCTTATCAACTAAATGTAAGCATACAAATGTTTCTCTTATTTTTTTTTTTTTTCATGGTTAATAAAGTGCCCCTGAAGAAGACTGAAAACTCAGTCGAAACGTTGGGAAAACTAATGAATATCTTTCATTAATAAATTATCACGACCAAAAAAGCCGAAGAAGTGAAATCTTCAAATTTTAAAATTGAACATATTGAATTGGTCAAAACACTTTTAATTAAATATTTATAATAAAGCAATAACAAACATGTGAGTGCATTTCTGGTCATAACTCCGGTTCTACACATCGGACAGCAAACAGATTTCTTATATGCACTCTCGAAACATGTCCTCAGATCTCCTGAAAATTTTATTCAAATCGATCAAGCCGAAAAAAAGAAGATAGCGCACAAACATAATTTGGATTGTTCTTTATATATAAGAAGATAGTGCATACCAAAATTTTCGACAAATAATTTTTTTGGATTATTCAATTCAATTCAATTCAATTCAATTCAATTCAATTCAATTTTATTTCGATTTGGTGTACAAGTAAGACTTAGTCTTTTATAGTACCTTACTATGGTTAAATTCAATAATATAATAGTATTTTTAAATATAATTTCCTACTATAACAAATATTAATTACTAAATATTTATAAATCAAAATAAAGAAAGAAGAAAGAAAGAAGCCTGTGTTATCCTAACAATTTACATACGAGTATATTACAATTTGTGTTTTCGATGTTGCTATTTGTATGTCAACCATTTTCTCCCTTTCATAACCTGTCCTTAGCCCCCTCCCCCTCCAATTAGTTGAAGGTTTAAGTTTATGAAAAGTGAAGTTTTATTACCTTCTCAAAATTAGTAGTTACAATAATTTTTTTAATTGTTTCTGGTAGAGTTCCATAATTTGGTTGCGTAAACCATAAAAAGTCGCGAAGAATTCAAGTAATTGTGTGAGGGCGATACAAGATTTAAAGTTCTGATGGAGTGGGTAAATTGAAGTTTATCATAAATGTAGGATGGTTTTCTTAATTGAATGATTTTGTGCATTAAGATGCAGCATCTTGCATCAAAGAATTGTCGAAAAGAACACCCGAGAACCAATTTATGGTAATATGATATGTGTTCATGTCTCCGAATTCCATAAATGTACCTAAGCATGTCATTGAATGTTACGAGAAGTTTATGCTTAGAATGAGAATCAAGTTTGCAGTAAACAACATTAGCATAGTCAATAAGTGGAACTAGCAGTGTTTTAACAAGCCTTAATTTAGTATTAATAGGAGTTATGTTAGAAAATAGCCAAAGCTTACGTAATCCGCCATAAATTCTTCCAATGGTATGATTAACTTGGCTTACAGCCGAGAGAGAAGTGTTGATCCTAAATCCAAGATTGTTCACAGAGCTCATAAACTTAAGCTTCACCTGTGAAAGAAAAACGGGAGGTAAAAGTAAGGTATTAATCCGTTTCTTAGAAATCGCAATCATTTAAGACTTAGATGGATTAAGGGTTAGGCCATTGTTTTGGGACCTTTGAAGATTGAAAAAAAAATTTTGGAGAATTCAATTGTTCGAAAAAAGGTGGACGAATTTTTTGAATTATTGTTTTAAATTTGTGTTATTAAATACTTAAAATTGTCATACCGATATTTTTTTTTAGAAAGAAATTATATAACTTTTGTTAATAAAAAAAATTAAGTAAAAAACGATTTTAAGATTATATTTATAATTTAAAGTCGAAGATTGAACATAAGAGCAATAACGTGCGATCCAGTAGTTCATTTTATTTTATTTGTTGCGGAAACGTAAGAATGTAGGGGTTATTAACTTAATTATCAGTAAACCACAAATTAGTATAATATTAACAAATTATACAATTCGGTGAACACTATTTTTAGTCGCAAGGACAAGAAGTGTTTTTCACGTATAACGTTATACATACACAAATCCACGGTGCATTGCATATTTCGTAATGTATATTGTACTATACACGTATATTATTTCGTATAAGATTGAAAGTTGTGCTAGATATTTAGTATAATGCATGCTATATGCTGATGCGGAATTGCGGATATGACGATCCTTACAATGCGAAAAGTTTTCCTCTTTTAAGCGAATAAAGGAAGAAGAAAATGCGATGAAAGTTTCCGTCTTTTTTTTTACCTCACTCAAGTACCTTCGGGGAAATGCCTTTTAATTTCGCGGATGTCATTCTATAGCAATTTTTTTTTCATTTTTGTATGAGATATGTGATAGATAGATATGTGTAGTACTACTAATGCCGCCATGAGAGTTTCAAAGTATTTTTTTTCTTGTGTTCATCTTTCGGAATGAAATTTGGCGTTGACATCAGAAAACGGTAGAGTAACTTACTGTATTTCCTCTCCTCACTGCAGCTTATAAAAGTGAGTCACGAATTTATAATTTCTTGAAAGCCGCGAGTAGTTGCCTACTTTTTCTCTTATAGCAATTTAGAAGAAATAGTTATGATTGAGAGTTGCCAAACGCAATATGATATTGGGATAAATACTCGTAATGGCATTAAAAAATATTCCACAACCAGGGCTGGATTCATTATACTTTTGACGTCAAAGGTATTTTTTTGAATGCCATTTGTTTTTCTTCAATGATTGTGCATATTTATTTGTTAAGCCAATTGTTGAAAGGAATTGTATTGTTTCATCCTCAGTTCAGGTGCTGCGCTTTTAAGTCCAAATAAAAAAAATTCAATCTCGTCTCGGTCTTGATCTCACCCTTTGTCGTGTTTTTTGGTAGTAAAAAAATATAGGATAAGACGCGTGTTCAGATTGAAAAGATACAGTACGGTATCTCAGCAGTTTGTTGGTAAGAAAAATGCGGGGTGTGGATCCATTAATCAATTTAAATAGTCATCCCATCCCGTAATTGATTTTGACAGTTCATGATTTGACATGTAGGCAAGAAACTATATTTTGATGTTTGGATAATATTTTTTTTCCAAATGCCACCCAAAAAATTCTAAACAACCAAAAGATCGATTTTCTTGTGAACACAATCGAATCTTTTCCAAACAAAATATGTCAAAACAAATCTTACGTTCTTAGCAAGAGTTCATAGAATTAACACGCAAACTGTTTTATGCAAGTTGCTAACAACATACAATAAAATCGATCCGAAATCGTTTCGAAATGGTTGTTTGGAATTTGAAATTAAAATCAATTTTTCCCGGAGTTAAAAATAAAATCGGATAAATTTCGAATTTTCAGAGGTAAAATTTGAATTTTGTAGATGTATTTTAATATATATTTAAATCGGAGCATTCTCTTAATAGATTTTGACAGTTCATGGCTTCACAAGTAGGCAACATACTGTTTTTGACGTTTGGATGAATTTTTTTCCGAATGCCCCTTAAAATTCTTAAAGTCAGTTTTTTCTGAAGGGGGAAACAAAGTCTGAAAAATGAGCGATTTCTATTCCAACGAAATACATACATAAATCCTTCTCTGGATTTTGCAGTGCGCCTATCTGAGTACAGTAAAACATCGGTAATTCGAACACTCGGTAATTCGAACGCTCCACTATTTCGAACAATTACTTTTTTACATTAAATATCTTGTAATTCGAACACGTGCTAAGATAGTACTCTGTAATTCGAATTTGTTCCTTGTTTTTCTGATGAAATATTTTAAGGGCAAACATATCAACGAAAAATACGTGTCGATTCCAGTTCAGTAGGTTATGAGTTTATTTTTCTTAAAAATGTTGGAATTTTTTTTTATTTTGTATCTCTTACAGTTGAAGTTTAAAATTTTTTCCTAGAAATATAAGGAAAAACGTTTTTATGCGTTGATTTTAGTGCAGAAGCTGTGAATTTATTTGTGTATAGATCCAACTACATTAAATATTTGCGTAAAGTTGTTATTTTTGTGTCAACTGGCTATGTGAATGGTTTTTTATTTTAATAAATTACCGTTTTAAGTAACTTTTAAAGCAGTATATTTTTCGATTACATAATATGAACCGCTCAAAAAGGCAGCATAAGTTTTTGACTCTTAATCAGAAATGCGAAATTTTGGGCGAATTAGAAAAAGGAAAGAGCGCCACCCATGTAGCATGTCAATTTGGAGTTGGAAAATCAATCGTTTCGTACATAAAAAATATCGAAAAAGATTATAGAATATTATGTTCAAACTGAATCTGGAACAGGAAAACGCAAGACTATTAAAATACCAGAAATGCCAAAAATAGAAAAAGCCTTGTTCAAGTGGTTATTTAAGCAATGTGAGAGACATGCACCGATATCATCTGCGATCTTAAAACAAAAGGCTATACAGAATTTACAAAGAATATGAACATTTCAATGCCAGCAAAGGGTGGATACAAAAATTTAGGAAACGACACGGATTGAGGATTTTAAAAATAACTGGGGAAAAACTATCCAGTACTCTCGAAACAGAGTAAATTCTAGTATCCGCAACTCTAAGCGTGCATACCTTCAACGGAAACTTGACCCGTCTCTAAGCTCTAAAGAACTTTGGAGTAACTTGAAAGAACTTGGAGTAAAAGAAGACAAAAACAAAAGTAAATGCCTTTTTAGTCCGGAAGTGATGTCTAATATTCTGATTCCGACCTTGTCAAGTTCATATATTCCCCCAGAATTTTTTATTATGCCTGAGAGTGATAGCTCTTTTTCATTTGATTGCATCAATGCTAACGAGTTGTACCACTCTGTCAGATCGGTAAAATCGAATGCGATAGGTCCTGATGAAATATCGCCAAAGTTCTTGCAGCTCATACTTCCCATTGTAAGTAATTATTTAATCCATATTTTTAACTTATGCATTTATAGCGGTGAATTTCCTTATGTGTGGAAAAGTGCCAGTATTACACCAGTTCCCAAAAAATCAAACCCTTCTATCCCTTCTGAGTACAGGCCCATTAGCATCCTATCCTATCCATGAAAGTTATTTGAAAAAATAATGCATGATCAAATCCAAAACCACCTCAATGAACACGGATTGCTTTCAAAGTGGCAATCTGGATTCCGAAATAAGCACAGTTGTGAATCTGCAGCAATAAAAGTTACTTCAGATATCCGCTTTGCACTTGATTCTGGCAAATTTGGTGTCATTGTGCTCTTAGATTTCTCTTAGGCATTCGACTGCATTAATCACTCAATCCTTCTTTCTAAACTTAAGACAAGCTTTAACTTCTCTAGATCATAACTTAAGCTACTGTGTAACTACCTAGTTGACAGGGTACAGAGAATAAAAACTGAGGCTAGCATTTCAAACCCCCTTATTACAAATCTTGGAATACCCCAGGGCTCCGTCTTGGGTCCTCTGATATTTTCATTATTTATAAATGACCTTCCTAATGTCATTTTCAACTGCCAAGTTCATATGTATGCTGATGATGTTGTGCTTTACATTTTTCGTACAACTGGTTTGATGGAGGATTGTATAATTCGTTTAAATGAGGACTTAAGCCATATCCTTTCTTGGTCTAATGCTAACAACATGAAGCTTAATCCTGCTAAGTCTGTTGCTATGTTATGTTCTAGAGATGAGCTCAACTTTTTTGGTTTTCCCACATTTGTACTTGACAGTGAAGTTATTATCTATGTGAAGGATGTAAAGTACTTAGGATATAGAATTAATAACAATCTAACTTGCTGTAGTGCAATCTCAGATACCATTAGGAAAATTTACTCTGGATTACCTTCTCTGAGATCTTCTTCAAACTTATTGCTTCCCAATATGAAAATCAGCCTCATTAAATATGCCATATTTCGTTTTTAATTCTTCTGTGTATCCAATTTTGAACAGTGAATGTAGGCGCAGATTGAATGTTGCATTCAATGATTGTATTCGGTTTATTTATAATGTACCTAGATATTCCAGTGTTGCCCATCTGCGTCATACGCTCTTTGGTTTTAACCTTGATGAGCACCTCAAGATCAGGCTAGTTTTGAATCTCCACAATATCATTCACAACAGGTGTCCTAACTATCTGAGCGAAATAATTAATTAAGCTCATTCCCAAAGAGGTCTGAAACTAATTTTACCACGTTTCGCATACAGTTTAGCGGAACGCTTATTTTATGTTTCTGCAATTCGTTTATGAAATGCTCTTCCAAATGAGTTGCAAAGTACTGCCGCGCCCACAGCATTTAGAAGGAAATTATTTTTGCACTATAAAAATCAAACTTAGGAACATAGAATTATCTTGCACATATCCTATTTCTTATCTTTTTCTATTTTTTTTTCTCTCTCTCTTTTTAAATACATACTTTGCTTTGTCCTATTTCTTAAACTTATCTTATTTCTTCTTTCAGTTTTTTGCAAATAATTTAAAGTTATATACAATTATATTTTTAAATTCAGTTGTTTAACCTAGCTTTAAGAAGTATGTTTCATATTTTTGAATATTTTAAAAAACTTTGTTACTTGTAAAATTATCGATACTCAAAAAGATTTTGATATTAATGTGTCATTGTAAATTTAATGTTTCTTCGAAATAAATGAAATGAAATGTAATGAAATAAAGTCGATTCTTTCACAAAATCGAAATCACAAAATTCGACCACTAGTCAGTGGGATGTCATCAAGAAGCACTGTTATTATTGGAAAATGCATCATGCCATTCAAAATATTTGCAAAATACGGATGGTCCATGTATTTCCCCCCAAATGTAATAGCAATTATTTAGCCGATGGACCAAAATGTGATTAATTTGCTCAAAATATCTTTAACAAAAAGTCTCTACTTGAAGCTTTGATTACTTGAGAAGAAACCGAAATTGCAAAATGTATCAAGTCTTTCACCCTAAGAGATGCAATGCACTTACTTTCTTCTGCTTGGGATCAAATCGCATCGAGGAGTATTGTAAAATGTTGGACAAACAGAATACCACGAGTTTCTGAATGGGAAGAGGATGATATACCTCTTTCAACTTTTAGTCGACAGCTTCGTGAACCGGACGCTGATGAATATGCATTGGCAAATCTCTTAGTACAAATCACGCCAGGAAATTAATTTATTGGCAATGAAGAAATACGAGACTGTGTGAAGGATACACCTGCTGAAAACTTTGGCAAATGAAAATGTCCTAACTGATTCTGATAGCGAAATAGAAGAAATTCCTGAACCCCAAAAAACTGTCAGTAACAGCGACGCTCTTCTAAATTTGAATGAATTACTGGAGTATCTTATGGAACAAGAATTTCCAATAATTCATATCAAAGGACTCAACATATTAAAAAATTAAATTATTAAAAAAATTGTTAAAAAAATTAAGCAAACAAAAATGTCAAATTTCTTTCAACAACTTTGTAACTTATTTTATATTTTATTGAACTTACAATAAATATTTTCATGTTTCGACTAAACAAAATTATTTTATTATACTTAAAACAACTTAACACTGTTTTCTCATTCAACTTATTGAATACGCACAAAGTGTCCAGTAATTCGGACACCTCCGTGGTTCGAATTAAGATCAGTTCTAATAGTTCGAATTACCGAGATCCTACTGTATAACTATATACATATGTGGTTTGATATTTTAACGCTCATAGAATATTTCGCAAGAAAAAACTTGTGAATATTACAAAAATTGAACATTAGTACTAAAAAATAATTAAACCAAGAAATATTTTAAAATAGATTTTAACGGCCTTTAGTCCTACGGCCGCCTTTAGTGCTTCAAGAAATATTTCTTCTAGCGAAAATCGAAACCAAACCACCAAAGGCGAGACCTTCGGCGAATTTCGGCACGAAAAATACGATCTCGTCTCGGTCTCGTCTGGGAAGCTTTTAAAGAAGCTGTCGTCTCGAGGACCGAGACGAGAGCGAAACTAGTCTCGGTCTCGTTGCCAGCCCTAATTGCTAGTCCTATTCTCAGGCAAAGTCAAATGATTCACAATCAAAAATGCTCCATTAGAAAGTTTCGGTGCATTGAAGTTGTGTGACAAACTGGGCCGGTTTCAATTCGGTGTAAGTAAATCAAAAGCAATTTGTTACATTCACTTTTGGCGTTTTTCTTTTTTAGCTCCGAGTAAAGAACTCAGCTGTCGAGAAAAGATCTGTGTTTCTTTTTTAGCTCAGACACATTTAATCTCTCAACTTGTGTTTATTTTTTAAATCAGAGCTAAATCGGGGCATGAACCATTAGCTCAGAATAAAATGACCGATCAAACGGAGCAAAGTGCTGGACGCGGCTAACTTTACTCATAATTTTAACAATAATCAATAAAGTAAAACCAATTAAAAACAAAAATAAATTCGGAAAACGAAAGCTTTGGATTTGCTGGTAAATAAGTTTAAATAAAAACAATTATAATAATATATGACAGTTCTGCGCTAAAGTTTATTTCAAAACTAAATCGGAGATATCTGACCATGCTCTACTCAGATCCAACTCGGTTTACTCAGGCTCTGCTCAGAGATCTGCTCGGAGATAAAAAAGAAAAACGCCATTTATATCTACTATATAAAAATTAAATTACTAGAAATCACAATGCTCACTTATAAACTTGAAATTATCGTTCACAATTACTTTTTCAATGGAAATCGTTACCAGGGCTCTTAATCGTTCTTCGGTCTTAGTTGAGTGTAAATATGATTTTATTATTTTAATTTTTGAAGAACTAGCTTCCCCTGTATTAACACTTACAGGAAACGTTACGAGTATTTTTAAATCAGTTGTTTAATTTTAATACAATTCCAGAAAATGGTTTGAAGCTAAATAATTTAAAATTGAAAGCGGTTTGAAAACAGTAACAGTTGACGTTTGGTTGAATGTATTAATTTCTCTCAAGAGATCCTTAGCTATAATATCCTTTTGAACTTCGTCGTCAGTTCTTGCTGTTAAAATTGCTTCAGTTTTTTCGCAATTCTTAAACTCCACATTCTTTGAAATATCGCGAGAAACCCAAAGTTTTAGTTCAGATATTGATACTGTACAAAACGCTTATCGAGAGATGGTGCGATTTAACCCCGCTGGACTATTTTTTGTAGGGTTATGTAAGACGCTTGTCTATGCAGATAAGCCCAAAACAATTGACGCCTTGGAAGAAAATATTCGGAGCGTTATTGCCGACATATGGGCCCAATTACTGCAAAAAGTGGTCGAAAATTAGGCCTCTCCGCTGGAATTTATTCGAGCCAGCCGTGGCGGCCACTTGCCGAAATCATTCTTAAAACATAATGGCAAACCCTTATATTTATAATAAAGCTAAATTCTTGGCCATAACATTAAATTATATGCGTTTTATTTCTTTCCTGTCAAAAGAAAAACCGTTGGATTTATATATAGTAAAAATATACAGGGTGGCGCAACGAATCGTGCTACAAAAATAAAACGTAATAACTTTTTTTCAGTGTTAGTAATCGGCTTATTTTTTTTTATTTTATAGGCTACTATTTAGATCTATCAAAATGAATGCTTGGGATACTGAAAAAAGGATTTGGATAGTGCAGCCATTCTTTGCAGTCCGTCATTTCCGTCCAAAGGGAATTTAGGCTGGAGTTTGGCGGTACTCCCTCGAGTAGATGGACCACTATGAGGCTGGTGAACATATTTGCCGAATCTGGAAGCATCGAACGAAGACCGTATCATCGATATCCCAATGTTCAGCTTCAGGATACAATCGAGGCTGTTGCATCGCCAATACAGGCAAATCCAAGTGTTTCGACTCGAAACTTACCGGGCTAAATTGGAGTTAGAAGACGGTCATTACAACGGATACTTCATGATGACTTAAACTTGTTTTCGTACAAAGTCCAAATTACAAGCAAGTTAAACCCTCAGGATTTTCCTGTTCGCCTGGAATTTTGCGAAAAATGATTGCAATGGCCGAAGAAGACAACACAGTGATAAATTGTCTGTTCATGTCTAATGAGGCCCATTTTGACTTAAACGGCAATGTTAACAAGCAAAATTGCCGTATATGGAGTGAATCTAATCCAGAAATGCTACACGAGACGATTTGCGTCCAGAACGAGTCACTGTGTGGTGCGCAGTTTCATCAAGGTGTATTGTTGGGCCATACTTCTTTGAAGAAAACGGTGTAACACAAACTGTCAATGGGGACCGTTATTAAAAGATGTTGAAGGAGTATTTTTACCCAGACCTTCGCCAAAGACGTATACATTTCAGCAGCATTTGGCTTCAACTAGATGGAGCAAGTGCACACGTAGCTACACAAGTTATGGCGGAGCTCCAACGAAAATTCCCTAAAAAATTGATATCCAGAAACTGCACTTTCCGCTAGGCCCCAAGGTCACTTGACCTGACTGCACCAGACTTTTATAATGGGGTTATGTCAAGCAGGAAGTGTACAAAACGAAACCCAGAAACTTGACTGAATTGAAGCAATCCATTAAGACAATAATTGAGGTGCTCCCAATTTCAACCCTTCAGCAAGCAATGAACAATTTTCTGATCAGGTGCCGCATATGCGTTAATGAGCGTGGAGGTCATTTGCGGTCTATCATCTTTAAAAAACATTAGTTATTTAAAATAATATTCCTTATTGTAGCACGATTCGTGCGCCACCCTGTAGCCTAATTCTTGTAAAAATTTAATTTTAATTAATAAATCGATATTCTTTAACTTAATAGTAAATTTATAAAAATTATTACTTTTCTGTTTACTTCATTCTTATATTTTTTAGTAATTAAGCATATGAGCAAGGGACAATGTCCTAAAATATGTAGTTTTTAAACAAATAGGTAAATGAGTATTCGCGAGAATAAGTTTGTAATTTTTGTAGACTAGATATTGAAGTCCACATGCCACATGAATGAAGACTCATTTGAGTCGATAATGTGGTGATGCTTTGAATAACCACTAAAGAATCAACACAGTTTTCCTATTAAGCAATAAAAATATTTGTATGCCAATAAATTGATTAAATATTTTGGCCTAAGTAAATATTTACTTACTGATGTGTGTTCTATATACTAATTAATCCGGCACTGTCAAAGTCTATATCAGGGCCATTCATCGACTAGATCAACGTCGACGAGAACGGGAGACCAAGTTACTACATTGTTAAAAAAAAAACTAAAGTTTTTCCTTCACACATTCTCTATCATTTTATTATATTCGAAAGGCAAAAAGGAGGAATTGTTAAAAGTGAATCGGAGTAGAGTAGAAGAGGAGTAGAGACTCCTCGCCCTAACTCTGGCAAAAAGTTGATGGAAAGTCTTTTTAAGTTTTATTCTTTGAGGGTAATTTTAAGGATACACATTGTAGTGGTATTGTTTATTGCATGTGAAAAGTCGTTAATGGAGTACATTAGAATGATTTGTGGATTGTGGAGTTGAAAGTTCATCCTGGCAAATATTTTAATGGGATGGTGATTATCAAATACTTATGGCTGGTATTTTTTTTTTTTGAATATGAATCATTTTATGCTGTTGAATATTTGAAAAGGAAGTTAAATTAGGAACAATAATATGAATTGGAAAATGGAGGGTAATTCAGCTTTCCTTTTTGAGAGTTGGAGATTTTCGTTGTAGGTATAACAATGTGGTATATTGGAATCTTATGCACTGCCTAAAGGTGTGAATTCGAGTTTCAATCTCGTACAAAATTCATTAAGTCAAATTGAAAAATGCATTAACTGACAAACTATTCATTTTGTAATGGAAATCCTAAAGCTATCCGGTAAGCTCGTAAGCTCTTACTCTTTAGCAACCTAAAACTCAATTTTGCGACATGTTGATTACAATTTCGAACGGCACTTTTTGTTGCGGAAAAATACCAACCGGAAGCAATGTTTCACTAAACTAAAGTGCAAGCTGTGTCAAGAAAATTTGACTATAGATGTTTCGATAACCTTTTAGACCAATAACATTGAAGGTCTTAGATGCGAGGCTAAAAGATGGTTTGTCGCCATTAAAATTACGAGTTAGGTCATCCAAAATGTCCTTAGCGAATTCTTTTCCAAATTTTTCGTTAGATCGGTCAACCATAATAATATCTACCTTATGCGATGGTCTCGGGAACACTTAAGGAAGCTCAGCTCGGTATGGTTCTTACAGGAACTCCTACTCTAGCAACTCGCATGCTCATAGAATTGTTTGTCATATTTGTAATAGCAGCTACTAACAAGGACTCGTGGTGCAGTTCATTTTAGCTACCAGCATTATAGTATGAGTATCACAAGCCTTGTTCAATTACTTGTTCTAAACTGTTCTGAGCATAAAAGGATAACTTTTTTGCAATATGGACACGTCTCCATTCATTTTTTCGTTCGTCTCGCATTTGAATATAACGCACATTCTGACTAATTATTGCAAGGCGTGCACGTTTCGTCAAAGGTTTGATCGTCTATTAGGAGTCATTAGTCTCCGTAAAAAAACAACAAAGTCGTATTTCACTAATCCTATTCAAACGAAATGAATGAATGAATGTTTCGCAATGAATGCCCGTAACCTAATTGGATAACTTTAATTTTTAACACTTATTTTCTTTTAAAAAAAATTATCGAATTGATAAATATGGCATTGAATTTTTATCATAATGCGAGTACCGTTCCCGCAATGTGATGCGCGATAAACGACTATCCGGAATCAGTGTAATAATATGCAAAACTCGAATCAATTGCAGAAACAAAATAGCACATTTGCTGAATAGTAAATGAAAATGTGAAAAAGTGACCTGTCAAATCACGCACAACAAGTCAATGTATAACGCAATCTATCGGGTTGTGACATTGATCGCAGCACAGAGTCATCTATTATATATGTATCTATTTAATTTCTCCACCCAAAATAGTGAATTATTCGAAATTTTCCAAGTTCACAAATCGCCCAAAAAATATATGGAACATTCTATACAGTTCGAAAAACGTCCGGTAAAATCAGAGGATATCCATAGAAAATTCTAGAGAGTTCGACAAAAAAAAAAATATCAAAATCCATTTAATGGGAATCAAATCCCCTAGTTGCGCGGCTGTAGTCAGCGGCGTATACAGCGGGAGGGGTCGTGGGGCCATGAATCCCCCCCTCCACCCGAGAAATATTTGTAAATAAAAAAATATAAGGAATTGCTTACCTTTGTTTTTAAAATTGAGTTTATTGCAATTCGATTAAAAAAATCGAATTTCCCTTACAATTTTGTAAGTCAAATGAGATAATTTCAATCAAATTTGCAGATTGGAATCAGTGTTGTCGCTGAAAAAAATTAAAGAGTGTCCCAAAAAGGGTCCCGAGACAAAAAAAGGGTCCCATATAGAAAAATGCCACAATGTGTAAAATAAAATAGACCAAAGACATTTCATAAACATTTATTCAAAATCTCAATCAAAATCTGATTATTCATACATACATAAAACATAAAAAACTATTCGAAAAACAGAAACTTAAACTGACTTTAATTTGAAATATTCACCACCGTCGATGATGTCGGATGCATTTCTTTTGGAACCTTGGATACATTCGAATTTTGTGTTGTGTTCTCGAGAAATCTGCGCAATATCAGAAGATTTAGATTGTTTTGCGCTTGAACATAACTTGATCTGTTTTTCATTCTTTGAATTCTGATGAGGATCTCTGTCGAAATTTGCTGGTGATAGCTGCACTTTCGGTGCGACTATTAATAACCTTAATAAATAATTTATTTATATATTTATTTTTACAGAAGTTTAAGTCATAAATTACCTTTTCATCTTTATGCCAGTGATACACAAAATAAAACGTAGACGTACATAACTGTTTTTCTTTTCTAAATAAATTCCAAAACACAATACCGTCACGGTGTAGTGTTGTCCCTTTCTTCTGTCAGTTTGCTTTAGCTGAATACAAAGATGGGTGAATTTTTCGAGGTAAAACGACAGCGTTCAGTACAGTGTTGTGGAATTGGATTTTTTTTAATGAAAAGTGCAAATTTTCAGAACTTTTTGAATGCAAATCTTATTGAATTAATAAAAAGTGGGCAATTGGGTGATTTTCAAAAAAGTGGTGGCCACGGGTCCCGAACACAAAATAGTGGCCATTTGGCCACTTTAGTTCCAGTGTTTATATCTCACTCCCATACTCTGAAAACAAGATGTATTTTCCTACTTGGTATATGTACTTGTACATACATTACATACATATATATTATTAAAAATGTTGAAAATGTTATTCCAATCAGTGATGCCCCATAGTAGAGTTAACTTTCTTTGGTGAATTTCACGACTAGCATAAGCTCAAAAGGGAAAAATAATATATGTTAAATAGACCAAAACAACTTCTGTCAAAATCAGTTATAACGAAATATCGGTTATAGCGAAATAATCTCGAAGTAACGGCCGATGTTCATACAAATTGTACTAACCAAATATCGGTTTTAACGATATCGCCTATAACAAATTATAGCTTATAGCGAACAGTTTTCAGAAAATTTTTAAAATATATCGCATTTAATATGATAAATTGTGGAGATTTCCCTCTATCATTTTTTTTGGAGTAATTTCAGTTTCTGAGACGAACTGGAATATTTTAAATAAAGAAAGGTTAAAAATGTGTTAGTTCAAAAAGGTAGAGTTTTTACGCTTAAAAAAACTGCAAAAATCTAAAAGCTCGAAGCTGGTGATTCCAATAAAAATTTGGCAGCAGAATTTTCTCTTTCGGCAGAGATTAAGAAGAATTTTGAAGAATCCAACTTAAAAACAAAAAACATTAGATACAGTCAATATCCCGATGTAGATGATGGCTTGCTCAGGTGGTTCAACGCACAAAGAAGCTTTAATACTCCACTAAGCGGACCAATTCTACAAACTAAGGCAGAAGAATTTGCAAAACATTTTGCCACATTCTTACTTACAGAAACTGAAATACAAATTTTTGTCAAAATTGAAGATGTAAATACTTCAGGATGTTGAGATCGTTTGCTTTGTTGCCAGATACTTTTGACCATATGAAGAATTTTCGACCAAAATTTAGATGAAAATAGGGGAAGAGTAACATAAAAAAAATGTCGATACATAAAAATCACAACTTACTTTGTAAGCAAAAAATTTTGTATTTCTTCTGTTGTGTGTTCTTCCCTTCTCTGACTCCATTTGTTGAATTAATGTACAGGGTGGCCCACCACGAATCGTGCTACAATAAGAAATTTAAATAACTTTTATTTTAATCGATGTATTTCATTAATTTTTTTTATTGGATTAAAAATTAAATTTTATTTTAAATAACTAACGGTTTTTGAAAATGATAGACCGCAAATGACCTCCACGCTCATCCACCCATATGCGGCACCTGATCAGAAAATTGTTTATTGCTTGATGAAGGGTTGAAATTGGGATCGCCTCAATTATTGTCTTAATGGACTGCTTCAATCCAGTCAAATTCCTGGGTTTCGTTTTGTACATTTCCTGCTTGACATAATCCCATAAAAAAAGTCTGGTGCAGTCAGGTCAGGTGACCTTGTGGGCCAGCGGAAAGTGCAGTTTCTGGATATCAATTTGTTTGGTAATTTTCGTTGGAGCTCCTCCAAAACTTGTGTGGCTACGTGTGCACGTGCTCCATCTTGTTGAAACCAAATCCTGCTGAAAGGGATACGTCTTCGGCGCAGTTCTGTGTAAAAAAAACTCCTTCAGCATCTTTAAATAACGGTCCCCATTGACAGTTTGTGTTACACCGCTTTCTTCAAGGAAGTGTGGCCCGACAATACACTTTGATGTAACTGTTCCGTCTAATGGAGCATTTCTGGATTAGATTCATTTTATATATGGCAATTGTGCTTGTTAACATTGCCGTTTAAGTCAAAATGGGCCTCATCAGACATGAACAAATAATGTATTAATGTGTTGTCTTCTTCGGCCATTGCAATCATTTTTCGGCAAAATTTCAGGCGAACAGGCAAGTCATGAGGGTTCAACTTGCTTGTAATTTGGACTTTGTACGGAAACAAGTTTAAGTCATCATGCATTATCCTTTGTAATGACCGTCTGCTAACTCCAATTTGGCCCGATAAGTTTCGAGTCGAAGCACTTGGATTTGCCTGTATTGCCGATGCAACAGCCACGATTGTATCCTGAACCCGAACATTGGGATCTCGATGATAAGGTCTTCGTTCGATGCTTCCAGATTCGGCAAACATGTTCACCAGCCTCACAATGATCCATCTACTCGGGGGAGTACCGCCAAACTCCAGCCTAAATTCCCTTTGGACGGAAATGACGGACTGCAAAGAATGTTATCGCTATCCAAATCCTTTTTTCAGTATCCCAAGCATTCATTTTGATAGATCTAAATAGTAGCCTATAAAATAAAAAAAAATAAGCCGATTACTCACACTGAAAAAAAGTTACTACGTTTTATTTTTGTAGCACGATGCGTGCGCCATCTGTATGTAATGTTTAAAGCCAATGGTCTAGTTGCCATTGCATTTATGGAGTAGTATAAAATGTAATATGTAATAAAAGTTTTGCTAAAATAAAAAAGTTTGTCCACTTTGTAATAAAAAACAAAGAAATGGAAAATCAGTTATATTGAAAGACCGGATATAATGAACAAATTCTTCAGTCCCACCTGATTCTTTCCACTTCTGAATTCCTAATCGTTATGACTCTTTGGCTGCAGTAATTTTTGTGTAAACATTTCTGTCAAACAACACGCTAACAAATACATAAAAAGTTGATTTATTCACAGATTCATTAAAAAAAATCGACGTTAAATGGTTGAAAGGAATTCGACATTAAAGGAAAATAAATATTTGGGGGAAAAAATCTATTTCAACTAGTTTACTGCATTGATGTGTTCCTTTCGTGCACTTTTTTTCATATTTTGCTGCCAAAATCCATAGACAAAAATCAGAGAGTTGAGAAAATTGGTGAACAAATTTCAAGTTACCAAACAGGCATCATATATACCGTTTTTGTACAGCACACAATTTTTAATAAATTTTTCTTGAAAATGAAAATCCTCTAAGGAATGTTGACTTAAGCAGTTTTATTTTTTGTCAAGAAAAGTAATTAAGTACAGGGTGCGGCACGAAAGTGCTAAAGAACACGACCGCGTTATCAAGCAGGTTTTCGTGGAGCTCTTCACATGCATTTTGGCGGGCAACAAAAACGCGTTCATGAAGCTCCTGCATCAAAGCCAATTTGTTAGGATGGAATTGAAGATCTTGCTGAAGAACTCGTCTTACAGTGCGATCAGAAATGCCCTAAGCAAGTGCATGTTTGCGCGCCGAACGCCGGGGAGATCGTAAGACAGAAACTCTCACCCTCTCAATGTTTTCTTCTGTTCTGACTCTCCGTCGTGTATGCTGGACGGGATTTCGTCACGTTCCCGCTCTCACTGAATGTTTTTACCCACGAAACAATTGACTGCCTGTCAGGAACGCGACCTCAGGGAATGATGTTAAAGCGAGTACCGAAAGCACGTTGAGAGGAAATTATGGAACGACCGTTGGAAAAGTAAGCCTCGCAGGCAAATGGGCGTTGCTCTTTCGTCCAAAGCATGGTGTCGACTGACTGCACCGTAGATGAAACTTTTAGAAATCCCCTAAAAAATGAGACGCTCCCCACCACAATCCGACCACTCCGCCCCGCTTGGCGCGAATACCAAATCAGCGAGTTTTCGTGCCGAACCCGGTATTTAGTCTGAACCATTTAGGCTACAAGTGGTTTTATTGGTATTTTCATAATCAATATGCTTCGGTATATTTCTTGTTGAACAACTTTACAAGGTTTCTTTGATTTTTAATATTGAAATCTAGTTCTTGTGGACTGTGCTGATATTAAATCCAATTGAAACTTTTTGATGACTTTAGCTTTTCATAATTTTTTTTTTTTACCAATTTTTTTGAGAGTGACCTCCCCCGAGAAGTGAAGCTGTATACGCCCCTGGCTGTAGTTGTGTGCATACACCCGGCAACAAAGAGAAACCAAATGAATTGTGTGTAGGTATATAAACAAAATACATAGTCATTTTTAAACTGTGTCTAAGTTAAGCCTAGGTTTAGTTGAATTTTCAGACGTTAATTCTATTTTTTTAAGTTTATCATTCCAAAATATTTGAACCTAATTGTGTAGTAAAACAAGTTACTAATCTTATAAAAATATAAAACCAGTTATTTGTAAAATTGGCGCATATTCTTAGATGTTTGTTAAGTTCTTCCTAGGTTGTTGCTAAACTAAACCCCAGTAATTCATTAACAATTTAAAACCATTTCTAAAATAATACGTTGGTCACGATAGATATTTTCATTAAGTGGTTCTTAACTCTATCGAACATCATAAATACTTGAAGAAATAAAAAAAAAAAATTGTGACACAAAAGTGATTTGAATAAAAATAAAGAAAAGTGTCAATTTATGAAAACATTGACGAAGATTTTAATATCTTGGTTGATCTGGAAATAGTACTACAAGAAGCGCTATAGAACAAGAATCGACCACTTTGAACTGACTGACGACGAATTTTATGAAAGGTATATCGTTTTGACAAAGACACGGCAACATTTATAATTGATTTAGTAAATATTGAAGACCAACCAACTAAAAGAGGTTTACCGGAAACGTTCAAGTGTTAACAGGAACAGCATTAAGTTTTGTTTGGCTACTATCATTTAGTCCTGCAAGTAACCCACATAGTCGACAGGTGGAAAAATGCAATACTTATCACATCGGTACAAGAAACAAGGTAAATGGGATTCCAAAAAGTATGCAATACTTGGAATGGAATTTAACCAACATACCAGCCATTTGTTAATTAATATTTGGATAACAACAACTTAATTAACTATTCCGTATTAGTCCTTCTGAAAACAATAGAAATGTATGGCTATTAAGTATTACTACGCCTGAAGTAGAACTGGCACTACTTGGCTTAAATGACGATAAAAATGCTGGCCCTGATAGAATACTACCTATTCAATCAAAAAAGTGTGCGTATTGTATTTTCAAAAGTTTTGTGTCTCATTTTTAACAACTCATTTGAGTGCGGTGAGTTTCTTTCTGAATGAAAAATATCTTTTATTACTCCAATACAGTGGTTCACAACAAGATATCTCTATCCTATCTGTAAATTATTTGCTATACCTAAGGTATTCAAAAAAAAGTGTGCGATAAGCTTAAATTTTTATTGAAAGAAACAATTTCGCCTTTCCAACATGGTTTTGTCTCTGATAGATCAACATCTTCCAACCTCACTATTTTTACAAAATTTGGTTTTAAATTCACTGGAAAAGGGCTACCAAGTAGATGTAATCTACAATGACTTTGCTAAAGCATTTGACAGGGTGCATCATAATATAAGAAGGTTTTTTTCAATAATACTAATTCTATATACTATTGAAATACATAAGCCAAGTAGAAGACTTAGTACGGTATTACACAGCGCGTGTTTACCCCTGGGTGAATGAAGTCGCACAAAAGAAAGAAAGAACGAAACGATGAAACAGAAATAAATCTATCTGAACACGCTTGGGTAGGATTTTCCTTGCGTGTTTTTGACGTTTCTCTCTCTACTTTTTCTTTCTTTTTCGGATTTGCTTCATTTAATTTTCGCTGTAGATGAATGAACACCAATCCAAATGGCTGACGAATTTTAATGGAGCAAAGAAAAAACTTCTAAGCTTATTTTAAATTACCAAATGAACCCCATTCTCTACAATCCTTGTTTTTGTCATCCGGAATACCTATATAAATAACTTTGCCTTACATTTTTCTTTTAAAAATAATTTTTTGTTGAATATGTGCATGGGCAAAGAAGATGAAATGAAAGATAGCTGTCAAATAAACGCGCAGTACTGAAAATGAATAAAGGCTTCTTATAATAACACGCGCGTTATCGAATAGAAATTCAAAAGAAAATAACCAAGGCTTCCGCGTTACAGTCACGCGCTGTGTAATACCTGACTTAGCACGAAATCTATGTAAGTCCCCTTTCACACAGGGAAACCAGTTGCTGGAGATTTTTTTGACGTTTTCCTTTAATTGCCTTGTAGCCTTCACACGAAGATATTGATGAGGAAACTGAGTTGCTCGTTTTTGGTATTGCTTTTGATTTGACATTCGCTTTTTGTAAACAAACCATTTGCTTTGCGGCTGGAAAATTCTACACAATTTTGAGTTATAAATTAACCGCAGCTTATTTTTATGTCGATTTCGTTTCAATAATTAGGATTCGCTACTAAAACCAATACTTTTTGGCTTTGAAAAGAACGATTACGGACCGAATCTCTTTTTGGGACTGTGTGTGTTGCTTGGCAGCTCTAAAAAAAAACAAATCTTCAGTTCGTTAAAACATCATTATTTCGTTTTAATTTCCCGATTCCGACGCGGGGGAGTTCCTAAACCCACTTGCACTTTTTTAATATTTGTTTCCAAGAAGTTTTTAACAATTATTTTTATTTTTTAATATATTAATTTACTTTTTCTGTACACTGCCACAAAATAAAAATTAATTCACAACACAACAATTGAGAAACGTGAAAACAAATATTGTAGTGTGTGTACGAATCTGTGCACAAATCCGTTTTGAATCCGTCTCCAAAAAGAGATTCAATACAGATCTGTTTTTTCAGAAAAATATTGGTTTCAATTTGAAACGAATTTGATTTTCAGAAAAAAATTGACGGCGGATCGACGGCAAGTCGATGTTTTTGTTGAAACGAAATCGACATTAGAAAAATAAATTCAAAATAAAGAAACCTGGTGCGATTATATATGTAAATGTTGTTTTTTTTATTGTGGTTGTTAATAATGGTTTGCTAAATTAATATATTTAAAGGTCACGGAAAAACAATGAACTAGGAGAAAATTGATTTGTGTGCAGATTTGTTGTGCATTTCTCTTGCCATCCAAATCTTGGACCCAACACATGATAGTGATGATGGGAAGATTATATTGGGCTTATTGGAATGCACCGAATCTTTATTGGTGCAGTTGGACACATTAGCCAATGACTGGATGATATGACTGATACCTGTGGTGCTGCCTGCTGCTGCTGCTGCTCGCTAATACAGGAACATCATTATAAACCAAATGTGATGAAGCCACAGGCTGAGAGCTTAGTTGGTCCGTGCGTTTTTGTTGTCGATTTTCCATGTCTAGGCGCATAATTGTATGTATGAAATGTGTACCAACTCGTGATGGATTGAATTAAATGCCTTGCCTACAAGAATTAAAACTTGAAATTTTCTTTCACAATGAATTTATTTAAGTAGCTCACTTGGTTTGGTTAATGTAATAATATAATTGTAGGAAACAATTTCTCTTTAAAAAAAATATGTTTGACATCTATCAGATACAGAAGTCAAAATGGAAACCTAAGAAAATTTCAAAGCATAACGTCAAAAAAATCTCTTCAAATCGTTGACCGGGGCGATTTTTTTCATTCCCCTTACTTCTTGCCCTTCTCCCCAACAAACTCCCAGTTGCCGGCAACTCAGTTTCCTTGTGTGAAAGGGGTATAAGATGAACTGAACTAGGCAAAAATTGCGTATTGACAAAGGTCCTCACTAGTCATCTGATGAGTCCATGTGAGATCGGCGGAAAGAAACGCCAATTTTTGTTGGACAAAAGGTCGTTAAAAGCTATTTTGAATCATCATAATATATTGATTAAAAAGCTTGTAAACATAGGTTTTCAATCAAAGTTGCTTAAATGGTTGACAACCTATCTTACAGGGCGCTTTCAAAATATGTGTGTTAAGATTCGTACAGGTCCGATATTGTTCCTCCAGATTAAATCAAAATTCCGATCTATTTTTGAGAGGCTGAGAGTTGAATTGTATTTGGCTAAAAACGTTGTGGTGGTAGTTGCACTTCTACATAATTATAGCGAAAGAAAGTAATCTCTCATGTCAGAATAAATTCGTTATTCTAAGCATATATTATATCAACTAAAGTGAAGAATGTTTTGCAGTTTTTGATCACAATAATGACGTATTTAATGAAAAAAAAATGTCCAATACAAGATGACGAACATTCTTATGTACGACCGATCACGGCAAGAATATTTCAGCAGAATTTTATAAACAGACATTTAAATTCAATATATTTTATAGAACCAAAAAGGAAAAATTAAATATTTTATTAAAATTTCATAAAACACGTCAAAATTAATTTAACGTTAAATAGCTTTTTTCAGCTGTTTCTATTTCAGCTTGCTTTTCTTCCTCCTGCATTGGATTACGGTATCAGCCTCTTGT
Source organism: Philhelius pedissequus (assembly GCA_910595825.1). Lineage (NCBI taxonomy): Eukaryota > Metazoa > Arthropoda > Insecta > Diptera > Syrphidae > Philhelius > Philhelius pedissequus. Next base: position 265,805,455 of record OU343160.1, read on the forward strand.
GGATTGTCGGCAAAATCATCACACGAATGTATCTCCGTAACTTCCCTGGTATTGATATCTATGAATATTTCAACCTAAATAAAGTCCGCTCGTTTTGATACATCGATGTTTTTGTGATAGATTGGAAGAAAATTGTAGCAGAGTTGTAATAGAATTCATGTTAGAGTCGGGTTTTACTAAACAGAGCTACAAAATTTTCTATGAATATTAGATGTGTCTTACCTGTGTGATAAGTTTAGACATCAGTTCATCTAGACTCGAGTTTAAAATACGACGTACGATGTACTCTCCAAACTGTCCTAAGATCTCCTGAAAATTTCATTCAATCGATCGCACGAACTTGCTCTTATGTTCGATCACATCGAATGCAAAAGGTTTCTGTTAAAAATCTAAATATATATTTAAAGCAGTTTTTTACTTCATTTTTTATGTATCCAAAATACCTTTAATTTTTTTCTAAAAAAAAATTGGTACGACAGTCTTAAATATTATAATATAAACTTAAAAACAAAATATTAAATCGACTTAATCAAAGAAAAATAATTCAAAATTCTGAAATAAATACTTAAACTAATTTAAGCTCAAAACGAAGTACGCCATTTTATTTGTTAGATAAATTTGATTTTATGAGAACAAAATTTTCAAAATCTGTGGAGCGGTTTTTGAGAAAAAAAGATTTTTTTAAAAATTTTTTAAAAACATTTTTCAAAAAAAAATTCAAAAACACCAATTCATAGGTATTAAATAAATACATGTAAATATAATTTTTGAAAAAAATTTCATGAGCAGTTTTCGAAATATTAATTTTTTTTTTTTAAATTAAAAAATACTAATTAATAATATTGGTACGCGGTATAATTTGGGCAGCCTAAACATATATGTATATGTGTGAAATTTCGAAAGAATCGTTTGAGCCGTTTATGAGATAGTCGAAAGCAAAAAAAACGGTCCTTTGGAAAGTACCGTTTTTAGACATTTTTATAATTTTTTTCAACCATATGATCGGTCGTAGCTAAAAAGCCGCACTGATTTTTTTTTATCAAAATCGTTAGAGCCGTTTCCGACAAAAATAGGTTTGAAAGTAACGTTTTTATGGCAGGTACCGCTATTTTTTGAGCTAAAAAAAAAAAATTTAAATTTCCCCTCTGTACAATACCCAAAAAACTCTATATACCAAGTTTGAAGCAATTCGGCCCACCCGTTTGGGCTGTAGGTGTCTATACATACATACAGACAGACTGACAAACTGACAGACTGACAGACTGACAGACTGACAGACTGACAGACTGACAGACTGACAGACTGACAGACTGACAGACTGACAGACTGACAGACTGACAGACTGACAGACTGACAGACTGACAGACTGACAGACTGACAGACTGACAGACTGACAGACTGACAGACTGACAGACTGACAGACTGTCAGACTGACAGACTGACAGACTGACAGACTGACAGACTGACAGACTGACAGACTGACAGACTGACAGACTGACAGACTGACAGACTGACAGACTGACAGACTGACAGACTGACAGACTGACAGATTGACAGACTGACAGACTGACAGACTGACAGACTGACAGACTGACAGACTGACAGACTGACAGACTGACAGACTGACAGACTGACAGACTGACAGACTGACAGACTGACAGACTGACAGACTGACAGACTGACAGACTGACAGACTGACAGACTGACAGACTGACAGACTGACAGACTGACAGACTGACAGACTGACAGACTGACAGACTGACAGACTGACAGACTGACAGACTGACAGACTGACAGACTGACAGACTGACAGACTGACAGACTGACAGACTGACAGACTGACAGACTGACAGACTGACAGACTGACAGACTGACAGACTGACAGACTGACAGACTGACAGACTGACAGACTGACAGACTGACAGACTGACAGACTGACAGACTGACAGACTGACACACTGACAGACTGACACACTGACAGACTGACAGACTGACAGACTGACAGACTGACAGACTGACAGACTGACAGACTGACAGACTGACAGACTGACAGACTGACAGACTGACAGACTGACAGACTGACAGACTGACAGACTGACAGACTGACAGACTGACAGACTGACAGACTGACAGACTGACAGACTGACAGACTGACAGACTGACAGACTGACAGACTGACAGACTGACAGACTGACAGACTGACAGACTGACAGACTGACAGACTGACAGACTGACAGACTGACAGACTGACAGACTGACAGACTGACAGACTGACAGACTGACAGACTGACAGACTGACAGACTGACAGACTGACAGACTGACAGACTGACAGACTGACAGACTGACAGACTGACAGACTGACAGACTGACAGACTGACAGACTGACAGACTGACAGACTGACACACTGACAGACTGACACACTGACAGACTGACAGACTGACAGACTGACAGACTGACAGACTGACAGACTGACAGACTGACAGACTGACAGACTGACAGACTGACAGACTGACAGACTGACAGACTGACAGACTGACAGACTGACAGACTGACAGACTGACAGACTGACAGACTGACAGACTGACAGACTGACAGACTGACAGACTGACAGACTGACAGACTGACAGACTGACAGACTGACAGACTGACAGACTGACAGACTGACAGACTGACAGACTGACAGACTGACAGACTGACAGACTGACAGACTGACAGACTAACAGACTGACAGACTGACAGGCAGACATTTTTTGGCAATCACTTTTTTACTCTTCTCTATGATCGTAATGTCATGTTTGATTTTTTTTTTCTTACGAATGCATAACTTGCCTTATAGTACCTATAATCGCAAGTAAAAATATAGAAAAACAAATGAAATTGCTAATTGCTGCTATGAAAGTATTCTATTATTGACTATGTTTTAAATGTGGCAAGATTATAATTGCCTTTTCACTCAAAATTTCTTCACTCAACTTACACTAGAACTTATCTAGTGCAATTTTGTATGAAGATTTGGACTGGAGGTACAGCAGATAAACCACAGCCAATATTGTACGTATTTTTATATTTGGGAGCGTTTTTCGATTAGTCTTGTGCATTTCATTGTGATTTAAATTAATTAAGATAAATAATTCAATCGAATTGAATTTCCGTAGTTTCCGTGATCTGATTTTATTCATTCTCTAAACAGTGAATTCACAAAATCATCAAATGTGTATGTGAAGGATCTGACAGTTGATTGACGCTCCGAACGCATTTGCTGTGCAGTTTTTTTGAGTGAGTGGAATTAAAATCGATTTCAACCAATCTCAAATGCTGCCGACCAGCGAACGACCTTTTCGATCGTGATTTCCAACGAGAAATACACTTTGATTCTGACGATCTGGGGACCTTTGTTCAGACAAAGCTTCCGCAATTGGGACCAGAACAACGCATTGCATATGACAGAATTATGCGTGCAATAGAACAAAGTGGTGGATTGTTTTTCATAGATGCGCAGTTTTATTCACGGGTCTTTCGTTTTACAAAAAATATATTTTGTATTCTCATAAGAGAATACCACCATCAATTAAAACGCAAGTGTTTTTCCATAATTTTCACTTATTAAGAACTTCAGATTCCCTACTACTGGTTTAGGGAAATCTTCAACTATAAGTTGCCAAGCTGATACGCCTTATCAGGATTACGTTGAAAAATGCTGGCTGATCCTCCGACGTTTGTAGGGACGCTACTGAATCCAGAGGGCTAATACAAGGTGACGAACTGTACCATGCAGCTGTTTTGACATTGTGCTTGAAAATATCATACGAACAAACCATGCCAGCGCATCGGGCGATGTCTTCAATAAATCGACAAAATTACTTGGGTTTGCGGACGACATTGACGTGAAATATTCATTAACTCTGGAGTCAGCACCAAGCAGAATGAGACTAAAACTAAACGAGCACAAGACGAAGTATATGCTTTCATTAACAAAAGTCCAATCCCACCACTGATTTGGTAAGAACGTGACCATTGATAGGCATAACTTCGAGGTAATCAGTGAATTTGTCTACCTGGGTACTGTTGTAAGCACAGGCAACAACATCAGTGCTGAAATCAAATGCAGACTAACTCTGGCTAATCACTGTTTCTTTGGGCTGAGTAAGCAATTGAGGAATAAATCCATATCGAGAAAAACCAAGGTCACACTGTATAAAACATTCATTATGCAGTCCTATGATGCAGAAGCCTGGACCCTCCTCCGATAGGCTGAAAATTCACTTGGAGTCTTCGAGAGAAAAGTTCTGCGTACGATCTATGGTCCTGTATTCATAAATCGATAAAACAACATTTAGCGAAAAAGATATAACGACGAACTATACGATCTATACGAAGTGTACAGCGCCAGAATTCAACGACTAAGATGTCTGGGCCATGTAGAGCGAATGGACATCGACGCTCTAGCTCGTAAAGTCTTTCAAAGCCAAACCAGAGGGAGCCAGAAGCCAAGGTAGACCTCATCTTCGATGGAGCGACCAAATAGAGGGAGACCTCCGACAACTTGGAGTGCAAAATTGGATATGGCAGGCTAGAGATCAAGCCGGCTGGAGTGGCCTACTAAACAAGACCCACGAGCACCACGCTCTAGTAGCGCCATCATAAGTAAGTAAGTAAGCAAGTTACAAGCAAGACTTTTCTTCTCTTACTCATATTGACAACCATACGATCACAAAATAACATTGCACTGGACATTGCATCATCTGGAATTGCAGCTACTCTTTTGGATTGTGGACGAACATTGTATTCAGCATTGAAACTGCCGTTGAACTTGCAACACACTTTGCAAAACTCTGGAATGGGCAAAGTACTCCAAACGTGTCAAATTATCATATGGGACGAATGTACAATGTCTCACAAGAGAGCATTGGAAGCGCTTAATTGTACACCGCGAGATTTGAGAGGAAACTCACGAATCTTCGGTGGCCCACTCATTTTATTATCTGGTGATTTTCGACAACTTAATGCATGTCTCAAATCATTAGGCTTATAGAGTCATTTACAAAAATTGCATTTGAAAACCATCATGCGTCTACAACAACAACGGGATGCATCGGCTGGAAATTTTGCAAAACAATTAATGGATATTGGAAATTGGCGAATGCAAACTGATGAATCTATACGCAATGTATCACATTGCCAGCAAACTTCTCTAAGATCACAGAAAGCATAGACGATTTGGTGAAAAAGTTTTCACAATCATTGAACTACAAAAATCATCAGTAGCTTAGTACGCGTACTGTATTAGGGGTGACACCGTTATTGCCGCCCAGGGTGTAACCCATGCTAGCTACGCCACTGCTTACAGTAACAATGCCCAAACAATTTAGGCTTCGCCCTGAAGTTGAAGCCATTAAATCAATGCAGATCCGAATGGAAAACTTATAGACGATGTTGTTCATAATACATAAAATTATACTTAGAAAACTTCCCACCTCCGATGCCTTATAAATACGAATTTTCAATATTTCAACGACGAATTTTATTGCAAATTAAATTGCGAAAAAACCACCTTTTAGTTTAATTCATATTTTGCTGGAAAATGCTATCAGTTTCACGAGCGTAAATCTGTTATTATAAACTTTCATTTTTAAGGCATAAATTCTCCAACGCTCAATACACCTTACCTAGGAACGTACCTATTTACATCATTCGAAATGAAACAAATGAAAATCTCTAAAAGTTTCGAAATTACCCCAATTTTAAGGAACATATAACTTAACCCCATATGAGAATAAGCTTCATCCATCAGCATCAGCATCATCATCATTGAAAATATTAACATCCTGTTGCTGTAGTTTCCCTAAATCCATTACGTTGCCCATTCTACTCTGCTATACCCACATACACCTGAAGTAAAACCATCAAGTCCTTTAACAAATCAAAAAAAAAAACACGAACATATTCCAGTTTATCCAGGATTTAGAGTATGGTCATCAAAATTCCAGAGCATGTATCCCCAAAAGTATATTTTTCATAATACGAAAACAAAAGATGAAAATTAACCCCTCGACGTTTATTGCAGATGATCCCACGGGGGGTGCGAAGGGTACCATGGAATAGGTACCAGGGTATCTTGCCCCAGTTTGCAATCTCTTTTGTATTACATTAAACAGGTAGCCAACAGAGAATACGGCCATTTCGGCTTCCCCAACATCACATCTTTACCTACCATCATACGTCTTTCATCCAAAAAAGGAAATTCAACGCATATGTGCGATGAAGTTCAACGGGAAGGAATATGGGACTCGGGGTGTTTTGGTTCTGGTTGTGCGAATAAGAGAGTAGTTAGTTCCTAAATATTTGTGTCCAGTTGACTTGTCGATTGGGGACTATCAAAACGATGTTTGGAATCGTCTGTTAGGGATGCGGTTTGGCATAACTTCAGACCACACAATCACACTTCCCAAAAGAAATGGCACATGGCATCTTTGGAAGTGCCAGGAAACTCATTCCTGTCTTAGTTTTCGGGCTAAGAAGACTATATTTATACTCGTATTTTGCTTTTACCAATACCCATCATGGCGATGTCTTTCGAATATTTGGGTCGGTTATGGGTACATCGAGATGGCAGTGAAAGAAAATCGTATAGATACTAAGGCAAAATTGGGATTTGCTGTACCATAATGTTCCTTTTTGCGGGAAGACTTTGGTATTAGTGTTATAGGTTTGGGGATTTTCTACCGTCACTCAGTCGTCATTTGGTTTGCATGTATGGGATGTTGTACCGATTGCGACCACGACCACATAACATCACTATCCCTCCAGACCATCGTCACGATAAGCATATGAAATTAAGGTGGTTCTGAGTATCTGAGAGATATGGTTATTTGATGGTGTCATCTAGTTTACTTATACAAGATTATTACTTGTGTGCAGTCATTTAATTTAAGGATTGACAACGGAGTAATAGAAGGTTATTGCTAGCTTACAATTTGATGGCGCAATTCTTCGTAAATTTTAAATTGACTTAGCATTTTGAAATGAAATGATAAAAAGGATTACAAGGGATACAAAGAATAGAAGTGATGTCGTATAGGTAGATGCCACTGAGGGAGTTTTTCTTTTAAATGCAATAGCAATAGAGTTAAAAATCTAGTTTGTCAAATCGACTGGTTCCTTTGGACTTATGGTATTAAAATTTGATTGTTGTTTTTGAAGGATCCATAATAGCTATTACAAAGTCCTGTGAAGTTAGCAACAAAATTGTTTAAAATTAAATAAAAAATGAGAGTTCCCGGTAGCAAACAAAGAGTTCTAAACATTTTCCAAATAACTTTATTTTTTAAACTAATTTTTGAAATAATTCTTTTAAATTTTTTTCGCATCCAATTTTGTAACAGATTTTGAATCAAAAAAATACTTCTTGTATTGGGAAATAACTAAACAATGTTTATGTTTACATACCCAGCTAAAAAAATCGGAACTCGTTTTTTGGATTTTGATTTTTTTTCTAAGTTGATGGAACTTAAAATTGCAAATAACTTTTGAAAAACTAATTTTAGAAAAAAAAAATATTTTGAAAAATTTTTTAGAATTCTTTGTTTGCTATCGCAAATTCTAATCAGAACTCCTTTTTTTATTTTTTTGGATTTTGAAAATTTTGTCCTCTAAGTTAATGGAACTTAAATTTGCGAATAGTTTTTGAAAAACTAATTTTAGAAAAAAATAGTATTTTGAAAAATGTTTAGAGTCTTTGTTTGCTAACGGGAACTCTTATCAGAGCTAATTCTTTTTATTTTTTTGGATTTTGAAAATTGTTGGTTCTAAGTCCTGATATGCCATAACTTTTCCAATTTTGCAGAACTCCTTCTAAATACCATCAGGAACTCTATAACTCTTGATTATAAGTTGAAAAACATGTTTAGAACTCTTTTTTTCAAAAAATTCCTTGCTGCGTGAAGTTGGCAACAAAATTTTTTTTTTCGAATTTTAACACTTCTTTCGCCAGAACTATTGAAAATCAAATACACGACTGGATCGCACGAAATTGCTCTTGTAGCTAACAACTTTAATGCAGCTAACCATTGAGGTTTAGTTAGTAAGGTGTAGTTATCCTATGCAGGTTTAAAGCCTATGTAGGTAAGATTACCTTGATTCTTAGTATAATGTATTGTCGAATGAATGATTCAAGGAATAGTTACATAGGTACCTTCCTACTATGTAAGTTAAGAGAGTAAAATGTATCTACATACATATTTAGATGGAAACTTATTATTTAACTATGTACATATAATAATGAAAATGAAGGATGTAGGTGGGTAGGTAGCTATATGCATACAACTTCATAATTTACGTGCAATATGCATAAATATGATTCATGAGATTTTTAAAGACACAATGTATATTATTAATATATGAGGGCCTACATTGTATTTAGTATTCAGTGAAGTACGCAAATACGTAAAAAGGCAATAATAATAAGTTAGAAATAAATGGATAAAACACATAATTTTTTTTTATTTATAAGATATTAATTTCTTAAAACAATCTTATTCTCTGTATTTATTATTATTGAATGATTTCTTATTATTAATTTAATGACAAAAAAAAAAATAAATACTAAAGTATTTAACAAAGAAAAAGTAAAATATAGAGTATATTTGTAACAAGTGCTCTTACAACTCGGCCATCCTGACTATATTGATCGGCTCGATCAAGAAACTCATTTAAAAATAAAAAAAAAACAAAATAATAATAATACATGAAGTTAAATACAAAATATTAATACAGGTATAACCATTTTTAAAAAGATTTTTTTATAAGTACGCGAATCCCACCAATCAACTCAGTAACGTATTCGTGAGGTTTCAATTATGCCATCATAAGGAATTTGAGTTAATTGACAATTTTCAATGTCTCTTATTACGTATCGATCATTCGGGAGAACCTTATGCACTTTGTATGGAACACGAAATTTGGGAGTAAACTTTTTGTTAGTACCGGCTGTTGTATCTGTATTTCTTATCATAACAAAATCTCATGCTAAAAATTGAATATGTGGTTTGTGTGTTTTAGCATGATATTCTGAAGTTTTAGACTGATCGTATTCCACGTTAACAGAAGCTTTTTGTCGAAAAGTTCTTATATCATGAAAAGAAGACAAATTTCGTTTACTGTCCAAATATTCTGACAAAGTATCGACATCACGAACACGTTGTTCTACACCAAATAATAATTGACAAGGTGTAGCACCAATTGTGGAATAAACAGAGTTATTAAGAGCGTATTCGACTCTTGTTAAATGTTTCGACCAATTCGAATGTTGAATTGGTTCCGTAATTTTAGATAATATCGTTGACACGCTCAACTTGACCATTACTCTGAGGTGATGCTGTTGCTATTTTCACATGTGCAATATTATTTTCAAGTAGATATGATTCAAAATCAAGCGACGAAAAACAAGAACCATGATCGTTTATGATTCGACGAGGTCGACTAAAATATTCAAAATACTTATCTAGACAAACGCACACTTCTTTAGTACTTGTTAAATTTACGAGATAAAGTTTGACATATTTTGTAAAAGCATATACTAAATATAGGGTCCGCCAAATAACTTTTTTTTTTGAAAATGGGCGCAAAACATCGAGTGTAGCTTCGGCTGTGTGGCACGTAGCGCCGTCCTGTTGAAACCAAATATTGCCAATATCCTTCTCTTCAGTTTTTGTGAACAAAAATTCGTTCAATATGGCCCCATAACGATCGCCATTGACTGTGACGGCCACTCCTTGCTCATTTTCGAATAATGCCTCTGGACCAAAATCCGCACCAAACATTGACTCGTTTTGGGTGTATCGACTTTTCAATGTATGCATGCGGGTTTTCTGTGCCCCAAGTGCGACAATTTTGCTTGTTACATACCCGCTAAGATCAAAATGAGCTTCATCTGAAAAGGTGATTTTTTTGGCAAAATCGGCATCTTCTCTAAGTCGATCGCAGGCCCACTTAGCGAGCGTTCCTCAAGCGTATACACAACCATATTCGTTTAGCGGAAGGATCAAACTAATTATCTGTCAAATCAGACATGAGCTAAGTGTTACCATTCACAAAATAAGTACTAGTTGAAAAAAAAAACGTTAGATGGCGGACCCGTTATAACCAAAATGTGTTTTCTCTTAGAAATAACCAAAATGATCTACATGAAAAGTATAGAATGGAATAGGTTTCTTTGCAATTTGTGGGAGAGTACGATTTGAACTATGTTGGGGCACAGAATACGTTAAACACTGAATACAATTTTGAATATACTTTTCAATTTTTTCGCTCATACCTGGGAACCAATATTGCATTTTAATTTGTTTGTTCAAGACATTTCATAACACCCATATGAAATTTTTTTCATGTGTCACTCTTATAATTTGCAATTCCATTTCTTACTATTGCCGGAATTGCTGGAACTTTCGAAAATCGCTTCTTCTAGTTCAGAAAGTTTGTCTTCATACAGCTTTTTTAATTGTGTATAAGTGGCAGTTGATGAAAATTCTATTTTATACCTTTTTTGCAACTCGGTTCTGTTCATATTTATTCGTTTATTAGTCGTACTGATGTCTTAATATTCAAGCTCTCCAAAAGAATCCCACTTCTGCAGTTTTTAGGATGTTTTTCTTTATTTATAAGATATTAATTTCTTAAAACAATCTTATACTCTGTATTCATTATTATTAAATGATTTTTTATTATTAATTTAATGACACAAAAATAATAAATACTAAAGTATTTAACAAAGTAAAAGTAAAATATAAAGTATAATTGTAACAAGTACTCTTACAAATTAAATATTTTTATATTGCTTAGTCGTTATAGTATGAAGAAAAACGAGAGAGGTATTTATAAGAGTATTGTTTATGTTCCCAAACTGTCAGAAAACTTTAAAGAGACGGTTAAAAATAGCACTAATGACGTCAGCTTAGCGTATTAATCCAATAGGACGCTGGCGCTGGCAACTCTTTTCACCAACATGAAAACAAAAACGGAAAAGGATAAGTGCACAGACGTAGTCTATAAAATTAACTGTCGTGGCAATGCGGAAGAAAATTGCAATCTTTTCTATATCGGTACAACGAAACAACTTCTTCGTCAACGAATTTCCAACCACAAATCCGACATTAATTTAAAAAGTACTGGGAAGACAGCATTGGCCTTACATTCCATTGAGCATGGACACAAACCAGATTTTGACAGAGTGGAAATCCTGGAAAGGGATAAGCATGTGTCCAAGCGGTATACTCTCGAAACGCTTCATATTATTAACAACAAGATCAATATGAATCGTAAACAAGACAGCCAGAACATTTCATCGGCTTACTGCTCTTTGCTGACTAAGCAGAATCCGTGACAATTTAAAGCCGACTAAGCTTCAATCGAAGTTTTATATCATAAAATGTTTGTTTTTTAAACATTGCTTTATATTTGTCTCTCATTGTATTATTATTAACGTTTATCTGTAATACGTACTAAATGTAAGTTTGCCAAAATTTTACACTAAATGTTCTTAAGTGTATAATATGTTCTTTTTATTTTTGTTAATAAAAGATCCCCTGAAAAAGACGGCAACCACCGTCGAAACGTCGGGAAAGGAAATGAAATTGTTTCATTAAAAAAACATTACGACCAAAACAGCCGAAAGAGATATATTTAAATCTCGAACACCTATAATAAAAACAAAGATGCAATTTGAATTCATCTATAAATAAGAATAGATCAAAAAAAAAATTCAAAAATCGTTCGAGCGGTTTTTTAATAAATTAATTTTTGATGTATAAAATTTTGAAAACATTTTTAGAAAAAAAAATTCAAACGCCATTTTGAAGATATTATTAATATACATAAAAAATTAAAATTTCAAAAAATTCTGTAACTGGTTTTTAAAAAATCGATTTTTCAAAAAAAAATTTGAAAAACTTTTTTTTTGAAAATTTTTGTATGCAGTTTTATTAATAATTTTAGGGAGCTTTATATAAAAAAAATTATTTCATTCGGTGCATCGAATATTGAAAAAGTCAAAAATATGAAAAGTTTTTCTATGGGAAGTACTGTTAATAGGTACGAAAAAAAAAATATTTTTATACTTGAAAGTAAGTACTAATTAAGTACAGTAAAAAATTCTTGGAGCCGTTTTCGAGAAATACATTTTTTCTTAACGGTTTTTTTTTAACATTTATATGGGAGGTACCGTTGTATTTTATTTTAGAAAAATAGTTTTTTTAACTATTCAAGATAATGTCAAAAAACCACCAAATACGAAGTTTCGAAAAAAATCTATTGAGTCGTTTTCGAAATTTTGAGTTTTCAAAAAAAATTAATTTTCAAAAAAAAAATTGGTATACAATTATGTTTAAGCTTTCTAGAACCTTCTGCGTAAAAAAGTACAAAAAAATCAAATTAACCGTTTCCGAGAGGTGCCAAAAATAACAATTTTTTTCCAAAAAAAAAATTATCAGAAGGCACCATTTTCCTTCATTAATGAATTGATTCTATAGGTACTATAAGGCAAGTTATACATTCGTCGAAATAAAAAGTTTTGAGATAACAATCAAACATGACATTACGATGGTGGGTCGAATTGCTTCAAACTTGGTATATAAAGTTTTTTAGGTATTGTACAGAGGGGAAATTGAAATTTTTTTTAGATCAAAAACTAACGGTACCTGCCATGTAACCAATACGTTGAAGCCTTTTTTTCTCGAAAACGGCTACAACGATTTTGATTTATAAAAATCAATGCAGCTTTTTAGGTACGACCGATCATATGATTGGAAAAAAAATTAAATGTCTAAAATCGGCACTTTCCATAGGACCGTTTATTTTTATTTCGACTATCTCATAAATGGCTCGACCGATTCCTTCGAAATTTCATACGTATATAGGTTTAGGTTGCCCAATTTATACTGCGTACCAATATTCTTAATCATTTTGTTTTTGTATTTTTAAAAGAATTAAACACTTTTTTTTTAAATTTATATTTTGAAAACTGATCAAAAATTTTTTTTCAAAAATTATACGAGTAGTTATATGTATTTGCTGAATACCTATGGACTGGCTTTTTTGAATTTTTTGTTTTTGGCCAAAAACAATTTATGGGAGATCATGTTATTTGTCGTCTTAAAAAAAAATGAAAAAAACGTGTGGGCATATTACCGAAAAAACAATATGTACCAAGTTTGAAGCAAATTCACCGAACCGCTTAGGCTGAGGCTCGAGGACAGACAGACAGACTGACAGACGGACTTGGGGGACACACTTCTTTGGTGTTTTTTGTGATCGTAGTGTCATGGTTAATTGTTTGATTTTTTTTTTTACGAATACATAACTTGCTTTATACATATAGTAGTACTTATAATCGCAAGTAAAAAGTATTATAACTCTTTGTGTGCTAGCGGGAACTCTCATTTTTTTATTTAATTTTAAACATTTTTTTGCTAACTTCATAGGATCGTATTACAGTTATCTGTATTTTCCAGTGATTTTTGTGTGCATTTTGTTACAGGCGTATTTTTTTCACAACCGCTTTTACAAATTTCAACGAGGGAAAAATGTATTTCGTTTTAGTTTTGACTTTCGAAATAATATAATTTGGAAAATGCTAATAGAAGAATATATTCGACATTGGACTTTTTGTATCATGATATAGAATAATCGAATGAGGAAAAGGGAGGAGGAACAGGTCATTCTAAGAATTAAAATAGCATTATGTTGGGAGTCTGCTACAGAAGATAGAACGGTTTCACTCAGGGTTACCTTTTAGTTTTATTTGCGTCCTTTTAGCTCCTTTTAAAAGTTTATACTCCAGAACGCCACTTTTATAAAATAACCGAAAGCATACTCTTTTTAACAATTTAAACAATTTTGTTAATACATACTAAGTCTTCGTTGAAAACGTTTCTTCTGCATTTGATCGAATTCTTCTCTTTACTCTTCAGTATTTTGAAGCGACGGAAACGCTATTTAATAATACGTTTCCACCGAACTTTAATCTCTTATAGATTTACTCTATTCTATTTCTATTCAAACTGCATATATCGTTTCATTTTCTCTTATGATCTAGAAGTGAGACAGGCAGCTTCATCTGTGTCAACCGAAAACAAAATCACTTTCCCGATGAATGTATTCATTTCGATATGGAAATAGGGTAGTTCGATTGAAGATTTAAATGAGATTTATTTTAAATCTTCATCTGAGAATGAACTATTCAGCGAACGTATCCAAAAGTAAGCTCAAATTCATTTGAGATTATTAGATTGCGATGAAAAAATGATTAAGTCGTAGTTAGACAACCGTTGGAATGCATTTATAAATACAGAGATGGCTAAACTACATCCAATATCTAATTCGATAGTAAGAATATATCAAGTAAATCCAATAAAAATACTAACAGAAAAATTTACTTATTGGGAAATTAAATACAAATTCAAAAGTAAAAATATGTACAAGTTTATTTATTTATTTACGAATTACACCAAACAGCATACCTGGCAATGTATTTTAATCTCGACCATCTGACCGCAGTTTTCGAGATTAAGGGACACAATTAAAACAACAAAATCACCAAAAATTAAACCCAAATGCAATCAGAAAATAATTTAAATAATAACGGAATTATAAAAGCAAAACATGATGAGCCGAATTGGCATAATTCCGGTTTCCGGCAGAATAATAAAATTCTGCATAATTATAAATCGCCGAATCCAATAATTGTATATGGCCACCATTGAGGTTTACATATTTTATTTAATACTTAATCCAGATCAAAGGGAGACTTGTTTATAAAATTACTTTACCAATCAATCGTGCCTTGTTAAATTAGTGGTTGGACTTCCCATAAAAATATATAAATAAGTAGGTATATACTTTTAATGTGGAAATATTGGAAGGACATTACTCTGGTGTCCATGTCCATAGATATACATATACAAAAAATATTCAGTTGATTCACTGCAATCACGAAAGGTGTTTGTGGGTTTGTTTTTATTTTTCGTTTTTGAAAATATATGTTCTAGGTTTATTATATTACCTGTTTATAATTAGCTTTTCAATTTTATAATTACTGTTAAAAAAAATGAAAATATTAATTTTTATTTGCCTACCTGCTACCTTATTTAAATTGGAGTTAAAAAATTTATTCGTTTGGGAATTTTCAGAAAGTAGTGCTTTTTATGTGGGCGCACATAATACTACGTTTCCACCGAACACTAAACCGAGATTTAAGTAGATCTAGCTAAATCTCCTACAAATCTTGAGGATTTACCATACAAATTTTAATCTTCTAAGATGAAGATTTAAAATTAATCTCATTTAAATCTTCAATCGAACTACCCTATTTCCATATCGAAATGAACACATTCATCGCGAAAGTGAATTTTTCTCTTCGGTTGACACAGATGAAGCTGCCTGTCTCACTTTTACATCATAAGAGAAAATGAAAAGATATATGCACTTTGAATAGTGCTGTCAAAATTAATCTACTCTTGGAGCGGTGGAAACAATTTTTGAGATTAGTAAATCTGCAAGAGATTAAAGTTCGGTGGAAACGTAGTATAAGGTTCGTTCGATTTTCGCACTGAAGCGTACTTAATACACTTTTTTTGCTTTTTATGTTTTTTTTTACAGTGTTTGACGTTTGCTTAGTGACAGCACTGAGTGCGCACTGCTTAGACAGAACACATACCCATGGCTTTTTTTTTCTCTGGGAAAATTTTCAGAGCTGTCAAATAGCAAATTAGCTGTTGGAGCCCTAACAAATCATTCATATTGTTCATTTTTTTAACGAAGAAAATATTGAAGTTCCCGTTCTTTGTGCAAAAAAATGTGAAGAGTAATTTTGCTAGAGTGGTGGTAAAAATCTCTCAGAGAGCGTCAAAATTTCACAAAAGTACGGGAATGCATTGAACAAAAATGTTAGCCAAGTTTTAAGCGTCACAAAACAAGTACATACTTATATTTTTTGAAAATGTTTAATAAGGTTTTTTTTTATTAAAAGTTTCTTAATAACCAATTTGTCACCTAAATTGAACGAATATGCTAGACCAGATGATAAATTCGACTATTTTCAACTTTTGTACTGACACACCTTGCAACTGACAGCGGTGCAGTTGTTTTTTGTCTTTTTTCCTTCATTTGATAGTAGTCATAATTTTGGCCAAAGAAATTTCTTGGACTAAAATTCGCAGCCTGGAGAAAAATTTTACTCTCTCATGAGCGCTCTCTTCTGTGAAAAAAAAAATACGAAGATTTGGTGTACGGAAATAGGATTTGACAGTTCTTCGTAGAAAATCGTAGATTTTATCAGCCTTATGGAGTACGGGGACACACATATAAACCAAATGTCAACAATCTAAGGGTATTGTCGTAACCGATGAGTTCTGTTCGATGTAAAATCAAAACGTGAGCAGCTATTGGGTTGACGGCAGATGTTTCGATATGAACTGACATCGCACAGAAATGAAAGGAAACCTTTTAGTGATTGTAATTTTTATTGAACAGAGCGTATCAATTTATCATCTTTAATCTATTTAATTTTGTCTGTTTAATTATCGAATGTGTTTCTTTAAGACTAT
Organism: Philhelius pedissequus; assembly: GCA_910595825.1. Taxonomy (NCBI): domain Eukaryota; kingdom Metazoa; phylum Arthropoda; class Insecta; order Diptera; family Syrphidae; genus Philhelius; species Philhelius pedissequus. Next base: position 265,822,052 of record OU343160.1, read on the forward strand.
TGAACAAAAAGGTGCGTGTCCACACCAAAGACGCATTTTAAAAAACATTTCAGAAACAAAGGAAGGTTTTTTAAATGATTCTGAAATATATACTTTGGTCTGGACGCTCGGGAAACATTTATGAAATGTTTTCCTGTTTCCCATTCCGAATGGAAAACTTTCTTTGTTTCCCAAGCTTTTACAAAGGTATAGATAGTGCATGAGTGGTTGTTTATATAATAAGGATGTTATCCAGTTGATCGAAATTTATAAAATAAAAAAAGTTTTGTAGGATCAACCTCACGAAATTTTAAAAATATTTCAATGCCACTGTCCTGTTTTTTTTTTATTTTTTTGTTTTGTATTTTTTGCATGATGATTACATACGAAACTATCAGTGCTACTTCTTTAAAATACATTTTCACGCACAATACTGTATACATAAATGGGAACATTTCAGAAATGTTTGTCATAGAGTCCACAAAAAAAAAATTATCTGATATATTTTTGAAATCTTACTGGTTTATAAATGTTTTCTAAACAAATGTGAAAGATTTGAGAACGTTTTCTTAACAATGTTTTCTGATATGTTTCTTTGGAGTGAACACACTTAAAGAATTCATAGTATGAAGAAATATCTAATCCTGTAGGTTTTGATTATCAAAATCGGATTCGCTTCATAAAGGGTTATCCATTTTGCGGTTTCAAAAGAATTGGCCTGGAATTCGACATCTGTCAAACTAAGTTGTTAAACCAATTTCTTTTTCAGCTGAAAGTCTGACATTTACGAAAATAGATCGCTTAACTATCGCACAACGCATACAAATTGTTAAAACCTACTACAAAAATGGTGATTCTGCCACAGCCACATATCGTGCTTTAAGAGGAGATTATTGCTTACATAATCGTCCAACTACTCAAGCAATGGGCAAAATTGTGAAGAAATTTGAATATTGTAAGCCCTGTGCATCATCGTTTCCCTCGTATCACTGAAAATATCGCTGCTGTAAGTGAAAGTGTTGCCGAAGACCCGAATGTGTCGATTCCTCGTCGTTCTCAGGAATTAGGACTGTCTTACGGCACATTATGGCGTATTTTGTATTTGGATCTACACCTACCTCCATATAACGTCGAGGTCACACAACAACTGAAGCCAGCTGACCATTCACAACGTCGTAGATACGTCGAATGGGTGCTTGAACAACAGGCGGTGGACGGAGATTTTTCGAACAAAATTTTCTTCAGCGCCGAAGCACATTTCTCACTCGGTGTTTTATGTTAATAAACAAATTTGTCGTATTTGGGGTTCTGAGAATCCTCAAGTAATTGAAGAGAGGCCATTACATCCACAAAAAGTCACTGTTTGGGGCGCTCTTTGGTCCGGAGGTATGATAGGACCTTACTTCTTCGAAAACGACGATGGAACGACTGTCACCGTCAATTCGGAGCGTTATGGTCATATGATAACCGACTTTTTTTGCCTCCTATTGACGAATACGACTTGGAGAATATGTGGTTTCAACAAGACGGTTCCGTATGCCACACAACTCCAGCGAATATGGCTTCATTGCAAGAGACCTTTCCTGGGCGCGTAATTTCTCGTCGTGGCGATATCAACTGGACAACAGGATCATGCGATTCGACACCGCTGGACTTTTTTTTGTGGGGCTACGCGGAAGACCGAGTTTATGCAGATAAACCTTTAACTTTTGAGTACTTGAAAACCAATATTCGTTAAGTTATGGCTGAAATACCGCCCAATATGTGTCAAAAGTGGTCGAAAATTACCTCAAAACAATCGATGCTTGCAACAACTCGAGTGGTGGTCATTTAAATGATGTAGTGTTTCACAAATAATGTCAACGTTCAAACTTTATAATAAAAAAGAAATATCATGGAAAAAAATATTTTTTATGTGTTTTATTTACGTTTACTTTTGAAACCGCAAAATGGATAACCCGTTATCAGTATGTTTTAAATTACGATTATTGTATTAACTGTATTTTCATGTTTTATATACTACTTTGTTAACAACTCTGTAATAGAATATGTTTTTGCTAACTACTTATTAGAATTATTACCTATCGCTCATTATGTTACACTTAAGAAGATAATACACCAGTTTGTATTCAATCATTGTCTGTATCACGTCGCTTAATGTCGTAGTCATTTACTCATTGTCCGCTCTGCACGATACAACACCATAGGGTGTTTTTTTTTTGGGCAGAAATTGGCAAATTGTCAAAACTTGAAGAGTGGGGATAAAATTCTCTCATTGAGAACTGAAGTCCGAAAAAGTCTGGAACAGATTGTGCACAATTATCTGCCAATTTTTAAACGTCAACACATTTGTTTCTTTTTTATTTCTTTATTTGATGTAAATTCACATTTTTTTCTCTTCAAATTAATTATTTTGTATTTTAGTGTTTCTAAATTAATTTATTTGTTCAACAAATATTTTTCCACACCAACTACGAACCTTTTTTTTTCGTTTATGACAAACGTCAGTCTGACAATTGTAAATTTTCTGCTCACAAATTGCTGCCCACAAAAATTTATTGGGCAGGAATTGGCAAGAAATTGTCAGGAAGGGGAAATATTTTACTCTCTCAAGAGCGCTTTCTTCTGCCAAAAACTACCAAATTTGTAAGTCTGGAACAGGTTTTGGCAGAAATTGGTGCCAATTTGTGCCAATTGGCAGAGTGTGGATCAGACCTCATGTTTTGACACTATCACATTTGATATTTGCAGAAAATGTGACGTTGCTCAAATTGACACAGGTCTATTAAATTTTTTTTTCTTTTTTCTTTAATTTGAATAGACGATTAGTACAAAAATTAAACTGGGCCTAATACAAGTATTTAAAAATCTCATTTTAAACATTTCGTGCTCGGATAGTTTTATCATTTGAGTTTACGAGAACTAAAAATCGATTGTTGGTTTTCATATTACACACGCACTAAAGGGGCTTTGGCTACCCTTAATATTACAAGCACAGTGGGAGCTTTAGAAAAATAGGGAAGGAATAAAAAAAGGAGATACCGTTGTACATTGGTTTTGAAGTTCATAATACCAAAATTAGGGGGAAAAGTAGAGCCTGGTAAAGCATTCCACATACGTGTTGTACGACAAAAGAAAGAATCTCTGTACTTGACAGTACGTCCGAAATTGGGCTCAAGGGTAAACTGATGAGCATTCCTAGAAGCACGAGTATCATGGTTGAATTGCTTAAGGCGAGGAATGCAACTGGCTACTTCACTTGAACACTGTTTATAAAAATAGCGATGAAATAGCGAAATACATGAAACATTACGACGATGATGAGGCATATAAATGTTTCAACTATAGTTCATAATAACCAAGTTTTAATAACCAAAATTTTTTCTTAATCAAAAGTTTACAAAAAAGACCAGATAAATTAATACAAGCCTAATGCAAGCATGCAAATGCGCTTGTTGAGCAGCGTCCGTCGAACGGCAAGCACAAATATGATGATAAGTGTCATGTATAGAAGAAATGAACATATTAAATGTCCATCCATTGACATCCTGACTATTGGGAAAAAAGAGAATATGTAATTAAATTGGAAAATATGTCTCCTGACTTTTTTCATTTAGTTAAAATTTAAAAATATTGATTAAAACATTTAAAAATTATTTTCACAAAAATAAGAATTAGAAATAAGGAAGACACAAAAAATTGGAGACACAGAATTTATAAAAGTTCACAAGGAAAATAATACAGAATTATTATCACAACACTGTGTACCGCTTCGTATTTTCATTGCGCTCAACGACATAATGATAACAACAGAGATGATGATAATAAAAAAATAACAATGACCTTCTAGATAGGTACATACTTGTATCAACAAAGTCATCGGTCGGAGAGATAACCTGCCAGATAAGAAGATGCCAAGGCCAAGCTAAAACCAAACTGATACTTTTTTTCGTTTGCATTATCAACATTTTAATTTATCAATTTATTAGATTTTATCATTATTAATTGTCTGTGTTCTCCACAACCGTTACCCTAAATAAATTTCGGCATTGACAAAAGAAATTACTGTCTATAACATATTTTTGTTTATGCAGGCAATACTATTCGGTGATTTTTTAAGAGCTTGGTTTTTGAAAATTCAAAAAAACACAGAAACGTGTAAAAAGTGAATGTAATTTTTATTTGGATCGATAAACCAATTTCTGCCATTTACTTTTTAAAAATAATTTCACTTAAATATTGCCCGCGGCTACGCTTCAGGTGGTCCATTCTGAAGGCCCAATTTTGGCAAACTTTTTCACACATTTCGGCCGGAATCTCACCAATGACGCGTTCAATGTTGGCTTCCAAGGCAGCAATCGTGTTTGGCTTGTCCCCATAGACAATAGACTTAACATAGCCCCACAAAAAATAGTCTTACGGGGTCAAATCACATGATCTTGTTGGCCAATTGACTGCGCCAAAACGTGAGATCAACTGCTCACCAAATTCGCCTCTCAATTGATGCATGGTTTCGCGTGCAGTGTGGCATGTGGCACCGTCCTGTTGGAACCACATGTCGACCGAGTTCAATTCTTGCATTTTCGGCAAAAAAAAATCTGTTATCATCGAACGGTACCTTTCTCCATTGACCGTAACCCTGCGGCCTTCATCGTCCTTGAAGAAGTACGGCCCAATGATGCCGCCTGCCCATAAACCGCACCAAACAGTGCATTTTTCGGGATGCATTGGTAGCTGCTGAATTGCCTCTGGCTGCTCTTCACTCCAAATACGGCAATTCTGTTTATTCACGTATCCATTTAGCCAAAAATGAGCCTCGTCGCTTAAACAGACGTAGCTTGCGAAACACATTTTTCACGGAGCACGAATTTTGATAATAAATTTCAATAATTTGCAAACGTTGTTCAGGCGTAAGTCTATTCGTGATGAAATGGCAAGCAATACTGAAGCAAAATGTCCAATGTTCGTGGAGTTTGTCATGTGTGATCTGTCAAAAATATAAACGTCAAAAACCAAGTAGCAGAAAAATCACCCGTTATATGCACAGCAGTTTGCAAATATAAATTTTATTTATTTAATTATTTTATTTATTTGAAGGCATCCACATTAAGAAAAAAATAATCTTATAGATATTGAATCTTATAAAGGGTAGTCCAACGAAAACGCACGACGTTAATTTTAAATAAAACGAATAGTTATGATAGACTTACCCTAATATTTTTATTATGATAGAAGTATCTATGACTATTATGTGTGAAACAAAATATCGGCTAAATGCTCGCCACGGCTTCGGTGGTATGCCTCTAACCGATGGTTCATATTTTCAATGACTCTGAGACATAATTGAAGTTCAATTTCGTTAATGTGCCGAATTATCTCATCTTTTAGCTCTTGAATTGTTCTTCTCCTATTAACGTAGGTTGTTTTTTTTAAATATCCCCAAAGAAAGATTTATAACGGTGTCAAATCACATAATCGTGGCCGAGACGTGAGATAATACTTACTTACTTTACGGCTCCCGATCCATGGAGGGTCGCTGCCTGACATATTGCGGTCTTCCATCGGTTGCGGTCCGTCTCACGTTCCCTCCAGTCATCGAGACCAAAAGCTCTTGCGTCTGTAATCACCTGGTCCCTGGAGCGGATATTCGGTCTTCCTGGTCGGCTCGAACCTGGGGCTGGGATTCGAAGATTTTCTTGGCTGGAGCGTTGTTGTCCATTCGCTCGATGTGGCCGAGCCAGTGTAGTCGAAGCGCTTTGGCTTTTTGGACTGCATCCACATTTTGGAACAGCTCGTACAATTCTCGATTGAATCTTCTCCTCCATTCGCCGTCTTCGCATATAGGACCAAATATCCTCCGAAGAATTTTTCTCTCTAAAGTGCCCAGTATCAATTCCGCTTTCTTACTTATCGTCCATCACTCGGCGCCGTAGAGTAGAACCTGGTAAAATTAGCGTTTTGTATAGCGTGCACTTTGTCTTTCGAGACAGGAGTTAGGAACCCTTTTGTTTGGCCAAACCGGAGTAGCAGCGGTTGGCTAGGGTAATTCTTCATCGGATTTCCACTAAGGTGTCGTTCGTAGAATTGATGTTTGTTAGGGTAGGTGAACTGCTTGACTACCTCGAAATTACTGCTACCATCAGTGACGTTTTGTTCTAGGCGATGGACAGATGAGGCTATGTTTGTTGATAGCATATACTTGGTTTTGTCCTCATTCACTTCAAGACCAACGCAATTCGCCTGTTCATCAAAAGCTGTGAATGCTTCAAGTACAGCTCGCTTAGAGCGGCCGATGATATCGATGTCGTCAGCATAACCAAGCAGTTGGGAAGACCTGTTGAAGATAGTGCCTTCTAGGTTAACAGTACTCTTGCGTACTATTTTTTTTTCGAGATCCCGAGTTCCGACATCGCCAATAGAAACTCTTGGCGACTTATGCTATCATATGCGGCTTTGAAGTCGATGAAAAGATGGTGCGTCTCGATTTGAAATTCGTTGGTCTTTTCCAGGATTTGCCTCAATGTGAAGGCTTGGTCTATCGTTGATCTGCCTGGCCTGAATCCACACTGGTACGTGCCGATGAGAGTGTTGCACAAAGGTTTTAGACGCTCACATAGTACGTTGGAAAGGATGGTGTAGGCAACATTAAGCAGGGATATGCCTCTGTAGTTTTGGCTGGGCATAAGATCGCCTTTTTTGTAGATTGGACACATGGAGCTATTTGACCAGTCGTCGGGCATGCTTTTCTCCTCCCACACTTGGTTGATGAGCTGGTGCATGCACCCTACCAGGACATCTCCTCCATACTTGAAGAGTTCCTCAGGTAGGCTATCTGAGCCGGCGGATTTGTTGTTCTTAAGCTTGTGGATGGCTTTCTTAACCTCTTCAGTACCGGGCGCTGGGACTGGACCTTCATTGATTGGTCTCATGCTTCTTTGTTCTCCCTTTGCTTCCTCCACATAATGCCCATTAAGCAGTTGCTGGAAGTGCTGCTTAAATACGTCTACAATTCCCTGTGCTTCGGTGATTAGGTTCCCTTCGCTGTATCGAAGAGCTTGCGTGCCAGTCCTATAACCAGATGCCAGTTGGCTGTTTTGTAGAAGCGGCGCGCGGGTGTTGGTGGCGGTGCTAGATTCCACGATATACCTGAGCTGAAAGGCTGCGGATGCTCTTTTCTTTCTTCGCAGGGGTTTTTTATCGTTTCTTCTCTTTTCACGGTACTCCTCTCTTGCTGCTCTTGTTTTCCGTTGCAAAATTTGCATTCGTGCATTTTTCGTCTCCTCCTTCAATACCGCGCATTCATCATCATACCAAGGGTTCTTTTTCCTGGTGGTCTTGGCTGTCTCCTTAATGATGTCGCGATATTGGTTCCACTACCGCATTGACACTTGTGGCTGGGGGTACGGTAGAGAGTTTCCTGGTCAATTGCTCACTGTATAATACGGCCTGAGATAATACGGCCATTGAATTTCTCGTGTAAGAGAGTCGTTGTTTCGTTGGATCTGTAGTAAGTGGCACCATCCTGTTGGAAGCACATATCATCCAGGTCCATATCCTTAATTTATGAACGCAAGAAGTTAGTTATTGTCTCGCGATAACTAACATCATTCACGGTAACTGATTGGCCTACCTCATTTTCGAAGAAGTACGGCCCGATGACGCCCAAGCCAATAAACCGCAGCTAACAGTCACTCTTTGTGGATGCATCGGCATTTTCAACAATTACTCGTGGATTCTCAATTGCCCAAATGCTGCAATCCTGCTGAAGATGATTTTCTTTGTAAGGTCACCATTAACTTTTGTCTATTCAACCAACCATTCGGTGTATTGACGTATTGACGACGCTTAAAATGGTCAGAAGGATTCAGCTCTTGCGTGTAAATACAAAAATATATTAAGAATTCGCCTCAGTGATGTTCGTAAGATGTTCAATTTTTGCTTATTGGCAGAACGAGCTGGATGAGCATCCACAGGTAATTTCACATATCCTACAGACTCAGTTTGCTGAAATTTGTGCACAATTCTATCGATTGATCGATTATGCTGACCAAACAAATCACGAAGTGCACGACATGCCTTTTGATTTAAACGCCCATTTTCTTAAAAGGCTTTAACAATCTTAACGCGCTGCTCAATTGTGTACCTCTCCATGGTTAAATTTGTCTAATACTGGAACAGGGAAAAAATGTCAATTTAAGTTGGGCAAAAAACCTGAGGTTAAGCTGTGACTCACAATTAACATTGCGCTTTGTAGTTGGACCACCCTTTAGTTTCATGGTAAAACCCAAACATTTGTCTATTTAAAATGAATATGAACACGTACAGTACTGAGAAAATTTTAAATCCTTATACAAAAACAAACAAATTTTTAAGTCCCAACACCAACCCGTTAACAATTCTCACAAATCCTTATATATAAATTTGTCTTCAAAAGCTTCGAAAAAACTACAAAGCCTGAACGCTTGATGAGAAAATCAACGGTCAACGTAATAAGTCTCATTGCATTGACTCTGATATAACGATGTCAATGAAACTTACAGTTTAGATTCTAAACAAATTAAACAGAAGAACAATATATACATTGTCATTAATAATTTTGACCTTTAACAAGGGCAAATATCGATAATTTTTCTCGTTGACATAAAAACGAACTTTTATCTCAGCATACGAGTGGCAGAAAGAGGGCATTGAGCTTGTGAGTTTTTACAAAGACGTTCGAAGGCGCCTTAGATAAGCCAATCACATAATGATACGACAACAGGAAATCCGTTGGAGTCTGCCACAAACCACGAATGTGAAGACAAAACCTTTTCTCATTACTATTCGCTCTCGTACTTTACTCCGCGTAGGGATACAATCGCTCTAAGACGATCACTAAGCCTAATGAAATTATTCAAATTGCCGCGCTTGGTCCAATATTCGATGCGGCTCCAGAACGGGAGAAGTATGAGTACCTTGGTAACGAACTCGAACACCTACATCTTTACTGACAGGCAACAAAAACGACTCCTTCGAATTTTTCACAACATCACACTTGCGGACAAGAAAATAATCCAGCTCTTTTATGAGATGGTTCAAGTGTCCAAGGGCTCATTGAGCGAAGTCGTCTTCCTCGACCTTTGAGCCCCGCGTTTATCCCAGTCCATTCATACTGTTATAATCATGGTTAAAGTCTCCGCCGCTGAGAAATCGCAAATTGCCGACACTGTGTGGCCCACATACAGTGGCTACCGGCGGCTCAACATTTTCTCCAGCGTACAAAAAAACCTCGCCGACGAGCCCTCTTCTTCATCCGAAGTCGTTCATGAGTTTTCAAAATCGTTGTCAGCACCGCGAGCGTTAACCTACACGGGAAAACACTCGAATGCCATCGCGGTTAGTTCAGCCCTGCCTTTCCAATCAGAACAGACGGGACCACTCTATTGAACAGTTTGATGATTGTTGGTTCCACCGTAAATACAGTAAGAGAGCAACTAATTGTCGACCGCCTTCCAGCTTTCGTCGACAATTGGCAATTACGTTCCAATCCAATTAACATTATGTATTGTAACGCCACCCACTCATTATACGGGGATCTCCAACACGGTTCATCGTCAATAAAGAGACTTAATAATATTCGTACCTTCCACCATCTTTATTTATTTATTTTTTTATTTCTTCGACTAACAAAACCCACATCCAACTACAATACAGCTCTTTGCCGTAAACAGCTGGTCTATTAAAGCTTACAGCGAGGTCACTCATAAACTCGACCTTGGTAACCGCAATCATTGGAGCGGACTTTCTTGAGCACCACGATTTAACGGTCGACGCAAAAAGGGCTTGCCTTCACGCAAAAACTCGTTTTCAAAATCACTTTACGCAATAACCAGCTTTCAACACTCCCCGCAGAAGCGCAACATTTGGCGGATATCATAAGGAGATTCCAGGAACATTATTCGCCTTGCACCGCCAGGTGCATCAACAAACTCCAATGCGGTGTATTTCATAAAGACAAGTGGTCTGCCTTATTCAACTCGAGCAAGCCGATTAACGCCGGAAAAACTGCATGCCGCAAAGAAGGAATTTGCACTCCATATGCGGGCTGAGATATCAAGTATGCAGACCCTAAAAATCGAATTAGTCAAGCCCGCTTAACAGTGATGCAGACGCCTTGCAATGAAAACAGGAGCTTCAACTTGTTCGAATGATACCCGTTCCCGTACCGCCATGACTTTGCGAATATCGTTCGTGGTAATTCTGTATTCTAAAAGATAGATTATTACGCCTTTTGAGCGTGACGAAATGCAGCGCAAACTCTTCAACGATAAAATCTCTCATACTTAAAAATCTCAACATATGGAAAATGATTTCCTATTCAATTTTATTTTAACTTAAAATGTAAATTATTTTCACAGACTTGTTCATTTAGAAACCTATACACTATACAGCATTTAACCTACATACATATTTGTTTTAATAAATTTCAGCATATACGGAACAGATGCATAAATTCCGGGCTTTCCTTTTTTTGCACACCCTTCTCCCCACGAACTGATACCAATTATTTGTCGCTTCCTTGTATCAATCAATCCTCCTCCAGAATCACCTTGACAACTGTCCACATTGTTTGCAGCAGCGCACATCATCTTACCATTAATACGCGTAGTATGATAGTCTTCTTGACAGGCTTGCAGGTTAACAACTCTTACGGTTATAGCCTTCAAACTCCTTTGCCCTAAGCCTGTTGTATCTTCATCTTCATAATAGACACCCCATCCACAAATGACAGCCTCTGAGTTGTCCGCTGATCGTTTCTCCGCCAATTTCACTGGTTGGCTTGATCTAGTAAATTTAATTGGGGGAGTGATCTTCAGTAAGGAGGAATCATCTTCATTATAATCTGGGTTAAAGTCCGGATTTTGTATGATTTTTGTGACTCTATGTTTGGTTCCATAATCGGCATAGGTCGATCCATGGCGAATGGACAAGGATTCTTCAACCTTTCCGTCTGTGCAATGGGCAGCGGTAAGAATGGTATCACGAGAGATAATAGATCCTCCGCAAATGTGCTTATCGAATGCTCGAACCGAAACTTGATATGAACAATTCGCGATATCAACATTTTCTCCACCAATAATTCTTCCCTTAAGTGGAACAGTTGAACAATCGGACAATGCTAAGATTGTGAAATACACTACCACTGCTAAATATTTCATTACGAACTGTGCTACAGAAATACCGAGACTAGAATAAAATTATACCAATCTGTAATATATATAGTATATATGTACAAATGCTGATAACAATTTTCGGGACTATTGTTAACTTTTACCCACGTTATCTTAAAGATAAAGAAATTTGAACATACTTGAATCTGCACAAGCCAGACTAATTGTTTTTTTGTTCTCTTGGATATACTGAAGATAAATAATTTAGAGTTAACGATATAAGATTTTGTGTACGTATTTTCATACGTAGCTACTGTGACGGATAAGCTTAATTATAACAAGGCTTGTTTATTATGAATCTTCGAATAATAAACAGTATAAACATTCATCATCAGGCTAATTAACGTTTCTTCAAAACAAATCTATATTCTACCTTATACTTGAATAAAGGAAGCTTATGTTATTCAGACTATCGCTTTGCAGATATTTAGGTCAATACATTGTAAAGAGTTTTTCAAAATGGGAGGTCTGACAGGTCCAATTTTCCATAGGATTTCGCAGGTTGTGACATAAACTCCAGCGCAGTAGATTGTTACTATAATTTCTTCACAATATAATAGGGGTATTCACGATCCGGTGCAACTGGTCTAGTATCATTGTAAAAATGCAAAAGGGCAACTTATTCTTGTACCACAACAACAATTTACACTGACTAAGATCTTACAACACTTTTGCTATAACCTAACCCTATTTGTAACTGTATTTTATTATTTAAAAACGCTTACAAAGTAGGACGTACATACGTCTTATTAATTATTGCAGGCCTTAATATAAATTTTACATGACAATTACGTTTTTCTTAGACCAATGTGAGATGTGTAGCAAATCCTCGTTCATTAGAGCAACTGCCTCATTTTTTGCCGATATAGGTCGACTGATGAGAAGTTGCACATCATCAGCATATAAGTGTATTTGGCAGTTCTTTACTACAAGTGGAAGTTCATTGATATATAGTGAGAAAAGAATTGGTCCAAGTATAGATCGCTGTGGCACACCTGTCAAAACATTCATAAAGCTGAATGCGCGACCATTTGCGATAACACATTGTTGTCTTCCACTAAGATACGGAAGTATCAAGTGACACGATTCAACTGAAAACCCATAAACATCTTTCAATTGTTTGCATAAAATAGAATGGTTGACAGTGTCAAAAGCCTTTGAGAAATCTAGGAGGGTTAAAAGTGTTATGTGATCCTCATCCATTGCAGTTCAGTTCTTATTATATCGGTAACTAGAAGGAAGGCGGATTTACAACTTCGTTGGGGACGAAAACCAGACTGATGAGTGCTAAGCATAATGTTGGAAGACAGACCTTTGAAAGGAACGGAAGATTGGCTATAGGTAGGAACTCTTTACATATACCTGAAGTTTTCTTAGGAATGGGAATTATTTTAGCCTTCTTCCATTCCATGGGAAAAATAGAAGTTGTCAAGATCGTGTTAAATATGTGGGTTATCAAACGCAGTAATTACGGAAGTAACAGCTTGATAAATTTTGGGTTTATTAGGTAAGAGACCGATAGCATTTGATTTTATAGATAGAATTGCCGAAGCAATATCCTCTTCTTGTAATCTAATAAAACTGAAAGCCCTATTTACTGGAGTTGATTCATTTTCACTACGTTATTCATTGGGGACAAACTCACTTGACTGGGGGATGGAGGTACATTTCTTGATGAGAGCTTCACAGTCAATGTCGTCAGGTAGTGCTTTGGATTGTTTTCCAATACCGATTTCCCGTAGATTTTTCCATAAGCTTTTGCTGGAATTCAAAGTACTAATTTTTTGTGCATAATAATGCATTTTAGCTGACCTTATCATACGTACCACCTGATTCCGAAGTCTGCAATAGGTTTTGTGAAAACATTCAACCTTGTATCGTCTCCATTGATTGTAGGCGGCATCTCTTCGTGACATCACATCATTAATGTCGCCAATAAGCCAAGATGGAGATGTATGTTTCATGAAACATGTTTTTATTGGAACATGTGTATCGAACAAAGAAGTCACGGCGCAACCTAAAAAGCTTATCTGTTCATTAACGTTTGATGTAAGGTAAATTGGATTCCAGTCTATGTTGTTGAAGTCACGCAAAAGATCGGATACATTAATATTCTAAGAATGGCGGTATTGAAAACTCTGTTGACCAACCTGACAAGTTATATTCAAGCAAGTATAGATTAAATCGTGTTTTGAAAACCCTGGAGCTTGAAGTTGACTGTAAAGCAAAACTTTTTTGATATCGCTGATTAGGAATAAATCTAGTAAGGAATTAGATGTATCAGTGAAGTGAGTGGGTGAAGAGAGATTTATGGGATAAAGATTAAGGGCCTCAAAAGTGCTTAGAAAGTTTTCAGATGAACGCTTGTTTAACAAATTGCAGTTTAAGTCACCACACAATATTGTATGAGTATAAGAGCAAGAAATCAACTATAATAAAGTAACCAATGGTGCAGTGCTAACATGCCCTGTAAACCAATCATACCAAAGGGTTTTCATTGCTACATCTTATACTTATGAAAAGGTATTCAAAAGGACATCCATCATTCGATTTACAAACAAGCTTCCAGCTTAATCCGTCACGCACATATAAAGCAGAACCTCCACCAGTTCTGGACATTCGATCGGCTCGAAAGAGCTTATATCCCTGCAAACGATATACCTTATGACATACACTTGGTTCAAACCAAGTCTCGGAAACGGAATCAATATCAAAATTTATTGCTTAGACTCTGCGCATTTATTTGACATATTCTTAAACCAAAATGTCGATCTCGTAAAATTCGAATCATGTTTTATAAGCTACTATTCATGTTATTGCCAGTGAACTCCCTGGAATCATAAGCTGCACTCGCAATGTTTAGAGCTACGAACGTAATATCGCCATGAGAGAGATTAAGAAGCAGTAAAAATATAAATGGTTATTTGATGGGCAAACATTAAAAAAACAAATGATATTTGGCAAAACATTATTACAAGCAAAGTAAGGAGCAATTGAGGAGAATTATTAGTTACTACAAAAAGATTATGTATTAAATTAGCAAAATATAACATTTTAAATATAAAAGAAAAAAAAGTTATAAAAAAACAAAAATTGATAAAGTTGAAAAACTTATGAAAATCAAGAAAATATTTCTTACAGTGTACCATGTCTTACAGCAGAGTTTGTTAATTTGACGTCACAGCAGCCTCTAAGCACTCAACATTTCTTACAACCAAACTTTTTCCATCGATTGTTCGTTTGATATAAACAGATCCATTCACTATATATTTGATGATTGTTTCTCAGGCGGATGGCATGGTGTAGTATAGTGCGAGTTTCTGGTTAAATTTGCAACAGAAGAGTACAATGGTGTAAAATTTTCCTGGTGTAGTTGACAGTTTGGCAGTTGTTATTTTCTGTCAGAAATGTTTGGGTTCAAACAGATTTTTCATTTTTACTCCAGAGTTGCAATAGAATAGAAAAGGTGCGTTCACGATTTACAGAAAAAAATAAAATTTCGCAATTGTACACCTTCTTGTTCCATCGGATCGTGAATACCCCTACTGTATTCTTTTTATTCTCTTTAATATTGTAAGTGTAGCCAGCTGCACCAACTATACAGCCAACCGGCTAGTCAATAAGTAAGTACAGTGTAAAGGGTATGCTAGGGAAAATTCAAATTGGCTCCAGGAAGTTTTATGGTAGGTACTTACCATGAATGAAAGAAAACAAGATTACGACACTTCTTTGTTTTTCTTATTTTATTGACGGCACCAGAGATCAAAAATCTGTAAATTGTTGTTGTTTGTGGATTAATGAATTTCGATCTCGGATGACGTCAATAAAATAAGCCAAAGAAGAAGTGTCGTAATCTTGTATTCTTTGATTCATGGGTACTTACCATGAATCAAATAAAACAAGATTACGACACTTCTTTTTTCGTTTTATTTTGCTGGCGTCATCTGTGAAATAAAAATCTGACAACAAAAGAAATTGTTTTGTTTGTCCGATGTGGATTAATGGATTTTTCGTGCGCAAATAATATAAACATACAATTTGCTTAAATAATTGAATATTGTTTAATTAAATTTACTTTAATTTAATTTAAATTAATTGCGAAAAAATCAAGAATCGAGAAAGTAGGAGTGCTAAATTGATATCGAAGACTTAACTTAAATTAAGCAAAACAACAATTTATATAAATAAATGGAAAATATTTTAATTGTGTTTAAATTTTGTTGTATTTTTGTTTTTCTTTTTTGCATTTGGATAAGTCTGCAATTCTTCTGTTAAGTGTTATTATTCTAAAATACATCCTCGCGCGGAAATTTTTTTTTTATTTTCACATCGCAGTAAATGTGTTTAGCCAATTCAAGTGATTTGTTTGATAGCCTGGACAAATTACTAAGTCTTCTCCGTTGAAAGATTTGAAGGTGGTTTCCAAGTTCATCAAGTCATTTAACATCCCTGGTGAAGGATGACTTTGACAAGCCGACTTCACTTATGTGGTCCACCCATGATTACGTACGATACGACATTTTCTTGAACTGGAATTTTGTTTCTTAGTTTATGGCATATGTATCCGGTCATATTTTCTAGGTCATCGCTCTCTAAAGTGACCAAATCTTCATCATTTTTGTTGCCATTAGTATTATCCTCTTCGGTTCCCAATCAATGATTTGAAATATAGTACCTAAAAAGACATTTCAGATTTAGTCCGACAAAGCTAAATTTTGGTGGAGAGCTTCATTTTGATGTCCTAAGCATTTAATAAAAAGTACCCTAAATTTAGTCCGTAGGAAAATTTTTTAGGGGGGGGGGGGGGGAACTCAATTTTTTCCAAATTACTCCAAAACTATTACTTCTGTATGTCAATTCGGACACGAGTATGATAACTCAGGCGCCGCAAAATAATAACGGACTTTTTTAGAGGGGTCTTAAACAAGTATTTTGTACTATGAAAGTGTTGGTCTATCTCCCCCGTTAAGGCGGTTTTCTGAAAGTCAGAAATCTGGTCTTTTATATTTTGTTTCAATATAGTTATTTGCGTTATTTTTTGTTCAAAATTGTGAAACAAATTACTGATTTGGATTTAATTATTTGATGTTCCTATAAATTCTTAATCGAAAAATAGAATTGAATTCTTATAACAATATTGTGTTGATTTAAGACTAGCTTAGTTCGAGTCGACCACTCTTGTTATTGTGCATTCTTTTTCTAACCAAAGATTACAATTAATACAATTGTAGTTATCTGTTATTTTCACCATTCGTAAATCTGTTAAAGCCCTTCAGCAGCTGATATTACGATGCATGCATGAATTGAATATGTTCTGTTAACTGTTCGTGTTTAAATTTGGAATTGTTTTCAATTTTATAGTTATTTATTTACTAATTGTAATCTATTTTAGTATACATTTTAATATTGGCAATTTTGTTCTGTTTAAGGCAACGTTTTTGAAAACTTGTTATTTCTAATTCGTTAAATTTGCATTAAGATGCGTGTTTGATACGGAATCTTATAGCTGGTTAATTGCACATGTCAAAATAATTATCGGAACGAATTTGTTTTCATTCAGTTCGTTTTAGTGTTTTCTGAAGCACCGTTTCTCGTTGTTAAAAATGGTCGTGTGAACATGAAGTATAACTTCTTGTTTCAGTATTTCTGAGCAAATAATTTGTTTTAGTTGTAGATACCTTTATTGTGCAATTATAGGAAATACAAATATAGGTACCAATACTTTGAGGATTTTAGTGATTATGTATGTTTTAACAATTCTGTCGTAGGTACAAAAGGTACGATAAAACGACTTTTTGTACATTCTGTTATATATGGGGTTTTTAGGTGAATGTTGCACTAATATTTCTGTAAATATTATTTCCCCACATGCGGAAAGTAATATATATGAGTAAAAGTTAACAGGTAAAACATTTTTTATCTAATATTAAAGGAAAAAAACTATTGAATACTATCGATAATTATCGATAGGTTTTGGCAAGATATCGATAACTATCGATGGCAGTGACTACTGATAGTTCTCCACCGCTACTATCCAACACTCGCCAGAAACGTGGATCGCCTGTCAAACAATATACTTGTAAAAAAAATATCGACCAGGACCCATGTTCTGTAACTCAGTCGATAACTTTTACTCAATTAACGCCTCTGAAAAATGGGTTTCTGTAAATTAAGGCGATATCTTAAATTTTTAATTTGTTTGACTGGAATTTTCCAATTGAAGGCGATAAATTGTAAAGGTCATTTTTCAATTTAGTCTTCTTAATAAAAAACAAACATTTTTTTTTCTCGACTACTTTTATAGATTGGAAAATTACAGAACATGGTTTCTGTTTTATTTGCTTTTCCACAATGATTTAATAGCGCGTCTCTGGTTGATGGAAACAAGGTATTTAACAGAACTCTAGGAGTATTTTGGAGCAACAACAGAATGTAAAAAGGATTAAATAAAAGAAATTGGCATGTGAAACTTGTTGTGGTAAAATTTAATGCAACAAAATATGATCAATTTGATTCTTTTACTTGAAATGACGTAACGGTCCTACATATTTACTAAATGCACTAAATTTTTGCATGACCAACAATTAGGACAAGAAATAATAAAATGTCCCAAAGGCCGGAAAAACGTTTGGCCGTTTGTAAAAAACACATTCGAAGTTTCGTCTTTTGTTTCAATGCTGGTCTCCAACACCCCTTTGTCAACTCTGACTATAATGTAATTTTGCAAGGAACGCAGTTTTATATATGGATAAATGGGATTAAAGTATTAACTTGTTGTGCCCACGTTAAGCATATTTTGTAAGCTTGTCTCTTTCTGAGTTGATGCGAAACTATCATTTATCCAGTCCCTCACCAAAAAAGGGAATCTTCTTTCCCTCAAACTATCTGCTAATTGTAACTTCTATCAAAAGCCATGAAAACGTTAATTAATCAACAGCTCGGGAAATATCTTAAAAAACAAAAGCTTAGTGATGACCGGTAATATGTTTTTTATAGCAATAAGTGTACCGCCTACTGGTGATCTGATGGTACCTATATTTCACTAAACATTTTTACAAATGCTTACACCGTTTTGGTACCTACAAATTAGTGGTGGTCAATTGAGGTATATGCATCCAGTGAAGGAAAGAGAAACGATACCATATCGGCAAGTGAGGGAGCGGCCTAATTCGGTTCGTAAAATCTACTTCTCACTATGGTGCTTGGTCATATATATCCTCACTCTCGACTCTATATTTGTTTTCGTGTCCATCATAAGCCGTTTCTATTTTGCGTTCATAATTTTGGAGTATGTTGTTTTTTTTTTATTCATTTTTATTTAATCTTAACTTATAACTATGTTAAAGCTGGACAAAAATGTTTAAAACTAGCCTAATTATCAATAACTTACAACTAATTTACTGGCCGTTTACGGGCGCTCTTCACTAAACTATATCTCTTAATACTAATGTCTTTCGACCTAAAAAATATTTTAATTAAATCTAATTATTTTATTTTTATTTAACCAAAAAAACTTAACTACAAAAACTTAGTATAAGATCATTTTAAATTTACCCAAAAACTACCTAAAGCTAGACTAAAAATAATTAAAACTAGATGCAACTTATACTAACAAAAAAAAAAAAACTTAAACTACTTAAAATATTTAAAAATACCCAAGCCACTTAAAAATAAGAACAGCCACAGCAGCATTTTTCATTTAATTTTTGTTTGTTTATATTTTGTATACGTATGCAGACACACAACAACATGCCATACATATACAACCGCACAGATGCATGCACCTATGTTGCGCACACATACATATTTTTTTATTTTTTTTGGTGCCACCCCGACTATTCTCTATACCTAATTTCCCTAAATCTATGTAAGTCGGCCAAGACATACATTCTTATCGACTCTAGCTATCAAACTGCTGTTCAGAGAGCCACCAGAACTGGTTCTCTTGCTTCGCCCTATCCCTTCGGTCCCGATCGGAAACAGTCCTACTGAACCGAAGGCGCTCTTCTCCACCTTGGGCAAAGACGTCTCGACCATACAGGAGTCGCCTATCTACAGTTTTCCCGCTGACGTGGTAGATGTGCGGAACCGCCACTCCATCCTGTATCAGCCCTCGTCTGTCTAAAAAGAGGAATGCTTCGGGAGGGATGTAGCCACTTAACCGCGCACTCTCAAAATATTCATTATTGGGGTAGTGAGCCCCAAATATTAAGCAGTTGGTTGAGGACATCGCTCTTGCAGTGTGACCCCGAATCAGCCTAAACAAAAAATTATCTATTCTGTTTATGTTGTCTCCGATGTATAGAATAATATCTTGTGTACTCCGAATCTGGTGTTTTGTGTAATCAAAGGCAACGTCTAAGACATTGCCTCTCAAACACCCGAATCTTTTCCATTTGAGATGGGGCAACGTTGAACCACACCGGGCATCCGTAGGCAATCATCGGCCTGATGAGGGCCATGTAACAAATCACCTTCACCCTGCTGTCAAGACGGCTGCTATAAAACAGTCGTTTTGTCAAGGTTCTGGCCAAGGCAGCACCTATATGTCTGTCGAAATACAGGTATTGATCCAACCAGATGCCAAGGTACTTTACTACACTTCTACTCGCCAGTGGATGTCCATGTGGTCCTACGATCACCAGCTTGCGCCAGTTCTTTTTCGTATCCCTTGAGCCGCTAGACAACGGAGTCCTAAACAAAGAAAGAGGCCATCTAACCATAGGGTGTCGAAGGCCTTCTCCAAATCCACCAGACAGGCACCCGTTCACTGCTTTTTAGTTTTGTTCCATTGGATATCAGAAACCAGTTTAGAAGCGGCATGAATTGTGTCATGTCCCGCCTTAAAACCGAACTGATTATCCGGTATGATATTGTTGTCCTCCGCCCACTTGAACAGAGCCTTATTAATAATCTTTTCAAATACCTTGCTGATACTCGGAAGGAGACTTATCGACCGTAGATTCGCTGGATTGCAGTTGTCCTTTCCCTTTTTGGGGAGAGGATGTACCACAGCTGTCTTCCACCGCACTGAATAATATGCATTATTCAGCGCGTTGTTAAACAATGTGGTGCAAATGTCAACTGCTTCCTGAGGTAAATGTCCAACAACGTTGGATACACCATCGACTCCTGCTGACTTCTCTTTCTTCAATGAATCGGAGATGAGCTGGAGCTCAGTCTTCGAAATTAACAGGGAACTGGGCCCATTTCGTTCGGCGATTATGGCGTTTGAAAAATCTTCATCATTAAACCCGGTAAAACCAAGGTTCTCAGATCGCCATTCGGTTATATCGTTCTGGAACCAGGTGTGATGAAGTAGAGCTCTGCTCTCCAGGTCATGATTCGGCGAATGCTAGCATTCACGTTGTACACTTGCTGGAAAGCAGCCCCCACAGCCTCCACCATCTCCTGCGGATCTTCAACTATGTAAAGGTCATCGTCCAAGACGGCGCTATCCGGGTCTATGCCTGCTGTCAGAAGTACGTCTCTGTTCTCTGTCGTTCTCTATCGTTCCCTGGAGCTTAAGACACGGTAGATCGTTTTGATCCTTCCTTCTAAAAATCTTATTAATTTTTGGGATCATACTCGGGTCGCTAGAGTCCACGGCCCGAATTTTATTGTATCAAAACAAATTAATAGACAACTTATAGTTTTGTTTGATCAGTTGGTTGATGTTTTTGATCGACGACTTCAGTGTCCTTACCTCCAGATCTCGTGTGTCAGTAAACCGTCTGTACAATCGTTTAAGTCTTGCCAGTAGTCCACTTTTTTGTCTGTGTAGTACGTCAATTTTCGCGTTACGGTACATGTCGGTTGCGTTACGTTCTTTGTATTTCGGTATTGTTCTGTTCATTGTTCGTTGAATTGTTTCATCCTTTTTTTCTTAGTATCTGTCGATTTCCGTATTTGTCAGATTCCTGTCATTTGGTGGGGATATACCATTTGAACATAATTCACTCAAAAAGGCATTGGAGAGGCATGGCCAGCGCACGTTACTGTGATTGTAAGTATGCACAGGCACATACTCCTCGAACTCCATAAGCTCGTTCAGAAGTTGTATTACTGCGGCGACTCCGCAGTGGTCACTGTCGTACTCGATCGTTCGTAAACAATTTCTTGAACGTTGGCCCACAGCGTCAGTAATTGTTAGTCTTGCGTCTTTAAGCAATAGATCCAGATAGGCACCGCTTCTGAAAACGATGGCCTGTCTGTGGCTAGAAGATCGATGCGATACTCAAATTTGTATAGACCCATCCAATTAAATAGGAGCTAGAGAGTGGCCCTAGAAAGAGGCGGGGTGATGTTGTGACGAGCCAGCAAACGCCATCTATTGAATAGCAAAAAGAGTCAGGAACAGAACAAAACAAAACACAGCAACACAACATCGACATAATTTAATTAATGTATGTTATCTTTTAAACAATGGCTTTGCGTCCATCATAATTTAATTAATTTAAAAATGTATTTAAATAACCTAGGCCACCTACAAGAATGGAGTGCTAAACCCACCGAACAATACACTGAAAATTATGACAGGTGATAACAAAAACAGCCAACTTTACATCTCATAAACATGAATAGAGCCAAAATTAGGACTTACCATCAAGTTGCTATAGAAAATCCTTCTGCAGCCGTGCAAAGTGCAATACAAATGTAGAACTATTTACCTGGCTATATTCTCCTCCTTCAATTTTGATCTAATGCTCTAATCATAAATATTATGTCTCTTATGTTCCTTTGCCTGGTATTGTGGTTGGTCAATTTAAGGGTCGTCAAATCTCCTTTAGAGAGCGCTATACCTAATATAAAAACAGCATTTTTTCTTATTTTTGAACTGCTATCCGTCCTTCACTGCTTTAAAAAGTTTAATTTTCTTTAAAAACAAACAAAACAGAGACACTTTCTTCCCCTTGTGAGATTCTTGGAAATAATCCAAACATTGTTTCGATTTTGTCCACAAGGTATAATGAAAGAGGATCTCTTCAATTTAATAATCTTAATCCTCATCAAAAACATGACAAAATTAATAAAATGTCACAACAATACCATCGTTATAAATTATTCACTGCTTAAAAAACTCAGAATGACATCAAGCCAACGACAAACAAAAAAAAAACACACAAGACGATAAAATTTGTATATAAAATAAAAAAAATAACAAACCACACACAAAAGAAAAAGGACCATTTTTTTAGCTACATACATACACAATACATAGATGTGTACATATTTTGTTATTTGAATAAATTCAATTGTGTGAATGTTTTATTTTCTAAGGAGTCTCATAAAAATCTTATAGAACATAAAAGGACAAAAAGGCAATAAAAATGAAAAACAAATTCTTATGACAATAATCAAAAGGACATTTTCGATTTCATTTATTTTGACAAATGAATTGACATATTGAATATAAAATATAATACAAATATACTATTTGAATAAATGTCCCTTTTTTAACCAATTTTAACAAATGAGGTGTCATAAGAAAGACATTATATTGTAGACTTGAAGACTTTTAATAAAATAAAATGTATTTGAAAAATATGTGTGTGCATAGATACCTATTTGAGTTTAATGAAGCCATGTTTTTTAAATGCACGTAAGATATCAAAATATATAAGTATTCAAACCGAAATGATTTTGCTAAAATACAGAAACAAATACATAATCCATCGGAGAAGCCATAAACGACCGCTCGATAATTTTACTGTCGTTTTGGTGTCTGTTCCCTCATAGCATCTATACACTGAACCAAATGGCGTAGGTAGGTTAGGTTAGGTTGAAGTGGTCGCCAGGAAAACAGCTGACACACTTAGACCTTAGACAGGTCCATTGTGATACCACATGGAGAGAAATTTACTCTTTAATCAAACCAGTTGGAGCCTCGAATGAAGCGGTGAAGTCAGTGAATCTCAATGTGTCTAAGATCACTGGTGTCGTCGAAAAAGTATTATCCAGGTGTAATCTTCGTACTTGGGAGAGAGCAGGACATGAACAACGAAGATGTGAGATAGTCTCTTCTTCCTCCTCGTCCATGCAGCTTCTGCTAAAGTCATTGGAGAAAACGCCAAGTCTTTTGGCGTGTCTACTAATTAAACAGTTTCCAGTTACAACACCTATTACGGAGCCAAGATGTTTCCTGCTCGAAGAGAGTAAACTTTTTGAGCGTCTTAGGTCTATTACTTGCCAGATTTGTCTGGTTGACAGGCACGTAGTGATGTTTGACCATCTAAAATTTATTTGTTTTATGTAGTTTTAATGCAACAATAGTTTGCTTGTAGCGATAGGCATACCGATTTCTTCCATTTTCGGTAGAATAGGTATTTGGGTTCCTTTTCTGGCGAGTTCGTCGGCTATGCAGTATACCAAAAAATCACTATGTCCCGGCACCCATATCAGGTGAATGTTAAACTGTTCGGCCATCTCCCCGAGAGATGATGGACAGTTGCGTACTGTTATAGAGTTTGTGGAAACAGTGCCAAGTGATTTGAGGGCTGCTTGGCTGTCAGAGAATATGCGGATATCCGATGTAGATATCACGTTTTCCCTTAACCAGGATAACACCTCTTTAATCGCCAGAATTTCCGCTTGGAACACGCTACTATGGTCAGGGAGACGGAAACAGAGACTAAGATTTAGTCTGTCTGAGTACACACCACCGCCTACTCCCTCTTCGGTTTTCGAACCGTGCGTATAAAAGTGGGCTGTCTCATCTTTTAAGAACCTCTCATCCTCCCAATCTGATGTTGGTGGGATGGTAACTTGGAAGTTCTTGTCGAAGGTAAGCTGGTGTGTGATGTAGTCGGATCGTCCTAGTTTTGTCCCGACCTTGTTCAGAATACTAGAATGGCCTATCGAATTGCTAGTCTATTGAGAGATGGCTTTGAGCCGAATAGCTGCACTCGCAGCCACTTGTTTGCTAAAAATTTCGTGGGGTGTAAGGTTAAGTAGTATGTCAAGGGCAGCCGAGGGTATGGAGTAGAGTGCTCCACTGATACATAAGCTGGCTGACCTTTGGACCTTATTTAATTTGTCACAATATGTGACTTTGTCCAATGCAGTCCACCGTACTGCTACCCCATAAGTAAGTATCGGTCAAACGAACGCTGTGTACAACCAGTGGGTTGTGGGAATAAGCCCCACTTATTTCCAATGGCTTTTTCGCAAGAGAAGAGTGCAACTGTTGCTTTTCTTAATCTTTCTTGTGTATTGGATTTCCAACTTAGCTTTTTATCTAAGTTATATGAAACCTACATATTTGGCTTCGTCTGAGAAAGTCAGTGGGGTACCATTTATTAACGGCGGTATAAATTGGGGAATTTTATATTTCCTAGTGAAGAGGAAAAGTTCTGTCTTGGTTGGGTAAATATTCAGAATACATTTGGTTGCCCAAATTTGTAGTCGATTGAGAGCATTTTGCATTAAGTCTGCTAGAGTTGGAGCGTGCTTACCTGTTACAACAATGGCAACATCATCGGAATATGCTATTACCTTATATCCCTCTGCTTCCATGTCAATCAGCATTTCGTTTACCACTTTGTTCCATAGAAGTGGGGATAAAACACCACATTGTGGAGTCCCTCTGCTGACATTCCTTCAACCCCCCAGGGTTGAATTTAGTACTCCGCTGCCTAACATGAGATTAATCAGTACTGTCAATGAATCGGATATCTTAAGGTTTCTCAGCGCTGTGATTATTGCCATCTTACAAACGTTGTTGAAAGCACCCTCAATATCTAGGAATGCTACCAGAGTGTACTCTTTATGGTGCAATGAATATTCTATATTTTGTATCAGCATGTGTAAGGCGGTTTCAACCGATTTTCCCTTACAATGTGCGTATTGAGCAGTAGAAATGAGATAAGGGTTTATTGCACTGCGTAAATGAATTTCTATCAGTATTTCTAGAGTTTTTAAAAGGAATGAAGATAAACTGATTGGTCTGAGGTCCTTCGGATTTACTTTGGGAATGAAGATGACCTTAACTTCTCTCCAGAGTAAGGGGATGTAAGTTAGGTCAAGGCACCCATTTATAATAACCGCCAGGATAGATATGATTATATCTGATGTTATCTGGAGTTCGGCAGGTATTATGCCGACTGGTCCCGCCGAATTATAAGGATCGAAGCTTTTAATTGCCCAAAGTAGCTTTTTCCTTGTAATCAGACCAATAATGTTATTATTTTTATAGCCTGTCCTTGATTGTTCAGTGCTAAAAATATTTTGTGAGCTTCCCGGTAAATGAGTATTTAGTAGCAGTGATAGCGAGTCTTCGCTTGAGTTGGTCCATACCCCGCCAGCTGTTTTTAGAGAGCTAGGCATCGGTGGATTTTTCGGGAGGATTTTTCTTAGTATTTCTTAGTAGAGAAGTGTCTTCAATGCTTTCACAGAAGTTTCTCCATGAAGTTCTTTTGCTCTTCCTCAGCTGTTTTTTGTAGATTTTAAGGGACTAATCTGAGTTTTGTCTTGATTTTTTAGCTCTGTTAAAAAGTTTTCTACAGTTTTTCTTGAGCGGTGCTAGCACTGAATTCCATCAACGGGGTTTTTGTTTTCTTCTTAGGTGAATAAGAGGACAGGATATGTCCATTGATCTTTTTAGGGCGAGGGATAAGACTTTGCCTTTTTCATCAAGGTCGCTGTTGTTTTTGGGTATCGTGAGAAGGAAGGGTCTAATTAGTTTATCGAATGTTTCCCTATATAGTTCCTAGTTAGTTTTCAGATAATTTAGGAATGTTGGTTTTTTATTAACTTTGTCATCTTAGCAGAATTGGATGTATCTATGATCAGAGAACGAATGTTCCTTTGATACTATTCAATGCAGAATCTTTTGATGAATTACATCAGAGACGAGAGTAATGTCTAAGACCTCCTGTCGGTCCTTGGTGATGAACGTCGGTTCATTCCCAATGTTACTTACAATTAGGTTAGTACTAAGTATAAAATCAACAAGTAACTCACCTCTTTCATTTATATTTGTACTGCCCCAAACGGTGTTGTGGGCGTTTGCTTCACACCCGATTATCACGCACATTTTCTGCCATTCAGCCATCGAAATAAGTTCCTCAGCGTGTTGCCAGGAAGTGGGCCAAGGTGGTCATGGCCAAGGTATGCAGAAGCTATCAACTACACACCATTTCTGGTTTGCATCCTTGCCACTGTCAGATCTCGATCGCTGAAATTAGGAAGTAAATATGCATTAATACTACTTTTTACCAATATGCATGATCTGAGTTCACCTTTATCCACTGAATGCAGCAAGTAGTATCCTGGGGTCCTGAGTCCTTGAATTTTGGATCCAACGATCCAGGGTTCTTGGATCCATACCATGCGGTCTCAATTAGCGATGAATCTAGAGCATGCTTTCAGTGTCGCAAATGGAGACCGAAATCGTAGCTATATTTTCATAGCATGCGATGGATAGCATGCTTTCATCGCATACTGTCTATCGCTTGCTTTGTCGCAAGGAGAACTCGCATTTTGTTATGGCGTTTCCAAATATAATTTGGTGTTGTTGTTTGAACCAGCATCAATTGCCTTCGACATTCTTCAGTAACTAAAAAAGTATGCTATGAAATGCCCATCAACGAAAATTTGTCTGTCTCTCTGCTACCTGTTTTCTGCTATTGCTATTGCGTTTGCTCTTAATTTATCGCTAATGGAGACCGCGTGTAAGGGAATTTCCTTTTAGTTGGATCGACCGTAGCGGCTAGTGAGGAGGAGTTAAACCGCTACGTACAAGCGCTTGCTTGTGTATAATAAAAAAAAATTAAATGTTTTAGATAAAAATCCAATTGGTATTGTTTTTTAATAAAAGAAAAAGATTTGTTTTCAGGATTTTTTGATGTTGCACAAGGTGGTTCATAATTAAAACCCAATTTAGATTAAATGGAATAAATACGTTTATTTAAAAAACACTGCGATGATAATAGGCAAAATAAGAAACATTAAAAAAAAAAAACAAAATTTATCGAATTAAAAATGTAGCTGTGTAAGTAAGAAGAATTTATTTCAATATTAAAAAAAAATGAAGAAAATTCATCAGTTTGAAACCTTAAAGTAGTCACATTGAAGAATGGTTTATCAGTTTAAAAATATAGGTGTGAAAATGTGAAGACTTTTCTTCAATTCGAAGAAATTTCAATCGGAAAATGAGTACAAAATATAGTCCAATTGAAGAATATCTTCTTAAAATGAAAAATACGTTTATTGAATTTGAAGAATCGTTTATCATTAAATTTTAAGATTACGTATGATTCAATTGACGAAATTATTTGGATTTAACAGCTAAACTAAAAATTCTTCAAAATTAAGGATTTAGTCGTCAAATTTACACATAGGTTTTGTTGACCGTATATTGATCACCCTTTCTTCACTTCTACCTTCATTTTTATCAATATCTTTTCCAAATTTGGTTCAGTGTACTAAAAGCGACTACGAAAAAATGGGACAACTAACGAGAAAATACTAGATTATCGATTCTGGAGTTTATTGTGATTGTACATACACTTGGCGAGTAATGTAAAGGAGAATTTAGCGATTATTTATTTTTTTGTAAAAATGGCGGACGAATCGGTGCATTCGTCCTTGACATTTATCGGGCTTATAGTGAATACACACTTCTGTCACAAAAACAAACAAACAATTCTGTCATATTATGATCCGTGTTTCATTGGGAGTCTATCCATTGTACCGTAATAGCGAATTTAGTTCAAATTTCAAAAATCTATTCTAAAAATCGAGATTATCTTTTCAATTAAACTTGTTTGCAGATTTAATTGTAAAATTGGTGAATGATTGACACACATTTCTGATTTAAAAAACATATTTTCATAATCAGATGACGAGGAAGACGAAGACGACGACAAACTTAATTTAATAAATCTAAATTTTTAACTCTTCGTCCATTATTTGTTATTTTTTAGCAGGGACTGGCACAAGTTCAAAACAAATTAATAGCAAAATATTTTTCATTTTTTGATACAAGAGATTTTACATGTATGTGTGCATTCGGATAAAATATGCCAACCCATCAGAGATAAAATTTTTCGTGTTGAGATTTGATCTAGATTTGCACTTTTTCGTTGCAATGAAATTCTCAAAATTCAAAAAGATTAAATATTTTGGCAGAAAGAGCAAATATTTTCTTGAATGAAACTTGCTATAAGTAATTCCCAAAAAAGGCATCGACCGTAGTTTTTTAGATTTCTAAAAATGGTACCCCTGCACAGATGTCACAAGGAATGAAAGAATATTTCGCAAAGTAAAATTAGAAAAAAAAACAAAATTATGAGCACTTAGCATTTATTCATATAAAATAGAAAGTAGAAAAGCTGCTAATATAATTTTATGTTTCAAAACCATTTCTTGTTTTCCTTTTTTTTTCATTTGCAATTTTAAATTCGAACATTCATTTTGCATCAATAGAAAGGAAATGATTTACAAATTTTCTTTTCCTTTCACACGGGGAAACAAAATTACTCGAGATTTGCTTGTTTCCTTATAATGTTAGTTTTTTTGGTTTAAACGCACACTACACGTATTTTAACTTGGTCACTCCTCTTAGATTTCCCCTTTATATTTCATACTTTTACTTATTTTCTGAGTGGACAGACAGATAGAGGTTTATTCTTCAAGTCAATTTACAAATGCAGATAATAATTGAGCAAAGAGTGCCAACATTTTCACTTACACTTTTTAATAGTAAAAGATGTATACTCGTATAACAGTTATTGAGTACATATTCACGAATACAATGAAATCGAATGCAGGTTAGAAACTCTTCAGATGAATAGAAACGGATTATAATATATTTATTAAGAATTGAGATTTTAGAAATAAAAACTTCCCAACTAGAAAAAAAAACAATAAAAAGATCGGTTTGTCTGTCGAATAGAAATTAATAACTATATCCAATTAGAACACATTTGAATTTTGTGACAAGAAAGGAACAAAGCTTGTTACATTCGCGTTACTTTGAAATTTTTCTAAAACGATTGAGTTGCTTAGATGTTTCTAAACAGTTTTTCATCTTTTCCCAAAAACCCAAAATAATAGAGTTCCATTTATGTTACATAAAGGTTTTTGCGCAGGTAGCTTGCGACTGAAAAGTGAGGGTTCTTAATATAAGTTACTAAGAAATTACACCACAGTTTCAGTACAATCAAACTCCAAACTGATTTTGATTGTAACTGAAATTTAAACAATTCAGTAACTTTCATCTTTTGCAACCTGCGAGTAACTCAACAGTAACCGAATGTTGACATGTTATGGAAAACTGTATTGTAACTCATATGCAACTTAGAGAAACTTAAACCTTGAATAATTCACAGTGACTGAATAGAGACAAAGTAGAATTAATAACTTGAATGTAACACCACAATAACTACGTTTGTCATAAGTCAAAGTGTCAAATATTGTTGTTTATTATTTTCCATCACAAAATGGCACCAATTAAATGTAATAACAATTATACAAATTTTTTGGAAAAGATAAAAAGAAATGATTGTTTCGGGAAGAAAAAGAGATCTATTCTTGCGAAATATTAAACTTTTCCACAACCAAGTAGAAACATTGAAGTAAATATAGTTCAAAAGAGTTCGAATGATCGTAAAATTCGTATGCTTAGTGTCAAAAATTTAATTTCTCCGGCTATGCCAATTCAAATTAATGATAATGACGAGAAAAATTACGAAAGTGTTCCTGTGACGACTGTAGAATTTCAATCGGTCTTGGCGAATTAGTAAAGTGAACACCAGAATACTCGTGCTGCCATGAATTCACTACTGGAACTATTGGAAAGTTATGTCCCGGCTTCTTCAAATTTGCCAAAAGATACCCGGATACTTATTCACACTTCGCGTCGGACCAGAATAATAGATCATGAAGGCAACAATAATAAGTATTGGCACTACGGATTAAGAAAATGCCTTGAAGATGCGCTGATTGGTGATCCCAAAATAAATAACAAGTGCTATTCAAAGAATATTAACATGTTCAAGAGTTCATTGGTGAATTTTTGGCCAATATTGGTGTCAATTCATGAATTGAGAACTAAAATACGACCATTAGCAAAATCGAAGTCAATTGAAATTCGACTTTTATTTGCTAGGTAAACCAGTTAACATGAACCAATTCCTTCAAGAATTTGTAAATGAGGTAAATAGCATTTTATGCGATGGACTGAGCTTAGGCTATGGACAAAATGTTTATTTTAAAATACGATGTCAGCAATTTAAGAAATGTAGTGCCGTTATCCGGACTTTATTAAGATGAAATAATTTTAGATAGCAATACCAGAGTAGTTGCAAAGATACATTTGTGTGATGATTTTCCCGATCATCCACAAGAGGCTGATGTAATAATCCAATGCAGGAGGAAAAAACGCAATGCTGCAATAGAAACTAGATACTATTCAAAAGCAGAAACGGCTAAAAAGCTATTTTACCTTAAAATAACTTTGACGTGTTTTTTGAAGTTTTAATAAATTATTTAATTTTTCCTTTTTGGATCTATAAAATTTCTTTTTAATTTAAATATCTGTTTAATTCTGCCCAAATATCCGTTGTAATGACCGTCTGCTAACTCCAATTTGGTCCAATAAGTTTCGAGTCGAAACACTTGGATTTGCCTGTATTGCCGATGCAACAGCCACGATTGTATCCTGAACCCGAACATTGGGATCTCGATGGTACGGTCTTCCTTCGATGCTTCCAGATTCGCAAACATGTTCACCAGCTTCATAATGGTCCATCTACTCGGGGGAGTACCGCCAAACTCCAGCCTAAATTCCCTTCGAACGGAAATGACGGACTGCAAAGAATGGTATCGCTGCACTATCCAAATCCTTTTTTCAGTTTCCCAAGCATTCATTTTGATAGATCTAAATAGTAGCCTATAAAATAAAAAAAAATAACCCGATTACTCACACTGAAAAAAAGTTATTAGGTATTATTTTTGTAGCAGGATTCATGTGCAACCCTGTATAAGAATATATTTGTTGATAGAATGTGTTGTTCTTATAGTTTATAAGGGACCCCTTTTTTAGCCTTTTTTTCAATAAATTCTTTGGACTGAAATAAATCCTGGAAATAATCTACGAATTTGAATACTCGGGACTGCGATTTAAATTTTAAGTCGCATATGATAGCAGTAATCGTTAGAAGCACTTATCGTCGGGATTCCGACAATCTTCATGGCAATCAAAGAAGAGGCGACTTAAATTTCGGTCCTCCTCTCTCCTAGGCGAGATGGAAACAACGCAGGTGTCAGATCGTAATAAATACATCTGGGACGTGAGTCCTCATATGAAATCACACGCTACACAGAACCAACATCAGCGAGTTTTTCCTGGATGATCTAATAGCCTGTTTTAATGGTTAATATTGGATGACAAGATTGGCCGGAACGCCGTGATACTTCATAAGCTCCAAGCTTTTCTTTCAGTATAGTAAAATTAGGGTTCAACCTGTATACGAGAGATAATAAGCTGGAAACTCGTATACGCCTTCATATTGGCGTTCTAAAAGTTGTTAGGAAAGTCACATAATAGCACGTGTCTGTAACGCAAGTTATTCAAGGTCAAATGTCACATATATAGTTTTTTCCGATTATCTCCAAAGATGTTAACATCTAAGTAAGAATTGTAGAGCATAAAATTTCCGACATATTTTGCCTTAAACATTTTTCATGCGTTCAACCGCTTTGAGATAAAGGGCGGTAAGAGTGCTGCGCTCAGCGATACATACAAGGTCAACCGTAATTCCTTCAAACAAAATTAACAATGAATAATTTGTAATATATATTAGTTAATACATCGTATTTAATAACATTTTACATATATACATAATATGTAGATACATATACATTTTCATTAATTAATACTTAACTAGGTTTTGTAATCAGAAACTTATCAAGTCCAATATTTGTATTACTGCATATATTAATTTTATATCAATTCATTTAAAGTAGATTTTAAGCAGGAATAAAACGAGTAAATACATATATTTTAGTTTTATCTATATTGAGCAGTTGTATGTTTCTTTCAATTTATATTGAAGTGAAGTGAAAATTTAAGAAATATTAATAATTTAAAGAATCAAAGTATTCATTTTCTTCATCATCGTCATCTTCCGGGCGTTCGAAAATTTTTGTTTCACTATCATCATTTTCATTGTCCTGAAGCATTGTTTACAGGCATTATAGAATTTCAGAGTGAACTAAAGGTTCACGTTCTTCTAGGAGTCGTTTCGATGCTGTTATGCAATTTGAACTGGTGTACACTTTTCGACACTCAACATGCATATTCACAAGAGATAAAACATTTAAGAAGTCTATGTGACCGTCATTTCTTTCGATACTTTGTACCGTTCGGATTCAGGTTACACAATCCTTGTATTTGTAGTGACGGGTGGCACGCTTGTTTACAACGACGGGCTAGCTCGCCGCGGGGTGGGACTTGTCACTACCTCACCCGGTCAAAATAATAATATGACCCGTGCCATGAATACCTATATTTAATATTTATAATATACATATACATGTCCTAAGGTTCTCTATTCTACAATCGCCTCACGCATCTCCTCGCTTATTTTCAGTTCCTTGAAGGAACCCCTCCACGGTAGGTTCGATGACATCCTACCAGATCCGCTTCTCTCACCGAACAATAAAAAAAATTTCAGCTTTCATGTTGAATTAGTACTTAGTGTATTCATTAATAACTTTAATGTTCAAGAAAACTGATTCTGATAAATGACTTAATCTAAGCGAAATTAAAAAAAATTTTCATAAATGTAAATTTTATTGGTATTCTCGACGGAGAAAATTTTTTTTTTCCAGAGCAACTACTATCTTCAAACAATTATGTATTACTTTAATTTTATTCATTAGAAAAAAAAACCTTCCGTTAAATTCTGGAAATCGAATAAGAAATACGAAGAGAACAATATCGAAACAAACACATCCAACTTACAGCCAATTCCTCGATGTCAGTAGGGTGCGCACCGGTACAAATTCGATGAACTATCACTGCGTCCAAGGTTATTCTGCGTGACCCCTGCTTCTCGTTCTCTTCGCAACGGTATTGTTTTTCTTTTTGATGCTGCTAGCACTAATGACGATATCATCTGCATTGGCGATTTCAATCTACCTCACATAGAATGGTCTCTCACCGACGAGGGCAACTATTTCTATTCAACCAATGCCAAGTCGGAAAAAGAAATGTTAGTGTTAGATTGTATTGCAGACTCAAATCTTTTTCAAGTAAGTGGTGTCAAAAATAATCTTAACAGACAACTTGACCTCATTTTCACATCTGACCCAGATAACACTATTGTGATCGAAAGTGATCACCTTCTTTCTAATCTTGATCAGTTTCACCCTCCTTTCCGTATTTCTTTTTCTTATGAAAAATGTTATGCTGCCACTGTTCCTGTATATTTTTTTAACTTTCGTAAAACTAACTTCCAAGAATTAAACATGCTTCTCAGCAAAATCAGATTTAACTTTACTCATATTTCAATTGATGACGCAGTAACGACTTTTTACGATGAAATTTTCAGCTGTTTCGCGCACACTGTTCCTTTTATGCCACGTAAAAATTTTTCTTCTTCTCCACCTTGGTACTCGTATAACAAAAAACTTCCATCTCTTCGTAACCGAAGAAGTAATTTGTGGCAGAAATACTTAAAATCGAAATCTCCTTACCAACATCCAGCTTTCTCAGATGCTTCGACAGAATTTTCACTCCTATGCGATCGTCTGTACAAAGATTACATTACTCGTATGCAATCTTCGATTAAATCGAATCTTAAATGTTTCTTTGAATTTATTAATATTAAAAGAAAATCCGATGGCTACCCATCCTCCCTAACATATAATGGGAAATCTTCATCTGATCCAACAGAGATAACCAATTTCTTTGCAAACTTTTTCAAAACAATCCTTTACTGATTGCGACATTGAACCAGATACCCAATATTTTCGCTACATAAAGAATTCTTCTCAAACCACATTTACAGCACCGAATATTCTTCCAGCTATGGTAAGAGATAAAATTGAAAAGCTTAAAGATGACTTCTCCACAGGACCAGATGGTGTACCGGCAATCATCCTAAAAAAATGCATTAATGCCTTTATTCAGCCATTGACTGACCTATTTACACTATCCATTCTGCAGAGCACCTTTCCTCATTCATGGAAAGTTTCTTACATATTTCCTGTCAACAAAAAGGGACCAAAAAATAATGTGTCGAACTATCGCCCTATAGGTAAACTATCATACATTCCAAAAATATTTGAAAGTATTATATACGAAACTCTCTCTTTACACTGCAAATCAATTCTTTCCCCAGTACAACATGGTTTTATATCGGGTAGATCAACAACAACGAACCTAGTAGAATATGCTTCCAATGCTCTATGCACAATGGTCGATTGGGATGAAGTCGATGTGATTGCTACTGACTTTAGCAAAGCCTTCGACAAAATATCACATAATATCATCATGTTAAAATTAAATTCCATGGGCTTTCCTACACTTTTTATCTTCTGGTTGAATTCATATTTGACTGATAGAAATTATGTTGTCCGTTTTAGATCATCTCTTTCCATTCCTTTTAATACACCTTCAGGAGTACCACAAGGCAGCCATCTTGGCACACTGCTATTCACCTTAGCTATTAACGATATGCCTCAAATTCTCGATTGCGGCTTATCAATATATGCCGATGCCATGAAAATATTTAAACGCATTTCTACTGCCGCTGATATTTGTTCCTTACAACAAAATCTTGACAAATTTTCCGTATGGTGCCATAAAAACCTCCTTGACCTCAATGTCAGCAAATGCCACAGCTTGACGTTTTCACGTAAGCGGCTCCCTTCTCCTCCCAGAAAATATCATATAAATGGTGAACTTGTACCCGTAGTTACTTCCTGTCGTGATTTAGGAGTAATCTGTGATAAAGAGCTTAACTTTCGATGCCACATTGACAACATTATTAATAATGCTAATTCGGCGCTTGGTTTTATAAAACGCTGGTCAAAAGAGTTCTCTGACCTGTACATTTCCAAATCTCTTTTCATTTCATTTGTCCGTCCCATCCTAGAATATGCGTCTCAGGTTTGGTAACCATATCAAATAACCCAAATTAAAAGGATCGAAGCCGTCCAGCGTAGGTTTGTTTGATGATAATTATCGATTTCCTCCCTATTCGAATCACTTACTGCTAATTGACCTTCAGTCGCTTGAAAAACGGCGTGAAGCCGCAGATGTGGTTTTTATACACGACATACTAACTGGTAATATAGACTGTCCGGGTCTAATAAGTCTGATTCCCATTAGTACCAACCCACGAAATGTTAGGTCAGTACCTCTATTCCGCATTCCTTTTCACCGTACTAATTATAGCTTCTATAATCCTATGTCTTGTATGCTGCGTAATTACAACAACTCCTCAAATATTTCTGATTTTAATATATCTAAATCAGTCCTCCGAAATTCTCTCCTCTCCAACCCACCCCAATAACTTTCTCACCCACCCAAATTTTTTATTGTTAGTTGTACTATTATAATTAAAATGTATTATTATAATTTGGATAAGTTTTTTTTTTATAATTTAGTTTTTTCTTACACTCGTGTATTTTTACTAAATTTTATTTATTTTGGCACGAGTACGATAACTTTGGCGCCAAGATATAATAACGGTTTTTGGTAGAGGGGCTTAATACAAGCATTTTTTACTATGGGAGGGGGGGTCTATCTCACCACGTTTAGGCGAGAGGGGTAGTTTTATAAAATTTACTTAAAATCTAGAAAAAAAATATTTAAAAACATCGGCAACACTTACAGTTATAAATTATACCTTTTTCAAAAGTCAGAACTCTACAATTTATAATAAATTTTAAGTAAAGTTGCTTCAGTCAATAGTTTTTGAAATAATTGACTTCAAACTCAAAATTTATGAAAAAAAAGTTTAAAAAATCACTTTGAGTATTATTTTTCTCATGATTATAAATACCAATAAAGAAGTAATTGATGTAGTTAACTGTTCCAATTATTTTTTAATCAAACACTGAAAACTATTCGTTTCTATGTTTTCTAGTTTTTGAGAAAATTGAAAAACAAAAAAAAATAATTTTGTATCAGATGTAAAGTAAAGATGCATGTAAAGTTTCTTTTGCATTTAAAGAATCTGGATTAAAAAAAATAATTGATATTATATACATAAACGTATGTACATATGTCATGTCCATTTCAATCTCTTTTTTTCTAAATATACGGTTAGGTACTTGGCCAAAACTTTAATATTTAATATATTTGAGCATGAAAATTTATAGCATTATAAAAAAATTTACATTACCTTTACGACAACACAACGGCAGCAAAAAAAGAAACACTTAATAACCGCATTAACTGAAATAAAACCACAAAGGTATATATGAAATTTACGATGCAAACAGTGAGATGCCTAAGGGGGGGCATGCTGCGCCCCTGCAACCCCCCTGCTTGGGCTCACTATAGGCTTTGGGGAGGGTGAAAATTTTATTATATACAAAGTTTCTTTAAAATTAAAGAATCTTTTGGGTTTAAAGAACAAGTATAGTTTTACTATTTTTCAATTACATATCTTAAAAACTAGAAGACATAAAAAGAATTAGTTTTCTGTGTTTAATAAAAAAATAATTGGAGCAGTTAACTACATCAATTATTTTTTTATCGATATCCATAATCATGAGAAAAATAATATTCAAAGTGATTTTTGTAACTTTTTTTTCATAAATTTTGATTTTGAAGTCAATTATTTAAAAAACTATTGACTAAAACAATTTTATTTAAAATTAATTATAAATTGTAGAGTTCTGACTTTTGAAAAAGGTATATTTTTTTAAAGATTTTAAGTAAATTTTTATAAAATTGCCCCTCCCGCCTAAACGACTGGAGATGGACCCCCCCTACCATAGTAAAAAATGCTTGTATTAAGCCCCTCTACCAAAAACCGTTATTATATCTTGGCGCCAAAGTTATCGTACTCTCCCCTTTATTTTAAATATGATGTATTAGTATTAAGTTTTGCTTACTTGTAATAAGTGTACAATAAACTATCACTGCGTCTAAGGTTATTCTGCGTGACCCCTGCCTCTCGTTCTCTTCGCACACAGTATTTTTTATCTTTAGACTTAAGTCAATTTTATATTTATGGAATATACTCGTAATATATAGGTGATTTTTTTGCTACTTGGTTTTTGACGTTTATATTTTTGACAGATCACACATGACAAATTCCACGAACATTTGACATTCCGATTCAGTATTGTTTGCCATTTCATCATGAATAGACTTACGCCTGAACAACGTTTGCAAATTATTGAAATTTATTATCAAAATTCGTGCTCTGTGAAAAATGTGTTTCCCGAAAAATGCACTGTTTGGTGCGGTTTATGGGCAGGCGGCATCATTGGGCCGTACTTCTTCAAGGACGATGAAGGCCGCAGGGTTACGGTCAATGGAGAAAGGTACCGTTCGATGATAACAGATTTTTTTTTGCCGAAAATGCAAGAATTGAACTCGGTCGACATGTGGTTCCAACAGGACGGTGCCACATGCCACACTGCACGCGAAACCATGCATCAATTGAGGCGAATTTGGTGAGCAGTTGATCTCACGTTTTGGCGCAGTCAATTGGCCACCAAGATCATGTGATTTGACCCCGTTAGACTATTTTTTGTGGGGCTATGTTAAGTCTATTGTCTATGGGGACAAGCCAAACACGATTGCTGCCTTGGAAGCCAACATTGAACGCGTCATTGGTGAAATTCCGGCCGAAATGTGTGAAAAAGTTTGCCAAAATTGGACCTTCAGAATGGACCACCTGAAGCGTAGCCGCGGGCAACATTTAAGTGAAATTATTTTTAAAAAGTAAATGGCAGAAATTGATTTATCGATCCAAATAAAAATTTCATTCACTTTTTACAAGTTTCTGTGTTTTTTTGAATTTTCAAAAACCAAGCTCTTAAAAAATCACCGTTTACAATGACTTCGCATTTTTTTTCTTCCTTTTTTTTTCTTTTCTTATATAAAATTTACCGAAATGTTCTCCGTTCAAAATAAACTTTAAATACGAACAAAAAAAAAACATCAGGAATATGTATATGACAAGTATCTGTCTGACAACAATCAACCCGTACAAAATTTAGCCCTTGATTATGGGTCTTTAACCTTTAATTTTTTTTTCTTCTTTCCTCTGTTTGTTTTGCTATCTTTTTTCGGAACTCGAACACGAACAGGCATCAACTAGGTACTAGCCGAAAAGAACCAGCGAAACCAAACGAAAAATTCGGAATTCAACGTAGATATTGCTGGGAATAAGCAGACCGACTTTACGAATAAATTCCACAATATCCGGAGAAGACGATGGCAGACAGGAGGGGATGAATCTCCCGTTTTCTTGAGGTGATCCGATTAGGTCAGACTGCGGGTTTTCGTTTTTTTTCCTCTCTTATTAGATTTTTTTTTTTTTTCGAATTTTGATAATATGCATGCTTTATACGGATGGGGGTGTAGGAGATACCAAAACAGACGCAAACGAATTGGATGCAGCTGCAAGCGGTTCAGACAAGGCACTGATCAATAAATAAGGAGGACGAATTTTTTTTGATTCACGCTAATCAATGATTTTTTAAGCGATTCAATTCCGAATCCCTAACTATGTAGATGTTACAGGAATCACCACACTCATAAAAAAATATGTCCAGAGGGAAACGTGTCAGAAATCGAAAGAACGAAATTATGAAAGACAGGATATGCCAACATTTCGAAATAGGAACAAAAAATCTACTCGGGTGTGTTCCGAAACGAAAGTTCCGAAGCCAGGGATGATTTTTTTTTTGTTTTTAAGTAGAATCACATGGGGACTTCTGAAGGAGTGTTATGCCGTGAGCTGAACGCTACAACTTGCAATTTTTAAAATTTATATGCCACGCACTACATTAACAGAATCACCTTCTGAAAGTAACTTCTCACAAATAAAACACAAATCAGCCATCTGAAACCAACGACGAAATTCAATAAAAAGTTACTAAAATTTGTTCATAACGCTTCAACTTATCTTACATTAAGCCGCAATGTGTATATACTTATATATTTATTGAAAAGTTAAGAAAAGTTAATTCCAAATTCCCTGAAACAAAGTATTTGTTGCAACTTAGCATTTAATTATGAACTTTCTTTTAGTTTCAAATCAAGTCTTTTAAGATTATT
This sequence comes from Philhelius pedissequus, assembly GCA_910595825.1. Lineage (NCBI taxonomy): Eukaryota > Metazoa > Arthropoda > Insecta > Diptera > Syrphidae > Philhelius > Philhelius pedissequus. The sequence continues at coordinate 265,861,499 of OU343160.1, forward strand.
TATTTGTAGTTTATATTTCGTTTGATGAATGTTGCTGCTGCTTTATCTGGCGTCTGTTTATTTTTGCGCTAATTGTTCTGGAATTTTCTTGCTGAATTTTTATATTTGCGACATGGTTTTGCTGGATTTTAAAATTCGCCTACTTTGATTCCAATTTTCAAATCGCCTGCCAAAATCAAGTTTTGTTCACGCTTCTGGTCAGCGTTATCAACAAGATAAATGTAAAATGTTATTAAATACAATGTATTAACTAATATATAATACAAACTATTCATTGTTAATGATATTTGAATAATTTTATAACTTTATACATGTTATTATTATTCACCGTGGTTCACGGTTAACCTTCCATTACACTATGTATCGCTGAGCGCTGCGCTCTCACCGCCCTCTATCTCAATAGCGGTTGAATGCATGAAAAATGTTTAAGGCAAAATCTGTCGGAAATTTTATGCTCTACAATTTTTATTTAGATGTTAACATCATTGGAGCTACAGAAACCGAGACAAACGCGAAAAACGATATGTGTGACCTTGAATAACTTACGTTAAAGACACAGGATTCTATGCGACTTTCCTAACAACTTTTAGAACGCCAATATGAAGGTGTATGCGAGTTTCCAGCTTAACTCTCATATACATATTGACCCCTTTTTTTAGCTTATTTGACTGCATTATTTGGGTTGAATAATACAATTCGCTCGTCATCGATATTATTTCCAAAAAGCTAGCTATAAAAAAGCATATATGTAGGTGTTATCACATAAATGAATGTTTCCACCTTAAGTCGTATTGTAAAACATCAGTTCCTTTTAACGATTCTGGCGCGTGAATAATACCAGAAACATCTTTTATATTTTACTTGTAACGGACCAAGCCAAATGGAAATTACTTACTTGCTGGGAAAATTCTCGACTACGCAGTCAACATCGCCAAAGAAAAGAAAAAACACGAATATAAAACCTACATACCTACATACCTACATACTCGTAATAAAAGATGATTTAACAGTTCAACAGTTGGCTGTCGCCAACAGTAGGTATGTAAGTCCAAATAAACATTCAAAAATTATAAAGTTTTGTAGTTTCATCTGAAATGTAAAGCAAAAAAAATATTGTGTTAATATTTATGGACAACCCTGTATTAAAATTATTAATGGAATGATGCTTACTAAATATATTGCAAGCTCAAACCATGTTTCAAAAAAAAAAACTAATTCAAAATTCCTTCGAAACACAATTTTACTTAAAAAATAAAAAAATAATGAATAACATATAAGACCACAATGGCAATGAACATCTTACTGTTAGCAGCATCATCCTTTTCTTCCAGCACTTACGAGTTATGACATCTTCCTTGACACCCTCTGGCGACAAAAACTCTAGGCTGCTAATGCATGTAATTCATCAGCACAAATTGTGCCGACCATTGACCTGCAACCCAACAATAAGATACATTTCTTCAATTTTTTTTTTATTTTAAGAAATCTGAAATGGAAACGACATAATAAAAGATGAATCTCACGCAGCAGAAGCTTTCAGCTCACCCGGCTCTATGTGTATACTGTATAGTAATGTCATGCGGATTTAAAGGGTATTCCATCAACGTTAAGGGGTTCATAAATTTTCCAGTTCAACTCGTCGTATTTTTTGTTTGGTTTATTTTTCTGTTTTTGTTTTCTTAACTCGACCAACAATGAAAATGTACCGCTCTTTGTTATCGCACCTATATCTAAGTATACACTCCGAGTCATTTCATTATGTCATTATTCAGCGTTTAACGAAATAAATGCAGAAAAATAAAATCTAAATATTGTCCAAAACAGATGGAGTTCATGAGGGCGCGTTCGGAGTTTATAATTTACTACACATGAGATCATAACACTCTGCAAACAAAATGTCAAAAAACGAATGGGGTAGTTGTTAATGAGCTCAGAGTCTCAATGAACTGATAATGTATGTCGAAACATTGAAAAATATATCAAGAAGGGAGATAAAAGAGCCGACAGGGGTCAATGAAATATTTACACGCGGTTTGTTTGCCTTACAAATTTAAAAATTTTCAAGTAGCTGAATCTTCTGGAATTGTAAGAAATTCGGACATATAATTTTATGGAGTGTCTTATTAAACAAATGCATCTGTTTTGTTGCCGTTGTGGAAAAGTAGGCCATACGTCTCCGAAATGCACTAGTCCGAAATGTTCGGGAAACGATCGGAAGAACAACCCATCTATCGGGATGTTTTGCTCGCAGAACAGAAAATTGGCACGACATGAACCTTACGAATAAAAATCCAAAAATATATTTATATCAGCCAGTTCAAATTCTTAAAAAAACATCCAACCCAGTAGATGAAGAAAAAATATCAACATACGACAACCAGTGTTTCTACGTGTCGATTTAAATTGTCTACATTTCAACGTAGACAATGGGTCGACTATGTCAACAATGTAGACAATGTGTTGACAATGTACACAAAAACTTTGCTATCTTAAATCTCACAAATAAAATAAAATTTAATTATATGTCTGTCCGAACTTAAAACAAAGTCTTTGAAGAGCAAAGCTATCACTTGGTGAAAACCAATATTAAATATTCAGCTCTTTGCACAATGCGCAACAAAACTCTGCAAAATACAGCTGAAAATTGTCTTTGTAGGCTGAGAGCTGAGCTATCTATTGGTGAAAACCAATAATAAATACTCAGCTCTTTGCATAGTGTGCAAAAAACTCTGCAAAATACTGCTGAAAACGGTCTTCGCAGGGGCAGGGAATGGAAAACGTTACGAGTATTATTATCTAATTAGCGCAAAATCTTAAACATTAAGACCCTACTCTAAATGAGTTTTAAAATTAGGGTCGACTTTTTGATCATTTTAAACGACAAAAAGTATACTTTAATTTTAAGCAGGTAGTCTGACTTTAAACAGAGCAAAACGCTTCTTTATCTTCCTTAAACTTTAATTTTAATAGTTGACATTTGAAACTTCATAGCAGAAAATGAAAGAAAAATGTTGTATGAAAAAGAAGTTTATAATATTTTTAAATATTTGTGCTTAAAAATATAATAAGGTTCGAGCAAATCCATTCGAAGAACTTGAGATCCTTGATTTTTTCAAATAACCTGATTAATTTTTAATTGAAAAATTTACAAGCAGCCAATGCCTTTGGTGAACAATTTGTTTCTTTATCTAAAACAATTATATATAAAATCTTTTTCTGAAATTTTAGAAGCTTTTATAAATTTATGAATATATTTTGTCTGTTCTTATGCTTATGTTTAATTTTCGTTCTGTTCCATTAACCTATCTTTTCAAAATATGGTGTGTTCAACATAAGTTTAATTAGCGTAGTCATAAAGATCTGCTTTAATTAGAAAAGTCGTTAAGTAGTGTGTTTAAAATTAAGATAAAGTTAGACAAGGGCTGGCAACGAGACGCCTGATTCAACTAGAATTTGATTTATTATCTAAGCTAGGACTGTTGAAAATTTAGCGCCAATATCTTTGCAAAAAGTATTGAAATCGGACCAACAAAAATAAACAACTTCAAATTATGTGAGAAATTTGTCAAATTAACGATTTAATAATTGAACCAAAAATGCAAGGCTTACTGGCATTTTTTAATTTTATTATTAATTCCTCAAATTTTAAAAGGTTTTTAAGACTTGTGCACTAGTAAGCCAGTGAAGTGATTAAGTGGATCTATTAAATTTAAGTGTAGGCTTATCATAGCAAATGTCTCCCATAATTTAAATTTTTTCTTTATCCCTAATTTAAATATTTGAAACTAAAATTTTGAAGGCGCGTCGATATTATGCAGAACGATGCCAATCGGCCTATGCCGATTTCACCGTTTCACTTTCTCATTCAGCTCGTGTTTTAAAATTTAACTGCACGATTTTGATTTTTCTGTCTGATAGACCTTGAGTGATTTTACGTGTTGTTCTGTAGTAGCGTTGGTTAAATAATTTGGTTCGGCACCTTCCACACTACAAAAGAAATGTGGACGTCATGTCCGAGCCGAACTGCCAACCAGAATGAGTGGCGCGGCACAAGCCGATGGGCATCATTCGGCATAATATGGACGCGCCTTTATAAATAAAGAACTAGGTATACATTCAGATTTAGATCAAATGATTTTTTCACGACTATTTTGTTCGTACACATAGGCTTTAGTATAGGGTGGCCCACGCATCGTGATCCAATAAGAAATTTAAATAACTTTTATTTAAATCGATGTAGCTATTTCATTAATTTTTTTTATTGGATTAAAAATTAAATTTTATTTTAAATAACTAATGGTTTTTAAAGATGATAGACCGCAAATGACCTCCACGCTTATCCACGCATATGCGGTACCTGATCAGAAAGTTGTTCATTGCGGCCTGAAGGTTGAAATTGGGATCGCCTCAATTATTGTCTTAATGGACTGCTTCAATTCAGTCAAAATCCTGGGTTTCGTTCTGTATACTTCCTGCTTGACATAACCCCATCAAAAAATGTCTGGTGCATTCAGGTCAGGTGACCTTGGGGGCCAGCGGAAAGTGCAGTTTCTAGATATCAATTTGTTTGGGAATTTTCGTTGGAGCTCCGCCGTAACTTGTGTGGCTACGTGTGAACTTGCTCCATCTTGTTGAAACCAAATCCTGCTGAAAGGTATATGTCTTCGGCGAAGTTCTGATTAAAAAAAACTTCTTCAACATCTTTATATAACGGTCCCCATTGACAGTTTGTGTTACACCGTTTTCTTCAAAGAAGTATGGCCCAACAATACACCTTGATGAAACTGCGCACCACACAGTGACTCGTTCTGGGTGCAGTTCCGTCTCATGGAGCATTTCTGGATTACATTCACTCCATATATGGCAATTTTGCTTATTAACATTGCCATTTAAGTCAAAATGGTCCTCATCAGACATGAACAAACAATTTATCAATGTGTTGTCTTCTTCGGCCATTGCAATCATTTTTCGCAAAATTCCAGGCGAACAGGCAAATCCTGAGGGCTTAACTTGCTTGTAATTTGGACTTTGTACGGAAACAAGTTTAAGTCATCATGAAGTATCCGTTGTAATGACCGTCTGCTAACTCCAATTTGGCTCGATAAGTTTCGAGTCGAAACACTGGGATTTGCCTGTATTGCTGATGCAACAGCCACGATTGTATCTTGATTCGGCAAACATGTTCACCAGCCTCATAACGGTCCATCTACTCGGGGGAGTACCGCCAAACTCCGGAAACTCCGGACGGAAATGACGGACTGAAAGGAATGGTATCGCTCCACTATCTAAATCCTTTTTTCAGTATTCCAAGCATTCATTTTGATAAATCTAAATAGTAGCCTATAAAATAAAAAAAAATAAGCCGATTACTCACACTGAAAAAAAGTTATTACGTTTTATTTTTGAAGCACAATTCGTGGGCCACCCTGTATTATAGGAGCACTTGGTTTTTTTCTTAAACATTTATGTTATGTCGTTTGATTAATTTTATTAGGAAAATTATAAATTATGAATTATGATGGTTTTACGAATTGTCTACAATGTCTACATTATCGACAAATTTATGTCGACAATTGTGAATTGTCTACATCGAATTGTCTGCATGTAGACAATCAAGTAGTCTACATTTTTTGTCCACATAGACAACACTGACACACACTCAGCGGATTAAGGGTTAAGCGTTGTTGATTCCTAAACAGTCATCTTAACGATAAAATGGGCATATGCGAATTTTGGGAAAGAGGCAGTTACCTTAAAAATGGCTTAAACGAGTATTGTCTTATAAATTTAAACAGTTTTATTAACAACTTGATGGCGTTTCCACATAGATCAGCTGCTGCTGAAAGAAAGCTAAGATTTATAAACATTGACCCAAATCAAATAACATGGGGTGTTGTGTTAGACATCTATTCTAGTATGAATTTAGAATCCTGGGCTAGTATATAAATTCAAGAGTTATTCATGTCACGTGAACGAATTGAAATTGAAGAACGCAATTTCATGACGCGGCATGCTTCCTTAAGAGTTAAAGTACACATTGTACATATCTACCTAAACAACAAGGTTCTCTTCGGCTTTTCAGACATTCAAAGCAGCATCAGCAAGCAAAACCTTTCGGATAGGGAATTGCGAAGAAAATACATCTCCGGAGATGATGAACACAATAAAGAGGATCCTTTTTGGCTACCTTATATGTATATTTCTGATATTTTTTGCCATCGTAGTTTTTCTCGCTTCTTTACCTTTCCATCAGTTTAATTTTAGACTTCTTATAAAAAAAAGAGAGTTTTCCACCAACTTTTCTTTAAAGATTTCACAGCTAGGTTCATGCAATAAATATGTAAAAAGTAAAGGTAGGGTTGATGATTTGCCTTTCTTGACAAAAAAGGACTTTGTTGTGTTGATTAAGATGAAAGATGGAAGATGGAACCAACCCAACACGTCTACTCAACCAATATGATGCGCTCAGCAATAAGTAGCGGAAAGATAAATTTACCGTCAGGACTTTTTGTTTTGTTATTCCGTATTTTATTAAATATCATCCGGACGATAAGTTTTATTGGGTCTTTTTTGTTCTTCTTCCATAAGTCATAAATTGAAACTTGACACCTGTCGAAAAAGGCTAACAAAAAGTGTGTAGGTATATGTATGTATTATGAGTGATTGACTGAAGGATTTCAAATTTTTAGAGTGATTTTATGAAGCAGAAATTATGAAAACTCAAGATACTCGTAAGTATTTCAAAACAAAATTGAAACTTATTGAATAGGATAGAAAAAAAGAATGGAATAATGAATGAATTGTCTTAGGGAAGTGCTTAGGTATATGAAGTTCGCTGAGGTGGCATAAGTATTTTAGGTAGATGTTGGGTGAGGTGGAGTGAGTTGTTCGTTTTTGAAAGGGCCTATGTACGTATACAGTTCACCGACATAACTCTTGGGACTTTAATTCAGCTGCTGAAATATAAGCCACGAATCCGATGAATGGTATTTCTACAATACCTAGTAAGAATATCGAAATTGATTCCGGTTCCCTGCAAAGGTCCACTCATTGGTGTGATTTACAATCAAAATTCTATAAAAGAATAGATAATGAGCACAGTTTTATTTAGCTGTTTGGCATGACGTCCATAATATATTGCTCAGGTATCTGACGCCATTCATGGAGCTGCGCGGACGTTATGAAGCATTATATCCGTCAATTCGGATGCAGAATTGGAGAAAATATATATATGTGCACTAGCAGACCCGGCCGCGCGTTGCTGCGACTTTATTGTATTGCGTTCAATTTTTAGATACAAAAATTGATATTGTTAAGGAAGTGATTGATAAAGATTCTAATTAGTAGCAATTACTGATTTCTTTGAATTAAGAACTAAATAATGAACGATATTACCCTTACCTGTCTTTCGCTAAAACAAATAAATTTGGTGGTTTTCCAATGCGTAGGCATACAACATATACCCTTGCCCATCCATGGGAGAAACATGGTTTCTTCAAGTCCAAGCAACAAATTGTCATTGTCTTTGAAAGGTATTGTTCAGGAATCAATCAACATAACTCTCATACAACGAAAAAAAAAAAAAAAAAAAAACTAAACATTCATTCAACTCATTCAAATATTTAACCTCATTCAAGTTTAATTTATTTTTGGATTTACAAACATTCATAAACTCAATCAAAAGATTATATCATTAATTATTATTGTTCTAACTTGCCAAACATTCAAATCATTCACTATGTTTTTTAATACATAAACTTGCAGTTAATAATTTTTGTTATCTACTAAACTCCAGTTTTCACTCAATTGTTGAATTCCTTTTGTGTCTATTTTCTTTGGCTGGCTAATTAGAATTTTTGTAAGCATCGATCTCTTTTAATTCGATCGTCAAGCGCAGCAGACCTGAGTAACAAAATTGTATCATTTATTTATATTGATAAATACGAGTACATATTTAATTTTTTATCTTAAGATCTATTCACTTATTTATTTTTTATCTGAAAATAACCTGGAATTTACAGTCCATTCATTCCGCAACAGGTATTGTTGATTCTGATGGACTCATAGGTATTCGAGGTAATATGAGGAATTTTCCTTTAAACTTTCCAGTCAATATCATTGCTTCAAGTACGTTTCCGGTATCTTCTGATGACTAATCGTACACCGTTGCATAATTTGGTGGATTTAAGTTACGCAAAGGACCAGTTTTCAGACAGACAGATCTTGTATGGCGGCATTTCTGGCATGTTCAGAGAATTTTTAAAATTCAGTCCGAAAATTTGCGATTTCATTTTCATCAATAATAGTGATAAATATAAATAAATTTAATGTCTCAAATTTAGGTTTTTTTTTTTTATTATTCATTTTAATTTAATCTTAACTTATAACTTAAATCTAGACAAAAATGTTTAAAACTAGCCTAATTATCAATAACTTACAACTAATTTACTGTCCCTTTACGGGCGCTCTAAACTAAATGGCCATAATATCCGCCTGCGCCGCCGGCGCCTTAGGCCGGGGGCCTGTTGGGCGACCTTTGGTGTATGCTGTACCGTGCTTCCCCTTCCTGACGCCATTTAGGCGTAAGAAATTTGGGGGTTGATGGGCATTGTTGTAGGAGGGCGCATTGTTGGACGCTTTTCTACCACTGTTTGCTTTGCTGCTTTATTGTTCTTTATAAGCTGAAACGTCGGGCATCCCCGATAATTAGCGGGGTGTCCGTCGCCTCGGCAGAGTACACATTTAAGCTGGGTCCTATCTTCGACACGTTCCCTTCCTAACTTGCATTCATCTGCATTGTGGTTCTCTCCACACTTAACGCAGCGTGACTGCATTTCGCAGTTTGCTGCGGCGTGGCCAAACCTTTGGCAGCGCTACATTGAAGCATGTCGCCGCGACTTTTTAATTTGTCCCAAGTTACAACCTGGTAGTTGAGGACGGAGATACTCCTTAAACTATCCAGTTGGCTGCTGGGTGAGAGTTGAACAAGGAAGAAGGGAAGACTCCGCTTCTCCCGCCTTGCTATAACTGTAGCGAACGGCTTGACCCCGATAAAGTCGAGATCGTCATTCGCTTTTTGGCGGAGTTCACCTAAGAGCACCCGTGGTTCCGTGCAGGAATATATGCCCTTCAAAAGGACCGTTTTAAACTTTTCGGTCTTAGAGGGTGAAACTAAAGAATTCGGTAGTGGATTCTTTTAGCAACGCTTTAATTTTTTTGTGCTGTTCCAGTGTGAAGCAATGGATAGCATGTCTATCATTATTTAGTCTTTTAATAGTAAAGTTTTGACTTATGGCCAACTTACACAGATCTATGGTATCCTGTAACTCCATTTTATAAGTATTTATGGGTGGCACCTTTTCTTTTTTCGTAATCGGCGACTGTGGCTGCTGCTGCTGTTGATTCTGCTGCTTTTGATTCTGATGCTGCTGTTTTTGTTGCGGTTGTTTCTGGGCTTGTGTCTGCTGCTGTTTTTGCCGTTGTTGTTTTGGCTGCTGCTGTGGCTGTTGTTTTTGCAATTGTTCTTTTTGCTGTTGTTTTTGTTGTGCCTCAAACTCTTTCTGTTCTTTCGCTCGGCGCGTTTCTTGCTTGGCCTTAACTGCGAGAACTATAAGATCCTGTTGGGTTTTCAAGCTTTGGATTTCTGGCTACATTGCTTCAATTTGAACGACATTTCTTTGTTCTTCGTTGTCGTCCTCATCAGATGACGCCTCTAACATGGAGTGGTTCACGAAGGCAGTACTATTGCCCATTGTGAAGTGCCTTCTCCTTCCTCAGACATGTATTCAATACCCTCTTCGGGTGACGTGTCTAATTGGGTTTGTCTTGCTGCCTCTGACGTCTAGTCTATATCCGACGTCTTCACCCCAGCTGGCAGCTTTGCTGAGGTGGCGGTGGATTTCCTCTTTACCAAATTTGGTGCGCACTTGATCCTCTTTCTGCGCTTCTGATTTGCATCGGATTATGTTGCCGTTGTTGTTATTGCTGTTGATGTTGTTGCTGCAGAATCACTGCTTGTAAGTGGAACATCTTTCGATGTTCCCTCAGCTGATGCCATCGCTGGCCTTATTAGCTCTAGGACAACTTTCGATGCCCCGGTGCTTAAACTCCTCCTCCTTTGCTCGTTTTTCCAACCAATAAAGTTTTCCACTTCACGGTTGTAAAAAAAGCTTGCACAATTCTGATGCCCGGCTGGGAATCGAACTGGCGACCTATGGATTCGCAGTCGGCCACTCTACCACTGTGCTTCTGCACCACTTGAGGAATATTGATTTAACGTTAAGCTTAAGCTCACACACGATATTTAATTTGCAAAAACTGGGAAGCCGAAAACGTGTTAACACCGCCACAGTACGAGATCGACTGATTTCAAATTCAGTACTACAAGCTAAGTGCTATTAAAAGGAACTACAGAAAAACAATATTTAGGTACATATTTGTTTTTTTTTTATAATTTTCCACGCGCTCAAGGGATTATTAATACCCTTTATATGTTTTTAACACAGCGCGGCATCCAGTGAGAGAAGAGAAAGAAGGATAGAAAGATGTGTGGCGCGACGTATTGAGACGATGGTTGTTGTCTCAGATGTATCTCCAGGGATGGCGGCTGAACTAATGCGAAGAAAATTACCGTGTGTTATTTATTTATGTCTCTTAAAAATCGCATTATTTTATTTTATTCCGTTGTCATATTTATGAGTAGTTTACTCGATCACATGTTGTTAGTGTTATGCCTGAACAGCATGTAATGAGTAAACCAGCAACTCATTTTATGACAATTTTTAGAATTGGTTTTTAATGAAATATAAGAAGACAGAGACAACGGCAGGAATCGAACCTGTGACCACGAGGTTGACAGGCGAGCACACAGCTATCGCGCCACGGCCACCCCTATATAAATAAAAAAGACAAACATAAACAGCAACAAAATAAAAAATGATGCATTATTCAATTGCATGAACTTATAAAGCCTTAGCCTTCAACACTCATTTGTACAAAAGTGAAACAAAAATTGTCTTTCCAACATAATGCTGAATTGTATCTCGTATTTCAAGTTTTACAAAAGTATTCTACTTTTGCACAAAAGTAAATGTCAAACCTTAACTTTTGTAAAATTTGAAATATGAGATACAATTCAGGAGTATGTTGGAAAGACAATTTTTGTTGGGTTTTGTACAAAAGAGTATTGAATGTAGAAGGCTTAAGAACGTATATATACATGTAAATATATATACATGAAATAAAGAATTAAATAATTTAAAAAAGGCAAGAAACTTGAAATTAATTCAATTTAACTTCATTAAACTTAACCAACTTCCATTACGTTCCCGGATTTTCTAAAATAGACAAACAGTTAGTTAAATTCAATTTAAGAATTACTTTTGATTACATTGGGTTTTTTCGCGGTTCATTTTTTGCTTCTTCAACATCTTGATTTCCCGCATTTCTTGAAGCATCTCTTCGCCAATAGCTATCTTTGTTTACTCTATTGCAAACATGCGCTTTTTGTCCGTCTGTCTTGATTTTTTTTGCACGGACTTTTCGCTCTATGCTATTCACACCAGATGTGGAAGCAATGCATATATTTTCCAATGCTGTAAGCGGAGAGCTGACACTTGCGGTTAAACAGGTAGCTGATGAAGGATCAGTAAACTGATGGTGGGGGCATCCTTCATCTTAACCTCATCAGCAAAAATCTCGCCCAACATCTCAAAATACGGCCATGGCATACGACCTCGACCTGTCGTAGTTTTCTTATTATTGTCGAGAATTTTGTTATACTGTATTTTAAGATTTCGAAGCTTGACTTCCAACGAGATTACCATGAAGAATACCCCCTTCTTCAGCATATCTGCTTGAATTTCGTGAAAAACTTTCCGCCATCGACTTTTTGGGTTCCGCAATTCCTACTTCCTTTTGATGCATTCGTCCAAGACCGAAAGGACATTTTTGTGGTCACACAGTGAATATGCTATTTGTAAAAGGTGTAAAAATCTTGTCTCTGCTTCTAATTTACTAAATAACAATTTTATTACCTTTTTCATCTTCGTTTGTTTCAAGGGGCGAGGAATTTATGCTACCTGCTTCCGAAGTATCCTGCAGATTCTGGATTTCCTTAAACGGTTCCCGGTTACCTTTTTCAACCTCTTAATCATTTAAACACGATATAATTTGATTGCAAATGTCCTCGCTGTCTTCAATTTCGTATTGAAAATTTTTATAATTGATTGTGATGTGCATTTCGATCTAATTAATTTTTCCCAAAATCCAAACAACTAAAAATCCGACAAAATAAAAAATTCACAAACAACAATTGAATAGACATCTGGTTTCGTAGTCAGCTGTACACTACGATACCCAAGTATACCAGATATTTAGCGCTAGCTTGGTTTCGATTTGAAAATCTTCAGCTGTCAATCGGCTGTTATTTAACACGTTTTACAACAACAACGAACGTATTGCACAGCAAAGCTGTGCGCTACCAAACGCCCCCCCATTGACTTCGCAGCGCACTACGCAACACATATGATTCATCAGTTCTCTTAGTTTCAGACCGAAAAGCATGAGGGGTACATACAAATTTACCAAAAAAAAAGTCGACTTCGTGTTACTTTTTTCCATAAGAAATCGTGTATTGAACAGAGAAGTATCAAACGCAGTGAACAGTATATGAAAGGAGAGGAAAGAAAACAAATTTGTTCTATCCAGCGCGAAAATTTATAACCAGAGACATTTCGTGTTATTTTGTTGCTGGTATAGTTTTATGTTTGTTTAGGCGTGAGTTGCAAAGCAGCATGTGTATAGAGAAGCACTTAAGGCAGAGTTGTTAAGCTAATGTTGGCAGTGTGTGCAGGTGTTGGGTTAAACTAGATTCATGTTGTCAGAAGCTTAAGTTGTTATTAATATTACTGTGGGGTTGTTACTCTGCGACCTTGAGATCTATTGTGCCCCAAGTTATTAAGGGTGAGATTTTCAAAAGGTAAGACGCAAGGAATCGAGTTTATTGGACGCTTCGCACCTGTTGGGTATCAGCGGTAGTGAATTATAATTTTTTTCAAATCCATTGAAATAAAAAACGGGGTATAATGTCACATTTCGTTACAGTACCTACTGCGTATCTAGTTGTCACCACAAGGACAATAGTTGTCACCTATACGAGCATTTTTTTAGAATCTTAATTAATTAAAATGGCTCTACAATCGGGTATAGACCAGAGTCACATTCAGCAAGTCTTCTTCAGTCATATCTCAAGTTTAGCAAGTAATATTTTAAGGTAGCTACCGACAATTTTTCCAATATGTGAATATACGTGTCAATGTCACACACAATTGCCTAAAAATACGAACATATTACTTGACAACACAAAGCTCTACCATCTTTAATTTTACTATACGCACATCTATATGGCAAGTTAACTATTAATTTCTTTAGAACAAACTTCAATGATGAAAATTAATCAGCATTTTGTGAAACAAAAACATATAAAAGAGAGGAAAAAAATTAAATATCTTCCTTTTCCCATCATGAAGTCTATTAAATTCAGCACAAAAAATAAAAGAGAAACCATGCAAACTGTTAATTTTTCAAGAGTACTCTTAGCACCCTATTCCGCTATCTTTCACTGCAATAAATGGAAAATTTCAATTTAAAATGGATTAAGGAAATTATTTCCTTCCAAAAAAAAACTAGTTTCCCCAAGGATGAACTCATCAACTAGTATATCTTTCGAACTTTAGATATAGGTAGGTACTTCAACACCAACCAATTCCAAATTCTCCTCGCAGAGTCTGACACCAATCGATTGTGCAAAAAAAACGGAATCTTCATCTACTCGACATTTAAAGGCATGAAATGTGGTGGAAAATCCTTATCTATTCTTCTTGCTTTATATCCTGCTCGTCGTTGTTGAGGGTCCTCACCAGGGTTGTTGTTGGGACCCCAAAACGTCCAAACGTTTAGAATATAATTATGTAGATCCTACTTAAAAAAATTAACCGCTTTTAAAAATGCACAGCGAAGTTAATTAAATTCGTTACTTCGGCAATATCTTCGTATTACGATAAAATTGCAGTTTACTTTTCTTTTTGTTTAATAAATTTTGTTAAATAATTTTTCACATGTATTCTGCCTGAGTAATACTTAAGACCCCAATATTGGACTCTTACTTTCTAAAACTCAAAACCTAAGCCAAAAATGGAAATATTTTCTAATACACTACTCGTACTTATTCAGTTATTTGTACACTGTAAAACATTAAAATTGGATTTCTTTAACCTGATTCCATAGTCATTTTTTTGAGCTGGATTGAGGGCAGGTTATTCGACAATGGATCAAGTATTCTTACATCTGAACATTGCGTAAGTGTACCTTCCACAAGGGAAAAAACTCTATGCATTTTATGTGGATTTTAAGGCAGCAATTGACAGCATTGATAGAGCATTGTTTTACAAATTATCTATTATCGGATTTTCGTCAAAAATAATAAAGGGTTATCCATTTTGCGGTTGCCAAAGTATAGAGCTGGAATTCAACATCTATCAAACTAAGTTGTTAAACCAATTTTTTTTTTCAGTTGAAAGTCTGACATTTACGAAAATGGATCGCCCAACTAACACAACGCATACAAATTATTAAAACCTACTACAAAAATGGTGACTGCACAGCCACATATCGTGCTTTAAGAGGAGATTATGGTTTACATAATAGTCCAACTACGCAAGCAGTTGGCAAAATTGTGAAGAAATTTGAAGAGACTGGATTGGTTACAGATATTCTGAGGCCTGTGCATCATCGTTTCGCTCGTGCCACTGAAAATATCGCTGCTGTAAGTGAAAGTGTTGCAGAAGACCCGAATGTGTCGATTCCTCGTCGTTCTCAGGAATTAGGACTGTCTTACGGCACATTATGGCGTATTTTGCATTTGGATCTACACCTATATCCATATAAAGTCCAGCTCACACCACAACTGAAGCCAGCTGACCATTCACAACGTCGTAGATACGTCGAATAGGTGCATGAATAACAGGCGGTGGACAGCGATTTTTCGAACAAAATTTTCTTCAGCGACGAAGCACATTTCTCACTCGGTGGGTATGTTACTAAACAAAATTATCGCATTTGGGGTTCTGAGAATCCTCAAGTAATTGAAGAGAAGCCATTACATCCACAAAAAGTCACTGTTTCTACTTCTTCGAAAACGACGATGGAACGACTGTCACCGTCAATTCGGAGCGTTTTGGTCATATGATAACCGACTTTTGTTTGCCTGCTATTGAAGAATACGACTTGGAGAATATATGGTTTCAACAAGACGGTGCCACATGCCAAACAACTCGAGCGAATATGGCTTTATTGCAAGAGGCATTTCCTGGCCGCGTAATTTCTCGTCGTGGCGATATAAACTGGCCACAAAGATCATGCGATTTGACAACGCTGGACTTTTTTTTGTGAAGCTATGCGAAACACCGTGTTTATGCAGATAAACCTTTAACTCTTGAGCACTTGAAAACCAACATTCGTCAAGTTATGGCTGAGATACCGCCCAATATGTGTCACAAAGTGGTCGAACATTACCGCAAAAGAATCGATGCTTGCAACAATTCGCGTGGTGGTCTTTTAAATGATGTAGTATTTCACAAATAATGTCAACGTTCAATCGTTATAATAGAAAAGAAATATCATGATTTTATATGTGTTTTTTGAAACCGCAAAATGGATAACCCATTACAAATCTTAAAGAGTCCTTTATGCGAAAGATTTTGTTTCTGTGTGGGATGGTGACAATTTCTCAATGGGTCTAAAACAAGGGTGTTCGTGCAGAACTCTTTTATTCACGGTATTTATTGAGGATTTAGTTGAGCACGTGGGAGGAACCGTCTCCATTGCTGAAAAAATGTTCCGGCTTTATTGTACGCTGATGACATCGTTATTTTATATGAATCTCGTAGCCATCTTCAAGACACGATAACCAAATTGAAAAAATACCGTGATACTTGGAATTTGTCTGTTAATCTGGATAAACCAAACATAATGATTTTTGAAAAGGTCATGGAAGATACGCGAGCAACGAAGAATGGAACGATAAAGGCAGGGAAATCTACGTACATTGGCGTCATCGTTTCGAGTAACCTTTGTATGAAAAAGCACCTTAAGGCAAAACTCCAAGAAGCAAAGTCTGCCATATGCGTTTCATGGAATAAATGCATTAAAAAAAAAGCTGTTCATCATTCGGCTAAGTAAAAGCTTTTTCATATCGAAACAGGTTTGCCCCCGATGTTTATCGACTCGCTCAAAATGCACTTCGCTTATATGAACAAAATTATACGAATGGACCCATCTATATTAGTCAGCAGAATCTTAAAATATATCATATCAAATCAGCTTTTCTTTGTGAAATCTTGGATTAATCTTTCAAATTCTCTGGATGAATCTATCGAAGTACTAGATACCAATGATCTAATGGCATTTTAGACAAATCTTTATCACCTTGTCTCCAAATTAAACGAAAAATATCGGCAAAATTTTATCGACCAGGCCAGAGCATCGTAATACAGGGTGGCACACGAATCGTGCTACAAGAATAAAACGTAATAACTTTTTTTCAGTGTGAGTAATCGGCTTATTTTTTTTTATTTTACAAGAAAATCGGAAAATCAGAGACCAACTTGATTCTCAACGTCAACAGCGTCTTGGTGATGTTATTGTTTCTGGATTGACAAGCTCATGAAAAGAGAGCCCGACCAACCTTGCAAAAAAAAAATAGCAACAAAGCTAGATCATTCATTAACTCCTCATTATGATGCTTTTCGTTTGCGGCCCCAAAATCAAAACAACACTGGTGATACCCCGTTGCTGATAAGACTTTCATCTCATTGTGAAAACCTACTACTCACTACTTTTCAAAAAAATAAAGGATTGACAATCTCTCAGCTGTTTAATGATGATCATGTCACCAACACGACAATTAGCACAAACACCTTAAACCGAAGAATTTACATTAACGAAAGTTTAACACCATTGAACAGCTCACTGATGCGACACGCTCTTCAATTAAGAAAAGAGGGAATAATATTCTCTGTAAAAACGAAGAATGGTTTAATTTTTGTCCAAAAGAGTAGTGACGACACAGCGATGAAAATTGAATCCAGCACGTTCTCAACTATAATAGCAACAGAATCAGACCCTAAGCCGCAACATTGAATGTCACCAGGAGCGGATTAGATGTCCAGAGTATTTAATTTTATTTAGGTACTTTTTTCTTTTCTTTATTACATACTATATATTTTTCTTTTTTTTTGTTGTTGTAAAGCCTGTTTATTTTTTCTTTGCCGAGTTTTTGTTGCTTGTTTTGATTTACTGTCTGGTGGAAGGTTTTATTTTCTGGGAGCATGGACGGTATGTCAGTACGATCGGTATTAAATATACTTTCAGATGCCCGTGAAGGTTTCAAGGTGTGTTGCATTACCGCTCGCAGCCTTAATATGCATAAATTGGATTTCTTGAAGTATGTGTTTGATTCGTCAGGGGTGGATGTTATTTGCATTACTGAGACATGGCTTAGACCAGATATTCCCAGTGGTGCATATGATATTCAAAACTACAATTTAATTCGAAATGATAGAATTAAGGAGGCCTTACATGTATCTTCATCTTCATCTGCATTGACATCTGCAAAAAAAGAGGAAACAAAAAAAAAATCATACTTGTGCGATAGAGAGCGAAGACCAAAATGGAGATCATCTTCATGTATAAAGATTGTAAGAAGTATGAATCTTAAGATTGCAGATTATAGTGAAGATGAACATGTTCTACTTTTCTTCAAGTCTGCAGATGCAGATCCATGTAAAGCCTCCTTTACAAATACGATTGCAATACATCAGGTATAGACTTTTTGATTTTTGAGGTAACTGATGGCAATACAAAAAGTGTTGTAGGTGTGGGCTATAATCCTAATAGAAGTTTTTCTCCTGAACCCTTGTTCTCTGTTCTACAACAAATCTCTGCCTCATGTGAACACATTATAATCTGTGGGGATTTTAATGCAGATCTTTTCTAATTGGGTACTCAAGCTAAGCAACTTAGAGATGAAATGCCACTCGCTTCGCCCCTACCTCAACTCCTAGTCTCTTGGATCTAATGATTGTCTCTGATCAAGACCAGTTGTCATTGGATGGTATATCTGATCATGATCTTCTTTTCTGCACCTATAACATTGACTTTTCGCGTGTGCCCACTCCGTCTACTTTTCAATTCAGAGATTTCAAGTTTGGTGATATTAATGATAATGCATCTGATGCTATCGAGTTTCCTTGGCATTTACGTCACAATTTCTCCATTTCTACGGACAAAGTTAATTATTTTCAGTATTTAATTTTGGAACTGTTTGAAAAACATGTCCCTCTTAAAACAGTGTCAGTTCGAAGTAAAACTTGTCTATGGTTTACTTCTGATGTTCAAAGTTCAATCATACATAGAAGAATGTCATATTCGAAATGGAAACTAAGCCCTACTAACGACAATTTGGGAATTATTTTGCCGTGCGAGAAATGATGCAACTTTTGTGACTCGAGGAGCCAAAAAACGATATTTTATGTCAACGTTGGACGCAAAACAATCATCTCGTAAGCTCTGGAATAATCTTCGCTCAATTGGTATCAGTAAAAAGGAGGTAGTTCAGAATTTCCCTGATCCAAATGAATTAAATCGCACTGAAAACTGGAAAATAGCTAAAGTTATTCCTGTAGCCAAGAAATCAAACCCTAGTACCTTGCCTGTCAAAGGTCTTTGAAAAAATTCTAGCGTCACAAATATCCAGTTATCTGAAAAGGTTTCACTCATTATCACCATTACATTCTGGGTTTCGTGGAAACCACAGTTGCCAAACTGCATTAATCAAAGTCCTTGATGATATAAGGCTTGAATATGATTCAGACAATATAACTCTTCTTTGTCTGCTGGATTTCTCAAAGGCCTTTGACAGTATAAACCATAAGCTACTTTGCAAAAAACTAGAGTATTATTTTGGTTTTCACAATAGAGCTGTGCGCCTAGGTAAGAGCTATTTGTCCGTCCAATCGCTGCCAAAAAGTTAGGTTTGGTCAAATGGAATCGGAGTCTCTGGGCATACATATGGGTGTACCTCAAGGTTCTATTATATTATATTCTGCTTATTTATTAATGATCTAATGTATGTTCAAATGTTCTGTTTCATATATATGCAGACGATATACAAAATTTTTTATCACGGCCGCTTGGTCTACAGGAAGATTTGGTTTGTAGGATTAATGAAGATCTCCTGGGAATCTCCAATTGGTCCATAGGTAATGGTCTTCTTGGTTTCAAAATCACCCGCTCACTCTCACGCTCACTCTGGCCATTTTCAGCGATAACTCCTGAGAATACTAAGCTTCGACTCATTAAAACTTTATTGGTACCCTTAATCGACTATGCTAATGTCGTCTATTGTAAGCCCGATTCGGAATCTCCGCATAATCTGCTTGTGGCTTTCAATGATATGATAAGATATGCGTGGGGTTTGCAAAGATAAATAAATGGCTTAACCGATTCTTTCGAAATTTCACACATATATAGGTTTAGGTTGCCCAATTTATACTGCGTCCCAATATTTTTTTATTAATATTTGTTTTTGCTTTTAAACGCATTTATTTTTGAAAACTGCTCAATATTTTTTTTTCAAAAATTATACATAGTTATATGTATTTGCTGAATACCTTTTGATTGACCTTTTTGAATTTTTTTTTCAATTTTTTTTTTTAAAGTTTAAAAAAAAAACTTTTTTCTTAAAAACCGCTCCACATATTTTTAAAACTTTTTCTCATAAATTCAAATTTATAAAATGGCTTTCCTTTCTTTAGCTCAAATTAGTTTAAAGTATTTATTTCAGAGTTTTGAACTATTTTTTCTTTGATAAAGCCGTTTTAGTATTTCGTTTTTTAATTTATATTTTTATATTTAAGATTGGCATACCAATTTTTTTTAGAAAAAAATTAAAGAAGGCTTATATATATAAAAAATAAAGTAAAAAACGACTTTAAACATATATCTAGATTTTTAAAAGAAATCTTTTGCATACGATGTGGTCGAACATAAGAGCAAGTTCGTGCCATCCATGCATTTTATTTTTTGTCGCGTCATCAATTTCTTTTTCTTTTCGAAAATCGGAACTTAAGTCTTTTGAAATCACCGAAGCCATTTCGAACTAATTGTACAAGACTTTAAAAAACACATCTCTTTAAAAATACACGAGTTAAAGCACAAAACTTTCAAACATACACTTTACACAAAAATACTTTACTTCACATTAATTACCCACGCGCTACGAAAATCTACGCAAATAATGTCCTTCTTCAAAGAAAAAATATTAAGATTTTGCATTCAATGTATTTTCCACATATTAAAAGAAGTGCAAAAAATGAAAACACTCCACGATAACTCTCATCATTCAAAACTTTTTTAAGTCTCTCAAATCAAAAGCAGCTCAACAAAAATCCAAGGAAAAAACCGAACGACTTAACAAATGCACACTGGTTACTCTGAAAGCACATCAATATTTAATGGGGGTTGAAGTTGAACAGCAGCAGCAGCAGCCGCAGGCCACAGCAAAAGCAATTCAGCAGTCAGCTCAGGAGTCCACAACCACACTCAGATGTGCGCTGAGTAGGACGTTGGGTCTGCGTCAGATACAAGAATTTTTTTTTATTGTTTTATATATGTATTTACGGGCGGGCAAACACTTTTCATGGAGAATTTCTTTCAATTTAGTATGGTGCAAAAATATGACACGCTACTGATTTTGATAAACCTTTCCCATAAGACGTGTACTGCCGATATAAGTACTGCCCTTTAGTGGGTACCGCTATTTCGCCTGTCTGTCTGTCTGTAGGTCGCTCTTCAGTCTAAACGGCTTAAGCGATTTCGTTCAAACTTAGTGCCTGGCTCGATTCTTTTTTTTTAATCTTTTTTTTGATTCCAAAAATAACGATACCTATACTATACAAATTTTTGGGGCAAAAATGGTTAATGTCAATTATCTCGAAAACGTCTCTAATGATTATGATACAAACAATTCAGTATACAATTATAGATATAGTCTACATTTTTGACAATACAAAATTTTAATTGAAATGTTGCAACGGTACGTTTTTTCGATGTTCGACTATCTCATGAACCGATCAATGGATTTCGATAAAAATTGTGTACAGGATTTTCTTCAAATACTTAATGATGCTGCATACCAATATTTTCGAAAAATATTTATTTGGAATTATTGAAAGAAAAAATCATTTTTTAAATTCAGTACTTCGAAAACGGATGACGAATTATTTTCGAAATTAAATTGCTAAGCTTACATTATTAAATAATTAAAACTGCCATTCCAAATTTTGTTTATAAAAAAGAATTAAGTAATTGTATATCTATATAAAAAAGTAATTAAAAAACGACTTTAAAATTATGTTTAGACCAATATTACTAAGAATCTTGTGCTTAAGATGTCATCCAACATAAGGGGAAGTACGTGCGATACAGTCGTGTATTTTTATTTTCTAACATGGAAACTTATATAGACCATGGTTCATAAAAAGTAATCAAGATCGACATTACCACCAGATTCAACTCTTGCTCTATATAGTTGGACACTTCATGTACACGTGTTACAAAAAAAAACTAAATTTCGCTGAAAATATCTGCTTAATTAATTGCCTGGTTGATCTTTTTTTATTCGTTTTATTCTGTCCTCTGGGATAAATGCTGTATTTTTCTGATTTTAAGGATTACAACCAATTTAGCTATTTAGTTTCCCTCATAACCGTTGAACGTTGAGCATTAAAATGATGAGCCTAAAAAATGGATATAATAGAATTTAGGTTAAAGGATTTAATTTCGGAAAAAATAAAATTCCTTCGAATTGCCTATTTAAATCTAAATAACGAACAAAAACGAAAAATAGAACGCTATAAAAGGATATGAAATATAGCTGCGCAATTGAAAAAAGTTTTACCTAATTAACCGTAAATTAAACATGATTTTATGAAAGCGAGCTGAATGGTATACAGGTAGGTATATACAATATAATCTACGGTAATCCTTTGCTTTAAAGAATTACTTAAAACTATATTCTAAGGCATATAACATTTTCTATACTAGATGTACAGTTGTCTCCGGTTATTTGATTTATAGGTGCCTACAATTTATTCAATATTTTCTCCACAACGTAAACCAATACCACCAAACTTTCGCTAAAAAAATGTATGTTTGTATTTACTTATCTGTCTTTTGGCAACTTCTCTTGTTAATTGATTTGTGCCAACTATATAACAGGTCCGCCATCTAACGTTTTTTTTTCAAATAGTGCTTATTTCGTGAAAGGTAACACTAAGCTCATGTCTGATTTGACAAATAATTAGTCTTTTCCTTCCGCTAAACGATATGGTTGTGCATACGCTTGAACAACGCTCGCTAATTGGACCTGCGATCGACTTAGAGAAGATTCCGATTTTGCCAAAAAAATCATCTTTTCAGATGAAGCTCATTTTGATCTTGGAGGGTATGTAAACAAGCAAAATTGTCGCATTTGGGGCACAGAAAACCCGCACGCATACATTGAAAAGCCGATACACCCAAAACGAGTCACTGTTTGGTGCGGATTTTGGTCCAGAGGCATAATTGGGCCATTTTTCTTCGAAAATGAGCAAGGAGTGGCCGTTAGAGTCAATGGCGATCGTTATCGGGCCATGTTGAACGAATGTTTGTTCACAAAAATTGAAGAGGAGGATATTGGCAATATTTGGTTTCAACAGGACGGCGCTACGTGCCACACAGCCGAAGCTAATACTCGATGTTTTGCGCCCTGTTTTTGAAGATCGCATTATCAGCCGCAGAGCTGATGTCGTTTGGCCACCTCGGAGCTGTGATTTGACACCGTTGGACTATTATTTGTGGGGTGCCGTAAAAGATAAGTGTTACGCCGACAACCCAGAGACAATTGACGCTTTAAAGGAAAATATTCGTGAAGCCATTGGTGAAATACAGCTTGCACACAATAGATAATGTGCTTAAAAATTGGACTGATCGTGTAGGCTACTGCATGGCCAGCCTAGGCAGCCATTTGAATGAAATTATTTTCCGTTTTTAACCGAAAGGATTGTACTTTCAAATGAAAAAAGAAATTTGAGAAAATATTCAGTAGTTTTTTTTATAGCATTTTCAAAAAAAAAGTTATTTGGCGGACCCTTTACTTTTCTAAGACCTCTTCCGCCGCTCGCGCTAAATGTTAGCCCATTCAAACATACCCTTTTTAAAATTTAGCGAATCTGGCTAGCCGGGCTATGTAAAAAACTTTTGTTTCATACTGCAACTGCACATAATTATTATCAGTCAAAATTTGGAATTGATTTTTTTGATTGATTAAATAACTTAAAATTTTGAAAACAAATTCTTTACAGTAACCGTGTGCATTTTTTCAGCTGCCACCATTTTTCTGTGGACTATTTCACAAAGTCCTTATTACAAAATTTAGCCAGGGTAATAGTTGCTGCTTGGAGAGAAAAACTGGAGCTAAAATTTATCACCAGCACTGTTCTAGTATTAAGGCTGAAATTGCACCTACCCCGCTATGAGAGGGCTAGGATTTCCATGCTCTTAAAAATATAAAATATGCATCTAAAATATGCATTTAAAACCATTTGTGTGGGAAGGAGTTATCACCACCCGACACCTACCTGTGTAACATGCATTAACCTGTTCCTACTGAGTTAATTGGCCTAGTCACTTGCTGGTTACCCAACACCTTCCCGTTGGTCAATATGCTGCTAGCCTAATATACGCGCGCAAACATCATTTATGCAATGCCAGCAATAATTGGTGGGAACCTATTACTGCTTCTTAGAATTAGCTGGAGTTGGTCAGGCAGTTTTAAGTTGGACTTCAGATTGTGCGGTGAATGTTGAGCAATAAAATATATTATATTAATTAAAGCTTTGGTATTTTAAATTGAAATACTGTAAGTCGAACTGTTAGGTATTCGCGTTTTTTCTAGGATCCCTCGGAGGAATTCCTTTAACTGAAGGTATTATTATTTAGTAGTATTTAGGTTTATATGTATAACAAATTGTGAATGCAAAAGTTAACAAAAACAACTGCTGTCATATAATACACAACTAAGAGCCATTTTCTTCACTATTTGTCAACTTGCCGCAAGCTCTCAAGTTAGCCAACCTTAGAGTTGACACAAACTTGAGAGTTGAATGACAAGTTGAAATTTGTTTTTCTTCACTATTTTAAATCTCAACTCGAGAGTTGAAATTTAAAAGTTAGCCAACTTGTGTTTTTTTTAATTTCCCTGGGAAATTTTTGACAGATACTTATTTTTCAACTTTAGATTTGAATTTATGCTGTGAGATTTGGATTTATTATGTGCTATGATTTCGACGGATTCCTGTTTCTTTCCAAAATTTTGTGCAGATGTTGTGTCTCGCGAATTATATTAGGTGACGGAATGGTCGAGTACGTAACAAACGTAAAAAAATTGAAGCAAAACATGCAACCAAACTCTTACCTGATGGGAATATCATGTATGCATAAAATATATATATTCGGGCTGTCGTTTTTAATGTGAGCTATTTTTTTCAAGTCAAAGTGAAAATTCTATTTAATTGAAATTTAATTTTCTGCAATTTAAATATTTTTGCTTAGGCGGTTTTGGTAAGGAATTAATCTTCTTTTAATTTGATTCAATCGGTGACACCAGAATAATTGTTTAGTGAGTGCTGCAATGTATAATTTATTATCCATATCAGGAATTTTTTTTTGACGTATGAAAATAAAAACGGGAATGCGCTTTCTTGTGTAGTTGTCTCATACTTGTAACCGTTCTTTTCGTGTTTCGGACATTCGAACCAACTGAGGCGCAAAGTAAGCAATTACAATTTTTTTTTTTTTTTAAATTCATTTTTATTTTGTATTAACTTATAACTATCTTAAAGCTAGACAAAAATGTTTAAAACTAGCCTAATTATCAATAACTTACAACTAATTTACTGGTCCTTTACGGGCGCTCTAAACTAATAATAACTCCTAGAACTAATGTCTTTCGACCTAAAAACTATTTTAATTAAATCTAATTATTTTATTTTATTTTATTTTTCCAAGGAAACTTTCACAAAAGAAACTTGGTATCTTATATTTTTTTTTTTTTTTTTACTTATAAACTAAACCTAAATATAGATTAAAAATAATTAAAACTAAATAAAACTAACTTATACTAACTAAAAATAACTTAAGCTACTTCAAATACCTAATAATACTTAAAACTACTTAACAACTAGAACAGCCACAGCAGCATTTTTTTTCGTTTTTTAAATTTTTTTTTTGTTTATTTTGTATATGCATGCAGACACACACCGACATGCAACCCACCCATGCATGTACATACGCACATACATGTACAGACACGCAGTTACATGTACGTGCATGTATGTATGCCCCCGCATACATACATATTTTTAATTTTTTTTTGGTGCCACCCCGACTGTTCCCTATACCTAATGCCCTAAATCTATGTAAGTCGGTCAAGATACATATATTATATTCATGGACTTTAAATATTTTGATGCTGTTCAGAGAGCCACCAGAACTGGTTCTCCTGTTTCGCCCTATCCCTCCGGTCCCTATCGGACACAGTCCTACTGAACCGAAGGCGCTCTTCTCCATCTTGAGCGATGACGTCTCGACCATACAGGAGTCGCCTATCCACAGTTTTCCGGCTGACGTGGTAGATGAGCGGAACCGCCCCTCCATTCTGTATCAGCCCTCGACTGTCTAAATAGAGGAATGCCTCGGGAGGGATGTAACCACTTAACCGCCCACTCTCAAAATTTTCGTTATTGGGGTAATAAGCCCCAAAAATTAAGCTGTTAGTTGAGGACATCGCTCTTGCAACGTGACCCCGAATCAGCTTGAACAAAAAATTATATATTCTGTTTATGTTGGCTCCGTTGTATAGAACCTGGTTGGAATAATATCTTGTGTACTCCGACTCTGGTGTTCTGTGTAATCCAAGGCAACGTCTAAGACATTGCCTCTCAAACACCCGCATCTTTTGCATTTGAGATGGGGCAACGTTGAACCACACCGGGCATCCGTAGGCAATCATCGGCCTGATGAGGGCCATGTAGCAAATCACCTTCACCCCGCTGTCAAGACGGCTGCTATAAAACAGTCGTTTTGTCAAGGCAAAGGCTCCCCTAGCCCTGACCCAAGCAGCACCTATATGTCTGTCGAAATACAGGTACAGATCCAACTAGATGCCAAGATACTTTACTACACTTTTACTCGCCAGTGGATGTCCATATGGCCCTACGATCACCAGCTTGCGCCAGTTCTTTCTCGTATCCCTTGAGGCGCTAGACAACGGAGTCCTAAACAAAATAGTTTCTGATTTCTGGAAGTTGATTTTCAACTTCCAGTCATCACAATATCGCTGAATCTTGTCGAAGTCACTCTGCAAGAGATTTTTGATGACCTCAACTGTATGAGCTGTTCTGTACGCAATTAGATCGTCGGCGTACGCAATTGCCTGAGTTAGACTACCTATCAGATCGCTGGTGTAAATGCTGAATAGAATCGGCGAGTTAACCGCTCCCTGCTGAAGACCATTTTTAATATTAAAAATTGGGGTAGAAGTTACATTGCCACTATTGACAACAAACTTTCTACCATTCCATTTACCATTTAGCATGTCATAAAGCATATACAATAGAGGTTTACTTATACCTAGTCTGGTTAGCTTTAGATAGAGACATTCTAACCATACGGTGTCGAAGGCCTTCTCCAAATCAACAAGACATGCACTGTTTTTTGGTTTTGTTCCATTGGATATCAGAAACTAGTTTAGACGCGGCATGAATTGTGTCATGTCCCGCCTTAAAACCGAACTGATTATCCGGGATGATATTTTTGTCCTCCGCCCATTTGAACAGGGCTCTATTAATAACCTTTGCTAAGCAATTACAATTATTGACACCCGCATCACAATAAGATGCACTGTTGAAATACTTACGCCAATAAAATCAGCAATGGCAACCTGAATAGACCCGACTGCATAATACCTCAAAACTATCAAAAATTGGTCGTAATTCGCGCGATTTACACATATGTAAGTTAGCATAATTTAAACTAAAAAATATTCAAATTATTAAAATAAATCGGTGAATAAAATCATGGTTATCGCATTTTTTAAGCCCGACCCCCAATCACATTATAAATATATTGTCTTCTTTCAATCGCCAACAATTCTTCCTCATCTTCGCTTGCGGAAACAGACGATGGATTATTTTCCCTATAATAATTTTCTCGGAACATATTATTTTAAAAAAATGTTTTTATATCCAAAACGAAACAGAGAATAATTTTTGAGAGAAGATGCAACAAAATGTATTACAGGTTTGAATTTGACATAAAACTCTCAAGTTTGCTCTCTCAACTTCTACTATTTTCGGAAGTTGAGAAAACCAGAACTTGATTAACTCGATAGTTGAGAATCGAAAGTTGAAACTGTCAACTTTGAGTGAAGAAAAAGAAAATCACAAGTTGATAATAAAAATCCTCAAGTTGATTTCAACTTGTAGTGAAGAAAATGGCCCTAAAACAACGTGAGTTTGGTAGCGTGAAATTTCGTACGAATTACTACATATTTTCACATTTTCCTGCGTCAATACCCATGGGAAAAAAAACAAGTTTGGGTAACTTGAAAACTGGCATAATAACTCGTGTAAAATGGAATACTGGAATATGGACAACAGCTGTCGTGAATGCTGTCCACATAAACTGATTACATTATAGGTACACTTAAAGGGACTTGTGCAGTTTTTACTTCAGGATTATTTTGTTTTTCCAAAATATGCACAAATATGCATTTATTCCTGAAAATATGCTGTTAAAAGTAAAATATTCATTTATAATAAAATTTGTAAAAATATGCACCAACGATTAAATGTCATTTTAAAGCAAATTGATTGATTCGTGTTTGTATTTTAATCCTGTGTTTCAAAAGTTTCTAAAAAAAAATATGCATTTGCATATTTTGAAGATTGAAGATTTGAAATCTACTTGTCGCTATACTGTAAGCCCTTTAATTATGTTTAGTCATATCATAACTTATGACTAAACATAATTAAAGGGCTTACCAGTAGCGACAAATAGATTTGGTAGTTTATGGCGGCCATATTGTCTTATCTTGTTGTTAATATACCTATGCTTTCGCAGATTCAATGGATTTACAAATTTAACGTGTCACGGTAAAAATTACCACAACAAAAACTATTCTTTACGTTCCCTTTTTCCCTTTTCTCCATATTATTTTTACAGGTGTCTCTTTTATCTTACTGAGAGCGAGAGAGGACAGCCGAGGTCCATCAGCCATCGGCTCTTTCTCTCAGTAAAGTGAAGAAACAAAATATAGAGATGGCCATGGTTGACATTTAAGTGGATGGGTGATCCACTTCATTTCATTCGATTAACGGATGTTCGACTGTACAAAAAGAACCACGGATGACAGTTGGTCTTCGATGCTGAAGTTTCTCATTGCGAGAATGGCTTCTTGCCCAACCTAACTCAATTATGTAATTATATTTTCAATGTAAAATATGGAACGTTAACTGCTAGTCCTTATTCCCCAAATCTGCGCAAAAGCCCAACGATTTAAAGTAAATTCGCGAAATAAAATTAGTTAAACTCTCCTTCCTTTAAAACGTATAACTGAAATAGCTTGGTACCATTTATCCTTACTAGATATAAACGAAAGGGGAAAAATGTGTGCGATATAAAAGTATCTTTTCGGTTTTTCAAAACTTTCTTTTAAAAGTTTAGTGGGTGAAATTAGGTGGCTGAATGCACTATTTGAATTGTCGCCCACTGGAAGTTCTGCCAGAGTTCGACAAATTCGAAGATGACTAAGCATGCAGCTGGGGTTTAAAGTGCGAGTAGGAAGGGCTACTGGATTTCAACTGCGTTTGCTTGCTCCCGCAAATAGGCGGACGTTAGCTGAATGATAATGCGATCGCAATCCACGCTCGCTGAGTTGCCGAAAGCACTTGGGCATTGAAAAAAAGAAGAGGTCATCCAGTGAAAGTAAAAGGCTGGACGATCACTTCTTACCCGTTTAGATAGCGAACAGGAGGTTCTTGGAAAAACAAAGGAAAAAAGGAAAAGGAAAGTTTTGAAAAAAAAAAACGTAAGGAATTAAGACTTTAGCGATATTTTTTTTTAATTATAAAAGGAAATTTTGGAAAACGATATTAAATTGATCGAGCAAGGAGGGAAAAAATAGTTTACTAGGAAGGAGAAGTAGCAACAGTAAAAGCTAAGCATAGTGTCTTTTTTTGTTGAAAGATATTCATAAATTTAAATATACTCGATTTCTTAAATTTATTTAATTGGCTTCCATTTTTTTTCATTTGGCCTTTGTTCGAAAATTTTCCGGAAAATCGGAACTCGCAACCCGTAACTAACGTAGCTTTGTTCTTTCGGGACCGAGCGTTAACGGCCCATCTTCATATTAAAACTTTAACTTTGTTCTTTTTTTTTTTTTTTTTTTTTTTAGAATCTACACGCGCTCAAGGGATTATGAATACCCTTTAAATGTTTCAAACACAGCGCGGGCGTGAGGGTGAGGTTAAGGAAGAGAAAGAATGATAGGAAAGATGTGTGGCGTGATATTCGGAGACTGTAGGTGGTTGTTGTGTCAGATTTTATCTCCAGGGATGGCGGCTGAACTAATGCGGAGAAATTTCCGTGTCTTTATCGATGTCTCTTATAATTCGCATTAATTTTTTTATCCTTTTGCATATTTTATCGGTATACTAGTTTTACTCAATCACATGTTGTTAGTGTTATGCCTAAACAGCATGTAATGAGTAAACCAGCAACTCATTGTATGACAATTATTTTTAGAATTGGTTTTAATGGAAAATAAGAAGACATAGACTACGGCAGGGATCGAACCTGTGACCATGAGGTTGACAGGCGAACACACAACTATCGCGCCACGGCCACCCCCAAGAAAAGATTTTGGGTTTTACCCTATACTTAAAGGTTTCCCAAACAATAAACTTTAAATTTAAAATTCCTATTCGGAAAAATAAAATTGTTTTATTTTAAAAAATTCCACCGTCGGTTTCGCTCCGAAAGTTTGCAATTTCCTTATCTATTGATCTAGCTGTAGCGATAGCATTGTAAGTGCTATTTGTTGCACTTCTTCCAATTCGAACTTGGTTTCGTTTTCATCTTCTTTTTTGTTTGACATCCGTCTTACAAAACAAATCATTCGCCGTGCTTATAATCGTTTGCAAGTTGGTTGTCTAAATCGTCGCGTTTTTTTTTTCTATTTTATTTCAAATAATTTTATTAAGAATAACTTATAGTTCGAACCGCGTAATAAAATTGTAACAAACGGATTTAATAAACAAATGGTTCCTGCTCTGCCTAGATCCATTGCCTATGAACAGGGCTTTAAAAAGAGAAAACTATCAAATACCAACTGTAGATGAAGTATTACCCAACCTTTCACAGGCAAAAATATTTTCCACTCTCGATGCCAAAAATGGATTCTGACAAATAGTTCTCAATAAAGACAGTCGAGATTTGACAACTTTTTGAACACCATTTGGCCGACCACCTGCACCAGAAATCTGGCAACGAAAAAAGCTATACACGATATAGTGAACGGTTTGAAAGGTGTCGAAGTCATCGCTGATAATATTTTTGTATATGGTTGCGGTTCTAGTAAAGAAACAGCTCGAGAAGATGATGATATGAACTCAATATTTTGAATAGAAAAAGGCAACAAAATCTAAAATTGAATCCAAAGAAAAAGAAAATTGGGGTTAATAAAGTTACGTTTTTTTGGTCATTTACTTGAAAATGAAAGTTTATTGCAGGTCGACGTAAGAGCCGTCAAAGAACTTCCACGACCCACGAATGTTCAACATACCCAACGGTTCGTTGGATTTTCCATGCATCTTTTTCGTTTTCGTCCTAATCCCAGGTCATTCCAAAATCCTCTGATCATTTGCCATTACAAACGGCTTTTAAACGCCCAATACTGTTGCCAGTAAAACGTCTACAGCGCATGAGACTTTTTGATTCCAAACTTTATTAACCACATCAAGTTTCTAGTTAATAAAGCAAACTCCATGTTAGGTTTCAAATACGCTTTTGATTTAAATGATCCTTATACATTTAAATCCCTTTGCGTTGCTTATGTTGGATCGATTGTTTATTTTGACACGAAATGTTAGAAGCTTACATTGATTTTTTTGTTAATTATTATTAATTTTACAATAAAACAATCGATTGCAATACAATATTTACATCTTGTTAACAACTTCTAGTCGTGGCAATTAATCCATTTATGCTTAATTTAATTAATTAAAAAAAATTAATGTTAACTTTTAATATTTCATGTTTAAATAAA
This sequence comes from Philhelius pedissequus, assembly GCA_910595825.1. Classification (NCBI taxonomy): domain Eukaryota; kingdom Metazoa; phylum Arthropoda; class Insecta; order Diptera; family Syrphidae; genus Philhelius; species Philhelius pedissequus. The sequence continues at coordinate 265,892,988 of OU343160.1, forward strand.
CAACCCCTGAAGAAGTTGGGAAAATCCAACGAAATGTAGGCTAAAAATATGAAGTAAAGTTATTTTATTTGCATACAGAAGAAAGTGACCAAAATAGCCTGAAAAAAACATTTGAACATCAAGTCATAAAAATAATTGATCGAGTTAATAAATTAAATCAACAAACTATTATTTATGTACTGATGTTAATAATTATTATTTATTGTAAATCCTTTTTTATTTTCTGTTTTAAATGTATTATCATTTAGTGTAATCTCATTATTATTATAAGCTCTAATTGATAGTGCTTCAGTGTTTCTACTATGTAGATTAAGAAATGTAAGGTCGCTCTGCTTTGTTGGTGAAAATACTTTCCGGCATTTGTGATTTTAAGAATTTTATAGATTTATTTCATTATGTTTTAAGTGTGCTACTATCAGTATAGGCCGCTAGTTCGAACCAGAGGTGACTTCGTCAATTGCAATGTTTAAAGGTTTTTTTACAGTGGACCAGAGAATGAATAAAATAAGATGATGTAAGAAATTATTGCCTAATGTTGGAGTTATTGTGAAGCAAGTCGGTTAGGCGAGATATACCCTGCCAGATAATAGAATAGGTTCACCCTGTATACAGTTAGGTAGAGCAAGCTTAATATACGTTTCTTAAAAGCCGTTTTTGGATACAATTTCAAAGCATGCTGCGTTTTTCCGACCTATTAATAAGAAACCAGTTCGACGGAAAGTTATAAAAGTTTTTCTGCAATGCACTCCTAAAAATTTCTTGATTAGTCTATTTAATAGGATCAGAGCTAAAATAAAGATGTTTTTCTTAGTTAGCTAAACAGGAATTTATCAAAACACTATTTGTTTTCTTTAGAAAAAAATGGCACATCCCAGTGCATTAGTCCCCCAAAAAATACCACATGTCAGTTCGAACAAACCCTAACAGACGAACTTTGTATTGCACCGACTTGCACTCTCAGGAGCTATGATTTTTGTGTATGCTCAGGGCAAGAACAATAAAATCCATAAGCATGGCCTTAGTTCTTATTTCAACTATAAATAGTAATTGACCTTTACAAGTTTTGTTGCTTAAAAGTTAAATCACCCCTTTTAACCCACAAACTATTATTTAATTGAACATTATTTTACCTCTGATGGGTCATTGCCATCCAGTGGTAAGATAATTTCATTAAATCGAATTTCAATTTACGAATCCATTAGCGTCCATAAAGGACTAAAACAGAATACACCCCTCTTTTTGCAATGTTAAAGGGTATAATCCACCATGTTGTGAAATTCTCATCGACATCGATAAATGCCAACAGTCACAACTTGCAACAACTAGATATCGACAGCCAGAAAAGTGTCAGGACAAGCTCATCACAGGAAACAAGAATCGCAAAACATTTACAACAATTGCATCATCTGGCCTAAATAAAATAAAAGAAACATGAACACATGCATATATATGTAGGTACCTACTCATACATGAAGTTCCTATTGCAGCCCACATCAACAAAATTGTAATGCCAAACCGAATAGCCCATCGTCATTATTGCCCACCAGACTTTTAGGCCAATATTGGGATAGGAGCAGAAGCCTACAATAATTTGCCATCATCAAATGTAAACTAGTGCGATAGTGTAGCCTAGCCACATGCAATTGGGCCACTGAGTTCCGCCAACTCATTTATATACACGTTCGTGTGCTCGTGTGGTGGATTTCCGGGTCCGGGTTGAAAAAGCGGAGTATTCCTCCTAAAATGAACAAACGTATTCGACCATTCCATACATTGTACATTGCTAGCATTAGCATTTCATTTGTAAAGAGTATAGTGGGATTGTCGCAAAGAAGATCAAACCTATATACGTGGATGTGGAGGAACACCAGCATGTTTTATGTGGTGCTGATGCTGGTTGCAACTGCCAATTGCCAATTTTATAAATCCAATGTCCTTATCCTCGGATTCAGATGAGCATGAGATAGATCTACTATATAGTACTCGTTCAAAGTAAGCGTTCTTTTTGCCTCTCGACGTATATCGCTCTTTCTCTCTCTCTCTCTGATGGTTTTGTGTCCCCTATTTAAAGTGCACAATGAGTAAATGGCTGATGGGTGATGGATTCTGATGGGGTATTTACACAATGATGGTAGAAATTCGAGCCTAATAATTTTGGCTCTACCGGCATGGTTTTTGATCTCATTCATATCAGAAGAATAGAAAAATATTATTTTACGGAGCGATAAGGGATTTTTAATTCAGCGGAATAATGCGAACTATGTAAAAGCTGAGGTCAATTGATTTTTGCGCCAGAAAGGTATAAAATAGGCTTTGAGTTAGAACATTTCATTTGAGGAATACAGTGGATTATTGTAGTGAAAAGCAAATGGTAAACCCACCGGCATCTTCCATATTATAAGGATTTTGCATCGCTTAAAAAAATGAAAGCTTCTTCCAAACAGAATTAGAGAATCCGACGAATAAAATTCAAAGGGAGTCAGGCTCAGTGATGTGATGCTCTAAGCACCCAAAAGTAATACCCAAATTAATAAGAATTTTATGTGGGTTAACAGTAACGATGGATAACTAATCAAGGTTGTTTGATCTAATTTCAATCCGATATTGTGGCACCAGTTCCACAGAATCAGGTTACGAAGTAAGGCGTTGCTTGTACTTAAGAGCTTAGAAAATCCGAATCATATTCAAAAAACAAAAACATATGAATCTAGTAACCACCTTTGTTTTGTGCATTCGTTGTTACCCCAATAAGGTAGAAAGACTTGCAACGTACACATTCAAAGAATCAAATTTTTCATCACCAAAAAATGAAGCAAAAAATACTACTATGTCCAAAAGGTAGTAAAAATGTTCAACTTCTTCTTCGGTTCCAATGCTAGTCTTTAATGACACATCTTTTTTCAGCTCTAGCGAAAAAGCCAATTTGCTTGCAGCGCAGTTTCTGTTAATTCGACGCTGCTAGAAAGTGTTCTAACTCCTCCAGTACTTGAGAGCGGTACCGATTTCATGGGATGAATCTTCTTTCGGACTCGTTATGCTGCTAGAGTCTTCAAAAACATTGATATTCACAAATTCGCTGGTCCGGATAGTATCTTTCCTATCGTTCTGAAGAGGTGTTTTTCAACGCTGGCAAAACTACTGCATAAGCTTTTCCATCTGTCCTACCCTACTGGTCGTTTTTCGAGTGGATGGAAAATAGCATTTGTCCAGCCTGTCCCAAAAAAAGGCGAATCTTCTTAACCCTCCAATTAACGCCCAATTACACTTACGTTCCTTCTTTCTTCCCAAGGTCATGGAAAAGCTGAATAATTATCAGCTTAAAAAATATTTTAAAGAACGAAAGCTCCTTAATGACCGGCAGTATGGCTTTCGTAGCAAAAGATCCACCGGTGATCTGATGGTATATTTCACCGAACAGAGGTACAAATCTTTACATCGTTTTGGAGAAAGTAAGATTATTACTCTATCAAAAGCATTTGATAGAGTTTGGCATCAAGCTCTCATATCGAAAATATGTGCATTTAGTATCGATGAATCTCTTATTCGTTGGATTAGAAATTACCTTTCGGACGGCTCAATAGAATTTGTATTAGACGGTTTCAAGTCTGATATTCATAAAATAAATGGTGGTGTGCCCCAGGGCTCCGTTCTGTCTCCCACTCTTTTTTTCATTTTCATTAATTTCTCTTATCTGGAACTTCTAATCCACTTAATTGTTTTGCTGACGATAGTACCCTCAGCTTTTCATATTCGTTTGCAGATTCACTTTCTTGTTTTTCGGATGTGGAACTGCAACGGCAGCGTATGATAAGCTCATTAAATTCTGATCTTGACAGCATTGTCCAATGGGGAATTAAAAACCGATTAGAATTTAATGCTTCAAAAACTTAGTGCTGTCTTCTGTCGTTAAAGCAGAACTAACCCTTCATGACGCTATCCATGAGCGGTACTTGCATTGCAGAAACCGAAAAGCGTTTGGTTCTATGGCCAAGATTCCCACTCGTTCTGGCAACTTAACTCCGTTTTGAATTTTTTCTCGAAGTCATATTTTTTTATCATGACTTGGAATGTCAATTAGGTCTTACTGTTGCACTTCAAAACACTCCTTAAGCCTGAGGCTTATTGATTTCCCAGTCTCAGTCGCCTTGTTTGCTGATTTCATGATGGCTGCCTTCGGAGCACATTAATAAAACTTGTGAAGAGGAGACAGAAAGGATAACCTCTATACCATAGCTGCTGAAGGGCAAGTTCACATTACTCCAGTAATACAAATACATGCAAGCCTAGTTGTTACTAATTTGGTTCTTCTGTGCAATGCTACCGCACTATAGGTAATGATGGGTCTTACAATCATGGTGTAAATCCACCTGAGGATGTTTGGTTTCTAACGCAATGATTTTACTCCAAGTCTTTTGCATATCATTAGGGCCTTTGTGGCTTTCCCGATAATGTTTATTCCATAGGAGCTTACTATCTGGCGTGATTCCCAGGTATTTCTACTCTTTTTTAATTCTTTAACTACACCACCTAACCAGATAGGTTTCATGCATGTATACAGTATCATTATGGTAAATGGTATAGTCGCCGGCTTGGTAGGGTTAATTGATACGCCTACGGATAGGCAACATTTCCTTATAATTGTCAGTCATCTTTGGATGATTTGGGTTTATTCAAACTTTCCAAGTGCTGTAAGAACAATGTTATCGGCAAAACTAATTACACGTATTCCTTAAGAAGTAAGCTCTTCCAGCAGTTCATTTTTTTGCGTTGTTTACATTTTTGTATATGACTTGATTAACAGTCTTTAGATGAATCGCCTTGAAAGTACTTGGAGGAGTAACATCTCCTTGAAACTCCTTGGCTGCTAGTTATCTGTTGCCGTTTTATACATATTAACAAACCCCTATATTATTAAGAGAACTTGATGGATGCCTTGCATTGGCATTAAGATGCGATGAAAGATGTACCGTATGCTGTAAAAAGCCGTGGGTTATCGTGGGCGATAATACACATTCCTGTGCACAGCCTCTGGTTCTGTTGATATTTTGCTAACGTTTCTGCTTTTCCCAGCATATCACCAATCTATCTGGTTATAGTGATAGGTTCATACTTTCTAACAAGAGCTTTGTTAACATCGTCATTGAAGTGATCTTCAAGGCCCCTCTATGTCTAAGAAGGCCGATAGTGACGTTTGTTTTATATCTAGAGCTTTATGTAAGATGCTTGTGAGTTCGATCAGAGTAGTTTCTATCTATTTGCCCGCTCTGTAAGCATCTTGGCGGAGAGGCCCATGTACTAAAGCTTCTGATCTTATGAAGTTGTCGACTATTTTCCCCAAGGTCTTTAGAAAAAAGGATGTTAAGCTTATAGGGTCATATGGATGGTCTGTATTCCCAATTTTGGGTACACAGAATACTTTAACCGTTCATCATAGACTTAGGAGTATGCTATGAGATGCTTCATAAGAGCTTCTTTTCCTTTTACAAAGGGCTGGCAGATACCATCTACGCCTGGTGATTATTGAAGGGTAGAAAGGTGGTTAACACCGAGTTAATTATCTAACTTGATCAGATTTTTGCAGTTTTTTCCAGTATTCTATGTTTGGTGAAATTAATCTATAAAAATAATGGTTTAATTTGAGCTTTAAAGGTGTTATTAGGGTTAGAGAAGTGTCTGGTATTATAAAGCCATCGTCACAGGGGAAATATGGAATAAGTTTAAACAAGATAAATATTACATGACCAAAATTTAAGGCAAAAAATACCATAAAATCCCAAATGTAGTAAAAATTGTTAATTATTCGCAAAAAAAAACTTCCGAAACTTCTTCTTCGGTTCCAACGCTCGTCTTAAATGATACCACTTTTGTCAGTTCAAGTAAGAAAGCCAATTTGCTCGCAGTTCGACCTTACAACAAAGTGTTATGACTTCTCCAGCTCTTGAGAGTGTCAATATGTACTTCCATGGGACGAATCTTCTTTCGCACTCGTGCAGTTGCTAGAGCTGTGCACCGAATCTGCTGACCCGGACATTATCCTTCACATCGTTGTGAATTGAGTTCTACATCTGTCTTTTTCCGAAACGATAGAAAACTTTTTTTCGAATATGCAAGAAATTTGTCTCCCCTTCTGATCTGGCTTTAATTTATAAAGTCTATACATTCTTCCAAAGATTGAGTACAAAGATAATTTCTGAGTAGGTATTTCCAGAACACCCTTGAGTCTCTCAAGAAAAGAGCTCAAGAAAAGAGCTCTAAAAAACTATAACAGGAGCATTTACATCTCTTAAGCACAGTCAAAATCTTACAGGACTTTCATTATTTTGTCGCTATATTAGTAAACAGGCAGTAATACTCATTTTACACTTGAGCCTAATTTCGGACCTATTGTCAAATGGAGATATTGTTTCTTTACCGATTCAACACGTATGTTGAATGCTCACATATAGTGACCTATCATTACGGTGACCATCCGTCCCGTATTTCCCGAGACAGTCCCGTATTACGCTCGTCTGTACCGGGTAAATTTAAGAAAACCCGGGACGTACAACTGACTGTCCCATATTTTATTTTTTGTCCCGGGCTTGTCCCATATTACAATATATTTATATTAAGACGGGCACAAACGACAAACATGCTCGCTGAGCATGTTCGCGCTCGCTGTGTTTTTCTCATGTATGAGCTAGTTCGCGAGCCGCTCGCTGTGGGCGAAACATTTCGATTTGGTTGTGTTCGTTGGCTGCGATGTTCGTCGTGTATGGCCATGTTCGCGAGCAAAGCGAAGAATTTATATGGGATTCAAAAAGTGAAAACTACAAAAATAAGGATGGGAAAAATAAATCATGGCAAATCGCACATGTTAAGGCTTTGAGAATCAGCACGAAATGAATGTTCGGCAAATGTGTTCGCCGTGTATGGGCGAACGCAACCGAGCATGCTCGGCGAACATGTTCATCGTCTGTGCCTAGCTTTATCTTAATACGTTAACAAATTTAAATAATTTTATGCACGATAATAACAATATTTAAAATAATTTCGACACACAGTACTAGCCAGCTAGTTTGAAATTCAGTCTGAAGAAGGTACTGTGTGCCAAGCACGATTAAACTAAATAAAAATAGAAGTGGATACCTATTAACACAAATATTTTTTGTTTTTTTATAATTTAAATAAAATGTATCTCCACCAAGTACAGACAAACAAAATAAAATAATAAATACTTCAATCTAGTTGGTTGTATCAAGACTAGTTGGCTATCTTTAAAACAACCAGCTATTGAGAGAATAATACAACTTCATAATCCTTTAAGAGATTTTTTGTTTATTTTAATGAATTTGTTTAATAAGCCTTCATCTGACGTCCTTCTTTCTTCATTTGATTCAATCCGAGTCCTCAATTTTTATGTGAGCATATTATTAGCAGAGTCGCAAAAAATTTGCATGTCTAAAGTTGCGCCAGCAATTAAGGGCCGTTTGCTGATTTGAATCATAAATCCTGTTATTAGCTAAGTTCCACATAAATCTTACGTTATACATAAATGTATTTATTGTTGCACGTAAACATCTATGTGAAACTTAGCAAAGTAGCAGATTTAAAATACATCTAAGTTCACTTCGAACTATGTGATATGTCAAAATTTTAAAATATTACATACGAATTTTGAATTGAAACGGTGAAAAGTTTATTTGTGCTTATAAAATTTAAAAAATGTCTGAAAAAAGAAAAAAACGCAATCCAAACTTTTCAACGAATGGAAAATCCTTGCTTCTTCATTGTGTCTACGAAGAAATGTTAGTACTTGAAAACAAAAAAACAGATACTGCTACCTGGAAGGACAAGAAAAGTGCTTGGCGTGTCGTATCGAACAAAATTTCGACAGCTATTCCGGATCTTCATGGTACAGAAGTAACGATATCCTCAGAAGATTCTATGCTAACTACAAAGCGGAAACACGGACAGATGATGTCCATGAAAAATTTTCAAGTCCTGAAACTGGAGGAGGAAAGCCGTTCAAATCGACAGATCCTAATTATGATTTAGCTGTCGCTATAATGAACCCAAAAACTGTTCATGGATTGGAAAACGGGTTTGACGATGATAATGAAATCAATAATCGGGACGAAAATGTAAATAATGAAAAATGACAGCATAATAGTGCGTATTGCTTAAAGAGTACTTAATTTGATTTTAGATTGACGATAAACCCGAGAATGCAAATGACTGGAGCAAATACAAGCCCTCTATACTTGAAAAAGGTTAAAAACCCCAAAACATTCACCCAGTGATATGAATGACTATAGTACCTCCTCTGAAGTGGATAAAGAAAAACCAACAAATGTAATTTTGTCCAAAGGTTTCAAGAAACGATTTGAAAGCATTGACAAAGATTCAAATACACCTTGGATTTCGAGGAAAAGACCAATCGCGTCAAGTCTACCAAGCGGCAAGATAACGGAGCAGTATTATTATTATTATTATTAGTTTCTTTATTTCCAAATAAACGTTACAAAATGTATATACAAAAGAATATATGGACATGGCAAGATGCCGTCTGCCAGATAATGACATTTCATAAGAAAAGATAAATGCATAGATACATAATTGATAGAATTATAATTTGTAATTTAAGAAAGTTTTATGAAAATAAATTGAATTAAAAGATAAGTACAAACTACAGTATTGTTATTTAAAATTTAAATATATAGTTTAAGATACAAAAAATAAAAACATTTTTTACCTATTTATTTAATTGCTTTTGGTATATATAAATAAATAGATAAATGTTTTTTTTTTTTTTTTTTTTTTTATTTAACTATATGCCTGTAAGACCTAAGGTCTTTTAAATGCAACCTGAATTGCACGGCACTAGTTAGGCACAGTGGATTTGAGAACCAGGTATTGACTGTCTCATTTTAACCCATGGGCGGCATCCAATTAAAATTGGAGGTATAGAAAATAATGCGCCTAGCGTGGGGATCGAACCCACACATCCTAGTTAGCAATCAAGCACTTTATCCACTGCGCCATTGCCACCCATGACTATGTTTAATAACAAAAAAGAAACCAGTGAATAAAAAAGTTTTGAATCAAAGTAAAAGGTTGAGATGATAATTATAGATATTTCAAAAACTATTTCTATAAAACAGGGTATGGTCACAAAATTTGTAAAGATTAATCCAGCCCAGGGAACCATTCAAAATGTCTGTCAGCTCTAGAAAGGACATTTTTCTGGAAGTAAAGCCTTCGAATCTCTTGCAAAATAGGGCAAGTGGCTACAAAATGGTAAACATCATCTCGCTCATACCTGTTGCAGAATTTACATAGAATTGGTAGGTCAGAACGATAAGGAACATAATTTAGATTTAGAATTTCCACTCTAGCTCTAAAAATAGTGCTAATAGCTTTCACATGAAGATCTATTCTGAAATAACTGGAAGATTGAAGCCGGTGATTTAAGTCTCTATATAGACCTCTTGTTGACGATTCAGATGCACGATTTAAGTGTTGAACACAGATTTGTTCATCTACTTTTGATATGACATTCGCAAATAGCTGCTGCCAGCAATCGAAATAAGATTCAGTAAGATTTAAGGAGATGCCATGAGATTGTGCAAGGGCTTTCCATTCTTTGAAAGGTGCAGATTGTGTCCGTAAAAGGTGAGACATAATGGACGTGTGAAGACTTTCTCCAGATTTTTCCATGGTATTTATCAAAAAGTCGGAATTAGCTTTTAAGTTTTTGATGTAAATAGGGGTGATACGTGGATTGCATATGTTGGAGTCGAATTTGTTAGGCGAAACAAACGCTTGAAATAGAACCTTTGAATGAGTTCAAAATCTGAGTTCAAAATATGTGTAGCCAAATGCTTGAACACCATAACACATACATGTATTGATGGTTGCTTCAAAAACCGGATACTTTGATCCCAAGTCTATACTTTGGTTTGCAAGAAAATTAGGCCACATAACGCTCCTTCCAATTTTGGCTTCCTTACTCTTTTCCTTCACATGTTTTGTAAAGCTTACATTTGCTGACATCAGCACTCCCGGATATTTGAATTCCTGTACGACCTCCAGAAACCAACTTTCCACTCTTAATCCTTTACTTTTTCGAGCTTCAAACACCATAATTTTTGTTTTTAGAGCATTAATTCTTAAGTCCCAGTTATTACAGTACCTATGTAGCTTGTTTATTTGAAGTTGAATAGAAGAAGGGTTGTCTGCCAACATTACAAGGTCATCCGCATAGAGTAGCACTTTGACAGAAATGTTTGAAATACTGATGCCCCCAGGTAAGATGTCGCAGATATCGTCGATAAAAAGAGCAAATAATATAGGACTTAAGATACATCCCTGAGGAACAGCAGTCGTTGTCTCAAACCAGTTCGATGTCTCCGACCCATCCCAGACTGTTGCATTAGTTCCACACAAAAAATATTCATATATCGAAAGGAATTTTCTAGAAATACCAAATGAAGCCATTTTGAATATCAAGGCTTGACGGTTGACAGTGTCAAAGGCTGCTTTGAAGTCAACAAAGCAGGCATATAGTTTTTTCTTCTTTTGAGTATATTTGCTGGCAATACTTGACAACGCGAAAATATGGTCAACGGTGGAAAACCCAGTACGGAAACCCGCTTGAAAAATGCAATGCGTTGGTGTGATTCTATCCACTTTGATAGCATAATATTCAAAATTGTAGCGAAAACTTTTCTAATTGAATTTAGTATTGATATGCCTCTATAATTATCGGGCAAACTAGCATCTCCTTTTTGAAAATTGCAAAAATAACAGCTTTTTTAAAACTTTGGGGAACGCATGCACTCTCAAACAAGTAATTATACACCAACAGCAAATATTGTTTAAATTCCAGCCTAGAATGTTTAAAAAATTCTACAGGTATCCCGTCGATACCCGGTGATTTGGAATTCTGCATTTTTGAAAGAGCCAGTTCTAATTCAGTTAAATCAATTGGTGAGTCAAGCTCGTCAACAGTTGTATTGGGAAAGGCGTAGTGTAATGATTGCAGTTCACTGCTCCCTGCCAATAATCTAAAGTGAGATGCTAAGATATCAGCATATAATGAGCTACCAGATGTGCGATAATTGCCACAAATTTCCCTTACATTACACCAAAAGCTTTTCGAGTCTTTACAAGTTTCTAGGTTACGAGCTAGGATGCTTGTGTAAATTATCTTTTTATTCTGGCAAACATGCTTATATAATTTATTTGCTTCTATGCCGACTTAAAATACTCACTATTTGATTTGCGAAACAAGTTAAGGAGAGAAAAAACCTTAGTACGGAGTCTTCTGCACTCATAATCCAACCATTTACAAACGGCTACTGGTCGATTAGCAGAACGATTTTGCGAGGTGGAAGATCTTATTACATTACAAATTTTGTCTATAACCTCCTCGATTGGAGCATAACTAGGAGAAGGAAGTGAAACAGTGTTGCGATTAAGCCTATTTCGATAGATATCAACTTCATGAGGTACCCATCTTAATTTACATATATTATTTATCTCTCTCACAAGAGTTTCTTGACAAAAGCTGGCACGAATGAGGATCGGAAAATGGGTCGAGAAAGTTGCTTCTAGAACTTCAAAATCATCTACAGTCTGCAGCCACTCTCCAGAAACTGCACACAAATCAATAACTGAAGTTCCCTGACCACTTTCAAAAGTTAGTTCCCCATTTTCGTCTGTTATTGACGTACCATTTAATACCCAAAACCCAAAACTTTCAAGTTACTCGCCTAAGGCTCTACCATTCCTATTGAAAGTGTCATCTTTAGAATTTCTGACTGGTAGTACATTTACTCGAGTATTTAACTGCTCTAAGGATGTATTTTGAAAAAGACCGATCCTGGTATTTAAGTCTCCGATCAACATTACATTATTTGAGTTAAAATTATTTAAAAAATCGTTAAGCTCATCAAAATCATTCAACCAATTATTACAATTTAAGTACAAAGGTACTATAAAGTGACTTTTTCTACTACTATTACCATCTATTTGAATAACAAATTTTCCATTATATTGTCTAATTTTAACAAACCTACTAATTTTACTTTTTTTAATACCACAAATAATGCCTCCACTAGCTCTACCATGACTACTATTTCTTATTGCAGGAATATAGCTGATATTAAAATCTTTGAAATATTTAGTTATTTCATTCTGTTGTTCTTCTTCTAAAAAAGTTTCAATTAGTATAATTATTTCATATTTTTGAATTAACTTAAAGAAATTAACTAGCATTAGTTTGTTTTTAATACCAGCTATATTGTAGCAAAATATATTTAAATTAATGAATTTAGTACTTTTACTTGTTTTATTATGGCAGACGACACTGTTTTCCTAATTCTGGTTCATATAAAGTGATGGTGGTGGCGCTGTCGGCGGCAAAGGGTTATTCTGATATTCTCCCTCGCTGCTGTCAAAGAATTCAAGTCCTCGCATGACAAATTGTTGTTGTATAAATGACTTGTCACTCGTTGATTTAATAATTAAACCGCGTGCAAATTTATACACAAACAATTTGTCATTAATTTGAAGTATGTCCTCCTTTAATAATGAGCTTAGCTGACGGATTGAGTTCGTGAAGTTTGTTTTTTGCCTCAAACAAAGATTGTCACTTTTTTCGGTACAAAAGTGATTGCTCGCGGTGAACACTTATCCCAGTTCCTTTCAGTTGACTTGCAGCCGAAATAACTTGATAAAAACATTCCGGCGACTCCAGTTCATACAAAACCGTACCTCTTTTTGTGCTCGTGTTAAGAATTTCTCGTGTTTTCTTTATCTGAATATCATCACTACCCTTTATTTTGAGAAGGGTTTTGCAGGTCTGTTTGGCTTCGTAGACTGCATCTTTCTTCTCGTCTAAAGCGAGGAGCACAACTACTATATTCTCGCTGGATTTACGTGACAGCTGTTTTATTTGGGACTCCAGAAGCTCACATCTGTCGTTCATTTCTGCTAATTTTACGTTGAGGTGCATATTTGTTTTTCTTAAAGATGATATTTCATTTGAAATTGAATTAACATCCGCAGTTGTTGCAAGATCCTTTAATTTGTCGGCTAGGATCTCGGTGAGCATGAGTTTCAGCTCTTGGACTGTTAATTTTCCAACTTCCATGGATGTTTTTTGTCCGTTTACAGGTTTTTTGTGCGAGTGGTTTGATTCTGGCGAAATTGCAGAAACTTTTCGCTTATTGTTCATAGAGAAGTTTCCCGTTGACTCGATTGTTGACTGTGTATTTTAGATATTTAGATTTTGACTACTTAACCTTTTTTTACTGTTTAGCTTATTGGACCTTAAGTGTTCAATTAAAAAAAATGTTTTAAATAGAAAATAAAAATAAAAAATGAGAAAAAACTAAAAAAAAAAAAAAACTATTTTATTTAAAATTTTCTATGGAGCTTTATTTTGTTCGCACTTCTACCAATGACAGTTGAAATCCAAACGGAGCAGTACTCAGAACTTTCTCGCAATAAAATGGAACTCGCAAAGTTGCAGTATGACAACCTGAACGAAGAAGCTATTGAGAAAAAGTATCAAAAAAATATTGAACATGAGCTGAAGAAAAAGTCCATGGAAATCGATATTGCATTAAAACTGAAATTTTGAAAAACAAAATTTATTGGAGCGATGGAGTTGTTTCTGAATACGCTAAATTTAATTTATATGTTAAATAAAATATAACTTTGCTGTACCTGTTTGATGGGCATTCTAATAAGCTTTCTATTTTCTCTAAAACCACAATAGTTATTTCTTTTGTTAACCAAAATCTTTTGTAAAAGGATAGGTCATCAAATGAAGAAAAATATTCATTTCTCTCGTATATTTGACGAGGAATTCCAACCTCTGAAATTTCAAGGATTTCCACGTCATCGTCAAGCACATCCAAAATATCAAAATCCATTTTTATTTATTTTTTATTTTAAATGCCTAAATATCCAAAAATTATTTTTAATAGATGTAATTTGTGTATCCGAAACCTGGTTTCCTTTAGAAGCCAGAGATGATGATATGCGAATTAAGTTAAGCGGGTATAATGTTTTTCGTATGGATAGATGAGAACGTGTGGGTGGAGGTGTTGCCATTTATGTAAAAAAAGGTCTGTTTTGCAAAAAAAAGTGGTTTTCATCTTATGTTTCTGCGATAAATTACGTTTTGTTGAAATAATTTGTGGTAGTAAAAGTCTTCTTGTGGGTACTGTGTACAGCCACAATAAATACATAGATTTAACACCTTTTTATATTGAGTTGGAAGATATTTCTATTCGGTCCCCGAAGATAATTATCTGTGGTGATTTCAACAGCAATCTTTTGATGGAAAGACATTTAACTGATAACATGAATTCATTTGATCTTCATTCTGTGTACTCCACTATTCCAACTCATCATTCGTCGAGTACAAGTACTTTATTGGATGTGTTTTTTATAAGCGATAAGAATAGTTTACGGTTCTATGACCAAATATCCGCCCCAGCCTTCTCAAAACACGATTTAGTTTTTCTTATCTTTGATTTTAAAACTACGTTTTCAGCGCCTTCCTCTTTCGAATATAGGGATTTTAAAAATATTGACAGACATGCACTTGAACATCATATTTATTCTATTCCTTGGTACAATATATACAGAATACAATCACCTATCGACAAAGTTGACTTTCTGAATAATAATTTAAATTTGCTTATTGATTCACACATAGGTACCAATGAAAAGAAGCACTATCATAAGCAGAAATGCAAAACCCTGGTTCACTAGAAACATTCGATTACTGATAGAAAAGCGTGACCAGGCTTACCACCGTTGGAAGCGTTTTCGAATTGAAGAACTATACGAAGTTTATAGGTCATTACGTAATAATGTTGTCCGTGAGATAAAAGCAGCTAAAATTCAGTATTTTTCTTAGCTACTTAGAACGAATTTAAACGGACGTGCTCTATGGAAAAATCTTCGTTCCTTTAGGTACCTATAGGTAAATCAAAGACTATAGATTGCTGTGATCTTGATGGTAATGACCTAAATAATAAATTTGTATTTTTCCCTACTACAACCCCTTCAAGCAGTTACACCATTGTTTCAAATGAGGCTCCTCGACAGAATAACGCTGATGATCCTTTCAGTACTTCACTACTCGAAAATGTAAGCAAGTTTAATTTTTCAGAAATAAATGATCTTGACGTGGTTGAAGCTGTGATTTCTGTAAAATCCAATGCAGTTGGGGTGGATGGCATTCATCCAGTATTTATAAAGTCAATTTTGCCCACAATATTGCCTTATATAATACATATTTTTAATTCGATACTTACTACAGGGACATATCCGTGCCAATGGAAATTGGCTAAGATTATACCTATACCTAAAAATACTGATTGCACTGAGTTTAGGCCGATATCTATACTACCTTTTCTATCGAAAATTATAAAAACAAATAAATGAACACTTAAATCATAATGAGTTGCTAACACAACTACAATCTGGGTTCTACCCGTTCGTAATGGTGTTCCGCAAGGATCAATTTTAGGGCCACTTTTGTTTTCGATATATATAAATGAGATTCCCAATGTTGTTCAAAATTCAATGATGCATATTTATGCTGATGATGTTCAGATTTACCAAAATTGTCCTTTAGGTTTAATTGAGAACTGTGTTGAAAATATTAACGACGATCTTAAGAACATCTCAAATTTGGCTCTGCAGAATAATCTTACTCTAAATCCTACAAAATAATGTTTGGTCATATTCCGTAATAAATTAGATCTTTCGTACTTTCCGCCTATCATTTTAAGCGATTCAAATATTCAGTACGCTGAGTCAGTTAAAAATTTGGGTATTTTGTTTAACCGATCCCTCACTTGGAACCATTATATAAAAAATGTGGTTGGTAAGACATATGGGTTCTACGATCACTATGGGTTGGTCAAGAATACACGCCTCTCCCAACAAGAATGATGTTAGCCAAATCTTTAGCAATTCCAAAACTTTTAAGTGGCTGTGATTTTTTTTGTAATTGCGACGCTGGAAGTAAAAGAAAGTTCAAAGTAGCTTTCAATAGTATAATTCGTTATATTTATGGTCTTCGCCGATATGAGCACATATCACATGTATCTAAAAACCTACTTAACATGTCAATTGAAAATTTTATTAAATATCGTACAACTAAACTATTTTTTAACATAATGAAAACTTCCAAACCAATGTATTTATATAATAAGCTACAATTTCCGGTATATCTATGAGCATAATAATACCTCGTTTTTCATTTTTGATATCAGAAAGACAATTTTCAATAGCTGTAACGCGTCTATGGAATTCACTTCCCTTGTATTTCAGAGTGATAGACGACATGCAAGCTTTAACCATAGATAGCTAACGTGTCTGGACTGCAATGAAAAGCTAATCATTCGACTTTTTGACGAACATTTAAAATTAGTTTTTTTTTTAATAAGTTATTAATTTTTATTAAAGGTAATGATATTTATACAAAAATGAGTTAATTATCGCAATAGTTTTCTATAGCTCTACAACCAGTTATTGCAATTTGAAGTTTCAAACAATGTTTCTAAATACTTACTAATTTTTTATGTTTCAAATCATTATAAAATTGATAAATTATAATTTTGTGTTTCAAATCATTTCAAAATTGATATAATTTTTTTGTTTCTAATCATTGATACAACTATTTTTGTGTTTTTGAATCATCTAAAAATTGTTGAAAACGCTATTGATGCTTTAATAAATTAATAAATTAAACTCTCTATAGTTAATTAACTTATGTTATGTTTATTATTTGAATTTAACTTCTTTATATATAAACTGTATTTTGTTATAAAATGTCGCTCAGGCAGACGGCAGAATAGCCATGTCCTTATTCTTAAAGAAAAATAATGTAAATAATTTATGTTTTTTAAATAAAGAAATTATCTATCTATCTATCTATCTACAAAAATGAGTTTTAAATAAAAGGAAATTAAAGTTACATTAAATATTTACTTTAGTTCTTAATACTAAAATTACATTTTTCATAGCACATGTTTTTTTATTTAGATCAAAAAGTTACTGTCATACTAAGATTTTGTTAAGAAATATTATTAAAAATGACGAGTAAATTGTACATCGTACAATAAACAAAAACTTTTACAAGAAAAATGCATCCACCACGCGAGACAAGCCACCGGGGGCTTAACTGGCATGAAAGTACGATTATGTAAGTCAAACAGAAAGGAAGGGAGAGGGAAATATTTGATCGATGTGTGCCATTTTGACGAAGGTTAGCTTTCAAGGGTTAAAGAGTTTACACTCATATTTTTCAAATCGGGGCGACTAATTTTATTTTTCCTCTTTTTAAGGCAGCACCTTAATTCTTAATTTCTATAATTTATTTAATTTTTCCAAATTTCTTTTCCTTTTCTTTTCTTTTCTTTTCTTTTTTTTCTTTCCTTTTCTTTTCTTTTCTTTCTTCCTTCTTATGAATAATTTATTATTAAATATTCTTCTTTTTTTTTGTACTTTATATTTATGTATGATGATCATAGGTATGATTCAATTTTATAAATATAATTACTTTGTGTATTTTCTTACTATTTTTAATCACTTTCAAACATTGTTATTAACTTTCCTTAATTAAATCTGCACAAATTTATAAGATTTATTCTTAATGTGTAAGAAATTCAGTGAATAAATAAATAAATAGTGCTTCAATACCGTATGTTATACTTAAATATTTTATGTGCAACTTTTTTCTAAAACATAAACTATGTTCCAGCTAACGGCTTTTATGTTTAGGTTTGAGTTTGGTGCAAAGCGTTTATGTGGAATATAAGCTCTTAAGTTGCGTATCAGCAAACGGGCTTAAATGCCTTAAGTTAAAACTAAAATCTCGATTAGGAGAAAAATTGATAATTTTGCCTTTTAGCCTTTTTGCAAACAAAGTATAAACTTCAAAAATCTCTTACTTATTGTCGAGTTAGTCCTTTGTCAGCCAGGTTCAAATGCTCCAACCGAAAGAGTTTTTTCGATACTGAATAAAATTTGGACAAATGAAAACACACAACTGAATGTTGAAACTCTCAGAGCCATGTTAATGGTAAAGTTAAACTATAATTTTAGCTGTCAGGAATTTAAAAAAATAATTAATAGGAAACGATGATATCATCAAAGAAATTTGATTGGCAAAAAAGTACCAAGTACCAAAAATTTTACTTTAATATTGAACGTCCACCGACTTTCCCATGATGTCTGCTTTTCAAACGTTACTTCCGTTGCAGAGATTTTAACCTTCAATGTTCCTTAACTTCTTTATATCTGCAAATGGATGTTTTTGATATTTTATCCAAAAACAAAAACTTGAATTAAAAAAATTCGACAAAAACAACATTCTTAATTGTAATTATTATTGTTTGTTTTATTAAATTTATATTGTCAGCTTAAGAGCCTCAATGCGTCATTAGCATTACCAAAAAATAATCATGAAACTAAACAAGGACAAATGTACGAGTATGCACATTAAGCCTTTATGTCCTGCATCTGATGATGATGTCCAGCTATAACCTTACCTATACCCGCTCGTATCCAGGGATTATAATGTTAACATTTAGACATCGGCATCCTATCGATAGCCTGATGACGGTGACGACGGACGAGACGGTATATGGATGATATTGATGATGATGGTGACGGGATGTTTTGTAATTGTTGGCCAATTAAATTGCGTAAGTCCTAGTTAGTTGGGTGCGGTACTATGAATTGGTTTAGATCTAGGTTCTATGAGTGAATGATATCAAGGATATACCTACATGTACATAAATCGGCTTAGGGCTTATTTCGTTAGGATGCTAAATTGCAAATGCAAGCCTTGCAACTATTACGGTAATATTGACAACTCTCGCTGATTTTGTTGCAATTGCTGTTGATGCTGCTGCTGTTGAAATTGTTGTTGTTGCAGTCGATTGTTTCGAACAAGCCTTTCACCGATAGTCCTCCATTTGCGTTGCTGCTGGCTACCTCTTCTGCTACTGCTATTGTCAATTTCAACAAGAGGTAGACTTGCATAATTACCATTTCCAGCATTCCTTCCATTTAGTGTGCCAGTGCTTTCAGGTGATGGTGGAGATGGTGGGAGAGGCAGAAAAGTTCCACCACCATCAGCACGGTAGCCAGAGCCAACAACATCCTCGCAATTTATTGAGATGTCAAATGGAAACTGCGTCCGATGCAGGGCCAGTTGCTGGCGAATCAATTGCTCCACCGGCAAATGAGATGCTAATATTGAATTTTAAGTGGAAAATCATTTTTTTTTCGATTATGATTCCGAACCATACTATACCTGATTCCGGCACGAAGAATAGAAGCCCAATACCGCCGTCATGGCTGCTTGGCCAAATGGCAGGTTGCCCTAGTGGGGCAGGAGCATTGCTTCGTTGCTGATGATAGTCTTGTGGCGTAATGGCTGGGACAGAAGCAATATTGCTTTGGTGTATTGTGGTGGGGCGCTGCTGTTGGGTAATATCAACATTTGGACAGGTCGGGCCACCATCGCAATCAACCTGATTCATTAAAAGCTTGTTCTTGTATTTGACAAATAATATCAATCTGTAAACAGTTTTCTTTCTATGAATTAGCTTACCGCATCCAGCTGTTGAAATAAGGGTGTGATGGGGGATACATCTCTGCCATCCCCGTCCCTCTGGGGATCACCATCTCTAATAAGGAATTCGTTGGGTAGATTCAGCTGTTCGTGTGAATGGCGTAGATTAAATGTCGGATGTCCATATCCACCAATGTGTGTAATAGGAGATTCGTTGCGTGGATCAAAGGTAGCATAGAGTCTATCCCGCTGATTTTTGGGTGGAATAATCCAGGAGTATGATAATCCAGGTTGAACTATATTTTGAGAGAAAATATTTAAAAAAAATTTATTTTAGAAAAAGAAGAAACGAACTAACAAGCTATTGTATCGCAATGACCGTCACTGCTGATCGCAATGCAAAGAACCCAGACACCAAAGATTACGGATGAACTGTACATGATTGGAGGCGAATCTATTCTGAGAAACAGCGCATGATAATATTTTTGTTTTGATCAATTAAAAGCATCAACAACAACAACGACAATAATAAAAAAAAGTAATTCAAAATGAGATTATGGAAACTAATGAGCTGCATTTGAGATGAAATACGTGATGTCTCAACCTATGTCAAGACTCATTCAATCAAATTCTGTGTTTTTTTTTAGTTTAAATTGATAATAATCAGCAATAGCAAGCAAATGTAGAAGTATTGTTTAGTTGTATACCTTGTCAGAGCCTTTAAAAGAGCCAGAACTTAGTACGATGAAACGCAGTATTGGTTTTAATTAGATACTTGAAGCTTGATTTTAAGAGAGCTTTGCACGGAAAGCCCAAACATCATAAACTTAATGATGCATGTTTTGTTGTATTTAATTTCAACAGTTTGGTGAGCTTTGATCAGGCGCGAGTCGTGAGAAAGAGAATGGAGGGATAACTGCACCTGTCATAACTCGTGTCGTTTTTTAAAGCCTTGTGTAATGTAGGTACGAACATGACATCATTTGATAGATGCAAGGTGAATGATATTTATATGACCTAATATGTATAGGTATGGAATAAAGTAGGTACCAAAAATGGGCTTATGTTGGACAAGTAAGTAAGGTCTTAAGCTATCAGTAGCATAATTATGTAGAAAGACTGTTTAAAATAATAATAAAATTCTTGAGATTGCTTAGCTGCTTAAATTTGACGAAAAAAAGGTGATACATTTAAATTTAATTGAAATAATTTTTAAATCTTGGCAGAGGTTTTTTTTTTGTACAAAAAAAAATTAATTTTGTACAAAATTTTGAAAACATTTTTTATGAAAAAAAATGCAATAATTAATATCTGTATAAAACCTTAATTTAAACAAAAAAAAAACAATAAACCGTTTTTGAAAATTCAAATTTCCAACAAAAAAATAAATGAAAATTAGGGAAAATTAATTTTTTCTCATATTATTTTTGGCTGAAATTATAGCTATTTCAGGACTTGCTAAGGTCGCTCATCAGATTCATTTGATCTGGTGGTGCTAGTCTACTTTTTCATTTTAATTGAAAAACTTCTTGTGCTTCTATCGAGTGTTGGACCATGCCCAAGCTGCCTTAGAAGCCAAAGAAAAACTTGGTGGTAGCACACTCAAATTGTTGTTGGTCATTCAAAATCATTAAAATGATATAGGGCCAATTTTTCAATAGTCAGTTAAACAGTCAGTTAGTACATATTCTCCAGATAGAGCAAAAATCAGTTTTTCAACCGTCAGATACAACTTAATCTAGGAATAAAGTTATCTGCTCATTTTAGAATGGAGTAAGGAGTTATCTGAGGAATAAAATAAATACCTATTTTCAATGTCAAACAAACTTTGAAAAAAGGTTGCTTTGAAATAAACGATAAACAAAAAATTAATTTCTATGAAATGTTCGATACTCGAAATAATTAAAATCAAATCAAATTAAATTATTCTATAGATTGTTTTTTCTTGATTAAAAAATTCGATGTTGTTATTCGGTTGTTAAACAGTCAAGTAAGTTTATTCCTCCGGCAACTAACTGGATGTTTATCTGGAGATTGAAAAGCAAGTATGTAATCATACAGAAATTGAATATAATACTTTCATATTACCTATAATCGGAATCCTACTAATAAATATTATAAATGTCAAAGTTTGGATGGATGGATGGATGTTTGTTGTTCAATAGCGAAAAAACGGCTGCACGGATCTGGATGAAATTTGTCACAGAAATAGATTGTAGTCTGGAATAACACACATTATACTTTTTATCCCGGTAAATGTATGTTTCCCGTGGGACAGATTTGTTTTAATTTTGCATAGTGCGTATATAATATATATATAAAAGCCAACATAGCTTATATTCACAAGAAGCCAAAAAGCACACACAGCACACACGCGCTCAAACACACACGCACCCCCCTCCCCCCACACACACATATTCACATACACACACCTATATATATATATATATATATATACATTGTTCCGCGAAATTTTGTAGGTGGATAGATGATGTCATAAGATTTCTGTGGAATAGAAAGTCCGTAGCAGCACACGGGTAGATATCTGCTAGTAAAAATGATAACAATTTGTATTCACATGTATATTTGTTTCCCGGCTCATACGGACTACGGACTTTTCCTCGGAAGAAAATTAACTGTCTATTAAATAACTATTGACAGTTTGTGTGAAAATATCATTTAACTTGCGATATATAGGTAGATACTATATGGCAAATGCAAGTTATGGATTCGTAAGAAAAATCGAACTCGAGATTTTGATCAAACTGCACATTAAGATGATTTACAACACCAAAAAAGTTGGTCAGGAAATTACGTCTGTCTGTCTGTCTGCCCTCCAGTCTACAGCCTAAACAATTGGATGGATTTCCTTCAAACTTGGTAAATATTGTTTTATTCGAAACTTATATACCCAATTTTTCTGAGACGAAAACTAACGGTTCTTACTATACATTTTTTTTGCAAAAAAGAAAACCCTTATTTTTCTCAAAAACATCTTTAACGATTTTAAAAAAATCAGTTCATTAATGAACGGCAAAGGTACTTTTGGTAATTTTTTTACATTGTTATTTTTGGTACATCTTCTTGGTTTTCGATTTTCTGGAAAATTGTTAATTTGATTTTTCTTAAGCTTTCTAGTTTAAACTTTAATGAAAGCCAATAATTAAAAAAACTATTTTCCTAAAACAAAAAACAGAGGTTACTCCCATACAAACGTTTAGAAAACGGTTAAGAAAATATTGTATTTCTCAGAAATAGATTCAAATTATTTTCTTTATGCAAATACTCCCTAAAAGTGTTAATAAAACTACATAGTCAAATTTTCAAAAATATGATTTTGCGAAAAAAAAATACAATTTTTCATTGAATTTTCTTGTTGTATTAAAATTTTATATGTATGTATATTTATAATTATTTCCAAATGGCGTTCCAAATTTATTTTTTCAAATGTTTTTAAAGTTTTAAACATACTTATTTTTTTTAAAATCCTTTCCAACGATTTTTGAATTTTTTTATATATTCTTATTTGTCCAGGAATCCAAATGTCATTTTTTTTCCTCAAACTTAATAAAGTAAGAAATCTAAAAAGTTTTTTATTATGTGTATTTTTTAACTATATTTCATTTTTCCGAATTTTTGTTTACGTCACTGAATACCTACATATAGACTTATAGGCTCTCATACATTTATATATAGGTACCTAGCTTTAAAAATCACATGAATATTATGTATATTGCTTAAAATGTACATATAGTCACCTCCCCACCTAAATCCTATGATTGGGTTGAATTGGGCGGACGATTTAACAGGAGGAGTCTTAGGCTGGGAGTGCTGAGGTTGAGGTCGGAACGGTTTTCGTTTAAATCAACCCTTCGCAGCATACGGGTAATAGGTTCATTGAAACCATAAGAGGTACGATGGGTAGGCTGGTAGAAGAGGTACGGGTTTCTTAGGTTACGGGGGTTAGTGTTGAGAAAGATAGAGTTGTAGAGGATTTCAGAGCCAACGGAACCTGAGAGAAGTCGATGAATAAATAGGATTTCGGTTATTTCTCTTCGCTCTTGCAGGGTATTGAGGTTAATTAGTTGGAGGCGATTTTGATAGGGGACTGAATCAAAGAATTATTCCAAGGCAGTCCACGAAGGGCGAATCTTAGGAAACGGCGTTGAATGCTCTCGATTCTAGGGATATGAATTTTTTGACATGGGGACCGTAATTGGCAAGCGTATTCAAGTAACGGGCGGACAAAGGTTATGTAGAGTGATCTAGTGACGTAGGGATCGCAGAATTCTTTGGACCATCGTTTCACAAAACCAAGCGTTGAATTGGCTTTTGAAATAATATTATCGATGTGTGTTATGAAATTGAGCTCTCGGTCACATAATATGCCGAGGTCTCGAATCGATTCAACAATGGCTAAGGGTTGATTGTAAAGACAGTAGCTCCTGGGACAAGATCTTATGCGTTTGCGTGAAAAAGTGATTGTTTGTCAATTAGCAATATTAAGCTCTAAGCAATTTTTAATACACCAGACTGAGAAACTGTCGAGATCTAGTTGGATAACGGAAGAGTCGTGTGAGGAATAAATTGTCTTGAAAAACCTGATATCGTTAGCATATAATAAGATAAGGGAATGTTTAATGACCAATTCAATATCATTAATTGTAAGAATAAAAAGGAGAGGGCCTAAGTGACTTCCTTGGGGGACCCAGGAGGTAGCTAAGAATGAATTGGAGAAGGCAGATCTGAAACGAACACTGTAATACCAGTTTTCCAGATAAGAAGAAATCCATTTCAGGAAAATAGGTTCAAAGCCGAGGGTGGACAATTTGAAAAGTATAAGTCTCTGTGAAATTTTGCAAAAGCCTAACTAAAGTCAGTAGAGATAACATCTACTTCCCTTCCGCTTTCTAGAGCTGAGACTGTATACGATACAAATTCAACTAGATTAGATGTTGTAGACCTACATTTGAGAAATCCGTGTTGTCTAGGAGAAATGAGCGATTTACTACGGAAACTTAAGATTTCGTACAAAATACTTTCAAATATTTTAACGATATGTATTAAGTTTGACAATGGGACGATAGTTTTTAATATCGCTTCTAGTACCCTTTTTGTATATTGGGGTTACGAAAGTGGTTTTCCATACCTGTGGAAATTCCCCTTGAGATAATGATAGACTAAACAATTTGGAGAGCGGAAAAGAGAGAACTGACGAACATTTTTTTAGGAATATTGCGAGGAGGCCATCAGGGCCAGGAAGATATTCATCGCTAAGTTGATTCAACTTATTTTCGATTATATATGGGTCGACGGTAAGAGGAAGACAAGGGCCTAGTGAGAAATTTGGCAAGTAATCGAAATAACCTGAATTAGTTACAAACGAATCGTCGGTGAAAGATTGCTTGAAAAATGTCACAAAAAAAGTTGGCAATATCTTGCGGATTATTCGAAGTTTCGGTATTGAAGGAAAGAGAGGAAAGGTAACCATCGGATTTTCTTTTAAGATTGATGAACTGAAAGAACGACTTAGGATCATTTCTAAGGTTGGTTCGTGTTTTCATTAAATAGCATTGGTAAAGGGTGTTGTATAGCTCGGAAAAGTGAAGATAAGAACCAAAATAGTTAGAATAGTCAGTGGGCGATTGGGTACGAAGGAAAATTGCCCACAACTTGTTTCTCTTGTTACGCAAAGAGCGAAGCTTGTGGATATACCAAGGTGGGGAGGCAGCTGATGTTTTTTGTCGACTAAAGGGTACACGGAAATAGAATTAAATACTTCCCTGTTAAATTTTTCTGTGGCATCTTTCACGAAGTTATCGAAATTAAAGGAAACTCTGTTGAGATATTAATTTATATGACAGAAATTTGCTTTAAGAAAATCATAGCAGTACTGATTTGTATTAGATAAGTTGGTAGTGGATAATCATGATAGAATGAGAGAATTAGAGGAGGATAATAGTTGTCGATAGTAGATAGGGAAAGAGCTGAGAAGATACTGAAGAGTTAATGGGATCGGTTGTGCAAATAAGATCTAGTTGCCTGTCCATTTAGTTTGGGATACCACTTACTTTACAGAGGCTTGAATCTGCTAGGCGATCTATAAAAAGGCATTCCTTTGCAGAAGTGGAATTTGAAGCAATATAATAAGATTGATCTTCAGTTGAAGTCCATTTAAGATGGGGAAGGTTAAAGTCGACGAAAAGAAGGATGGCATCGTTGGGGTCACATAAAGCTATTATGTGGTCAACCATTTTAATGGCGAGCTTATAAGATTCAATAGGCTGCGACGGCAAAATATAGCAACATATCACATAAACGCCTTACGGGGTAGTCTTATCTTAATTGAGACATAGTGGTGATTAGGGGAAGAAGAGACTGCAATGATGGATGAGTCTGCTGTGTTTTTGACAGCTAGTAGGACACCTCGGCATGGGCATTCATCAGAAGATCCGTTAAGTTCATTGTCACGATAAACCTTAAAAGAAGAAGGAAACAGTTTTGGTTGCTTATACTAGAGACCAGATTTGTTTCCGTCAGGGCGTAGATATCAGAGGACAGAGCGTAGGACTATTGTAAAACAGTATGAGTTTTTGAACGAACACCTCGAACGTTTTGATAATAGAAGGTAAGAGGTAGGATTTGACCAGCTGGGACGGTGCAAGGCATTGTTTTAGATGGGACATTAGGAGTGACGTGTATGGCTGGGTTTGAGTTAGGATCGAAAGTAGTTTTTAAAATTTGTGCGTGTACTTTGAAGGTTAGACATACGTTTGGAGCTGATGTGAGATGCGTAAGTTTTAAGGTCCTTGTTAACTGTTGTCGGAGAAATGTTGTAGTTTTCATGAAAACGCGTGTAAATGTTTTTCAGGGCTACGGGGTCAGTCGGGAGCCCTTCTTTTTGTATTTGAGCAATGATATTTGTTTTTGTTTTGCCGTCAATGCAAACAGATTTAGATTTGTCATGTAGGTAGGTAAGGCACAAATGAACATTGTCGAAAAGTTTTTGATCTCGAAGTCTGGCCATGACAAAAAGCCCATCGAGTTCAGTGTTTGTGGGTGAGGGGTCAGTTAATCCATTGGGAAACAGCAGAGGGAGTCATTGGATCGAACATTGGGGCAGGTAACGATTTAGGAGTGACATTTGTGATTCTTTTAGATTTAGGGGCAGAATCTGAGGTGTTAGAATTTGAAGGATTTATAGTATGAGAGAGGATGAAGTTCGCGTATTTGACAGTGATTGGGGTGTTTTTTGAAAAAGAAGCTTTGGCTAGAAGATGGGGTTGGGATTCGAGATTGAAAGACACACGCTTACGTTGAGAAGGATTATCAGAGAAGGTTTCTGGAATGGTTGTGCGGGCATAGCTTAAATAAATCCGTTTCGCAGGTGGATTCAAAGAAAACCGGGGGAATTTGCGTTTCAAAGAGAATTAGTTTTAAAATTGTTGATGTTAGTGATAGTTCGAGAAAAGTTTGGAAAGGTACCCGCCTTTGTAGTCCAGTTGAAGTCAGAAGTATGGAATTTGCTTTGTTTATATTGCTTCTTAGAGAGATCTGGACTAAGGCATTTGATGGCAAGTAACACATAGATGAGAAGTGCAGTAGATAATCTTTCAAATACGTAGTGGACCTTTTACTTAAGCCAATATATAAAGGGTGAAATGATTTGCAACAAATCCCCTTACACTTCACAAGGTCATCATTTTTTGTCAATACAATTGTCGAAACAATTTTCCATTATTAAAATGACAACAATTGGGTCAGATAAAAAAAATTTAGGTGCAAGGTAAATGACGATAGCGACGATGGTATACTTTCGGTGTTCGCGACAGAAGAAGCGGAGGAAACAAAATTATGTTTAAATAGAGGGCTAAGTAAGCACTGATTTGGGGCAGGGCAGTTAAGTAGGTTGAAAAAACCAGCAGTTACTTATGACACTGAAAGAGGAATGTAATTATATTTTTTTCGTTTTTAGGGCTTAATAGGTAATTATTTTTTTTTGATGAGTTTGAATGGTGAAGGAAAATTGTAAGTATTTGCGGAGCCAAAAGAAAATGCAACTGCACTTGACGGAAGTTCGAACAAAAAACTATGTGCGTCTATTATAGAGATTTTAATATACATTTGTAGGTACCTACCTACCTATGTGCTTATTCCTTAAATCATCAATTCGACAATTCATTGTACAAAGAATCAAGGTAATCTTACCTACATGGGTTCTTAATCTGTTAGGCCAACTATAATACCTAATCTACCTAATAACATCATCAATGTTTACTTACATTAAAGTTGTTAGCTACAAGAACAAGTTCGTAAGATCCAGTCCTGCATTTTATTTTTAATCGATTCCCCAATTGAAGATATTGATAATTTCGTTCTTACAATGTTTTGAAATAGATACTTTCTGTTGTAGATAGGTACCTACGCTTTTCAACAACATCAGTACAAGTATAACCATTCTCCAAATAATAACTGAACCTCAATTACATTACTTAAATAATAAATTAATTGAAGGTACCTATACCGCAATCAGCTATTCTGATTAAATGTTTCACAAGAAAACAATTTTATCGAAAATTCGTTAAAACTATAGGTATCTTTTGTAATTTTAATTCAAGGTAAAGTTAAAAAAAAAAATGCACAACTAAATTACGGTAAGTATGTAGGTACATGAAAATCGTGCTTGAAACCTGAAAATTAATTTTAAAATCGCAATCAAAAGTATCCAAATGGCCAATGAAGGAACAAAGCCCAAAGTATCAAGTCGATTCAATTGTCTGTGTTGTCTGTTGTGACTTGTGAGACTGATCTTATAATTATTATGCAGCAGAGCGTTTTCAAACAAGCAGTGCGGTGAGCGGCCGACAGTGGACACGTCCAGAAGTTCGGACATACCTACATAAATACAACATTTTCAGTGTCCATCAACGACACAAAGCAAATTTTCAACAAAACCTCTATTTTTAGCTCCGCAATATTGACTAACTAGATTGGTAGTTCCAATGGCATTAACTGAGGACTCCGCGTATGTATCTAGATTTAGATTGTTTTGTATCTTTGAGGTTGACAACCCTCTTTCCATTCTTCAATCCTCCACCTCCATGACAACCTTAACATTACTGTCAACAATAAAGTTTATATAAAAATGAAAAAAAGAAAACAGCAAACTGCGTCATTTCGGAATTTACAGGTGAGTAACTAACTCATCCTGGGGTTTCCATAACAAAGCACATTTGCCGACATTCAGGGCCAACACAAACAAAAAAAGAACAGACGAGCTGCCAGCAGCACCATATCATCACCAAGAGTGCCGCCACGACAGTACATCCACTACAACACTTATTATCGCACTCGATATATTTTTGTTTAATACTCTTTCATATTATGTGGACGGACGGGTGAGTTCGATGCAAAATAAATAAAATAATCATTCTGCTCCGATGTAGTCTGAATTTGAAGTGTACTCGAATAACTAAATCACGTTTATTCTCCGCCGATGGCTTTGACCTGCGGCGGCCTTATAATCACTAAATTGTCTAACGATTTATTGAAAAAAACCCTCTTGGAATAATCTATCATATATCTTTTCACACGAGTAGATTGCAAAACATAGCGACAAGTTGTTGTTGTTAATTATTGTTGTTTTTTTATTTTGCGTGGATTTTGAAATTTCCAGATTCCCATGGTCAGATGAAGATGACTAATGACGGCACAGTGATCGTTGTGACAATATTCAACGCAAGGAATTAAAAGATTTACTTCGAACAGTGGAAGCAATCAGTGGTTAACTCTTTTGTAACTCTAAAGATTAAAGTTCAGTTTTGAACTCTGCAAGAAAGTGAAATTTGTGGTGGTATATTGTGGTGGTAAATTGTGTTAATTTTCATTTAAACCACTAAACACGAAAGTATTCAAATTTTTTTTTAGTGGTTCCTTAAAATTTGCATTAAAGGTTTTCATAAAAATTCCTACACGTGTCGGTGAGCGGCAAGCTGCAGAGTGAAAGTAAGTGCCATACAATTTTTTCTACCATCTTAATTATTTTGAAAACTGCTTAACCATTTTAATAAGAAAATTGTGTGCACCACTCTAGGTAACATCTACATTTTAGTGAAAAACATATAGTTTACATATTTTGTTATTAAGGGTTTCTGCCATTAACCATATACTAGTACCAGGTTTTTATTTTCATTTTTCTAATAAATGGCTCTACAGATTTCGATCAAAATGTTTATATAGGAGGCCTTTGAAATCCTAAAGAATATTGCATTCCAAAATTTCAAAGATATTTGAAAAAAAAAATTTTAAATTCAATATTTCGGAAACGGGTGGGCTATTTTTTTATTTTGTTCCTAAAATTTTTCAATTGTCATACCAATTTTTTTTAGAAACAAATTAAATACATTTTTCAATAAGAAATTAATTAAAAAAGAACTCACATTTTATGAACTTGATTAGGCTTAACTCACGCTTTCCAATGAACATGCAACTGTCAAATATCAGTACAATTATCCAAACAATAATCAGAGCTTTTTTGGGTGAGCAAATTTTGCCATGTCGATAATTTCAACTTTGGCCGAATGATCAACCAAAAAAAAAACACACAAAATTTCTTTTACTTTTAACCTCTCATTTCAAAAGACATATTCATAAACCAAGCATGTTTCATATACAGTGGTTGTGGCCTGTAATTATTGGGGCATAATTTTAAGCTAAAAGTAGTGTTTCGATAGTGAGTTTATCTTGGTTTAATTGGACTGTATGTTTACTTACTTTCTTTTTAAATGATTTGCAATTAAAGTCTGTTATATTTTTAAAACAATGGTTATTATTTATAGATGTATTCTGAAATGTTATATCGTTTCGGTTTAATGATTTTTTTAAATAATAAATAAATGAAAATAAAACATGATACAAAATAAAAAATTTATGAAACTTGAAAACATTAAAGTGATAGTCTTGGTATCTTTTCTTTCCGAAGTCTTCACTTACTTCTTTGTTGTTGCCGATGCTACCATAATTCCTTTTGTTGCTACTGGCGGTAACAAGCAGGATTTTAAACAAGTTACTAGTCGAATCCACTAATCTCTTAACAAACATTTAACAAATGTTAAGATCACTAGAAGGCTATTTTATCGTTTAGCGCCATACTAAATACATACTTTTGCAACGCTGAAAAGTTATGTTCGTTTTTATTCGCACTGTTTTAGGCGTGTTCAGCTTATGTTGTTTTTTTTTTTAAGAAAATGGGTGGCAATGGCGCAGTGGATAAATTGCTTGATTGCTAACTTAGACGTGTGGGTTCGATCCCCACACTAGGCGCATTCTTTTCTATATCTCCAATTTTGATTGGATGCCGCCCATGGGTTAACATGAGACCGTCAATACCTAGTTCTCAAATCCACTATGCAAAACTATTGCCGTGTAATTCAGGGTGCATTTAAAAGACCTTAGGTCTTACAGGCATATAGTTAAATTAAAAAGAAAGTACGCTTAGTATGGTGCTAGCTAAAAAGTGTGTAAAGTTATATAATTTTCGTGAGGTGTTTAAATATACATCAGACTATTAAAAATGTTGCGTCAAATTTTAGTTTTCTATGATATACACTTTTTTGTCACGTTAGAAATTGTTTCAATTGTTATACATAATTTCATAATATCCCATTGAAATTTTTAACCCTTTTCATGACAATTCGATTACGACACGCCACATTTGTGTGTGTAAGTTCTGTTAAATCTATCTAAAATTGCAAGATATGTTTCGACAGCATAACATCGATTCTGTTTCGAAATAAATCGATTGTGCTCAGAAAAAATCGAACGTTTGGTTGTTTGGAATTCGAGATAAAACGTGGTTGAAAGACTACAATTATAGTAAATGGTAATATTACAGTCCATCCTAGGGATATCGTACTAAAGTCTGATCATCTTTCCAACACACAAAATAACTTCCATTCCAAACAGAAGCTTTGACTTAAGAAATTATTCAAACACACTTAAAAATAATTCTTAAATTATAAATATCTAAAAAATGAATATTAAGAAAAATCATAGAACTCATCTAATGTTGAAGTAAATATGAAAAAATGAATATTTTAACTGCCTGTTTGCTAACTAACAGACACTTAATTATAGTCATTAAGATATTCATAACTTTGTCTGCTAGATAGATCTATTCAGTATTTAGATACTCCGAAACGTAAGCAGTGAGGTTGATAACTGAGGAATAAGTTTCAATTAACTTAGCTATAACCAAGAGCGTACGCAAAATATTGATCAGGCGGTAAGCGAACTCATTCAATAACCAAACAAATGCAATCTAATAATACACATTTAATTAAGTAGTAAAAGTGATAGAAGACAGTGTTAAATTGTGAACAGGTTTTAGTATGAGTATCATCTTAAGAATTTTCTAATTTAACCCATTCTCTCCCATTGTACTTTTTAAAGTACAGTAAAATGAATTCTACAAATGACCATTTAACAGCATCCCATGAATTAAAAATCATCTTTTTGAATTTGTTTTCACAAAAGTCAATATTATTTGAATTTTTTCAGATACTTTTTTTTTTTAAATCACAGTAGGCTATTGTCCAATTGTCTTTTCGTAGAAAGCATTTTGAAATATTTCTCGTTTTGTTTTTTTCAAACACATTTGTGGTCATATAAGCTTCAATTTACAAAATATTAAAAATAATTTTTTGATTTTTATTTTAAAAAAACATAAAGCTTACGAGTATATACATACATAGGTAAGCAATGCAAAAGCTTGATGTAGTTTTAAAAGTACAATGGGATCATGCATGCATTATTTTTTTAGTAATCAGAATGTATTTTCAAACTATCCCTGTAAAACACTTTTATGGTAAATGTTTTCAAAATCTTGACTCGGCTCTGGAAGAACTGCATACTAATGCACATATCGTCAACGCTGATATCGTCATGATTCCTCCACCGGTGGACCACGTGACGGACGAAGAGGATATAGATGAAGACAATGTGACAACAATGGAATTACCAGTAGATGTTCCAGGTGAGGTTGAGGTTTTTGTGGAAGCTTATTCAGCCGCTGACGACAACGGATTCGACAGCGATGATAACATCCCATTATCAGAGTTGAAGAGGTCAATTGCTCCACCGGTATGGACAAAATCAATTTCGACAGCCGAATTTCAACGAACTGAACATTTTTTGCGTAGAATCCAAAATTGCAATTCAGATTTATTCGGCCTGAACGAAGTAGACATTTTTGAAAAATTGTTTGATCCCGAGGTAAGACAACTTATTGTAAATCAAACTATGTTGTATGCAGGGCAAAAAAACTAACAGAACTTTTCTTTCAATGACGGGGATTTGACAATTTTTATTGGTATCATACGATTTTCGGGATATCATTCTCATTGACAATTTTTATTGGTATCTTACTATTTTCGGGATATCATTCTCAGGCAAGGGAAATATGTACTGGAAACACTCAGCTGATACACATGTCCCATTGTTGCCAATAGTATGTCGAGGAACAGATTTCAAGAAATAAAAAGGTATATACACTTTGCTGATAATGACCACCTCGATTTGAACGATAAAATGACAAGACTTCGAGCGCTCATTCAACTTTTGTGTACAAAATTTCAAAATTGGGGCTATATGCATGAGCACTTATCTATGGACGAGTATATGGTGAAGTATTTCGGTCGCCATTCTGCAAAACAATTTATTAGAGGAAAGCCAGTGAGATTTGGGTTCGTTCAAAAATTGGATGCTTTGTAGCAAAGATGGTTATTTGTACCAATTTGACACCTATGTGGAGCTAAAAATGTAAAACCTTCGATGAAAAGTCTCCCGCTAGGTTCAAGAGTAGTTTTAGAGCTCCTCAAAAACAAAAATGTCCGACTGATCATGTTACTTTTTCACAAGCTATGAGCTCATGAAAATCTTAAAGGATAAACACTTCAGAGCAACGGGAACGCCTCGCGACAACCGACTTAAAAAATTTGATTACCAAAATGATTCCACTCATAAATTGCTTTTTGTTAAATGGAAGGCAAACAGCATAGTTACAAAAGCCACAAATTACCATGTGATCGAACCCTGAAATGTTGTAAAAAGGTGGAGCAAGGAGCAACAAATAAAAGTGAATATACCCCAGCATCTTTTGATAAAGATTTATAATTCAAATATGGGTGGTGTGGACCTTCATGACCAAT
Source organism: Philhelius pedissequus (assembly GCA_910595825.1). Lineage (NCBI taxonomy): Eukaryota > Metazoa > Arthropoda > Insecta > Diptera > Syrphidae > Philhelius > Philhelius pedissequus. The sequence goes on from OU343160.1 coordinate 265,926,792, forward strand.
TCATAAATACTTATTCAATTGATATTCGAGGGAAAAAGTGGTGGCGGAACATTTTCACCTCCATGATTTTGTCCACTGTTTCTAATGCCTGGAGGCTCCACAAAATGACAAATAATTATAAAGATGATCTACTAGAATTCACCAGAGCACTAACTCATCACTACCTTAGGTTCCACACTCTGAATGGAGGCCAAGGACAATCTAAACTAAGTGTCAAGCGAAGCTTTGCGGACAGTCCAGGATACCACCTCCCAAAAAAATTACCGAACAAACTCAGATGTCAACAGTGCCATCTGCGATCTAAATGGAGCTGTGAAATGTGGAATGTTACATTGTGTATAAATAAAGACTGTTAAAAATTTCCATATTAATTCAAATTAAAATAGTATGTATGATCCCATTGTACTATATAAAGTACACGTTCATTATCAACAACGTACATTTTTTTCAAAAACTGTATAAATGTTCTTATTTTAACCTCAATAAACAGATATTACCATAAAAATATAATTTTTCCAATTTTAAGTACACTTGGGAGTTAATGAGTTAAATGTCAAAGTTACATTTCTAATAGGTATACAAGCATGGGACGGTGTCATTTTTGTTCGGAACAGTGATTTATTGAATTTAATGATTTTATTGCAGTCCGGAAGTGGATTCAATTATATACTGATGGACATTGGTTGTAATAGATGAATAATTGTTTGTTGGGAATAATGCACCTAGCTATTTCACTGAAAAACTTTTTGAGTGTCCTCAAAACCGATATTTATTGCTAATCGAAACCGGCATTGAGGGTGGCGGGCACAAAATACTCGGATGATCACACGTTGGACTAGTTGTCTGAGGGAGTTATCCAAATACTTTTGATTGTGCTAAAGAAAACACATATATCAGAACCGCATAGTACACCTATATTTAGTGCCGTTTTAAACACTATCAGCTCACTGGGCGAGATTTCTACGGCGCCCACCAACTGCAATTCGAACCATTACCAAATAAAATGCACTACTGGATCGCACGTACTTGCTCATATGTTCAATCTTATTATATGCAAAAGATTCTTAATAGAAACGGCTAAATGTATTTTTAAATTCATATATAAAAATTCTTAATTTAAAAAAAAAAAAAATTAATTTAAAAAATCGTCCACCCGTTTTCGAGATATTGATTTTTCAAAAAAAAAAAAACATTTTTCGAAAGTTTTAAAAGCAATATTATTTAGAATTTGAAGGAGCTCCTGTATGACGATTTTGATCGAAATCCGTTAAGCCGTTTATGAGAACATAGCCAAAGTAGTACACGTATCAATCTTTATCAAAATTGTTAGAGACGTTTTCGAGATAAATAAGATGTTAGAAAAATTTGTATAGCAAGTGCCGTTATATTTGGGGCTAAGAGACAAATTCAAAAATCTATTTTGGAAATCACCTAAAACGCCTAAGCACCAAGTTTGAACAAAATCGGTCGCTTAAGCTGTAGATCGTTCTATAGACTGACAGACAGATTGGCAGACTGACAGGCAGACGGAATTGGGGACCCACTTTTTTGTTGTTATTATCATCGCTTTTCTGGCCTTTCTATCAACGAACTGTTTTATAAGGTTATGAAAGTCAATGTTTTCAGCCATTTCGCTTACAATTGACAAAGTTGCTAAATTTGTCAATCTCAGCTTCAGCTTTGAAAAATTCATCTACCCATTAGCAACCGTTACAGGTTTAGTCAATAATATTCGCAATGCTCTATCCATATATTTGGATACAATTCTCTCTTTAATGAAATTAAAAACAAAAATAAGAGTAACCACATTCTGATCAGACAAGAAGGATATCAGACTTACGAATTCATCACACCATCTATGTCTGATTTAGAATCTACAGTTAATTATAATTGGAAATAACCACGGAGTTTGACAAGGTCGGGTTTTTCTGGAATCTGTTTAATATTGTACAAAAAAGACCATGTAGTGTCCAAAGAACAGTTGAATTTTTATTTTGGAGAAGTTATAGGGTTATCGAGTGGAATTTCACCAGCTTGATGCTTAACACATCGAATTATTGTTGTTATTCTGCCAATTCATTCGCAGTTAGAGATTTTGAAGCGTGTATTTCTATAGCCTTCCAAGAAATTTCAGCATTTTTTCAACATTTCTGTACATTTACTACGATCCATGTCTAAAAGAAAACAAAACCCATTGAAACTATGAAGCTGAAATCTTTTAGCTGTTCGGCTAGAGTAGTAGCCTCATGAGGCACTTGAACATTAGTTTTCTGAGTTTCAATAGCCAAAGTAATTAAAGCATCGTGGATGGCACTAATTTGATAACGCACTGATTTAACACAGCTTATTTTGCTCCCAAACGTGTGTCACTGAACTTTCTTATAACATATAGTCCCAAGTGATCGGTTAGAATTTTCCATCGATGAACAGAAGCTGAAAACAATGTGAACGAACAGTTAATAACCTCTGAAGTACTCCAAGCAAAGTGAGTAGATGAAACATTGCTAGTAATTGTGCTAAGCTTAAGAATTTTCCGTTATTTGCCGTATATAGTTTGTCGGAACTACCTCAAAACGCCATATTCTTTTTCAGATAAATACAGTGTTATATGCAGCAATCTAGACAATTCAAGAGCGCACATCTCTTCTTGTGGTATTACAATGGACATATCTGGTCTAAGTGTGTCAGTCACTTTAACCTAACCTAACCTAACCTATCAATCTAGACAAAACATTATTCCAGCTTGTAGTTTCGTTTAAAATAAAATGTTGCAATGTATTGTTTTTCCTGTAACTCAGCATCAATCCATGAGAGGTGAGACTTCTTATGAAAAGTGCTATTTTCATAAATTTTAAACATTTCAGACAAGTGTTTCCAGTTGGTATACCCTTCAGATACTATAAGTCCGACGTTGAGCTACTATCAAATATTCGACAACAAAAACAATAAATTCTATCCTTAGAACTGACTGGCCAAAGCTGTCACAGTATTGAACACGGCCATTCTCCAAACTTTGAAGGCGTTGAAATCCTACAGACGGAGAAACATGTTTCAAAACGATACACGTTAGAAACATTACACATTCTCAACAACAAAAACAACATGAATCGAAAACAAGACACACAAAACATCTCTGCTGTGTATTGCTCTCTTCTTTCCTCCTAAATGTAATTTGTGCTTTGTTCAAGTCACACAGACTCAACTTCATTCTTTGAAGTGCTTATTAAAATTTTATTGTAATATAAATGTTTTGACTATTTTGTCTAAGTGAGTATTCATAATTGTGTTATTACTTTACTTATCAACCATTAATGTTATTTGTAATTTTTTGTGTAAATAAAGTACCCCTGAAGAAGGCAGCAACCACTGCCGAAACGTTGGGAAAGCTAATGTAACTTGATTGTTTCATTGCGAAAATTACTGCGACCAAAAAAGCCGAAGAAAACTGCATTTCCACTGTGCAATAATAAATCCACAAATTGGTCAGAAAATCAACTTTATTGTTTTTTTTTTATTTAAAAGGAATTAGGCCTACTGGGGATACCCTTCAAAAACGCACCATTTATCTTACCTCATTCATGGCGTGGAAAATATAAATGTGTTATAATTGTTATAAACAAAACGGTTAAATAAAAAATCCTATCGAAAAAAAAATGGGAACCCTACATACTATTCTTTCATATTTGAGTCCATTTAAAATACACATTTCGAAAACCCTGTGAGATATTTATTGAGTGACAGATTTATACAATCCACTGTAGCGAGAATGAGAAGCCAACGTCCTATATTGCCTACACTAATAATTTTTCTGGGACAGTATATAATGAAGTCATCCTTGTCACCTCACTTTGGAAAACTTTATCCATAATCTCTTATGCATAATCTTCAATCATTTGATTTGACTTGCCAGATAGAGGCTCCGATGTACCGATATATTCATTTGTATTCCAGATGTAAATGGCATATTCAGGCCCCATTTTCTGTTTTGATTGTATTTATTTTCATGAACTTTTTTGGTTTTTTTGAAATTCCTTCTCTTTTTCACATAACATTTCTAAAAATGGATTGCAGTAAAATTGCAAAAAGCATTATTTGGAGCCTACATTTTTTTTTACAAAAAAACATATTATGACTTACTACATTGGTAAATATAATTCGTTATGAATTATCAAACCAAATTAACCTAATTCAAAATAAAAATGTAAAGTTTTTTTTTCCACAAAAAAAAATTCAACAGAACATATATGAAAATTCATTTTGGGTTGGCTACGTTTTATCGCGTCACGTTTTACAGTACCACGTTTCACCGCGCAATCCTACTTGTTCAATACGAATTCAATACCTTATACCGGCTCTGTATAAATTGTTGCTTCCCATACATTTGGTCACTCGATTGCATGAGAATCAACATGAACAAAGTTTTCCTAGTACGCAGACGACTTCCCTGATTTAAAGAAAACGTATCAGCAGAATAGTATAAAAGGAGGGATTATTTTGTAATTTCTTCAGTTCTTATTAGAACTCCGTGGAGGCCGGACCTCTGCATTTAAAGGGATATAGGTGTGTACGTTTCTTATTATTCCAAGTTGTTCGGTGTAGTGAAAAGTGAAGTGTAGTTTTCGTAAGTGGAAGTTGTGTGGTTTAGTGAATGTTGGTAAGAACAATTTGTGTTGGCGGATCGGATGCGATCTATCTTGTTTATGGATGCAGGAGATAATTGTTATTTTAAGAACACACATATAAGTATATGAGAGATAAAAATTGATTATCTTTTTTTGGTTTTGGTCTTTTTTCAAAATTACGGCTATTTTAAAGCCTAAAATCGATAAATGTGGCATCGAATATTAATATCAGTTAAACATAAATTAATATTATTTTTATTAATTTACCAGTCCGTCCTTTTCAGGACGACCAAACATTTGTAAAGAGATATTAGATACGTTTACAAAAATTGAACATTTAGTTTCATATAAAGCTTATCTGGAAACCAAAAGAAATCAAATTGTATTTGATTTTTGTTTAAGTTTAATGTTCACGGCGTACAGAAAGCTCGGCGCGTAAGGGGGGCATGCTGCCCCCTGCAACCCCCTGCCTGGGCCAATTATAAGATTTGGGGTGGGGTTGGGTCTGGGTGTATATAAAGTTTTTGTAGATTTAAATATTTTTCTTACAAGCAATTGCAAAATATTTTTGTTGAGGTGCATATTAATCTGTGAGAATCAACATGAACGAACCGATACTGGTCGAAGTCGATAAGGAAGTGTAATTTCCAAATAAAATTCAGTTCTTATTAGAACTCCATGGAGGCAAGACCTCCCAGGAGATAAAAAATGGTTGCGGAATATCATGGTAGGTAGGTGATAGCGCTTAAGCGTTTTTTAAGCGTAGGAGAAACTGCTCTTACGCTTAAAAAGCAGCTTAAGCGTTTTCACTTACTAATCTGCTGATGGATTGCGGCTGGTTTGGTTAGGACGCTTCCAATTAAGCGTTCTAAGGGAATTTTGGGATTGTTTAAGCGCTTAAAAGCCATTTTAAGCGTTTTTAGTGGAAAAAAAAATATTTTTTTTACTTGCAGTCAGTTTACATGGCGTAAGCAAGATTTTTTTTTAAACGCTTAAAACCCATTTTAAGCGCTTTTCAGCTTTAGATTGAATATCATCTCAATTTTGCATTTTACGAGTTCATTTTTTCAAGACGCTTAAAAGCCACTTTAAGCGTTCACGTGACAAAGGCAATTCACCACGTCCGAAACGTCGTCCAAGTCCTGTTCCTACGTACCATCACTCAATAAAAGACCATAATCTATTTATATCTCTCTAAGAGCTGTTACCTCTTCGGAGTTCTAATAAGAACTGAAGAATACCCTGCAATCACAACTGCTTAAATACTTTCCGCCACCATGTGAAATCTAAAAACTAATTCCAAAAATAAAATATTTTTAAAAAAGTACGCCCTAATACTTTTCAAAGTATTAAGGGTAGTAGCTAATGTCGCTCCCAAATAAAAGTATTAGATAAATGTACTAGAAAATCGGCGGTGAAACGTGACACTGTGAATTGGTTTTCGATAAAACATAGAGTTCCCTTCATTTTTCTTGCTATACTCTGTCCAACAAAAATAGTTAGTACAGCAACGATACGACGCTTGACTCTCACTGTGACTGTAATATATACCAATAAGTTGGTACTGTTTTAAAGCTCTTACAGTGTTTTCGTAGTAAGCATACTTAATTACCACAAACGTAGCCGTGGTAACTCTGATTTAATGTGTTTATCTTAAAAGCACACAACGAGGGTTGAGTGCATAGTGAAGGCACACAAGCTGAAGTTTGCACTGGCACTTGGAGGGAAACACTGGTTTTAACAAGATTGTATGTAACTCAGTAGTTAATTTCAGTGGACATTTGAGCAACAGGCACCTGTGTATTTCAAAAAGCTCTCCCATAATGCCTGTACTGACTATTTTTGTTGGGACGGAATATAGCTGATTGTCAGTTCCAATGATTTAAGTTCCATTTTCCCTTATTTCTATGACAGAATTGTAACAAATTTGCTGATGAGCTAGTGGTGGGAATTTCCAACGGATATTTCCCCTTTAAATGTCCAACAGAAAAAAATATCCACTGTTTCAACTTTTTCTGATTGCTATAGTTGGCCCTTAGATTTTATCAAAATGTTTTTTACAATATCGATTTCAAAAACATTACAGGGTTAGCCAATACCCCTACTAGACGCTTTTGCGTACGACCTTGAATAGTTAGCCGGTTATCAAAATCTCACAACTTTGACCTTTCGTGCGTTTATGTATATTTTTTCTCAATCTTTAATTATTCATCTATCATCGTATTCGTTGAATTTTAAGCAGATAGATTTTATTTACTATTTGTTATAATATTATTATTTAATTGTCAGACTTCATTCAGTCTAAGAGCTACTTCTATCTGCGCCGCGTCGAAACGGATGTGCTGTTCTTTTGCTACATTCACAACAAAACCACTTTAGAACGTTTTGCTTTTAAGCATATTTTGACGGTTTTATTTAAGTTTATTAAAAGGCAATCCACAATCAATCAACCAAAACGAATGTCAGTTTACCGGCATGTCATTATAAAACATTAACTCGTTTTGATAAAGTTTAATTCTATCCGCGGTCCGTGATCGGGGCTAGTAAATAAAAATCACATCTTTATATTTAAAATTCTACACTTCATTTGGCTAAGTATGTAGACATTATGAAATCATTAAGAAATATAAATTCAGCAATTAAATCTTAAAATTAATTTTGAATTTTGCATCTGAAAGTGTGTTGTTTGAATTTAGAGGCATATAATTTTTTTAATTTATTGTTTAAAATTCTACATTTTGTGTTCGGTAGAACTTGTTTAGAAATAATATATTAATCTAAGATTAAGCAATAGTAAAAAAATATAGTGAAACAAGTTAATAAAGTATATGTAATGTTTATTCCATTTTGCTAATATTTTGAATAAAACCTGTTCTGAAAAAAAACCTGGATCCTGAAATTCTAAAGTTATCATAAATTATCTGTTGCAATATATTTATAAAACATTAAAAGTTAGTGGAATTTGGCATAGAAAATAATATATCAAAATTACTTATTACAAGCTTACTAAATGCAGTCAAACTTGTTTAACGTTTAATTGAAAACCTAAGTATTCGAGGTTTTCATTTAAATTATTTCCTTATATCTGTCAATAAATTTCACATGAATTACTCAGCTTTGTGGAAACCCGCTTAAATAATATTTTCTGGCACAGTCAAACGCGCTTAAATAAAGTGACAATAAATCATAGTTGGAAGCGCTTACTTTGTTTTGCAATCTATTACAAGACTACAATACCGCTTTTTAAAATCCAGTCTCATTTTTCTAATTTATAAATACATACATATGTATATATTTGTGTGCATGTACATAATTTAAACTTATGGAATTTTCGATTTGTCGCCCGGATCGGTCCACAAAATGACTGTAGTTGTTATTCGAAACAGAACAGAAAATGATTATAGATTTCAATTCAGAATCGGGGTGGCAATGGCGCAGTGGATAAAGTGCTTGATTGTTAACTTGGACGTGTGGGTTCGATCCCCTCGCTAGGCGCAAACTTTTCTAAACCTCCAATTTTTAATGGATGCCGCCCATGGGTTAAAATGAGACAGTCAATACCTGGTTCTCAAATCCACTGTGCCAAACTAGTGCCGTGCAATTCAGGTTGCATTTAAGAGACCGTAGGTCTTACAGGCATATTGTTAAATTTAAAAAAAATCGAAAATAGAATCACTTATACACTCACATAATTAAAATGTCAAAATATTCGGGTTGATTTGTTTTGTGTAATTTTAATGTATTATTGAATTTAAACTACACTTGTGGTAAAAATGACATAAAAAGAAGCAAGTAAATTATTATTGATTCAACAAAATGTTTATTTAAATTGAAATCAAGTGCTTTACTTTTCACAAATCAAATTGTTGCCGGGTATTTTATTGGGGAAGATGTTCCCGGACTGACAATAGAAAAGGTCATTAATGTATGTTATTTTCCTCATTTTATGTTAAGCTTTATTAAAATATTGCTACCATTGATTCTATTTCCTTGCCATTTATGACTTAACCGTGTAAATGGTTCAAAACCCGCAAATGCATATAATGCTTACCAGTTAAATAGTAAATCATAAAATCTCATTTGTTTACTACTGTGAAAATGCACATATAGTATGTCATTAAGGCAATGATCTTATATGTTAATTATATTTCCAGTTTTGTGTCAACAAGTATGGCTATTTGTCACTCGTGTAAATACGAATTAGACTGACAAATAACTGTAACAACCATATTTTAAAAAAATGCTAATCCAAGGCTTTACTAAACTATAGAATAAAAGTTAATCTGCGAATTAAAATTTTCAATTAATAAGAAATCAAAAAGGCACGAGTACGATAACTTTGGCGCCAAGATATAATAACGGTTTTTGGTAGAGGGGCTTAATACAAGCATTTTTTACTACGGGAGGGGGGGGTCTATCTCCCCTCGTTTAGGCGGGAGGGGCAATTTTATAAAAATTTACTTAAAATCTTTAAAAAAACTATTAAAAAAGAACGGCAACACTTACAGTTATAAATTATACCCTTTTCAAAAGTCAGAACTCTACAATTTATAATAAATTTTAAGTAAAGTTGTTTCAGTCAATAGTTTTTGAAATAATTGACTTGAAACTCAAAATTTATGAAAAAAAAGTTAAAAAAATCACTTTGAGTATTATTTTTCTCATGATTGTAAATACCAATAAAGAAGTAATTGATGTAGTTAACTGTTCCAATTATTTTTTAATCAAACACTGAAAACTATTCGTTTCTATGTTTTCTAGTTTTTGAGAAAATTGAAAAACAAAAAAAAAATAATTTTGTATCAGATGGGTGCATGTAAAGTTTCTTTCGCATTTAAAGAATCTGGATTAAAAAAAATAATTGATATTATGTACATAAACGTATGTACATATGTCATGTCCATTTCAATCTCTTTTTTCTAAATATCCGGTTAGGTACTTGGCCAAAACTTTGCATTATAAAAAAATTTGCATTACCTTTACGACAACACAACGGCAACAAATTCTCATAGTTTCTTAATATGCACATATGTTTGTGTCATACATAGATATGCATATAACTATGTACACACATATAATGCAGCCATAGTAAAAAGTATGTATATAGTTAGATCATAAAAAACAAGAGCAAGCATTCGATGTTTTTACCGTTTTTTTATACAGGTTTGGTGCAGGTTATTGTTTACCAAAGCCTTCTTCATTTAACGTTTGAAATAGTAGTGTTTCCTTTTTAAGAATGGCGGCTAAGCATCCACTTCTTCACCCAAAATTAAATAATTTTTCGATTTTTTGTTCGTTTGGTGTCAACAAACGAAAAAAAGTATCGCGTTTTTAGAAGAAATCGGGTTAATTCCCTCCAAAACGTCTACTCCACCTCTGTGTTGTGATATCTTAATGAGCGTGGAAAATTCAAAAAGTGTAAAGTTCGGTTGGTAAATAACCGCATTAACTGTAATAAAATCACAAAGGTATATATGAAATTTACGATGCAAACAGTGAGATGCCTAAGGGGGGGCATGCTGCCCCCCTGCAACCCCCCTGCTTGGGCTCACTATAGGCTTTGGGGAGGGTGAAAATTTTATTATATGCAAAGTTTCTTTAAAATTAAAGAATCTTTTGGGTTTAAAAAACAAGTATAGTTTTACTATTTTTCAATTAAATATCTTAAAAACTAGAAGACATAAAAAGAAGTAGTTTTCTGTGTTTAATAAAAAAATAATTGGAGCAGTTAACTACATCAATTATTTTTTTATCGATATCCATAATCATGAGAAAAATAATATTCAAAGTGATTTTTGTAACTTTTTTTTCATAAATTTTGACTTTGAAGTCAATTATTTAAAAAACTATTGATTAAAACAACTTTACTTAAAATTAATTATAAATTGTAGAGTTCTGACTTTTGAAAAAGGTATAATTTTTAACTGTAAGTGTTGCCGTTCTTTTTTAATATTTTTTTAAAGATTTTAAGTAAATTTTTATAAAATTGCCCCTCCCGCCTAAACGAGGGGAGATAGACCCCCCCTACCATAGTAAAAAATGCTTGTATTAAGCCCCACTACCAAAAACCGTTATTATATCTTGGCGCCAAAGTTATCGTACTCTCCCCATCAAAAATCCGCGAACAAAACTACAATGGGCCCTATCTTGAATCTCCAAGCTAATTTTTTTCCCACGGAATATTTCATTCCCTCGAACAAAAATTCATATGAAATGGCAGCAAAATTTCCTGAGTAAGCTCATTCCTGATACCACTAAATTTCGAGGGAAGCGTTCGAGCATCATTCACGTTCCCAGACTCCAATTGGAGAAAAATTTCCAGGAAATTTTTAATTCACGATAATCCCCAATAAGTAATAACTCTATTTTTTTATATCCCTTTAAATTTTGTTCTTAATGTCAGTTCTTATTCCTTTAATAAGCAACTGTCTTCGATGGATTAGCGAAGGAATAAGTTTTTAAATGTTAAATAGCAGAACTTCTGTTATATTAATGACATTTTTCCCATAGTCTACCTGTTAAAGATAAGCCGTCACTAAATCGTGTTTATTAATATGGGAGTACATATTTATTTACATTAATATTTAATCAATGTATGCATGCTATTTGTACAGCTAAACATATCCCAAACATTTTGAATTCGACCTTTAGCCCACTGATCAATTAAAAATTGTTGAGAATTATCTTAGTTAATAAATAAATCATTATTTATTTATTAGCTAAGCATACCGCTAAAATAAAAATTCTGTATGAAGTCATATGGGTGTTCACACTCATCAGCCTTCTTTATAAATGCGTTTTAGAAATGTTATTCATAAAAGCTATATATCATTGAGGAGAGGCATTTTAAGCTTTTAGTTTTGGATTCCGTATTTTAGAAGTAATTTAATTAATAACCACATGGTCTTAGGTTTTTTTTGACAAACAGGGAGCCCTATAATATTTAAGCTTTGGTATCTTATTTAACACAAGGACATAACTAAAATTTGTCGAAAATATTTTTATGAATAGGGTAATGCCGAGCTTTTTCAAAAATCAATGAAATTTATTTATTTTAGATTCAAAATAGCTTTTAACGGCCTTTAGTGCACAAAATTTGCGTTTAATCCTGGCAATCTCACTTGGACTCATCAGTTGCTTAGTGAGCGCATAACCGATACACAATTTTTGTTAAGTTCAGTTCAACTTACTTGCATTTTTTGACAAAAAAGCAAATTTTGTGGACTAAATGCCGTTAAAAGCTATTTTGAATCAATAATTCAACAAGTCCAATTAAATATAATGCTAAGTCTTCTACTTGGCTGAGTAATTTCAGTAGTATATAGAATTGTATTATAAAAAAAAACACCTTTTTATTTATTTTAGTAAAATGAACTTTATTTATGCAAAAAACTTAACAACGGATTTATGTTCTACCATTAAAAAATAACAATTTTCATAAAAAATCAGAAAATAGAAAAATACATTAAGTGTGCCATCCCTCCCTGCATGTGGGGGATAGATGCCGCATGATAAATTCACTGAACTTAAAGAATTAATTTGACTGTGAAGTATGTTTCTTTCGTTCTTGCTCACGTCCAAGTCTGTGCAAAGCGTTAATTGTAGTGTTTTGCAAGTTGTATAGTTTTTTTGTAGACATTTTTGACATTTTGTACATCCAGTCTTCTCGTTTTATGTTTCAAAATAATTTTTCCATCATTCAACACAAATATTTGTATCTTCATTCGGCTCAACGTTCCTTTTAAAAGATATTTTTCTTTTTTGTATCTCCAGGAGACTTGAAGGTTTTCTTTATTTCAATTAAACTGGGAGAAGTTAAAACCTCTACTAACTGCTTTTGTCTTGAAAAAAATCGGCACTGGAGTTTTAGGTGGTGGTGAAATTGCTTGCAGTAGTTTTGTTGGCTTTGGGTTTTCGAAAGATGATGAAGTGTGTGTTTCATTTTCGGAATGATTGCAATCATGCGATCCATTCCTGGTGGTTGGAATTACTGGTCCCAAGATTGTTTCATGTAAAGAAACGGTATTTTCAGAAGGAAGAGATTTCTTTAAATAAATGTCCATATTTTAATCGTTTCATGACTTTGAATGCCCAACAACAACTTGAGTTTGTTACCACCAAGTTTTTTCTCAATTATTGTTGGCTGCAATTATAGCTATTTCACGACCTGCCAATGTCGATCATCAGATCCCTTTGCTATAGTGGTGCTGGTCTACTTTTTCATTTTAATTGAAAAACTGCTTGTGCCTTCATCGTGTATTGAACCATGACCAGCCACTTAGTAGCCAACGCACTTCGCATGACGCCGCCACCGAGCCCACATGATCAGATACAACAAAAAGTTTTTCAATTAAAATGAAAAAGTAGACCAGCACCACTAGAGCAAAGGAATCTGATGATCGACTTTGGCAGGTCGTGAAATAGCTATAATTCCAGCCAAAAATAATTGAGAAAAAACTTGGTGGTAACACACTTAAGTTGTTGTTGGGCATTCAAAGTCATCAAATGATACGAAAAATGGCTTTAAAAAAACAAGTATGTAATCATACAAAAACTGAATATAATATTTTAATCGTCTCGATTCATGTTCTAGCTGTTACGCCAAACAGTTTTTCTGCTTTTCGTAGAGACATACCATTATCAATGTTTTGTCGGGCTTCTTTCAGTGCCTCTTAAGTCCAAATACCACTTGTAGTCTTATTTTTTGCTTTAAAAAAAAAAGGTAAGCAAAACTGCGGCATCTCCCCAAAGTGAGGGGAGTATTCTTATAACACTTATTAATTATCACATAAAATTATTTCCCTTGAAAAAATACGCTATGACTTCTTTCCGCATTAAAATTTTGTAACACACTGAAAAATTTCCATAGTGACTAAGGGAGCATTACATCCCGTTACATAGGCTGCAACCAATTTTTTGTCCTGCGTTTTTGGTTTAATACCTAACATGCGGTCTCCATTAGCGATGAATCTAGACCATGATTTAAAGCATGCTCTCAGTATCGCAAATGGACACCGAAATCGCAGCTTTATTTTCATAGCATGCGATGGAAAGCATGCTTTCATCGCATACTGCTCATTGCTTGCTTTATCGCAAGGAGAACTCTCATTTTGTTATGGCGTTTCCAAATATCATTTGTTGTTGTTGTTTCTACCAGCATCAGTTCAGCCTTCGACATTCTTCAGTAACTAAAAAGTATGCTATGAAATGCGCATCAACGAAAATTTCTCTGTCTCTCTTCTACCTGCTTTCTGCTATTGCTATTGGGTTTGCCTTTAAATTTATCGCTAATGGAGACCGCGTGTAACGAAGAAAAAGCAAGATAATTTTTGTATGATGTATGATTTCTCTCCCGACGCGGCATCTATCCGCCATTACCCTGTGTGAATTCAGGCAACATTGAATAAACCATAACAAGTGTTATCCGTTTTACAAAGTCTCTAATTGCAAACACGGTCAAATCAACTACAATTTTGAAGAGTGATGTACTTAATTTATTGCATTCGGTTTTTTATAAATGAGAAAAAGGAAGTGACAAATAAAAATTTTTCGTCGTGCAGTGAAAAAACTGTTTCTCCTCCACTCACTCACTCAAAATGTGTAAGCGAAAAAAAGAGAATTTTAAATTTCAGAAGTAATATCTTTCTTTTTCACTCATTAGGCATTCTTCATATTAAATTATCCATTTATTGAATTATTTGAAATTGCCGAAATTTAGAGAACATCAGGTGGTATAACATAAAGTTTTTGTGCAATGTCATCGTTATTTTTGAATTCCTATCCAGTGATACCTAATTTAATGGATTTGAACAGAAATAATATAAATGATTGACTGCATAACAATTTAAGCACTGAGATGTGTTTTACTGAATTCTCTTACGGCTGAGGCTGATTATGTTTGTCATGCATGGCAGATCAACCATTGTATATATACACGAAAATGCATTCGAAAAAAATGGATAACGATGGTATTACTTCAGAAGTTCATTTGAGCTCAAAGGGAAATTTTCGAATAAACGCTTTTTTTATTATTATCGATAAATTTCAAATGCAAATGAATTCCAGAGGCAAAATATAGGGCAACATTTCTGAATGATTTGATTTTCGCTGCAATGGAAAATTCCATGTCAAAGCTTCTCCAAATGTAGACACGGTATTGCGTATACTTTTAAGTTTGATGGTGAAAAATTGTTCCGCGAAAAAATATTCTCTCAATCAAAGCGTTTAAAAAGGCCTTGTCGAACAATGATGACGCAGGAAAGGCTTCATGCACTATCTTTGCTTGGCATTGAGAGTAATTTGCATCACAAAATAAATTTTGATGAAATTATAAAAGACTTCGCTACTAAGAAATCCAGGAAACAATATTTCACAAAATAAATCCTGTAAATATGAACAAAATTTCGTAAATACATATGTGAACATATTTTCGTAGTTATCATCTCTACTCTCTACTAATACATAAAAGTGTAATTTTGTTTCGATGTGAGGTTGTCTGTATATGACGGGTAAACTGACAAATTACCATTTGACACGCCATAAAAATGATTATATCTTCTTTTGTTGTCCTTTGGGCAACGTATAGGCTATTGAATTTAATATATAAGTTATGTTTTATATGCTCAATACACAAATATTTGCACTTACCTCTTAAATTTATCCTGATTTTGAAATTGAATTTCCAAATTTATATTTCGTTTTGTTTACGTTATGCTGTTTTCATGGATTTTATATCCAAATTGGTTTTTATTTTGTTTACTTCCGCAGTTGTTATGGATTTTATTTCCAAACTAGCAGAAAGTCCCCGGTGTTGCCCGGGCACCCGAGGCAAAATTCTTTTAATGCAATATCTTCCAAATGAAATAAAAAATTAAGAAACAAAATTTGTAAGGAAAAGGATTTCTCATTTATTTTGTCGTTTATTTCACCAGCATTAGATTTCTTATTAAATTTAACAAAAATATTTATTATTTGTATTTTTGTTAACAAACGAACTATTCTTCATTTTGAGACTCTTCGCTTTCGTTTTTTACATGCGATTATAGTTAGTACAATAAAAGGTAATTTATGCATTCTTTGAAAAATAAAAATTTGAGATAATAATCAAACATGACATTATGATGATAGCGAAGACGAGAATGGCAGCTATTCAAGTGCGGCTTGAAAAATATTATGCATAATGTCGGAAAGTGTCGCATTAGGGCGCTCTTACTTTAAACCTTTAAAGACCCGTCATGTTGAGTCTCACGCTAACAGGGCCCCAGCACGAAAAATTCGATGAAAGAAATTCGACATTAGACGTGTTCCTTTTCTGTAATTTATACGGGGATTATACACATACATGAATTGATCGTCGCCAGGACTATTTGCTAAGGCTTCGCACTGAACTATCAATTTTTTCAAGTTTGCAGGGAAAATTTATTTTCGTGTGTAAACACATACAATCGCGAAATCTTGTATTTTCACGGTTACAGGCATCGGTGAATTCCTGCAATATTCCTTGCATTTCAGCGTTAGGTCTCGTGTGTTTGGCACCATGATAGAAATGAATAGTTTGTTGAGAATATTGAAATTAACCTATTAACCGAGCTTACATCTGCAAGGATTCCCCAGTCACAGTGCCTACTTTTGCGAACGATAAAGCTAACTTGCAAGTGTAAGCTCATGCTTTCGCGTAAGTTGATCTATGCATGAAAGTAAAACAAAATTTGGTGGGTGCCAACTTTTCATATGCCAGCTATAAGAGTTGATAGGATTTTACACTTAACTGCCATCTTTTTCATTGGCACCTGTTAAGTTTACAAAGAAAGTCAAGTTTTCAAAGTCCGGAAATTTTTACTTTCACAAGTACTGTTTTTTGCGTTTAGCTCAGTTCACTCTACAAACAGCTAAGTTTTACTTACTTACTTACTTAAGTGGCGCTACAGTCCAGAATGAACCTGGGCCTCAACCAACATGCCTCTCCAATTAGCCCGGTCCTTAGCTAACTGCCTCCAGTTGCGCACTCCAAGTTGGTTGAGGTCGGTTTCTACTTGTGCGCGCCACTTAAGGCGAGGTCTTCCTCTACTGCGTCCGACGTCTGGCCGGTGATCGAAGACTCTGCGAGCCGGAGTATTGGTGTCCATTCGTTCTACATGTCCTAGCCATCTTAAACGTCCAATCCGGAGTTTTTTGACCAGGGGCATGTCGCTGTACAGCTCGTATAGTTCTTGGTTGAATCTTCGTCTCCATAGCCCGTCAACGCAAACGGGACCGAAGATTTTTCGAAGAATCCCCTCGAATCTACCAAGGATTTCTTCATCCGCTTTTGATACGGTCCAGGTTTCAGCGCCGTAGAGCAGGACTGAGATGATCAGCTAAGTTTTGCAACGCAATATTTAAGCCTCAAGACATTTGCAAATTACAACCTCTCAAAAGCAAACGAATTTTTAAAATTGTAGGTATGGTTTCCAAGTTGAGCCTTAGCAAACAAACTAATAAAGATGAATTTCACTTTATAAGAATAAAATTATTAAGATTTGTAGAGCGGTTTCTAGGAATAAAGCATATTATGTATACTTATCATTTGAAACAAAAAATAATGAGCTGTTTTTGAAATATTAACTTATTAAAAAAAAAATTTAAAATAAACTTTAAAAATACAAATAAATATCGATTAGTTAATTAAAAATATTGGTATGCATCACAAGTTGATGCACCTAAGCCTATAATATGTGTAAAATTTCGAAAGAACGAAAGTATCACCTAAGCCGTTTTCCAGATAGTAGAAAGCAAAAAATCGGTACCGTTCTTAGCTATTAATGGTAATTTGGTTTCCAACCATATAATAGTTCATATCGAAAAAATACTGTGATTTTTTTAAATCAAAATCGTTAGAATCTAGATAATGGCAGTTTCACAAAAAAAAACTATATACCAAGTTTGAAGGAATTCGGCCCACCCATTTGGAGTGTAAGTGGCTATACTAATATACAGACGAACAGAATTTTTAGAACATGTTTTTTCGTCTTCTATGTCACCGTAATGTCATGTTTGATTGTTATCGCTAAACTTTTTTTTCGACGAATGCATAACTTGCCTTAAATTGTATTTACCAGGGGGGGAAGATTCCCAAAATGAAGAATAGTTCGTTTGTTAAAAAAAATAAGATAACTAATCCTGTACACATCTTCTAGAACTCAAGCGATAACTTTTCCTAACTTACAGCCTCTGAAAAAAATGGGCTTATCTTATTTTGTTATATTATTATTTCCAATGGCAATAAATTGAAGTGTCATTTTGACATCTTAAAACCAAAACAAACGTTTTTTTTGTGTTTCTCGACTATGATTATCGATTCGAAAGTTACACAACATGGGTATTGAACGACAAAATAAATGAAAAAAATTTTTTTACAAATATGTTTTTTTTATTTTTCATTTCATTTGGGCCTCGGGACCCGGCAACGTCGGGGACTTTCTGCTAGTTATAACTAAAATTGTTTTAATGAATACACTACAGTGCGTTTTCTATTTTTATTTAAATACATACATTTATGTTATAAATCTGGTGGTTAAGCGTTTTAGGTGATTGTCCAAAATACATTTTTGAATCGTTGTTTTGGCCCCAAAAATAACGGTACTTGCCATACAAATTTTTCTACCAGCTAATTATCTCGCAATCGGCTCCAACGATTTTAATAAAAATTGGTGTGTGTACGAATTTGAGTATGGTCTACATTTGTATACGGGATCTCCCTTAAATTCTAAATAAAACTGCATTTCAAAATTTTCGAAAAATATTTTTTTTTGGTTTTTTGAAAAAAAAATTTTTTTTTGAAAATTCAATATTTTGAAAACTGGTGGGCGATTTTTTCTGGAACTTCGTTTTCAAATTTATATTATTAAATATTTTAAATTTTCATACCAATTTTTTTAAGAAAAAATGTAAGAATTTTTATATAGGTATACAAAATTCTGGGGGTGGCCGTGGCGCGAAAGTAGTGCGATAGCCTGGTCACAGGTTCGATTGCTGCCGTTGTTTATGTCTTCTTAGCATTAGTTCAGCCGCCATCCCTGGAGATAAGATCTGAGACAACAACCACCGTCTCAATACGTCGCGCCACACATCTTTCTATCCTTCTTTCTCTTCTTTCACCGGATGCCGCGCTGTGTTAAAAACATATAAAGGGTATTCATAATCCCTTGAGTGCGTGCAAAATTATAAAAAAAAAGTGAAAAAAGACTTTAAAAATACATTTAGCCATTTCCATTAAGAATCTTTTGCATATAATGTGTTCGAACACAGGAGCAAGTACGTGCGATCCAGTCGTAATTTTTATTTAAATTAAGATCAACCATGAAGTATTGCTTCATAATACATATTTCAATTGCATTTCCAAATTGTCCAGAAAGGATTTAAATATTTTTTAACTTTATTTTACTTTTAGTTTAAACAAAATGGCGGCAAAAATGGTTCTACCTGGATTTCTGTTTGGACTTATAATTATTCTTTCCGTCTCAAATGCAGCTGCAATGTAAGTAATTGAAAACCAAATGTAAAACTACAATTCTTTCAATTGCTTTACAATGTCATTTAATCTCCAGAGATAATCCCGATGAATTTAAAATTCCTGAGAAAATTCCAGATATTCCATACGATCGAAAGACATCGGAGCTAATTGCCCAAAGCGTAATGAATTTTGCCCACAACCTGGCTCTTGCACTTGACACCAATTCATATCCAAATACACAAATATTCTCACCATTGAGTGTTATGTCAGTTTTGTCCATTCTCCAGATGGGTTCTAACGGAAACACATACAAGCAACTCAACCAACTATTTGCCTTGTTAAATGCAGATAATAACTTGAGCTCATCAAACATTCATGAAGAATTCGGTTGGTTATTGGAAGATGTCATGCTAAATACTCGTAATAGCAGAAAGCCACAGAGGTCACGCATTTCGAAAGAATGGAGATCAAAGCCCTACTATGGGCCTAATCTTATGTTCGGTGGAAAAAACGATCTCGATGATGAAACAATTCGAGTATCGAATGCTCTATTTATCCAGAATGGTTTTAGTCTAAAACCAGATTATGCTTACGCCGCACAATCAGTCTATAAGAGTGAAGTTACTCCGTTAGATTTTAGGCACCAGCTAAAATTTTCTGAAGATTACATAAATAGTTGGGTGAATCAAAATACTTTGGGAAAAATTCCTTTCCTATTTGAAAACGATCTGGTCTCTTCAACGAACATGATTGTGGCAAGTACCCTTTACTTCAGAGGCTTCTGGGAGCATGCGTTTTTCGATGCAAATGCAGAGATAAAGTGAGTACCAATAAATCTTAACCTTTGTAATTGTTTTAGTTTTTTTCTTTTTTGAATTTCCAGGCAAGCATTTTATCCTGATGGACCTAGTAGCATACCAGTTGGAATTACGTTGATGCATTCTGGTGGCGCTTACCCATTTTACCAATCCGACGAATTCAGTAAGTTTATCATCAGTAAGTTTTGAATAGTCTTGCTCTATGATCTCCTCCATAGATTGTCGTATCATCGGATTGCCATACAAAGGAAACCAAACTACAATGTACGTTATTCAGCCAAATGACTCCACTAGATTAAATCTGCAGGCATTGCAAAAAAATCTTACTGGCGAAGTTATAAATGAGTTGATTTCGAAAATGGAATACAAAAGTGCAACTATTTCTTTTCCAAAATTCCACGTGGAAAGCAAAATGGAATTGAAAAAGCCACTTAAGCGTATGGGTTTCGAAGATATCTTCACAAGTGGTCAGGCTGACTTTTCTTTGATTGCTGACCCCGAACAAAACACAGAAAAGGCGATAGCTTTTTCTTCTTCTCCGGATTCCTTATGGGCAGCTAGAATAGTTCCAGTACCACATACACAGTTAGACATCGCATTAAATACTACTTCCCAAGCTAAATCACAGCCATTAAATTCTGAACTGATAGACCGATTTGGTGATGCTCCTTTGATATTTTCGCGTATTGATGATATTGATGGCAACGAAACTTCTGCAACAAATGGACCACTATCTGCCGGAAAAGATGAAAATAAGACGAGCGAAATTGCGCTCGAAAGCTCTTCAGGACTTCCCAGTAGTGAGAAACCATCACGCAAACGCCGGCATCATATTGAAGCTATTCCAACTTCTGATGCAGCAAAAAGTCTTGAGATACTTGATCAGATGCGTTCTACGCCAGGCTTGAAGAAACCAAATCTGTGTATTGACGAAATCGTCCACAAAATTGACTTTAATGTAAACGAACAAGGTACAGAGGCAGCTGCAGTTACAGTGGGCTCTCTGAGGAAATCAGGTCCTGAAGTGAACATGCGATGCGATACGCCTTTCCTAATTATTATTCGTCACGATCCGACCAAATTGCCATTGTTTTATGGAATAGTGAATATCCCAGTATCGTAGCTCGTAGTACATTTAATAAATACAAAATAATAAATCCACAATAATCAATCAAAACCCCGAAAATTAAAAGGTTTGGCAAATTATCAAAAAGAGTATCTAACTGACTCTTTTGGTCAATATACGATGATACGCGTTTGACATTGTAATTTTCGTGGTCTGATTTTTTGACACTTATTTTTTAATAAAGCCCTGCATACTTATTTAGAAATTAACAATCTTTGTCAGGAAATGTTTGTTCACGTTTGATTTAAATTTTTAGCCCAAGAGAGCTTTCAAAATGTACTTTACAAACAGTCGAACGATTTGCATACGATTGAAAGGAAGATCAAGCTCACTTTTTATTAGTTTCATTGAAGCTGCTAGCGCATCTTCATTATGACTTGTCAGAAAGTTGAACAGCTTATGCACGCTCAGAAGATGTAGTCAACTTGATAGCTAGTCAAGATTCTGTTTTCTGATTAGACAGCTCCCAAATAAAAATCCTTCCACTTTAAGGGAAATTTTAATGGAATACTAGTCAAGAAATATCTCTACTTGTTTCAAGACAAGTGCATTTGTGTCAAGTTTATCAACTGTTAGTTATGATGCAGTTCAACTTTAAGTGGATTGTTTGTGCAGTCAAGTTAATACAAATTATATTTCTCTCAAACTACAACGGCTTTTTTATAATATCGGATGATTGCAAAGAAATTTGTAAACGTCTATCAAATGGTAAACAAAATTATCATATCTGGGCCGGTGCTCCCACAACTCACTTAAATCTCTTGGACAGAGTCCAAAAAAAAGTTTCAAAAATGATAGTTTATAGAGCAATAACAGAAATAATTGCCAATCCTGAACACAGTCGCAGTGTTTCTCAGGCCTTTTATTGTTTTATCGGTATGTTTAAAGATAATGGGCGGGAACTCTATGTTTTATCGAAAACCAGTTCACAGTGTCACGTTTCACCGCCGATTTTCTAGTACATTTATCTAATACTTTTATTTGGGAGCTTTGAAGAGTATTAGGGCGTACTTTTTTAAAAATATTTTATTTTTGGAATTATTTTTTTAGATTTCAGATGGTGGCGGAAAGTATTTAAGCAGTTGTGATTGTAGGGGAATCTTCAGTTCTTATTAGAACTCCGAAGAGGTAACAGCTCTTAGAGGGATATAAATAGATTATGGTCTTTTATTGAGTGATGGTACGTAGGAACAGGATTTGGACGACGTTTCGGACGTGGTGAATGGCCTTTGTAACGTGAACGCTTAAAGTGGCTTTTAAGCGTATTGAAAAAATGTACTCGTAAAATGCAAAATTGAGATGATATTCAATCTAAAGCTGAAAAGCGCTTAAAATGGGTTTTAAGCTTTAAAAAAAAAATCTTGCTTACACCATGTAAACTGACTGAAATTTAAAAAAAAATATTTTTTTTCGACTTAAAACGCTTAAAATGGCTTTTAAGCGCTTAAACAATCTTAAAATTCCCTTAGAACGCTTAATTGGAAGCGTCCTAACCAAACCCCCAGCCGCAATCCATCAGCAGATTAGTAAGTGAAAACGCTTATACTGCTTTTTAAGCGTAAGAGCAGTTTCTCCTACGCTTAAAAAACGCCTAAGCGCTATCACCTACCTACCATGAAATTCCGCAACCATTTTTTATCTCCTGGGAGGTCTTGCCTCCATGGAGTTCTAATAAGAACTGAATTTTATTTGGAAATTACACTTCCTTATCGACTTCGACCAGTATCGGTTCGTTCATGTTGATTCTCACAGATTAATATGCACCTCAACAAAAATATTTTGCAATTGCTTGTAAGAAAAATATTTAAATCTACAAAAACTTTGTATACACCCAGACCCAACCCCACCCCAAATCTTATAATTGGCCCAGGCAGGGGGTTGCAGGGGGCAGCATGCCCCCCTTACGCGCCGAGCTTTCTGTACGCCGTGAACATTAAACTTAAACAAAAATCAAATACAATTTGATTTCTTTTGGTTTCCAGCTAAGCTTTATATGAAACTAAATGTTCAATTTTTGTAAACGTATCTAATATCTCTTTACAAATGTTTGGTCGTCCTGAAAAGGACGGATTGGTAAATTAATAAAAATAATATTAATTTATGTTTAACTGATATTAATATTCGATGCCACATTTATCGATTTTAGGCTTTAAAATAGCCGTAATTTTGAAAAAAGACCAAAACCAAAAAAAAAAACAAAAAAAGATAATCAATTTATATCTCTTATATACTTAAATGTGTGTTCTTAAAAGAACAATTATCTGCTGCATCCATGACAAGATAGATCAGATCGCATCCGATCCGCCAACACAAATTGTTCTTACCAACATTCACTAAACCACACAACTTCCACTTACGAAAACTACACTTCACTTTTCACTACACCGAACAACTTAGAATAATAAGAAACGTACCCATCTATATTCCTTTAAATGCAGAGGTCCGGGCTTCACGGAGTTCTAATAAGAACTGAAGAAATTACAAAATAATCCCTCCTTTTATACTATTCTGCTGATACGTTTTCTTTAAATCACGGAAGTCGTCTGCGTACTAGGAAAACTTCGTTCATGTTGATTCTCATGCAATCGAGTGACCAAATGTATGGGAAGCAACAATTTATACAGGGCCGGTATGAGGTATTGAATTCGTATTGAAAAAGTAGGATTGCGCGGTGAAACGTGGCACTGTAAATCGTGACGCGATAAAACGTAGCCAACCCATAATGGGCACCATTTTGGTTGTCGATCTTCGATCGATAATCGATAACGAACGATCAACGATCGACAAAATGAGAAATCGATCGCACTTTTGTAGATAGATAGATACATTTCTTTATTTCTCAGTGATAAGCACAATATTTTTGTTATAAAAGAATATTTTTTATTTTTTATTTAGATTTAGATTTATTAAAATTCAATATTTACAAAGTTTATCTTTTATTGGTTTTTTACAAATCTTATATGACATGGCAAAAGCCGTCTGCCAGTTAGATTTATTTAGATTTAGATTTATTAAAATTCAATATGAACTTGGCTACATAAGCCATCTGCCGGAATTGACATTCAATTATAGTTAATAAAAATATAAAGAAAATGTATTTATATAATGAAAAAGAAAATCGTTTAAGTTCAAGTCATTTACAGTAAATTCAAATATTTTTGATACTTTTTCTGAACCTATTATTTAAGTGAAAATTGATCATTGACTTTAAAGAAGGATGGAAGAGCGAGGGAATCAAGGTCTGGTCAATTTTATGATTTGCGACATTAAACGATTAATTTCCACATGATTAAAAGGTAAAATATTTAAAAGCTATTGCGATATGCTAGGGAACCTCGTAAAGACTACTTTGATTCATGAAGCTTTCTCCAAGCTGTAACGTTCTGATTTCTTGCAGAATTGGGCATATATCTACTGGTGCTCTTCTGTTACAAAGATTACAAGTTTGCTGCCGATCTATTCTGTGTGGAATAAAATTAAGATCTAATATCTCGACACTCGCTTTGAAAATGGTACTTATCATTTCGGTAAAATAGCAGTTATTGAAGTACTTGGTTTTCGTTAGCAATTGATTATTTAAGTTTTTATATAATTATCTGGAATCTGATGAGCATGCTCGTGAGATGTGTTGATTGTGTATTTGATTGTCAACTTTTGCAATCACCCTTCCAAATATATCACTCCATTCGGTTAAATTCGATACAGATATCGACAGGTTGAGGTCGCGTGACAAGGCAATATGATTCCACTCCCTGAATCGAGAAGCGTTATTGAGTAGTAGCCTTTCTAAAATTGATCTGTGTAGACTGTTTTCATTTGTTTGCATTACTCTAATAAGGTAGTCCGAATGAGATTTAAGATTTCGGACATAGATAGGAGGTAAACCGGATTCGACATGAATGGGATACGTTGCGTTGAATTAGGTAATCTAAACAATCGTTTAAAAAAGAACCTTTGCACAATTTAAAATTCCTCGAATGGGCTAAACCCAAAAGCCTGCACTCCTTAATACAAGCATGTTTTCGCAGTGGCATCAAATATTCTATATTTAGTTGCGAGATCAATGTCGGTATTTGCGAAAATTTTGGGCCACATCATATTGAGAGCAAGCTTAGCATCCCAACTTTTCGCTTTATCGTGGGTAAGAAAGTTGAGATTTGAAGTGAGAATTATTCCGCTATATACTCGAAGCTCCGCACTACTTCGATTCTCTCAATACCAATAGGCCAATATTCTTCTCGGCGTCTAGCTCTATTACGGATTTTATTTGATGGCCGGCAAAGCTGACACCACCGACCGGGGAGAATATCCGTTATACCATCGATATATATATAATGCAAAAAGTAAAGGGCTTAGTATACACCCCTGCGGAACGCCAGCAGAGGTGGTAAATCAAGCGGATAGTTTGGAACCATTCCATACCGCCGCAGAAGCGATAAGTTTAGAATATACTAGCAAGAACTTCCTTGATATACCCAGTGATGCCATTTTGTAAATTAATGCATGTCTGTTTACTGTGTCAAACGCCGCTTTGAAGTCGACAAAACATGCATACATCTTCTCGTTATTTTCAATAAACTTTCTTGCAATGCTTGTCAGCGCAAAAATCTGGTCAGTTGTCTAGAATGCGGAACGAAAACCAGCTTGAGATACACTAAGGCGAATCTATTGGGAAAGTCTGCTATATAGAACCATTGCGAAAATCTTACGAATTGAATTAAGTATCGAAATTCCTCTATAGTTTTCTGTTTGATTTGGTAAACAAGCATTATCGTAAATTCTGTTGGAAAACTCTACTAGGTAGTTTCTTAATTCATCTGGGTTGTTTTTAGAAAAACTCTATAGGAATACCATCGGATCCTGGGGTCTTGTTGTTCTTCATAAGCTTAAATGTGCACTCCAATTCACTTAATGTTGAAACTGAAGGAATGAACAGTCTCATCGGCTGTCAATACAATTTTAAAATGAGTTGCTAGAGTTTCAGCTTCGATAGACATCTTCAATGTTTGGCTACGAGCTCCCAACTTAAACATATTATGCCAAAATTCTTTGAAATTTTTTGCTTTATTAATTTTGATCGCAATACTTCTTATATAGACTATTCTTTTTTGTTGACATACCTGTTTAAACTCCTTTTTAGTTCGTAAGTACAAAGTCTTAAATGCCTCGTAGTTTGACGTTCTAAATAGCCTTATATACTTGAATGATAGGATACGGCGTTTGATGCAGTCGTTGTCGAACCAAACGCTTTTTAATTTACATGTGACGGGGCTAGAAGGGGATGATACGGACATGCGGATTACTGTTGTAATATTTTCTTTAATTTCTTCGATTTCGTTCGCTTCTTGCAGCGGGAGAGAGCTGCAATTATGATCCAGAAGAGTTCTGTACCTTCTGCTTTGTTTTCAACCCATCGCAATTTCTGAATGCCTCTCAAGTTGGCCTGCTGAGCTTTTTCACCGAATCGCACAACTAACGGAAAGTTAGTAGGCACAAAATGTTAGGCTTTTTATTTAAAACAAATGTTTGTTTATAAGTAAAATGTATTTTATTTATTCTTAATGCATGGTGAAACAAGTTTCAACGAAAAAATAAATAGAAGCTCTCATGAATTTCACAGAGAAAAGTAAGGACATCGACACAGGATTTCGATGGGAAAATCTTACTGTGGATTTAAATATTTTGAGTCCTAGACTAATGATACAGTAGATTGAGCTACTCCAACTCAAAAGTCGTTGATATGATCCTTGTGCAGATAATTGTAACTCGGGAAACAACTAAAGGATATTAGGAATCGATGATTTTCATATTCCCTGTTTTCCTTCGATTTCGAAAAGCAAATCCATAGAGGCTGACGTAGATATTCGAAAATAGTTAACAAAGAAACAAAAGGTCAAATTATATTCAAAAGATTCTTAATAAAAACGGCTAAATGTATTTTCAAAATTTTCTCTTAATTTTTTTAAAAATTTATTCTAAAAATAAAATTGGTATGACCATTTTAAATATTTAATAATACAAATTTAAAAACAAAATTTCAGCAAAAGTCGTCCGCCTGTTTTCGAAATATCGAATTTTCCAGAAAAAAATATTTTTTTTTTTCAAAATCCAAAAAAAAACTATTTTCGAAAATTTTAAAATGCAGTATTATTTAGAATTTGAAGGAGCTCCTGTGTAAAAATTTTGATAGAAATCCGTTGAGTTATTTATGTGATAACCTCCCTATCAATATCTTAAAATGAGCTGCAGCCTAAACGGCTTAAACGAATACATTCAAATTTGGTGTATGTTATTCTTTTGGCATTCCTCGGAGGGGAAATTGAAATTTCGTTTCTAGAAAACGGCACAACCAATTTTGATAAACATTTTTAAGAATTTTCTTGTTCGTGATAGCTATCATTTAATCCGAACCAAGTTTATGGGAAAAGTCTATTAACGGTTCCTTTCATATAACTTTTTTTTTTAACTTTTGGCTTTCTCGGTAACGGTACATTGGATGTTTTTATCTGAGAAGATCTAGGTAGCCAAACTAGTTCTGCATATGAAAATTTTAAATAACGTTTTTTTTATAATTGAAACTAATTCTTGATTTTTTTTTTTTTTTTGTGAAAAATCAATATTTTAAAAACTAATAAAAAAAAATGATTTTAAATTTTGTAGACACATGTATATTAATAAACTCTACAAATCTGCATACCAAAACTTCACAAAAACAATTCTTTTCAAGAAACTAAAAATAAACAACAAGATTTTATCAAAATCCGTCCTACAATTTTCGATATACTTTTTTATTAAATTTTCATTGCTCCTTGGAATCTAATGGTGTTCTTGGTTTATTTTTCGAAAAACCAATTAAAGTGTTGGTTTTGGCAGTTTCTATAAATTTAAAGAACGTGTTTTACCCACCTATACTCTTTCATTATTACATACGTAGATACATATTTACATACCTAAGATCCATCTTTATAGGTAGGTAGATATTCCTCTAAGATAATTTCATCACGAATATTTTGTTTGAGTTGCTCAAGCGTTTCTGGTTTGCTTGCATAAACCTTGCTTTTTAGATATCCCCACAAAAAGAAGTCCAGAGCAGTCAAATCAAGCGACCGTGGAAGCCAATCAACATCACCATTTCTTGAAATAACTTGTTGTGGAAAGAGGTTTCGCAGTAATTCCATTGTAATCCTGGCTGTATGCGATATGGCACCGTCGTGTTGATACCACATATTAATCAAGCCCAAAGCATGCAGTTGTGGCGTTAAAAAGTTTTCAATCATATCACGATATCGCTCCCCATTCACAGTTACCGTTAAGGCGTTTTCATTTTCAAAGAAGTAAGGTCTAATGATTCCTCCAGTCACTTTTGCATCCCTTAAAAGTTACAATCTGGTGTGCAATTACCAGATTGTAACTTTTAATGGATGCAAAAGTGACTGATGAATAATTTGAGGGTTTTCCATTGCCCAGAACCGACTAATATGTTTATTTACATATCCATTCAAATGAAAATGTGCCTCGTCATTCACTATGATTTTTTCATGAAAATCGGGGTTACCATGGGCTAGCTGTAGCACCCTATTGGTATGTACGGGCGGCGTAAATTGTCTTGTGGAAGAAGCTCTTGTGTCAACTGAATCTTAAATGGAAACAAGTGCAAATCCTTCTGCAAAATTGGGGCCAAAGTTGTTCTTTGAAGACCAAGTTCCTGAGCACGGCGTCGAATTGAGGTTGATGGATTGTTTCGAACACTTCCTTGAGCAGTAGTAATGTTTCCAGCCGATCTTGTCTATTACCAAAAGACCATCTTTCTTCGAAATCATTCACTAGACGATACATAGTGCGTTTTGTTGGCACGTTGTTTCTCCCAAAAATGTCACATAACTTTCTCATCGTCACAGCAATCGATGATTGATTTTGATAAAATGTTTTAACGATTAAAACACGTTGGTTAATCGAATATTTGTCCAAAATAATTTTGCCACGTGTCTACTTCACGCCTGTCAAATATAAACTGTCAAGACGAATGTTTACCAAAATGGCGGCAAAACAAAGTAGTATACCTTCCCGGCGGACACCTTGTACGTACATCGCTTTAAGCCTGCTTAGGATAACTAGGCTTCCTGCCTATTAACAGCGTAAGTGGTTAACTACAATAAAGTTGTTAGCTACAAGAGCAAGTTCCAATCGTGCATCTTATTTGTCTTAATATTCATAGAGCCGTTTTCCATATACAAGAAGGAATACAAGAGAATCAACGCTTAAAAATCGTAGGCGTGTAAAAGCAGACTTACACTGTTACTTTTCCTATTTTTATCTTTCGTCTTTTTCACAGATTGAGTGAGGAGTATAGAAATGCAGAGGAAAGGAAGAAACGAAAGCAGAAATGAAAATTTTAAAACTTTTTCTATTTGAAATTTGACGTTTCTGATTTGCCAAATGCATACTTCTTGTTGTTAGAAAAATTGATGTAAGTAAAAATTATTAAATTATAAAAATTGTTTTTCATTATTAAATATATAAAGGGTTATCCATTTTGCGGTTTCAAAAGTATAGGGCTGGAATTCGACACTGTCAAAGTAAGTTGTCAGTTAAAAGTCTGACATTTACGAAAATAGATCGCTTATTTATCGCACAACGCATAAACATTGTTAAAATCTACTACAAAAATTGTGATTCTGCCACAGCCACATATCGTGCTTTAAGATGAGATTATGGTTTACATAATCGTCCAACTACGCAAGCAATTGGCTAAATTATGAATAAATTTGAAGTGACTGGATTGGTTACAGATATTGTAAGTCCTGTGCATCATCGTTTCGCTCGTACCACTGAAAATATCGTTGCTGTAAGTGAAAGTGTTACCGAAGACCCGAATGTGTCGATTGCTCGTCGTTCTCAGGAATTAGGACTGTCTTACGGCACATTATG
This sequence comes from Philhelius pedissequus, assembly GCA_910595825.1. NCBI lineage: Eukaryota > Metazoa > Arthropoda > Insecta > Diptera > Syrphidae > Philhelius > Philhelius pedissequus. The sequence continues at coordinate 265,956,777 of OU343160.1, forward strand.
GCGTATTTTGCATTTGGATCTACACCTACATCCATATAAATTCCGGCTCGCACAACAACTGAAGCCAGCTGCCCATTCACAACGTCGTAGATACGTCGAATGGGTGGTTGAACAACAGGCGATGGACGGCGATTTTTCGAACAAAATTTTCTTCAGCGACGAAGCACATTTCTCACTCGGTGGGTATGTTAATAAACAAAATTGTCGTATTTGGGGTTCTGAGAATCCTCAAGTAATTGAAGAGAGGCCATTACATCCACAAAAAGTCACTGTTTCTACTTCTTCGAAAACGACGATGGAACAACTGTCACCGTCAATTCGGAGCGTTATGGTCATATGATAACCGACTTTTGTTTGCCTGCTATTGAACAATACTACTTGGAGAATATGTGGTTTCAACAAGAAGGTGCCCCATGCCACACAACTCGAGCGAATATGGCTTTATTCCAAGAGACATTTCCTGGCCGCGTAATTTCTTGTCGTGGCGATATCACCTGGCCACCAAGATCATTGGATTTGACACCGTTGGGCTTTTTTTGTACGCGAAAGACCGTGTTTATGCAGATAAACCTCTAACTCTCGAGCACTTGAAAACCAACATTCGTCAAGTTATGGGTGAGATACCGCCCAATATGTGTCAAAAAGTGGTCGAAAATTACCTCGAACGAATTGATGCTTGGAATAATTCGCGTGGTGGTCATTTAAATGATGTAGTGTTTCACACATACTGTCAACGTTCAAGCTATATAATAAAAAAGAAATACCATGCAAAAAAATATTTTAAATGTGTTTTATTTACGTTTACTTTTGAAACCGCAAAATGAATAACCCGTTATAATTTACAATTTATACAGCAATGTGATTATACATCGCAGCCTTGAGTCCAGGGTACCCAACAGTTTTTTTTATATTTATGTATAATGTGCATAATTTTTTCAGGTATGCACATATTTTATTTTCTTAAATTCAGAAATTTAATTTTATTTTAAAAATAATCGATTGCCACATTTAATCTCAATCCTTATATCGGTTTATGAGATAATTTGAAAAAGTATACATATGCATTTACATTTGACTCTTTTTATTCTTCTAAAAATTTTCTATCCAATATTTTAGTTATCACGATAATTTCTGGGTCTCGATACCAAAAAGAACTTATCTGCCACTGATCGCTCCCACAGTTTAGACTCATATAAGTCTCATGTAAGATTCAACTTAAAGTTCCCTCAGCCAAAAAAGAAAAAAAATACTACTGATAATACTGCAACTATGACTAATGACGACACGACCGCTTCTCCCAGACGATCAACATTTTGTATGTAGGTTGTAAGTGGGTAGGTATAGGTAGGTAAACAAGCTCAATAACTTCTAAAGAGATGGGGACTTCGCATTAAACCAAACTAAAACTCAGCTAAAAAAAAAGCCGCTTCTACTTTACAAACCACAACAAGTTAATTGTGTTCAACGCAAATTTCCACACATCAGTCTGACTTGAACCTCATTCGGTGTCAAAACGGAAGCGCAGTAGGTATTTGAATTTTTTGCACCGTCAACAACACAATCGCCTCCGCAAACGAACGTTTCAGACATTCGCCGCGCTTCACCCGGCTTGAATACCAGTTTAATAATCAGAGAAATTATAAATTAAAAAAAAGTCGAAATTTAACCTACCTGTCATAATAATTTAGTCAATAATTAGCTTGATATCTATCTGACATATTGTACAAAATTTGTACAGAGTGAAAACCAGAAAAGCCGCTATAGTGCAGTACTAAAGAAATGTAAGTTTGGAATTACCCGTCGATTAAGAAAAATAAAAGCGCCATAGCGTGTGAATTATAATCATTGTTATATGTAAATATATGTGCTAAAGCTTTCTGAGGGCTAAGACTGACCTTAGCTGGTTATCACAAGCTAGCTAGCGGCTTTTGGCCTTTCGTGTGTTTATTTATAGTTCAACTTTGTGTTTTCTCGACACAAGCTGTCATAGTTTTGGCTGAATATATTTAACTGTAAGTTTAGTTCTTTTTAATTTAAATAATGATTATACCAATACAATTTGAATTTTGCATGTACTGTGTTTTTTTGTTGTTGTAAGACTTATTTATTGTTTTTGTTGACTGTTTGCAAAGCTCTCTTTAAATCACTGAAGTTTGATATCAATCAAACTTAACATTGAATTGAATAACGCAGTGCCTTGATCCACAGAAATATTATAATCAAAATACAAAAAGCTTTGACGTACAGCGATATTAGTTCATACTGAACTTAACTGGCACAGCAAGATGAACAGATTAGAATATTAATCAAAGTTGTGGTAGATGGTTTTATTTTTGTATTGTGTTATGTGGTGTTTTGATTTGATTTTTTTTTCTTTTTTTGGTGGGAAAAAATTAAAAAAAATTTGCGCCTGCAATTTTGAGTGCATAGGGTAAACAAGCCAATAGTTGGCACTTACCGCAGGCAACATTTTGTATTTTAAATGGTTAGAAGGAATTTAAATGGTGCATACAGGTCTGTTAATAGATAAGCTAAGTAAAAAAAAGTAACAAATAATATGTCATGTAATCGTCTGAATTTAAAATTATAGCTGCGAGTATGGATATAAATCCACCAGATTCCCAAGATAAGGACTGGTCAAGATTTTTTCGAAAATTTTGGCATGCAGTCTTATTTATAATTCGAAGGGTCTTCTGCATAAAAGTTTTGATCAATATCCGTAGAGTCGTTTATGAGAAAGTCGAAAATTTAAAAAAAATGGTTGTATGGCAAATACCGTTAATAACAAAATATCTATATACCTAACATGGGGTCTCCACGATCTAGATTTTCTAGTAAGCTAGGTCGCATTCTATAAAAATTGCTCATGGAGACCACAAATAACATTCTATAAAAAATTTCATACTAGACATTGCATAGCTCATAGCATTCTATCGATAGTATACTATTTGGCTGCCATTTTCACTTTGAGGTTAGCGTTTGTGGCTGGTGGACGCTTGTGATGTGTGTGTTTAGTTACCTTTGTTGAAGGTTTTTTAAAGTCCTCTAATGCTACTAGAGCAAGAACACACCGATACGTATTCATTCGCGATATTTGTGCAATTGAAATAGTATGATATGAAATTCCCATTAGCATTCTATTTTTCTTTCTTTCTATCAAAATGACTATAAAATACAGAAGGTGGAGACACCATATAAGGTAGTGCACATACTTTTTTTTATCAAAGATGTTACAGCCGTTTTCGAGATAATTATTATGGTAGACAAAATTGTATTTCAAGTACCGTTATTTTTGGAGCTAAAAAACTATCCATTAACTTTTTTAGAGAATCACATAAAACCAAGTTTGAATAAAATCGCTTAAGCCGCTTAGACTAGATCGTTCTACAGGCATACGGAATTGCGGGACCCACTTCTTTGGTGTTCTCTATCATCGCAATGTCAAGTTTGATTTAAACCTCGAGTCGATTTTTTTTTGTAAATGCAAGACTTGCTCTATAGCACCTACATATATCGCACGTAAAAAATCGAATATATGTATGTGAGAATGACTCCTGCGTTTCAATACTTTCTCAGTATTCAGTATAATCAATTTTGATCATTGCTGTTCAAAAAAAAAGTTAAATTTGTATCATACCACGAGTTTATAATATTTGACGCTAAGATGTTTACTAATCAAAATTTAAATTTCTCTTCGATGAACTGTGTACTAGGGTGTAAGCAAAATACTTGAAAATACTGCTGGGATACTGCTCTTACTCCTTTTAATGAAATTGAACAAAACGCAGTTGGACCATTATATGAGCAACTCTTAGCCAGAGTTGGACCCGGGTTGTTGCTTTTACTAAAATCTACGCATATTCTATTAGGTTAACTAGAATTTCATACCATGTACAGTACACTTCAACAAAAGTTTCTCAATTCTCGAATTATCCAACTAATCCTAATCAAACTAATATTATAAATGTGAAAGTTTAGGTGGATGGATGGATGTTTGTTGCTCAATCACGCCAGAACGGTTGAACAAATCTTGATGAAATTTAACACAGAGATAGATTGTTGCCTGGAAAAATACATAGGCTACATTTTATCCGGGTAAAATGTAGGGTTTCCGTTGGAAAGATTTGTCTTAATTTGGCATAGAACACAGATAACTTATGTGCTCATTCTACAAACAGCCAACGTACATTTTATTCATAAGAAGAAAAAAAACACACATACAACATGCAGCTGCGTCCCAATCCAGTATACCAGTAAACCAAAGCAACACGAAAGCTCTACTCTACACTAAATAATGTTCTTAGGCTAGGCTTCTGTAATTAAATGGCAATTATTGTCAATTACAAAACTTACTAATATTATAAATGTTAATGAATGTTTGGATGTTTAATCTGCAATTACGCATCAACGACAAATCTGATAGGCAGATAGATGAGGCACTGGATTATCACATGGTCATTTTTATCCCGAAAAAAATTACGTTTCCTATGCGAGAGGCTTAAAGATGAAAAAAATATATACTTGGGTGTTTCTTCCGCGTTCACGCTTCAATACTAAAAGCATCAGTTTTAAATGTAATTTTGTAGATGGATAGATGATGTCAATAGATTCCCGAGGTATAGAAAGTCCGTAGAATCGTACGGGTATCTGCTAGTAGAGCATATATTAAAAAGATTTAAATCATGTTTCTTAGACATAAAATTAATACTTTTAGACATCTTTATAAAAAAATTTAATAAAAACTACATTGGGTTATACAAAAACCTTAAACATTAAAGGATGAAAAATACTGTGTATAGTTCAGCACTCGCAAGAGCCTTTGTGTAACAAAAATATTGTCCAACAGTGTGATAGCCCTTTCATTGTTGATGGGACACCGTGACACGTAGTCTGTCGCTGCAAGGACTGTGTCCCAACCGTGCCATTGTTCTGTCATGTCATTGTTTGTCACGGTTCGGCATAGTCACATAGGTAGCTACCCACAAATGTGTATTTAAATAGATTTTAACTATGTAAATTAGAAGGGTTATTTTTACCTACCTACATAAATGGAACTTAGGTATGTAAATATGGACATTATATGTATTTAATGGAAGTGAAGGATATAGGTGGGCAGGTAATTACTTATATGTGACGTTTGCAAAAATGTTATAGTTGTAGTTTTAGGGGAAAAAAGATGCCATTTGAATTCTTGGGCAAATACCATAAATTTTATTCTGATTAAATGATAGCTAGAGCCGTTTTCTAGAAAAATAAGCGTTTCCTTAATAACCAAGACACAATGACTCGATTAATCGACGCCATGTGATCGTCATTGCTAAAAATGATAAATGTCATTGCCATTTGGCTCACTTCTAATGATCAGTTGTATGAGAGTTGTCACGTCGTGTGCTAGTCATTGTTTTGCATGTCATTGCCGCGACACCGAGACACAAATATCACCGTGACACACTTTGATGTTCATTGTATTTTGGGACAACAATGACAGACATGTGTCATTCGTGTTATAGTCATTGTAGCTCGCCATGACACGATTACCTTTGCCACGGCAATGACGGTGGTAGGATCTAATTTGTTGTGACGTCAGAATGTCACGCAATGACACATTACAAGGATTGTCTAATACTAGCTTAACTCTTTGCAATAATATGTAACCTATTAACGAAAAGATAAGATCAACATCTTATTCGATAGCTATTTTTACGATACATACAAAACTACTAATTTTAAGATACTTACCTTAACTTTTAACAGTTTTTGACTTATATACCGCTATTGTTGCAGGAATAAATAATGCCAGTTCATACAAACAAAAAAATACTAAACAAACGAAATTTGTTGTCAAAGTATTGTAAGTAAATGTAAAAATGTATTTTCTGATTTTAACTTTAATTACCTGTGAGAGATGGTAGGATGGATAGGTTATAATTTGCAAAATCAATTTTTAGCTTTGTACAAAACTATAACAGTTTGAACATCGACTTAAATTGTTAGCCATTCATTTTGTAGTGTGATTATTATATATACTGTCTATTTTCGCAGTAAATTTTAGATTATTATAACACAGCTGAATTTTGATAAAGGGTTCTTATAAGTCTGAAGCATTTCCCAAAGAACACTCGGAATCTTAGCTTAAAATAAGGTTTTGGTAAATGTCGCGAAAACTATCAGTTTTTTTTAGCTTTCACATAGAAAAAGTTGCAATAAAATTGCAAAGAAAATGTGCAATGGTTACTTCTAGTATATTCAAACAAAACAAATTTTTTTTTGCCAAACCAATGTTTAATCACCCTACGCTGATTTAAAAAAAATATATATTGAATTAGTTAATTGTCAAGTTCCAACACACAGCAAGTACATATTTTAACCCAGTTTGTGTAGTTAATTAACTTATCCCTGAGTAAGAATCTCACTTAAATATTTTTCTCCGAAAAACTTGTATTATTTGGAATTACTTCAATTTAAAATTACTTCAAAGCTCAGTTCAAGTTCAAGATTGCGCCGAATACCTTAATAAATTATGAGTTAGTGCTAGAGAATTTTATTTGGGAGCGCGGAACATATTTTTCCATAGAAACCCTGTAAAACGGATAGAACTGTAATTGACTTTCTAAATATCAAACTGTAGACTCGACTAGGGCTACCACGGAGCCATGATAAATCTTTATTTTCAAGCAATCTTAGTATGCAAATTAATAGATAACATATTTTAATCTTTGCTTATACGGGTTATTTATGCAGAAATGAATATTCTAAAATAGGTATAATTTATATTAATGGCCAGATTTTCAGTGCGAGGTCATCATAGTTTTAGGATTAAATGTGAGTTAACTCCTTTCCTCCTAAGTCGATTTAGATCCTGATAAATTCTTAGAGTTAACCTTGGTATTTCTTAGTAGATATTTCTGAAATATGCTTGACATAAGCTCATTGACATATTTTTTTAACAGATATTTTCAGAAAGTGAAATATCACTATTATTATTATTTGGCGAAAATGTGTGACTCTTCAAAAAATCGCATAAATCAAAGTCTCGAGCAAAATTAATATTATAAAATATCAATTCAAAAATTTTAAAACAAACATTGATGTCGATAATATACGAAAATTCTTATGACAAAAAAATTAAATGTAAATTGGTGGTAGCGGTATCCCTGCAAGAAATTTTGTCTACACTCGAATGAATGAAATTAAAAAAAAAAACAAGTATGAATACTGAAATATTAATAGTTCATGATCATGCGGGAAAGAAAATGTTGATAAGTTCTAGTTTGTTGTTGTTGTGTGACAAAATTCAATTTTGTATAATTTTTATATTTACATTTTGGTTTAAGAGATAACACTGTGATAGGTCGGAAGCCTGATCTGGCATTGAATTTTATTAGTGAGGAAGTTTGAATTAAGAACCAATACCATTGAGTAAAAGCAATAAAATAAGTGAGTATTTAAGCTCCTTAGATGGAAGAAATGAAACATAGGAATCGCGTGATCGAAGAGATACATTTCAATTTTCTTCACTATTGTGTAATGCTTGAACCCGTTTGGCACTGCATCATGATATGTTCTTTTAAGTATGGCATTTGAGCCACAAAATGTAATTATCCACCAAAGATTTACAGTACCTACGGTGAATCTTGCAAAATTTCCACCAGCTTCATTGATTTGAGAGTGATGAGAAAGTTTCCTGCCACAATATTCCTGCTCCGACATTTTTCATATGTCGGTAAAAATTCTAACTTCGTCATCTTGTCGATTCTTTCTGGATGGGAAGATAACCTTAAAACTTTTACTGAGACTCAAAGTAGGTGCATACGTTAGTGTTTGCGGACAGAATATCAGTACTTAAGCTCTTTCACCCAAATTAATAAACATGGACTAAGGGAAGATTTATAACTTAATTCGTGGACGAAGTGCGAAATGCTTTTAATATATTAATATATTAATAAAACTGAATTTCTTCTATTTGACTTTTACCAACTTTGACTTTTAGTCCTTCGCCAGACTATCGAAGACGGTGGTCTGTTTAAAGACTAAGAATTGACATTTATGAATAAAATTTATAAGTTATTACAATTTCAATTCGCAACGAAAACACTTAAATTTATCAAAACGAATAAGTAAAAACCCGATTCTGCCGACACAATTTACTTTAGTTCAATAAAAAATAAAATGCACGACTGGTTCGCACGTAGTTGCTCCTATGTTCGATTACATTATAAGCAAGATATTCTTAATAGAAACGGCTAAATGTATTTTTAAAGTCGTTTTTCACTTAATTTTGTATATATAAAAATTCTTAAATATTTTCTAAAACAAAATTGGTATGAAAGTTTTAAGTATTTAATAATCTAAATTCAAAAACAAAATTTCAGAAAAAATCGTCTACACGATTTCGAAATATTGAATTTTCAAAAAAAAAAAACATTTTTTTTTCAAAAATCAAAAAAAAAAATATAGTTCGAAAATTTTGAAATGCAGTATTATTTAGAATTTGAAGGAGCTCCTGTATAAAAATTTTCATCGAAATCCGTTGAGCCGTTTATCAGAAAGTCGAAAATCAATAAAATGGTTGTACGGCAAAAAAAATATTAATATATAACAAAATATTTACAAAAAAAATGTTTGCCAAAATTTAGACCATACCTAAAGTAGTACGCACACCAAGTTTTATAAAAGTCGTTAGAGCCGTTTCAAGATAATAAACATGGTAGAAAAATTTGTCTGGCAAGTACCGTTATTTCTGGGTCTAAAATAACGATTCAAAATTATTTTGGACAATCGCCTAATACGCCTAAGTACCAGGTTTGAACCAAATCTGTTCTGCCGTTTAGTATGTAGATTGTTCTACAAACAGACAGACAGACGGACAGACAGACGGAATTGCGGGACCTACTTTTTGGTGTTCTCTATGATAGTATAATGTCATGTTCGATTGTTAGCAGCGAAAATAGAAGGTGCTGTCTCGCCACGGCTATGCTCAGTGAGTGATGCAAAAAGTATATGGAATGTTTAAATTAATTCAGAGTTGAATAAATTTATTAATTCGATCTTACCACAGGGCCGTAGACCTGAAAATTTAAAAAAAAGTACGCCTGCAATTTTTTTGATATAAAGGAAATTACAAACCTTTTGAAGCAAAGCGACGGTGAAAGAAAATTTATATAAACGAGCCAATGATGCTTGTAATTAAAGAGGAAGTATAGAATTAGTTCTTAAAATTCATTTGGGAAACCTTTTTGAATATAGGTGTTAAACCCAACATTTTTTCAACCAAAAAAGAACAACGATTTTAGAAATAGAAATTATATAAGATGGAAACTGGTCGCGGGTTCCGTTTTACCGTAGTTTCTCGAAACAAAAGCCCAAAAACACGAAAACTTATCAAACTAGACTATACAAAATTATCGACAACAGAATTTTAAAACGACCAAAAATACTTGGCTTTTTCTCCTAAAGATCTGCCAATCTCCTCCAAGGTTGTCAACTATCAATCATTTATCTAGATCCACGGAAAACTTTTCTTGGCGAATTTTCCCTTTCATCCAAATACTTTCCAAATATTTTCCTCCTTTTAAAAACTTTTTAATATCAAATTTTCAAAAAACTTCCTCCTCGCATTTCTTTTTATATTTTTTTCCAAAAAACTTTTCTTTTCGTTAGCAAATTTTTCTAAGCAATCTCCTTTGTTCTGTGATCCAACTAGAAGTATGTGTCAAGGTTTTTTGCCTGTCTGGACGAACTCTTCTTTTTCAAGCTCCCCAATGTTTTCGGCCAATCAGTGGCCGTGGTTTTCGGTTGCATTCTCATCGGGCTACTGTCCGCACTTTAGCGGGAGAGAGAGCTAACCATATTGAAAACCGGCGATCCTTCTTACTCACACATCACTCTCCCATGTTTCTGCTTCGTCATCTATAAATCGCCGACCGCTAGTTTCACCCTCAGGAGCGACGAATTAGGTGAATGCATTCAGCCAGAAACCCCGTATTTCGAATACGACAAGAAATTTTCGAAAACCAAAAAGAAACTCGAGATCATCACGTTTAGTTGTCCCCTCCGAAATAAAAATGTACGATGCAATTTGTAGTGAAAAGTTAAAATATATTCATAAACAACAACTAAGGAAGAGATTGGCAGTATGTCTCTATGTTGAAAATTGATTAAGTCGGAGGGCTTTTGCGCAGATTTAGAGGATATTGGGGACCTGCGTTTAACGTTCCATTTTTTACAAACATGAATTAGATATGTTGGGCGCTTGCGTTCGCTATTTTTGTTTGTCTACAGACCGCCCGGCCCGTCTGTCTATGACAAGTTGCGTTTAGGGATCAACTACCCCCCATTGTCATCAAAGATTGGTTTTATCTCAGACCGTCCGTCTGTAGAATATAAGTTAGTGGATCACTCAACCACTTTTATGCCACGGTTCGTTTTTATTTCCTCGCGATACTGAGAAAGTGTACCAATGGCTGATGGACCATGGCTGCCCTACTCTCTCCCAGCATATTGAAGGAAACACCTGTAAGGAAGGAATTGATACAACAGTAGGAAAAAGGATGTGGAATATGAAAATCTATAGTTTTTGTTGCGGTAAATTTTACTGCGACAAAGTATATAGAATACAAAGATATGGAGTTGATACTTATTGTAATAGATTTTGTTGTTTTTTTTTATCAATAGGAAATTTTAGTCCATGGTCTAACTCTTATTGCATGGTTTTGTAAGTCCATGGACTACAGACAGACTAAGCGTTCTTTACTATTAGGTCTGTTTAGATGTTTAATGTGGAGGGCAAGATGTAAAAGATATAAAATAACACTAAAGGCATCCATTGGAAAAGATCTTATGGCCCCTGTGTCGTCAAATTTTTTGAATTTTCTTAAATTTATTAAGGTGGGCCATCAGAAAACCGAAACATGAGTCAGGATTGGCCGCAATACCGCTGTTTATGTCAATAGGATTATTTTCGATTGAATACCCAATTTTCTACCGAATGTTTTACTACAGGCGTTCAATGTTAAGTTTCCAGTTTATTTTTGGGTCAATGATCACTCCTAAATATCTCACAAAAGAAGATATAGTGATTAGTTAGGTTAGGTTGAAGTGGTCGTCAGGAAAACAGCTGACACACTTAGACCTTAGACAGGTCCATTGTGATACCACAAAAAGAGAAATTTACTCTTTAATCAAACCAGTTGGAGCCTCGAATGAAGCGGTAAAGTCGGTGAATCTCAATGCGTCTAAGATCACTGGTGTCATCGAAAAAGTATTCCCCCAGGTGTAATCTTCTTCCTTGGGAGAGAGCAGGACATGAACAAAGAAGATGTGAGATAGTCTCTTCATCATCCTCATCCATGCAGCTTCTGCAAAAGTCATTGGAGAAAAATTGTGGAAATTTAATCGAGGTAGGGTGAAAGTGGGAACCTTAGTCCTCGGTAGTGAAGAGTAACAATTTTCTTTTGCCTAAGTTAACTCCTAGTCCTTTATCGGTCGATTTGCCTAACGAAGCTACAATCATCCTGTCACTTCGCATAAATATAATCCAGTCTTGAATATAGTCAGCTATGCCATGGTCTTAAGTAAGTCTTAAATAGATTCGGTATGGACATTATTGAATGCACCCTCAATTTCTAAAAAGGTGGCGAGTATATGCTCTTTAAAATTGATGGTTTTTCCGATCGTGCCTACTTCATCCTGTAAGGATGTCTATGTTGACTTGACTTTGAGGTATACATGCTGAAAGTCATCTAAAGGACATGCATAAAGGATAATTCTATTGTGAGGAATCAGAATGCGCTCTAGGTTCTTAAGCAAAAAGGATGTCAGGGAAATTGGCGTGAAATCGTTCGCGAATTCATGACAACGCCTGCCAACTTTCGGAACGAAAACCATTTTGAAAAAAACTTTTGACTTATCCTTTGAAAATCATTTCCAGCTATGACACTCCTATATCTTTAAGTTTTTGTAGTATAATTGCTAGTAGGCCGTTCATACCTGAAGATTTATATGGGTAGAAAGTATTAATAGTCCAGTCAGTAATTTCTCATGTTATAAGGGAACTTATATGTTCTGTGTTTACTTACATCTGGTGAGCAAGCCCTTGCTTTGTTGTCATATGTTATATATGTGTAATTAATTGGGTATTTCTAATAACACCCAATGACGTAATTTAACTTAACTGTTAATATATAAAGGGTTATCCATTTTGCGGTTTCAAAAGTATAGGGCTGGAATTCGACATCTGTCAAACTAAGTTGTCAGTTGAAAGTCTGACATTTACGAAAATGGATCGCTTATTTATCGCACAACGCATAAACATTGTTAAGACCTACTACAAAAATTGTGATTCTGCCACAGCCACATATCGTGCTTTAAGATGAGATTATGGTTTACATAATCGTCCAACTAAGAAAGCAATTGACAAAATTGTGAAGAAATTTGAAGAGACTGAATTGGTTACAGATATTGTAAGGCCTGTGCATCATCGTTTCGCTCGTACCACTGAACATATCGCTGTTGTAAGTGAAAGTGTTGCCGAAGACCCAAATGTGTTGATTTCTCGTCGTTCTTTACAATTAGGACTGTCTTACGGCACATTATGGCGTATTTTGCATTTCGATGTACATCTACATCCAAATAAAGTCCAGCTCACACAACAACTGAAGCCAGCTGACCATTCACAACGTCGTAGATACGTCGAATGGGTGCTTGAACAACAGGCGGTGGACGGCAATTTTTCGAACAAAATTTTCTTGAGCGACGAAGCACATTTCTCACTCGGTGGGTATGTTAATAAACAAAATTGTCGTATTTGGGGTTCTGAGAATCCTCAAGTAATTAAAGTGGGGCCATTACATCCACAAAAAGTCACTGTTTGAGGTGCTCGTTGGACCGGTGGTGTGATTGGACCTTACTACTTCGAAAACGACGATGGAACGACTGTCACAGTCAATTCGGAACGTTATGGTCATATGATAACCGACTTTTTTTGCCTGCTATTGAAGAATACGACTTGGAGAATATGTGGTTTCAACAAGACAGTGCCAAATGCCACACAACTCAAGCGAATATGGCTTTATTGCAAGTGGCGGCGTAATTTCTCGTAGTGGCGTATCAACTGGCCACCAAGCTCTTGCGATTTGACACCGCTGGACTTTTTTTGTGGGGCTACGCGAAAGACCGTGTTTATGCAGATAAACCTTTAACTCTTGAGTATTTGAAAACCAACATTCGTCAAGTTATGGCTGAGATACCGCCAAAAAGTGTCAAAAAGTGGTCGAAAATTACCTCAAAAGAATCGATGCTTGCAACAATTCGCGTGGTGGTCATTTAAATGATGTAGTGTTTCACACATAATGTAAACGTTCAAACTATAAAATACAAAAGAAATATCATGAAAGAAAAATATCTTATATATTTTATTTACGTTTACTTTTGAAAGCGCAAAATGGATAACTCATTATAATGGGATAGCTTATGTCTTGTTACGAAATATGAAATCTGAAATGTGCACCAAAACATGAAAGTAAAATAATTAAGCCCTTAATACTCGTATCATGCATTTAATATAACTTTAGTCATATTCATACCCATTTGTTTAATTTAATAACTATGTCCAACCACTTCCCCGGGGCAGCGAAAAAATTCAATTAAGATGTAATAATACAATAACCAAAAAATATCGTCGATAATACCTACAAACGCTTCTGGTTTTAACATCAATATTGTTATTTCATAAAATTGCACATACGCCCCCCTGAACTATATACAAATCGTTGGAATTTTTGTATAAGAAAAACATTTTTATCCCAATTGTATATATTTTGTGGAAAAAAACCAAACATTACAATCTGTTTATCATAAAATATGTACATACATATATATTATTCAGTAGATGAATTAATTTATTAAATCCTGGCTGTTTTTATTTATTCAAATAATTGTACATTCACAAGTGCCTCTCCTTCCTCAGAACTCATAATTCAGTCAACAGAGAACATGCATTGAATTATGAATTTAAGCACAAATACCGATTACAATACTCTGGTATGATAATTAAACATTGACAGATTTAATTAGTAAATTAAAAGTAGAGATGTACACACATTTTTAATCAATTAACAACTAAAGAATAACTCAAACATACACACTCGTGTTGTAAACTGACGGAATTGAGTCGAACAGAACAGCTCGTCCTTTGCTTCATTTTTTTTTATATTTTTTATTGAGTTCAATCCTTTTGGATCCCTAAAGGGGATGATTTTAATCTATAATTTATACTATCTTCCTTCATACAAAAAATTACAATTCCATAGAGAAGTGAGAAAAAACAATAATTAATGAAAATGTGACAGTTTTAATCGATATGGCTATATACTCACATTATAATATTGAATGAATTAAGCGATTTCGTTGTTAGCCGCACTCCAATTTTTGCTTGATTTGTGTCTGTTTTTTGCTTTTTATTGAATTAATACAAAAAAAAACAACTTTTTCACACTTATTTATGTACATACATTGATTTGTAATTTGACAAATTAATGGACGTTTGTGCAGGTCAGTCTTCTGACGTGTTAGAGCGAAAAATTATGGAGAATTCTTTTTGTTTTTTTTTTCTCGGAATGGTTATAATTATTTTCATGAAATTTTATTAAATACAAATTAAAAATCATAATATTTTGTTTTTGATAATACATATTTATTGTTTATTAATGAATAAAAACATCATGACAAGTTAGTTGATAATTATGAATGAAATTAATATTTAAAAAAATCCGTATTTAAATAAAATTATATATATAAGCAGAGATAGAAAAATGAAATAGATTTACCCGAAATGAGTTGTTTATATTCCAAATTTAATATCTTATATATCTTCTTATATACACATGTTTGTGCGCTATCTTCTTTTTTTCGGCTAAATAGATTTTTTTTCCGTGGGTAGGTGTAAAACCTTCAAAAGGCTCTATGAGGACCGAAAACGCGTGCTCATAGGAGTGTGAGATTCTTACTGCACTAAAAACACCTCCTCCTCCCGATTGCAACTAAGTTGAAACTTATCTAGCAATTTATTTTTAACGAATTTAATTAACGTGTTGCAAGTAACTATCCGGTGATAGTTCCTGTTTATACCGCGATTTTAAAGCAGATTCTCGTTTAGTGCACCAGATCGGAAGGTTTTGTCCTTCGCAGGCGGCGTACTGAATTCGTCTCATCGATAATTTCGATTATAGTACTATTGCAGTGTTGTAATAGCCGTTTTTTATGATTTCGGGCAAATTTTTTTATTTCATCGCGAACCGTGGGAATCCCGAGTTCTCTGTGGAGATCTTCGTTTCTAATGTACCAAGGTGCGCTTACAAATGATCTTAGGAGTTTATTTTCAAATGTTTGTAAGGTATTTAAAGTAGAATCTCGCGTACAACCACAGAGTTGTATACCGTAAGTCCAGACAGGCTTAAGCACCTGCCTGTACAAAATTAGCTTATTTTCAATACTGAGCTTAGAGTGTTTCCCGAGCAACCAGTACATAGCTCTGAGTTTATTATTAAACTCTTCGCTAAATATATTTGAATGAAATTTTCAGGAGATCTTAGGACATATTTGGAGAGTGCATATAAGAAAACTGTTTGCCGTCCGATGTTTAGAACCGAAGTTATGGCCAAAAATATACTTACTTGTTTGTATTGCTTTATTAAAATAAATAATGTGTTTTGTTTTGTATGCACACACTTTCATTTTGGTTTTTCTTTGTTAATTCGCTGTGAAGCCTGCAAAATTTCGGTTAATTGGGAAACTTATTGTGATAGAAGTCGTTTTGATTGGCAAAGTTTCCAAGATATATATTAGATGACACTGTGCAGCGATCAATGCCACATTGACTTAGGTTGTGCGCGATTTGACAGGCATACTTTTCACATTATAATTTTCTTGATAATTGATAATTAGGCTAGTTTTAAACATTTTTGTCTAGCTTTAAGATAGTTATAAGTTAAAATGAAATAAAAATGAATTTAAAAAAAAAATAATAATAATTTTCTATTCAGAAAATGTACTATTTTTTTTTGCTGAAATTGATTCAAGTTTTGCGTTGACTGATTCCGATCTTACCTTGGGCGACGTACATACACTTCTTGCTTCTTTTTTTTTTCTTTGATTAAGTCGATTTAATCTTTTGTTTTTAAGTTTATATTATTAAATATTTAAGATTGTCATACCAATTTTTTTTAGAAAAAAATTGTAAAAAAATTGTATATATACAAAATTAAATAACAAACGGCTTTAAGAATATATTTATATTTTTTTTTTTTGCATACGATGTGATCGAACTTAAGAGCAAGTTTTTGCGATCCGGTTATGCATTTTATTTCTATAGGAATCGTTGGAGCCGTTTTTGAGTAAAATAAGATTTTTGTTTATGGCAAATCAACATATTTATCTAAGCATACTTTTACATCATCTGGCAATTCTTGGGCAAATACCTAGTATGGCATCACCGTTTATTTTCTATTAAAAAAAGGGTTGACGAAAAAACAATATGTACCAAAATTAAAGCAAATCCATGTTTAGGTTGTAGACTCGAGGACAGACAGACAGCAGTAATTGCGAGACCCACTCTTTTCATCTCCGCTATCATCGTAATATCAAGTTTGATCAAAATCTCGAGTTCGATATCTACATATATATCGCAAGTATTAAATAGATGTAATATTCCATTTCCATACATAAGTACTAATACTATGCGTTTGTCATCGAAGAATAAATATAGATAAGCTCTAATAAGCAAGCAAACTAGCTAAGCATCATTAACCTGAACCTCCAAATTAACACTACCTTCAATCTTACCCAATTACAGTAACACTCTATTTACACTAACAAAATTTGTGTCTAACCAAAAAATGTATGATTGTAATAACCATAAGCTATACCCAGTTCGTGATTTTTTTTACTGTCTAATATAATATTTGACATTATTAACGCCATCTGATTTTGTAGTCATCAATTTTAGTTCTCCGTCTTTTTTTCGTGACGTTAACTACTTTGTATTTTATGAATTACTGTGAACTGATTACTACGAGTTTGAATGATTTTATATATGTATGTTAATATATTTATTTTTTAGAGCAAAATTGTTGCCTTAAAATAATACGGGATGTGGGTTTTACGGTGTATAACTCACTTTGTCATTTGGATAGGGGTATATTGTTGAACTGACATTGATAAGTCGGTGACAATGACGAAGATGCAAAGCATGTTAATTAAAGTGTTGTTTTTTTTTTAATGGGAAAGTTCATACCTACAGCGATTATGGAGAATGAGCACATAATATATTTTCTGTGCTATATTGTCATTGTGTTTTCGGAGTACGAGTAGGTTTGTGGGGAAAACCCATAGCACGTCAAAAGTTTATTTTAATAATTAATTGCACGAAGATATAAGGGTCGAGCCATTTAAGCATCTATAATATTCTAATAATTGCGGGTGTCAATGGTTCAGTAGATCTAGTGGTCGGCTGCTAACTTTAAGGTGTGGGTTTAAGCTCCATCACTCTAGGTAACATTAGAATTTTAGCATATAGCGACTAATGTCTTGTAACTTATTCTCAACTGGGGTTGGAAAATTGAAGGAGGGCTTGGAATGATCTTATGAACTTGCTTCTTTGCAATATTTGTCTACTCGCTTGAAACCTATTACACAAATATACATACATACATACTTGTTATTTAGGTAGATTATGGCTAAGTTTAAAGGGAACGATTTTCTAAATACTGCCTTTCGGCTGTACATTAATTAAGCTAAGCGTCTATAAGTAAAATAATGTACATAGAATTTTTGATTTTATACAAATACCTCATATACAATGGGTAGCTGCCATACAACGATTTTTACCGCAGCTAACGTAACTCTAAATACGAGTAGTAAACTAAAATACATGAATGTGGATATGACGTGGCTTAGATAAGAAAAATATGGCTCCGTACAAACTTCTAAATTTCGGTAATAGCATTGATACTGAAGTACATATAGATAGCTATTAGCACTATACAATTTTTTAGAAATATAATATAACAATAAGTTTTAGGTTGCCACAATATACTCCAAGCCACATTCTTCTTCTTGAAACAGTATTGTCTCCTTTTTCATAACAACACCTAAACTGCAGGTTGAAAAACTTAAAATGGATGACAGAAGATTGCCGAAAAAAGGAAATAAATGAATAAAAAGACTATCATCAAAGCCCAGCTCAATCACAACCTAAGAAGCAAGAACTATTTTAATTGTAGATATACACATACACACAACGAATGAAATAACTTACGTGTCGTTAAAACTAGAGAAGAATTGTTCCATTGAATTTTATCTTCCACAGAAACGATCTTTTAGATTTACTTATGTGGGTTGTGTAACATGAGTATGAGGGATGATGTTTACAGTGCAGGGACAAAACTCCTTGGGACATAAGACCAAAATTCTACTTTTTTTTAACTTATGTCCCATTGGACTTATGTCCACTTTGACATGTTTTGTTTGAAGCAAATACTTTACATATTACGAGCTGATAACGGGTTATCCATTTTGCGGTTTCAAAAGTAAACGTAAATACAACACATATAACATAGTTTGTCTCATGATATTTCTTTTCTATTATAAAGTATGAAAGTTGATATTACGTGTGAAACACTACGTCATTTAAATGACCACCACGCGAATTGTTGCTAGCATCGATTCTTTTTAGGTAATTTTCGACCACTTTCTGATACATATTGGGCGGTATCTCAACTTGACGAATGTTGGTTTTCAAGTGCTCAAGGGTTAAAGGCTTATCTGCATAAATACGGTCTTTCGCGTAGCCACACAAAAAAAGTCCAGAGGTGTCAAATCGCATTATCTTGGTGGCCAGTTGATATCGCCACGACGAGAAATTACGCGGCCAGGAAATGTCTCTTGCAATAAAGCCATATTCGCTCGAGTTGTGTGGCATGTGGCACCGTCTTGTTTAAACCACATATTCTCCAAGTCGTATTCTTCAATAGCAGGCAAAACAAGTCGGATATCATATGACCATAGCACTCCAAATTGACTGTGACAGTCGTTTAATCGTCGTTTTCGAAGTAGTAGGGTCCAATCACACCTCCGGACCAAAGAGAGCCCCAATCAGTGACTTTTTGTGGATGTAATGGCCTCTATTTAATTACTTGAGGATTCTCAGAACCCCAAATACGACAATTTTCTTTATTAACATACCCACCGAGTGAGAAATGTGCCTCGTTGCTGAAGAAAATTTTGTTCGAAAAATCGCCGTCCACCGCCTGTTGTTCAAGCACCCATTCGACGGGTATGGTTTGTTTGTTTTTTTTTCATCTAGTTCTTGTATTATTTCGTTTTAGTCGTTTCGCATTTCGTTGATTCAGCATTTTAATCAAAATGTTTTTCAATTACTTTGTTTACATTTATTTTGAAAAATCCTATAATACGCCCCTGCTTGGGCGTGATGTCGAATTGGGTGATTATAAAGTTTTTGGTGTAATATTTATCAAGATACAAAACAGACTAAGCGGGATTAAACGGGATTTTAAAAAGCAGGATATTAATAGACCGGGAATTTTGAATTTGTTACAGATTTTAATCTGTTACAAATATTGTTTTTATTCATTTTCAAACTTTCTAATAATTTGTTTAGTCGTAACCTTCTCGCGCACGGTTATAATCACACTGAAGACAAAATAAACCCACGACAAGATAATAGATTCTAATATCAAACAAAATGCGAACTAAACCGTTTGGCGAGATAACCTTGAAAATAAATCATTGTACTTTTAACGGAAATGCAAAATGAGTAAAAAGGGAATGAAAGAAACGGGAAGTGATCGTAGGGCGAAATGATTAAAAAACAAAGTGATACAGAAACGAAGTAAATATTAACTAATTAAACAGAAATCGATGTAAGAAAGGGGGAAACAACGAAATGCGAAGTGAAAAAGACGAAACAACAAGCACCCCCATCACAAATAAGCCATAATAAAGATTGAAACCTTCGTACGCTTCACCCTCCAAAACCCATTTGTTTACATTGTTGTATTTGTAGCTTTGAAACTCTATCCATGAATAGATGGGAAATCGAAAAGCAAAACAAAAACAAATTACTAGGGCTGTGTTGTCTATGTGTCTATAGGAAGAGGAACAGAAAAGATTCTTGTGTGCGTTTCTATCAATGTGTCTATTGGAAGAGGAACAGAAAAGTTACTTGTGGGCGTGTTTCAGCTTGTAGGCAAATGTCAAATGAAAGCAGAGGTTTCCGGTCTTTACATTATTAGTTTATGACCCCCATTCGACGTATCTACGACGTTGTGAATGGTCAGCTGGCTTCAGTTGTTGTGTGAGCTGGACGTTTTATGGATGTTGTTGTAGATCCAAATGCAAAATACGCCATAATGTGCCGAGAGACAGTCTTAATTCCTGAGAACGACGAGGAATTGACACATTCGGGTCTTCGGCAATACTTTCACTTACAGCAGCTATATTTTCAGTGGTACGAGCGAAACGATGATGCACAGGCCTTTCAATATCTGTAACCAATTCAGTCTCTTCAAATTTCTTCACAATTTTGTCAATTGCTTCCTTAGTTGGACGATTATGTAAACCATAATCTCCTCTTAAAGCACAATATGTGGCTGTGGCAGAATTACCATTTGTGTTGTAGGTTTTAACAATTTTTATGCGTTGTGCGATAGTTAAGCGATCCACTTTCGTAAATGTAATACCTTCAACTGAAAAAAAAAAAATTGGCTTAACAACTTAGTTGGACAGATGTCAATTTCTAGCCCTATACTTTTGAAACCTGAAATGGATAACCCTTTACTTTTCCTAATCCAAATGCCAAATAGAAGAAATTCAGATGATATTAAAAACAGGTTTAACCAGTTTTTTTCTTAGCTAATTAGAAGCAAGGCTGCCATATGTCATGAACCCTATGCCCTATGTCATATGGCTAGAAAATCAAAGGTTGTTAGAATACCGTCCCGGTCTTAAAAGCTTAGAAAGAAATTTCGAAATAAATTGAATAAAAAATATAATCCAAAAAAAATTTCATACACCCAAACTGGACCCCACCCTAAATCCTATAATTATACCAAGCGGGTGGACTACTGTGAATTCGATTATTTTTTTGAAGGTTCTATGCACATTTTGAACTTATGTCTCACTTCAAACAAAAAATCTTTGGGCTTTTGCCCCACCAAAGTGGGAGATAAATAAAAAAAAAAGAATTTTTCACTTATGTCCCGAGGAGTTACGTCCCTACTTCATACTTACATACTTCCTAGAAAAATGTCATATCTTGGCGGAAATCCGAAGATCAGTTTTTGCCAAAAGCGCTCTTAATTAGATAAACAAATAATGTTACTCTATTCCAACAAAGATGAATTTTGCTGGAAAACTTCATTTTTGCGTCCTAAGCATTTTCTGAAAAGTACCCTAAATTTGGAAAGGAGCAATAAAATTTATAGGGGGAAAAGGGGTAAGAGTCAGATTTTTTTTCAAATTTCTCGAAAACCATAGGTTTTTTTGAAAAAAGTTGTTGCTACACATTGTACATCATGTCATTCTACACAAAGAAGATTAAGACAGTTTTTATCGTACACTAGATGAATTGATGAAATCTACATTTTATTTTTCTCATTTTCGGACTTCGAAAAATAGCTTTGACTGGTTGGTGAATAGCACAAATAATTTCCTAGTTATGAGCTTCATAACCTTAAGAGCCACTTAATAGCGGTCCGAGAAACATGGCTTAAATATATTCATGTCATATTTTCTTAAATAAAATACCACATGAGACTCATGCTGCTACTTGTGTACCTAAATACATTTGATACTTTAACAAATAGGTATAAGTTGTTTCGAAGACGTTTTTTGTTAATGTTGATTTTTTAAAATGAAATTTGAACTTAAGAAAATGTCTTTATTTTCAATCAAGTTAGGGGCACCCTAGTTTACACACCACTTACCATTTAGTACAATTTTTGATTCTGGTTTTGGTGACAGTTGATTGGCCGCTTTATTGTTGCTTAGGGTGAATTTTTCCTAAAAAGGATTTGAAATTAGAAAGCTTAAACACTTTTTTACGAAATCAAAAATAATTTATAAACAATTTGGGATTTCAACCCTCAATAATTCTAACACTACTTGTTTATTTGTCATTTTTATAAGGTGCATTTTTCCATCATAAACTTGATTCATGATTCATATCGAGCACAATATAAAAATGTCAACGTATACACTACACATTACAAACATTATGTAGTGTACGTCTGTGAATGGTGTTGCACAAAAATATAACGAATTACTGAACTGAGTTGTGTTTGCATATTTGATGAATTCATAAGTATTACACTTGCTGCTGTGTTTTATTGTTCGAAGTTATCGGATATTCTTTGATCAAGGTTTTCAATTGTTTACGGGTTGAATTGGATATAATGGATGCAAACAGCGTACGCGAACAATGTGGAGACTCACTTCCAACACGCATAATTTATATGCCCTACAGTCTTTGTTACAATATTTTGGATTATTCGATGCCAAAAAAATTATTTCATGTAACGCGTAATGCATATCTGTAACAAACAATGCAGTTATCACTAAAAAAATAATATTTATGATCAGAGAATATGATATACTCGAGTACGTAGTCATTATTTTTTCCATTTTTGATGTTTAATGCCGGATTTACACGAGTGACAAATTGCCATTATTTCTTCCATTTTATTGACATTACTGACAAAATCGTGTAGGTAAATGGTTTGAAAATTTGTCATTGTTTTCGTCATTAAAAAATGGCATGGTAATTTGTCACTCGACATAAGCATCTAAAAATTATATTACCGAAGTAGAGCACGGCATTTTTTTGAAAATAGTTGGGGAATTTGAGAACGGATTTTTTTTAATGGTTGGGTAATTTGATAAGGGTTTTTTTTAAAGATTTTCATAAATTTTATCTTTTAAACCTTCCTAACTAAATTCTCCAACCATTTTAAAAAATGTACTAAGTGAATACACGAACCATTGACTGCATTTTGAGTAGGCTTTATTTAAACAAGTACTGAAATTGAAAAAATTTCAATTTTCGTTTTTTCTTCTTTAATATCGTTTAGCTATCTATACTATTTGTAAGAAAATTTTGCAGATATTATTCCTCTCACTTGGAAAAAGTTAACTTTTGTTTAAAATTGCATTCGTGTAAAAGCATTCTTGGGACCGAAAGGGGAATAAAAAAGAATCAAGGCTTAAAATCCCAGGCGTGTAAAAGCAGACTTATAAGATTCCTTTTTTTTTTGTTGGTTCGTCTGTTGTCTATTTCACAGATTGAGTGAGAGTTGTTGAAATATAGAAGGACGGAAGTAACGAATATACAAATAAGAAATTTTAAGAATTTTTTTTTGGATGAACTTTGACGTTTCTGATTTGCCGCAACTGTATACTTCAATAATCGAAGGTAGGTTGCTTTTGCATGGAAATCTTCTATAAGGGTACTTCAGAAGAAATGTATCTGCCTATTCAAATCTGAAACTGGGTATGTACCTCCCATTGTGACTACCTGGAAAGTTTTTTTTAAGTAAAATTTTCTGGGGTTTCGTGGGAGTGAAATTTAAAGATTGAATTTTCATTGAATCATCTGTCCATTGATATTCGGAAAGTGTGATTTCATAAATTGACTGTGCTTAAGAGTGGCTCTCATTTTGAACTTCAAAAATGAAAACACTTATGTGCTATTTGGTTGGAGAGTATTCTACAAATTATTTTTATTTTATTTGTCACATAAGCTTAAGAGCAATTTAATAATTGGTTGGTGAACACTACTTTTAATGGTATTTGTTCTTATGTATCTATAACTTTTGTAATATATGTAATTACACTTTTTATACACCGTACTTTATACAACAAGTGTTTACACATCGCAGCCTTGAATACTCAACATTTTTTTGTTTGTTTAACCATTCATGAAATCTGAAATGTTTCAAAATCCATCTCTTTTTGTGTAAAGTGGATGATAGTTTTTCTCCTCGCTGTCATTATGTAGATCTTAAGTTAAGAGAAGTTATGATAATTCCAATTTAATATAAATTCAACTTCTAAGACATCTTATTTATATTGCAAAGTTTGTACTAAGTTGGAGATATTTTAGTACATATACATTTACGCTGGATTAAGGTGCCATTGGGGAAGGGAGATAGGATAGGGCTCAATAATAATTGGCAACATATTTGTCGATGATTTTTCCATGGACAATGATGGAAGCCTAACGGAGTAAATAAGGAGGGTCTGGTTTTAGGAAGAAAACTAAAGAACGGGTATAGTCTTCTAAATCTTTTGCGACCATGTTAGTTATCTCCTAACATATAGGCTCACGCCTAGTGATCCGCCATTGGACATAACTCGGTTAGGTTTGTTAGGTTGATATTGCGGTTGATATTGTTTGGAACTTGTTATCAATTGATTGATGTTACTTATATCTGTATTATGACCACAACGGGTTGGGGTCAAAATTCTGCCGGGGTCAAAATTCTCTTAACAAAATTCTGCTTTCAAAATTCAGCCTTTTAAAATTCTGCTTTTCAAAATCCTGCTTTTAAAAATTCTGCAATAATAAAGGAAACAAAAGTTTGGAAAATGTTAAAAAGCGCGCGCTTTTCTGTTCTGTTCAAATAAATGTTATATTGGTGGGGTGGATTACATCACAAAATGTGAATTACAAATGTATTCATTACCATTACCATTTAAAATATTCACCCATAAATCATCTGGCTGCGGAATGAATTGGGATCCCGCCATTAATTTCATCGAACAACTTCCGGGTCTGTTTTTTAACTTTCAAGCAGAGATAGTAAAGCAATGTAATAAAAGGCTAAGGCATCAAGGCACCTCAGTGTATACACAAATTTTAATAGGAATTTCCATTGAATTTCCTTGCGTTTCCTTAAAGACATCGATATAAACTTTCGTGGCTTTGTAACGATTGATACCTATTACTTAATTAACCAACAGAAATAGCGAAGTGTTTCCACTTAAATTCTTAATCTCAGGATTGCATCTATGGTTGGCTTATCCGAAAAAACCAATACTATAAAAAAAATCCAATTTTCAACCGTTTGAATATTTTTGGTAATTAGTGTAAATTTATATGCAGTTAGGCCTGCGACACCCATTATAAATGTCAAGGTAGGAAATTATGATTCAGCAAGCGAATATGTGAGGTGTAGACAAATATTTATTTAACGGACATGACAGGATATGCAATATGCATACATATACATATATATGTGCTATGTATCTAGCATATACTTATCGAGTATATGAGCAAGTACGAGTAACGAATAGGATACGAAATATTTATAGCAACACTATTATAGTCGCAGTCGATTCTGGAATGTTGTGTTTGCATTACATTGTGTTATTTTAGACAAACGAAACGGTTTGTGAAACTGTAACAAAGCTTTATTTGTTGTATATTTAATTTGAATTTTCGAGTTCGAGCCGCCTAGGTCGCTAGGTAGATATATTTATAGTTACACACTGAAAGTGTCCCCATATAACTCGGCATAAATAAGACATGAGTATCTACTGATTCTTAACTTTTATGAAGTTCTTGCTTTCAATTCTTGTAATTTGAGTAAACTGATTTTAATCTATATAATTAGGTGAAAACAGTACGTACCTGTAGTAAAGTATATTTCGGTTTGTTGTGAATTTGTATATATTGCATACATAAATGAATCTTATGAATCCAGTATTCATACAAGTAAATATTTTTCACACAAACAAAAAACCTATCTAATTGTCATTCGATCAAAATTTCAAAAAACTACCCCTTACTGCATGATTTTTTTTTTCTTCATGAAAAAATTATATGTGGTTGTTTATGTTAATTAAAAAGACACGTGTTTCAGGAATTTTCATTTTTGTGAAAAAAAAGTGGAAAATTTACAGTTTTCCTGTTTGGATCATATATGGCACACTGAGCAGAAAAGGAACAAAAATTATCTCAACAAATTAAATCAATTATTTATTCAAAAAATTATGAAGTGTGGAATATCGTGAAACAATTTCTTTTCTCATTCAGGCAAAGGTTTACTTTGCATTTTCGGCACTCCACAAAAGGTCTTCCATTGCAGTCTGGAACCTTACACCGCTGTCTAGTGGTCCAAACAGGAAGATGATCTAGTTGATCTAATCGTACATCTTGGGATGGCATAATGGCAATAGGTCCTTTCAATTTCTTCAACTGTATACTATTCTCCATGACATAAGAGCGTCGTCCACGTTTATTTGTTGTACCTGGCTTGCTGGCATGGCATAGATCTTCAGCTACCGCGCACTTGAAATCTGCTAATGGCAGCCACGCCTCAGAACCATCGAGCGTCCGTCTATACAACAGCCACGCATTCACAGCTGTCATATCGATCATATGGAAGAATATTCTGTGGTAAAATTTTTTTGATCTAATTCGTATTCTATAATATCCAAGAAGAGCATCCAACAGATCAACTCCACCCATATGCCGATTATATGTCATGACTGCCTTTGGACATGATACAGTTTGGTAGATCTTTTCTTTTTTGTTGAAGCGTTGGACTTCAGAAGACGGTTTGCTGCCAACGTATGTTGAAGCCAAATTCACAATTCTATTGTCAAACCATGTAACTACAGAAATATCCATGTTATCAACAGTCGCCAGTTTTTCCACTGTTGCACCTCTTCCTTTTTTTCTCAATTCTTTTTCTTCAGGAACTTTGTAACCCGGAACCCGATTGGCTTTTATTGTGCCTAACGGCAAAATCGCCTTCTTTGCCAGGTAAGCCAATAGCGGCAAAGACGTATACCAGTTGTCGAAGAACAATTTGTAGTTGACTCCTTCAGGAATTGTTCTCGCAAGTCGAACAACAACGTCGCTGGATGTACTTATTTTTGGCAAATCGGTTACTTACTGTACAGGTCCTTGAGCTCCAGTATAAAGTTCAAAGTCATAGCTGAACCCAGAGCTACCGCTAAGAACAAAATTTTCGTATCCCCATTTGTGTGGTTTTTTTTGGGTTGTATTGGCGCATAGAAGACCTGCTTTTTGTTGGTATGATTTGCTCATCTACTGCCATGTATTCTTCTTTAGGTACAGTAAGAAGTCTCTGCCTGATTTTCTCCAAGAACGGTCGTATTTTGTGTAGAGGATCATGTCCTGGTTGACCTTTCGGCACTTGCGTCGAGTTCGTATTGAAGTGTATAAACCGTTTTATTTCTTCGAACCGGTTACATGGCATTATACTGTTTACTTTTGGGTAACCTAGACTTTCATTCCAATAAAACCTTGTCGACGGCAACTGTACGATGGACATGTAAAGGCATATTCCAACAAACTGTTCAAGTTCTATCGCTGTTATATGGGAGATCTTTTCGGGCCGTTTTTCACAGGAATATCTGGTGGTTTCTTGTTCGATATGTTTGAATATTTCATCAGTCAACAAATACTTGAAGAATTGTATTGGCGTATCTAAGCTTTTTATTTCTTCAGGCAAAGTCGTATCTCCAGTAAATGCTGTTTCACTGTCATGTTTTTCCAAAAAACCATCCCGCCACCGGGGTTTTTGGGCTCTCGCACTTCTACTTGAGGAAGATGCCATCTGAGATAGAGGAATGTCATCTTCTGATTCCCAATCGGATCCATCAGACTCTGGAACATACAGAGGAGGAAGATGTTGGCCTCTGTTCACCTCGTGCTCATCATCTGAAAGATCTTCGTCACTGCTGTTGTCGGGAAAACTTTGTATATTCGTATGGATACCTCCGTAAAACCGATGTGGGTCCATATCGGATTTCTGTAATGTTCGTATAAATAACAACGAAACCAAAATGTGAACATCATTTTACTCTTTACCTTACTTATATGCAATACACCGAAAGTTGCAACAAAAAGTAATTAAAAAGTAATTAAAACGTAATTAAAAACTCATTAGGGGTGCTGCCAGCAGTTTGTTTTTTGTATGAGAAAATTAAATATGTATGTAACAAAAAAAGAATTCAGGTAAAAAAAATATTCAAATTTTGTACCCTTGTTGCATGGTGTGCCATATGTGATCCAAACAGTTTTATCAACTTATAAGTAATTATTACTTCATAAAATTGAAAAACTTCACATTATCAATAATATTTATATAATTTTCTTCACTGGTAAATTTTTTTTCGCACCCTAAATTTTATTTTTATAATTTTTATACAATTTTGAATTTCTCAAACACGCTTCTCACCCACTGCAACCTGTTTTACGAGTTTGACGAAAGAAATTGTTCCCGCAACTCGTTCACAGATGGCGCTTATTTATATAATATAGAGCGTCTATGTTACTAATTTCAAACTGTATGCACAAAATAACCAAATTTGTTGAAAATTCGAAGATATTCACACTAAAATGGTTTGGTTCATATATGAGCCACCATGCGGTAAAGGGATAAGTTAAGCAATAATAAATTAAAATTGTATTTTAAGAATGGAAGTTAATTGCATATATTTATTTGCAGTAAATTATTAATATTATCTAATAACTTATTAACTATTCCCATTCCCATTCTGTGTGATTTGTTGTGTTGTGTTGTGTTGTCTTGTTTTGTGTTGTGTTTTGTTGTGTTTTGTTGTGTTGTGTCGGAATCCTTCTTATTTATGTGTGACAAAAAGAGACAAACAATACAATATATAAAAGAGACTGCCGTCCGTGTGTGAGCTCATAAATCTAGAATGGATTGTTCGGTTTTGACGATTTTGAACTTGATGGATTCATCATTTATATCGGAAATAGAGCTGGCAAGTAGACTGCGACGAGATGTCGAGACTACTTTAAAAGCACCCGACACGAGACCGAGACGAGACCGTATTTTCGGCGCCGAAATTCGTCGAGAGTCTCGTTGGACTTGGTGATTTGGTTTCGTCACTCAGAATCGTCTACTTCGTGATAGATAAACACGAAGCCATCAACGAAATTTTTTAAACATGTACCGAACACACAATAATTTAAAATTGAAAGTTGTCTCAATTTAATAAATATCTAAAAAAATAAAATGGAAGATTCAATATCTTGTCTATCCTCGGTTTTCGCTTATTCCGGACCATTTACTGATTTCGTCGCACTTTTGGTATGACCTTTTAATAGGTCGCAAAGACATTTTGTTTCTCATATGGTCAATTGCTTGTGACGTGCTCAAGTGTCGCATCTGGGAATAGAAAAAAAATTGTCCGCACTGTAATTAAAAACAACGGAAGGTTGGTGGTCTTTAATCAATGCATTGTGTTGAAACTTATCGGCGTTCTTATACTGCGGTTATTTCCATTCTATTTAATAGAACTTTTGAGTAAGGAATATAAGTTCACTGAATTACATAAAGCATGTCAATGCTTGGTCCAATGTTTTAATTTCGCTTAAATTTTACCATCGTTAACCGTTTGACTAAGCATTTCTTGAAAACTGAGTCTACTTCCAATATTAAAAGAAGTTGCCGTACACGTATTATTCCTATTATTATGGTTTCATCGAGAATTGGGCATCGACGACACAACGTGATAGCTCAAATTAGTTTTTTTTGTTTGCTACAAGTTGCTGAATTAAGTTTCGAAAATTATTGGTTTTATCAGGACAGACTAACAGCTCACAGCATTTGGATGACGACACTCGAGATTTTAATCAAACTTGACGTTATTATGATAGAGAAAATGAAAAAAGTTGGTCCCGTTATTTCGTAGGTCGATCTACAGCCTAATCAGCTGAAGCTATTTTCTTAAAACTTGGTACTTAGCTGACTATGTGATGGGCTCGATTTTTTTTTCTAATCTTTTTTTATACCAAAAATGATAAATCTTAATTATCTCGAAAACGGCTCTGGCGATTTTGCTAAAAAAAATTCAATGCACTATACATATTAGTTTAAATTTTTTTAAATAAAATGTTAATAGCGGTACTTGCCATAGAACCGTTTTTCTTATTTTTTTTTATTTTAGACTTTCTCATTAGCAATTCAACGATCAAAATATTTATGTACGAGGTGGGGTGGCTATGATTTCCCGGATAACGATTGCCCAGAAAACAATTTCCCGAGTAACGATTACACGCAATACGAATTACCGTATCACGATTGCCAATTCCCCGCATTTGCTACCTTTTTTTTTTTTTTGTATAACTTTGCACGCGCTCAAGGGATTATGAATACCATTTATATGTTTTTACTTAACACAGCGCGGGCATCCGGTGGAAGAAGAGAAAGAAGGATAGGAAAGATGTGTGGCGCCATGTTCTGAGACCAGAGCTGGTTGTTGTCACAGATTTATCTCCAGGGATGGCGGCTGAACTAAATGAGGAAAGAATTACCGTGTCTTATTTATTTAAGTCCCTTATAATTCGCATTATTTTATTTATTTCGTTTTCATATTTATGGGAATGCTAGTTTACTCAATCACATGTTGTTAGTGTTATGCCTAAACAGCATGTAATGAGCAAAGCACCAACTTATTTTATGACAATTTTTAGAATTGGTTTTTAATGGAATATAAGAAGACATAGACAACGGCAGGAATCGAACCTGCGACCACGAGGTTGACAGGCGAGCACACAACTATCGCGCCACGGCCACCCTCAAACCTTTTTCTGTGAAACTAATACTATGTTTGATTTTTAACAGCAGGTACGCAGATATGAATTATTGATTTTTACTTGCGATTTTTACTTCTTCGAAAAATTGGCGTTTCGTCCCGGCGATCTCACGACGAAACGCCAATTTTTGTTGGACTAAAGGCCATTAAAAGCTATTTTGAATCAATAATTCAACAAGTCTAAATATTATAGTGCTAAGTCTTCTACTTGGCTGATGTATTTCAGTAGTATATAGAATTTGTATTTTTAAAAAAAACTTCTTAAAAAAATATTTTTTTTTGAAAATTCAATACATTTTTCCAAAACGGGTGGATGTTTTTTTTTCATATTATGTTTTTACATTTATATTATCAAATGCTTTTTTGAAAAAAATTAATGAAATTTTGTACAAAATTAAGTAAAAACCGATTTAAAAAATATTTTTGATTTTAGTTTTGTTTGGTAATTTGTAGGAATAATGTACTGGTTTTTGGGAATTATTTTCCTGAAATCACTTAAGTTATTTGCCAGATCTGGTTTCTTACTATTTTTATATTCTATTCGGCGGCATAGTAATAAATATTATTAAATCAATAAATTAATCAAAGCCAATTATTTCCTATAAAAAAATAATTTGCAATAATGTTTTTGTTTTCTTCATTTTTGTTTTTTGCGAATACTAAAAGTTTATGATCTATTTCCCTTATAAATTAAAATAAATTCTACTGAATCGATGTTCTCTGCAGTGCAGTCTGTCATTTAATCATTGAAATATTTTTCAATTACTTAAAAACGATAAAACTTTCATTCAGGTGTCAATTAATTATTATTCATTTTTTATTTGTGTTCAACGCGTCTGCCAATCAACCACTCATATTTATATACATACATACATACATACTAATGTACATATATTATAAAATCATAGACACAAAAACGTGTTTTTCAGGTCATATTATTTCATAACGATTCATGTGCGTCACTCTTTAATACTTCATAAAGTGTTTCTCTTCATTGACAGTGGCGGATTTTCAAAGCAAATAGGTATTATGGGCTCTGTGTATTTTTAGGATCCCCTTTTATTAGCATTAACATGCAAGAAGCTTGCACCCTAAAAATTTTTTGTGTGAAATCTTCCACATATATTTTTTGCATCTTGCAAAGAATTATAAAAGAAAATGTTGGGCGAAAACGTTCAGCGATACGGCTAGGAAAGGTCTCAAATGGCCATATATAAAGCATTGGTCACGTTAAAAATGATGTAGTCGACTTGATAGCTAATCAGGTTTTTGTTTTATGATTGGCCAGCTGCCTAAGAAATTCGATGTTCACTGCACACCCTACCAAAATCGTCTGTATTTTGCATGTGTTACCAAAATTTCTAAATGTTTTCATTTTTATTTATTTTCCAACTACCTGTCTTATTCAAAGATTTTCTCATAACTTCAACGCAGCGATTCCACGTTCAAAATTCAAAAAAGGCACGAAATTCATGCGCCCCTATAAATCTTTCTATAACCCTTGGTGTTCACTTTCAACAACCGCACGGTTTTCCTTTTTCGGACAGCAAGAGAATTCATTCTCAACCAAAAAAAACAAATGCACACAATGGGTGTTCTCCCAACATCAGCGCACCCAAGTGAAGCAGATGAGAAAATATAATTTCCAGAACAAACCTATATGGTTAGGTGTTCAACAACATTCAGTACACTGTCGGCCAGCGTCGTTCACTCCACCATAGGTTTTTGGTATCGATAGTGCAAGAGAAGCAGGATCAGTACACAGTACGAAGAGAATTGGCATTCATTTTCATTAAGCCTAGCCTGCTGTGGCTGTGCGCTGTTGTGCGGATTCATTCTATGTATCTGTACGAAAACGTACCTTAGGTAGAAACTACCATAAGAGAAACCAGATATGCCAGCCAAGCCAATGCCATGCCATGCGACACGTGAAAAACAAGACTAAGAGAAAAGAGAGCTTTAAATTCTTTTTACTTTTAGTGTTTGGCTCTTATTTTGTTCAATGCGCGCTTGCGGTGCGGATTCATTGCGTATATCAAGTACAAGTCCAAACATACTCATAAGCGACATTCACGTTAATGCAGTATTAAATGTTATTTCTGATTCTCTTAATGCACATTTCATTGACAGCGTTTGATTTCAAATAAATAACTTGAGAACGAGTTTTCATCATATTTTTGAAGCATCCAAAAATGCTATTGATCCTTTTCCAAAACGAGGCCTAGAAAGATTTGGACTGCGATATCGCCCATTATTTTTTTAGATAATCTTCAAATTGAAATGCAGCTCGAGTCGTTGACAAAATTTAAGTTACTAGCTTTAAGTCAAATTGAAATACTTTATGACTTTTAGTCCAAAATGCGTTTCGCCCGGACACGATAGTTGGGCTCATCAGTTAGATGCTATCGTGTCGCTCTAAGACGCACTATTTTTCGGTCGATGACTACCAACTCTTAATAAAATTTTCAGCACATACATGCTGAAAATTATATTTTTCTAGGGGAATTTGGTCAAATTCATGCACCCAGAAACATATGTATGTTACGCCCGTGGTCTGGCTAGTGGTAAATAAATAGAAGAAGAAAACGCAAATAAATGCGTTTCGCCCGGACTAAAAGTCATAAAGTATTTCAATTTGACTTAAACCCACACAGTCCACTAAACCAAAAACAAAAATAATATGTAGGTATTATTTGCGTTTTCTTCTTCTATTTAGTTACTAGCTTTACTTTCTAAAAAAAACTTTGTTGAGTATGGAAAAAAATGTCCTACTGAAGTTTTTAATGCCTAAAGTGTTCATATGTGCATTTTTTTGATCTTGCAAGGCTAAAGAACGAATTAATTGTTTTTTAAGTGTTCTCAGCTTAAAAATGTCTCCGTTAAAGGCATTCCAAGAACGGTTGATGCTCTTGCATTAAAAGAAACTTTTTCGAAAACTTTTAAACTAAATTCACTCATCTTAAAAATAGCCACATCGAGTGAATCTATCGAACGCTCTTTTCTGCTCTTAAATACGTTAAATCGTATGATAGAAATAAAATGCAGGAGCAAAGATTATCGCAACTTGCAATTATCTTCATAGAAAAATCATTTT
This sequence comes from Philhelius pedissequus, assembly GCA_910595825.1. NCBI lineage: Eukaryota > Metazoa > Arthropoda > Insecta > Diptera > Syrphidae > Philhelius > Philhelius pedissequus. Next base: position 265,990,543 of record OU343160.1, read on the forward strand.
TAAAGGAAATCAAAGTAAAAAACAGTTTCTATGGTGAAGTTTTGCAAGTTCTTTGAAGAAATCCAGACGAATTGAACTTTTATTTATTTATTTAAAAGTTATTTTTATTTTAATTTTATTGCAATGAAAAATACAAAAAAGTATAAAAACAAAAACTCAAACGAAAAAAATAATATAAGAAACACAAAACCAAAAATAAACAACATCCTCGTCGTAATCCTGAATCGTAACTAAGAATAGACAAAACTTGAAGGAGCAGTTAGTGAACGCCTTGCTTGAAGCACCACGGCACGTCATAACAATCTCTACATCTTTTTAGATTTAGCTCATACACACCAAGAGAGAACATGGTGGTAAAAAATATAGATATTACTGATTCGATAACTTCTGACATAGATGTTGTTTTTACTATCGATTATAGGTACTATAAAGCAAGTTATGTATTCGTAAAAAAAAATGTTTACTCACAATCAAACATGACATTACGATCATAGAAAACACCAAAAAAGTGGGTCCCCCAATTCCGTCTTTTTGTCTGTCTGTCCTCGAGTCTGCAGCCTAAACGGTTCGGTGGATTCGGAACAGTAGCTCCCATACATTTTTTTTTGGCCAAAAACAAAAGTCTTATTTTTCTCAAAAACGGCTCCAACGGTTTTTATAGAAAAAATCAGTTCATTAATGAAGGGAAAGGGTACGTTTTGATAATTTTTTGTTTTTGGAAAAAAATTGATATTTTTGGTACCTCTAGTAGAAATTTTTTTGGTTTTCGATTTTATCGGAAAGGTCATTTTGATTTTTTTCAACTTTCTTACGCAGAAGCTCCTAGAAAGCTTAAACACTACTTTATACCAAAATTTTTCAAAAAAAATATTTTTGGAAATTAATTTTTTTTTTTTTAAATTCAAAATTTCGAAAACGACTCAATAGATTTTTTCGAAACTTCGAATTTAGTGGTTTTCTGACATTATCTTGAATAGTTGAAAAAAACTATTTTTCTAAAATAAAAAACAACAGTACCTTCCATACAAATGTTAAAAAACCGTTATGAAAAAAATGTATTTCTCGAAAACGGCTCCAATAATTTTTATAAAAAAAAATTGTGTATTCCTAAATTAGTACAGTTCACTTTTAAGTATAAAAATATTTCTTTTCGTGTACTTTGTAACGGTACTTCCCATATAGAACCACGTTTCATATTTTCGACTTTCTCAATATTGGATGAACCGATTCAAATAATTTTGTTTATACAAATGCTCCCTAAAAAAATGTAGTTTCGAAAAAAATTATTTCGATTTTTAAAAAATAAATAAATTTTTTTTTTTTAAATCGATTATTTTTTTAATTTGAATATTATTTGTATATTAATAATATATTCAAAATTGCGTTTCAAATTTTTTTTTCTAAAAATGTTTTCAAATTTTTTTACATAAAAAATTAATTTATTAAAAAACCGCTCCAATGATTTTTGATTTTTTTTATATATTTTTATTTATCCATCAATTCAAACTGCATCTTTGTTTACTCTTAAACTATAACGACTAAGCAATATAAAAACATTAAATTATGTGTATTATACATTTATTTCTACCTTATTATTATTTCCTTTTTAGGTATTTTTTGCTACGTTACTGAATACTAAATACAATGTAGGCCCTCATACATTTTTATATACATATGTGCTTTAAAAATCACATAAATCTTATGTATGCATATTGCACCTAAATTATGAAGTTGTATGTATATAGCTACCTACCCACCTACATCCTTCATTTTCATTATTATATGTACATGTTTACATACTTCGGTTCCATCAATATGTCTATATATGTAGATACATTTTACTTTCCTAACTTACATAATTAAAATTCATAACTTAGATTTGAATATACATTTGTAGGTAGTTACCTATGTAACTATTCATTTAATCATTAATTCGACAATTCATTATACTAAGAATCGAGGTAATCTTACCTACATAGACTTTACACCTGCATAGGATAACTACACCTAACTAACTAAACATCAATGGTTACATAAAAGCATAAATAGCTACATAAAAGTTGTTAGCTACAAGAGCAAGTTCGTACGGTCAGTCGTGCATTTTATTTTTTCTCGATTTTAATATCCATGTTTTTCAATATCGCTTATACAAAATGTAGCTTATGACTGAGGGTATTTTAAAGAATCAAATCTACCCCTGGATAATATGTTTTTAATGTCTTTTTTATGTTTTAAAAATGTATTGTGAAAATAGAACAATTTATACTCGTATAACTATAAATGCAACGAAAGTAACCTACATGAATTTTTCATGAATTAATAAATTTCTTTCTATGCTGAGGTATCTACATATCTGCCTTACATATACGTTTAATTAATTTTTAATTAATGCATGCCCATAATTATGTACATACCGGGTACATAACTATATCTTATATTTTTGCTCTGGAATATGGTTCAATTGACCAGATTGACAGGATACATAATTTTGAACTTAGTTGATGCTTTTTTAACTTTATTTATCTTGTGTATATATTTATCACACAATTGCTTTTAAATAAAAATTGCTTAATTATTTAAATGGCGCATGATACGGATGGATTTAAACATTCATTTAAGATGTTAAAGTCTATTTGCCAAGTTTTTACCTATAACTTAGAGGCAAAGATAAGTGGTGCGAGTTTCATTTCCAACAAGAATTTCCTTGCGGAAATAATACATCAACCATTCCAGCACAAGTAAATAAACATCATAATATTAATTTAAGAGTACATACATATATATAATTAAATTTGAATTCAATTAGTCAATGAGCGAGGTAAATGATTTCAGTCACGTATTCATAAAACCCAAATATCAATTTCGCGTTCGGCCTTTAGGACTTGAATAAAAACATTAGCAAATAGAGGCAGATGACTAGTACTTTGTCTATTAAAATGTTTACATTTTCTTAAACATTTAAATTTTATAAACTAAAATATATATAAACTAGCAGAAAGTTCCCGGCGTTGCCCGGGCACCCGAGGCAAAAGTCTTTATATGCAATATCTTCCAAATGGAATGAAAAATAAAGAAAACAAATTTGTAAGAAAAAAGATTTTTCATTTATTTTATACATACCCATGCTCTCTAACTTTCGAATCGATAATAATAGTCGAGAAACAAAAAAAATATTTATTTTGGTTTTAAGATGTCAAAATGACACTTCAATTCATTGCCTTCCATTGGAAATAATAACATAAACCCATTTTTTTTCCAGAGGCTGTAAGTGCGGAAAAGTTTTTGCCTGAGTTACAGAAGATGGGTACAGAATTAGTTTTCTTATTTTTTTAACAAACGAACTACACTTCATTTTGGGACTCTTCGCTTTCCGGAGGTTGTCTTTTAACTTGCGATAGGTAAATACAATTTAAGGCAAGTTATGCATTCTTCAAAAAAAAGGTTTGCGATAACAATCAAACATGACATTACGATGATAGCGAAGACGAAAAAACATGGTCTAAAAATTCTGTTCGTCTGTATGTTAGTATAGTCACTTACAGTCCAAATGGGTGGGCCGAATTCCTTCAAACTTGGTATAGAGTTTTTTTGTGAAACTGCCATTATGCTAAAGCTCATTTTTCTAGAAAATGGTTCTAACGATTTTGATTTTAAAAAATCAGAGTATTTTTTCGATATGAAATATGAAAACAAATTACCAATAATAAATAAGAACGGTACCGATTTTTTGCTTTCTACTATCTGGAAAACGGCTTAGTTGATATTTTCGTTCTTTTTACACATATTTTATAGGTTTAGGTGCATCAACTTGTGATACATAGCAATATTTTTAATTACCTAATCGATATTTGTTTGTATTTTTAAAACCATATTTTAAAACTTTTTTTAATACTTTAATATTTCCAAAAAGTCTCAGTATTTTTTGTTTCAAATGATAAGTATACACAATATGCTTTGTTCCCACAAACCGCTCTATAAATCTTAATAGTTTTATTCTTATAAAGGAAATTCATCTTTATCAGTTTGTTTGCTAAGGCTAAACTCGGAAACCACACCTACGATTTAAAAAATTCGTTTGGTCTTGAGAGGTTGTAGCTTGCAAGTGGCTTGAGGGTTAAATATTTGTTTGTAAAACTTAGCTGTTTGTAGGGTGAAATGGGCTAAACGCAAAAAAACAGTACTAGTGAAAGTAAAAATTTCGGGACTTTAAAAACTTGATTTTCTTTGTAAACTTAACATATGCCAATGAAAAAGATGGCAGTTAAGTGTAAAAACCTATCAACTCTTATAGCTGGCATATGAAAAGTTGGCACCCACCAAATTTTGTTTTACTTTCATGCATAGATCAACTTACGCGAAAGCATGAGCTTACACTTGCAAGTTAGTTTTAACGTTCGCAAAAGTAGCTATTGGCGCTGGGGAATCCTTGCAGATGTAAGCTCGGTTAATAGGCTAATTTCAATATTCTCAACAAACTATTCATTTCTAACATGGTGCCAAACAAACGCGACCTTACTCTGAAATGCAAGGAGTATTGCATGAATTCAGCGGCGCCTGTAACCGTGAAAATACAAGATTTCTCGATTGTATGTGTTTACACACGAAAATAAATTTTCTTTGCAAACTTGAAAAAATTGATAGTTCAGTGCGAAACCTAAGCAACCTTTTTGCTTTCATGAAAATAGTCCTGGCGACGGTCAATTCATGTATATTTGTAAAAGCCCAACATAAATTACAGAAAAGGAACACGTCTTATGTCGAATCTCTTTCATCGAAATCTTCGGAATTTTCCATGCTGGGGCCCTGTTAGCGTGAGACTCAAAATGTCGGGTCTTTAAAGTAAGAGCGCACTAATGCGACACTTTCCGACACTAGCTATGCATAATTTTTTTCCAAGCCGCACTTGAAAAGCAGTCTTTCTCATATTCGCTATCATCATAATGTCATGTTTGATTATTATCTCAATTTTTTTTTTCAAAGAATGCATAACTTGCCTTATATTGTACTAACTATACCCTCTCCCAAAAAAGGGAAAGGACAACTCCAATCCGGAGAATCTCCGGTCGATAAGTCTGGTTGATTTGGAAAAGGCCTTCGACACCGTATGGTTAGAATGTCTCTTTCTAAACCTAACCAGACTAGGTATAAGTAAACCTCTATTGTATATGCTTTATGACATGCTAAATGGTAGAAAGTTTGTTGTCAAGAGTGGCAATGTAACTTCTACCGCAATTTTTAATATTAATAATGGTCTTCAGCAGGGAGCGGTTAACTCGCCGATTCTATTCAGCATTTACACCAGCGATCTGATAGGTAGTCTTACTCAGGCAATTGCGTACGCCGACGATCTAATTGCGTACAGAACAGCTAATACAGTTGAGAACATTAAAAGCCTCTTGCAGAGTGACTTCGATAAGATTCAGCGATATTGTGATGACTGGAAGTTGAAGATCAACTTCCAGAAATCAGAAACTATTTTGTTTAGGACTTCGTTGTCTAGCGCCTCAAGGGAAGAACTGGCGCAAGCTGGTGATCGTAAGGCCACATGGACATCCACTGGCGAGTAAAAGTGTAGTAAAGTACCTTGGCATCTGGTTGGATTAGGTACAGGTAGTATTTCAACAGACATATAGGTGCTGCCTTGGCCAGGGCTAGGGGAGCCTTTGCCTTGACAAAACCACTGTTTTATATCAGCCGTCTTGACAGCAGGGTGAAGGTGAGTTGTAACATGGCCCTCATCAGGCCGATGATTGCCTACGGATGCCAGGTGTGGTTCAACGTTGGCCCATCTCAAATGGAAAAGATTCGGGTGTTTGATAGGCAATGTCTCAGACGTTGCCTTGGATTACACAGAACACCAGAGTCGGAGTACACAAGATATTATTCCAACCAGGTTCTATACAACGGAGCCAATAAAACAGAATAGATAATTTTTTGTTTAAGCTGATTCGGGGTCACACTGCAAGAGCGATGTCATCAACCAACAGCTTAATTTTTGGGGCTTACTACCCCAATAATGAATATTTTGAGAGTGCGCGGTTAAGTGGCTACATCCCTCCCGCAGCATTCCTCTATTTAGACAGTGGAGGGCTGATACAGGATGGAGGGGCGGTTCCGCTCATCTACCTCGTCAGCCGGAAAACTGTGGATAGGCGACTCCTGTATGGTCGAGACTTCATCGCTCAAGGTGGAGATGAGCGCATTCGGTTCAGTAGCACTGTGTCCGATCGGGACCGGAGGGATAGGGCGAAACAGGAGAACCAGTACTGGTGGCTCTCTGAACAGCATCATAATATTTAAAGTTGATGAAGATGGTGTGTCTTGGCCGACTTACATAGATTTAGTGCAATTAGATATAGGGAACAGTCGGTGTGGCACCAAAAAAAAAAAAAAAAAATGTATGTATGCGGGGGCATATGTGCATGTATCTGCGTGTCCGTGCATGTACATATGTGCGTACGTATGTATGTGAGTATGTACATGTATGGGTGGGTTGCATTTTGTTGTGTTTCTACATGCATATAAAAAATAAACAAACAAAAATTTAAGAAAACGAAAAAAATGCTGCTGTGGCTGTTCTAGTTTTTAAGTAGTTTTAAGTGGTTTTGGGTATTATTAGGTATTTTAAGTAGTTTAAGTTATTTTAGTTAGTATAAGTTAGTTGTATTTAGTTTTAATTATTTTTAATCTATATTTAGGTTAAGTTTATAAGTAAAAAAGAAAAGATAAGATACCAAGTTTTTTGTCAATAAGTTTCCTTGGTTAAAAAATAAAATAATTAGATTTAATTAAAATAGTTTTTAGGTCGAAAGACATTAGTTCTAAGAGTTATTGTTTAGTTTAGAGTGCCCGTAAAGGGCCAGTAAATTAGTTGTAAGTAATTGATAATTAGGCTAGTTTTAAACATTTTTGTCTAGCTTTAAGATAGTTATAAGTTAGTATTAAATAAAAATGAATTTACAAAAAAAAAAAAAAATTGTACTAACTATAATCGCATGTCAAAAAACGAAAGCGAAGTCTATGAAGAATAGTTCGTTTGTAAACAAAAATACAAATAATAAATCTTCTTTGTTAAATTTAATAAGAAAGCTAATCCTGGTTAAATAAACGACAAAATAAATAAGAAATCCTTTTCCTTAAAAATTTTGTTTCTTAATTTTTTATATCATTTTGAAGATATTGCATTAAAAGATCCATGGACTAAAATTTCCTATTAATAAAAAAATCGGTCAAAGTCTATTACAATAGGTATCAAGTCTATCACTTTTTATTCTATATCCCTGAAAATTTTGTTCTGAAATATTAATTCTTAGTCCTTCGCTAGACCACCGTCTTCGATGGTAAGTAAGTAAAGGACTAAGTTGGTAAACGTCAAATAGCAGAAATTCTGTTTTATTAATAGCGTTTCGTACTTAGTCCACGGAATAAGTCCTAAGCCTTCCCTAGTCCATGTTTATTAATTTGGGTGATAATGTCTATATCTAAATCAACAAAGTGATTTTTTTGTTAACAATTTAGTTTTGAAAATGTTAGGAACGGGCTTCATCAAAAGTCGTTAGAAGAAAACTCATCAACGCCCGGTCTTTTGATGGCGAAATTGTATTTTTATTGATTGTTATTCAATTGTTATAGATACAAATAAAACACAGGTGCCTTTAAGATATTCCGTATTTAATAGCTAATTTCCGTAGCGAAAGCTGAAAATAGATGATAAAGTGATGAATAATTAGTTTTAAAATTGGAGTGGTAAATAGTTCATTAAAATTGATATTTTACTGACAATTTTTGATCCATAATTGTTTATTTCAGTAGCAGGTATTTATAATTGTTATTTAAAAGTAGCAGTAACAGATATTGCAAATAAGAGTTTGGCCTCTGCCTATGCATATGCCTACGCCCATGCCAAATTTGACACGCGTGCCTCTGAGTTTTGACACATGCGAAAACTTGAAAGAAAATGAAAACCAGAATATATTATGCCATTGATATTATGCACTGTAGGTACTATGAGCATGTTGTGCATTTGGAAAAAATCGAAATCGAGATTTTAATCAAACTTGACAATGAAATGATATAGAGAACACCAAAAAAAAATTAAGTCCCGCAACTCTGTCTGTATGTCGTCTACAACCTAAACGGCTGAAGCGATTTTCTTAAAACTTGGTAGGTACTTAAGCGTTTTAGGTGATTGTCTCAAACAGATTTTTGAATCATATTTTTAGCCCCAAAAATGACAAATCTTGCCATACAATTTTTTCTACCACCTTAATTATCTCGATAAGGCTAAAACGGTCTTGATAAAAAAAATATATGCACAACTATAGGTATAGTCTACATTTAGGTACAAACAGGTTTTTTATATCTGGCTAGTTAAGAACAGAAGTGTTCCAAGTATCATTTTTTGAAAAACTGAGCTAAAGTATGTTATTGGACTTCTAAAACATTAATTCAGTTAATGTAAAAGAGATCCAAGTGCTATCCAACATTTCTTCTATTAAACTCCGCTTTTTCACATTTCTGTATTGCGGTAAATAGAATGTGTTATCCATTTTGCAGTTCAAAAGTATAGGGCTGGAATTCGACATCTGTCAAACTAAGTTGTTAAACCAATTTTTTTTCAGTTGAAAGTCTGACATTTACGAAAATGGATCGCTTAACTATCGCACAACGCATAAAAATTGTTAAAACCTACTACAAAAATGGTGATTCTGCCACAGCCACATATCGTGCTTTAAGAGGAGGTTATGGTTTACATAATCGTCCAACTACGGAAGCAATTGGCAAAATTGTGAAGAAATTTGAAGAGACTGGATTGGTTACAGATATTGTAAGGCCTGTGCGTCATCGTTTCGCTCGTACCACTGAAAATATCGCTGCTGTAAGTGAAAATATTGCCGAAGACCCGAATGTGTCGATTCCTCGTCGTTCGCAGGAATTAAGTACTATACACATGAGAGCGACCAACGAATTGACGAATATTCGTCCATTTTGACATTTCGTTCACATGGCTTTAATTCTATTTCGATTCGAGGTTAGACACGCGCGAACAATTTATTCGTCCATGGATGAATGGTATGTGGAACGCGAATAGAGTTTGACTGTTCGTAGCAATCAGATGCAATTCGCTACGACCAATAATGTTTTCTCAAATTTATCTTATTTTGGCGAATAAAATGTAATTTTTTCTGTCGTAAACATTAACATAGAAGAATTTAGGTTCGCAAATTGTTTTAAATTGAATTTATTCGTTTATTCGTCGGTCGTTGGACGCTGTCATGTGAATAGTCCTTTAGGAATGTCTCACGGCACATTATGGCGTATTTTGCATTTGGATCTACACCTACATCCATATAAAGTCCAGATCACACAGCAACTGAAGCCAGCTGACCATTCACAACGTCGTAGATACGTCGAATGAGTGCTTGAACAACAGGCGGTGGACGGCGATTTTTCGAACAAAATTTTCTTCAGCGACAAGCACATTTCTCATTCGGTGGGTATGTTAATAAACAAAATTATCGCGCGCTGGTGATCGTAGGGCCACATGGACATCCACTGGCGAGTAAAAGTGTAGTAAAGTACCTTGGCATCTGGTTGGATCAGTACCTGTATTTCGACAGACATATAGGTGCTGCTTTGGCCAGGGCTAGGGGAGCCTTTGCCTTGACAAAACGACTGTTTTATAGCAGCCGTCTTGACAGCAGGGTAAAGGTGATTTGCTACATGGCCCTCATCAGGCCGATGATTGCCTATGGATGCCCGGTGTGGTTCAACGTTGCCCCATCTCAAATGGAAAAGATTCGGGTGTTTGAGAGGCAATGTCTTAGACGTTGCCTTGGATTACACAGAACACCAGAGTCGGAGTACACAAGATATTATTCCAACCAGGTTCTATACAACGGAGCCAACATAAACAGAATAGATAATTTTTTGTTTAAGCTGATTCGGGGTCACGTTGCAAGAGCGATGTCCTCAACTAACAGCTTAATTTTTGGGGCTTATTACCCCAATAACGAATATTTTGAGAGTGCGCGGTTAAGTGGTTACATCCCTCCCGAGGCATTCCTCTATTTAGACAGTCGAGGGCTGATACAGGATAGAATGGCGGTTCCGCTTATCTACCACGTCAGCCCAAAAACTGTAGATGGGCGACTCCTTTATGGTCGAGACGTCATCGCTCAAGGTGGAGAAGAGCGCCTTCGGTTCAGTAGGACTGTGTCCGATCGGGACCGGAGGGATAGGGCGAAACAGGAGAACCAGTTCTGGTGGCTCTCTGAACAGCATCGTGATATTTAAAGTCGATGGAGATATTATATCTTGGCCGACTTACATAGATTTAGGCCAATTAGGTATAGGGAACAGTCAGGGTGGCACCAAAAAAAAATTAAAAATATGTATGTATACGGGGCCATACGTGCATGCATCTGCGTGCCTGTACATGTACGTGCGTACGTATATGTATGTGCGTATGTACATGTATGGGTGGGTTGCATGTTGGTGTGTGTCTGCATGCATATAAAAAATAAACAAAAAAAAATTAAAAAACGAAAAAAATGCTGCTGTGGCTGTTCTAGTTTTTAAGTAGTTTTAAGTATTATTAGGTATTTTAGGTGGTTTGGGTTGTTGGTTAGTATAAGTTAGTTTTATTTAGTTTTAATTATTTTTAATATATATTTAGGTTTAGTTTATAAGTAAAAAAAATAAAATAATAAAAAAAAAACAAAAAAAAAGATAAGATATCAAGTTTTTGTGAAAGTTCCTTGAAATATAAAATAAAATAAAAAAAAGAAAATTAGATTTAATTAAAATAGTTTTTAGGTCGAAAGACATTAGTTTTAAGAGTTATTGTTTAATTTAGAGCGCCCGTAATGGGCCAGTAAATTAGTTGTAAGTTATTGATAATTAGGCTAGTTTTAAACATTTTTGTCTAGCTTTAAGATAGTTATAATGAAATAAAAATGAATTTAAAAAAAAAAAATTGAATGTGCGAAAAAAAGATTCTAGGAAAGATTAAGTTACATTAATATCTATCATAAAAAAAAATAAATTGTAATAAACACATTAGCCACCTTTATGATAATAAAGCAAACGCGTTTAGCTCATTATCTAAATAATCATAAAATGCTACTTGGATCAATTCTGTTCTTAAGTAGCCCGTTATTAACGCAACTTGCTATACAATCCTCGTTTTTATTTTCGACTCGATTAAAATTTCCGTATAGGAGGTTCTCCGAATTCTAACTTTTCGCAAAATATTTCCATGGATTTTTGAAAAAACAAAATTTTTGAAAACTCAATATTTCGAGAACGGGTGTACGATTTTTTTTATTTGTTTTTTAAATTATGTATTTTTTTAAATTTATATTGTTAAATAACTTAAATTGTCATCCCTATTGTTTTTTTTTAGAAAAAAATAAAGAATTTTTGTTTATAAAAACTTAAGTAAGAAACGAATTTAAAAATATATAAATAATATCCTTTGATTACAATGTGATCAAACATAAGAGGAAGTACGCGCATTCCAGGCGTGCATTTTTTAAATCCGCTTAATATGAACTTAGATACAATTAATGTACCCTGCTATATTATACATCAACCTACTTGAAGACTTTACCACTATAAAGCTCCCAATTAAACTAATAAGTCTGTTAAAACCTCTTTTATAGGCTGTTCTGTACCAACACTTTAGTTGTAGTGCAACTAAAGTTTAATACTTCATGACGAACTGATGACCCTGACAGTTGTTGTCTAGCCACTCGAAATCACTAATTCGCATGTATGCAGAAGCAGAAAGTCACTTTACATTGTTTTGAAAATATATGCATGCCTATACATAGATATTTTTGCATTTGCTTGCAACTGTTCCGAGTCATTCAGAGATTTAACCCTTCAAAGCCAAGTGAGAGTAAACAATAAAACAATTGCATATTGTTCCATAGTTTCGACTTAATGCCATTGTCTGGCACAACTTACCACACTTTAACCATCATAGCTACAAAGTGCTATGACCGTACTATATTCAGAATTTCTATATACAGAGACATCAGACAGCCTCCCCAAGCCTGTGGTGACTCCTATGAGTGGTTAAAGTGCAAATGAGGTCTGATTCTGATCGATGTTGCATTAGCTCCGCCAGACGTGTCATTGGCGCTGTTAACAAGTCTAGTCACGGCTTAAAGTTAACAAAAGGTGTACCGGGAGAGATTGCTCCCTGAATAATTACTCTATCAATCGACCTGAACCATTGACATCTGAATCGGCAAATGGCAGGCATATGCAGTCAACAGTCAAGTATACTATAGTTGAGTCGTGACTCGTGAGTGCAGCCATTAAATCAGACTGCGAGATTGTGGGTGCTGCATCATGCATCGCAAAGGTTTCCCCACCTATAAATTGGTAATGAATTGCAGCAGACAGACAGGCAGGCAGGATATTTATACTCCTTTAGCTAAAACTCGAACCCCACCAATTGGCTGGCACGTTAGCTTTAGAATCGTTCTTTCGGAACAATAAGCCCTGTTCCTTGCCTAAAATCGAGATAAGGTTAAGCGATGTAATGTAATTGCTGATTCGGATGAAATGGAAACATCAATTTGCTCATTTTCCGTTTCTGGTATTGGCCTAGCAGGTTCATTACATTGTTAGAATTGGTCAATATATGTATATACATAGTTGAACCAGGAAAGGTGTTGTTATTTCACACAATTGACTCGTGACTAGCACTGGAATACATTTTGTGACACACTCCTGACTTGGTGCCTTCATAGCAATGCGTAAATTGCATATCTACAAGCTCATCACACAAAGCAATTATTTTATCGTTGTTCAGTCCATTGAATTTATTGTACCTTCTAATTTGTGTGATGTGCGGCAACGGCAGTAAGGGCCATTTAAATGGATATAAGCTATGATTTCAGGCCATTTTAATCTTAATTGTTTTTATTTTTTTTCTTTACGGAATTAGGATTTTAAAATTTATTCACTCTAGCAATTAAAATACTGCTGGGAAGACCAACCGATTTTAATTGACTCTACATCCATTAATTGATTGGCAGATTTATTTAAAACCGATTTTAAATAAAAGGTCAAAATAGGGCTAAGGTGCTGTGTGAATTGGATAAAATGGGAATTTTTGAAACATTAATTTCCTCACGGACGCGACGTATTATATATTTTCTGCTTGTCTAATCTCTAATGTCAGCTTCATACAATACGTATAATTGTCAAAAAAATGTCGTCAAAATTGAGATCGCGATGCCCGCTTTCACTTCATGAAACAAAAAAATAACTACTTGAAATTTTAACATATAAGCTAGCGCTAAAAAAAATCAAAAATTCGCATTTAGCAATAACCGAAATTTCATCCATAAAAATGTGCGACATCTATGATAACTTGGCTCTTATTTATTTTCAGTTAGCTTATGCCGGATTTACACGAAACACGACTACTAGGTTCGCAATATTTACTGCAAAAATACTGCTGTCATTACTTTAATTAACGACATTGTGCAAGTTCATTCTTTATTGCAAATTGTCATTATTTGAAAATTGTAGTCAGTACTGAATTTAACTTAACGAAAATTCCGGCTGGCAGTTTTTTAATGACAAATATACTGCCATATTTTCCACCATTTACACGACAAAAAAAATAATGCCAACATTTTGACAGTAATACTGCAAATTTGGCAGACGTGTAAATCCGGCATTAGTCTGGTATTAAGAGGCGCGTGCTTAGCCTCGTTTTAATGAAATGCAAGAGAGAAAGAAAGAAAAAAAGACGAAACAGAAATAATTCTATCTGAACACGCACTGGTAGGATTTTCTCTACGTGTTTTTGGCGTTTCTATTTCTACTCTTTCTTTCATTTTTGGGTTTGCTTTATTTAATGTATGGATGTTCATGAATAAACAGAAAAACCAATTCAAATGGCTAACGAAGTGAAGCGAGCAAGGAATTAAATTCTGAGCTTTATTTTAACTACGAAATGCATCCATTTTAATAATCCTTGTCATCCGGAATATATAAATAACACGCGCATTACCGAATAGAAGTTATATAGAGTTATGTACATTCACGCGCCCAGGCAAAGCGCGCGCCGTGTAATACATGTTTTTTTTTTGGTTGCAGTCAAGAGAACTATTATAGTGTCGCCCAAAATGATTGAGACTAAAATTGAAGCAACTTGAGGTAGGCAACTAGCATAGCAGTCTATTCGCGTTTTTCTTTTTTATCTCCGATCAGATCTATGAGCAGAGCCTGAGTAAACCGAGTTAGATCTGAGTAGAGCATGTTCAGATATTTCCGATTCAATTTTGAAATAAACTTAAGCGCAGAACTATTATATTAAAACTTATTTACCAGCAAATCCAAAGCTTTTGTTTTCCGAATTAATTTTTTTGTTTTTAATTGGTTTTACTTTAGTGATTATTGTTAACTTTAGTGATTATTGTTAAAATTATGAGTATCCAACTTTCTAATAACGGTTAAAAAACTGAAAACCTATCTAATATTATTGCCTCATTTGTTGACCTTCTCAGTATAAAAACGTCAAACAATTCAAATTGCATTTCCAATTATTGGATATTTTTGGAAAGTAAATGCAAAGCTAATCATGAAATATCTCCCTTCAATTAAAGTCAAGTGAATTTGTGTCAGAATTATTAGCTTCGTTTTATTATCTACGGATTTTGGTCTGTTCTATTTTTTAACACGTATTACAAAAAACAACATGAGTTCCAGGTTTCTATCGGGGTTTCTATGTGGGTTTGCAAATATAAGTATTAAATTGGGCGATAAGAGGATACATTTAGGTACATAACCCATATCGTTTTATTTTCACGGGGTGAACCATATGGGCTATTGGCGATAATTTAGCACGGCTATTATCAGCTGTTAGTTAGTCAATAAGCTCATGCTTATAAAGGTTAGACCGCACTCGACGAAACTGCACTTCAGCGGAAGATCAATTGCCGCTTAGTATTTTCCAAAAACTGAATTAATAAAATGCACGACTGGATCGCACGTACTTGCTCCTATATTCGATCACATTATATGCTAAAGGTTCTTAATAAAACTGCTAAATATATTTTTAAAGTGTTTCACTTAATTTTTTATATACAAAAATTCTTAAACATTTTAAATATTTAATAATATAAATACAAAAACAAAATTTCAGAAAAAATTGTCCACCCGTTTTCGAAATATTTAATTTTCAAAAAAAAAATATTTTTTTTTCGAAAATTTTGAAATGCATTACTATTAAGAATTTGAAGGAGCTCCTGTATAATTTTTTTAATCGAAATCCGTTAGGCCGTTTATGAGAAAGTCGAAAATCAATAAACTGGTTGTATGGTAGGTACCATTAATAACAAAATATTTTTAAAACTTTTTGGGCCGAAATGTTGACCATACCCAAAGTAGTACACACACCAAATTTAATCAAAATGGTTAGAGCCGTTTTTGAGATAATTAAGATGGTAAAATTTGTATTGCAAGTACCGTTATTTTTGGACCTTAAACAACGATTTAAAAATAGATTTTTGTCAATCACCTAAAACGTCTAAGTACCAAGCTTGAACCAAATGGTTTCAGCCATTTAGGCTGCAGATCGTTCTACAGACAGACAGACGGATTTGCGGGACCCACTTTTTTGGTGTTCTCTGTGATAGTAATGTCATGTTTGATTGTTAGAGAAAACAATTTTTTTGACGAATACATAACTTGCCTTATAGTACCTATAATCGTAAGTAAAAATAGCATCGAAGTTAAAAAACATCGATATTTCTGATTCGTTAATTTCTGACATCGATGTTTTTGTTTTCGATCTTAACATCGATGTTTTTCAATATCGCTCATCCCTATACGACATTGTTGTTGACATATAATTCGAGTTTTCATAGTGGGTGTGAGTGTGTGCGTGCTTTTGGTCTTGATTCTGAAATAAGTAATAAGTAATATATAAGGTGTGTCTACTACTTAAATCTTCAGCAACAAATTCTGAATGCTTGAACGGGTTACACCTGGCTCATTATAAGCTTTAGTGAAAGGTGTATCTACTACTATACAGTTAGCTCATTGTTATGAGATCGTAAAGCGACATAATATAAGGCTTTAAAATGTAATAACAAGAGTTTTATAAAATCAAGGCTCCTAGACTCTTTTTATATTTGTTTTTACTTGCGAGGGGTAATTTAAATTTTTTAGCTAAAAAAAAACGGTACCTGCCATAAGACCGTTACGTTAAATCATATTTTTCTCGGAAACGGTTCTAACGATTTTGATTAAAAAAAATCAGTGCAGCTTTTTGGGTACGACCGATCATATGATTGAAAAACAAATTTTGTTTTTAATGTCTAAAAACGGTACTTTCCCTAATACCGTTTTTTTTATTTCGACTATCTGATAAATGGCTTAACCGATTCTTTTGAAATTTCACACATATATAGGATATGGTTGCCAAATTTATACTGCGCACCACTATTTTGAATAAATATTTTTTTGTATTTTTAAAAGCATTTTATAAAAAAAAAATGTATTTATATTTTGAAAACTGCTCAAAATTTTTTTTTCAAAAATTGCCGAATACCTATAAATTATCGTTTTTGAATTTTTTTTTTAATTTTTTTCCAAAAAGTTTAAAAAAAAAAACTTTTTTTCTCAAAATCACTCAACAGATTTTCGAAATTTTTTTCTCATAAATTCAAATTTATATAAGAAATAAAATGGCGTTTTTTTACCTCAAATTAGATAAAGCATTTATTTCAGAATTTTGAATTATTTTTTCTTTGTTTTCAAGCTTATATTATTAAATATTTAAGATTGTCATACTTACCAAATTTTTTTTATAAAAAAATTAAAGAAATTTGTATATATATTATAAAAAATAAAGTAAAAAAAGGCTTTAAAAATATATTTAGATTTTTAATAGAAATCTTTGGCATACGATGTGATCGAACATAAGGGCAAGTTCGTGTGATCCAGTCGTGCATTTTATTTTTAAATATTTTGTTATTAACGGTACCTTCCATACAACCATTTTATTGATTTTCGACTTTCTCATAAGCGGCTCAACTGATTTCGATCAAAATGTTTATACAAATTTTTATATAAATTCTAAATAATACTGCATTTAAAAACTTTTGAAATTTTTTTAATTTTTAATATTTCGAAAACGGGTGGACGATTTTTTCTGAAATGATGTTTTTGAATTTATATTATTAAATATTTAAAATGTTCATACCAATTATTTTTTTTATGAAAAATTGAAGAATTTTTTTATATAAAAAATTTAGTGAAAAACGACTTTAAAAATACATTAAGCCGTTTCTATTAAGAATATTTTGCATATAATAAAATCGAATAAGGAGCAAGTACGTGTGATCCTGATCCAGTCATGCATTTTATTTTTTTTTTCAAATATAAGATTAAAGTTATTTGAAAATTGTAGAGAGCTAAACTCTTATAAAACCCGTTATGAGAAGAATTTTATTTTTCGTAAAAAGAAATCAACTCTTCGAAATTTAATAGGATTAGATTATTTCCAAGGTTTCGAGAGTCTATGTTAGTTCGCTGACTAATGTAATGAAATGTCCTCACATCTTACAGCTAGCTTTAGCTTTGTTTATTGGACGATACTACAGATATTATGTACCATTCTGAATTAGTTATAAGAGTTTTATAATATATATTCGACATGTGTGAAATATTCACCGGTTGTGTGACTGGGAAAAAAGAACCTATGTTTTAGGAAGACAAATGCCCTTCTGACCCTTCAGAGATAAGAACTGTTATAAATTGGCATATCTGAAATCACTTAACACAAAACAGCATTTATTATATTTCTTAAGGGTTTCTTTTTTAGACTTTTAGGTTTCTTCATGAATATCTTGTTTAAAATTATTTATGTTAATTTGTACCTATTAAATTCTAGTTTTTTATTACTTACAGTTAGAACTTTATTCAAAATGTGGATGAATCAATTCCTCATTGTATGTCTCCTTGGAGTTACAATATTTTCTGTCCAATCAGCTGAAGAGTAAGCCGCATTTTAACCAACAAAAACATACAAATCACCTAAATTTACTCCGATTCTAATTTTCTTACAGAGAAAACCCCGAAGAGTTTAAAATTCCTGAGGTAACTCGAGATATTCGTTATGATCAATTGACATCCGAGCTCGTTGCCCAAAGTGTGATGAATTTTGCTCACAATCTAGCGGTTGCACTCGATAAAAATGAATACCCAAATACTCAAATATTCTCACCGTTAAGTGTTATGTCAGCTTTATCCATTCTCCAAATGGGTGCCTATGGTAAAAGCTATAATCAGCTAAACCAACTATTTGCTCTGCTAAATGGAAAGAATGGCCTTAGTTCATCAAAAATTCACGAAGAATTTGGTTGGCTATTGGAAGATGTTATGTCCAATAGGAATAACCTAAAGAGGCCACGTATGGAATCAGCATGGCGTTCGACTCCATTTAATGCTAATGCTTTGGGAAAAGGCGGTCAGAGTACTCCAAGCGAGCACACAGTTCGAGTAGCCAATGCATTATTCGTACAGAACGGATTTAGCCTTAAACCAGACTATGCTTATGCTGCACAATCGGTGTATAAGAGCGAGGTTACTCCATTGGATTTCAGACGGAATCAGCGAGAAGCCAAGGACTACATCAACAGTTGGGTGAATCAGAATACATTGGGCAAAATTCCTGTCATTATTGACAACGAACTGAGCAGCGATACGAATATGATTTTATCTAGTACACTGTACTTTAAGGGCTTTTGGGAACAACCATTTTTAGGTTCTGGAACTGCCAAGTAAGTTACATTCTATGACGTAAGATCAAATATTTCATTGATTTGTCATTTCTAGAGCCAATTTCTATCCTGATGGGCCTGAGAGTATGCCAGTGCGAATTATGATGATGGGTATTGGTGGTGTTTTCCCCTTTTATGACTCACATGAATATAGTAAGTTCAATTTAATTTCAGTCATTCGCATCTATTTATTGCCTTACTTTTGGTTTTCTTAGATTGTCGCATCATTGGTTTGCCATACAAGGGAAACCAAACCACCATGTACATCATACAACCGATTGATTCAACACGCTTAAAACTCCAGCAATTACAAAAGACTCTCACCGGGGAAAGAATCAATGAAATGATCTCAAAAATGGAACATAAAACTGCAGTCCTTGCGTTTCCTAAATTCCACGTTGCCAATACGATGCATTTGAAGGCTTCCTTAACACGCATGGGCATCGAAGACATTTTCAAGGAAAGCATCGCTGACTTTTCCTTGATTGCCGATCCCGAACAAAACACAATAGATAATATAGCAGCGGCTTCTTCCTTATCGCCTTCATTGGCAAGATATCCAGTTGAAGTACCGCAACAGCAAGAGATGATGTTAAACATTGCTGAAGTCATGACTGGTCCACCTGCAGCCAGCGCAAAAGATTCGCCAGCAAAATGGCCCTTGGATAGATACAATGATGCGCCTTTAATATTTTCGCGATTTGGCGATGATACAATTGACAACCGAACAGATCGACCAGGACAACTGGATAAAATGATATGGAGCTCACAGGGCGATTTAATGGTTGGTACAGCGGCTCAGCCCTTTGAACGTAACAAGCGTGCCGTCACGTACAAAGTTGAAAGTGAATTTATGCGGGGAAGCACTCCATTGCGTCTCAAACATCTGATTCTCAACAAGCGTATTACGAAGACAAATCCAGGCAAGAAGCTCATACGCAATCGCCGCGAAACAATCCCACCTTCGGCCCAAAGCCTGCAGAGATTAGATCAAATGCGTTCAACTCCGGGCTTAAGAAAGCCCCAGCTCTATGTAGATGAAATACTGCACAAAGTTGATTTCAATGTGAACGAACAGGGCACAGAGGCCGCTGCGGTTACATTGGCTTACCTGAGGAGATCAGGGACGGATGTGGCCTTCCGATGTGATACACCATTCCTCATACTTGTACGACAAGATCTAACTAAATTACCACTATTTTATGGTATAGTAAATATTCCGGCTCAATAAACACAAGAAATACAGACAGAGTTAGCTGAACCCGTTGAAAAAAATTGAACAAAATTTCTGATCAAATTAAAATAATTTAACCAACCACAAAAAATCCTCTAAATGTATAAAACCATTTACTTTTATATTTTTTTGAATACCCACGACGTTTATTTTAAAATAAATCGCTATTTTTATTGTTGTTAAAATAAAAAAAATATGTATAAATGCACAAAATGACAAGGAATCTAATTTGTTCATTTTCTTCTCAGCATTTTTTGTTTTTATAAAATCTTATCTTAAGCTGGGAATCTTTTCTTATAATTTTTAATATGCTTTCTGGACAGTAGCATATTACAAAAATCTCAGGAAAACAACAACTAAAAAGCCTCGACTTAAGACCTACGAGCTTATGTTCAATGGTCATGATATATGTATCCTTCATCAGCATATTATATTGACCACAGCTGGGATTGGTTCTCGAAATTCTTGTAACAAATATTATTTTTAGGTTTTCGATTAAATAATTTGTAATTGTTAGATATTTAAAAAGAAAATGATATTTTTGCGGAAGTGATTCCAGACATGCCAATAGCTCGTCGGCGGCGTAGCATTACAGGTTTCTAAAGTCCATTTTTACGAAAAGAGAGATATTTTCAAGCACTTTCAAATGAGTCCATGAGAATGCAACTTTATTCACACTCTAAAGCGTAAAACGCAAGAACAAAAACAAGGTTCTATCAACCCTATAATGTAGTTACTTTCACAAAATTGGCTTATAGAACTTTGTTATTCTTATTGCGGCTGGGGGTTAGCTACTGGCTTTCGCCATGGATGGACGTGTGCGCTCATAAGCCTAGTGCAAATTGTTCTAAGCAAAACAAGAAAAAAATATGTCGAAACTATCGGAACAGCAACAGAGGAAGCCAACCAAGTTACATCTCACCAGTTCCTAGTTTCGGCATCTTTTACAATTGCACATCTAACATAATGGATGATGCTGTCCCAAAACTATTTAATTTTACTGATATTGAAATCAAAAATGTTTGAATTCCAATTTAAAAGTCTACCCATACGTGTCAAGGGCTCATGCATCTCATAGTAAGTGCTATGTGGTGGGACTTTAATCAAGTCGAGGCCACGGAGATTATAACCTCCTCCCCAATAATTAAAAAAAAACTGAACATAGTTGGTCTGGTGCATCTGTGACGTCAGTTATTATTTGGTGGAAGAATACCAAATCATTGTTTGTTCTTCTCTGTGCCAGTGTTTGCATTTGAAGAAAAGATAAACGTTGGGCATAAGGGAGGTCATTAGAAGGATCACTCCACTGAATCCCTTTCAATGCGAAACGAGTAAAGTTTCTTTGAACAAATTCTAATCTCTTAATATGAATATCGTAAAAAGGGGTCCAAACCTGTGATGCATACTAAAGATGGGGACGAACCAAGCAGTTGTAAAAAGCACGGGTAACATTTGGATCAACAAATTCTTTGGACCAACGCTTCATAAAACCTAACATTGAATTGGCTTTGTTAACGATGCTATTAATGTGGGCAAAAAAGTCTAAATTGGGCGTACAGAGATCTCTAAGGTCCCTTACAGTTATAACACGAGGTAAAATGTGCCGTGAGATAACATAATCATGAGAAGAAGGAGAACGTGTTTTTGAAAATGTCATTGTTTGACATTTTGTCGGGTTAAGATTCAAACTATTCTTTTCACACCACAAGGCAAAGTGGTTAATATGCTCTTGCAATAGAGTTCGATCCTTTGGAGATGATATATTTTTATAAATCTTCATATCATTTGCAAAGATAAGAATTTTGCTATTGCGTATACAAGGAGGAGCATCATTAATAGCCAATGTAAAGAGTAATGGTCCAAGGTGGCTTCCCTGCGGAACACCTCATTTGGCAATACAGAGTCTTGAGTAAGAATTTCTGAATTTGACTATCTCCAAGATACGAGGATGTGTTATTCGAATCTTTCAGGATTTTCATTACATTCAGCTATAAACTGCTGTATTTTGGCACAGCCCTGCCTGTGGTTACATTAAATAAACAGTTTTTGTCGATCGTATCATCGAATGGATTGTTGTTATTTTTGAAGGCTGAAATAATGTCATCAAATGTTCTTCTGTCTTTAGGAATCCTTAAAGTTTCAAGTTCATGGATTGTGTTATCTTTTTTAGTAATGTTTATTTCGTCAAGGATATTATTTTTGAGTGCAAACTGTGACATAAAGCCCAACGTTGGCGCGCAGAGTTTGTAAAGTGGCTTATACCAGTTAAAGAATTTGCAGCATCTGCTCAAGTGTCAAGCCAACCGGTGCCCTTGAAAAATTGGATTTGGTACTCTTCACTCCAAAAGCTCCTTTCTAAATTCCTCTAAAAGTGCAGTTGGTTTTTTTAAACAACATCAAGTTACTTACATAATGCAAAATCCACCTTGCATAATTTTGCTGATGTAAAGAAAAAAACAAATTCGATAAATCGTGTAGAGATTCAAAGTCATTTGTCCTTATACTACGAGATAGTTAACAATAGATATGCATAAAATAAATATATTGCATGTAAGAAAGGGTTTTGCCATGATAGTCAAAAAGAGTTGACTTTGAAAATCCATTATATATTCGGAAATTGTAAGATCTAGCAGTGGAAGTAGGTCCAAAAGGCTTACAATTTTCTTTCGGCGCAGATTGATCAATTCTTAATTTTTATCAATCAAAAAATCCCGGTCAACTTCTACTCAGTCAAAAATCGATCAAGATGCAAAAATTGAAGAGCTGCTGAAAGCAAGGGATGAATTCTTTTACATCGATTAAAATGTAAACCTACTAATCCGTTGATAGATCATTCTGATATGGCACCCGATTGTATCCGAATATCAACAACACCTGAGGTATTAATATACTTCCACAGAGCTTTACAAAAAGTCATTTCTATGTGGAATGCCCCAAGTTTAATGAAAAGATTATCAAATTTAGGGCTCTCCGCTATTTGAATTTGTATTTCCATTTTAGCTATAGCATATAGCCAAATCATAACGCACAACGGTATTATCTTGTCTACATTCTTTTACAATACTACATTGTTTCCTGAACAACAGAAGTTGATGGCAAATTAATCTGTGGAAGATAATTAATTGTCTGCAATGGGCTTTTATCTATAGCAGTTAAGAAATTGTATCCCACCCACATTGGAGTTTTTTCTATGAGAGATAACGAAAAGGCCCAATCTAAATTTCCTGTAGCAGAATTAGATGAATTTTGTCAAACATCCACTAATTATTTCCGAAATCGCATCTAAATTCATAAAATTCGTTTTAGCGCGGGGTTTTAGCAAATAGGGTTGTATATCATGCTGAATTTCTTCAAAACGCAAACTTTTTTTGGGTACGGTTTCACAATTTGAACTCGAACGGATGAACGTCTTAACTGCTTGTTTTGGAAAGTAATTTCATCAACAGTATCATGTTGTCAAATGCTAAGTGATTACTAAGATTTTCAACAGTATTTATTCCTGATGGGATATGCTTGTCTGTTTTCTTTCACAGATGTGTAGGGAATTTCAGGCTCTAGTTCCTCCGCGAGTGTATAGGAAATAGTGTCACCATATCTGTTAAAAATATTTAAGACTTTTCTGCTGCTAGTCATTGATTTTAATGCTAATCCCAACATTAAATGTTTAGCTGACGGATATCCTGACATAAAGACTTAATTTTAACGAAATCTTCAATTGAATTTTTGTGCCTGAAGTCAGGCACTTGTGCTAAGTCGGATACAATATCAAATAATATTTCTGGAATGTCGCATTCACCTTCAGTTATATATTTTCAACTTTTACATTTTGGCAAAATGTTCTTTTTTTGATTGTTTTAACAGAATTTCTTATAACATATGCTACATGTTGAAGTTAAGATTTTTCTGAGTTTTGACAAAGAATCGAATTATTAATGATTGAATGTATGTCTAAGCTCTGCTTACAAACAATTTTCTTATTGTTACTTTCATTTGAATTACAGATAACTATTTTGTCACCATATGTTTTAGATATCTTATTTTGTAAGTTGCAAGATAGTATTCAAAATCTGTTTTGGTGTATTAACAGTTTATTTCTATAATAGTAAAGATTTGTACCTTCTTAATTATAGATCTTGTAAAAAGTATCTACATATACTTTGTTTTTTAAGAAAATAATGTTCCTCTACAAAATATAAAAGAAAGTCAAATGCCTCTTTGTGGACTTATTTTTTTTTTTAATTTTCTTAAATATCTATTTTTGAATAAGTCCGGCATTACCCAGAGCGTATTTACCCCCGCGTGAATGAAGTGCGAAAGAGAAAGAAATAACGAAACGATGAAACAGAAATAAATCTATCTGAACACGCACGGATAGGATTTTCCTTGCGTGTTTTTGACGTTTCTCTTTCTACTTTTTCTTTCTATTTCGGATTTGCTTCATTTAATTTTCGCTGTAGATGAATGAACACTAATCCAAATGGCTGACGAATTTAAATGGAGCAAAGAAAAAACTTCTAAGCTTATTTTAAATTTCCAAATGAACCCATTCTCTACTATCCTTGGCTTTGTCATCCGGAATACCTATATAAATAACTTTGCCTTCCACTTTTCTTTTAAAAATTATTTTTTGTTCAATATCTTCACTGGGCAAAGAAGATAAAATGAAAGATAGCTGTCAAATAAACGCGCAGTACTGAAAATGAGAAAAAGGCTACGTGTAATAACACGCGCGTTGCCGAAGAGAAGTTCAAAAGAAAATAACCAAGGCTTCCGCGTTACAGTCACGCGCTGTGTAATACCTGATCAAGGGCTTCCAAGTTTGATGATACAAAAAACTATTGCATTTATAAAGGGTCCGCCAAATAACTTCTTTTTTTTGAAAATGGGCGCAAAACATCGAGTGTAGCTTCGGCTGTGTGGCACGTAGCGCCGTCCTGTTGAAACCAAATATTGCCAATATCCTCCTCTTCAATTTTTGTGAACAAAAAATCGTTCAACATGGCCAGATAACGATCGCCATTGACTGTTACGGCCACTCCTTGCTCATTATCGAATTAGGCTTCTGGACCAAAATCCGCATCAAACAGTGACTCGTTTCGGGTGTATCGGCTTTTCAATGTATGCGTGCGGGTTTTCTGTGCCCCAAATGCGACAATTTGGCTTGTTTACATACCCGCCAAGATCAAAATGAGCTTCATCTGAAAAGATGATTTTTTTGGCAAAATCGGCATCTTCTTTAAGTCGATCGCAGGCCCACTTAGCGAGCGTTGTTCAAGCGCATACACAACCATATTCGTTCAGCGGAAGGATAAAACTAATTATCTGTCAAATCAGACATGAGCTAAGTGTTACCATTCACGAAATAAAAACGAGTTAAAAAAAAAGTTAGATGGCGGACCCGTTACAATTTATCAACCAGGTAAGTATAACTTCCGCTTGATGCTTTGTTGGGTCAATAGTATCTTTAGAGAAGCATGATCATATTGGAGCTCGTATTTGATTTTTGTTTTTTTGTTTACCACAGAAAACACAAACCGTTTGAATAATTACCTGAGATAACGCCGACGAGGAACTTTCAATTTGCTCCAATAAAACTTTGATGGACTTAGCTCCTGTCCGCAACCAAGGAAGAAGTTGAAGCTCCCCCTTCAACCTATATTGACCAAATTCAGTATTACAATTAATTAGTCCAAGAAAACAATAAAACATACTCATACCTCATTGGCTGAAAATTAAGATTCCCAGATAGGGCAAGAGTGTGTTGTTTCACTGCGTTTCTCAATTGCACCTTCATGTAATTATTTGTCATGATTGAGACACGAAGGAACAGACGTGCTTGAATGTGCCTTATAATAACGGGTGATTTTTTTGCTACTTGGTTTTTGACGTTTATATTTTTGACAGATCACACATGACAAATTCCACGAACATTTGACATTTGGATTCAGTATTGTTTGCCATTTCATCATGAATAGACTTACGCCTGAACAACGTTTGCAAATTATTGAAATTTATTATCAAAATTCGTGCTCTGTGAAAAATGTGTTTGCAACACTGCACGCGAAACCATACATCAATTGAGAGGCGAATTTTGTGAGCAGTTGATCTCACGTTTTGGCGCAGTCAATTGGCCACCAAGATCATGTGATTTGACCCCGTTAGACTATTTTTTGTGGGGCTATGTTAAGTCTATTGTCTATGGGGACAAGCCAAACACGATTGCTGCCTTGGAAGCCAACATTGAACGCGTCATTGGTGAGATTCCGGCCGAAATGTGTAAGAAGTGGCTTTTGGTATTCGTGTCTATGCTTTTGATGCAGCACTGTAAATTTGTTGTAGCATTTTGAATGATAGCCAGATAAGGACATGCCACCGTATGTTAATTTATTTTATTCATGTATATTTTTTACTAAAATGCATTTTTCAAAACTTTTGATACCACACACAAAACAAACCGACATTTTTAAATTTCATATGGATTGTGAGTTTAATTCTCAGAAAAATAAACACTCTTAACTTACAAACACTTTTTTGTAATATATCCGGTCCTTCTATTGAATTTATGATCATAGCATCATAGGCCATACGTACGTATATATATATTTTTTTTTACTTGACCACTGCAGTCTTAAAAAAATTTGCTTAATAGAAAGAAACTTCAAAAGCTTAGAACGGTAAAAGCATACATACAAAAATTTTATCAAATAAAAATCATTAACTGAGGCCTGTAACACAAAACTACAAGTACTTGAAATACAAGTGATTTATTACAAGTGTAACAAATTTCTGTAACATAAAGCTACAAGTTTGCTGGCTGTTCTACAAGTGTAATGGCCGAACATTACAAGTGGGAAATTATATGATTTTCCTCTTTCTGTAACACAAAGCTACAAGTGTAGAAAAAATTAAATCTTACTTATTAGCAAAATCCACTAAATCTTATAGGTGATTCAAAACTTGTAGGATGTAGAAGATGTTATTAAATATACCAAAAAAACGATCTTTTCGATTAGTCAGCATTTCTATAATTGTTTTCTTCGTAGTTATGATATTTTTTATCAAAACACAAATATCAAATGTCAATTTGTGAATATATTTTTGTGTATAGTGAATATTTGTGATCCTTAGTCAATAGTTAATTATTTCGGTAGTAATTTGTAATGCCACTGAAAAAAGTTATAGGTAATTTAATATACCTATACTTTGTAAAGTTTTGAAACCTTAAATATATTTAAATCTCAGAAAAAAAAATAAAAAATTGAACATAATACAAAATAATCCATTCTATGAATTTTCTTAGATTTACTTAGAAATAATTGAATTTTTATTGATTGATGGATTTAGAAAAACTAGGACCAATGGAAATCATATGAAATCTAAGGAAAATGAACTAGGACTGAACTAGGAACAGAACATGCATAATTATATTATGTATATAATAATTCAATTGAAATTGGATCGACTTATTCGGTTAATTGAAATTGTATTTTTGTACAAAAGTTGTGAAATCCTGAGTCTTAAACAAATATCCTACGTATAAGCCTTCAAAAAAAGATGTTATTTTCCGATTCTAATGAAAAATACTAGAATTAAAATATGTAAAGAGAGAATAAACTTTCAAGTAAAAGAACATTTGGTTTGCGAAAAATTACGTGTGTCGAAACCCGTTATGGATTATCTCTCAGAAAAGCTTTCCAATAAATTCCATTCGTCATTGAATCTCGCCCGACTATTCATAAATATTCATTTGTCGCGAATACTCTATTGTCGCAAGCAGTAAGCTGCAATCTTATCTTAACCCTCAGCCGCGGCCGTTTTCTTTGAGTTGTCTCGTTTTGCATATAAAATATAATATACATATATGATCTTGGTGTTGATGCTTGCAAACTAACGGCATTAGAACTTACAATAGGATTTTTTCGGCAATTCTCCCAAAAAACACATCGCAGATATAATGGCCACTCTTTATTTTGACAAATCGAATTTAAACTCTATTTCCGCGGCATTTTATTTTTGAACGGATTCTTTATTGATTTTTTTTTATTAAGATGCTTCTGCGTTGGCTTATCTTTCTTTGAATGTGCTCTTGTAAGCAGAATGCCTACAAGTGTAGGGAAATTTTTGTTTTCTACAACTGTAAAGTTTTTGTTTGTTTTACAGAAATAATCTACACTTGTAAGATCAACATTATATTACAAGTGGCTCTTGACTTGTAGACTTGTAGCTTTGTGTTACAGGCGCCTGGAAACTGAGGGCTAAGCACATTGCAGAAAGCTTTACAATTATAAAGCTTGACGCGTTGTGCGGCCTTATATATTACATTCATTCAAACTTTATAAAAATCATGCAATGAAAACATATTTTTAGATAGTGCATAGTAGGAACTTTTATAATGATATACATATATAAATGTAAAGCCGGAAGTTGATCAAATATTATAGATTTGATATTAACAAACATGTTTATTGTGTATGGTAGCAATTAATAAGAGTTGCCAGGTGGTATGTGCTAATGTTTTAAGAAAAATTACAGACCCAGCTTTCATTTGATAGCAAGATAAAACTAACATCTTTATAAAAGTCTATATAACTTCTTGTTAAAAAAAAACTGTAAGTGGTTCTTACAACTTTAAAGATCTTGAAAACCGCAAAACTGTTTTATAAACTATTTTTACAGATTCTCAGCTTTCATTTGATATATAGAATATAGTGCAAGAACAAACTCAACCAAATTATGAAGTGATAAGACAAAATGAGTTTCTGCACTTTTTTCATTATAATAGGGCTGCCGTTTATTTTCATAAACAGTACAATGAAACCTTGAATTTGGTATTATTTTGAACCATTAACTCGATGGGCTAAGTGGGCTAAGTCATTGTCGAAAAAGGTGATCTTATAAAGGGGGCTGCAAAATCCTTCGGCACATTTTTAATTAGGCAGCCTTATGTTTTATGTTCTATTTCGTCGAGCTACTTGTTTAAACTATTATTACTCAATGGGCTCATGGTCGAAAAAACCCACCGGAAGTGGCTCGTTTTAGACACTATCGACCAAGAATTTAATAGGCAAACTGTATGCATTGTATCTCTATACCTACAGCTGTGCATCGCTGAATTATTTGAACGACCCTTGGGGTTGTCAAAAAGCCTGGGTAGACACGGGCTAACTTTCAACGAAAGAACCCAGCGCCTGTCTGTCTGTACAACGATTTCCTTCAAACTTCGGTTTTAAGCATTTTATAATAATAATTTATAATAACTGTACTGCCATATAATTTGTTCTAAAATCTTAATTATCCTAAAAACGGCTTTGACGATTTTGATAAAACAAATCTGTGCACTCCTATAGGTCTTTGTTTCTTTTTTTTCCTATTTTCATTTTAATTTTGCAATGCGCAAAATTCTAGAATGGTATTTTTGCACTTTATTTATTTCCACTGTAAAATTAGTTTCTTTCATATGTTTTTTCTACGAATTTCAAAAATAATTTTACATTTTTCCAAAAGACTTTTAGAAAATTCATTAAGCGGATCACTTGTTTTTAAAACAAATACGCAAAATGGTTTTAATTTTGGTGACATTTTGACAAAATAATTAACTTTCAATAGCAAACTAAAATAGATACGATTGTTTTTTTTATTAAAAAAAAAATTCTCAAAGCATTTACATAGTCACACGTTTTTGTTCAACATAGCTATTTCAATCGGCTTGGAATTATTATTATTATTTGATAATATTTAAATATTATTTTATGTTAAATATATTTGTTAAAGATAGCTTTGCTTTGGGTTCATAAAAAAAGCTACTGATTTATTTAAAAATGAAAAAAAAAATAATCGTTAGAGTAGTTTCTAAATCAATATAATATAAGATATTTTTGTATAGATATGTACAAACAAAAATAAATGATTAAATACTTACCTAACCTTACCATATTTTAAGCTTACAATAAATGGTATTTATGATAATTCTAACACACAGATGAATGAACATTTACTAGCGAAGGTTTAGGACTAATTCCGTGGACTAAGTGCGAAATGCTATTAATAAAATAGAATTTCTGGTATTTCACATTTACTTACTTAGGCCTTGGCTAAAACATCAAAGACGGTGGTTTAGGGAAGGAATAAGAATGGAGATTAAGAACAAAATTTACAGGGACATACAGGGTGGCCCAAGAATCGTGCTACAATAATAAATTTAAAAAACTTTTATTTTAATCCATTTTAATCCATTTAATTCATTAATTTTTTTTATTGGATTAAAAATTAAATTTTATTTTAAATAACTAATGGTTTCTAAAGATGATAGACCGCAAATGACCTCCACGCTCATGCACGCATATGCGGCACCTGATCAGAAAATTGTTCATTGCGGCCTGAAGGGTTGAAATTGGGTTCGCTCCAATTATTGTCTTAATGGACTGCTTCAATACAGTCAAATTCCTGGGTTTCGGTTTGTACACTTCCTGCTTGACATAACCCCATATAAAAAAGTCTGGTGCAGTCAGGTAAGGTGACCTTGGGGGCCAGCGGAAAGTGCAGTTTCAGGATAGATATCAATTTGTTTGGGAATTTTCGTTGGAGCTCCGCCATAACTTGTGTGGCTACGTGTGCACTTGCTCCATCTTGTTGAAACCAAATCCTGCTGAAAAGGATACGTCTTCGGCGAAGTTCTGGGTAAAAAAAACTCCTTCAACATCTTTAAATAACGGCCCCATTGACAGTTTGTGTTACACCGTTTTCTTCAAAGAAGTATGGCCCGGCAATACACCTTGATGAAACTGCGCACCACACAGTGACTCGTTCTGGGAGCAGTTCCGTCTCATGGAGCATTTCTGGATTAGATTCACTCCATATACGGCAATTAAACATTGCCGTTTAAGTCAAAATGGCCTCATCAGACATGAACAAACAATTTATCAATGTGTTGTCTTCTTCGGCCATTGCAATCATTTTTCGGCAAAATTCCAGGCGGACAGGCAAATCCTGAGGGTTAAACTTGCTTGTAATTTGGACTTGTACGGAAACAAGTTTAATTCATCATGAAGTATCCGTTGTAACGACCGTCTACTAACTCCAGTTTGGCCCGATAAGTTTCGAGTCGAAACACTTGGATTTGCCTGTATTGCCGATGCAACAGCCACGATTGTATCCTGAACCCGAACATTGGGATCTCGACGATACGGTCTTCGTTCGATGCTTCCAGATTCGGCAAACATGTTCACCAGCTTCATAATGGTCCATCTACTCGGGGGAGTACCGCCAATTTCCAGCCTAAATTCCCTTTGGACGGAAATGACGGACTGCAAAGAATGGCATCGCTGCACTATCCAAATCCTTTTTTCAGTATCCAAAGCATTCATTTTTTCGATAGTTTTTTCTTATTAAATAAACACTATCAACGTTTTAAACCATTAAAAATTGGCGAGAGAGTATAATTTATTGTTTAATTTTTAATTAAAATGCGCTAGAGTTTTTAAGAGATGTAATTAGATGCACCGATTTTAAAATCTAAACTATCGAATAAAGTCCCCTCCCTATTTCCAAACACATGTTTTGTTTACGTTTGAACTATCAACAAAAGAATAATTTGAAAAAAAAAACTTGAAATTCAAATTATTTAAACAATATACGCTGACTACCTGACGCAGCTCTAATTCTAAAATTCCCTTCAAGATTGAAGAAAAGCTTTCGCCTACATAAAAATACGTTTGCTTTTGTTTTGGAGCAGATTCAACACAAATACAAAACAAATTATCGTTCTGATGGTGTCACTCCAAACCTTTAAAAAATATATGATGTATTCAAAACTAAAACACAGCCACAGCTTCTGGTGACCTTCTTGTGTAATTTTAAAAACGCAATATCCGGATATTCGCTGGGCAGATTTATCATCCGCTCATATTGCTGTGATCTTGTTTATTCGTTCTGCCTAAAAACAAAACGTCCACAAGTTAAATTACAAAGGGTTTATTTCTTCATTACTTACATTTTAATAGACAATTTCTTTTAAAAGAAAACACTTTCCGCAACGAGAACTTGTCGGAGGACTTCGGAGAATATGTACCTATTTTGTTTGTTTCTGTCATAAATAAAACCATTAAAAGTACTTCATCGCATACAAATGGCATGCGTTGAATTTCGTCGGACAGAATTTCCGATTAGCCGATCGGAGAATTACTCGTACCTCGAAGCAAAATGTCTCCGATTCGTAGTAAATAGAGAGAATTCCGCTCCGACGGTTACCTCGATAGGGCAGATTATGTATTAGTGGAAAAATATTAATGCTATTAATTTCAGCCGGTGTAATGATCACTTTTTCAAATTAACGCTACCTCCCGTACTATAATAAGTGAGTGAACGCCCGCAATCTCAAGCTATCCCATGACAAATGGCAACAACCTATGCACACATCCATACAAATTGAACCTATCCGATGTTGGCCTTCCAAGAACTTAAGTAAGAACTAACCTATCTTAGATTGTTTTGAGTGAAAAATCGTGATCCCATCGTTTATAAAATGAGATTTGTCCGTCCAAAGAGTTCTACTAATAAATTCGTTGTCATTGAAGCCTCTTTTTAAAGACATCGGTGGTTTATGGATAACACATATCATTAGTTTTTTTTTTTTTAATTAATTCTTATTTCATATTAACTTAGCTAGACCAAAATGTTTAAAACTAGCCTGATTATCAATTACTTACAACTAATTTACTGGCCCTAT
Organism: Philhelius pedissequus; assembly: GCA_910595825.1. Lineage (NCBI taxonomy): Eukaryota > Metazoa > Arthropoda > Insecta > Diptera > Syrphidae > Philhelius > Philhelius pedissequus. Next base: position 266,023,319 of record OU343160.1, read on the forward strand.
ACGGGCGCTTAAACTAAACAATAACTCTTAGAACTAATGGCGCAAAATTTTAAACGATTTAGTAAAATGTTAAAGCCACTTTTATCAATTTACTAAGCTAAAAAGATAATTGAACTAATTTTAAACGATTTTAACATTTTACTAAATTTAAAATCACGGAATGGCTACTTTAACTTTTAGCAATTTGCTAAATCCATTATGGAATCTGATAGTATATCAGCCTTGCACGCGGGGTGCCCAGGTTCGAGTCCTGCTGCTGCACAATTTTTTTTGTTTTTTTTTTTTGTAAATAATGAAGTTAAAATGATGAAAATACAAATCACTAATACTTTTTTAGAGCACTTGTTGGGTTTTCATCAACATATAATTAATTTACAACGCATAACAACAATAATTGTATTCATCAAAATTCAAACCCTACAAATGCTCAACTTTCTGCTTAATTAGAAATTTACTAGTTTAGAAAAGGTTTAAAAAATTTGAAATAGTTATTCAAGCAATAAGCACTTAGGAAATTGCGAACTAGTAAAATGTTAAGCCCTTAATAATGGGATGTTTAAAATTTTGCGCCAATGTCTTTCGACCTAAAAACTATTTTAATTAAATCTAATTATTTTATTTTATTTTCCAAGGAAACTTATTAACAAAAAACTTGGTATCTTATCTTTTTTTTTTTTTTTTTTTTTTAATACTTATAAACTAAACCTAAATATAGAATTAAAAATAATTAAAACTAAATAAAACTAACTTATGCTAACTACAAATAACTTAAGCTACTTAAAATACCTAATAATACTTAAGACTACTTAAAAACTAGAACAGCCACAGCAGCATTTTTTTTCGTTTTTAAACATTTTTTTTCGTTTATTTTTTATATGCATGCAGACACACAGCAACATGCAACCCACCCATACATGTACATACGCACATACATATACGTACGAACATACATGTACAGACACGCAGTTACATGCACGTATGCCCCCGCATACATACATATTTTTAGTTTTTTTTTTCGGTGTCACCCCGACTGTTCCCTATACCTAATTGCCCTAAATCTATGTAAGTCGGCCAAGATATACCATCTTCATCGACTTTAAATATTATGATGCTGTTGAGAGAGCCACCAGAACTGGTTCTCCTGTTTCGCCCTATCCCTCCGATCCCGATCGGACACAGTCCTACTGAACCGAAGGCGCTCTTCTCCACCTTGAGCGATGACGTCTCGACCATACAGGAGCCGCCTATCCACAGTTTTCCGGCTGACGTGGTAGATGAGCGGAACCGCCCCTCCATCCTGTATCAGCCCTCGACTGTCTAAATAGAGGAATGCCTCAGGAGGGATGTAACCACTTAACCGCGCACTCTCAAAATATTCGTTATTGGGGTAATAAGCCCCAAAAATTAAGCTGTTAGTTGAGGACATCGCCCTTGCAACGTGACCCCGAATCAGCTTGAACAAAAAATTATCTATTCTGTTTATGTTGGCTCCGTTGTATAGAACCTGGTTGGAATAATATCTTGTGTACTCCGACTCTGGTGTTCTGTGTAATCCAAGGCAACGTCTAAGACATTGCCTCTCAAACACCCGCATCTTTTGCATTTGAGATGGGGCAACGTTGAACCACACCGGGCATCCGTAGGCAATCATCGGCCTGATGAGGGCCATGTAGCAAATCACCTTCACCCCGCTGTCAAGACGGCTGCTATAAAACAGTCGTTTTGTCAAGGCAAAGGCTCCCCTAGCCCTGGCCCAAGCAGCACCTATATGTCTGTCGAAATACAGGTACAGATCCAACTAGATGCCAAGATACTTTACTACACTTTTACTCGCCAGTGGATGTCCATATGGCCCTACGATCACCAGCTTGCGCAAGTTCTTTCTCGTATCCCTTGAGGCGCTAGACAACGGAGTCCTAAACAAAATAGTTTCTGATTTCTGGAAGTTGATTTTCAACTTCCAGTCATCACAATATCGCTGAATCTTGTCGAAGTCACTCTGCAAGAGACTTTTGATGACCTCAACTGTATTAGCTGTTCTGTACGCAATTAGATCGTCGGCGTATGCAATTGCCTGAGTTAGACTACCTATCAGATCGCTGGTGTAAATGCTGAATAGAATCGGCGAGTTAACCGCTCCCTGCTGAAGACCAATATTAATATTTAAAATTGCGGTAAAAGTTACATTGCCACTCTTGACAACAAACTTTCTACCATTTAGCATGTCATAAAGCATATACAATAGAGGTTAACTTATACCTAGTCTGGTTAGCTTTAGATAGAGACCTTCTTACCATACGGTGTCGAAGGCCTTCTCCAAATCAACCAGACAGGCACCCGGACACTGCTTTTTAGTTTTGTTCCACTGGATATCAGAAACTAGTTTAGACGCGGCATGAATTGTGTCATGTCCCGCCTTAAAACCGAACTGATTATCCGGGATGATATTTTTGTCCTCCGCCCACTTGAACAGGGCTCTATTAATAACCTTTTCAAATACTTTGCTGATACTCGGAAGAAGACTTATCGACTGGAGATTCGCCGGATTGGAGTTGTCCTTTCCCTTTTTTGGGAGAGGGTACACCACAGCTGTCTTCCACCGCACTGGATAATATGCATTATTCAGCGCGTTGTTAAACAGTGTGGTATAAATGTCAACTGCTTCTGGAGGCGAATTTCGTAGTACAACGTTGGATATACCATCGACTCCTGCAGACTTCTTTTTCTTTAATGAATCGAAGATGAGCTGGCGCTCATTAGCCCCGAACGAAATCAAAACAGCATTGCCTCACAGCAACCCATTTTTCGGAGTTTCAAATTCATATCTGATTTATGTCAATAAGAAAAATGTATTTTAATTTTTGTTCTTATGTCGTTTTTATTTGGCAATCCGGAAGCCTTCCGGACTCTTCTGAAAGCGTGCACTTGGGAAAAAATGACAGTTCTAATTCTGAAAAGAGGAGAATTTTGCGTCTAGATTTGAAAACAGAATCAGAAGCAGAAGCACTCACACATTCATATACTTGAACGTCAAACTCGACTGTTATCATTTTTTGTATCATAATTGTGAAACAAACATTTTTTTAAATGTGAATATTCTCACGTAAACAATTATTTTCACACAACAATCTCATTAAAATTCAGAATCATCAGATTCACACAAAAGTGTTCAGTTGGGATCCCGGATCGGAGAACAATTCCGGATTGCCAAATAAAAACGCCATTAATCTTTTGACAATTTAATTGTTTTGTTAATCAAAAAAGAATTTAATATGAATTTTGGAATATCCTTGGGCGATTTTAGGATTTTCTTGGAGCATTTGAAAAAGCCTTTTATATTGAATGCGATTTGTAATTGCTTTGTTTGCCCTTTGAAAATTAAAATTAATATATATTTTCAGATTTAATTTCGCAATAAACTTACATTTCTCTTTTAATTCAATATTTTTGTGCGATGTGCCTATTTGTCTGCAAGTTATTTTTTATTTTTGCTTCTACTTCCACAGGCTACTATGAAAATAACTGTTCGTAGAAAAAACAGTTAAACTTCCTATTCATTCGGAGCTAGTGATGCCAATTTTCCCGAACTCAGAATTTCGTAGGGAATATTTTTAGTACGACGGGGCCTATAATCCATTTGTTCGGGATTCGTAGTACGAATATATTACGACGGGGCCTGTGATAAGGCTGAATAAAAATTGCCATGACGATGATAGAGAACTCTAAAAAAGTGGATCCCGCAATGGGGTCTGTCTGTTACGTTTGTTTGTTTACATATTTTGTTATTAACGGTATACAACCATTTTTTGATTTTGACTTTCTCATAAAAGACAACTCAAAAATTAAGTAAAAAAGCCTAAGGCCCGTTTGCTAATACGCATCATATTTGTTGAACTTAAAATGCTTATTGGCAAAATTAGGCCAAGTTTATATCAAATTGCGGCATTCGGTATCCCGAGATTGAATTCTCTAGTACCAACCTAATTCTTTACAAATTAATAAATCATCCTTTTTTATTCGAAGCGCATTTTTATTTATTTTACATTGTCAACAGTTCAATTGAGGTTCGTATTTATTATATTTTTTATTCTTCTATTTAATTTCTTTATTTGCGTCGCTTCCAATCGAAGTCATTTTTCTTTTTAATGAAGAAACAAGCATCACACTCTTGTCTAAATATATGTAATAATTCCTATAGGTTTAAATAACACGTCTGCCTTTGTAGCCTTGCTACTGTTCTACATGTTTTGTTTGAGGGTTTGGCGCACCTTGAGAGGATGCTATGGAAGCCTCACATTTCTCCAAGACATTGATTAACTCATCCAACTTGCCAGTGTTCATTTGAAAGTGCACCAAACTTCTTTCTCCGCCCGGTTCAAGACAATTCAATGTGACCGTGGTTAATTGACGTCGTCTTGTGAGTAAACTACTGTCGCCCATAACAAATCGTATATCCCAATCGAACGACTCGACCAACTTGTCCTGTTTTGAATTGTGCTGTCGCAGCAGGAATTCAACGATTTCTGGTTGCCTGGTCTTGAATACTTCTACAATCGACTGCTGCAAGTCAGGGTTCATGTGGGCGAAATTCGAAAGCAATTCAGTCTCGGTTATTGCTTTGAGGCAGTAGCATTTATAGGCGTAAGCGATTGTCTGTAAGGCCGAATGGAAGTCATCGGGATCAGAGAAACCATACTTGTGGGATGATTTGTTTATGGTGGATATGTCATCACAGTTTCCGATGAGATAATCAATGGACAAATGAAGAATCTAATTAATTTCGTCAAGAATTATTATTAATGATGAAAAGTGGGAAAAGTTCTCGGATAGATTCATACTTACTTCGATAAGAATTTCCTTGTTATCAATGTTTAAAAGAAATTCGTGCATTTTTTCTAAATGGAAATATGGGTAAACAAAATAGCTAAATCCAAATGCACTTTTATGCTTGACAGCTCAAAATTATCAACAAAAATTGACAGCTGCAAATCATATGATGTGTGGAATGTATTTGTGGGAGGTGAGAACATATTGTGGAATGTATTCATTTTGGTATTGGCGACATCTATGTACTCAAAAGGAAACTACTGGTTTCCAAGCTGACTGTTATTTTTTGAATTTTGAATAGTTACACCCCGATACCCACAATTGCATTGTCAAAACATTATAAGGGTATTCATACAACGGCGGAAAACCGATATATTCCTCAGAAACCAGATAATTTACTTAATGTATTTTGTAGAGGTATAAAATAAATCCCATCTACATAATTATATACTATACAGTATGTAGATTCTTTTAATTCAAATTTACTGCCATCCTAACTATAATCAATTTTTTCTAATTTACAGAACATTTAATAAGAATACTAACTGATGGTGTTGTTAATGCTGATGTTGGTGATTTCGGGTTAGCAGCGAAAGTTCTCACTAAAGAAAAACCCGCCTTATTGAATCAAGACAATGCTGTTGCCGATAAGAAAATGCCAATAAACGAATTGAATCTCTAACTAAAATTTCCAAGGTGTAAATTGCACTTGCAAGCGGCCCTACTCCCAGATCCAGAGGGTTCAATTCAAGAGGTCAAATATGCGCCGTCTGCGAAGATTGCTTTCATTTACATCACTTGAGCCTGAAAGTAAGGAAACTGCATGATGATTATCACGAGATGATGTGTCCTGGATGTATGCAGAAATATTATTTCTTGCAATATTACACTGAAATGGCTTTGAAGAAGAAAACCGACGATAAGTTACAGTCCGACTTGGACAAGAGCATTTCCGAAATCATGAATATGAGTTGTGTTACGATGAAAGGAAAAAAAATTATAATGACGAAAAACTGACATTGAACCACCAGCCAAAAGGCGAAGACCGACGCCGCAACGGGATGCCGATGGCCAAAAACTAAGCCAGACTGAGACAAAGGTGAGTCGTGAGAAGATGATTTTTTTTTCAAAGTTTTCTTGATCCTAGTTTCATCATGTTTTCTTTCAGATGTGGCCGCTCTTCGGATTTCGGATTGGCGCATTGCGCTTTGCAAATGCAAGGAATGTTTAGAACTGTAAGAAGCTGTCTGTCTGTTTTGGTCGAAAACAAAATTCTTGTTTTTCTCAAAAACGGCAAAAAGTTCATAAATGAAGGGAAAAGAAAATGTTGGTAATTTTTTTTGGATTAAAAAAAAAATTTGTCAAGTACAGATATAAATATTATTGAAGTTTTAACTTCTGCTGGATCATCAGATCGGTAGAGTCATTGAATATTGCATAACTCGGATCTGTGACAACATGCAAAGCCACGGTCATAATTTGAAATATCGCATTTGCGAAAGAAATAATTTTATCAATACCTCATACACAGCTTGTTTAATTCCATGTCGACATAAACCCGCCCTTGTGGGAAATCGTTTATTTATCTCAATTTGCTGAAATCATTTTCACATTAAGAATAATATATAAATTTTCTTCGCACGAATAACAGAAATATCCACGATGATAATGACATACCTCTTGGATCTGATGTCGGTATAATATATGGTGAATATCCAATGCTCGATAAGGTCATATCAGCTCAACGAATGCTTTCGACTCAAGACAACCGAACTGATCAGGGTAAGAGAACTATACATTTTTATGTGATATACAAAACTTAATCTCTTAAGCAATTTTCAGCTTACGAATTGTGGTTCAAAAAAATCATATACGAGCTCGATTCGATTGTGAAATGTTAAACGATGAAACAATTGAAGAATCGAAGACTTGGGAAATATTGAAACATCTTAATCGAGAAATGTTCGTAAATAAAAAAATATAAGAAATTGTTTACTTTTGTTTTTAAAGTTGAGTTTATTTGCAATTCGATTAAAAAAAATCGAATTTCCCTTCCAATTTTGTAAGTCAAATGAGATAATTTCAATCAAATTAGCAGATTGAAATTACTAAAAATAAAACCAACCACATTACTTACTACACCGACTTTTTCTACGTTCCACATAAGCAACTTAAAATCAATCAACGAGATAAACCAACACACATACAATATATTGATTTAATGTGCGCGCGTTCATTACAGTTCGGTGAGATACAAACTGAAGAACTTATTTGGGGCGATCGCTCGATTTGTGATAAAACACAAATTTTTAACTTGCTAGAATCGCGGACTGAATAGTTTTTGCATGTGCGCGCACTCTCATATACTCGTAAGTTCATGGTATTCACTTTAGCAACCAAACTGTAGCAAAACTAAAAGTTGCATATGTGCGCGCCTCTGGTCTAATAACTCATCGAATTTCATACGAATAAATATTTTGCGGCGCAGTGTCGAGCAGTTCCTCTATAGTGCAGTTCCACCCAATACTTTTATTTTTGACTAACCAAGCCCGGTGAAAAAAAATCATCTTTATATTTATATCTACAAAAAAGCAATTTGAGAAGACAAACCGCATTGGGTGGAACTGCACTATAGAGGAATTGCTTGACATTGCGCCGCAAAATATTTATTCGTATAAAATTCTATGAGCTATAAGGCCAGAGGCGAGCACATATGCAACTTTCAGCTTTCAATAGTTTGTTGAAAAGTGAATACCGTGGACTTATATGAGAGTGCGCGCACATGCAAAAACTATTCACTCCGCGATTCGAGCAACTTAAGAGTTTGTGTTTTGTCACAAATCGAACGATTGCCCCAAATAATTTCTTCAGGTTGTATCACATCGAACTATAATGTAACTGCGCGCACATTAAATCAAAATGATATTTGTGTGTTCGTTTATCTCGTTGATTGATTTTTAAGTTGCTTATGTGCGCGATCATCGTTCAACTAGTGATTAAACTATTTTGTTTTGGAAAAAATGCATGTGCGCGCCTAGCCTAAATGCACTAAGCGGAAGCTGAACTCACAAAGTGTGCTTTTCTTCACTGTTTAATGGACGTTGGCTATGGGCGGTATTCGATTCACTACATGGACTTGGACTGGGCATACATTTTTGTGATCCAAAATGGTGAAATGACAAACCAAATGTTAACTTTTTGTTACTTACTCCGCGTATGTTAAGTGCAGTCTGATGAGTACAAATATTGAATTGAAAGCAAAACATACTCAGAAAATAAATTTGTAAATTGACTTGAAAAATAAAACTCTAGCTATCGATAAGCTCAGAAAATAAATAAAAGCATGAAATATAAGGAGAGTGAACAATTTAAACTACGTTGTAGTGTGCGTTCCAAACAAATAAACATTAAAAGGAAACAAGTAAGTCACCGGCACTTTTGTTTCCTCGTGTGAAATGCATAGACCATTTTTAAAGCAATACAAAAATTGGACTGTGTAAAATGGGACTTGACCATAGCCTATGAACAAACCCATTCACTTATCATTTCCTTTCTATTGGTGCAAAATGAATGTTCGAATTTAAAATTGCAAATGCAGAAAAAATGAAAACAAGAAATAGGTTTGAAACATAAATTAAATATTGGTACGTTTTTCTACTTTCTATTTTATATGAATAAAAGCTAAATATTGTTCATAATTTTGATATTTTCTTAATTTTACTTTGCAAAAGACTTTCATTATTTGTGACTACTGTGCTGTGGTACCATTCTTACAAAACCAAAAAAGCTACGGTCCATGCATTTTTTTGGGAATTACTTACGGTACAATGGATAGATTCCCAATAAAACACACCTACTATTAAAAAAGTTGATAATGTTATTCTAATCAGTGATGCCCGATAGTAGAGTTAACTTTCGTTAGTGAATTTCACGTCTAACATAAGCTTAAAAGGGAAAAGTAAAATTAAAATATATTAAATAGATCAAAACAACTAAAGTCAAAATCGGTTATGTTGACAACCCTGGAAATACGAAAACTCTGACACCCCTGATGATGAACAATCATGCCAACATCAAGATTGAACTACAAGATGGTTAGAGGGACAACGCATTCTTTTTCCGGTTGAAGAAACTTCCGGTCTTTTGACACCGTCAGTAAATAAATGTGTTTTACACTCATTTTTTGTATTCAATTAATTAATGGATTTTTGTAATAAACCATAAAGTATATATTCTTATAAATTCCGTTTCTGATTTTGTCAATAAGATCACAACAATTTTTGGCGACGAGGATATTGGTTTTGCGTGAATATTTTTCCGTTTTTTTTCTCTCGTATCATATTGAGAAAAAACAATGGCGACATCAACCGAACAAAAGATTCTAGAATTACTAGATGTACAATCCAAGTTGTTGCAAGCAGTATTGACCAACAGGGAGAGTATTAGTTCGCATTCTGCCAGAACCGAACTGCTCATGGAATCTTTAGGAAATAGTATTTCTGAATTTTCCTATGACCCAGAGCATTCAATCACGTTCGAGGCATGGTTTTCTCGCCATGAAGATGTTTTCAGTGTTGATGGAAAAAATCTCGACGATCCATCCAAATTACGATTGCTAATGCGGAAGCTCAATCCGATAGCACATGAGGAGTACGCATCTTACATTTTTCCAAGGAACACGCGAGATGTAAATTTCAAAGACACGGTCGAAAACCTCAAAGCAATGTTTGGAGCTGCTGAGAGTTTATTCAATTCACGATATAGATGTTTACAGACAGTTAAAAGTCCAGCGGACGATTTTACCACCTACGCAGCTCGTGTCAACAAGAGCTGTGAGGATTTTAAGCTAAGCGCACTGAGTTGAGACCAGTTCAAATGTCTAGTGTTTGTGACACGAATTCCGATCTGAGCAAGTTGTTGTCGGGTGTCCAGAAATGGTTCAGCCTTAAATAAGATGCAGCACTCATCGATCAAACGTCTTCATCGACAACGTCAGTCAACGCCATCAAGAAACAGCAACGAAAACCCAAACATCAACCTCAACAGCCAGCACAGCAGCATAAGGAACAAAACAGTTTGCCAAAATCTCCTTGTTGGAGTTGCGGTGAAATGCATTGCAATGAAAGAGGGTTACTGCAGCTGTTTTTCGTCAAAGAAAGCTGGCAGAAACAATAACATGCGTCGAGGTAACAGAAAAAAAAATTCCCAACAAAACAAGGCTGTTTATGTCAATTGCATATATCATGTTAAGCAAAGGAAGTTTGTGGAGGTAAACATCCGCCCCAGCGAACAGATTTCAAGTCAGTCTGTAAGACTTCAAGTTGATACCGGTTCAGACATCACCATGATCGATATCACTACATGGGAGAAGTTGGGACGACCAGGCACTACAGTTGAAAACAGTCAAGCCAAAAGTGCATCATTAGACTCTATAAAAATTATCGCTGAATTTCCTTGTGAAATTCAGCTAAATCGGGAAGTAAAATCTTGTAATTTATTTCTAACTAAAATTAAAGGCTTGAACATTCTAGGGACAGATCTATGCGAAATTTTTCAATTATGGGACAAACCTATCAACGAAGTTTGCATCAGTCGAATCATTCAGCCGACAGCCGCCGATCGCCATGCAGCCATAGCCAGCATTAAGCAGCGGTATGCTAAACTGCTTCAGTCAGATGACTCCTCGGTTTGTTTCAAAATGGAAGTTGAGCTACATCTTAAACCAGATGCTGTTGCAGCTTGTTTACAAAATCGAATTCTTAGACAGTTGCATCGGGGTCACCCTGGTATCGAGCGAATGAAGACCATCGCTAGAAGTCATATCTGCTGGCCAAAAATAGACGAGGATGTAACTTCTTATGTAAGCCAGTGTAATTCATGCGCCAGCGCAGCGAAATCTCCGATAAAAACAACGCTTCAATCATGGCCTGTGACATCATCACCCATGGGGCGTATTCATATCGATATCGCTGGTCCAATAGATGGTTTTTATTATTTCATTATAGTAGACTCATTTTCCAAATCTCTTGATGTGTTCCAGATTTCTAGCATAACTTCTTCGGTCATCATTAGCAAGCTAGATGAATTCTTTTCTCGTCATCGAAATTGTGATCAATTGGTTTCGGACAACGGAACCCAGTTTACGAGTTCTCATTTTCAAAGTTTTATGCAGTCCCGTGGTATCCAGCATCTTCGGACAGCACCTTTTCATCCACAGTCCAACGTACAAGCTGAGAGGTTCGTAGACACGCTGAAGTGAACGCTTAAAAAGCTTAAAACGAAGGAACAAGCCTAAATAACTTGGAAACATTTTTGCAAACTTACCGTTCCACCCCAAATCGAAATGTAGATTAATGAAGGTACTTCAGGTTGGAAGTTTTAAAAAAGTTTCTTTATTTAATACTTAACATATCGAGATTAGATGCAAGTCAACCGCCAACTTCGGTATCTGAATTACAAGTGTTTTTGATATACAATAATATTTCTTAAGCTAACCTAACTGTTTATCGTTTAATCTGGATGCTGGTCTTGGTTCCAGGGGTGCTTATTCTGCATTTCTTCATTTTGCTAATTACTTTGCTTATAAGATCAGTCAACTGTGAAATTGATGTTTTGACAACACGCCACATCGATCTATCATGTCGACGAAGTAGTTTGTTGTTGCATGAGCATTCACACGCACATACGTCGATGTACAATTTTATGTTAAAACCTACTGGCAAATAGAAAAATTGTCCAATTTACTTTAAAAAAATAAATTATTGAAGTGAAAATGTCTGTACGTCATATTATTTTCAAGAATTAACTAAGGATATTAATTTTATATGAAAGAAAAATGCAAATAAGATAACTTCAAACTATGAACATGACCAGACAACAACAAAAAAACAAAAACAAAACAGATACTGTGCCGGTGTACTAGTTCGATTCTTTTTACACGCCATGTCGACATACCACTTCGATCTCCAGAAATCGAACTGCTGTGTCGACACAGTTTCTTTTCACACGACCAAAAAACCGTGCCGACACCATAGATCGATGAAGTAGTTCGCGGCGTGTGAAAGCGGTAACATATGGGGTGATCGTGCGTTAACTTATTATATTCAATTTTAACAATCTATTTGAACTAAAATTTGCCTCTATAGTTGAAGGCGATTTAACGTAAAGCTAAAGCTTTTTTGATTCCATTCGGAGTCTGTAATAAAATTTTTCGGGATTCGTAGAGTAACAATCCGTTCGGAAATTTGTTACGATGGAATTTGTAATAGGGCTGATTTCCAATTACGAATAAATTCCAAGATTTAGTATAAGCACGAAACAAAAACAATATACAAACCTAACCTTATTCGGTGAACAATCAGCCAGACCCATCATAACCAAGTTCTTTTTATCGATTTGTTCCGAGAGCAATGAAAATGCATTTCTTGGAAACCGCCGTAAACACTTACTTAAAAGTCAATTGAGGTTTATAGAAGACGAACCCCTCGGGAGTGTTGACATAAAGTTCGGTCATTGTTGGTCTAATTTCGCTCAACAAATAAAGATAGATCTCGGTAGTACTGTCACCGTATTTCTCCTTGCTCCATTCAATCCAATGGACACCCAAGTCATTAATTAATTAATTTTTTATATTCAAAATATCTTTAATCTTTTTCTAAAAACAAATTGGTATGTCAATTTTAAATATTTAATTAATAGAAACTTAAAAACATAATTTCAAAAAAAAAATGTCTTTTATAGATGTGTTCGCACACTTTCTTTAATCGTTAATGGTCCACCCGGTCTGTTGCTGATGCGGCCGCCTTCAAATTGTTTATGTTTATCATTATGCTTTGTTATTCTTTAAATATATTTGACTTCCCAGAATTTTGCGTTACAATCCTGACCGGCTTAAATCACAGTTTTGTTGTCCAACCACACTAAGCGACTATTTTGGGACCGTGGGTGGGCATCTATAAACAAAACAAACAAAAAATACTATTGCACAATGAAAAGGAAATATTCTCACTTTTACTAATAGCTATACTCCGTCCCAGAAAAGTAGGGGGTACACGTCTTAAGGGAGAGCTTTTTCAAAATTATTAGGGTGTCATATTTTTGCACCATATTAAATTGAAAGAACTTCTCCATAAAAAGTGTTTGACCACACCCAAATATAAGATAATAAAAAAATAACTTCATTGAATCTGACACAGGCCCAAAGTTCTACTCAGCGCACATCTGAGTGTCAGAGTGTGGACTTGGACTGAATTGCGTTTGCTGTTGCCTGTGGCTGCTGCTGCTATTGAACCCCCATTAAATATTGATGTGCTTTCAAAGTTACCTGTGTCCATTTTTAACTCGTTCGGTATTTTTTCCTTAGGTTTCTGTTGAGGTGCTTTTGATTTGAGAGCTTTAAAAAAAGTTTTGAATGATGAGTGTTATCGTGGAGTATTTTCATTTTTTCACTTCTTTTAATGTGTGGAAAATACGTTAAAATGCAGTTACAAAATTTTAAGCTGTTTTCTTTGAAGAAGAATAATATTTGCATAGATTTTCGTAGCGCACGGTTAATTATTGTGAAGTGAAGTATTTTTGTGTAAGGTGTATGTTTAAAAGGTGTATTTATTTTAAATTTTTGTGCAATTTGTACGTAACTGGTGTATTTTAAAAGTGGTGTGTTTTTTTAGAGTGTTGTGCAATTTGTTTTTTTAATTCGTGTATTTTAAAAAACGTGTTTTTTAGAGTTTTTTACAATTAGTTGGAAATGGCTTCGAGGATTTCAAAAGATTTGAGTTCAGAAAAAAAAAAGAAATTGTTAAAGCCACAAAAAAAATTCCTTTTTTTTCTGAATAAAATATTTTGCATATATAGTTATTTAAAAGATGAATTTATATTTATTTTATTTTTGTTATTGAATTTATAATAAATCCTAATGAATAAATGTTTTATTTTTACTTGTTTTTTATTTAAAAGGGATTAGGCTTACTGGGGATACCCTTCAAAAACGCACCTTTTATATTACCTCATGGTGGTGTGGAAAAAGATAAAATTTTTATAAGCAAAACGATTAATTGAAAATTCATATCTAAGAAACGGACGGTAACCCCACATACTATTCTTTCATATCTAAGTCCATTTAAAATACACACTACGCAAACCCCGTGAGAGCTTTCTTGGGTGACAGATGTATGCAATTGGCTGTAGCGAGAATTAGAGGCAAACGTCCTATCTTGCATGTACTGTCTATTTTTCTGGGACAGAGTATAGTAGGGGTATTCACGATCTGGTGTACCAAGTCTTGTAAAATTGTAAAATTTTTTTTTTTTAGAACAGACTGTGAACACCCCTTTACTAATCTATAGGAACACTGAAGCAAATGTCAAAATCTGTTTCACATTTGTTCTGAAGAAGGCTTAAGTTTGTGTTAAAAAAATCTTACAACCTTGTATTTTTCTGTTACAATAGGCTTCGGGTATTGTAAAAGTGTAAGATTTTGACATTCAGTATATTTTGTTGTTGTAGTGCAAAAAAATGCTACACTTTTACAATGATACAAGACCAGATACACCGGATCGTGAATACCACTAGTATGTTTTCATGTGTTTGTTACCAAATGATGAAGGTTGTATCCAATGATCTACTGACGACTAGAAGTGAATTAGGCGAAAATGTCACTGTATTGACACAAGCATTATATAAACCCCATTCTTTGTCGAAAAATTGGCTGAAAAATTCAATAAATAAAAACAAAGTATTAATATCTAAACTGGAAGGATTTTCTTCTTTTTTACAAACTCGGTGAGCATTACCGTCTACGCATTTTTTCCAATGAAAAGAAATTTTAAAAATAGCCATAGCGAAAGCACTAAAGCATAAGTTATTGCAGTTTATAATTATAGAAAGAAAATATCAGCGAAAATATAGGTACCTTATATTCGGGAACAGAATACGGAACAACCTTACGATGGGCAACACATGCTACAAGTAGTTTATTATCAAGAGAATATACACAGTCGGTTACAGCGCCTAAATGTTCGAGTTCGGTTTTTAACTCCAATAAATTCTGCCATTCATTGTGTATATTCATAATTTTTCGTCGTCTCCTTTTACAGCTAGTTTCATTGTCTCTGAATTGGCACTGAATAGGCTAGCTTCTTTTTTAATTGGAAGTGATAATAGTTTTTTATTATCTTGAACTAATATTATTTCCTTGACACATGCAATAGCAATGATGTTCTCCTTTCGGATCAGCTGGAATTGGATACAGAAAATGTGTGAATCAATGTATTTTCTCAAACGGAAAAAAACGTACCTACAGCAAATTTGTAATGTTTGGAAACTGAGTTCGCATATTTGACTTGATAAAATTAATACTTGCCTCGATCGTACGGAAATCTTTCTTCCCATGTCTTATGACCATCGTGTAGCCTGAAATAGGAACAAATTAATCTGCGAATTTGCCAATTGAGATGCCTTATAACTCAAGAACTTACAATTCGGCTAATACTGTTAAGTCACGAAATGTTCTTTGCATGTTAAAGTGGATTAGTGCAGCCATTTAATTTTAATTATTTCATTCAATTTTGCGGAATTTTCCTGTATGCTTTCAAGCAAGATTTCTTGGATATTTTGCCTTTGGCGGCGTGGTTGTGTTGAAGATGTTGAAGTGGATTGTGTCGCAGTTGTAGATTATCCACTTGACGACTCGTGCATTTTTGGAGGAAGTAATTCGATTGCATCACTCCTGGCGATAAGGCCGGGTCGATGAGGAGGGAGTCATCTCGTGCCAAAATATTATGCTTCTCTTTATCGTACTCAACTTCCTAAATCACGGAGCCCCTGGTGTTATTGCTGTCATAAGCCTTTTTAGTTCTGTTGGTTTTCACCTTATACGTTGTTTCCACCTGCGTATTAAACCTTCTTTCAATATCAATCGCCAAGTGGCACAACATCAGTTTTTGTTCCCTGAATTTTCTTAATGGCCCAACAGAGCTCATAAAAGTCACATACAAATGTAGCATGAACCTTTTCTGTTCGTCAGTCCATTTAAAAATGCTAACATTATTGTAGCTTTCTGTTGACTCTGTTGACAACCCTGGAAATACGAAACCTCTGACACCCCTGATGATGAACAATCATGCCAACATCAAGATTGAAACTATAAGATAGGTAGAGGGACGACGCATTCTTTCGCCGGTTGGAGAAACTTCTGGGCTTTTGACATCGTCGGTGATAAAACATGTTTTACTCTCATTTTTTTATTTAATTAATTACCTAATGGATTTTTGTAATAAACGATATATTATATATTCTTATAAATTCCGTTTCTGATTTTGTCAATAAGATCCCAACACTTTCATTCGCTACTGTTGGCGGTGGTGCTTCTTGGCTGGTGGAACTGCTGCTATTGGTATTGCTGTCTTGCAGAGCCTTTAATAGGCCGCAATTTCTTCAAAATTTATTCCTACAACTTGATTTGCTGCAAAATAAAGAAAAAAGGTTAATTTTTATTTTTAATTTAAAGAAAAAAGCTTATTCACTTAATGTATTTTGGATCATAATATTGTATTCATCCAAAAAAAAATGCGTTTCCGTAATGGTGACGCACCACCTCGTATTCACACAGCTCCAGCTCAGTCATTTGAGTATCCCTAATTAATGTCGATTTCGTTTCAATAAATATGATTCGCTACTAAAACCAATACTTTTTTGCTTTGAAACGATCGATTACGGACCGAATCTCTTTTTGGGACTGTGTGTGTTGCTTGGCAGCTCTAAAAAAAAACAAATCTTCAATTCGTTAATACATCATTATTTCGTTTTAATTTCCCGATTCCAAAACCACTTGCACTTTTTTAATATTTGTTACCAAGAAGTTTTAACAATTTTTTTAAATATATTAATTTACTTTTTCTGTACACAAAATAAAAATTAATTCACAACAAAACTGTTACGACAAGACGAGCAACTGTAATTCGGCTAAAACGGCATCTGGCTTCCGCCACAGTCTCTAATAAAACTCCACTCGGAGCAATAAAAAAGGCAACGAATTGCTGTTGAATGCGTTTATTATGTATACAATTAAAGTATCTAAAAAATAACAATATTTCTTTTGTGCGAATTTAATTTCTAGAACTTACATTTTTTTGCTGCTGGAAATTAATTTTTCCAAAAAAAGACAAAGATAAAATGGCTTCTAGCCGACAAATTTTACGTGTCTATCTGATGCTGACCACTGATCTCTATAATACACTGCATAGTGTATTCACATAAAAAATCGACCCCAATAGAAAACTGTATAATTGTAGCGGGTCCATGTCAGTATAACAGTATAACATTTTTGTTGCCAAAGTGACATTTCAAGATGGTTGCTTATGTTTGAAATTTTGTTTAATCAAGCATAGCAAGGGCACTTTCTTCTTGTGCTTACGAGCTATTTTTAAGATGGTTTCGATTGTTTGTAACGTAAATTAGCGTCCATAACTATGAGAGGTGTTCGAGACAAAATGTTTTCGTTTTTCGAAATTAGCTCTGGACTGATAGATCGATGGATTTCCATATTTCCCATGATTATTTTACAGTCTCCACATTTAACAAATATCACAGAACAGAGAGACGTGCAACTATTTGATCTTGCAAGATTCGAGCGGTCAAGGGCATTGGTATTAATTTCAGAAAAATTTTTCCCAACTCGTCATTTCCAATAGCAGAAATGAAGTGCGTTGAGCCATAAAGTTTGTAGATTCCTTCAGCAAGATTTCGACCAACTCCTCCAGCAGTTTGCTTCACCTTTACCTCCTCCTCATCGGCTCTAAACCTGCATAACTAGACTACCTACCTACTAAACAGTGTCAATGTTTAGGTAGATTGAAGTTGTCAGCTCCAAGAGCAAGTTAGTATGATCCAGTCGTGCATTTTATTTCGTTTTGCTGGATAAGAATAGCTTGGGAATTTACAATTTACTGGAGGTACATACCTTAAAATGAACTCAATGGAAAACGTAGCGCCTTAGCATGTACTAAAGCGCAAAACAATTCTCTGATATTTACTTTTAATCATCTTACGAGATGGTCAAATTGCATTTAATTATAAATGAGCATCAGTTTAGTGATTTCGTTTTTTAGAGCAGCCAACTGTTATTTCATGTATACGAAATCTCTCACCACAAATTCATTTCCACGAGCGTGCAATTTTAATCAACAACTTTCTCTAAAAAAGTCACATTATATAAAGCACTTGATTAAATTATTCAAAGGCAAATTATGTTGAAGAATTTTAACTTTTTTGCTTAAAACCAATTACCAAACAGCCTTCTTTTAATACGAAAAATATATTTTCAAATTTCTAAATCAATAAATAATTCTTACTATTATTTAATCGAATGTTTAAAATCAATAATTAATTTCAATTGATATTTATGTAAATTTCACTTATTCGATTTCAATTCAATCGTCCACATTCAAAATAAATTGTTTACGTCATTTTTTTTGTTGAAAACATTGAAAAAGGCAGTAGGATCTGTCCCTTTTTTCTTTTTATTTAAACACGAGATAGGCAATTGCACTGGTGCTACTGTCAAATTCAATTAGAGTCAAAAAAACTGTTATAATAAGTAGGGAATACACTATCCAGTGTATTATAGAGATCAGTGACGCTGACTGATAGTATATTAAATTTAAAATGATTTACCAATGAAACAGGATATATATACTATAATATATAGGTACTGCCTCTTTCTATTTCGAATGGTCGCGTTCAAATAGTGGCCGGGTTCAGATGAGGACTTCCAGTCGCCGGGTTCAGACGACGACAACAACAATTGAGAAACTTCAAAACAAATATTGTAGTGTGTATAAGAATCTGTGCACAAATTCGTTTTGATCCGTCTCCAAAAAGAGATTCAATACGGATCTGTTTTTCCAGAAAAAAATTGATTTTAATTTGAAACGAATTTGATTATAAGAAAAAACTTGACGTCGGATCGACGGCAGATCAATGTTTTTGTTGAAACGAAATCGACATAAAAAAATTTACAAAATTTAATAAAAAGCACTTTAATTGCACATAAATATTAGGTCTGATCGACACCCTGCCAATTGGCACAAATTTGCACCAATTTCTGCCAAATCCTGTTCCAGACTTACAAATTTGGTAGTTTTTGGCAGAAGAGAGCGCTCTTGAGGGAGTAAAATATTTCCCCTTCGTGACAATTTCTTGCCTATTTCTGCCCATAAAATTTTTGTAGGCAGAAAACTGTGGGCAGCAAATTTACAAATGTCAGGTTGACGTTTGTCATAAAAGAAAAAAATAAATTGTATTCTTGTCACGTTTCTCTATCGGACTGCACATTTTGTAAAGTTTTTTGTTTAAATATAATAAAAAAAATACAAAAACATTAAAAATGAATAAAACATTGGAGGTGCAATGTTCTCCAAATACATTCCAAAGACTACAAACCGGTAAGTTTTCTTTTTAGAAATCCATAACATGTTGCATATCGCAGCCTCTAATTAAATAATTAATTTTTCAGATACTGTGTACAGGGAAAATGTTATGGACCAGGTCATCCAAAGTAGGACTGACCTGGATTTCATACCTAACATTGAATTTAGCGTAGACCCATGCTTAGTAAATGATGCCACTGGAAGCACGCCTATAGATTAGATTTCAAGCCAAGATTTAAATGCTACTGAAGGCCTGACTGATGCATCTACAAGCCAAGACATAAATGCCACTGTAGACTCAGTCGTAGATCCCATTAGCCATTGGTCTGAAAGTGACAAAACTATATGGCTGGAACCGCAGGATCTGCGACCTAAAGTTGGCAAAAATTTTGCACTCAAAAATTTTGCACTCAAAAATAAAAATCGAATGTGGCAGCAGATCCAGAAGACTCTGGCAAAGGAGGGTTATGTGTTCAGTGCAGCCCAAGTTCAAAATAAAATTTGTACCCTTGAACGGAGGTACAAAGGAACTCAGCTCCATAATAAAAACACCGGCAGAAATCGGATTACGTGTCCTTTTGAAAGGTAAGCAATTTAATCTATGTATTTCTTTTGTTTGTCATGGAACTAAACAAATTCCATGTTTTGTTTTTTTTTTCATTTCTGTGAAAAAAAATCAGAAGTGGAATTTGTTTTAGATAGATCATTGTATGTACATTTCATTACATGTATATACAATGGATAGGCCTGGCTAAAATATTACACGCATAGCGATGTCTTATGCCTTCCTGGAATGCTTACAACATCTTATGCAAAGCTACATTATGTAGTTAATTTATTGTTTTTATAATTAATCTACCAAGGAATATCTAAAACAAATTCCATTTTGCAAATTGACTCGCAAATTTGGGTGGGTAGAGGTTGGAAGAATGAATTTCAAAGATCTCCTCTCAAAATCGAGATTTGATCTTTGCAATGAAAGTTTTTTCCAGATTTAATTGTACGAATAACTGACACACAAATTCCTGAATAAAACATATCATCATCAGATGACGAGGAAGACGAAGACGAAACAATCAAAAACTTCACTATATTTATTACAGTGTCGATTATTGATGCCACGGACGACTGCAAAATTCTACAGCGAATCTCCATCATCGTCACTGTCGTCTGAAGGACTGTTGCTTATGTCTTTATCTTGCTGTTGTGTCCATTCCTTTCGCAACTCACTAAGCATCCCGGGTGTTTAAAGACGCCAGTAGGCGTTCTGTTAATCTGGGCTCATCAAGGGACGATATGCTTAATGCTTTAGATACCGGTCCAAACAATCCATCGTTATCCTCTTCAGGTTAAAAATACTTACTTTTAAATTTTCAAGTTGCTTATTTTCTTGTCGTTTTTCTTTTCTAGAAGTGGATGATTCTGAGCTAACTATTATAAAACGAAAGCCGGAATCGACTCAGAGCAGAATTCTACAATTGTTGGAAATAAATAAAAAGCGGAATCTAGATCAGCACAATGAAATTATGCAATTATTTAGAGAGCAATTGGAAGTTGAAAAGCAGAAACATCAATCGATGGACAGACTTATAAATAAGTTATTAAAAAAATAAATTTAAACCAAAATTAAATTTAAAAAAAAAAATTTAAACCATATTTTTAAAATATTAATTTATATTTTATTTAGATTTAAATATCTTCGAATGTTTCACTTATTACTTGCGATAATAGCTACTATACGGCAAGTTATGCATTCTTCGAAAAAAAAGTCTTGAGATAACAATCAAACATGGCAGTACGGTGATAGCGAAGACCAACAAAGATGGTCTAAAAATTCTGTCCGTCTGTATGTCTGTCAGTCTGCCTGTATGTATGTATAGACACCTACAGCCCAAACGGGTAGGCCGAATTGATTCAGACTTGGTGTATAGAGTTTTTTAGGTATTGAATTTTTTTAGCTCAAAAAATAACGGTACCTGCCATATAAGCGTTACGTTCAAACCTATTTTTCTTGGAAACGGCTGTAACGATTTTGATTTAAAAAAAATCAGTGCGGCTTTTTAGCTACGACCGATCATATGGCGGAAAAAAAATTTTAAAAATGTCTAATAACGGTACTTTCCATAGGACCGTTTTTTTTCCTTTCGACTATCTAATAAACGGCTTACCCGATTCTTTCGAAATTTCACACATGTATAGGTTTAGGTTGCCCAATTTATTCTGCGTACCAATATTTTTAATTAATATTTTTTTGTATTTTTAAAAGCATTTATAAGAAAAAAAATTTAAAAATTTATATTTTGAAAACTGCTCATTAATTTTTTTCAAAAATTATAGTTATATAACTACAGTGCTGAATACCTATGAATTGGCGTCTTTGAATTTTTTTAAAATTTTTTTCAAAAAGTTTAAAAAAAAACTTTTTTTTCTCAAAAACCGCTTCACAGATTTTTAAAATTTTTTTCTCATGAATTCAAATTTATCAAAGAAATAAAATGGATTACTTTTTTTTAGCTCAAATTAGTTTAAGTTTTTATTTCAGAATTTTGAGTTTTTTTCTGTGATTAAACCGAATTAAGCTTTTGTTTTTAAGTTTATATTATTAAATATTTAATATTGTAATACCAATTTGTTTTAGAACAAAATTAAAGAAATTTTGTATATATACAAAATTGAGTTAAAAATTACTTTAAAAATATATTTTGATTTTTAATAGAAATCTTTTTCATACGATGTGGTTTGATATTTGTTTTGTGGTGCTGACTATCTCTTATTTGTTAGCTCCTGGGAAATTAGGTCCCTGACGACATTGCCCCTTGCGATCTCTCCAAATCGCACCTGCTCGTTTTCTTCTGCTCGGCGGTTTCTTCAAGAAAATCTATATCGTCCTCTCCAGCTATGTTGTGAAGAACACAGCATGATCTTATAAAGTGGAATATTATTGGTATGCCCTTCAGTTTACAGTAATATAACTGTCGAAATCTTTGTTTCAATATCCCGAAAATATGCTCTATGGTGACACGGCATGCGCTCAACTTTATGTTGAACATCTTTTGTTCATTGGTAAGGTGCCCGTTGTCTCTGTAAGCTGTCACCAAATGCATAGTACACGGATATGCCGAATCAGCCAATACATAATAATCTGAAACAAATTAACTTTGAAAAAATGCTTTTTTATATATAGCATCCATATTTACCAACACAGTCAGGTAATTTTTCACAAACGGGTGAATTCCTGTACACCCAGCTATCATGGTATGAACCTGTGAAGCCCATATATACATCTATAAATTTTTTTTCTTCGTTGCATATAGCTCGTACACATAGTCTTGTCCTTCCCTTCCTATCTATGTACTCATCCTTCTTTATAGCTGGAGGATCAATCACGATGTGTGTACCGTCTATGCATCCTATTAAAATTAAAAAAAATATGGCATGAATAAGGTATATTAACTCTTGGTTATCTCTTGAAAAGTGTGTCCAAAAATGGAATAATTTGTTAAAGGTTTTTTGTTAACTTACCAATTGCCTTAGAAAACCCAGCTTTTTTTTAAAGAATGTGATGGTTCGTATTTTTTATTCCTCATTTGGCCACATAATGACTGATGGACTAAGCCTGCTCAGGAACTTTGTGAATCTTTCAACAATGCGCGATACGGAGGAAACGGAAAGGTTAAACCGGTCTGCTACATCCCTAAAGCTGCATGCTTCATGTCCAGCAAACCAAAGGAACATTGCTGCGCTTTTGAGTGCACTGACTTTGTTTTCTGTTTGCAGCTTTGGAAAGTAGTTAGAGCACTCAAATCAGGCTTTCGAAAATGCTTCTTCTTTACGGAAATGTGTCTCAAATTCCCTTTCTGTGTAGGTTGGTATAATTTGTTCCACATAATCCGTGATGCAATTCCTTTTTTCTTTTAATCCTAAGGCAATTGCCACCTCCCGTAATCCTTCATTCTTCCTTTTGAGTGCTTGAATCCCAATATGCATCATCTGCGACTGATTTTTCTGCAAACACGACAGTAACAGATCTTGTTTAACAACACACTTTTTTTATCCATTTTAATGTTTTGCTTGAATTTCAAAAAGTTTGCTTGAATACACAATTAACAATTTTTAGCTTCACTTGCACTTTGAGACAATAACCAACTTTGTATTTATTTAATATCATATGTTCTTAACATTAATCAGAAAAAAACAAGATTACGACATTTCTTTTTTCTTATTTTATTGAGAGACAAAAATCCATTAATCCACATCGGACAAACAACAACAATTTCCATATTTCTTGTCTCTGGTGAAGTCAATAAAATAAGACAAAAAAAAAGAAGTGGCGTAATCTTGTTTAATTTCATTCTTATGTTTTTGACGTTTACGAATGGGCAGAAAATTGCCAGAAAAGACTTTTTTCCATTTTATTTCTCTCTGAGAGAATTTTATCCCCACTCTTCGAGTTTTGACAATCTGCCAATTTCTTTTCACAACATTGATGTGCGATATAGGTACTATAGAGCAAGTTTTGCATTTGGAAAAAAATCGAACTCGAGATTTTAATCAAAGTTGACATTACGATGATAGATAACACCAAAAAGTGGGTCCCGCAATTCCGTCTCTCTGTCTGCACAACTCTACAGCCTAAACCGCTGAAGCGATTTTCTTCAAACTTGGTACTTAAGAGTTTTAGGTGATTGTCCAAAATAGATTTTTAAATCGTTGTTTTAGCCCCAAAAATAACGGTACTCGCCATACAAATTTTTCTACCATCTTAATTATCTCTAAAACGGCTCCAACGATTTTCATAAAAATTGGTGTGTGTACTACTTGGATATGGTCTACATTTTAGCAAGCAACATTTTTTTAAATATATTTGTTATTAACGGTACCTGCCATACAACTATTTTATTAATTTTCGACTTTCTCATAAAGAGCTAAACGAATTTTGATCAATATTTTTATACAGGAGCTTCCTCAAATTTTAAATAATACTGCGTTTCAAAGTTTTCGATAAATGTTTTTTTTGGATTTTTCTGAAATTCTGTTTTTAAATTTATATTATTAAGTATTTAAAATGTTCATACCAATTTTTGTTTAGAAAAAAATTAAGAATCTTTATACCTATATAAAATATTAAGTGAAAACCGACTTTAAAATACATTGAGCCGTTTCTATTCAGAATATTTTGCATATATTGTAATCGAACATAGGAGCAAGTACGTGCGATCCAGTCGTACATTTTATTTGATTTGTACGAGTATGTAACTCAGAGTTGTCTTAGATATGCTTTAATTCTTAAATAAGCGTTCGCAATTTCCTGTGGTCACTATTCAGAGTTGCTTGAAGTTCTGACAATATCAGACAACCCAAATAGTATAGCTAATGAAATTATATTCATGCGAGTGCCACCTTGTCGCATTGGTAGAAATCCAGACATGGGGCCTTTGCTGCCCTCCAGTGGTTGAGTTGCCATAATATTGCTTGGATCTTCTCACTTTCTATGAATTATTAAATATTTTTTTGCAGAAGTTTCAATACTGAGCACATCTAAAATTCTTCAATTTCACACTATATTCTTTAGTCACAAATAAGCCATAATAAGATTGGAAACTTTCGTACGTTTCACCACCCAAAACCCATTTGTTTACATTGTTGTATTTGTAGCTTTGAAACTCTATCCATGAATAGATGGGAAATCGAAAAACAAAACAAAAACAAATTACTAGGGCTGTGTTGTTTATGCGTCTATAGGAAGAGGAATAGAAAAGATTCTTGTGTGCGAGTTTCAGCTTGTAGGAAAATGTCAAATGAAAGCCGAGGTTTCGGGTCCTTACATTATTAGTGTATGGTTCGAGTAAGTCCCCTTTCACACAGGGAAACCAGTTGCTGGAGATTTTTTTGACGTTTTCCTTTAATTGCCTTGTAGCTTTCACATGAAGAAACTGGCACCGAGAAACTGAGGAGGAAACTGGGAAGATTTTGTCGGGCTAATTGGAATGCAAAGCAAAACGTCAAAAAAATCTCTTCAAATTGTTGACCTGGGAGATTTTTTGCATTCCCCTTACTTCTTGCCCTTCTCGCCTACAAACTCCCAGTTGCCGGCAACTCAGTTTCCTTGTGTGAAAGGGGACTAAGTTATTAGTGTATACCCTGTCTTACTTTTATGTTTGTTTTATATTATGGCCCCGCTCTACTTTTCTTCAAGTCTGCAGATGCAGATCCATGTAAAGCCTCCTTTATTTAATTATTTTTTTGCAGAAGTTTTTTACACTGAGCACAACTAAAGTTCTTTATTTTCACACTAATATTCTTTAGTTTCTCATTTGTTTAGTGTACAATTTAAAATTTATTGTGAAATGAAAAACTCTTTTCTGCATCACAGATTTACAATTAAATAAGCAATGCGAACAAAAATACAGACAATAGCAATTAAATAATTATACTATAAATATAATATTAAACAAAATTAAAAAATTATGAAACGTATCTACAACAAGTCTTACTTTGAGCAGATCCAATTTTGCTCCTTTGTATTTTTAGCTATTTTTCTAGCGATAAAATTTGACGTATAAATCGAAAAAGTTAACGATTTTCAAAGATACAGAAATACATTTTATCGCATTTTTCCAGTATTTCAGTTCCGTTTGTTTCAGTCGATAAAGTTAACGATTATCAAACGATACAGAAACACTCTGATACGATAAATTGATTTTTGTTCCAGTTTTCACCGTTTCTCGACCATTTTTATCGATTCGAAAGTTGCAGAACAGGGGTACATGAATAGATGGGAAATCGAAAAACAAAACAAAAACAAATTACTAGTCTAGAGTTCTGTCAATTTGTTTAATTTGAAGTTAAAACACGTTTAAGATTAAAATTTGTATAAATAGGCAGTTAAGTAATAAATAAGTAATATGGATTTAATCAGTCTAAAATTTCCTTAAGCATAAATTATATTGTTTATAATTTCTTGTTCACTCATCGGTGGAAGATTCCTTGCTCTAAAATTATTGAAGAAATACTTCATAGGACTATGTGGACAGGAAACCATGAACCGCCTTACACAGTCAACACCGTCGTCTAGCGCCATTTGAACGAAATCATCATCTTTGCTATCATGATTTGTTGGAATGCTAACAAAATGAATTGATAGTTACATACGAATTCTTCACATAGTAATTAAGTGTATGATTGTTGAAAATATTACTTACGTGAAAAGTATCCGGGCTACATCATTTATAAAAGATTCGCCTTCTGGCATAAGTTCTGTTTTTATCTCGCATATAGCACGTAAGATGCAACTTCTCAAGCTCATTCCAAGTCTGCAAAAAAGAAAGTATAATATAAACAAAAAAATTAATTCTTGATATATTTCACCCGACGAAATGAAAAAAAATGTAATTTTTTTGTTTAGTTATTAAACAATTTTAATGATATACATAGATACGACAGAAACTAAAAATGATAGCAATTTTGTAAGTCGTGTAACTTCGTCTTAACAAGCGTTCTTACTTTTTTCCAAATCCTTCAACATGTTCAAATATTCCTCTACGTTCCCGGTATTCTCGATGTTCATGCCAAATTGAATCCACATTTTTAAAATGTTGTGGTTTTTGTCGTACGTTGAATTTATTGTAATTTTTCTTAGGATATTGATTCATACGAGTATGTTTCTGTACTTTGTTTTTATTCTGATACCGAACTTGATTGTAGTTTCTCCTGTGATAATTCGGATAGTAATAATTATAAGGGGAATTTTTTCGGTAAGGTTTCCTGAAACAACAAAAAAAAAAATAAAGAAAAACTCATATTTATGTAAGTATGTTTGTAAAGGATTATAAAATTGGTAGATTTTGATAATTATTTTCTGCCATGTTGTTTAAACTGATGTTAATGTCCCTTTTCTTAAACAGTTAAGACAAACCACCGCTCCACCTGCATGTTCGAATAATACGGAGAATTGATAAAACTTTGTTGTCTAAGTGGGTGTTCCTTTTTGACAGCAATGCGCTTATTATTTCGGCCGTTTATGTCGTTTTTATTTGGCAATCCGGAAGTTCCCTGGACTCTTCTGAAAGTGTTTCCTTGGGAAAAAATGACAATTCTAATTCAGAAAAGAAGAGAAATTTGGTTCTGGAATCGAAATCAGATCGGAACCAGAAGCACTTACACATTCATATACTTAAATGTCAAACTCGACTGTTGTCATTTTTTGTATCATTATTGTGCAACAAGCATATTTTTTGAATTTGAATATATTTTCACGTACCTATACACAATTATTTTTACACATATTCCATTAAAATTCAGAATCGTGAGAATCACACAAAAGTGTTCAGTTGGAATCCCGGATAGTAAAGGAATTCCAGATGGCCAAATAAAAGAGCCATAAGTTTCCAAGCTTGACAGGGATGATATGTCAAAAATTAAATTTATGCCATTTAAGCGTTGCCATTTAAATAAACGGAACAACAGAAATTGGATCTTATATCATTGGGAGCATTCAGAAATCTATGCAAAACTATCCGGATAGTTTTGTTCTTTTGTAATCCCGGATAAAAACACAGCTGATGACAAAACATCTTTCTCCAAAATATAAATCTCAACCTTCCTATGCCAAAAACTTTGGCATAATTTTGTATACAAATTTTTGAAAATATCGGTGGCGTAAAGAACTGCAATAAAGTGCGCACATCGCAAGTTATTAACAATTATTTCCAAAAATAACTGAAACATTAATTTTGAAATTGGTAATTTTAAGCTCAAATATCTCGACTTTCTCATTAACGATTTAGAAAATATCTTACTCGTGTATCGAGCTCAACATATCACATTTCATTTGGAACTTGAAGTAAATTTAATAATGTCTTCCTTTTAGCAACGAATTTGAGTTAAGTAAGTGGACGTAATTGTCCTCGCAACAAGCCGATACTTCTGTATTAATTTTAATCCTTGAGTCGCCATTTAGTTTTAGTAAAATTGAACTGGATCTTTGTAAAATGAAAAATAATAAGTCCCCAGGTGGCGTATAATCCTATTGATAAACCCCACGTCTACTCTATTAACATCACAACTAGCAACAACAACACTAACAAAAAAGCAAGAAGAAAAGAACGACAGCGAAAAAGCGACAAAAACAAAAGAGTTCAGTCCAAGAATTCCGAGACAACGCAACGAAAATGCGACGAGAAAAAGAAAAAACTAGTTAACTATATAGTGAATTAAATCTTAAATTTCTATTTTAAACAAGGTGTTCTTTTTTATAATTTTAACTTTACAGTCTACTAAGTTTAGCCCGCACTCCCTCCCATATATATACTTTTGATTGGTCTGTAACATGTTGTACCATAACTGCTAAGATCTCACAAATCAGTTTTATTTTCAATTTTTAAAAGAGGAAACGCTTACTTATCTTCTTTTCGATTGGTAATCCGCATGCGGAAGAACTCTCCGATTCGGGATTCCAATCGAACAAGTCAACACTAGATTCTTGATTCTGAATTTTAATGTGTGTGAATGTGTAATGCGGGAAAAACAAACCACTAAGTGTGTTCCCATACTTTGTGCACAAAAATGTGGAGCCTGTCATTTTTGCAAGAGTGAGTGTAAAAATTTCTCAGAGCGCAACAAAGTTTCACAAGAGTACGGGGACGCTTTGAACAACAATTTATGCCATTTTTTAAATGTCAACGTAAGAGTGTATTTTTGAAAAGGTTTATTAAAGATTTACGTGAAATTAGTTCTTAAAATAATCAATTTGATATCACAAATTTCAATTTATTGCACGGATAAGCCCGACCAGACTATAAATTCCATTATTTTCAACTTTTGTAACGATACATTTGGCAACTGACAGCTCATGTATTGTTTTTTTTTCTTTTTTCATTCATTTGGCAGTCTTCATAATTTTGTCCAAAGAAATTTCTTGGACCAAAATTCGCAGCCTGGGGAAATATTTTACTCTCTTATGAGCGCTCTCTTCTGTGAAAAACTACGAAAATTTGGAGTACCTACAGGAACAATATTTAACTGTTTTTCGTAGAAATTCGTAGATTTTCGCAGTTTTAGGGAGTACGGGAACGGACCTAATGAAATGAAAATGAAGGGATGGACGATGTTTGTCGATGTTGGCAAGACATCTGTATTAGATAACAAAAATATCGATGTTTCAACATCGATGTTGAAGCATGTGAAATATCGCAGCATCGATGTTAAGAATTAAACAATCGACTTAAAATAAGGTGAAATCTTTTGTCAGTGACCTCATGATTAAAAAGGTTGGACCGCACTCGACGGAACTGACCTTCAGCGGAACTACGCTTGACACCTACATATTTATGCGAATTTGTATGAAGTTCAATTACCGCTTAGTGCGATATAACACATGAAAAGGGAAAAGAAAATTACGATAAAAACATATTGCTGCACTGTTCAAAACAATGAAGATATTTTGAACTTATATGTATGTAGGTAGGGGAGGGCAGGGCATAATGGTCACCCGGGGCAAAATGGGCCCCTTTGTATTTCTATATCGAGTAAAGTGGTAACTTTAAAATTCAACCTCACTGGTTTGATATTTCATTCGCTATTTGGGGAAAACCCTTTTTTGAATTAAAGTGGCAGTTGCTTTGTGATTTGAGCAAAACAAGTTTTTTCAATTTAAGTGTGATTTTTAGAAAACTGGTCAACTGAACAATTGTAACTTTTTATTATAAATAAAGGTAAGTGAATATAATTTATATAAATTAAAGTGTTTTTCATGAAGGTTACATTTGTAACTTATTTTTTTTAATAGGCATGGGTGCCCATTATACCCCATTTATTTCCTATACGTTTCTATCAGTTTCTATATTGTTTTAGATGGTTCGAAATTATGTGAGGAATACCAACAGACAGGAATGGAGCAAAGACAATATGCTACGAGCTGTTCAAAATGTGAGGACAAAAAAATGAGCTGTAAGACTGCTGCCATGAATTATGAAATACCTCGAAGCACTTACTTACTTACTTAGGTGGCGCTACAGTTCGGGGCGAACCTGTGCATCAACCAACATGCCTCCCCAGCTAGCTCCGTCTTTGGCTAGCTGCCTCCAGTTACGCACTCCAAGTTGGTTGAGGTCATCTTCCACTTGAGCGCCCCACCTTAGGCGAGGTCTTCCTTGACTGCGTCTTCCCTCTGGGTTGGAATCGAAGATCCTGCGAGCCGGAGCATTGTTGTCTATATGCTCTTTATGACCTAGCCATCTTAAACGTGATATACGCATTTTTTGTACCAGGTCAATGTCGCTGTACAGCTCGTATTGTTCGTGGTTGATCCTTCTCTCCAAAACCCGTTAACGTAGATAGGGCCGAAAATTTTGTGAAGAACCTTACGCTCGAAACGAGCGAGAACGAACGATGATCAGAGTCTTATAAAGAGTCTCCTTTGTTTTTCGAGAGAGGGCTTTACTAGTCAATTGCCTCCCTAGACCATAGGAACAGCGATTGGCAAGAGTTATTCTTCACTTTATTTCTAACGAGATGTTATTGTTAGATGTTAAAGCGGATCCGAAGTAGACAAAGTCTCTAACTACCTCAAAGTTGTACCTGTCTATTATGATATTTTGTCCAATCCGCCGGTGTTATGTGTCCCTTTTTGTGGACAGCAGATACTTCGTTTTGGCCTCATTGACTGCTAGTCCCATCTTAGCCGCTTCAGCTTCAATGTTAGCAAACGCTCCAGTGACAGTTCGCTGGGTTCTGCCAATGATGTCTTTATCATCAGCGTATGCTAACAATTGCACAGACTTGAAAAAAATTGTGCCAGTAGAGTTAACTTGGGAATTTCTTACAATTTTTTCAATCATCACCTTGTCGGAATCCTTTCTTGACATCAAAAGCTTCTGTGAGGTCAGTAACAACCTTGACGGAGCAGCTAGAGTTCTCCATCGTCGTCCTACACAGGCGGATGAATTTTGTGGGGATGCCAAAGCCAGACATGGCTCTGTATAGCTCGTCTCTATAAATGCTATCGTACGCGGCCTTGAAATCGATAAAGAGGTGGTGGGTATTGATTTGGAGTTCTTGGGTAGTTTCCAGGATCTGCCGTAGCGTGAACATTTGATCGATTGTGGACTTTCCTGGCCTGAAACCGTACTGATAGGGTCCAATCAGGTTGCTGACAAATGGTTTCAGACTTTCACATAATACAGCAGAAAGGATCTTGTACACGATATTCAGGAGACTTTTTCCTCTATAGTTGGCGCAGTTAAGAGGGTCTCCTTTTTTGTGGATCGGGCAAACGATGCTGAGGTTCCATTCATCAGGCATACTTTCTTCTGACCAGACTTTAGAGTTGAGTTGGTGTATGCACTGTACCAGGTCATCTCCGGCTGCTTTAAAGAGTTCGGCGGGTAGTCCGTCGGGGCCAGCAGCTTTGCTGTTCTTTAGTTTGGATATTGCTATCCTCACTTCATTTTGTTCAGGTGGACGGAAGTTTTGTGTATCATCGTCCATGTTGAATGGTTCATTCTGCCTAACAGCGGGATTTTGGTCTTCATCGCCGTTTAACAGTCTGCAGAAATGGTCCTTCCGTATACTCAGCACCTCGAAGCACACTGCAAAGATTTATAAAAAAGCAGATCAAAACCGCGACCTTTCACTTGTTGTAACAAAAGTGGGAAATTTTATACCAGTTTTTTTCAGAGAACCAAGAAAAAGAGATGGCAGAATACCTGAAAGACATGGAAAGGCGCTTATTTGGTTTTTCGATGAAAGAATTTCGTAAGCTGGCATATGAGCTGGCAGAAAGGAATGGTTTGGCCAATAACTTTGATGCTGAAGCGCGAATTGCAGGAGAAGACTGGGCAAACAATTTTTTAAAACGAAATACATCAATTTCATTGAGAAAACCGGAAGCAACATCTGCGGCTCGTGCTATGGAGTTTAACCGTGTCGCTGTCGGATTTTTTTTTTTTATTTACTGGAGGAGTGCATTGAAAAATATAGATTTTCGTCAAACAGAATATTTATCGTGGATGAAAATATTACCTTTGCAAAGAGCCTGGGAAAAATGTTGGCAACTAAAGGAAGGAAACAAGTGGGATCGTTATCTTCTTCAGAGCGAGGACAACTCCTAACCGTGGAAATTTGTATGAGCGCTGATGGATCATACATGCCTCCAATGTTTATTTTCCCCCGAAAAAGAATGAAGGCTGAGCTGATGGATGGAACGGCAACTAATTCATGGGGAGAATGTAGTAAAAAAGGATGGATAACTAAGGATCTATTTTTGAAATGGTTAAAAAAATTTGTTGAATGGTCACGAGCAACAAAATACCAACCTGTTTTGTTACTTTTAGATGGTCATGCAAGCCATGTAACGAGCATTGAAGTAATAGATTTTGCAAGGGCCAGTGGTGTTGTCATTATCTGTTTTCCACCACACTGCACTCATCGATTGCAACCCTTAGATGTAACCTTTATGAAACCTTTGAGCTCATATTATGGAGAAAAGGTAAATAAGTGGCTCAGACAACACCCTGGAAGAACGGTTACACATTATCAGGTAGGGCTATTGTTTGGTAAAGCCTATTTAAGAGCTGCGACAATGCCAGTTGCGAGGAGTGCTTGTGTTGTGGGGATTTATACTCCCAGTCCACGGAGGGATGGGTTTCCTGTAGAGCTTGTGGCAAGTGGGCTCATTGTTCTTGTGCTGGAGAAGACGATGTTGATGATGAATCTACACACATATGCTCGCGATGCAATCCAATTTAGGTTCGTGCTCATCATGCCCCACCTATCGAATTCTTAATCGATTTTTAAACGTGCTATTATTTAAAAAAATGCATTAAAAAACATGGATATTTCTAATTCGATAATTTCTGACATAGAGTTTGTTTTTTCGATTTTAACATCGATATTTTTCCTACCCGATATTATTCTTGACATTTACTTCGAGTTTGACATTTAGTGCGTGTGAGTGTTTGCGTGCTTCTGGTTTTCATTCCGACTTCAAATCCATGAATCAAAGAAAACAAGATTACGACACTTCTTTTTTTGTCTTATTTTATTGACGGCACCAGAGACCAAAATCCATTAATCCACATCGGACAAACAACAACGATTTCCAGATTTTTGGTGCCTGGTGCCGTCGATAAGATTAAAACACAAAAAACAAGTGCTGTAATCTTGTTTTCTTTGATTCATGCTTCAAATCCAGAAGCAAATTTCCATTCTATCCAGGAGAAGATCTGTCATTTAAAACCAATCAAGCAGTATCAGAAGCATTTTGAAGCCTTCTGGACGCCCAATCGAGGAGCCCATTTGCTGACAAAAAATGTATCAGAACTAAAAATAGAAACATTTTTACAACAATACTTTTTATTGGCTTTATTAGATGTGCCTGTAGGCATTGACATACTAGATATGGACTGCTAGTTGTGATTCATTTCCATACAGTATTTGCAAAAAATATAGTTCCCTGCTTTCAGCGACTATTTCAGGTCAAGCGGCGAAAAGAAAAAACAAATTGAGCACCACCTTTTGTCGATATTACATTTCTACAATTTTTTGGCAAAGAAACTAGAGCTATCTATTGGCACAAAGTATAAGAAGCCCTTCCATCTAGTGTTTATTAGAAAGTTAACAATTGATGAAGTGCTGGGGGAAAATAAGAAAAAATCCTTTTTCTTTCAGCTTGTATCTAAAAGTTTGCTTTTAGAGTTACATTCAAAATAAATGGAATACATTTTAACCCTGCAAAATATGTCGTGGTTGGTCACGTGACAAAAATTGCAAGTTTTTTAATTTAAACTTATATTACGCAGTATTTTGTGTTAAATTCTGTAAAGTTTATTCGTTTCGTTTTTATTATATGGTCCAAAAAATAACCAAACTCTGGCAGACGGCTTTTAAATTCATAGTTATATATGATCTAAAAATCTTAATAATTGTAAAAGTATGATTTAAAAAAAGAAAATAAATCAAATTATCTATCTATCTTATTCTAAAGTCGAAAAGTTGAAACAAAAAATTAAATGTAATTTCAACTTATATTACGCAGTGTTTGTTAAAATGTATTCGTTTAGTCGAAAAGTAAAAAAAAACTAAATTGATATTTGATCTAGCTTTAATCGTATTTCGTTCATCCGCAAAAAACAATAATATAGTTGTTTATTGTTTTCTGTAGAAAATAGAGAAAAGGAAATTTTTAGATTCGTGTAGTGATTTCCTTGAAAAAAAAATCCCATCAGCGCTGGTTTGACTTGGTAATATTCCTAACTACCGCAAGGACAGAAATGGTCGCTGGTGATGCTTTTTTCAAAAGGAACCATCGTGAAGATGGCTCCTAGCAGTCCATATCTAGTATGTCAATGGCTGTAGGATTGTAGGCATGTATGTAAATATAAATAGAGTTAAGCAATCGCTTAAAAATGTTTCAAGCTGAAGTTTTTTTCATATTCTTATATATAAAGAACAATCCAAATTATGTTTGTGCGCCATCTCCTTTTTTTCGGCTCAATCGATTTGACTGAAATTTTCAGGAAATCTTAGGACATGTTTGGAGAGTGCATATAAGAAATCTGTTTACCGTCCGATGTATAGAACAGGAGTTATGACCAAAAATGTCACTCATATGTTTGTTATTGCTTTATTAGTACAAATAATGTGTTTGTTTTGCATACACACACTCATTTTGATTTCTTTGTTGCCGAGTGCACAGCATTTGATTCCCATTAAATGGATTTTGATATTTTATTTTGTCGATTGTCTAGAATGTTCCATAGATTTTTTGGAAAATTCGTTGTGAAGCTTAAAAAATTTCGCTTAATTTTGAAATTCATTGTGATAGAAGACGTTTTGCGTGCATTTTGAGCGGAGAAGTTAATGAGATATAATATATTAGACGAGGCTGTGCTGCGATCAATGCCACAACCCGATAGGTTGCGTTATACATTGACTTAGGCTGTGCGCGATTTGACAATGGCCTTTTCACATTATAATTTTTTATTCAGCAAATGTGCTATTTTTCTTGCTGCAATTGATTCGAATTTTGCGTATTATTCAACTGATTTCGATCTAACCTTCGACGACTTACACGGCTTGCAATAATTAATTAGAATGTCCCTGATAATCAAACGCAAGACTTACCTGCAGAAGAAATAAATGGAGACATGCCCATATTACACAGTTTCAAACTGCACAATCACCACCACAATTTCGACAAAAAGTTATAAGAAAAAGAAAAGTGGTAAATGTAGACTTCAATCGCGCTGTTTTCGAATACGACTCCGCAATCGCATTTACTTTCTCGATGTCCCAGGTGGGACATGCAAGACATTCGTCATTTTGTTGATTCTAGAAACAATTCGGCCAACATTTCTTTCGTTGCCTGTAGCATCCTATAAGTATCTATGGCATTACTGCCACACTCTTTGAAGGCGGTCGAACTGCGAATTCCGCTTTGAAGCTGGCGATGAATTTTCTCACGGTTGACAAGGAAATAAATTGCGCAATGACCAAGAATTCGGTGACAGCGAAATTGATCTGAGAAAGCAAAATAATAATTTGGGATGAATGCACGATGGCGCATAAGCGAGCTTTGAACAATGAAGGATTTACAAGGTGATTCAAGATGATAACAAATTTTTGCGAGTTAACAACGTCGAATGAGAAACTCATCACCAAATAAAGTGTTCCCCGGCATTGCAAAAAATTATAAAATTTCTCGATAGGTTTAGTGAACGGCCAATACTAGCAGTGAAGAAAAGGACGTCGTCGATAGGTTGGTAAATGGTCTTTGTTGTTTGTTTTTGCGCTGTAAAACAAATCGGAAAACAATGTTTATCATATCACTTTCTATACTGATTTGTATTGCACTCAAATAAATCACATTGAAATCTGAAGTATTACATATAGCTCTGCAGTTCATTTGAAGGCGTTAAATTGGGGCGAGACGAAGTTCGCCTGGTCCGCTAGTTATTTATGAAAAATGTTTGTGTTCACCTGTGAACACGTTATCTATCAAAACAATTTATCTCGCACATTTTTTGTGTACACATAGGTAATACTTGGGTTACATTAGTGTTTAAACTTTCTAGGAGTTTCTGCATAAAACTTTTCAAAAAAAAAAATTAATGAACCGTTTCCCAGAAAATCAAAACCAAAAAAATGGTTCTACTACTCGTAGATGTACTAAAAATAGCCATTTTTTTTCAAAGAAAATAAATACCAAAAAGTATCTACATTTTTTTTCATTACTGAACTGATTTTGGTAAAAATCGTTGGAGCCGTTTGGCCAAGAAAATATGTATGGCAGGAACCGTTATTTTTCTTATATATATATATATAATCCATCCAACCGTTTGGGCTGTATGCTCGAAGACAGATAGACAGCGAGACAGACGGAATTACGGGACCACATTTTTGGTGTTCTCTATCATCGTAACGTCAAGTTTGATCAAAATTTTGGATTCGAATTTTTTTAGGAATCCATAACGTGCCATATAGTATCTATACCTACATATGTATATACATATATCGCAAGTAAAAATATAAAAAAATCTGCTTGTTTTATTACCACTTCAAATGCACTATGCCACCGCCATTAATCAGACATGAACATTGATTATCTCGTTACAAACAAAGGTGCATAATTAACTCAATATTTTGATTTGTAAATAATAATATACAGCTGCGGTAAAAAAACTAGCACCATTATGAAATACATTTTAGTTTTAATCAAATAAAATTTAATAAATCCGTTTCAGCAATTTTTAATATATCAATAAATACAGTTAACTGAAAAGAAAGTGTTCAGAAAAATATTTTCAAAATGTATTCATTTATTTGGAAAATATTGAAGATGTTTCACTTGAACTTAGAAAAATACGCGGTAAAAAAATAGCACCGCAATTTAAATTTCATTTACAAAAATAGGCAAAATAAAAGATTTACAGTTATAATCAAATTCTTAAGCTGATAGTAGTGTAATGCACTAAAATTTATGTTTCGTCGCATATCCTTTGTTGGCAATAACGGCTTTAAAACCTCTTGCCATAGAGTTAACCATATCCTGGCACCTCTTGACTGGAATTTCGTTCCAGGAGTCTTCCACTGCAACCCAAAGTGTTTCATTGCTGGTGGGTTTTATAATAGAAACAGCTTTTTTGACATCAACCCAGAGGTTCTTAATTGGATTGAGCTCGGGTGACTTTGCTGGCCATTTCATGGCGTTTACCGAATGATCCGCAAACCACTTTCTTGCTTTCTTGCTGGTGTGTTTGGGGTCATTGTCCTTCTGGAATACCCATAATAACGGCATTTGTTCTTCTGCATAAGGCATCACCACTTTTTCAAGAATATCAACATAGACGTGTTGATCCATGATGGTTTTAATCCAATGTATAGGGCCAATCCCATGGTAGGAAAAACAAGCCCATACCATTATCATTGAACCTCCGTGTTTAAACATTTTAGTCGTGAATTTTGGGTTATATTCTGCATTCAGAGGTCTCCTAACGCAAGAACGAGAACCTTTGCCGCCAAACAATACGATCTTAATCTCGTCTGTTTATAAAATATTTCTCCATCTTTCTATTGACCAGTTCAAATGTTGCTTTGCAAAATTCATACACCTTGTTGCATGCTTAGGAATTAAAGGAGGGTCTTTTCTATGGCTACAAGCCTTCAAATTGTGTTCTCTAAGTCGGCTGCGAACAGTTTCAACACTTGCAGAAATATTCAGTTCCTTTCTTAGTTCTGTTGCAGGCTTAAACGGCTCCTTCTTGCTTTGCCGGATTAAACGTTGGATGAATAATGGCGACATGGCGTGTTTTCGTCCACGAATTTCAATTTTTGGAACAAATATAATTGCATTACGAACCATTTTGTTGGAGCAGCTAACTAAACGTTTAACTTCTGCGTAAGTTTTGCCCTCTGTAACTATTCCTTTAATAATTTCACGGTTTTGGCACTACAATGCTTTGCGCGGTACATATTATTTTATTATTTTTCTTTGTTGTGAAAATCACTTAAATAAAAACGAACTTTAATTTTTGGATGCTTTCTTTTGCAAAACTAAACACAAAGACTTCGTTCTAACAGAAAAGTAAGAGCAGTGCTATTATTTACCGTACAAAATAGCAATTCTCTCTCAAAATTTCTTTACAAAAAAAGAACCGTTATCATTTTAGTACCAATGAACTAACTTTTAGAAAGTGGCCAATCAAGCAATAGTAAAGAACAGTAGAAGCTAAGAAAATTATATCCAGTTGATGTTGATTTTTTAAATAATAAAACTTTTCAGTGGCGGTGCTATTTTTTTTACCGACACTGTATGTATATATATATAATAATAAGTTCATAAACCAAAATCTTGCGCAAAATAAACTAGGCAAACTGCAGTAGTGCAGTTCAGAGTTTCCCAAAACGCACTACATTCTTTTATGTTGCTGAAAAACCAACTTACGTTTGTGGAATTTTATAGTTATGCGCACTTTACTTGCCTTACAATTTGCTTAGCATGCATTGAAAATCTTACGAATAGGAATTTGGTCTATTATACCAGTCATACTAACATTTAAATTTTCTCACCTGTAAAAATATTTTCGATTGAGGTGGCTATTTCTGTTCCAATTATTTTGATTATACCAAACAAACCGATTCAAATTTGCCCCATTTGAAGTCCTGTAAAATTTATCCCACGGAACTGAACTCGCATTAATTACACCAATATTTTTAAACTTTTCATCACTAACAATTTGATCAGTTTTCTTTGCTCCTTTTGTTCGATTCACAAATACATGCAATGGCTTTTTCCAGCCTTCAATTAAAATTGGCAAGTCATAAAACATATCTATTTCAGTCGATTGAAGAATACCCCGAGGTGTTCGGGCGAGAATGGCTTTAGAGAGAACTTGCGTCAAAACCACAACTGATCCTTTGAAAAACACAAATCCTCGTTTCTTGCGAGCCAGAATATTGGTCAAGGATTTTTCATAAATTGTACTGCGGGTATTTTCAGAGGAATCGAAGTTATTATTAAAAAACATAGATGAATTTGAATAATTATTGGGAGGGAACTCACGAATTGCATTAACGGTTAAAAGCACTTGCAAAGCAGTAAAGCAAAGAACGATTAAGAACTGCATTTTTGTAAAGATGTCACTTCACTATACCGACTTGAATGACTCCACAATGGTTAACAAGAATTTTACGAGTTTAAAGATTTATTCAAATATTTTGGAATGTAAATGCTTTTTTTGTTGGTTTCTATTTATCTTACAATTTTTTGTTCTAGCAACCTCATGTGCTTATGGACCTCATAATCACATGATCTATGATTTCTTCTGAAATAACGTATTAGTTAGAACCCTTCCCGCAGCAGAGTTAGCATCGTTATTGATTCAAAATTGATTCTAGTTTACATGTTGACATGTATAATTAGAATGATGTCGATGGACCGAAAATCTAGACTTAATGTCAACCGACAGGTGATAAATAAATTAATTAGAACTGAATATTTAATAAGTTTTAATAAAGCAGTTTGTTAAAGTGTAGGGTGATAGCGAGAGGCTATATTGGATTATTATGATAAGACATTCGAAAAAATAATTGAATTCTTGTTATCCATTGATTTTTCTCAAAACATTTGTACCTTCGGAATTTCTATGAGAAAAAAGAAAATGGCTTTTTGTGCAATTAGGTTAGGTTAGGTTTGGCTAGAAAGGATGGAGAAAAGCCAAGGCCGCCTCACCTCACTCGGATCCCAATGGATACAATGTTGTCCCCAGGGTAGGAAAGGGGAAGTATCGGAAGGAGTGACTCAGGAGGGTAGTAAATGCGGAGATTGGGTTTGAGGTGCCTCCGTCTAAGCCATCCGGAAATTTGAGTCAATTTCAGGATAATTAAGTGGCTTAAAAGAGACATCACCAAGTTCATCCAAGAAGTAATCTCCGAGGTCTTAATAGGCTGGGCCATTCTCATAGGAAGTGATATAAGGCTTGTTGCGCCTTTTCGTCCATACAACTTCTATATAAGTCAGATATGCTGTTGCCCATGCTGGTCATGTGGGTTCCCATTGAGTTGTAATTGTGACCGATAAGATCCTCATTAGGAGTGTCAGTTGAGGTTTGTTAATCCCTAGTAAGTAAGAAATCTTTTCGTTCTGTGTGGATGGATTTGTTAGCTTTCGAAATGAAAATGATGATTGACTTCTCTCAAACTAAAAGTGTATGTTGAGGTTGAGACAACCGCTGAAACAATAACAATTGAGTGAGAGTATATCTAAGAATCACACTTAATAGTAATTTCCTATAGAACAAATATGTCGAGGTAAGTGTCGAGAAAGCCACTAAAGGACTCATGATATGCAAGAGACTTGCAAGTATAACATATGGGGATGTAGGCAAAACTTCCTGAGATGGGCGTATACCATTATGGTGATGATGACACAAGAGAACCGAACTAATAATGACTAGGAAATCATTAGAAAAGATACAAAGGCTGACATGCCTTTCTTGGACATTCCAAGAGATGGTATTATCAAAAAATATAACTTCGAAAAAAAACTTCAGAGTGGAGTTATATTCCAAAAATAAAGGGGAGGTCAGAACCTTAACAACCCACTCAAAGCAAATGCCATCAAGTGGTACTCTGATGGATCTAGAACAACTGAGAGAACTGAGGGGACTGGTGCAGGAGTTCTTGGGCCTAGACCCAAACTTTCCGTTTCGATGGGGAATTTCACTACCATTTTCCAGGCGAATGTTAACACAATACGAAAATGCCCAGAACCTAATCTCGAATGAATCTATAAGAACCAGACAAATAGACAAGCTGCACTAAAGACACAAAGCTTTTAATCCATCAGCACAAAACTGGTATGGGAGCAGAGTGAATGAGCTGGGCAAGTATAATAAATTCTCACTTATCATTCGATACCTGGGCATATAGGAATCCAGGACAACGAAGAAGCAGATTCCCTAGAAAAAATAGGAGCAACACAACCTTTAATTGGACCCTATTGAGGAATGGTAGAAAACGTGATCAAAAACAAGATCAGATACGAAGAGAAGGCCAAAATATCAAATATTTGGAATAAACTCCCCAGGAACCCAAAAACTGTTTTCATCCTGTAAGGTTAACCTAAGTAGACACAAACTAAGGATACTAACAGGTCTCCTGACTAGCCTCTGTAAGCTGACCTGGCACCTCAATATTCCGGGATTGGAAAACAATATGCTCTCTGCAGGTTCTGTAAGGTGAACGAGGAGACACCTAACCATATACTAGGGATAGGGAGTTGTGAAGCCATAATTCACCAGAGATACGAGTTTCTGGGAAATCACCTTATATAAAGGAAGATGATCTTCCCTCTATTCAAAAACCCCTAATACTAAAATTTCTCAAAGGAATTAATTTGGAGTTCGTACTGTAGAATGAGAAATCTCATCCAGTTCTGTAGGGCCAAAATAGATCTCAAGGTCGCATAGAATACCCCAACTGCATACCTCCATTCATTTAAGAGCATTGGAGCATAATAGGAATTATTTCATCAGGTCCTGCAGACTTGTTTGCTGAGGAGTCGAAGACCCGTTCCACCTTTTTATAGTCTATGATTAAGTTACAGGAGAAGGATCAATGACACATCCAAGGAAGTGAATGCTTATAAGTAGTTCAAGAGTTAATCCAGGTTTCATTCGGTGCTTACACGATGCTTATGAATGCCACTCGTTGTCGATAAGCATACGTTCCTTTAGCTGATTTTGAAAAACAATCATTTTCAGTAGTTTTCACAAATTTTTAAATTCATTTTAAATTTCTGCCGATTAAATTAATAAAAGATTGTGAATGTATAGTAATAGCTAAAATTATTATGTGTTGTTAAGAAACGCGAACGTGGGAAATACTGACGAACAGAGAAGAGAAGAAACCGACAACAGTGATCTAATTAGATAAAAACGAATAATCTAATTCAAGTCCATTAGACTTTCCAGGTATGAAGTAAATAGATGCACAAACAAAATTTGACAAAATTTTTTTTTTTCGTCGTCCTAAGTTTAATGTTCCTAGTTGGTTATGTTTTGAGCATTTTGGGATACTCCTCACTTAAAATTAGTTGCTCTTATCATCGATCACATCTTAAGCATGTAACGAAGTTACAAATTGTACTTTACCAAACCACGATTCTAATTCCCACCACCAATTGCATTTATCGACGAGCTAACTGCCACTTCAACTTTTCATATAACCGTCATGGAGCGGATATGCAGAGCATCATCAGCAAGCAGACACGTGACCCTACGAAATATGGTGAAAGCAGAACACTACGATCAACTGAAACGTCACGCGATAAGATTTACATAGGATGAGTTTTTCCGCATATTACAGTTCACATTCACTTAGTACGCCAATTTATCAAGAGTAGGTAACATTGATATGGAAAAGTACGGACTTCTGCCTTGAGTGTTGTTTGTACCAATCATGTGTACATAAGGGGAGTACCTAGAAGCACACTACTGAGTGCGTGGTGCACTAGTTAGGAGTTTCGTGATTTTTTGGCTTTGTGTCATAGACTTTGTGCCTGTGGTTTCGACCAGACCGGGTTCTCTATTCCACTAAAATTTGTGCCTGTGGTTTCGGCCGGGGCCGGGGACTCTATCCCACTTAGCTTTGTACATGTGGTCTCGACTAGGGCCGCGTTCTCTATCCCACTAAAATGTGTGCCTGTGGTTTCGACCGGTGCCGGGACTCTACCCCACTAAACTTTGCGCCTTTGGCTTCGACCAGGGGCGAAGACTCTATCCCACTAAGCTTTATGCCTTTGGTTTCGACCAGGGCCGGAGGCTCTATCCCACTAAGCTTTGTGCATTTGGTTTCGGCCGGGGCCGGCGACACTATCCCAACCTATATTAGATCATTAGCTTATGTTTAAATATTGTGAAGAATATATGTATGAAATATAAATTTAAAAACTGATTTTCAAAAATAATTGGCCACCCGTTTTCGTTATATTGAATTTAAAAAGAAAACATTTTTCGAAAAGGTTAGTATGCAGTATTATTTAGAATTTGAAGGACCTCACATATAAACATTTTTATTGAAATATTTCGAGCCTCTTATGAGAAAGCTCAAAATAAAAAAATGGTTGTATGGCAGGTACCGCTAATATCAAAATATGTAAAATAAAATTTTAACCAAAATGTAGAATATACCCATAGTAGAGCATATATTTTTGTTTTTATCAAAATCACTAGTCGTTTTCGAGATAATTAAGAGGATAGAAACAATAGTACGGCAGGTACCGCTAGTTTTGGACCTAAGAAAAAGATTAAAAATCTGTTTGAGATAATCACCTAAAACGCTTAAAGTTTGAAGAAAATCATTTAAAAAATTGCATCAAAAATGAAATTTAAGTGAATATCTCGCTTTTCCCCTGAACATGCAGTTTACAAAAAAAAAGCTTGTGGTAATCGAAAGACCTGAGGTATTATAACTAGGGCAATTGATTAATGCTTGTATAGTGTAAACAAATAACATTCAATTCATTAGAGTAAGGAAAAGAATTCTTTTGCCTGCTGCTGAACTTACAGAATGATTTTTGAAGAATATGAAACACAACACTACCATTCTCAATTTTTTGTTTGCGTTTGGTTGAAGGGCTTGATGTATTTTCTATAAAATGAAATACTTCATAATAGCCGTGTTTTGCTTGCAACTCCATATGGAGCTGTTGACAAAGAGTATAGCGATTTACATATCAATACAAAAAAAACTTAACTCTATATGGAGTTAGGTAAGTCCAGATAATTATCTGGAACTATTTCACTCCCATAGAATCGGTAATGCCAAACTATATATATTATTGGGTTATCGATAATTTATATAGATATGCCAATTGCTAATATACAGTTTTTAAATTTGAAATGTCATTGAATGCACCAGT
Source organism: Philhelius pedissequus (assembly GCA_910595825.1). Classification (NCBI taxonomy): domain Eukaryota; kingdom Metazoa; phylum Arthropoda; class Insecta; order Diptera; family Syrphidae; genus Philhelius; species Philhelius pedissequus. The sequence goes on from OU343160.1 coordinate 266,067,491, forward strand.
GCTGTCTATAAGTTTAGAATGAAATTCCTATAAGAAGGTGTTTTTTTTTATAATACAATTATATATACTACTGAAAATTACTCAGCCAAGTAGAAGACTTAACATTATATTTAATTGGACTTGTCGAACGAATCGCAAATTTTGTGGACTAAAGGCCGTTAAAAGCTATATTTTGAATCAAGAAATTCCTATATCCCGATGTCGTTGTTTTAACAACTCTATATTGAGTTGCAAACAAAACACGGTTAATATTGCATATCAATTGAAAATCCAACTGAACTTGCAATTAGAGATCAGTTTGAGACTTTCTACATACCATACCATCGTCGCCTTATGCAATCACATACACTTAGTTATCTTGTGTTGGTTTTTGTAAGATAACCTACTAGGTTCCTTCACTTCGACTTATTTCGATTCTCCCTCCTTCATTTCATTTAACCATAATCATTTTAACCTTCAATAACATTTCCCTTTTAAAGGAGTAGCTTTGGGATCTACCTTTCCATGTGAAAATATCTTGAAATACTTATTGACGGCTATTTGAACAACGCAAGGCACGCCTGCAAATTTGACTTAGCGGGAAAGTTCTTTGAGTCGAGTCTCTTTGGTACGCGTGGTATCATAATGGGTTGGTCCTGACTATTTTTTTGGTAACGTAAAAATAGTTCATGAAGCCGAAACCCGAAGCATTATTAAGTTATCCTATAAGATATTATTTAACTTTGGGCACATATAATTTTAATTTAATTTAATTAAAAAATTGAACGCTTAAAACTTATTTTTTAAAGAAACTCACCATGTGCTTATTTCTTTAATTGCTTATTATAAATTATCCGATTAAAAGGTGGGAAATATTTCACTCACTGTCAATATGTTAGCGTACCTATTGTTTTCATTTTTTTGTAATTTATATTTCTATTTATTTAATTTTTTACTTGCGATATATAGGTACTATACATGGCAAGTAATGGATTCGTAAAAACAATCGAACTCGAGATTTTGATCAAATCTGACATAACGATGATGAAGAGAAACAAAAAAAAAACATTTGTCCAGCAATTCCGTCTGTAACTGTCTGTCTGTCCACGAGTCAACAGCCTAAACGGATGGATCGATTTGCTTCAATATTGTTGTTTCGTAAATTTGCCCACTCATTTTAAATTTTTAAAGACAAAAATAACGGTAGGTACCTGCCATAAATTTTGTTTGGCCAATAAGGTAAATTTTTTTTTTTTCTCAAAAACGGCTCCAATTATTTTTATTTAAAAGAAGTCAGTTCATTAATGAACGCAAAAGGTACATTTTGGTAATTTTAGTTGGATAAAAATTGTCATTTGTGGTACCTCTAGTAGAAACATTTTTTTTGGTTTTCGATTTTCTGGTAAACGGTTTATTTGATTTTATTCAAATTTTTTATGCAGACGCCCCTCGAAAATTTGAACACTAATGTAAACCAAAATTTAAAAAAAAAGCTTGAATCAAAAATCGATTTTTTCGAAACTTCTATTACATTACCTTGAATAATTAAGAAAACTATATTCCTAAAGTAAAAAACAATGGTACCTCTTATACAAATGTCAAAAAAAAAGTGAATTTCTCGAAAACGAGTCCACGATTTTTTATTTAAAAAAATGTGTGTATTCTTAAATTACTACAGTCCACGCTTATTTTGCGTACTTACGAGTATTAAGACTGCTTCCCATAAAACCTATTTTCATATTTTCGAATTTCTCACTTTTGGATAAATCGATTAAACTATTTTTCTTATGCAAATGCTCTCTAAAAGTGTTAATAATACTGCATATTCAATTTTTTTTAAAATATACAAACATAGGTCGCTTCGGCGTCAGATAACCATGCCCTCAAATTGATCTTGAAAAATGTCCTTCAGTTGTCTGGCAGGTAATGAATCTGACTACTGTCTCCGGATTCCATAATAGGAGTGATTTCTTTAATTATATAAATTGGCTTCCAAAATCTACCCTTGGTGGTATCGAAGTAAACAACAAATTAAAAAATCGGCAAAATATTTTGCTAAAAAGCATAAACCACAACCACAACTACCAACTTTTAACAACTTAGATAAGGTATGTATCCAAAAATTTATCAACTTTGACTTCACAAAACACAGGCCGGTCGGCACGGCGGCAGACAATCTCTCTCTTTATGCATGTCTAAATCGTTTTAATAGAAACAGTCAGATTTGATTTATGCCGGATTTACACGACTGCTAAGTTCGCAGTATTGACTGCCAAAATACTGCTGTCATTAGTTGAATTAATGGAGGCGTTCGGTAGCGCACAGCTTTGCTGTGCAATTCGTTCGTTGTTGTTGCAATACGTGTTAAATATCTGTCAATTAACATCTGACGACCATAACAACGAATAAAACATATGATTTCCAAATCGAAGCCAAGCTAGCGCTAAATTTCTGGTATACTTAAGTATCGTAGTGCAAAGCTTACTACGAAATCAGCTGTCTTTTCAATTGTTGTTTGTGAACTTTAATTACGTACCTAATACATCATCTTTTTCTTCTGAATCGGTTGAAACATTTGTGGTTCTTACTTCCTGATTCATTTTTAATTTATATTTTAGCCAGTAAATGTATGTTTAATTCACTTTGAGCCGAAGCGTAATCATAAGCAAATAGTTTTTTTTTCTGTTTTGACTTTTGACAGAAATGGTTACGTATTGGTTTTTATACGTTCACAAACGCACAATATATTTTTCAGCAATGTATCAGAAAGCTGTGCTACACCGAACGCCCTCAATGACATGCATTCACATGAAGTTAAATAATTACAGATAAAAATACTGCCAACTGGCTGTAAAGAATAAATAAGTCCATTCTTTTTTGCAAATTGTCATTATTTTAAAATTGTTGTCAGTACTGAATTTACACGATGTCAGTATAATGCCAGGACTTAATTAAAGTAATTTATATAATTATTACTACAATTTCTGATTTTTGGTTTAACGTTTCTCTCGCAAATTTTGAAAGCGAAATATTAAAAACTTTCCTGAACTATGCAGGTTCTGTAACGTATACCCTTCAGAGTATATTTATATAGCAGATCCCATCCTTGTTCTCCATTCAAAATGCTTAACATTTCTCTAAATTGAGAATTTTAATTCCAAAGAAGCGCTTCGGAATTCCTTAAGTATTGGGCAAATTGGCAGGAAATGGAACGCATCCTACCGTCTAAAATTAGAGGTATGGAATAGAATGCTGCCTAGCGTGGGGATCGAACCACACGCCTTAGTGAGCATTCAAGCGCTATATCCACTTCGCCAATGCCACCCGTTAACTATTATAGGTATATTCTAAATTTTGGTTAATAAAAATGTTATTAACGGCAGCTGCTACATAAACCTTTTTTTCGATTTTTCAACGCTCAATTTCAATCAAAATTTTTATAAAGGAGGCTTTCAAAACCTAAATAATACTGGATACCAAAAAATAATTTTTTTTTATATTTTTCGAGAAAAAGCAATTTATTTTTATTTTTGAAAATTCAATATTTTGAAAACTAGAAAACGATTATTTTTTTTTCGAAATTATGCTTACATTTAAGTTTATATTATAAAATTTGCATATATCGCTCAAATTTGGCAGCTCTTTGTATATCTAATTTTTCCAATGGTGTTTTCAGATAAGAAGTAGGTTTTGTGGTTTAAAAAATGGTTTATTTTACATTAGTAAGCTCTGTATATAGCCGACTCTTCAGGAAATTATCAAGATTTACCTTAATCGACTCGGGGTTTTCGTCAGCAGATATTGATAGCGTGATGAGCACTCGAATGCAAGATTGTTCAACTCTTTCACACACATTACCCTCGAAATTAAAAATTGTGTTAGCACTAGTCGCGGAATCCTTTATTCACTCAACGCCATAACCCTTGTCACGTAATTAAAATAAAGGGTTACCCATTTTGCGGTTTTAAAAGTATAGGGCTGGAATTCGACATCTGTCAAACTAAGTTGTTAAACCAATTTTTTTTTCAGTTGAAAGTCTGACATTTACGAAAATGGATCACTTAACTATCGTACAACGCATAAAAATTGTTAAAACCTTCTACAAAAATGGTGATTCTGCCACAGCCACATATCATGCTTTAAGAGGAGATTATGGTTTACATAATCGTCTAACTACGCAAGCAATTGGCAAAAATATGAAAAAATTTGAAGAGACTGGATTGGTTACAGATATTGTAAGGCCTGTGCATCATCGTTTCGCTCGTACCACTGAAAATATCGCTGCTTTAAGTGAAAGTGTTTCCGAAGACCCGAATGTGTCGATTCCTCGTCGTTCTCAGGAATTAGGACTGTCTTACGGCACATTATGGCGTATTTTGCATTTGGATCTACACATACATAAAGTCCAGCTCACACAACAACTGAAGCCAGCTGACCATTCACAACGTCGTAGATACGTCGAATGGGTGCTTGAACAACAGGTGTGGACGTCGATTTTTCGAACAAAATTTTCCTTAGCGACGAAGCACATTTCTAACTCGGTGGGTGTGTTAATAAGCAAAATTGAGGTATTTGGGGTTCTGAGAATCCCCAAGTAATTGAAGAGAGGCCATTACATCCACAAAAAGTCACTGTTTGGGGCGCTCTTTGTTCCGGTGCCACATGCCACACAACTTGAGCGAATATGGCTTTTTTGCAAGAGACATTTCCTGGCCGCGTAATTTCCATCGTGGCGATATCAACTGGCCACCAAGATCATGTGATTTGACACCGCTGAACTTTTTTTTGTGGGCCTACGCGAAAAACCGTGTTTATGCAGATAAACCTTTAACTCTTGCGCACATTCGTCAAGTTATGACCGAGATAACGCCAAATATGTGTCAAAAAGTTGTCGAAAATTACCTCAAAAGAATCGATGCTTGCAACAATTCGCGTGGTGGTCATTAGTGTTTCACACATAATGTCAACGTTCAAACTTTATAATAAAAAAGAAATATCATGAAAAAAAGTATTTTATGTGTTTTATTTACGTTTACTTTTGAAACCGCAAAATGGATAACCCATTATAAATTTGAGTGTATCCAAAAAGAGCGGTAATATTTAATCTATTCCTGTTTCAAGATGTACCATATAGTTTGTTGAAATACTTGGTAGCTTAAAAGTATACGTACATACTCTTTATGAACAAAAACGCAGGAACTATGCACGTTCACAGTTTTAAATGATGAATATCCCCATACCTGTGCGCATATTAAATAAAATGGCACGACTGGATCGCACTTACTTGATATGTTGGATCACATTGTATGTAAAAGATTCTTAATAGAAACGGCTAAATATATTTTTAAAGTCGTTTTTCACTTAATTTTGCATATTAAAAACATTCCCAAAGTTGGTATGAACATATAAATTTGAAAACAAAATTTCAGAAAAAATCGTATACCCGTTTTCAAAATATTGAATTTTCAAAAAATATATATATATATTTTTTTTAATCCAAAAACAACTATTTTTCGAAAACTTTGAAATGCAGTATTATTTAGAATTCGAAGTACCTCCAATATAAAATTTTTGATCAAAATCCGTTGAGTTGTTTTTGAGAAAGTCAAAAATCTATAAAAATGGTTGTATGGCAGGTACCGTTAATAACAAAATTTGTAAACAAAATGTTTGGCCAAAATGTAGACCGTATCTAAATTAGTACACATAGTTTTTTTTATCAAATTCGTTAGAGCCTTTTTCGAGATAATTAAGATGGTAGAAAAATTTGTATGGCAAGTACCGTTATATAATATTGGTGTGAAAACTGGAATCCGTCTTAAAACAATTTCTGTTTTCTCTTTTGTGTTACCTCGTTGTTCCCACCCCACCGTTTGAAGCTTGCCAATATTGTGTAGTCTTACTAATCGTAGAGAATCATCTGAGGCTTTATTTACGTTTAATCTTCTGAAAGCTAACATTAAGCCAATTTGTCTGTGTTCCAAAGTGTCAATAAACCAAAATATTCTAGTCTTGAGACAAACCAAATTTTTAAATGAAAGAACATCAAAAACTAATTATGCATTTCAGATTTCACGAATCAAATAATCGGTGTTCGAGAGCTTTTAATAAGTACTGTGACTTGTTTGATATAACAATGAGCAGAAACTGTTTTAAGAACAAAATATTATCCCGAATGATAGTTAAAGAATCTTCTTGATGTTTCGAAATTAAATGTTAACTGCATTAAATTTCAAATCAATTTAATGCAGTAAAATTCTTTTTTTTTTTAATTATTATTTTTATTTTTTTTTCTCATACATAATGTATATAATTGTCACTGTAATTTATAAGTTATGTTGTCTTATTTTTGGCAAATAAATAAATAAACAGACAGACGGAATTGCGGGACCCACTTTTTTGCTGTTCTCTATCATCGCAATGTTAGGTTATAGCGGCTGATAGCTGTTAAAGATAACTAACTAACACACTTAGTCCAAGAAGAAAGGACTATTGTGGTACCACAGGAGTTGGGTTTTTTGCCCCAAAAGAAAGAACTTAAAACCATTTTGAGCTTCTTATGAAGCGGAGGAGAGAATTAATGTCTAAGTGTGCTAGTTCACTAATGTCGCTGAAGAAGAAGTCTCCTAGAAGAAGTCTTCGTCTGTTAGACAGTGCAGGGCATGTACAGAGGAGATGAAGAATAGTTTCTTCCTCCTCCTCATCTAAACAGCTTCAACAAAAGTCGTTTGCGAGCACGCCGAGTCTTGCAGCATGTCTACCTATGAGGCAATGTCCTGTGATGACACCTATAGTGGAGCTAATGTGCCGTCTGTACAAAGAGGTCAAAGCCTTAGAGCGTTTAAGATCCAGCTTTGGCCAAATCTTGTTTGTCCCTAGACATGTGTTACCACTAGTTCACCTAAGATTTGTCCTCTCCATAGCATTTAGCCTTAGCATCAAGTTACATGCAGCGATTGGAATACCCAGGTTCCTGTACTCAGTTGAAATGGGTAGTGTTGTTCCTTGTTTGGCGAGTTCGTCGGCCTTGCACTTCCCGGAATATATCTGTGCACTGGCACCCAGCATGGGTGAATGTCCCCCCATCTCTTTGAGAGATGATCGTCGAACAGTCGATGGCTGTTTTGGAGTTAGTGAAGATTGAATCCAGGGATTTCAGCGCTGCCTGGCTGTCATAGAAAATGATGATATCCTTTGCAGATATCACGTTTTCTTTAAGCCAGGATAGAACCTCCTTAATTGCCATTAATTCCGCCTGGAACACGCTACAATGGTTAGGAAGACGGAAGGAGATACTAAGATTTAGTCTGTTAGAGTAAACACCACCCCCTACACTATCATTTGTGTTTGACCCATCGGTGAAAAACTGAATTTTTTCATCTACCAAGAAAGCATAATCCTCCTACTGTGATCTGGAGGGTATACTTTTTTTTTATCAAAATGTGGTTGGGGTATGATGTAGTCTATGTTACTTTGTGGGATATTGAACGTGCTCATTATGTTAGCGTGGACAAAACAGTTGTTTTTCTACTGTGAGGTCGTCTTCAGGCGAATAGCTGAGCAGGGTGCAGATTGCTTGCTGAAAATATCTAAGGTTGTCAGATTAAAAAGTATTTCAAGCGCTGCAGTTGGAGTAGTACGCAAGGCACCACTTATACACATACAAGCAGTGCGCTGAACTCTGCTCGGTTTATTATTATTTGTTGCTTTGTCTAGAGCAGTCCACCAAACGACCACTCCGTAAGTAAGAATTGGTCTAATAACCGCCTTGTATAGCCAATGGACTACACGGGGCTCTAGACGCCATTCGTTGCCAATGGCATTCTTGCAAGAGAAAAGTGCTACCGTGGCTTTCTTAACTCTTTCTTGTTTATTCGACTTCCAGCTTAATTTCGTATAAAAAATAAGACCCAAGTATTTTGCTTCGTCCGAGAATTTAAGACTTATACCATTTATAGATGGAGGATCAACGTGCGGAATTTTGTGTTTCCTTGTGAAGAGGACAAGCTCAGTTTTATGGGGGTTTACACCTAAACCACAACTCTTTGCCCAATTGGTTAGCTTATTAAGTGCAAATTGAAGGAGTTCACAGAGAGTATTTGGATGTTTTCCTGAAACCGTAATAGCAACGTCATCCGCATAGGCAATCACTTTAAATCCCTCCTCTTCCAGATCGCAATGTCAACTTTGATTAAAATCTTGAGTTCGATTTTTTTTCCAAATGCAAAACTTGCCCTAAGTACCTATATCGCAAGTAAAAATATATATATATTTAGCTCTTAAATTATCCATCCTTCAAATGTTATCTTTCAAATACAAAAAGAATGATTTAAATGTGTTCTGCGGTTTCAGATATTTAAATCAAATTCCATGCTTCTTTCATCATTAGATGAATTTATATTCTTTATTTGATTTTTCAATTTCACTTTTTAAAAAATATTCATTATAATGTAATTTTTAATTAATATATACTTTTAATTTACATAATATATATTTTTTTCATTTTTATTTTAAATCATAATAATAAATTTATTAATAATTATAATAATAATAATTGATGAAGATTTAGTGATTTAGAAACAATGTTTACAATTATTTTTTTAAATTTTAAATTAGTTATTTATTAATAATGGAATTATAGTTAATATATGTTTGTATAACTACATATATATAACTTACAGTTTTTTTCTCAATTGTTATACAATGCAACTCATCAATTACGATGAATAAATATTTGTATTTATTTAAATTAAAATTATAAATAAATTTATATGTATATCTTTTTATATATATAATATGCTTTGACGGTATTCAATTCAAAAGAGAGCTTTTGTAAACACCTCCATTAGTTTGTCAAGCTCTGGTTTTGGTTTATTTGTTTGATTAGTTCATTTAACAATAGATTAAGTTGGAATGAGATGAGTTATGTCTATGTCCTATATCTATATTTTTTTTTATTAAAATTATGTTTTTTTGGGGAAAAATATGAAAAATCGAAAAATAAAAATGAATATATTTTTAAAATTCACATCTAATTAGCAATACAAGTACATAGTATAACTACTTTATATTATTTTTTTTTTTGAGTTTTTAACTCGCCGTTATAAACTTTTTACATTTAAAATACCAAAATCTACTACCAAACAAAAATTTTATTTTTTCACTAAAATTTAAATTTCTTTGAGAAAGTGGGTTGAAAAAGAAAACACCTATCTAGGTACGCCTCTTCGTACATAATTTTTGGTTTTTCGTTGCCGTTGATATTGATAATTATTTTTATTTATATAATTTTGTTAAAGTTTTGCGTATACACATTTAATTGAAGTTAAATTTTTGTTTAACAATTTCCAAGCTTACAGTATAAGAATATATATGTAAATCAAAACACATCTGAAACATGTTGGCTGATTTTTAAAAAAAAATTAAAATGAGTAACCAAAAAAGTCATATTACATTTAAGTTCAAATTAAAAATAAGCTTAAGCTTATTCTGGTAATGTTAAATTGGAGGTATTTAGTAAGTGTCTTGTTAGTTTTCTAAACTAGTAGAAAAAATAAGACACATACATACATAAATTGTAGATTTCTTTTGTATTTTTGTAATATACCTAATCAAATGTACCTACTTAAGTTATTAAGATTTCATATTACTTATTTTTTCTTTGAAGGGAATTGAATTTTGTTTTATACATACGTATGTGGAATATTTTTCTCGTGTACCAATCTAAAGAAACCTCAACATCAAATCTTTGCAATAGTGACCATAGAGAAACTTATATAAATTGAAGTTTAGAATTAGAATTGCAAGTGAGAGAGATTTCACTTTAATAGGCGTTTTTCTTTTTTCGTTCAGAGCAGAGCACTGAACAGATTTCGAACACAAAGATTATGCACTGAACTTGTTCGAAACAGAGCGAACACTGAACACTGATATGTTTTTTAAACACACTTGAACCACACAAATCAGAATGCATTTTCATTTTTAACCATAAAAAGCAATTCCTCCCCTTTTTTGTACACTGATAAACACCAGATACAGAAAATCAACAAGCGATCAATTTCTTTCGCCAACTTATGTATCTAATTATTTTTTTGTTCACATTTTCCTTCTTGACATACATGGCATTTGGTCCTACTCACATGCTCAGTCAATTATGTTCGAGCGCATCGAGTGCGATCTACACATGTTCAGCACGAAAAAAGAAACACACATTTGGAGCTCTGAATGCTCTGAGTTAAAAAGAAACACAAACTAATTTTTTGACAACTCAGACTCTGCTCTGAACTAAATAAGAAAAACGCCTAATGTTGTTTTTATTGAAGAACAAAATTATTCTGCCTTCACACAAGGATACTGAGTTGCCGGCAACTGGGAGTTTGTAGGCGAGCAGGACAAGAAGCAAGGGGAATGAAAAAAATCTACCCGGGCAACGATTTGAAGACATTTTTTTTGACGTTTTGCTTTGCATTCCAATAAGCCCAACTTAATCTTTCCAGTTTCTTCCTCAGTTTCCTGGTGCCAGTTTCTTTGTGTGAAAGCTACAAAGCAATTAAAGGAAAATGTCAAAAAATTCTACAGCAACTGGTTTCCTTGTGTGAAAAGGGGACTTACAGCCCTATTCTGCTATTCATCGGGGGAATTTTTCTTGAATTTTCACTCATCACTATTCTGCTATTCATTCGAAGTGAATCTTGTATACATTGGTAAAGTCGATAATGTTGTGCGTTATTCTTCTATTCACGTGAATCCAATCACTCCATACAATTCAAACCAGCATATCAATTGTTGCGGATTTGGTATTTAGTTATGTCTGGTTGATTGTTAAAAGCTTAGCGGGTCTTGAAATGTAATAAATTTGCTAGAAAACTCTGATGTAGTTGTTTATAAATACATCTTAAGCTTCAAATAACAAATTTTTTATTTAAGCATTGAAAAGAAACAGCATACAACGTTTCATTAAGTTTTTCTTTATGTCGTTCCTCCGTAGTTATCAATTTGGGAATTTCCTTATTTATGTCTGTGAAAGTGAAAAAAGTCCGATACATGCATACATACACATTTTTATCCAAACTTCAGACGATTTTCGCATGAGCATCTGTTTTAAATGGTAATATGAACTTGGGATAGTGCAGTTCACCCGTTGGATAGCAGAATACAAATGCAGTGTGAAAGGGAATCGAATCGAATGGGTAGATCGAATATACGATTCACGTGAATAGCAGAAAAGGGATGTTAGTTAACTCGTGAAAAGATTCGATTTTTTGGTAACGCGACCTCTTATTGGAAGATTTGCACCGAGATTCAGCTAATTCGAAACCGCAGTGAGTGAGTGAGATGAGTCACTTTTGATTCAAAATCCATTCAGCTAGTAAAAGTGAGGGAGTGAATGAATGAAATGTCAGATTATTCGCCTGATATCTCAGCAGTGAGTGGCGAGTCATCTCACTTCACTTGCCAAATAGCTGAATCTCGGGGTTGATCTCCATTCTTCATAAAGAAACGTTTATGCAACTCTTTCATACAAATTCTAATTACTTTCAGTCAAAATTGGGCGAAGCACAAGTGCAAAAGTTCAATATGAACAGTTTATATTCTTACTTGATCTGACGTTAAACATAATGCTGTACTGTCCTATTCTGAACTTATTCTCACTGGACGAACTTTTGAATTTACAGTCTATTTGTGTGAATTGTATCGTCATAAGATGACATGTGCCATTAAAAATTGGTGTTTTCGAGAGTTGTTTAAGAGCAGATCATCAAGATTGCAACGGAAAACACCATAAGTCATGGTCGACAAAGTTTCCAGTGAAACTCAACTTGACCAACGAACATATATGCATCTCTTAATGATGACCCAACCTCCCCGGAATTAATTTACTCTAATGCAAATGTAGACCAAAATCCTTATAGAAAAGAAGTTCTAATATAGAAATATTAAAACTTATTCTCGGTACCAATAAACTGTGCGAGAAACTTTTTAACACGAAATTTTTTATTCGCAAAAGCCAATTTGTGATAAAGGATGGAGACTGTCCCAAAACCAATTTTTGAATGTTCTTGCATACCAATACTGCGTAGCCTTATTACGAGTTTCATTTAAATTTCAGAGAATTCCTCTTAAAATCAAGATTTAATTTTTTTAATGCAATTTTATTTCCAGATTTAATTTTAGTATTGGTGAATGAGTGGCACACGCATTTCTGTAAAAAACACATCTTGATCATCAGACGACGATGAAGACGAAACAATTCTGCCAACCCATCAGTGATCCAATCTTTCATGTTGAAATTTGATCTAGATTTGCTTTTTATTGCAATGAAATTCTCAAATTTCAAAAAGATCCAATTTTTTGACAGAAAGAGCAAATCTTTTCTTGAATGAAATTCGCTATTAGATAAGTTACGGAATACCATACAGCAAAATATCTGTCATGTTTCTAAGAACATATGGTGGATGCACCCGTACATCACATTTAACCTGTGCAGTTTTATGATAAAGATGTGAAAAAAGAATCTCCGATACCAGTTTCGAATCGGCTGAACCCGTGTGTTAACATTCGTGTGAAGGGATCTCAAATCTATATCGAAATCGTCTAAAAGCCTATCAAGCACTGAAAATAGCGACGTCATGAATATCGAGAAAGCTTCAAAGCGACAAAATAAAATAAAACACCTATCAAAATAAATACTGATGTGATATGAAAACATGGCTTATGCTATTTGAGTTCTTACTTCTTATCCTTTCTTTTTGTCACGTAATGCCTTTAAAAGTGCATTAAAAGAAAGACCCTTCCATTTCGCTCAACTAAGGAACTTGCTAGCTAAGAAAATTATAGATGTCAACTTTTGGCTTACATAATCGGATTCTACTAATCCCAAGAATTCTCAATTCTATTAAAAAGTTAAATACATACATATATTAAAATGATTATTTGTTTTCCTAATAAATTCCATCTATTTTATTATTTAATAGAAGTTAATGTTTTGGTTTCCTCCTCTTCGGTTTAAAGAATATTTTCTTTCATTATTCATTATTATGATAAATTGATAAATGCAACAGTATCTGATCACTATCGTTACTCTTTTACAATTTTTTGTAACAAAAATGTTTTTTTTTAATTATTTAAATTTTATTTTACGATCTAACACTTATGGATATTTTTTTTATTCAAGCGAATACAAATGTTAATTACTATAATTTATATATATATATATATATATATATTTCTTTTATAATAAGTATTTTGTTGCTATATAGTTTGATTTTAAAGATAAGTTTAAATGTTTTTTTATCTTCATTAAAAAATGTGTTTTTCCTGTCTCATGTAATTTTGTTTTTCTTTGTATAAAAATCTAAATTCTAGGCTGTATACTAAAATTAAATAAATTCAAAAAGTTGGATTATACGAAATATGTAAAAAAAAGAATTCCAAAAAGGTAAATAATGTTAATTTTTTATTTTTATTTGTGTATTAAATATTGTTTTATGATTTAAGTGTATATTTCTTACATAAAAAAAACATCACACTATTGTTCATTCATGTCTTTTTTCAGTTTGTTGTTTGGTCTTGTAAAATAGTCTCAATATTATTTTTTTTAAAGTCGTCGGCAGTTTTAGTTTCGTTAAATTTATTTTTTTTTCTATTTATGTATGTGTATATCGTTTTTTTTTTATAGTATTTGGTGGAATTTGAATGGATTGAAAATTGTATTGTATAACTAGAATTATTGGTAGGCTAACTACTTCCTACCTAATCGATTTATGTTTTGTGCAAACTGTGATTTACCCTGAATAAGTTTCGTTTATGAGTTCGTAAAAGAAATAAAAATATATAATTGTTACAATAAAACATTAATAAATCGATTTAGAAATAATTGACCAACTTAATTGCAACACAAAGCATTATGAAATTATTTTTCCATCCCAATGGCAATAACACTGCCAAGTAGTTCGCCCTCATTTAGGTAATTGCCACAAAAACTACATCAAGATTTTATTGAATCTTTTATACAAAAAACGTCCACTTAGTACACAATCTTAGTAAAAAGTTCCACAAGAGTTGTAGTGTTTTACACTAAAACAAAAGTTTATTTAAACAACAAATCATGGAAACCTTACAAATTTGGCTTACATACAATTTTACAAATTACCGCACATCTATAAAGTAATGCAAGCGAAAGAATGTGAATTGTATTCACATAAAAGTGGCTTGTATTCGGAATGTAGTTCCCGAATTATCATGTACGAAATACAAATTGTTGTGAATTATCTTAATACATTCTGTTGTTAGTGATGGGCACATTGAAAGAAATTCATAACTTCTGTACTAGGATGAAATCTGTGTAGTGAAAACTAAAGACAAATATGAATAAAGAAAGAAACGCAATAAGGAAAACAAATAATCGATAAGCGGAAAATTTTAATTTCTCAACTGGAATTCTCGAGTGTTTTCTTTCTCATTTTATTTTATAGAATATTTTTATTTTGAACACTATTCTTTGTGGTGCGTTTTGTTTTTTCTCTATCTTTTAATTTTTTTAGTTTCTTATGGTATTTCTCTATAGTGATCATTGAATTATGCCCATCACTACTTTCTGCCATTATGACCGGAGGATTACCCTTGAAGTTTTACACACGAATGTGGTGAATAGGGGTTTCTTTACTTTGGTGCAATATTTACAAAATTTCCCCGCTTTTGAAGTTTGACTGTTGTTACACAGTCAGAGAATACTAGATCTGTGCCTTTTTTTGATTGAAGTTTGCTGCCATTCTTCAATTTTTAGTCATTTTTCCACATTGCCATTGCTTAAACCACTTTCTCGAAGGTTATCTGTGAAGTGTGGAGTTTTATTAGACATTCATTTTATTTAGCCCTATCGAGGTATCCGATCGGAAAACTTACGGAAACGAAAGTTAGTTCCGATTGCAACTCACGTTTGCTTCCGAAGTATCCGTTAATAAAATTAAGCATACAATCGCGTTTTTTAGCATATCTGTGTATTGACCTCGTCCACAATAGCCGTGTTTTATTATCGCTCATAACCCATGTGGTCCACCCCGTGAAAATAAAACGATCTGGTTAATGTATTTAAATGTACCCTCTGTTCGCCAAACTTAATACTAATATTTGCAAACCCATAATAGAAACCTGGATCTCGTGCTGTTTTTGTAATACGTGTTAAAAAATAACCCAGACCCACACCCGAATATCATAAAACGCAGCTAATTTCTTACCCAAAAATTGCAATATTTCAAAAATGTCTCCTGTTTAATCCTCCACGTTGTTTTTTGTGGTTGTGTAATTAAGCTCACAATAAATTATTAATATTTAACTTACATTTTTGGAATAGACGCTATTTCGAACCAGATTCCCATATTTTTTCATCGGAGAACTTCCGAAGATATGCAACGCACAGCTGTAAAGAATTCTTTACTGGAACGCAATTCATCGTATCACTGTGATGTGCATGTCATTTCATCGAAAGATTTAAGTTTTTCTCCGAACGGATACCTAAATAAGACAGCAGATTATAAATCACCCGCCGCAATTTGCCACTTAAATACCAACCGCTTTCAGAACATTTGAAAATTCTTTTCGCTTTCCATGAAATGACGAAATAAAAGTAAATCGCGTTTAGGAATACGAAAATACAAAAGGCCGCCACAAATAATCCGCAACTCTTTTTGGAAACCTCCTACTGAAAGCAATAGCCTCTTCCCATTTAAATGCCGTTAATGGAGAAAAGCCAACATTTGTTACCAATCAAATACATACTTGCAGGATTCTCGATTCCCAAATAAGTGACATGAGTGCCAATTTTGGTTAAGGGAATTTAACTTTAAAAAAATGTCTTGCACATACTTATGTATGTACATACATTCAAAATTACAGATTGAGGAAATTTTATACCTTCTCTTGGATTTTTAGTACGGCAACAGATTTGGAATGAAATTCCCTCAAACGCACATAGATTCAACAACAATATACTATTTGAAAAAAACTTGTTTCCCACGAAGAAATAAGTAAATATTGGTACCTCGTTTCCATCCGAGTATTTTATTTCCTCAAAAATTGCGTCTGCTATAGTGAATCTTTTTGAAAACAGTTTTCATTATAATTCCATCGCTTCGTCAGTTAACACAAGCTAATCGAATAATTTGCGCGAAAGCTCAAAACCACTCAATGAATTATAAAATGATTGTATGATTTCTCTTAAAGGGTATTTGCTTCACTTTATTACGTTTTGGGTACAAACCAAATACCCATATCGACAGGCAAGAGCTTTAAAGAAGAGGCCTAAGGGATGCATCGAATCCACTGCAGATGACACAATGGTTGTACATTTGTACATTATTAACATAATTTGTTCTTCATTAAATCATTTGGTGTTTGTGTTTCAAGGCCAAACAACTTAACAAAGTTGCGTTTAAATACTTGTTGGATGTTTTCGCCAGGTGGAAAGAAGTTTTCAATATAATATAAGATTGACGCACATGTTCTGTATTTCACTTTTTGTGAATTTGAGGAACGAAAGTGAATTTAGATGTTCTGTATTCCACATAAAAATGTTCTGTATTCCACATATTCCGAATGTGGAATTTTAGGGTTCTAAATATGAAAATATGAACCGTTTTTATACAAATTGTCTGTAACAGGTGATTTTGACAATTGAAAAATGAATTCGAAGTGAATTGGAAGAAGTTGAATCCACTCGAAATGCACAACACGTTATTTCATTTTAAGTGAAATTGAAATTCATTTTGAATTCATTTTGAATTCATTTTCACTCGGAATGCAGAACATGTCTGTGAGCGGGTATTTGCGTTTCTTTGCTGTTGAAAGAGGATATCAAACAGCAGTTGAATCAGACTACAAAGTTGGTTTATCCAAACCTTGTTTTAGCAGCAAAGTGCTTTTTAAATTACCTGGATATCCTCGAGGAGCAGATATGTACATAATGGATACAAATGTGTAAAACGGCCATAAAGAAAACTGCGTTGGCGTTTTAAACTGAACACACAACTTTCCTTTGTTCGTTGTTTTTGACCTAAAAAATAATAGAAATTTTATTTATATTTTCAAAAAGAAAAAACTTAAATTTTTTCTTAATAAATTAATTAATAAATTTCAATCGAACAAAAAATTGTATGAAATGACAGTACATATATAGAGATAGATGGAAGGGAAAAGGTAAACATTTCCCTGGGAATTGTTTAAAATTGGGCTGAATATGTTTTCTACCACTAGATGCCGGGACATCAATTGATAATTTTTTTCTTGGCCAACGTAAAATCAGCTTTGATACATTGGTCAAAGTTGGAAGTGTTCGGGCAGTATTCAAGCAGATTTCTGCTGGCTGATTGTTCCTGAATAAAAAGAAATTTTATTAAAAGTTCTTTTTTTACAAATTATTGGTGTTTCATCACGGAAGTTGTCTATTTTAATGAGCGGGTATATTGAACAGCAAATCAACCTTCGTCCGCGCGTACAACAATTGTATCAATAAGAAAAAGGAGACTTGCATTTTCCCCAGGATAAATTTCCATCGAGCAAATATGCTATGAAATTATAAGTCAAATTTACGTGGAAAATTTGTTCCCAATATCAATAATTTGGTAGTAAGCTTTAAGGATTTTTTTTTTTACTGAAGATCTTGATTTGTGAAAAATACGAAAAATCGTTTGTTAGAAAAAGAAAAAATAAATTTCACGTTTTGCCATTTGTTTAAGATGGACTGGACATTATTCATAATTCTGTCGAAATGAGCCAAAATCAACACAAATAAAAGTTATGAATGTTACTTCAAACTAAAAACAAAATGAAAAAAAATAGAACTCAAATTACAAAAAAAAATGTTTATTTATTAATTATTATTATATAGTTATATAATATATTTAATCATACTTAAATAATAAAATAAAAGAATTGTGTAATATTTTTGTTTTGTTTTTGAGTGTAGTTTTAAATCTCAAAGTATTTCTTTTTTAATTTAAATTTTAAATGTGTGCTGTATTCTTTAAATAAAGAACAAATTAAAAAAAAAGAAAAAAACTTATTTTTTATCGTATCAAAAGTGTTTGCATTTTTTGTTGCAACCTATATAACAATGTACACAAACTATTATTTTTTTTTTGATTTATATTCAATTTTTAAACAAATATTATAGATGTATATGAATATAGTAACCGAAACATAAAATACATGGAACTAATAAATTGGTGTGATTTTTGTTTTTCGCGGGTATTTTACAATTTAGAGTTTTTGATTTATTTTTTTTTTCATTTTTTATTTTTGCATATAACTCTATTTTGTTAGAAAATAAAACAAAACTATAAATTAAATGTTTTTTTTTATTTGTATATGCATTATATATATAATATCTATAAAGGAAAACGTGTACGTATAAAACAAAATAAGTAGGTAATTGGATTTTGTATAAGGTCTAAATTTATAGAATTTTTTTTATTTTGCTTGTGTGATTGGATGGTTTTGGGGTATGTGTAATATGTGTATGTGTACAATTTTGGAGGTTCTGTTCTTTTTTTTTTTGCAGACTTTTATTATAGTATTATTTCCCTATAGAGTTACATAGCATTTAGATGTGAATATCCCTTAATTCATATTCATACATACATTATATTCGTATTTAAATTTATTTATTATATTGTTTCGTTTATTATAATTTAAAATAAATTCTCATTTGATTCGCTTCGAATTTGTTATACTGTTTGATTTTTGAGTAAGATTTTGTTTTTATTTTTATATAGCAAGTTAATATATTTGTATTTTGTTGTATATTTTCGTATCAGCATGTGTTGGTATTGTGTATTATTTTTTGTTCAGTGTATATAGGGATCAGTGAAGTTTTAATTTGTTTTGTGTGTGTCTGTGTGTTGTTGAGTTGTTAAAAGAGAAACTAATAATATTTATAAAATATATAATATCAATGAAATTATTCGCCCACAATGGCTACTTCTTGCGTTACCACGTCGTTCGATACTTTTTCAATTTGATGATCAGCCTTCATTTCCTAAAAAAAAAATTAAAAAACAAAAATTATATTTTTTCATTTAATTATAATATGTATTTATTTGTATAGATAAAGAGGTTAAGAAAAAAACCAAAATGGTAAATATCTTAATGGTTACCTTTTCTACAAATAAAAATAACACATCGCCAACGGAATTCTGGATTTTAAATATTAACCTATTCTACACAGAATGCTTTAAGGGGTACTGTCTGTCTACTGCGAGGAAGTGACAAATTCTCACAAGAATATCTCGTCATATCCCTTAGTGGATCTGCCCGGTAAGGTCTCACCATTTTAGACCTCAAGTATCGATACATGTAGTTATACGTTTTTGTAAAGTACATATTAAAATGCAATTCGATGGTTAACTCGTTTAAAATTAGCAGTATCATACGAGTACTTAAAATGATTTAACATGGTTACTTAATCGTAATTTGAAATGTACATATTCACTTCTAGTTTTAAAAAACCTATAATTTTGGGACCAAAACTAAAAAGCATTCTAAATTAATTTTTCGAACAAGGTAATTTGTTTTGTAAAGGGTCCGCCATCTAACTTTTTTTTTCAACTAGTGCTTATTTCGTGAATGGTAACACTTAGCTCATGTCTGATTTGACAGAGGCATAATTGGGCCATTTTTCTTCGAAAATGAGCAAAGAGTGGCCGTTACAGTCAATGGCGATCGTTATCGGGCCATGCTGAACGAATTTTTGTTCAAAAAAATTGAAGAGGCGCTACGTGCCACACAGCCGAAGCTACACTCGATGTTTTGCGCCCTGTTTTTGAAGGTCGCATTATCAGCCGCAGAGCTGATGTCGTTTGGCCACCTCGGAGCTGCGATTTGACACCGTTGGACTATTATTTGTGGGGTGCCGTAAAAGATAAGTGTTACGCCGACAAGCCAGAGACAATTGACGCTTTAAAGGACAATATTCGTGAAGCCATTGGTGAAATACAGCTGCACACAATCGATAATGTGCTTAAAAATTGGACCGATCGTGTAGGCTACTGCATGGCGAGCCCAGGCAGCCATTTGAATGAAATTATTTTCCATTATTAACCGGAAGGATTGTACTTTCAAATAAAAAAAGAAATTTGAGAAAATATTCAGTAGTTTTTTTTATAGCATTTTCAAAAAAAAAAAAGTTATTTGGCGGACTATTTATTATACTTAAATAAATAGATATAAGTGTAAAGAAAATTACCACAATTATAATAAATACAAAAAATCCAATAAATCGGTTGTGTAAACGAAGTTGATTGAATAAAAAACATTTCCAATTTTCGAATAAGTTTTCTGCCTAAAAATAACCATTTTTGTTTTATACTTTCGAAGAAATGTAAATTTATGAATCTCAAAATAAGTGCACTTATGTATATGGTTCTTCTTTCAACGATAAGACGGATCCCTACTAAAATTTATTTGTTATTTCGAGTTGAAAGAAATTTGAAAAAAAAAAAAAAACGTAGCAATCTCTTTTTTGAATGTGTGTGGAACTGCCAAACTAAATTGTTGGTAATCGATTTGAATAAATTTGATGTAGTCCTCGATTATGAAGAAAATGAAATAATTCCAGGGCTCTGTTGTGTGAGACGCATAACATATAATAAACAAAAGTGTTAAGCTCTCACATAACCAGCACCATCCTAAACAATCATTAAAATAATAATATGACCACGACCTTCCATAACAAACATTAAAAAATATCAAATTTTGTTTGCTTATTCGGAAATTTTGTAAGTTTAAATAATTAAGTAAGATGGGCTTCATAGGCAAAATGAATATTATTTTTTTTTTCAAGAATCGCAAATCGATACACATAGGTATGTATGTAATTGAGCAACAATATCTTGTCGCTTCTATTCTGGCGAGATTCAGATACTTTATTTCGCATGTTGAAAATATTTTTTTTTTTTTTTTTTTTTTTAATTCTGCTCTCTATTTATGGAGTTAAGGTAACTTTTTTGGTTCTCGAAAGTTTTATGAGCTTAAATAATTTTATAAATAAGTGAAAAATTTACACTTCCATACTTGATTTTTTTTCTATTTCTGTGAAGTAATAAGTGAAAATTGTACACTTCAAAAGGTGTAGAATAAAATACCGGTAGAATACCGATAAAGAGTAAAGGAGACTCAAAAACCCTTTTTTTGAATTTGAGGAACGAAAGCGAATTTGGATGTATTCCACATAAAACAAAGTTTGTAAATAGTTCATTCGGAATGTAGAATTGTAGGGTTCTGAAAATGAAGATTCGTGTTCTACATTTCCAACATGAACCGTTTTTATACAAACTGTGTGCAAAAGGTGATTTGACAGTTCGAAAGTCAACTCGAAGTAAGCTGGAAGGAGTTGATTCCGCCCGAAATGCTGAACACGTTATTTCTTTTTAAATGAAATTTAAATTCGTTTTGAATTAATTTTTACTCGGAATGCAGAACATGTTTAAAATTGTGTGGTTCGGATGATGCTACTAGAGTTAGAGGACACTCCAGTTTTTGACGTTATTTATAACCTCTTTATCAGCACCATCCTACCGGCTGCGCCAATGTTGAATAAAAACTTTGTATGTCCATATTTCTGGTGCATCGGCCGGGAAACGAACCCGGGCCGCCCGCGAAAAGATAGAAGAATAGACCTACCTATTAATTTAATTCCAGATTTATTTGGATAGCCTCTGGTGGCTATTTAGGTGTGGCCTTAGAAGGCCCACTTGATTTACGCCTGTATTATTTTTTATAGCCACTGGCGGCTATTTAGGTGTAGCCTTAAAAGGCCAATTTGGTTACTACCTGAAAATAGAAAGAGGTTAGCTTTTTACCTTTGGTTTTTACTAGTTGGTCAGGATGAAATGAAAAGTGCGGAAATGTTCTATGTTCACAACGTGACCGCGTCTAACTGTGTTTTTTATTACTATTTTCCTACACTATTTATACAAAAATATTCTTAACCTATCATCCCTACCAATTTACATTTTCTTTGAGTTTACAAATTTGTAATGTATTGCAATTACTTGCCCTAATATTGGAATGCTAAATAAGCATTCATCAATAATTATTACTTAATATAATTTAAATGCAATATTTATTAATTGCCATATGTGTTACTTGCTAAATTAGCATTATTCATTTAACATACATTTCCTACACATACGTTAAGCTTCGTCATTTAATTTTATTGCTTGACCCAGTTATGCTTGTTTTCAGAAAAGTGCATTCATAATTTAATTGTTGGTCATTGACCAGTGCATTTTTTTGTCATACCAAACGATCGCTTATGGTTTTAGTGCATTGTTTGTATACACCACCCGATCGCGTATCGTTTGGATGATTCACACAATTCTGTTGTTGGTGTCGACCTTGATGTTAATTTGATATTTTTTAATGTTTGTTATGGAAGGTCGTGGTCATATTATTATTTTAATGATTGTTAAGGATGGTGCTGGTTATGTGAGAGCTTAACACTTTTGTTTATTATATGTTATGCCTCTCACACAACAGCTCTTTCAAAATACGAAATGTTTGTGTTTATACTGCCTTAAAACACAGTTCGTTGCGTTATTAATATTATCTCAATTTATATATTTTTCCCAGAATAATAATGTATTAACCAATTGAAATTGCGTCAAAACGTTTTGCAAGTAATCACAAGAATTGGCATCTCCGAAAAGTCAAGTTTGTGGGTGTTTCTGAAAATCCGTGTGAGAATCTGTGTAAGTCCGTCTTCAAAGAGATTCGAGAGAATTCAATTCTTTCAGAAAAAAATCCATTTTTTTTTCTAAAGGAAAAAAATTGCTACAGATACCTCGCGAATCATTAGACCCGGCCAAATTCCTCAACCCAGGATTTGAAAAAAAAGTCTCATGCTAAGCAAATGAACGAACCCTGTTAAAACTGCAAGTGAAGTGCGCAACATAACTTTAAAACTTGAACTGAAGATTTTGCAAATGGTATTAAAAATAATTATTCGTATAACCAACACACTACTAACCGCCAACCAATCCTAAGAAAATCATCATCATCAGATCAAATCATCAATCAAGTTTCTTATGGCATTGTCTCAACGGAGTTCTAATATAAAATGACAAAAAAAAAATCCAAAATAAACTTCTATTTGTGCATTTTACTGAACGGTGAATATTTTGGTTTTTCCCCTGATTCTGTTAGGCAGGGAAGTCGTCTTCGTATTGCTAATAGTAGCAGAACCTTGTTGATTCTCATTCAATCGAGTGACCAAATGTATGGAAACCAACAATCGGTACAACTTCGCTCACTTTGCTCATCCATGGGTATAGTGCAGCATAACCAATTCGGGTTCAAAGCATCCCACTCGACATTCGACCCGTTGTTGAAGCTACATGCTGATACGACGCTGGCCCTTAACAAAGGATATACGACCGTAGCTTGTCTGCTCGACATCCAAAAAGCATTCGACTCGGTTTGGATAGATGGCCTGGTGTTCAAGTTGAAGTCTCTTCACTTGCCCAGACATCTTATCCTAATCATCCAAAGTTTCCTCACTAACCGTAAATTTTACGTACGAGTGGGAAATTCTAATTCAAGCCTCATGAGCATTTCCGCTGGTGTTGTTCAGGGATCTCGCCTTGGACCCGATCTTTTCAATTTATATACCTCTGACCAACCACTAAACATACCTAGGACCAATACCCTACTATTTGCTGATGACTCCATCACTTACAGCGCATCCTCTAGCCCAGACCTAGCCTTCCGTGGGGAATAAAAATCAACCCTACTAAAAGAGAGTTGATCTGTTTTAGGACGCCTTCGAAAAATGGCCTAGCCAAAAAATGCAATAACCTCTCTCTGACCCTTCCCGATAACTCAGTTATCAAGCCGAAGAAAACAGTTAAATACCTAGGAGTTCACTTCTTCGAAAGGTTCAAATTTAATTAATACTCCAAATTCACCCTACGTAAGGCTAACCATGCCTTTTCTCTAGTACGACCTCTTATGCAAGTAAAGGGCGCTCTCCAAACAAAGACGAAACTTCTGCTTTATAAGCAACTCATTCGTCCCATTTTAACTTATAGCTTTCCTATATGGTACACCATAAGTCCGTCATACATGAAAAAACTGCAAGTTTTCGAGCGAAAAGTTCTTCGCCATTGCACTTCCCTTTTCCGCAAACCAAACTCCGTTAAGTTTTATAGCAACTCAAGGCTATACGAAGCTTCAGGAATTGTCCCCATAGACAAATACATGTACAACCTCAGCGTTAAGATGCTGCAAAAAATCCCATCCCATCCCAGCCCTCTTATTAATTTAATTACAGGTGACCCAGACACAGAAGACCGGTACCTTCACGTGCTATCCATGATGGATCCAGCATTTGGAATATGGTCAGATGACAGCTTCGGAAACTTATACGTAGCTGCAGGAACGCAGTACAACAGAGGTTGAAGCCACCACAGGACCAAACCAGCTGACAAGCAACAGGAGTTAAGGCCCTCCAACCCCATCTCAACCACACCAATCAACGACAGTCAGCACTGCTCAAGCCGACGAGATAAATTCAAATTTTATTTAAAAAAAAAACCTATGTTAGACTTAAGACACTTTTTAGTATAAAATGTATAAAATAAACCAACAATTTAACGAAGCAGAGCTCCTTCTGTGCTCGCAGATATATAATGTTAGACTTAAGAATTAATTATTTGTAAATATGTAACACTGTAAAAATTTGAGCTGAATAAAATTGTATATATAAAAAAAAAAACAATTTGTACAGCGCCGTCCGATTGTATTAAAAACGTCGGCTTTTCGCTGGCTAACGTGACGAAAGACATCGTACATAGGAAACTGTGTTAAGAGGAAATGTTTTGCGAGAAAACTTGTGCGGGGAAACGTGATGCGAGACACCGTCAACCGTGGCCAACCCATATAAGCTGTGCTTATCAAATTTTTTTTTTTTTAATAATTTAGCGCGCACTAAAGGGGTTTTGGCTACCATTAATATGTTTAAGCAGAGTGCGAGCATTAGAAAAATAAGGAAGGATTTAAAAGGAGATACCGAAGTACATTGGTTTTGAAGTTCAAAATATCAAAATGGGAGGGAAAAATAGAGCCTTCCACATTCGTATTGTTCGACTAAAGAAAGAATCTCTGTACTTAACAGTAAGTCCGAAATTGGGCTCAATGGTAAACTGATGAGCATCTCTAGAAGCGCGAGTATTACGGTTGAATAGTTTAAGGGGAGGAATGCAACTGGCTACTTCGCTAAAACAGTGTTTATAAAAATAGCGATAAAATAACGAAACACATGAAACATTTCGACGATGTAAATTTTTCCACTATAGTTCTATCGACAATCCTTCTTAGAGCTCTATTTTGAATTCTATCCAAAAGATTCAAATGAGTTCTGGGAGCTCCTGACCAAATGTGAGAGTTATACTGAAGGACTTATAGATTAGAGCCAGATCAGAGGGGGAAAAAAATTTCTTGCATCTACGAAGAAATCCTAAGAACTTGCAGCGTTTTTGGCGACATCGAATATGTGGTCATTCCATAAAAGGTGGTCTGTGATGCATATGCCAAGGGCTGACAGCTGATCGATTTCTTCAATGCAAGTACCACTCAAGGATAGCGGCATGTCAAATGTTGACATAACCAAATTAAAAGAAATCTGTTCTTTAAAATTAAGTTAAACTCCATCAATATAATTTCACTGCACTAATATTAACTGACTTAAAAAAAAATAAAACCCATAACTCTTTACTACTTTATTTACCTCAATAGTCTTGTGTTCAACTCCACCATTCAGGCTCTCTGTCGCAGATGTTTCGGCTGGTTGTTCATGGTTTTCGCCAATTCCATTCTCCTATGTAAAAAAAATTCCAAGGAAAACCAAGCGTTGATTAACTTAAGTTTATAAATAGATAATATTTTTTTAATTAAAAAAAAAAAAAACATTTCATCTTATTGCACGAAAAAACAAAATCCAAAACACACAACAATTTATGGTAAATGAAATTAATTTTGATTTATTTTTACATATGGAACACACAAAATGAGAAATTAGAGAAATCAGAAAAATAATTAATTTTACAAATTAAATACAAAACAATAACCAAATTGAACGCAAGTCCTAAAGATAAACAACAACAAAATTTCTCATTTCGTGCAAAAATAAAAAAAAATAAATATTTTAAATAAATTGAAAAGAAAAACAAGACATTGAAAAAACTCATAACAAAAAAATGAAATGTATTTATAAAAAATGCATTTAATCGTTAAAATTATTAGAGAACAATATTTAAAAACACAAACATTAATATTAAAAATAAAATAAAAATATAAGCCCCTTGGTATTAGTAAACAAAAATAAATTAGTCACAGATGGGGGGTGTGTGCAATAGTCATTTTGGGAATACGAGGAGGTGGGGAAATAAATTATTAACACAATTATCTTGTATCAAATTTATTTGAGCGGGCATGTGGTGTTTTTTTTTTAGTGAGCTGAGGTTGATGGTATTTTATTTTTTTATTTGTTCATCCGGTAACTCCAACAAATGATATAAATTTAATGCACAACAATTATTATTATGGTAGAGGTAGAGATGACTTAAATTATAGCAGAATTAATTGTAGAAATCACAAATAGGAAACAATGAGCCAGTAGTATGTTTTCAAGTTATTTATTTGACTGACTTAAAAATGAAAAAAAAAAAGGGAAAAAGTTTGGTAATACTAGAACACAAATTAGGTAGAATTGTTATCTAAATTAACCAAAGCGATCAAATAAAAGTATATTTTTTCACTATCATTTTGATATTTGTTGCTTGTTGTTGGTATTTCGACGAAAAGATTTTGTGATAATAATATAATGGGCCAGAAAAAATATTAAAAAAACTTATATTAAATAAAATTTGATACCAAAATAAACTAAAATGAATTTATTAATGAAAGTGTTGACCATAGAGAATTTTTTTAAAGAACATTCGTTCAATACTTAGAATGTTCGATACTTGGGGCACACATGCAAAAGAACAATGAACGCAAAAATGGGATTGTATAAGGTTTTAATTAATTAACACAGACTGCCTCCAAACAACTGTTAAGTTATCAGTAGTATTAGTATGGGTATGCATGTCTGGACGTTGTGTTTGGAATTTATTCTTTGTTAATGGGATAGTTAATGCTTTTAAGTACCAGGATATCCTTCAAGAACAACTTCTTCCATTAATACCGCGGGTTCAGTCCACTGAAAGGAATTATATATTACAGAAGTAAGGGACTTCTTGTCATACAGCTAGGTCCACCATGGCATGGTTAACCACTGAAGCAATTCATTCACTGGAATGACTTTTAAACAGCTCAGGCCTTTCGCCCATTGAAACAATTTGGCACAAAATGAAACATAAATTGCGTAAGGAATCGGCAAGAACCATTCAAGACTTAAAAATTTAAATAATTAATATCTGACAATCATTTAATTCTGAAGAGTTTCAAAAATTAGTAGACACTATGCCAAGACGAATTGAGGGAGTAATTAAGCGGAAAGGGCACATTACATAGTGGTATAATTGAATTTCTGATTATAGACCAACTATTTTGCTTTATTGAATTTATAGGGAAATATTGTTTTCTTCCATTAAATACATGTTTATCATCAAATATTAAAATACCTAGTTTTATTTTCACTAATTTTATTAAAACCAAAAAAAATGGCATTAATTTTAAAACATTAAAAACAAACAGCACATGTGTATGTGTAAATTATTTGATAGACCAACTATTGTGGCTTTGGGTCGTATTTAGCAATGCAATAAAAGCAATAAGACAGGAATGCAAAGATTATTAAATGCTATTAAACATTTTGCAAAGACTTAGATAGAGTGCAGTCTTTGCAAAACTTTGTCTAGTGCTTCGTTTATTGATTTAGTATATTATTAGAAAAAATATTAACTTTTGCAGCGAAATACTTTTTCATATGTATGTTTATGAATTTCAAAAAGTGTCATATGTTTCTGATCTTATTAAGGAGATAATAGTGATAATGGTGAAAAGCGATTGACTGCGAAAGTATTTTTTTCCCCACAGTGAACATGATAAGGTTGACAAAATTAGGTTGTCATAATTCAAAAATTCTGTTATCATATTTGGCAAAATGTCTCTGAGGTTTGGTATTTTCACATACAAATAGGTATGGGTCAATATTAGTTGAAACATTTGAAGTATCTAAATTTGTATTTTGATCAAACCAAACAGCGGAATGTAGATGAAAAAGTGATGAATAATTAATTTTAAAATGGTATTGGAAATAAGTTTATTAAAATTGTTATTTCACTGACAATTTTAGTTCCATAATTGTTATTTCAGTAACAGGAATTTATAACTGTTATTTAAAAGTAGCATTAACAGATATTGCAACTATCGGTTTTGGTCCATGCCTAAGCCTATGTGCATGCCGAATGTGACATGAGTGTCTCTGAGTTTTGCCACATGCGCGAACTTGAACGAAAATGAAAACCGGAATATATTACCTTTATGTGTACTGTGTTTTTTCCTACTCGTAAAAGCAATCAATTTTCTTATCTGATGTCGTATTTATTTGGCAATCCGGAAGCCTTCCGGACTCTTCTGAAAGCGTTCACTTGGGAAAAATTACAGTTCTAATTCAGAAAAAAAGAGAATTTTGCTTCTGGATTTGAAATCAGAATCAGAACCAGAAGCACTCACATATTCATATACTTGAACGTCAAAGTCGACTGTTGTCATTTTTTGTATCATAATTGTACAACTAACATTTTTTTGAATATATTCTCACGTATATACAATTAATTTCACACATACAATCTCATTAAATTCAGAATCGTCAGAATCACACAAAAGTGTTCAGTTGCGATCCAGGATCGGAAAAGAATTCCGGATTGCCAAATAAAAACGCCATAACTCCTAGCAATCTGTCAATCATTTACACTACCAAATCTTTTCGTTAGTCAATTGGATGATGTTTTAGGAGAGTTGCCATTCTCTATTTCATTGAGGAGTGCTTTTACCAAAGTGATAAATGCCCAAAGAAACTATTTGTTAAAATTGTGAAACTTGATTGTGAATGTATTGATTTGGCAATACGTTGCGAAACACTCCAATTATAAAAAAAAATCAAGTGAAGAAACATAAACGTTTCTGATTTTTAGTGAATGTATCATATATCGTATCTTTTATTTATAGTGGTTAAGTAAAACAAAAATTGTTGCGCAATTCTGATTGCTATCTTTCTTGGGACAATTCCCAAACGCAAATCTCAAAATATGCTAAGCAAACTGTTCCTCAGTACAAACATCTGCATCCTAAAAGTAGAATATTCTCTTAATTTTTTGTTTCAATTTTAGTGATGTTCGTGCATTTGATAATCATGAGTTTTGCTTTGTAAATCTTGGTTTTACGAGTTTGACCTTACCTAGGCATACTAAAATTGTTGAAAGCAGAAAAGATTCGTTTTTTTTTTTAAGTATTAAATATGGAATTTGTTTAAAAATAGTTCAAAGAATCACCCAAACACCAACAACTAGCACAGAATATATGAAAATATGAAATACACAGATCAATAGAAAAATAGTAGGTATAATCTTTTATAGAAAAAAAAAATTAAATCAAATAACACAAAAAAAAATTATGATTGTTAACAAAAAAAAAAACAGAGTATTCTATGAAAGGATTAATTTATGATTCCAACACAACGACAAACAAACCACAAAGAAAAGAAAGCATAATCTCCAACAACAACAAAATAATTGAGTTAAATCTCTAAGGTTGGCGGCCTCTCTCGGTCTCTGTCTCTACAAATTGCTTCTCTCTTTCTCTATTTTTATTTGAAAATTCTGCTCCCCTTTGTTTTAGGAAGGGTAGTGTCAGTGTGTGCTCTTAGAAACTCGCTCTCTGTTCTTTGTCGCAATTTAATTATTAATTAAACTTTTATTTATTCTAAACGAATGCTTTCATTCCTAAGTTTTATGATTTTTTTTTGTTTTGTCAGTATTGTTCCGAATCGCTATTCACCTTTGTTGCTGAAGAGATTGTATGCGATTCCATTTCATCACCATTCGTTGTACCAGTTATAGTTGTTGTAGTTGTTGTTGTAACTGTTATTGTTGTTGCATCATTTCCATTGTTTAGTGATAATGGTTCAGGATTAGTTGTAGAAGCTGGAGCTGTTTCCTGTGATGTCTTAGTTTCGTCTTCTATTCGGTTAGTTTGGGATTCTAGTTGTGAATCCTGTGATGATGATGTTAGTTCGATGTGATGATTATCAGAGGAAGCGGGTGATGATTCAGGAATTGTTTCGGATTTTAATAATAATTGTTCGGGTGCTGGTAGTGATGGTGGTGATGGAATATCCTCTTCAGCAGTTGGTGGTGAATTGCATTTAGTTTCCTCTTCAGTGCCAGACTGATTTAGGGATTCCTGTTGCTCTGCTGACTCTTGTTGATTCCTTTCAATTAATAGAGCTGCCTCTTGGGTTACCTCATCGATTAGTGCAATAGTTTGAGCTGTGATTTCATCTTGTTCAGCGTTGTTTTCAATTTCTGGTATTATTGCACTTTCACATTGCTCAGTCTCAATGGCTGGTGGTGGCGGTGGTAGATTTTCATCTTCTTCATCTAATGGAGCGATCACTTTTTCAGTCTCTTGCTCTTCAATCTTAGTTTCTTGAATAAGTTCTTCTTCAATTTCTTTTGGTGTTACAACTTCCTGTTTGATGATTTCAGGTGATTCGGGAACTTCTGGAGTTGCTGGTATGATATTGACCTCAGTTGGTGGATTTTCTGGAGTTGCTGGGGTAACCTTTACTTCAGTTGGCTCTGGTGTGGCTGGAATAATATTTACTTCAGTTGTGGTCAGATGGTTATTTTCAGGCGTTGTTTCGGGTGTGGCTGGGGCTACGAGTTCTTCTTGGTTTATTTTTGTTGGTTGTTCTGGAGTCGATGGAGCTATAATTTCAGGAATTTGTTCGCCTTCAATTGGTTTTGGTTTCTCTTGGGAGAGAACTGATTCAATGAGGGATTTTTCAATCAAAGCAGCAGGAACCACAGTTTCTGCTACATCTGCAGCTGGTGCTGCAACAACATCTTGGGTTCCTGTCGAGTTAGCAACTTGAGATTCCTCATCACTTAATGCAAACACCATCACCTGTGAAGGGGGAGGGGAGCAAGGAAGAGGAGGTGGGGGGCTATTTTGTGCAACAGATTCAATAGATTCACCACCGCTAGTTAGTTCTTTCGGAGTTGTTTCAATGCAAGTTATAACTTGTTCTTTTTCTTGATCGGATTCAGTTAAAGATTTCTTAACTTGATCACCACCAGCGTCTGAAGTTGGTGGTTCCTCTATTGGAGAAACCGCAACTAATTCGCTGGCGGTAGCAAGCGTATTACTAGATTTTTCATCGGTTTTAGTTTTTACCTCGATTTTTGGCGATTCAGCGGCTGTGCCATTTAACGCTTTAGCATCTTCCACTGATTCGTTAATTTCGATTTTTTCAGCTGTACCATTGGTTGTTGGTACTGGTGCTGCTACTACTTCAGCAACTGGCTCTGGGATTTTTACTTCTTCAGCAACGATAGATGGAGCAACTGCTGAGGCTTGTTCTGGGATCGATTCAATAGCAGCAGCTTTTTCAGCTGGTGCTGCATCTCCATTTGTCGTTGATGGCGCTGATTCAGCAGCGGGAGTTTGTGGCTTTTCTTCGGCGATAGCAGCCACTTCAGCAACAGGCTTTTGTTCTTCTGTGATTGGCGTTGTTGTTGCAGCTGCGGCTGTATCTTCAGCTTTTGTCTCAGTTGGTTTTTCGGCGGCATCGGCAGGGGCAGCGACGGCTGCAGCGGATTCTTCAGCTGCCTGTGATAAATGAAAAAAAAAGAGATACATTTTTTTAATTCGCAAAACAAAGGTTTTTTTATTCATAATGAATAATTTTTAATTTAGTCTTGTATTGGCCACATGTATGTGGTTTAAGGATATTATATCTCATTCCAGCCAAATGTTCTGTTACATTTTAAGAGCGCAATAAATAAAATCTAGTAAATTTTATAGCATAACATTCATGTTTTAAATAAGTCCACAATATACGTTTTAAGAAAAAAATGTTTATCCAAAATGGCCGCCTTTAGCTTTAATACAGGCTTTTAAACCTTGTGGCCATTGGTCTATAGTGGCACACACTGTGTCGATGGGTATCGATGACGCTATCCAAATTTTGGTGGGGAGTCTAACGGGTCATGTTCTCCAGTTCGGACAACAAACACTAATACAGCGGATTCAAATCTGGGGCCCCAGCACGTAACTTGATACAATCGAGTTTTGTCCATACAATCGAGAATTGTTTGATTGTATCGTTAGAGAAAACTCGAATGAACCAAAATAGGTGCTTCCAATTCTCGATTTTATCGACAAAACTCGATTGTATCAAGTTACGCGTGCTGGGGCCCCTGGACTTTCCGAAGGCCAATCTGCAGCTACAATAAAATTAGGAATACTTGTTCTGAGCCACTCTTTCGTAGTTTTATGGCTTTGTGTGCTGGAGCAGTTTTGTTGCCAGACCCACCTATCCCCGTTGAAGAGAGTATTTGCTAATCGCTGAACAACACCCTCGAGAACGTTCTCCTGATACACTTTTGAAACTGTTTTCACAAATTTTTCACAAAAAATGCAGTTATGTGACACATTGATGGGAAACTCCCCACCAAACAATTACAGACGCGGGCTGGTTTCCGCGCTGAAATCTTGGAACAACTTTTTTTTGCTTCTTTGGATGATGTTGCATAAATCCTGTCATTTTGTTTATTAAAAAAAACTTCTTCTATTGTGAATATTCTTTCATCCGTTAACAAAATATTTTTCTGTCCACCTTTCAAGTAAGATTTTTTTAAGACTTGGAGTAAGATGTCCTGTTGACATTCTTTACCAATCAATGTGCTCTTCAAATAGTGTAACAGAATTTATGGCTAGACTAGGTAGAAATTAGAGTTATATTCCAAAAAATCTGGGTAGATTAGAAGCTTAAGTCGTGCATCATCGTATATTGTGGCTTTTGTGCTGACCGACATAGTTACTTTAAGTCATATATAGAATAGAAATTGAAGCATTCCACAACTTGGTAGTAATTGTCAGTACCAGGTAAAAATATCCCCAAATCTACCTGGAAACAACAATTTGTGTTTCTTGAGCCTAATGACGACAGGAATGAACGTACGTGAATAGCTGCCAAGGTCGTATCAGAAAAACTGATTTCACAAAGGAAAGCACTTTAACGGAAACTTTAGAAGTCTAATCAGCCTCGGGGGACCTACCAATCAGTCTAAAACATCCCACACACCTGAACAAGTATGTAATATCCTTTCAAGATTCCACAATTCCATAGTTCAAACTAATAAGAAATAGTATTTTAAAGACAAGATTTATGAAACTAAATTAAGTATATTCTCAAGCCTCAATAACATCGGACTATCAATCACGATATGCAAATGGACAAATGTGGATATGATGAATCTTAAATCGGGTTTTCTTTTGACCACTCAACACACTTTATCAGAGAACAGTTTAAGTACCTTACTTTCCATTATAACACACAAATTTAAATTTTCTTTTTTTATATCACACTTCAGAAATGAGATTTTTTTTTTGTTAAATTGTTAATGATAATTCTATAATTCACAAAAAAACAGTCTCCTTCCAAGACGGCTGGTTAGACTACTGCACTTGCGAATTCTGAAATCAAACTGAACCGTTATCTTTCTTTGAAAAGATTTTATAGATCGTAATGAGCAAGGCACTAATATTCATTCAAATAAGCAATTTCACTACGCAAAAAGACGAAATAAATAATTTAAGAAAAGGAAAATAAAAATTACGATCTAATGAAAAATGACCAGTTGCTGGCCCGCTACATCGTATACCGAGACACCAACAACATCCATGCCGCAACACGAAAATCGCTATAGCTGCATCAAAAGGCCAAGCAAAAAAAAATCATGTGGACAAGAAATTTAAACACACAACACCCGAAATAGTTTTTGAGTACCTAAATCCATTTTGATTAATTTAAACTAACGCCTTAGAAAATAAATTAAATAATAAATAATATTTATTTTTTTGTTAGAATGGTTTAGGCGACGTGACGTGTCTTTCACCCGCAGTCAGCCGCTTGCAACTCTTGAAGAAGGCAAGGTCGAATTGAAAATTTAAAACCGTTTAATCCTGAAAAACAAATTATTATTATCTAGACCCTCGGTGGACATGGATGGTGGAAGGTTAACCTATACAATGTCTATTTAAATGAGATGACATCGGGCCTACACATTTGCTATTTCTTTTTTTGTTTTATATTAAGTTCGACGCATTATGTCAATAAAATATATTGTATGACTCTTTGACATTTTTATTCGTTAACACAAAAGTGTGTGGGGGCTCTTTCGATGATGTTGTTTTTCAAATATTTATTCAAAAGTATGTAGATTGTAGATGTTTCTTGACAACCAAAAATATTTACGTTCCGTTTCTTTGAGTGTTCGACTCAATTAGAATTCAATTAAAAAAATAAATCCGCAGATGCAAAGGAAATTTGTATGTATATGTCTCTGTGTATAGATATTTCTAAAACAACATGTAACGCTCGAAGACAATCAATTAATTTTCAAATTTTGAATTGCGGACATGACGCAAAATAGAAAAGCTATCAATTTTATATAATTTTGCCTTAAGATTTTTGAAATAAGCTTTACAAATTATTACGGGACATAATTTGTAAAATTATAATTATTTTCAAGCTAAAAACAAAATAAGATTGTATACGAGTGTCAATATATTTAAACTAAAATCGGGTGCGGCTGTATCGGCCAAAGGTTTCAACATGAAATGCCTATATCAGCAAGTCGCTATTAGGCCCATTTGCTGATACGCATCATAAATGTTTATGTTCAACTTCAAACACTTATGGGCTACTTTTTCCTCTGCGTTAACTGTCACATAAGTGTTTAAGTAGAACTTAAATTGTGTATCAGCAAACGGGCCTTAGTGTTAAAGATTGAAATATAAAAAAACAAAACAAAATAAAGATTCAAATTCAAAATTGCCAATTAAGAGTTTTTCAATTTGTCTTTTGTTTTTATGGGGTTTCCTTTTTTTTTTACTTTTAAGCTTTAGCGAGACAAAATAATATATCACATTTCAAATGTGAAAAAAATGAATGGTTTGTACGAATTAGCTCTTGTAGCTAACAACTTTAATTGAGCTAAAACTTTGACGCTGTTAGTAGGTAGGTAGTCCAGTTATCATTAGATATGCTTGAAGCCGATGTAGGTTAGGTTGAAGTGGTCGTTAGGAAAACAGCTGACACACTTGGACCTTAGACAGGTCCATTGTGATAAGACATGAAGAGAAATTTACTCTTTAATCAAACCAGTTGGAGCCTCGAATGAAGCGGTGAAGTCGATGAATCTCAATGTGTCTAAGATCACTGGTATCATCGAAAAAGTATTCCCACAGGTGCAATCTTCTTCCTTGGGAGAGAGCAGGACATGAACAAAGAAGATGTGAGAGGATTTTTCTCTAACCATTCTCTGCGAAAATTTAAAGTTTCATTGATTGGAACATTTGGATATAACGAGATAACATCAAATGAAACTTGAATTTCGTTATTGGTTATTTTTAAATCTTTTACTTCTTTTTCGAATTCAATGCTGTTTTTAATATCTCTTGTTTCGAATTTATTTGGTAGATTATTAAACTTTTCTAATAACCAACATCCAAGTTTTGTAATTACTGATCCTGTTGTAGATGTTATTGGTCTTATTTGTTTTCCAGGTTTATGTAACTTGAGTAAGGAATACATTCTTGGTAAAATTGGATTCGAAATATTTAATTTTGTTGACAAATTTTGGTCAATGAAAATATTTGCTGCATTTCTTAAAAATTTAATAGGTGGTAGATGATTTCATTAGATTCCCGTGGGTCCGTAGCATCGCACGGGTATCTGCTAGTAATTTATATTTGAAACGAAGAAAGGTGTTCATATATTCAAGAACTATCATATATTTTTTTTTTTAAATTTGGTGCGTGTGTCACAAATTTATTATTATAAACATACATGCATACATAGCATACAAAACAAAATTCTTCTCCACATTATCATTTTAACTAATGTTTTCCCTCAAACCCGAAAGATATATGGGAATATATAAAAGCTTGGGGCCTAACACTGCACACTGTCCTGTAGCTTTCGACAAAGACTTCGTCACATGACCCCCCATTCATCCACCAGAAGCCATCTGGCTTAGATAAAATAGTGTTTCTCTTGCAAAGCCAGAGGCTTTCGCTAGTACGAGTATATTTATAAATTGGTTGTTTATTTATAGGGCGTTTATTCGTCATACGCATATGTACCTGTTGTTTTCATTTTTGATTTTAATTTTGTTGACAGTATTTAGTTAATATGTGTGTATGTATGTACATACATAATATAATATGCATGTACGAATATTTTAATTTTAATCTATTTTTAGTGAGATTTGCAATTCTTAGTTACTCATCTATATATGATATTCGATATCAGCTCTGGGAGAGTGAAACTCTCACAACCAAGCAACGTTTGAAAAAAATACTAAGATTATGAGTCAATTAAACATCGCTGAACGCGAGCTGATGGATTTCTCTTTATGGGATTACATAACGTCGTGGGTTTAAGTCAACAACTTCAGAGGAACAGGCGAACCTTAATTACCAAGGTAACGACCGATATGTGTAAAAGAGTGGAGGAAAATTCGCTCTAAAGAATCGATCGCTGCAAACGTACAGTCTTATTTTCAATAGAATAGTGACTTGTATAATGTTTCACCAATTTCGTTGAACAGAAGTGGTAACGCTCTCGTCAACACATCTATACATTGCATATAAAAATTAATCGTTGTTTGTTCGAATGCTTAAGACTTGAAGACAACTGGACCAAATTGAATACGTTCTATTGTGAGTTTGTTTTCAATTGCTGGGAGAAAGTTTAGAAAAAAAGAAAACTTGGAAAACGTTCCTGATATCAGTGATATTAATGAACAGCAAAACGTTCTTAAAGTATTTTTTTTGTATTATTATTATTATTATTATTTATTAACAGAATAATTACAACTAAATTAAAATTACAATGTTAATATTTAGGAAGAGCACAACCTGCAGGGACCAACAGATCTAATTTGAAATCAAACATTAGGTTTGTTGAAAGATAATATAAAATAAGAGCAGAAAAAATAATACTAAATTAAATTATTCATAAATATATATGTGTTAGTGGATTATAAGGATATGTTTTTCAATTTAATAAATTCATTTATCATATATAGGGTCCGCCAAATAACTTTTTTTTTTGAAAATGGGCGCAAAACATCGAGTGTAGATTCGGCTGTGTGGCACGTACCGCCGTCCTGTTGAAACCAAATATTGCCAATATCCTTCTCTTCAATTAACAAAAATTCGTTCAACATGGCCCGATAACGATCGCCATTCACTGTAACGGCCACTCCTTGCTCATTTTCGAAGAAAAATGGCCCAATTACGATTTCAGGAGAAGATTTTAAAATCGATAAGAGTTGTTTTTAAAAATCGAGTTTATAACCGATGAAGGTAGTGTACATTGTCCTAGGCCAAGGATGTGTTTAACGTCGATGACAGTGTTACATGCTGGGCAGTTAGGAGGAGTTTCTTTCTTGAGTAGGTGTTGATGAGTGAAAGCAGGCTGTATCGCCTAGTCGAAGTCTTACAAAATTTGTTATCGATGTCTTAGATGAATTTGTGGGGTAAATTGAGTGGGAGCGGTCTGGGTTCACTTTGACGTAGTGGCGTGTGTGTTTTCCAATTGTCTTCTTTTTTCTGCTTGTTTATATTTTCAAAAGCTTTAATGAGATCGTTTTTAGTAAGCGAATCAAAAAGATGGGTATACGTTTTGTGAGCTATGCGCGCAGCTTTATCGGCATATTCATTACCTTTTATATCCGAGTGGCCGGGGACCCACATTATTTTCAATTTATTAGGTAAACAAATAAGGTTCTTGCTCATTTTATTCACAATTGAAACGCTTTAGTTGACGTTGAGCACGTCAGTTGCTATGATATATTTTCCGCCTTTAATAGTTTGATATTAATGGCCTTTTTGATTGGTCGTCCGGAAGGCTTCTGAAGTCTTCCGAAGGCTTCTGAAACTGTTCCATTGGTATCAAATGACAGTTCTTCTCCTGGATAGAAGAGAAATTTCCTTCTGAATTTGAAGTCAGAATCCAAACCTGAAGCACGCACACACTCAGACCCACTAAATATCAAATTCAAATTAATTTATTCATGTCATTGTTTTGTTTTGGTTTATCTGAAATTCTGTGGTTTCAATTTCAATCTTTAGAGAGTTAAAATTATGGATATCTGTTCCGAAGAAAAATTTTCCCTTCAATATCTGTAATTTCGCATTTTCATCAGGAATAACTTCGAAATCTTCTACATTTGTGTCAGCCATGTTTACAAAATAAAATAATCGCAAATGTGCGTTCGACATTTCCAGTCTTATACATATACTCACATAAATTTTCAGAATCTGGAATCTAGTGTTTACTTGTTCGATTGGAATCCCGGATCGGAGAGTTCTTCCGGATTACCAATCGAAAAGGGCATAAGTCCAGAATGAAAGACGACCGCTTTATAAGCCAAGGAGGATGAGAGGGTATGTAATTTGTATGATGTCTCCGTGGGAGGTTGGTGTCATTCGCTAGACCGACTATTTGATCGATTGCAGATGATATTCTTTTGGTTGCACTTCGGCGTAATGGTGATTTAAAGAACTGTACAGCAATAGACCCACATGAGAATGAGAGTTTAGCAAACAAATTCCCTCTAGTTGTTGTTATTTGTTCTTCAATTATAGGAAGACCAGCTTCTGAAAGTATGTTTTTGATCGGAGTCGTAGGGAAGGCATTGATGCTCCTCCTGGCTGCGTGGTAGTAGCTCGGTTTTATGATTTTGACTGTGGATTTTGCACAGCTCCCGTAGATATACTCAGTCCATAGTCTATGTAATAGTGCTGAACTAAGTTGCGTAGAGTATTGGTGTGTGCACTACTTTCCTTACATGCTAAATAACTAACTATATTTAACCTGTCAGCTAGGCTATTTTTAAGTTCTAATATGATCATTCCATTTGTATCTTTTATTAAAAGTAAGTCCCAAAATATTTAATGTATCAACAGAAATAATGGTAATGTTTCCAATGTTAGTGATTTAGGACAGGATATTTTACGGCATAAGTGCAATTAATAGATTGGATAAAAGTAGAATTGCGTTAGCTCACGCATTTTGTTGTCTCTTAGACCAAGGTTAAGTAATATACAATGGTACAGGACGATAATGATAACAAATATCGACTGTAAGACGCACGTGTTTCATGTAGGAGTGGCAACAAAAAGAGTTTGGGCAGCCTTCACCAGCCTTTGCCGCTCCCTGCGGTGAACACGAAGGTCATTGAGCTACGGTGGCCGCCTGTCCTTAAGACAGGTAAAATACTCTTGCGGAAAGGGTCGTCCGTCTGGACTTATTCAGCCAATCTGACGTAACTAAATAGACATACACACCGACCACTGATCCAATAAACACACCCACCAAACATTGTGGGGAGCCGCGTGCTCCTCCGGGCCTAACGGGGGGATGATCTTTCCAGTGGGGGTAAAGGAGAGGATCACACCATCAAAGGACAGTGGTGGTACAACCTCCCCTCAACCCGGTGTCTATGTGACGACCGACACTTACAGACACAACTTCCTTTTTTTTAGCTCCCTCCCAATATTTCAAGCTACTACTTGCCGAACATTGAACTCCTTTAATGAGCTATGTT
This sequence comes from Philhelius pedissequus, assembly GCA_910595825.1. NCBI lineage: Eukaryota > Metazoa > Arthropoda > Insecta > Diptera > Syrphidae > Philhelius > Philhelius pedissequus. The sequence continues at coordinate 266,107,375 of OU343160.1, forward strand.
ATGCCACGTTTTTAACGTGGATTTCTTCTAATAGGGTATCACAATGAATCTACATTGATCTAAGTATGGCGGTAACAACATCAACTGCCAGCCCACTAAACTAACCTAGCTCTCGCATCTACCGGAATTGCTGCAGAAGTTTGAAGAATCGTTGAGAATATTTCTCGTTGGCAATCACAAAACGTGGCACGAGTCAACGCATCGACCGATTAGGTTGACCGCGTAATTCTAGCTTTAACTGTTGGTATTCACTCGTATTAAAATACTGGCCATATTTATGCGTACTGAAACAATTTTCCACTCATTTAAATACAACATAAAAGAAATCCCCGGAAACACTCGCTAAAGCAAAAATTCGAACAAGGAAAAATATAAAACAAAGGAATCTACACTCGCTTAGGAAATATTTTCATTGCGTCGTAAACGATTTTGTTGAATTCCATAGATTCTTCCACCCCTCGACTTAAAGCTTCTGCTAGATCAAAACCTAAACAAACCCAAACGCATTTCTGTTCCAACATAACCTTGCCCCGCTGCTATCAACCTCATATTATCATTCAACAAATATCATTATCATCATCGTTTACATAGATCACAACACAACATCTGCTAACTAGCCCATCATCTTTCCGAGTTGGCAAATTAATGTTTCTTGGCACCACACACACATGTCAGACACTGGCAGGTCTCAATGTTTACCAGCGATATAGCGATGCTTCTTCGTATGGCATTTTTATTATTATTACTCTTGGATGGGCGCCAAATAAATGCAGCAACACCATCAACCATCACCACTCACCCAAGAAAAAAGCCTCTTCCTCATTTGAAATATGCACACCATTAAGTTAACTCAAGATCAAGATCATGAGTGTTTTCTATGATGGATGCAGTGCAGCAGGCAAGGCAATGGCTATGGCTATATGAGAGGTTGGTATTTTGCAACATTGTGGATCACGCCCGTTTTCTTGTTCGTTCGTTTATTCAGTTTTATTCCTTCAAGTGCAAATGGAAATTTCATGCATGAACACTTCATTAAAAAGGTGATTTACAAAATCGCCCATCTGAAGAGCAACAGCTCACAGTGTTACGTAGCAGCATACGTGTCATAGAAAATACTATTCTCATTGAGAAGGAAAATTAATTTGGAAAGTCTTCATCGCGTCATCATAGGCGCGACACGACTCGACTGACTCTTGCTGATGCCAACTGCCAGCCAACGAACGGAAAGGCCACTAAATTGGGTTTTCATGTTCACCTTGTCGGCCATGTGAAATTGTGAACTTGCTTAAATTTTGCAACGAATTACATTTACTCGGATGAGGACGTAGACACAAAACACAAACCCATGGATATTGATTTCGGGTAACTTGAGATTTTCGCACACACACAACTGAATTTCTGAGGAACCACAAAATTTCATTGTGACGGACAACCACACTTTTATGGCTTCCTTTTGATGGGGACCTGCTTGCAATTTGACTGGTTGGATCCTTTGTTTTGGCAGGCAAATAATGGATTGGGTTATGGGCAGTGGTACAGTTGTTACTAATATTACTTAATTTTTTTTTTCTTTTTAACATTGCTTACCTCTTCAGGAACTTTTTCACATTCACCATTGGTGGCAGTTGTTGCAGTTGCTGCTGCACTAGCGGCAGTTCCCTCTTCTTTTTTGGATGGCTTTTGTTTGTCTTTCTTGCCGAATGAAATGCTTCGGAATGACCATTTCTTTTTGACTTTCTCTTTCTTTGATTTTTTACTGCTTTCACCGTTTTCAGTTGTTGCATCAGCAGCAGCGGCTACTGTGACATCAGTTGCTACAGTAGCAGCATCGGATTTGCTTTCAGTTACATCGGCAGCACCTTCTGGAGTTGTTGCTACTGCAGCAGTAGCATCACCACTTGCTCCAACATCTGTGGTTGGTGATTCGGGAGTGGAAGTTGAGGCAGCAGCAGCATTTTGTTCTTTTTCAGTTGATAGGTCTTTTTCATTTTCAGTGTCAGCTGTGGTCTTTTCCTGGAAACAAAAAAAGAAAGATATTATTAAGCTTTTTTCCGGTAGATGATGATTAAAAAAATTGTACTTTTTTTTAAACTACAATATGATTTAGAATGAATGTACATCGCTGTATCGATTTAAATTTTTCCAATTATCCTAACCATCAGATTAATAGGGATCATATTAAGGATAGAAAAATACTTTCTGATTGTAATATGTATAATCAAATTACGTAGTGCCCGCGAAATTAAAGAAAACAATTTTTTTCTCAGGAATAATATATATATAAATGTATGAGGGCCTACATAGCACATTGTGTAGGTACTCGTGTTCAGTGTGTACGAAAAATGCGTAAAAATAAAATATAATTAGGTAGAAATCAATAGATGATACACATAGTTGTTAAAGTTTGAGGGAAAAAAGATGCCATTTGAATTCTTGGACAAGTATGAATATATCAAAAATTGGTGGAGCGGTTTTGAAAAATAAATAATTTTAACATTTTTATTAAAAAATTAAAACACCATTTTGAAAATCGATTTTTTCCAAAAAAAAAATGTATTTATTTTAAAAAAAAAATCAAAAAAAAACATTAAACAAAATTTTTTTATTAACACTTCCAGGAAGCATTTGCATAAAAAAGTAAGTTTAATCGATTCATAGAGTAGTGAGAAAGTCGAAAATATAAAAAGTGGTATTGTTAATAAGTACGCACAATAAAATATTTGTTTACTTTAAAATGGATTGCACTAATTTAAAAACACACATTTTATTATCAAAATTCTTGGAGCCGTTTTTGATAACTACATTTTTTTCTTTACTGTTTTTTTTAAACATTTATATGCAAGGTACCATTGTGTTTTATTTTGGAAAAATAATTTTTTAACTATTCAGATAATGTTATAGGTGTTCGAGATTTAAATAAATCTCTTTAGGCTGTTTTGCTCGTAATGTTTTTTTAATGAAACAATTTAATTTCCTTTCACAAGGTTTCGACCGTGGTTGCCGTCTTGTCTTCTTCAGGGGATCTTTTATAAACAAAAATAAAATGAACATATTATACTCGTACACATATAAGAACATTTAGTGTAAAATTTTGGCAAGCTTACATTTAGTACGTATTACAGATAAACATAAATAATACAATGAAAGACAAATATAAAGCAATGTTTAGAAAAGATTTTTATGATATAAAAAAAAAAACACTTCGATTGAAGTTTAGTCGGCTTTAAATTGTCAGGGATTCTGCTTAGTCACCAAAGAGCAGTACACCGATGAAATGTTCTGGCTGTCTTGTTTACGATTCATATTGTTTTTGTTGTTAATAATATGAAGCGTTTCTAGAGTATACCGTTTGGAGACATGTTTCTCCCTTTCCAGAATTTCCACTCCGTCAAAATCTGGTTTGTGACCACGCTCAATGGAGTGTAAGTTCAGATAATGTCAAAAAACTTCCAAATGCGAAGTTGCAAAAAAAAATCCATTGAGTCGTTTTCGAAAGTTTGAGTTTTCCAAAAAAAAAGTTTTTTTTTCCAATTTAAAAAGTTTTTTTTAGTTTATTTTTAATTTAAAAAAAATTATTTTTAATACTCGTACGTTTTTATAATAAAAAGTTTGTTTTAAATAACAAAAGTTGTTTTTTAATTTAAAAAAAAAAAATATTTAAAAAAAATTTATTTAAAAAAAATATTTTTGAAAAATGTTGCCTTACATTAGTGTTTAAACATTCTAGGAGCTTTGCAGAAAACAAAATCAAATGAACCGTTTTCCAGAAAATCGAAAACCAAAAAAAATGGGTCTAAGGTACCAACATTTTAATCAAAAAAAAAAAAATTACCAAAAAGTACCTTCATTATTAACTTTTTTTTTAATAAAAAATCATTGCGAGCCGTTTTTGAGAAAAATATGATTTTTCTTTTTGGCCAAAAAAGATGTTATTTTTCGCCTTAAAAAATATGTTACAAATCTGGAGCTGCCGGTTAGGTTTATAGTTTCGACTCGAGGACGCACAGACAGACAAAATTGCGGGACCCACTCTTTTCGTCTTCGGTATCATAGTAATATCAAGTTTTTTTGGAATCCATAACTTGCCACATAGTACATATTTATTTATCGCAAGTAAAAAAGGTGTCTGTTTGTATGCAGAAAGTACTGGAACACAGTTATTGTTTTGCAAACCTCTTGCAAGCTCTAAATATATTGAAAAACTGGTTGATTGTTACTGTCAATTTAGCAACATCTTCTACATATTTATACGACTCCTCTAAATTCGCCCTCTTTCAAGTTAAGAATCTGGGTGGATTCGCCCTTGAAGAGGAAGCTCCTGCGATGATAAATTAAATTGAAGGTTTTAAATAAGAAATTGATAAACATAAGAGACAAAACCAAGCAATTCAAAATTACATTATTAAACCCCGAGTATTTTTAATTCGGAAACATTCTCATAAACTTATAGCACCCATCGTTGTTTATAGCAAAAAGATTATTGCCAAGCAAACGATGCTTTATGAATTTAAAAATATTTTTTATTTAGAAAACATCAAAAATTTTACAATTCATAAAAACAAAACACACTAAACCCACCAGACTTATCTGAGATGCTGCTACCCATCCCTTCTGCAACAATTTCTTTCAATCTAATCATTTTTACTTTTATAGCAAGTAAAAAGCAAACTGCGGCACTAAATTGTGTGATACTATAGCCGTTTGTGTGTACTTTGAGTCTCGCTTAGCCTTCTTTCCTCGATAGCCTTCTGACTTCCAACCATATCATGTGCAGAATTATTTATAGAACATCACCGACCGACAAAACGGGTGGAATAAACTTTAAACAATGCCCCGGTGGCAGTTCAGATTTCTCTTTTCGAAATGTTGGGGTTGGGTGGGTTGTTGGTTTGGGGTGTAGTAGTGTGCGCAAAGGGTAGGATGGTTGAACCAAAAACATAAAAAAAAAAACAAAGGAAGATTAAAACAAAAGCCAGAGGGCAATGCTATAAAAACAAAAACAACGTTCCTGTTCCTTTTTACTGTCTTTTTCATGATTATTTTTTCATCCAACGTAGCAAAAATAGGGTTGCGAGTTCAAAGCTTGATTAATTAGTCATCCTGATATCCGATTATTCGATTTAGGTCTGTAAGTCTGGATTTGTATGCCCGTTCTTTTTTTTTAACGCTGTGTGAAATATATATTAAATATTCGTTGGTTAATAACGATTCAAAAATACAAGTAACAAAAAAATATATATTCAACTTCAAATCAATTTGATTGCAAAAAGAACATGAAGTATTCCGTTTAATCACAATAAATACGCGTATTGTTGTCCTCGATTAAAATAAATCAACCGTATATGTGAGGGATGGTGGTGATGGGGAGAAAGTGTGTAACAGGGTAGTCCAGGGAAAAATGTGGCAGAGGCTTTTTACGTCGTGCGTCGTCGCTTCAAGTAAGATACTGCGAATTACAAATAAAGAATACAAAATAAGAAAATAAAAACACATTTAATAGGATCGCCATATACTCGTATCCCCATTGTCAGTTCGTTTTCAAGTGAAGCTAAGAAGGTAAAGCAGGAGACATTGGGCGGAATGTGGAGGTGAGACGAAAAACAAAATAAACAAAACAGACCCGACGGACGACGACAACAACGACACAACATGTCATTGAGATGGATGAATGCATTCTTCAAATTGATCAAGAGCCACTCACATTTTGTGTTCTTCTGTTAATGTTCTTATTGTTGTTGTTATTATATAGGTTCGCCAATGTTTTGTGCGGTGCGTCATCATTATTGCCATTAACTTTTGTGCTTATAATCGGACTGATTAAATTAATTTCTTGGTTATTTAATTTTTTTTTCTCTTCGCTGCGTTGTGTATTTCTGTCTCCATTAAATTGACTTACAATGAAGAAATTCTCAAGAATTTCAATTTTAAGTCTCAAGGGTGTGATGATGATGAGCCTGACGTTGTATACATACCTACCTACTACTGTTGCATGAGGTAGTAATTGTCCCTGAGAGCTTTTGTATTTTGGCCCAAATGGGAATTATGTATTGTAGAGCCAAGGAGTCTCTTGACTTCGATCAAACGGAAATTCTTTTTATTAGAATCTCAATGGAAACCATTCTTTTTGTCAAATTGGTGTTTTTTTTTCTTGTGGTTGGGGTCTCACTTTCTTGATTGAAGTTTTGATATAATATATTCATGTTACTTCTTTATTTTTTGCCTTGTGAAGTTGTGTACCTATGTACATAAGTATGTATGTACATGACAGTTTATTGCATGTTTTCGTTATTTTGGCAAAAAAAAATTGCTGACTATTTTACTAGGTGATTTCAATTTCGACATACAAGTTAGAACTAACAGATATTTATTTTTAATTATATGATACCGTAAAATGGAGGAGCCGCTGTGCGGAGGCAAAAGTCCACAATAGGGTTGCTCATTTTACGTCGATACATCGAAAACATCGATGTTTATCGTTCGATGCATCGAATAAATGCGATGTATCAAATGCTTTCGATGTTTAATGACGTATCAATGTTTTTTGTTCCGATGTATCGAATGAAAGTATCTCATCATGCGACTTGGTTATCTGATCATCATTTAACAAAAGAATGTTTGCCAAATTTCTATACTGTTTTTAGAAAAGGCAGATGTTATTTAAAGACAAGCATGGAAAGAGGTGGTGGAGTACTGATTGCGGTCCGTGCCACTTTGGCATGTAGGCTAATTGAATTGGAATCAAACTCTACTACTTTACACTTTGATACTGATCAGCTTATTGTAAGCGTAAAAATAGGTGTATCTGAATTATTTGTTTTTGTAAGCTATATTCCTCCTAAGAGTAATTTAGATTATTATAATATTCATATAAACAACTCAAAATCAATTTTAGAGAATTTAAAAAAAATCACAACATGTATTATTTACAGGAGATTTTAATCTTGGTAATATTGAATGGACATTTGACACTGAAGATAAGTGTCTCGTTCCCTTTAACGTCTCATCTGAAATAGAATGTATAGTTATAGACTTTTTTGGTCAATATAATTTAATACAAATCAATTCTCAATATAACAGTCTTAATCGAATTCTTGATTTGATTTTTATTGATAATGATTTTCTTATTTGTCTTGATAAATGTAATTTCCCAGTTATTGCAAATTCAATTCACCATATAGCCATTGATGGAAATCTTAAATTCTATCATTATTTAAAAAAAGTAACAAACCATCGAAATATGTTTTATGATTTACGAAAAGCCAATTATGACGGTATGCTTGATTATCTTTTGTCTTTTTCTTGGGATAACGTTTTTTGTTCATCTGAATTAGATAGAGTGTATTCTTCTTTTGTAAGCGTTGTGATGGGGGCAATTGATGGATTTGTACCTAAAAAGCGTTCTAAAAATAATTCTTGTCCTATCTGGTATAATAGAAGGTTGGCCAATCTTAAAAACAGAAAAAATAAGGTATACAAATTGTATAAATCTGATAAGAATAATTCTGAACTACGTATAGATTATCTAAATCGTCAGCGAGAATTCGATTTTCTTAATAACTTTTTATATCGAAATTACTTGTTTTCTATCGAAAATGACATCAAATTAAATGCAAAGCGTTTTTGTAATTTCATAAGCTCCAAGCGCAAATCAAGTGGATTTCCTAGTAGTATGAAGTATCAGGATACAATTACTAGTGATTTACCTACAATTTGTAATTTATTCGCTGACTATTTTCAATCAGTTTACTCTTTAGATGCTCCTCCAATCCAGAAGCACCTTATATAAGTAGAGTAGTCAATATCGACTCTTTAGTTTTTAGTCCATTTGAAATTGAAGAAGTCTTATCTAAATTGGATGTTAATAAAAGTGAAGGGCCCGTTGGGATTCCTGCTATTGTGTTAAGGAAATGTTGTATTGCATTAGCTCAACCACTTTCGTCGATTTTTAATCTTTCATTAGCCAATGGGCAATTCTTGGATTGCTGGAAGGTTTCTTATCTATCACCAATTTTTAAATCTGGCTCAAAACAGGATATAACTAATTATAGACCCATTTGCAAAATTTCTTGTATTCCGAAAGTATTTGAAAAGCTAGTATGCAAAAGGCTAACTGATTTCTTTCAAAAACATATTTCAGTTTCTCAACATGGGTTTGTAGCATGGAAATCAACGGCAATAAACTTATCATTAATAAGCAACTATATCATAACAAATATGGAAAATGGTTTTCAAACAGATATTATTTTTACAGATTTTGCAAAGGCATTTGACAGAGTCAACCACCAAACCTTATTAAATAAACTATCTTCTCTTGGCATTCACTCTTCCTTATTAAAATGGCTAGAATCATATTTAACTGGTAGAGTTCAAATAGTAAAAGTTGATAGTTCGCTCTCAAAATTTGTCTCGGTCCCATCAGGTGTTCCGCAAGGAAGCCATTTGGGTCCGTTATTGTTCTTGTTATTTGTAAATGATATACCGGATGTTTTTCAAAATTCAAACTGCCTTTTGTTTGCTGATGACCTCAAACTTTACCGTAAGATTACTAGTAAAACGGACTGTTTTCTTCTTTTGGAAGACCTGTCGAAGCTCGATAACTGGTACAAGAAAAATCACCTTTTGTTAAATGTTTTGAAATGTCGAGTTTTGTCATGCTTTCGAAATTCTAATCCCATAGTGTTTGATTATAATATCAATCAGACAAATTTAGAACGCGTTACTAGGAAGAAAGATTTAGGAGTTATACTAGACACAAACCTTGGATAAATTTGAATTTATGAAAACAAAATTTTAAAAATCTGTGGAGCGGTTTTTGAGAAAAAAAGTTTTTTTTTTAAAACACTCGACTTCGGACACTCAAAACAAGTTGGCATAATACTCTGCGTTAATAACGTTATCAATTTCAGAAAGAAACAGACTGTATGACCTTTAACATTGCTATCGTTGCGAAATATTTGCCTTCGAGGTGGAGGACGAAAGAACGAGTCCTGACTTAACAGTCAAATTGTTCAAGCTAAGACTAAAAATATATTCACCTGTGAACTCGGAGAAAAAAAAAGAAACATACATAAAATTCTCAAAGCGTAAAAGAGAGGAGCTCAAAACTCAAACCCTGCCAAAATAGCTAGTACGATCAAATTCAAAACTTGCTCAGATGATTTGATACACATCTTCTTGTGATATAAGTCCAGTGAAGTTCGCTATACGGCGAATTCAAATGCCTCGTTAGAATGCTTAAATTGTAGAGGATATGAATAGGAGACGTGGAACATAATTTGCATGAAATTATTAATTAGAAAAGTCTTGATATTTATCGTTTAAATCCTTGTCCAAATATTCTCATAACTTCAAAAAAGCCCAGACTATTTTACCTTATCATAACTATTGAGCTCTTTTGTGGTATTTGGTAAACCGGAATTGGAACTTGTATAAGGCACTCCTATGGGTAGACGCAAATATATACAAAGAATTAACCTCACAGCATCTTTTGAAACTGGAATCATTGAAGACCGAATATAATAGACCGAGAAGTTATAAATGAAGTTCCTCCTGTCGATTTCAAAAAGCTTATTAAAGAAAACTTCATTATAATCAGAACATTAACATCAAGCGACTTCAACTTAAAAACTTTATTAATTACGTATTTCTAAAATGAAATACTCATAATCTCAGCGGTACCTAGGTACTATTTGAAATTAGATAATACATTTTACTTATTCCGAGGACATTAAAATCATCTAATGGCTTTCTTTAATTTAAAAGTACTGTCATACTCCAATAATTCTTGTGTATTTTCAAATTGAAACATAAATCTTTTGAGTAAAGCTGTGATTTGAAAATCATCAAAGCGAACAAAGTTTTAGTATGCATAGCAAAAGCTGTTAAAAGTTCGAAAGTTCTTAATAATAAGTCGTTCATAATTATAACAGTGTCGGTGTAAATATATCAAAAGGGCGCTGTTTCATATGTATTGTGCATCCGTAAAAAAAATTATAATTTTTTTAAAAATTGATCTACTTGTTAATATTTTGCTCGGTAAAACTACGGCACATCTGTTTAATCTAAACTATGATCGGAGGAAGCGTCGCATTATCATCTCTGTGACAAATATGGCTGAAAATAAATTAGACATCTGTCAGTTCGATTAAAATCGATGCTGCTTTTTACATTTATGTTAAGAGTCGAAGAATTAGAGTTTTAACCAGACACATCTACATAATTTTAAATGTATACAGAAATTACAATTTCTGAAATAATTGCTATTGTAGTTAGAATTAAATAAAATGCACGACTGGAAAAGATTCTTAATGGAAACGGCTAAAAGTATTTTTAAAGTCGTTTTTCACTTAATTTCTTATAAACGGTGATTTTTTTAGAGCTTGGTTTTTGAAAATTCAAAAAAACACAGAAACTTGTAAAAAGTGAATGAAATTTTTATTTGGATCGATAAATCAATTTCTGCCATTTACTTTTTAAAAATAATTTCACTTAAATGTTGCCCGCGGCTACGCTTCAGGTGGTCCATTCTGAAGGTCCAATTTTGGCAAACTTTTTCACACATTTCGGCCGGAATCTCACCAATGACGCGTTCAATGTTGGCTTCCTAGGCAGCAATCGTGTTTGGCTTGTCCCCATAGACAATAGACTTAACATAGCCCCACAAAAAATAGTCTAACGGGGTCAAATCACATGATCTTGGTGGCCAATTGACTGCGCCAAAACGTGAGATCAACTGCTCACCAAATTCACGTATCCATTTAGCCAAAAATGAGCCTCGTCGCTGAAGACAATTTTGCGATAAAAAAACGGATCCTCATCCAACTTTTCTAAGGCCCATTCACCGAAAATTCTACGTTGTGGTAGGTCGCCTGGCTTCAATTTTTGCACCAGCTGTATTTTGTATGGCTTTAAACCAAGATCTTTGCGTAAAATCTTCCAGGTGGTCGAATAACACAAACCCAATTGCTGCGATCGGCGCCGAATGGACATATCGCGATCTTCAGCAACACTGGCGGATGCAGCAGCAATATTCTCTTCGGTACGCACTCTACGGATACGATTTGGTGGATTAATGTCCAATAAAGTGAAACTGGTGCGAAATTTGGTCACAATGAGCTGAATAGCCTGCTCGGTGGGTCGATTATGACGACCATAAAACGGACGTAGCTTGCGAAACACATTTTTCACAGAGCACGAATTTTGATAATAAATTTCAATAATTTGCAAACGTTGTTCAGGCGTAAGTCTATTCATGATGAAATGGCAAACAATACTGAATCGAAATGTCAAATGTTCGTGGAATTTGTCATGTGTGATCTGTCAAAAATATAAACGTCAAAAACCAAGTAGCAAAAAAATCACCCGTTAGAATGGCAAGATTGAGTATTAATACTGCCTGAGCAGAAGGACGCTGCAACTGCACCCACATCGCCAATAGCTATCAAAAAGTGTCTATATGAGAGATGTCTGACAAAAAATAAAGAAGCGCTGGCATCGGAAAAAACCCAAAGACGAAAAACTAGTATGAAACGAAGTAATACGATATCGTGCAGGAAATCTTTTTGATAATTTCGAAGTTTTGACCAAATTGGTTTTTATGTGAACTTTGGAGAATTTTTAAACAAAAGTGACGTAGAGTGTCTCTTCGAAATCAAATGGCTTCTGTCCCTGGGAAAGAAATTTTCTTTGCCAATTGGCAAAACTACGTTCCTCTTCTCCAACTCATCGCAGATGACGAAGAAATCATAAGAACAGAAAAAGATGAAATAAGACAAGAAGAAACTAGATCTAGTATAGCAATATGCTTCACTCTTTTCAGCATTACCACCAAACGACGTATTCGATAAATACATTACGAAGGTACAAAATCTTCATGCGGTAAATTTTCTTAAAAAACACAAAAACATTATAATTGTAGCAGCTGTTAAATGCAATGTGACTGTTGCGATGAATATGACGGAATATGAAGAGAAGATGACGGAACTACTATCTGACCGCAACACCCCTCACCGCTCTACAAAACAAAAATAATGAATTTGTGAAATGGTTGCACACCAACAAGATAATCGATGACAGGGAAAAAGCAATAATGACTACCTACTCAGAACAAATACCTGCAATTACCAAAGATTCACAAGCCAAACATGCCTCTTCGTCCGATAACGTCATCGATTAGAGTTCCTTGTTACGAAAATATTACAGTGTGTCACGAAAGAATCTCCTCACTCTGTAAAAAAATCGTTGAAATTTAAATCCAAGGCAAAAGATTTTGTACTTGACACAAACGATATTTTGGTTTCTTATGATGCTGTTTCTCTTTTTACTAATGTTCCTGTTCAGCTTGAAATCAACATCATTAAAAAGAACTGGGAAATTATAGCTGAATATACCAAGCTGATCCAAAACAAATTTATCGAGTTATTAGATTTTTGCCTAAAATATAACAACTACCTGCAATTTAAGAACAATTTGTACAAACAAGTACACGGAATGCCAATGGGAAATCCACTTTCACCGACGAGCCCAGGTAAAAGGATTCAAATCGCATCATAAGTGAATTCATTATTTCTGATTCATTTATGATTGAATATTTCATCGGTGAGCCTCTGGCACATTTTTTGATTTGCCTCTTGTTTGGCTTTTATAGCTTTCAGGACTTCTTAATTGTTACACGATGCTATAATTTAAGAACTGATTTTTATATTTTTAAGAAAATTTAACACTATTTTGTACATACCTTTGTTTTATCATTTGCTTTCTTATATATATTTTTTGTTAAGTAAGTAGGTACCCATTTACTATTAAAACACAAGCTGATGGTTATATACTTATCTAAACCGATCTTTCGAAAAACTTTTCCGAACTGATAATCGACTATGCAAACGAAACTTTTGTCATTACAGTGACCCGTCATCATTACCCATTGGTAAAAAGTAAAATAAAAGGACGAACAAAAAAGGATCTCCATATGAAGGATCCAACAACAAAATCTGAGTGTTGTTGTTTTTTGACACAGAATACATATCTCTTTGTGTCTCTCTGGTAAGAATTTGTAGGATCTTTGTATATATTCATAATTCATTCAAAAAACTGAAGATTTCCTGAATATTATTCTTCATTTTTGGTGATTAGAATCTGAACCTTCAGATAAATGTTTGCTGGGAAGTAATTAAGACCCAGCAAATATTAAAAAAAATTTCAATTTTACAAAACTACACCATACATAAATCTAAAATTTATTACATAAATAACTTCATCTTTATATAAATTTATTCCGTAAAATAAAGGGTCCGCCAAAAACCTTTTTCTTTTTTTTGAAAATGCTATAAAAAAAAACTACTGAATATTTTATCAAATTTCTTTTTTTATTTGAAAGTACAATCCTTCCGGTTAATAATGGAAAATAATTTCATTGAAATGGCTGCCTCGGCTGGCCATTTAGTAGCCTAAACGATCGGTCCAATTTTTAAGCACATTATCGATGGTGTGCAGCTGTATTTCACCATTGGCTTCACGAATATTGTCCTTTAAAGCGTCAATTGTCTCTGGCTTATCGGCGTAACACTTATCTCTTACGGCACCCCACAAATAATAGTCCAACGGTGTCAAATCGCAGCTCCGAGTTGGCCAAACGACATCAGCTCTGCGGCTGATAATGCGATCTTCAAAAACAGGGCGCAAAACATCGAGTGTAGCTTCGGATGTGTGGCACGTAGCGCCGTCCTGTTGAAACCAAATATTGCCAATATCCTCCTCTTCAATTTTTGTGAACAAAAATTCGTTCAGCATGGCCCGATAACGATCGCCATGGACTCCTTGCTCAAAAATGGCCCAAATGCGACAATTTTGCTTGTTTACATACCCGCCAAGATCAAAATGAGCTTCATCTGAAAAGATGATTTTTTTTTTGGCAAAATCGGCATCTTCTCTAAGTCGATCGCAGGCCCACTTAGCGAAGCGAAAACGCATTGGATGGTCAGTTGGCTTCAACTCCTGAACCAATTGGACTTTGTATGGCGTCATACCAAGGTCTTTATGAAAAAAAAATCGTCTCAATGATGTTTCCGAAATGTTCAATTGTTTAGAACGACGGCAGAAATATTCTCGGGTGAACGAACTGTTTTTGGCTTTTCACGCTTTGGTTTATCGATGAGGATGCCAGTTTCTTTCACTTATTTCACAAGATAATGAAAATACGGAGCTGACTGTGCTTCTCTTCTTCCAAAATCCGTACGCAATTTTCGCACACATTCTGCAACATTACCATGATTTTCAAAGTAATGTCGCAATATTTCCCAGCGTTGTTCAAGAGTATACACAACCATATTCGTTCAGCGGAAGGACAGATCTAATTATCTGTCAAATCAGACATGAGTTAAGTGTTACCATTCACGAAATAAGCACTAGTTGAAAAAAAAAACGTTAGATGGCGGACCCTTTATAAACCAAATAATTTTTTTAAACTTAAGAGTCAAAAGCTCTAAGCAGCTAGTGCTCACATTATGTTAACATGTAAATTTGTAATTTAATGTTAATAAATTGTAATAATAATAATAAATAATATTTCATACATTCAAGCTTTTACAACTATTTTTTTGCACACTACAAAATTCTTCAAATATATCTGTGTGTCAAATAGAACTGTTTTTGATTCAAAATAGCTTTTAACGGCCTTTAGTCCAACAAAAATTGGCGTTTCGTCCCGGCGATCTCACATGGACTCATCAGTTGACTAGTGAGGACCTTTGTCAATACGCAATTTTTGCCAAGTTCAGTTCATCTTACATAGATTTCGTGAAGAACATCTAGTGTGAACTATATCCAACAAGACTAGAATTCCAAATCATTAAATTGGAAATTTTTGTTTTTTGCCCGTGGCCTGGCATTATTGTTTTTAGTTTTATTTTTTGTTCAAATAATTTAAAAGTGGCTGCCTAGGAATAAATAAATTGTTAATTTCTTGTATCTGTTCACATTTACAATTTTTATAAGCGTTTTTGTTGATTTTTTAGCACACGACTGTATATGTACATACAATCATTCATTTTTCATTTCAAATTGAATTTAATAACATTTGTCAACATTGTAAGACGAGAGTTCATTACTTAATTACGTATTTTTAAAAAGACCAATTTGCTATCAAAGAACATCAAAAAGTTGGTTACATAGTTTGCAAACAGGAAAAGGGAGTGCCGATAGGACGAGTGCAGTTCACGTTCAGTACAAGTCTCCTATTAATAACGCCAGCATTGAAAAAAATAATATGTATAAACTTCCTTTTATAATTGAGTTCGATTAAAAAAAAAAACTGCAAAGTTGTATTTTAAGAACGAAATAAAATAAACTCGTACTTTACTTATATGTTTGTATTCCAACAATGTACAAAATTATTTAAATAATGATGACGGTTTTTATGTTTGGACTTACAGTTGCTTCATTCTCCGAATGATTTGTGTCTCCATTTACTTGTGGCTTCAATTGGTCGGCATCTTCAATTTTTTCCAGCTTGCCGGTGCCTTCTTCGGCAATGCCATCCTTTTTGGGATCTGTGGTAATATCGACAGACCGTTTACTTTGTGTTTTACCCATTTTGCTTTTATAGTTTTATTTTTATATATATAGTATATTTTAAGCTCTTGAGCAGAAAAAATTAGTCTTAGTTGGTTCTTGGTAACAACTTTTTATATCTGAAAGTAGAAGAAGAAACACAGGAGGTTAAGAATTATTGATAATGATGGATTGCAAATGGAAATAGAAAATGCTGTACTACCAAAAAAAAACCCTTAAATCAAGTATGAATATTGAAAGGAAACCAAAATTAGTCTATGATTGAATTGAATTCTTCAATCTGTTCTGATGATAAAATTCGAGGACCAAAATAGATTAAAAGACACACGAGTTTTAATAGTCTGCCATATTGATTTCTACACCGACAATAAGGTTAGCAAGGTTTGATTCGAAAGGGGAGCAGAAGGAGCAGGTTTTTAGATGATTTAATTAACCATTTGAGCGAACAGCAGCGTGTTAGATGGAAAATTTAATTTTCAATGCTTCAATCAGTATTTTGTTGAAATTAGAATGAGTTTTTGAAACTAATTGGCATGAAATCAAAGGGAAAAATTATTACTAAGGTAAGAAATGTAGTATAAATAGCGCAGTTGATTTTAGCAATATTCAGCTATCCGTAGTGTGCATCGAATCATTTGTCTGGGAGTAATTAGATTTTTTTTCAATTTGGTTTTTACTTGTTCTATAGCAACAACTACAAGTGCCAACATACAGATGTATTGGTTTCGTGTAAACATTTTTTCTTAAAGATTTTAACCAAACTTTGGAGAAAAAAAAACTTTTTTTTTTTAATTTAACGCGCATTAAAGGGGTCTTGGCTACCCTTAATATGTTTAACCACAGTACGAGCATTAGGAAAATAGGAAGGGAGATACCGATGTACATTGGTTTTGAAGTTCAAAATATCAAAATGGGAGGGGAAAATAGAGCCGGGCAAAGCATTCCACATTCGTGTTGGTCGACGTCCGAAGTTGGGCTCGAGGGTAAACTGATGAGCATTCCTAGAAGCGCGAGTATTACGGTTGAATAGTTTAAGGGGAACAATATTTATAAAAATAACGATAAAATAACGAAATACATGAAACATTTCGACGATGTTCGAGAGATGTGATTGCTTCCGTTATAGCTCTATCGCCTGTCATTTTTAGAGCTCATTTTTGAATTTTATCCAGAAGATTCAAGTGAGTTTTGGGAGCTCCTGCCCAAATGTGTGAATTATACTCCAGCTTTGGACGAATGAAAGCCTTAAAGATTACAGCCAGCTCAGCCGGTGAAAAGAATTTCTTGCTTCTGCGAAGGAAGCCCAAACACTTTGCAGCGTTTTCGGCAACATCAAATATGTGTTTGTTCCACAAGAGGTGGTCTGTGATGCACATGCCAAGGACTGAAAGCTGATCGGTTTCTTCAATGCAAGTACCGTTCATGGATAGCGGCAAACTTAATGTTTTATAGCAAATTTATATTATTAAATTAAATTTTTGAAGTGATAACTTCTTATGGGAGCCGTTACGTAACGCGTTACGGGACGAGTACGATAACTCAGGTGCCGCAAAATAATAACGGATCTTTTGATAGCGGTCAAAAACAAGCATTTTTTGCTAAGGTTGGGAGGGGTCTTCGCCCCCGTTTGGGAGCGAGGTCCAATTTCATAAGAAAAAAGTACTAACAATGTAAAACAAAATATTAAAAAATAACGAAGTGTTATAACTTTTTGTAAAGCCAATACAATTTTTTAAATCAGGTGAAATCTATGCAGTTTTAAAAAAGTCGGGGTTTAAAGTCAAATTTTGGGAAGAAAATGGTAAAAAAAAACAAGTTTAAAATGTAATTCTTCAATTTGTTGGTCTGATAATTGATTAATTTAACTTAATCAAAAATTGAAAATTATATGATTTTATGGGTTCTAGTTTTTGAGAAAATTGAAAATTACTAAAACTACCTCCTTTTAGGAGGGAAGGGCAATGAATCAAATATAAAATTGCACCTCCCGCCATACGAGGGAAGATAGACCCCCCCTCCCATATTAAATACTTGTAACTAACTCTTATACAAGAATCTATTTTTATTTTTTGGCGCCTGAGTTCTCGTAACAAAGCCCTTACCGCCAGTGGAGGGAAACTTCGGGCAATAAAGCTATGATGACCAGATCGACTTACCTCGTCTTTTGTCAGATTCAAACTGATGTATAAAATCAGAATAAATATCACCTTTTGGTGATCGTATGATCGAAGACGCAATAATTTTCGTTCGTCATTGCAGGCCCTTATGTAATGTTTTTGGTAAGAACCAAGTGTGAACTCTAAGATAATGAACTATATAATTTTTTCGGGACAGCATACGTCTATAATGACGGTGAATCGTATCGGTGAACTAGAATTTCATTCCAGCTGGCTATTGAAATTCGGTTGTGAGTATCGTTGGTAATGATTATTTGTAATTAAATTTTCTTTTTTTTTTTAGTAGGTAGCATTTAACACTTCGTTACACCAAAAGACAAGTATGGAAATCTGGGAACGAATAAGAAAAGTGTTTTCGTCCTCAAACCAATTTAATTAAAGATTAAAGAATTTGACACAAGAAAATCACTTATGAATATAAGGATTAAACCAGCACTTTGTGAGTTTCAAATTGATATAAAAAGTCGTCAATATGACAACCGTTTTTCTTTGAGTGTAACAGGTATCCAAAGTAGTAATGATGTATGTCCTCAGCACTCAGCTGAAACCCATTGATAAAATAATAAATAATCTAAAAAATCAAAGAACTATACCAAGAAAATTCAGTAGTTCCCTCTGATAAAGTCGGATGAAACATTTTTTTAAAGCACCCTCATACAGTCTTACAAACTAAAATATACAATACAGACAAAACAACACAGACGTAAAGTAATGAATACATTGATATTGCGTGGTTAAACTCATTCAAAAATGATAATACTTGATGAGTCGCATAGTTGAACTTTCTAGATACAATTTAATAATTAAAGTCGACAACGAAAGATCTTATAGAGCATTAAGGTACTATACCGACACTATTTCACCGAAGAGGGTTGTCCGCCCTTTAAATAATCATAAATCGAAAGCAATTATACCCCCTATCATTCCAATTGAATTTAGTTAATGTGCACACATATGATTGCGCTCCAGCCCCACTTAAGTTGTCGTTCAAACAAAATGTCATATTTCACAATCACCCCCATAATAATGTTTGCTCGTAAAATTTGCTTTAAGCCAATAGTTGTTCAATTTATTGACATTCAAGTAATTAAAGTGCATTAACCCCTTCTATCTAATAGCGTTGGCTGCTTGTATCATCAAATAAAAACAAAACAAAAATAAAAGATGCACTCAACGACGACGACAACGATGTGGCACTGGGCAGTGGGTAGGGCAGGGGACGGGAAGACTGCAACCGGACTGACTGCGGGTAAGTGACAGAAACAACACACAATTTACACGAACCACACCACCAGAGGCCAAATCGCAATGAAAGTAAAAGTTTTTATTGTTAAACAAAAGGATTGTGTGTCTTTTGTCAAGTTTTATTTTCGATTTTCATGCGATGGTGTTGATTAAAAGAAACATGTTACCTTATTTAATTTGAAACTTTTAAATAGATAAATTTAAACTATTATAATAATAGCCCGAGGGGTAGAGTTGCAATTATTAACAATTAATGTGTAAAATATCATTTATTGGACTCTGTGTCGAACATATACAGAGTTGTAAAACACTCGATGGGCATATGCCTTAAAGTCTATCTAACAGAACCAACACCTGTTTGAAGAAAATCATGTTTAAGTGTTTTTTTCAGTTCATCGACAGATACATAAAAATAACAGATGGTGTTTCCAGTTTTCGACTATCATTTGTTATGTAGTGAGCACAGCTGACAAGTTCGGCAGTGCTTTGAACACTTCAAGATAAGACCGAAAAATGTACATGTTTTAGTTGAATTGTTTTTTTTTTCAATTAAGTGTGTTAAGCGGCTTTGCAATGGAAATTTGTATTATTAATATCTTATTTCTAATATCACGTAGTGTAATGGTGCGTTTTGGAAAGTCACGTCCGATGTCTAGAATTTGAATCCCACTCTATCATAACAAACAAAAAAATATTCCAAGAGTACCACCCCTTGTGAAGAAATGACAAATCCTTCAAGACTACATATTGCATTGAAAAAATGTTGTTCACCATATTCGTAGCCTTACAAATTGTTTGACAACTCAGCGGTGGAATCGGCTAAAGTGATAGTTGATTGTCAATTTTTTGACCTTCGTTTTAACTATAGCTGTCTTTAAAATTTCTATTAAAAACGGCAGTCAATTAATCGAGCGATCGCTTTTGTCTTACGAGATACTGGCCCAGAACTCTGCTCTGAACTAAACAAGAAGAAGCCTATTATAACACTTTCGACTATAGGTATTTGTATGGTGTTCATATATTCCATAATTTTTGACGTGCTAAAAAAATCTCAAGTACAAAAGTCAGCAATGGCAACCAAATATGTTTGCGAGAGCTTTCAAGAGATATAGCAAATTATCGAGGGATGGTCGATTTTTTCGGCCGCGGCATGAAAAAATCAAACATTTTTATAGAATAAAAATTAATAATTCAGGTGGAAGTCTTTCCATGATGAAATGGTAATGCTAACTGAATTGATACGTTACATGGGGTCTCCACAAGCAAGATTTTCTAGTAAGCTAGATAGCATTCTATGAAAATTGATCATGGAGACCATAAATACTATACAAAATTGTATACTAGACATTGCTCAGCTCATAGCATTCTATCGATAGTATACTGTTTGGCTGCAATTTTCACTTTGACGTTTCGCGTTTGTGGTGGTGCCCGTTTGTGGTGTGTATTATTGTTATAATTCTTTGTTTTTTTTTTGTTTAATTCCTTTTGTTGTACGTTTTAATTCTTGTAATGCTACTAGACCAAGGACACAGCAATTGAAATAGTATGCTATGAAATGCCCAATGCCAAATTTTCTAGCATTCTATTTCTCTTTATTTCTATGAAAATGAAAGTTAGTATACTATAAAATATAGAACGTGGAGACACCCTGTTACGAATCACGCGTTAAATGTCAAAAATAGAACAGTAAAAAAAAGATCAAAAAAATTACCCGGCATATGAATAACACCAAAAAATTAATTCGCGTATTTCATTGAACTCTGAAAATCTACGAATTTCTAGGAAAATCTGCACACAAATGCAATTCACGAGAACCTAATATATTTCGCAAGGCTGGGAATTTTCGCCCAAGAAAATTGCTTTCAACAAAATTATGAAAGCCTTCAAAAATGTCATCCGGGCGGATTACTAATATTAATTAATATTTAAAATATTTTTCACAAAACAAAAAATAACATTTTCTTTAATACTTAAAATTTTATTTCGACGTTGGAAAAAAATAAAACGCAAGAACTTGCTCTTATGTTCGATCACATCGTATGCAAAATATTTCTATTTAAGTCATTTTTAACTCAATTTTGTATATACATATACAATTTTTTTTTTAATTTTGTTCTAAAATAAATTGGTATAACAATTTTAAATATTTAATAATATAAACTTTAAAATAAAAGATTAAATCGGTTTAATTAAAGAAAAAATAATTCAAAATTCTGAAATAAATACTTGAAACTAATTTGAGCTCAAAAAAAAAGACAGTCATTGTATTTCTTGGATAAATTTGAATTTAAGCAAAAAACATTTTAAAAATCTGTGGATCGGTTTTTCAGAAAGTTTTTTTTTAAAAACTTTTTGAAAATATCTAAAAAAAAAAAAAAAAAAAACGCCAATTCATAGGTATTCGGAAAATACATATAAATATAATTTTTGAAAAAAATTTAATGAGCAGTTTTCGAAATATAATTTGTTTAAATTTTTTTCTTAAAAATAATTTTAAAAATACAAAAAAATATTAATTAAAAATATTGGTACGCGGTATAATTTGGGCAACCTAAACCTATATATGTGTGAAATTTCGAAAGAATCAGTTGAGCCGTTTATGAGATAGTCTAAAGCAAAAAAAAAAACGGTCCTATGGAAAGTACCGGTTTTAGACATATTTCTAATTGTTTTTTCAATCATATGATCGGTCGTAGCTAAAAAGCCACACTGATTTTTTTAATCAAAATCGTTAGAGCTGTTTCCGAGAAAAATAGGTTTGAACGTAACGGTTATATGGCAGATACCGTTATTTTTTGAGCTAAAAAAACGGACAAAATTTTTAGACCATCTTCGCTATCATCGTAATGTCATGTTTGATTGTTATCTCAAAACTTTTTTTTTTCGATGAATGCATAACTAGCCTTATAAAACCTATAATCGCAAGTAAAAATGGTTCAATTTTGCATTCAATGCGGGCCAGTTTCTGTCAAGAGGTTTTTACCCCCCACTCTTAATAAATGAGATAATGTGGAAATATAAACAGAAAATTGGTATAAAGATTATTTGAAATGATTTAAATTTGACAACAGCATTTATTTCTAGGCAATTAAGTAAATTTATTTCAAAAAAAAAAAATCTTGAAATGACGCCCATGTAAAACCCCTCATGTCAGGACTGTAACATTTAAAACGCCATGCCACACCGTGATCAAAATTCAAAAAACATTTTGTAAAACGATTTTATCTGTTTTGTTGTTTGTTGTGGACAGTTGGTGTCTATCAAATTACAATATTGATCTACTACAACTCGCTCCTCGCATAAAAACGCAGCGTCGTCGTTTCTCCACAAGTTATTTCTTGAATTTCATCACGGAGTTTTTCGATAAAAAAAAAACACATTCATATAAGAATTGCAAATTACAAAACAACAACGTCTACTGTAAAATATAAATTTTTCTTTCTATTGGGGTGTTGCAAGATAATTCCAGACGACTTAAAGGGGTGCAGTAGCAGCATTAGCCGCCACGCCATCCGTTGCTGGCGGCGCGCTCATCATGTTGTTGAAGTCACCAACACCGCCGCCATCGGCCGCCAATATAGTCAATTATTGTTTTATTTTTAGCAAAATGATAATCAATCTTCCTAGTCGATGGAGTGTGTAGTTCTATCACGTATCAATTTACTGATTAAACTTTTTTTTTATTCTCTGTTCTCTTTTAAACAAAAGTAATTTATATTTAAATTTTCTTATTGTGTATTTTTTTTTGTTTAAGACATTTCCGCATCAAAGGTCGTGTGGTATTGTGTAAAAGCAAATTAAATGCCTACGACGCAATTACTTGTACGCAAAAAAATTTGGCATCTTATTTGAGACTCTGACACAGATTCCTTATTGTTAGCTAATGTTATCGATAGATTAGATGATAGCATAGTACTGCAGTTAGAGTTGAGAATTTGTGATAATTGTATCACATTATGCTTTTTATATATTTAAGTCTTTAACTTACGATATATATTCTATAGGCCAAGTTTTGCATTTACAAAAAAAATCGAACTCGAGATTTTAATTAACTTGACATTACGATGACGGAAAACAAAAAAAAAAAAAGTGGGTCCCCAATAGGGCTGGCAACGAGACCGAGACTAGTATCGGTCTCGTCAACGAGACGAGACTCCTTTAAAAGTACCGAAGACGAGGCCGAGATGAGAGCGAGACGAGACCGTATTTTTGGTACCGAAATTCGACGAGAGTCTCGCTGGTCTCGGCGGTCTCGGTGGTTTGATTTCGGTTTTCGCTATAAGAAAATTTTGTTTTAATTTCATTATTTTTTAATATCTAATCATGTTCAATTTTTATAATATTCACAAGATTTTTTTTTGCAAAATATTATATGCGCGTTAACATATCAAACCATATATGTATGTACATAGTTATACAGAGATAGGCGCATTGCGAAAATCTATAGAAGAATACGTACGATTTATGTATGCAAGGTGTTGATTCCTTTTGGGTGACATTTGGTAAAAAATATTGTCAAAACGTCAAAATATAGTTCGTTGCCTAACTGTCAAGCTATGAGCCGTCAAAATCCATTGAAGGATGGCTCCGCTTTAAATAGTTAGATTAAAAAAAGCTCTGCAACATTAAAATTTTACCTCGTACAATTCGAAGTTTTTTAAAAACGTCAAAATATACAGTCCTATTCTGTTAAACGTTCACGTGAATATTTGTATTCTGCTATCCGACGGAAAAAAACGAATTGTTTGAAAAAGTACATAAATTTCGATCAGAAATACATTTTAACAATTAGATTCTCTTAAGAATTAAACAAAAAAAAATATTAGTAAAGCTTTGGACTCAAAAGATAGAAGACATTTAAAAATATCTAAATAGTGAAAAATTGAGTGAAATATTTACGTGAATCGGAAGATAGCAGAATAGGGCTGATAGTTTATTGCCTACCTGCCAAGCCATGAACTGTCAAATTCATTGAAGGATTGCTCCGATTAAAATGGATTAAGAAAACTGTAGAAAATTCAAATTTTATCTTGGAAATACTGCTCTTCAAAGGTGTCTGATAATGTTACTTCACAGCCTATTTTTTACGTTATCACACACATTTGAAAACTAAATTTGCACAAAATGTAAGCCATTCGGAGCGCTTTCATACGCAACTAATAAAATTCAACTTAAAATCATAGTTTTCGATCTAAACAAGTAAAACTTACTCGTTTCAAGTGGAGTCTATGGCCTTAGCTTCATGGACTTACGTACTGCAGAAAAAAATTTCTAGTTTATGATTTGTTTAGCATAAGCAACGTACAAGGATATATCATTATTGGATACATTCATAATTGACAAGCACAATAAAGTTGGAAAAGACGTGCAGATGCCAAGTTTGACCGAATTCTTGAGATCCATATTGTACGTTTATTTTCACCAAGTTTCCCAAGCTAGGTTTTTTTTTCTAGGGGTTTTGACAGCTAAATGTGAAAATTTGTACCAATTCGTACGATTTTTCACGTTACCAAACACTTAAATCGGAGCAGTCCTTCAATGGATTTTGACAGCTCATGGCTCGGCAGGTAGGCAACGAACTATATCTTGACGTTTTGATAATATTTTTTTCCAAATGTCATACAAGAGGCTTAAAATCAACTTTTGCCGGAGGAATAAATTTCTAGGTTGAATTTGAATTTTGTAGAGAATTTGTAATCCATCCAAATCGGAGCGATGCTTCAATGGATTTTGACAGTTCATGACTTGAAAGGTAGGCAGCTTAATATATCTTGACATTTGAGCATTATTTTGTTTTCGCAATTTCACCTAAAAGGTCTAAAATCAACTTTTTATGGAGGAATAAATTAAATCGAAAAATTTCGATTTTTTTGAGGTAAAATTTGAGTTTTGTAGAGGTTTTTTTTAATTCGTTTAAATCGGAGACATCCTTAAATGGTTTTTGACAGGTCGTGGCTTGACAGAACTGGTTAATTTATTCTTAAAAAAATCGAGCGTTGTATGTAGGTACTCCTTTTTTTAATATTTTATTTGTTTTTGCTATGAAATATATTAACTTACACAATTCTTCCAAGATGTTATTTCCACTTAACTCAAAAGACAAAACAGACTCACGAGATTGTTTCATACATTTTCCCGCATTTTTCTTACCGACGAACTGCTGAGATACCACAACCATACTCTATATTTGCAATCCGAACAATGGGTCTTATCTTTATCTTACATCTTTTTACTACCAAAAAAAACACGAAAGAAACCAAGACTAAGGATGGTACCAAGACCGAGACCGAGACGAGACCGCACATTAAAATTTTCTCGAGAAAAAGTCGAGACCAAGTCCGAGACGAGACTTGGTTAGGCGAGACCTGGACCGAAACCGAGACGAGACTGGAATTTTTCGATTTTGACGAGACCGAGACGAGATTAACAAAAGTCTCGCCTGGTCTCGTCTCGTTGCCAGCCCTAGTCCCCAATCCCGTCTATCTAAATATCTAGAGCGATCTACAGCTTAAACGGTTGAAGCGAATTTCTGAATTTCTTCAAACTTAGTACTTAAGCGTTTTAAGTGATTGTATCAAATATATCTTTGAAACGAAAACTAACGGTACTTGCCATACATTTTTTTCTACCATCTTAATTATCTAGTAAACTGCTTTAACGATTTTGATTTAAAAAAAAAGTGTAGGTATAATCTACATTCCGGTCAAAAATAACATATTTTGTTATTAACGGTACCTGTCATGCAAGCATTGTGTTTTATTTTCGACTTTCTCATAAACAGATGTACGGACTTCGAATTATAAAGAATACTGCATAACTAAGTTTTCGAAAAAACAATCTTGGAAAACGGGTAGGTGATTATTTTTGAAAATTTGTTTTTAAATTTACATTACCTACTATATATTTAAAATTGCCATCCCATTTTTTTTTAAAGAAAATTGAAGAAATTTGGTATATACAAAATTAATTAACAAAATAATTTAAAAATATATTTAGCCATTTCTATAAGGAATCTTTTGCATACGATGTGATCGAACATAAGAGCAAGTACTTGCGATCCAATCGTGCATTTTATTTTTATGTGTTCTTATAACAGCGCACGATGTAGGTACTCAATTTTAAACAAATTATTTGTCTTTCCCAAAATAAAGAAATGACGACTAATTTATGAATTTTAGTTTAACATTGGTGAAATAAACATATACAAAATACACGTCAACAAGGGATGAATCGTCTTGTGAAGCCCAACGTGAATTTTGGCGCTGAATTCTCGGTCGTCCGAAGACTACCTAGTTTAACTGCTCGTAGAGTATGGGACACAATCTTTCTGCTGAGAATATCGCAGCAGCGTGACTAAAGATTTCGCAGATGACCCTTGAGTTTTAACCCGTGACCTGCCAAACAATTAAGCATCAACCCGTGGTCTTTGCAGGGCATTTTGCTGAAAGATATCTTCATATCTTTCATTCTATAGCAGGGACAGTGTATCAGCTTTTAGTTGTTGACCACCAAGAGCCTGTAATCTACGCTCAAGTCATCCAGAATTTCGACCACAAGGAAGACAGTTCATCGAAAATCATATTGTTCAATCTCTGTGGATATGTGAATACGAAAAATTATCGATCGCACCGAAAATTCACATATGACCCACGAAGAACCATTAAATTACGGTGTGCTATTTACACGTCCTTGTTTAAAAAACTTTGAATACACCCAAGGTCGAGGGATAGGTTAGCAGGGGGCAACATCCACCCATACGCGTCGTTATTTTTGCACCTTGTATTGATTCGAATGCGGGAATTTAATAAACTGGTGGTAAGAAACGCGCATCCACTGGCTTTCGATTTGAAAGAAATAACGCAGAATTTTCTGGATTTCTTCCTTTTCGCCAATAATTTTATTCTGGCATTTTTTTTCAAATTATTTCTTTTTGCCTTTTTTCATTATTCTTAAAGGATTAGAATTCACGCCAAAAAAATTGGGTCTTTTTTCCTAGAAAAAAAAAACACTAGTATTTTCGGCGCTTTTTCCATTTTATTTTTTGGTGTGATTTCCTTTGGCGTAATTTCATGGAGCATCAGATTGTTAAAGACATATTGAAGAGAATATCTACCAAGAATGTAAAGACTTGTTACTAGAAGTTCTGACTTAAAGACGGGAACAAACTTATACATCAAATAAATAAGGTTTCGGTTAAGGTACGAAGGTTTCCAGGTTTGTGCCGAAAAGTAGAAATTGACGGAACAAACTCAATATACGACATTGCCATACTGTGATATTTATGTTTTTTGTTAGTGTAATTTATCGTTAGTGTAAATTTAAAATTGTATTTTTATTTAAATATTAAAACTGTGAAGTCTAAGATATTAGATGTAGGAATGTGCAATTTAAAAAAAAACTCAAATATGCTAAAAAATTAAAGTAAGTTTTTAAATAATTGTATTGGAAAAAATTGTACATATTCTATTTTTTATATATGTACAAATTCATACATAAGTAGGCACAATAAACGACCCCTGAAGATGCTGCAAAACTCCAGCGATACGCCGGGATAGAATTTGTGTACGTGTTTTCATTTACATAGTCAGACAGAATTGACCAAGAAAGTCCAATTTGTTATAAGAACTATCAAATAAATATATTCTTAAACCGAAGTGTTTCCTTAATCAAAAAAATATATAAAATACAGCCACAATTATAATTACAATTTCTGTCACATTTTGTGTAAAAGCAAGGGAAATGTTAAATGTCAAATTAGCACGAGTGGATCGGACTTACTTGCTTTTTTGGTCGATCACATCCTTATACACAAGATTCTTAGTAGAAACAGCTAAATATATTTTTAAAGTCGTTTTTATCTTAAGTTTTTATAAACAAAATTATAAGTATTTGACAATATAAATTTAAAAATATATATATTTTAAAAAAATGGTCCAACCGTTTCCGAAATATTGAATTTTCCAAAAAAATAAATATTTTTTTTTTTCAAAAATAATTTTTCTAAAATTTTGAATGCAGTTTAGAATTCGAAGGAACTCTAATATAAATTTTTGTATGCAAGTCCGTTTATGAGAAAGTCGAAAATCACAAAAATGGTTGAATGGCAGTTACGGTTAATAACAAAATATGTAAAAAAAAATATAAAAAAATGGACCAACATGTAGACTATACCCAAAGTAGTGCAGTAATTAAGATGGTAGAAACAATTGGGTCAGTTTTGGGGCTAAAAAAACATTCAAAAATTTATTTAAGACAATCCCCTCTTAAACGCTTAAGTACCAAATTTGAAGAAAATCGTTATAGCCGTTTAGGATGTAGATCGATCTACAGACAGACAGACACACACGCAGAAAGACAGACAGACAGACAGACGGAATTGCGGTACTCACTTGTTTGGTGTTCTCCATCATCTTAATGTCAAGTCTGATTAAAATATCTAGTTAAATTTTATTTCAAAATACATAGTTTTCCCTATAGTACAGCTACATATGTACGTATGTATATCGCAAGTAATAAAAACCCCTTTAATCTAAAATTTGAATAGCCTTGAATATCAAGAGCTTACTATTTAGTAAAGTGGATGCGGCCCAGCGGGCAATTTTATTTGATGTGATAATAATAGTCCAATTTCAAAATAATCCAAATAGATAATAATTTTCATTACCATGCTGCTACACTACAAGTGGGCACAATACACAGCTTCATGATTTCGGTTTTAATCAAATTATTTATTTGTTAACAAAATCACTTAATTAAAAATCGGAAAAAAATAAACAACCTGTTTTTTTTTGTTAATAAAAGCAAATTTTTTTTTTTTCAAAATAATACAAATTTATTCACAAGTGCCATCCATCACCAACATATCAAATAGTTTTGCCGAAATAAATGTTATCTTAACTCATCTTTCACATAATCTTTTATATTCCAATTTTGTTTTGCTTTAAATTCAAATTTATCAAATTTTGTATGTGTTACCAAAAAAAAACAAACAGAAAACACAAATAAACAAACACAAAGTAATAACATCCATATTCAGTGATCCAATTCAAGATTTATTTTAAAGTCGAAACGAATTTCCATAGAAAAAAAATCGTTGAGCTAAGCTATGATTTATTTATAATCATTTGTCAATTAGCAAGAACCTATCAAATTTGTTTTTTTTTTTGTTTGAATATACAAATATACTAGTTTCTAATTTAATTGATGCCCACAAGCCCCGCGAGTGTAATGAAAATTTATACGTTACCAATCAAAAAGATCAAAGAACCCAGAACCGGTAATCATTAGTCCATGGTATCTTTTAGCCAAGTTGTTACTTGAGTTTTGCGTGGTCATGGTAGGTTGAATAAAATTCGCCGGTATCGCCAGCCATAGATGTCAGTTTCACCTAACATATGCGTACCCTACCCAATGTCATTGACCCCATGCTTCTACTTCTTTTTCTACCTTTTCCCGGTCCCAAATTTTAACTTCTAATTAGCCACGATATGCAGAAAAAATAATATTAAATTAAAAGCTACCAACTCCGGAAGTGTGAACAGCGGGTTATGTCCGTTAGAAAACACCAGCAGCTGTCACTCAATCTTCACACATTGCGCAACGGTTTGTATGTACCTACGTTAAATGGTAAAACTACCGCGCTCTTCAAACGGTTTATACAACGGATGTGTTCAAAGAGAATTCATTTGGGTATCTATAAACTTCATTAGCTGTGCATGTATTTGTATTATTTGTTAGATCTTCTGGTCAATAAAAAATAGGAGGCCGTTTAAAGCGTGTATAAGTACGTGCACATTTCCAATTTTGTTTGGGATGTCACATCATTACGTATTGTAATTCCGTTTCAATTATTGACCACTTTGACAGAAACAAAGAGACATATTTTAAATTTAAATTGATTATGATTCACAATTCCATAATTCTAGCTCTTGTGTATTATGTCCCAACTACTATGTTGTAGAGAAGAGAAAGGTATATTCAACTAATGTCACAATGTCAGCAGCCTTTCGAATATGGTCGGTAAGTCATGCGTCAACGACACGACACACGACGAAGGCAAACATACACACACAACAGAACAGAATAGAGAAGAGGCTCCTTTGAATAAATCACCCATTTAGGATTTACAAAATCATATATCCGGAATATTAATTTTCCCTTTCTTCCTTTGAAATCCATATGCGAAGCGAACAAAGATCATGATGGTGTTCCATTCGAATTTTGTGTTTGCTTTTGTCTTTTATTAATGACATTCTAACAGATTTGACAGTTTTTTTTGTTCGAATCATTTTCGAAATTATAGTTGAATGGAATTCGAAACTATATGCAATTTGTTTATTTCTGTCAAATTAAAGTGATTAAATTTGTGTGAATGGAGGATATTATATTGATTGAAATTTAATCATTAGATTTTTTTTACAGAAAGAACAAAAAAAAAAACGAGTTTTCATTATGCCTTGGAATGTGAGTGCATCAGCGAACCATATTTGGAGTAGGAACAGTGGGGCGCGCAGGCGAAATTCAGTATGTAAATTGAAAATAAAATTTTGTTAACTTATACGTATTTTGAATTTGAATGGCTGGTAACTTTTACAATGAACTCGTATGATTATTTCAGAAAGTTAAATTTTTATTATGATTCTACTACTACTTACAATTGTTTGCGCGAACTTCGTCTTAATTTTTCAGAGGTTTAAAACAGTAACGCACTAAATCTATTGTTGTTTAATAGACAACGAGACGAGACCAGCCGAGACTTTTGTTATTCTGAATCGTTAATCGAAAAATTTTGGACTCGTCTTGGTCTCGCCTAACCAAGCCTCGTCTCGTGAAAATTTTAATGTGCAGTCTCAGACCGAAACTTCTTCATAAAAAAATCGAATGTTCTGTGGTAAAATTTGAATTTTGTAATCCATTTAAATCTCAGCCATCCCTCAATCGATTTTGACAGTTCATGGCTCGATAGGTAGGCAAGAAACAATATTTTGCGTGTCGATAATATTTTTTTTTCCAAGTGTCATCTAAAAGTCTTAAAGTCACCCCATATTAAATGAAGGTTTTTAATCATAGTTTTCCTTCGAATGTCATCCGAAAATTCAAAAATGATTATAAAAAATGTTTAAACAATTTTACAGTTGTAAGATATATTTCAAATATCAAATCTCTGAGCAAGCTGTGTATTCTTAAAATATTGTAATATATGAAAAATAAAATATCTACCTATATAGGGGTGACATACCCTTTCCCGAGGGGGAAATATAGTCTGAAAACTGAGCGATTTCTATTACAAGTACAGGTAGGCCTCACTTAACGCGGGAGTTACGTTCTGGAAAAATGCCAGTGCAAAAAAGGGAGTTACGTTCCATGATTTCAAAAAACACACTAAAATATTATTTTTTTAGAATTTTATTTATTGAAATTGGAACCACACATAAAATGAACAAACAAACACATAAATCGAAACTGCTTTTTGCTGGCAATACAAACTTCATAAAATGTTAAATGCATCAAGTTGTTTTTTTTTTTATTTGCTGAAAAAATCCGTAATAATTCCGCTTTATTACATACACTTATGGGGTTTTCTTTTGGTAACAAAAATCAATTTATTTTTGATTTGGATCTGTGAAGAAACCGATTTTGACAATTTTTGCCTTCGATTGGCCAAAAAAATTGATTTATTTTTTTTTTTTAAATAAATTTTGCAGATCTGGATTTTTCGGCATATCTACCCCTCTTTTACTAATACCAATATGCATCAAAATTGCCATCCATTAGTTTCACAAGGACTTGTTTAATAATAATTTATTTCGGTTGTAGAAAGAATTAAAATAGTTTCAGTTCAAATGGAAGCAGTTTTAAGTGAATTATTTTATTCGTCAAGCTCATTTTCGGACTTACAAACTTGAAATTGAAAACAACGTTCGAGTCAATATTTGCCAGCTGATACATCTAGCTGGTTCACAGGCATAAATATGCAATAAAAATCAGTCTGAAAACGTACCCGATCCTTACGAAAAAAATCAATTTATAGATCAAAATATAAATTTACCAAACGAAACCCCCATTAAAAATGGGGAAGTCCCTATTTCAGTTCATTCTTATTTTAAAATAAAATACACGACTGGATCGTACAAACTTGCTCTTGTAGCTAACAACTTTAGTGTTACTCACTGACGCTGTTGGTAGGTAGCTAGCTTATTATAGTTATCCTAAGCAGATTTAAAGCCCATGTAGATAATATTACCTTGATTCTTAGTATAATGAATTGTCGAATGCATGATTCAAGGAATAGTTAAGTAGGTACCTAAAAATGTATATTTAAATGGATTTTAATTATGAAAATTAGGAGGGTAATAATGTAAATATGTACAAGTACATACTCGTACATGTATATAATGAAAGTGAATGGTGTATAGGTGGGAAAAAATCTTTTTTTAAACTTATTTAAACTGCCAAAATCATCACTTAAATCGGTTTTTCGAAAAAACGAAGAATGCTATTGGATGCCACGGATCAATGAAAATTTTATAAAAAAAAAAGTATCTCGAAAATTGTTGGACGGGTTTTGATGAAATCCTGTTTTTTATTTTTCGTTTTTTTGAAAACAAAATTCTTTTGAAATTTTTGTATTCAATTTTTTAGAGGCTATTAATGTTCATGTGAATATAAAATTTAAAATTTTTTTTTTTTGATTAGTTTTAAAATTATTGATTTTTCAAAAAAAAAAAATAATAAATTATTTTAATTTAAAAAAAAGTTATTCAAACTTTTGATATGCAAAAATAATTTAGATGCTAAAATCTTCTCAGATATAAAATTTGACAGAAATCCAATTTACCGTTACCGAGAAAGCCAAAAATTAAAAAAACCGTTATATGAAAGGTACCGTTAATAGACTTTTACTGTAAACTTGGTTCATATCAAATGATAGCTATTACCAACAAAAAAATTCTCAAAATTTTTCATCAAAATCGTTGGAGCCGTTTTAGAGAAAAATACGATTTTCCTTCAAGGTCATATGGCAGGTACCGTTATTTTTAGGCCTAAAAATAAAATTTCAATTTCCCCTCTGATGAATACCAAAATAATCACACATACCAAATTTGGAAGCAATCGCTTACGCCTGCCGTTTAGGCTGTAGCTCGTTATATATACAGACGGACAGACTGACAGACAGACATTTTTTGGCGATCACTTTTTTAGGCTTCTTTATGATCGTAATGAATTTGAAAACAAGTATGCAATATCTCAACGTAAATGTAACATAAGGCGAACAAAAATTTTTCGTTTCCGACACCGCGCTAGAGCGAGGCTTTTAAATGTGTTAAACGAAAATTGTTCGCAAAAAGTGAAAAGTGTTTTGAGCGAGGCCGTGTTTAAAGAGGTACGCTTTAAGCGAGGCCTACCTGTATATGCATATATAAATCGTACGTATTGTTATCTAGATTTTCGCAGTGCGCTTGTGAATATTATATATTTATATTATTTAGTACATGAGTACTAAAAAATAATTAAATACAAAAATATTTCTTCTAACGAAAACCGAAACCAAACGGCCTAGACTCTCGGTGAATTTCGGTACCAAAACTTCGGTCTCGTCTCGGGTGCTTTTAAAGTAGTCTTGTCTCTCCGGAGACTAGACTCGGTCTCGTTGCCAGCCATAATCGTTATACAGACAGACAGACGGGACCCAATTGGCGTTCTCTATCAGCGTAATGTCAAGTTTGATTAAATTCTCGAGTTCGATTTTTTTTAAATGTATAAATTGGAATAGAGTGCAATTTCAATTCGGGGAATTTTTGACATTTGATGCGAATGTTTAATACAAGCAGATTAACTTTGACACATGCTGTCAAAAAAAATTATTTTTATTTTGCTTGGAATTCAGTTTTATTCACTAGCAAAAAAAAGTGTTGAGTGTCTAAATTTGTTGTGGTTAATCTTATCTCCGTATTCATTAACCGCTTTTACACTTTTGTGAGCAATTAAAGTGGTATTTTCACCTTTTTCTCATTACATTATTGTTTTCATTCCACTTTGCATTATTTTGACCCACTGTTTAATCGTTGGAGTATTATCTTCTCTTCTTAACTAGATAAAACCTCTAAGGCTCATTTTATCCTTCGCCAATGAGCCAATGTCGCTGACCATTCATTCGTCGGTCGATCAGTCGGTCCATCATATTGATTTTGTTGATAGTTTCTGGTTACAATATTTACAAGCAATAAAATGCAAATCAATTGAAATCGCAATGAGTTTTTTATTACTCAATTTTATTATTCGAAAATAAGGAAGACCCAACTCGAGTCAAAGACCACCGGACTTGAGGTTGGCCACCACGACAGCACTAACGAAGATTTCTCTATAACTACACACATAAATATGTATATGTATAATTGTAATGTAAGTAGTCAAGTAATGAAAGACCACCAAGTGCGGATGGAATTTGATGGTTGTCTAAAGTGATCGCACATTTATTGACAATCGTTTAATTCTAGCTAACTTTTTTTCGTAATGCACACTTTAAAGTTGGAAGGGTATTTGTTATTGAGAACCATGAGAGGAGGCTTGGATGGACATGCAATGTAAAGGAAGCCATTTAAACGTATGTTTCGTTTGAGAAAGAAGATTAATTTTGATTAGCAATTTTTTTTCTTGGAGATATATGGTGGAAACATTTTGAAGACAAGAAATTATAACCGAGCGGAGGAGGTTTAGTATGTTCTTTCGAACATATCGGATTTTGATAATGCAAAATTTAGCTTTGGTTTCGTGAAAACTTGGTATGGACATAGGAAAATGTATTTTTTTTTCACTTGTTTTTTAACGAAATACCTTACAGTAATAACGCACTTGAAAAAGAAAAAAAAAGATTGTTAGACATTTTGTTTTTGTGAGAAATGAATACATAATACAAAGTATTCCCAAGGGAATTCTTAAGTCCCTTATCCTTGCTAACCAGCGATGTTACCCATATCATTTGTTTTTACTTGCGATATAGGTACTATAGGGCAAGTTTTGCATATAAAAAAACCCAAACTCGAGATTTTATTCAAAGTTGACATTACGATGATAGAGAACACCAAAAATTGGGTCCCGCAATTCCAACTGTCTGTCTGTCTGTCTGTAGAACGATGTACAGCCTAAACAGCTGAGCCATTTTTGTTCAAATTTGGTGGTTAGGCGTTTTAGGTGATTGACCAAAATAGATTTTTGAATCGTTGTTTTAGCCCCAAAAATAACGGTACTTGCCATACAAATTTTTCTACCATCTTAATTATCTCGAAAACGGCTCTAACGATTTTGATAAAAAAATTGGTGTGTACTAATTTGAGTATGGCCTACATTTTGGGCGAAAAAAAATTAAAAATATTTTGTTATTAACGGTACCTGCTATACAACAAATTTATTGATTTTCGACTTTCTCATAAACGGCTCAACGGATTTCGATCAAAATTTACATACAGGATCTCCTTCAAATTCTAAATAATATTGCATTTCAAAATTTTCGAAAAATAGTTTTTTTGGATTTTTGAAAAAAATTTATATATTTTTTTTTTTTTGAAAATTCAATATTTCGAAAACGGGTGGGCAATTTTTTTAGAATTTTGTTTTTAAGTTTATATAATTAAATACAAATTTTTATATACAAAAAAATAAGTGAAAAACGACTAAAAATAGTTTTAGCCGTTTCCATGAAGAATCTTTTGCATATAATGTGATCGAACATAGGAGCAAGTACGTGCGATCCAGTCGTGCATTTTACTTTTATATGGAAACCAACAACAAAGAATTTTTTGATGACCTCTTTCGAAAAAAAACTGGTTTAATAAGTATTAATCGAAAACTTAGGATGCGATTAATGGGGTTTGCACTTAAACAGACTAAAATTAAGTCCTTCTTTCCGTCTTCCTAACCATGGTTGCGTGTTCCATGCGGAAATTATGGCAATTAGAAAAGTCTTTTCCTGTCTGCAAGAAAACGTGATATCAACTACTGTTATCCGTATATTCTCAGATAGCCAAGCGGCTATTAAATCTCTCAAATCGATCTCTGCTAGCTCCAAACTGTTCTCAACTACCGTTTATCTTTTATGGAGATGGAGCAGCAGTTCAATATCCACCTGTTGGGTATTAGGGCATAGGGATATTCCAGGGAAATATAGGGTTGATGAAATTGATCTAGTCAAAACTTCATCTGAAACGCTCAAAGTATTTAATATCCTTAATCAGATTTCTCATCAGCTCCGTAATTGGTGTCATAACGGGACACTGCCTTATAAACAAGCACGCAACGAGGCTTGGCGTTTATTCAAACAATTTTTGCAGAAGCTACATGGACGAGTAGGTAGTAGAATCTATTCCTCATCTTAAGTGTACATGACCTGATCTATCTCAGAGACGTAAGCTCCATTTTGAAGAGATTTTATCCTCGAGGATCTCAGTGATCTAAATAAAATAAACACACCTACAGCCGTATTAATAAGAAAATGCTTAGTCTACCGCTAGTCCATGACTTTACTAAACCATAGAATATAAGTTAGTCTACGGACTAAAATTTTCAATTAATAAAAATCTAAAATCCACAAACAAAATCTGCTACAATAGTATCA
Source organism: Philhelius pedissequus (assembly GCA_910595825.1). Taxonomy (NCBI): domain Eukaryota; kingdom Metazoa; phylum Arthropoda; class Insecta; order Diptera; family Syrphidae; genus Philhelius; species Philhelius pedissequus. The sequence goes on from OU343160.1 coordinate 266,143,975, forward strand.
ATTCTAACTCTTTTTATTCTATGTCCCTGTAAATTGTGTTCCTAATGTCAATTATTAATCCTTCACTAACCCACCGTCTTCGATGGTGTAGCGACGTAGGTACTTCGTTTATAAATGTCAAATTACAAACAAATTTGTTTCATTATTAGCATTTCGCTCTTAGTTCACGGAATAAGTCTTAAGCCTTCCCTAGTCCATGTTTATTAATTTGGGTGTTAGTCTCTTACGCTCCAACGCAGACAGCTATATTTCAACCTAACCTAACCATGAATTAGTACAACCACCAGTTCCTCAACAATGAAAGTGTAGAACAAATATAGCTGCCATTTTTGTTGGTAAATTTGTTAAATGCAACATCTTCGAATCCAAATCTAAAGTAGTCACCGTGCTGGTTGGAGAAAGTTTGTTAAAGGCTCTAAGCCACACCGGACTTTCATTCTTTTTTTTTAATGTTTTTTGAGTCTTAGAACGGATTTACGCATGCACATCGGAACTTGTCTGCTTAAGAAGACCAGAAGGCAGACAAAGATCACTTGGGTGTAGCGGAATAATTACTCCCAAAATGAACAAAATTAACATGTAAACCTAGTAGCAAGTATTGCTATATGAAAGCTTAATTCGAGATTTTACCACATTTTAAATTGTCTTAAAAAACGGATCTTTTCTTCCATCGTATATATCGAATGATAAATAAAATAACTTGAAGGCCGCTCAATATCCCAATTTGTACCATCACCTGTCAAAAAACTTTAAATGTACAATTTGTTATTTAGTTCAATCGTTAGAGGCGTAAAAACGAGAATTCCTTTGAAGCCAATGTATACTTGTCGGTAAAGAAGCTGGTTAGAAGAAAAAATGCATTCCACCACTTTAATAAACAACACCATTTACCAACCCGTTCAATTTCAAGCTGACATTAGATGCGCGAACTATAATATCACTCCGACTTGATAACGATATAACACAATCCAAAACGGAGCATATTTATGTAAGCCACAATTTAACGCATTCAAGTCAACTGCAAAGCTATAACAAAACACAGATAGTTCAAATTTCAATGTGATTTATTTCAATGGAATACAAATATTTAGAGAGTGATATGATAAAAAATGTTTTTCGATTTGTTTTCCTGCGCAAAAACAAACAACAAAGACCGTTTACCAAGCTATCGACGACGTTCTTTTTCTTCGCTGCTAGTATTGCCCGTTCACAAATCCAATCGAGATTTTTATATTTTTTTGGAATTCCGGGGACCACTTTACTTTGGTGATGTGTTTCTCCTTCGACGTTAAGTCGCAAACATTTGTCGGTAATGATATCAATCCAACCAAGAAATCAACAGAAATTTGGCCATTGCCAAGCGCCAGCAGTTGTTTTGAGAATTCAGCAGCCGATATGGGTCGTTCTGCAAATGCCACTCATATTTGTGGTCAATTTCAACTTATTGACATGCCGGCAAAATGACCGATTTTAAGCATCCATTAAATTCATCGGCAGCAGTAGATTTCAGGATGACGGGAAGCGTTTGACGAACATCTCCGCTGAGCAATATCATATCCCCACCAAATCATCTCGAATCTCCTGGTAAATCCTTCATTGTTAGGTCAACTGCCTCCAAATCTCGTTTATGCGCCATCGTGCATTCATCCCAAATTATGATTTTGCATTCTCGCATCAACTTCGTTGTCGCCGAATTTTGGTCATTGTCCACGTTATTGGTTTGTCAACCGTGCAAAAATTCATGGAAAGTTTCAAAGCGGAATGTGCACTTCGACCGCCTTCAGACGGTGTGGTATCAATGCCATAGATGCCGTAGGAGGCAACAGGCAACGAAAGAAATCTTGGCCGAATTCGAAGAATCAACTAAATGACGAATGTCTTGCATCTCCCACCGGGAGCATCAAGCAAGTAAATTCGATTGCGGAATCGTAGTCCAAAGCAGCGCGATTAAACTCTATATTTACCACTTTTTTTCTGCTAATAACTTTTTGTCGAATTTGTGGAGCAGTTTGAAGCTGTACAATATGAACACGTCTCCATTTATGTCCTCCAAACGTACCTCTTGCGTTTGATTATTACGGACATTCTGATTAATTATTGGAAGACGTGGACGTCGTGGGTTGGGGTCAGAATCCCGGAAACCCAAAATCCCGAAAACCCAAAATCCCGAAAACCCAGAATCACACAAAAACGAATTTTCACTCAGCGGCCAAACGCTGTTTATTGATCAAACGCAAAGTAGTTTATGTCAAAGAAATGCACCGGCTGAATTAATTAAAAGCGAAATCAAGAATTATACTTTTTTGACAACATTTGTTGTTTTTATGTTTATATTTGTTTATGTTTATTGTTCATGTTTATGTGTATTAGTTCATGAGATTTAACAATTTTAGTAAGCATTTTAAAATTTTAATAGCTCACAAAAACAGCCATAAATCCAAAAGCAATACACATAAGCACATATCTTAAAACCTTCTTCTCGACCATTACTTTACTGAGATCATTAGCGTCATTCGTGTTTGACAACATTTTTTTGTTATATATAAACAAGATAGATCTTCTTGACATGAGCAAATACTTTACAAAAGTAAACAACACCTCCGTTCAAAATTAATAAATGTTCTCCATTTTTTGTTTCTACTAAAAACAATCTTAAATTAAATTATAGATTGTAATCTTATCACGGTTTCATTTAATTCTAAAATCGTCTTTTCCGTTTAGATTAAATTAAACCAAACCACCTTGAGTACCTACCTACATTTCAATCAACCTTCGAAGATATATAAAACTCAATAAATACATACTCCTTTTACTACCAATGCATGAACATATTTTCTTAACTTTTCTATTCTTTTCGACTTCATATATTTTGATTTAAAAAAAGAGAAAAAAATAAGAAACAAAATCTAATGAAAAAAAATGTTATCCCACCTTAAGCCGATGAGAAGGTCTATCTGATGTACCGTTAAACTATCTGCTTTTCTCTTTATTTCCTCATTAATCAAGTTACACTGTAAACGAATCAATCCCCAGCACCGAATGAACAAACATAAAAAAATGTAGCCATTAAACAAAACAATAGACAACAGATACGAAACTTTAGATACAAAAAAAAATACATTTCGTTTTGTTCTTGCTAGATTTGATAAAATACACATTTTTTTGAGTAACGATGGCTTTAATAGGACGGGGCTTACGATGTTGAAAATAAGACGAACCCCAAGATATGTAGCTGAAACCATTGAATCTGTCTTTTGAGAAGCAAAAAAAAAATAAAAAAAATCTGACTGACAGTCACCAAATGGCACTGCCAGATGGATTTAAAGATATCGTGTTGAATGAATGGATGAATCAAACCGCAAAGTGATGAAGCAACATCAGCGCAGTAACGATAATAATAACAACAACTAATGGAGGACAATTAAAAAAAAAGAAGACATTCCCTCTGCTAACAACAGCGAGTTGCCCTTTTCTCAGCTCTAGAGTTGATCATTATTTGTGTTTAATGTTCAAGTAAAGTCACTTCTTCACTTCTTCCTGGGGTTAATGGTCAATATAGCTCTCTAATGAAGCCGAACCAGATGGCATATAAAAACAATTTCGAAGAAAAATTGACAGACATAAGAAAAGAATAGGCACCACTGACAATTATAATCAAAAAGCGAGATATATAGTGGGAATTATGACGAAAAATTATAAGGAAAAAAAATTAACAACGGGAAGAAGTGGGTTCGCCTTCTGACATCAGAAGCAATTGACTGAGCATTCAACGATTCATTAAGATGGCATGCAACTGCCTTTAATAGTATTTTATTAAAAAAAAAAAAAAAGCGTATACAATTTTGGCAGTTTAGGATTGACGTCCACAACACAGCAATGCAACATAGAAATCGCAGCAATTGAAATAGAAGCATCAATGTTGTATTCAAAATTAAAATTTTTTATTGCCCTCTATTTTGGAAGCTTTCATTTTTTAAGCTGTCATCTTTTGACTTTTGACAAGTAAAACCTATGTCATTACTAAAAATGGAACAATGCACGCTTCAACAGCGCATTGAAATTGTTGAAATTCACTACAAAAAGGTGAACATTTTACAATCACAGTTCGCAAAACTAAAGGTTATAGCTGTTGGGACAAATTAGTGTGCGTCGATGAAGAACAACTGAGAAAATTGCTTCTGTAGCCCGTAGTGTTGACGAAAACCCAGGATTGTCGATTCCTCGTCGATCTTTAGAATTAGGCGTTCCACAAACGACATTACACCGTATTTTGCTAAAGACTTAGGTCTTAATGCTTTCAAAATTCAGTTAACCACAAGATCATCAGCAACGTCGGTCCGTGTCGGTCGTATCTTCGCTGATTGGGTCATTGGAATGCTTTGAAATGATACGGATTTTATTCATCTTCTGTGATGAGGCCAATTTACAAATCGGAGGCTACGTTAATACAGAATTGTGACATTTGGGGATCGGAAAATCCAAGAATAATTGTTGAAAAGCATCTCCATCCTCAACGTGTCACTTTTTGGTGGGGTTTTTGGGCTGAAGATGTGATTGTACCTTACTTTTTGTGCAACTGTTACGGTGAATGGATTTCCATACCGAGCTATATGATTAATGATTTTGTATGGCCGGAATTGGAAGATATTGATGTGGACGATGTTTATATTTAACAAGACTACCGGCGCTACGTGCCACACAAGCAAAGAAACAATCGCAATTTTTAAGGAAAATTTTTCTGACCGTTTATTTCTCGAAGAAGTGATCACAATAATCACCGAGATCTTATGATTCAACACCTTAAGAAATATTTCTTTGGCGTCACGTAAAAGAAAAAGATTCAAGATCATAAAAATAGAATTCGTGAAGTTATCGAGGACATACAGCCGCAAATGTGCAAATTACACCTGGACCATTTCATGAGAAGGATATAGTGCTGCAACCGTAGCCGTGGCGGCCATTTGAATTCTTAGACAAATATGAAAATACTAAAAAATATTCAAAAATCGTAGAAGCGGTTTTTTAAAAAATAATTATGTATTTATACAATTTTAAAAACCTTTTATGAAACAAAACAGTGGAAGGCCAATCTAAAGTATTAAGAATTTCGAAAAAATGACTCGTTTTTCAAACAACGATTTACCTAAAAAAAAATATTTATTTTTTTTTAAATCGAAAAAAAAAAACGTTTTTTTTTTAAATTTGAATATACAATATAATTTATAATTTTAGGGAGCGCTTGCATAAGAAATTTGAATCACGGTCATGCAATAGTGAGAAAAGTCGAAAATATAAAAAGTAGTTCTATGAGAAAATACGTTAATAAGAACGCAAAATCGATTACTCGATTATTTTTTTTTTATTTAAAAGTGGACCGCACTATTTTCCGAACACACCTTTTTATCAAAATTCTTGGAGCCGTGTTTGAGAAAAAAAATTCTTAACTTTTTTTTATCACTTGTATGCGAGGTGTACCGTTGTTTTTTTTTCTGTTAGGAAAATCGTTTTTAAGTAATACAAATTGCCAAAAACTACTACCAAAAACAAAATTTCAAAAAATAATCGATTGAGTAACTTTCAAATATTGAGTTCCCTTCAAAATGTTTTGGCGCAAATTCTTAAACAGCCGGATGTTATAGTCTTAGCATGATACTTAAAAGTTTGCTAATACTAAAGCATTTTACTAATATTTTCATAATTTTAAACACATTTTAACTAGCATCATACTAAATCTATTTTCTTAATAAACTACAACTAAACACGAGTTCAAAAAAGTAAGCGAACATAACTTTTTGACGTTTGTAAATGTCAAAGTGGCATATGGACTTAGTACGATACTAAAAAAATAAAGTAGCCATTTTGTGATTTTAACTTTAGTAAAATGTTAAGATAGTACTATACTAAACTAGTTTAAGATTAGCAAAATCCTCTTTTTGGCCTGGTAACACACTAAAAATAATTTAACATATTACGAAATCGTTTAAAATATTGCGCCAATGTACTAGAGTACCAACAAATATTAACCAAGAAGTACCGTTTCCTTCATTAATGAACTGATTTTTTTTTAAATAAAAATCGTTAGAGCCGTTTTTAAGAAAAAATAATATTTACATTTATGGCAAACAAAGAATATATGACAGGTACCGTTATTTTTGGTGTACAAAAATGAAAAAAGGGTGTGGCATTACACGAAAAATAATATCTTCTAAGTTGGCAGAAAATCCATCCATCCGATTAGGCTTTAGACTCGCGGAAAAACAGGTGTACTTGCGGGATCCACGTTTTTGGTCTGCGCTATCATCGTCATGTCAAGTTTGATCGAAATATCGAGTTTGATTTTTTACGAATCCAAAACTTGGCACAGAGTATTTATTAGAGTTGTACCGAATAGTGATTTTGGCCGGATACCGGATAGGCGAATATTCGGCGGCCGGATATCTCTCCTAATGAAAAGTATAATGGTCTTGGTGGTCTGATACTCAAATTAGACCGGTACAAGTAAAACCAACTTAAAGAAACATGTTTTTTTCCTTGTCCTCCACTTCCACAAGATATTTTTACTTTTTACAATGCAAAAATATGGCTCATTTGTTGTAATTAATGTTCTGTCATTACATATACTGGATGAAGATTGAGATTGCTAGATGAGAAGAGAAGTTCATTACTTTCTAGAATTTTAAAAAATATTGCTAGTTGTTGACATCGTATACGAAAACAAACGTAATCGTTTATTATTTATTTAAAAAGATCTTGGAGTTTTTTTTTAATCCAAACTTTATTAACCACATCGAGTTTCTCGTTAATAAAGAAAACTCTATGTAAGATTTCATATACGCTTTAGATTTAAATGATCCTTACACATTCAAATCCGTTTGCGTTGCTTGTGTTGGGTCGATTGTTTATTTTGACACGAAATGTTAGAGGTTTACATTGATTTTTTGTAAATTATTTTTAATTTCACAATAAAACAATGGATTGCAATACAATATTAACATCTTGTTTTGAACAACAATGAAAAACGACTTCTAGTCGTTGCAATTAATCTATTTATGTTTAATTTAATTAATTTAAAAAAATCAATGTAAACTTTTAATATTTCATGTTTAAATAAACAACCCCTGAAGAAGTTGGGAAAATCCAACAAAACGTAGGGTAAAAATATGAAGTGAAGTTATTTTATTTGCATACAGAAGAAAGTGACCAAAATAGCCTAAAAAAAAACCTTTGCACATCAAGTCATAAAAATAATTGGTCGAGTTAATAAATTAAATTAACAAACTATTAGTTATGTACTAATGTTAATAATTATTATTTATTGTATATCCTTTTTTTATTTTCTGTTTTAAATGTATAGGGTTTTCCAATAAGAGGTGTTTTTTTGATATTCAAAGAAAAATGGCATTTTTGGAGATAAATGATCGGATGTTTATTTCATTATAAAGAGGAATTTTCATGAAATTTTTCATAACCAAATCGCAAAGTGGCTGCCCTATGTCCTCGATAGCCTCACGAATTTCATCTTTGAGGTCTTGAATCGACGCTGGGCTGTTGGCGTAGACCTATATTTCACGTGGCCCCAAAGGAAGAAGTCGCAAGGTGTTAAATCACAAGATCTCGGTGGCCAATTGTGATGGAAACTTTTCCCGTAAAAGATCGATGGTTTCATTGCTTGTGTGGCACGTAGCGCCGTCTTGTTGAAAGTAAACGTTGTCCAGATCAATACCATCCAATTCAGGCCATAAAAAATCATTAATCATCTCTCGATAGCGCAATCCATTGACCGTAACTGTTGCTCCAGCCTCATTTTCGAAAAAGTAAGGTCCAATGACCCCGCGGGACCATAAACTGCACCAAACAGTCACGCGTTGAGGATGGAGAGGCTTTTCAACAATAACTCTTGGGTTTTCCGAGCCCCAGATGCGACAGTTTTGCTTGTTGACGTAGCCTCCGAGGTGGAAATGGGCCTCATCAGTCAAGATGATTTTTCGATGAAATTCCGGTTCATTTTCATGCATTTCAAGGACCCAATCAGCAAAGACACGACGTTGTTGATGATCAGCCGGCTTGAGTTCTTGTGTTAACTGAACTTTATAAGCCTTAAGACCCAAGTCTTTATGCAAAATACGGTGTAATGACGTTTGTGGAATGCCTAATTCCAAAGAACGACGAGGAATGGACAAACCTGGGTTTTCTTCAACACTTTGGGCTACAACAGCAATATTCTCAGTTGTTCTTGAGCGACGTGCACGGGTTTTATTCTTCACATCACTAACTTGTCCCAACAGCTCGAATTTGTCCACCAATTTCTGTATTGCGGTCCGACAAGGTGCTTCACGACGACCCAAAAATGTTTTAGTTTTACGAACCGTCTCTGCCAAATTTTTACCATTTTTATAGTGAATTTTAATAATTTCAATGCGTTGTTGAAGCGTGTATCGTTCCATTTTTATTAATAGCGTAGTTTCTCCTTGTCAAATGTCAAAAAATGACAGCTTCAAAAGTGACAGCTACCGAAATAGCGGGCTATTCAAAATAACACCTCTTATTGGAAAACCCGTTATTATTAATTAGTATAATCTCATTATTATTATAAACTCTAATTGATGAAAGTACATTAAATAAAAATATAAATAAATAAAAGTACCCATGAATGCAGAAAATCTAATTTTCATTCGCAATAATGTGGCTGTAGAAAACGTACAATATTAAATTGATCTTTATTGTATGAAATAAAATCAATGAGATCATAAAACTTAACATTTTGTTATTTTTCTTACTGAAAAAACGACTATCCGGTATTCGGCCGGATACAAACAGCCGGATAGGCAGGATACCGAATACCTACCGGATATCCGTCACAACTCTACTATTTATATGTACATATGTATATCGCAAGTAAAAAAAGGTGTCCGTTTGTAAGCAGAGAGTACTCGAACACAGTTATTGATTTGCAAGCCTCTTGCATCGCAAGTAAAAACGAAAAAATAATAAAATTGTTTTTTTTTTTGCAGAATTATATTTTTACGAAACAACATTTTAGTAAATTTAAATAAAATGACTCATACAAAATTTAAAATGTAATCCAATAAGCAGCACATTGCGAAGAGTACACAATCTAAAATGCTGATCATTAAGAAAGAAAAAAAAAACTTTTGCGTTTAGGGACGCCCGATAGAAGTGATAACTTAAACTAATCTAAGTTGAACTACGAGTATTTACAATTGAAATTGTTTAACTTGAGAAAAACTTCAAAAGTTCTCCGTTAATTTGATTGATTTCAAAAGTTCCCCGTATGCGTGAGAGAAAGGGAAGCCAGCCAGACTGGCGACGTAACGCGTTACGTAACAAACCAGTTTATCCATCCCATAAGAACTTATCACTTCAAAATATATTTTTTTTCCAAAAAACTTTTTTTTCAAATATTTTGCAATGCAGTATTATTTAGAATTTGAAGGACCTGCTATATAAAAATCTTAATCGAAATGCGTTGAGCCGTTTATGAGAAAGTTGAGAACCAAAAAAAATGTAAATGGTTGTATGGCAGGTACCGTTAATAAAAAAAATATATAAACAAATTTGTATACCAAAATGTAGAATATGCCTATAATAGTACACAGATTTTTGTTTATCAAAATGGTAAAAGCCGTTTGTGAGATAATTAAGATAGAAGAAACAATTGTACGGCAATTACCGTTATTTTGGTGGTTAAGCAAACCAAGTTTGAAGAAAATCTCTTCAGTGGTTTAGACTGTAGACGATCTCCAGATAGACGGAATTGCGGGAAACACTTTATTGGGGTTCTAAAATTTCGAGAACGTTTTTTTTCAAAATGCAAAGCTTGCCCTCACGTTAATCTCAAGCTCAACGGTACAATTGGATATAACGTGCATAGATAAGAGAAGATAGGTGGCCAGATTAGATGCCACCAAAAGTCTTAATCTCTTTCCTACATATTATTATGCAATAACTTTGTGGAAGGCTGTTTTTAAAAATATTGAATTTTTTCATCAACTTTTGCATTTATAATTTCAAAAAGCGAATAAAAATCGAATAAATTTGTTCTTTTGACCACTCTAAGATATATATATTGTAGGACACATTCTTGTTATTTTTATACCGGCATATAGCCCCAACCTTCAAGTTTAAGATTGGACTACTAGAACTGACGATATAAGCTCAAAACAGCCAACAGATCTTTTCTTTTTAATGAATTTTCAAACATTTCAGTTCTTCTGCACTGAACATCGATGATAAGAGTCGAACTAGCACGCAATTTTGAATGTTTTTCTCCTGTTTTGAAATTAAGATTGCAAAGCTTCTATAGCTATAGAGTAATGTTTGATACATCGAAATAATCGTCATATTGTCTACTTATTATTTAAAGAAAAACAAAATCTATTCATGGAACCAGTCAAAAGTAATTGACTGATATATGCAATTTTCTCAATATTACAGTTTTCTTACGGTTATTGACATTCTAGGAATCCATTTTTTTTAACCAAACATTCATCGCAATATACTATCTTTCCTGAAAATTTCAGATTTCTAGGTCCACTCCTTAAAAAGATAAAATTCTTTTAGTTGATAGTGCGTTATGCGTTACGTAACGAATCAGTTTACCCTCCCATAGAAAAGTTATCACTTCAAAAACAACATCCCGCAAAGGTTGAAATTTAATTCGTGACTATCAATTGATGGCCAAATTGAAAACGGCGAATAGTGAAATGCGAAATATTAAAAATATTAAGAAACGAAGCAATCATGAAAAACTAAACATTTTCGAAAATATGTGCAACTTTTAACGAAACCCAGATTTAAAATGCTCTCAAGGTAGGGAGGGATCCACATTTTATGGCCCAATTACATTCCCAATAAAAAAAATATCCAAACAAATAAATAATGACAGATATATAGTATTTGATTTTACCATGCGTTAAAAAATATGAATTAAATCAGATGCAAAACTTATGGATGCGTTTAATGTCGATTGTACAATCAGAGTAAAATGATAACCTAGAACGGATATTCGATTACACAGAAAAGCCGCAATAACAATAACATAGTTTTTTTTAAAAAAAACTTATCTCTCTGAGCTTCTTGATGGTCTTTATGAAAGATTACAAAGCTTTACCTTTCAAACCTTTCTAAACCATCAAACTTTATATATTACTGTCTTGTGTGTCTATTATCTTATTCACTTTACTGCCAACAGGCAAAACAATAGTTATTTGTTGAAAAAAACTTTTACTTTTTGTGTCAAAACATTGAAGTGAAATTTTCACAATTCTAAGTTTAATTACTTTTTCCACATCGCTGCCCATCTAATGACTAAACAATCGCTACCTATAAGTACCTATGCCCTAAGACTTTTATACGAGTAGTATATCTAGCTGAAGCTGCGCGCCGGCCGCCCCATTGTTGTTACATGCAGGTCTTTCAACTTTCAAATTTCCTCGTTTGGTTTTGTCCTAAAATAACATTTTCTATCGATTTTAAATTGCTGAATTCGACAGGCAACGGGTAACAGCTCCTCAAATGAAAACCTCAACCATCATGATCTAAATTGCATTTAGTGTGCGAGCTCTTTGTTTGTTGCAATGCCCAGCAAATAGAAATTAAAAATAAAATTAAACAAAAAAAAAAAATCACACACGGTGCGCCGGGCGGTAGTGGAAATGAAGGGGAAAGCTGGTTTTCCACATGCAGCACCGAAACCAACGAGGAGGCAGCCATCACCGTCACCGTCAAGCCGAACAAACGACGGCCGAACAACCAAACGACCGACCGCCTACTCTTGAACTTTTAATCATCGTCTCTCTTGCAGCTATTTATATCTTTCTTGTATTTCTTTCCTCTAATTCCGCCAACAGCAGGAGCATCAACAACATTATCCGCAGTAATCACTGCTGGACTTAGATAATAAACGGGGCGAATAGGGCGCCGGAAATGAATTGGGCATATAACTTACAACCTTATTATGATTGTCAACTATTAATTTGACAGTTGATACATTTTGAAAATTGGAATTCAAAATACCAATTTGTCTAAAAGAAAACTGATCAACTAATCATTAATAAATTTTCAAGTTTCTTCAACATAGGAAGTGTTTGCAACATTCTCATTCAACATCACTTTTAGTAATTGGGTTGTTTGTCAAAAATATCGAATTTAAATATTTATCAGCAATCAACTCATAGTTGAATAAAAAAAACTTTTTTATCTTGAAAATCAGTTTTTCCATTTTATGACAATTCTTTGTGACAAAATATGATTTTGACAATTAATGGCTCAAATACAGTAGACAAATGTAGTACTTATATGTCTTTCGCACACCTTAAATATTTTTTAAGGAGTACATAAGCTTAGCCACAAGAAGCAATCATTTGCTCGCAACAAAATGTTGTTGGCAACAAATTACTGATACTGGTTTGTTGAGCAATTGAGAGCACACGAATATACATTGAAATGACGGATCCAGCATGTAAATTGATAATCCTCCTGAGGGATCACATCGCCTTCGCTTCTGCGCACTCAGCTTGGCAAATTGTTGTCAAACTTAGAGCATGGATGACCTCCAAAGAATTGTAGATTAATCAGCAAGCTTAACGAGTTATGATAACAAACGGGACCGCATTGCTATCAACATGTTGCCAAGCGGCCAAAATGTTTCTGAGAAACAAATTTTCAAACCGTTTTTTTTCCTTTATTAATTTTTTAATTGAAACAACATTTTAAATCATTTCTTTAAAAAAATTTAATTTACAAGGCGCCTAGTAAATTTCGTTTTATATTAATTAATGCAGCCCTGGCAGTAGCAGCAAAACACATCGCTAAAATCCAGAATTTGCAATTTTATCCTCTTTGTATTGCCACGATGATAGTTCGTCCATTAGGTCAGATTCAGGAGGCTGCAGTGTCTAGTGTGGCAGTGGCATTATACAGCATAAGGACTGTGGCCAGGAGGAATGAGAGAAAAGGTACCTATGGCTCTTTTAGATAGGTACATAGATTTTGTTAAAGAAAATATAAATAAAAAAGGAAGCTAATCATGAAAAGCTGGAAACAGAAACACGTTTGGTTGCGGCCAAGTACTTCGCGCATCGCTTTCTATTCCATACAGTTTAAGAGAAGTTTTAATGTTTTTTTTTTTGTTCGTTGTTGAACAAATGTGTGTGCACAAACAAATGCAGCCTGTTGGATATTGTCTGTTCTATAACTAAAGGCAATTCAATCCATAGCATGATATCTACCAGATGCAGCACAGCAACATCCATCGTCCCGTCGAGTTGGTGGATTATCCGCGTTGGCTTTGGTTCTGGCATTAGAAAATGGAAAATTAAAAAGTAGCAAATCACTTCCATCAGAAGCTGTAACAGCAATAGCAACGGCAAAAGCAGCAGCAGATGGAAAGTTTCTCACTTCCTCGATGCGATGAAGCGCCACGCCATCAGGGCAACCAAGGGTAAAAGAGGAGACATGTTGCCGACATAAATCCCGACCGGATGGATATCATCGGGATGAAAGGCAAATTTAATATGCAATCTCCTTCCTGTTATACCTGGATTGGTTTTAATCAATGATATTAGAGAGTTTGCTCGATGTGCGGAGTTATGCTCAGGGAAGATATACTACCAAGCAAGGGTTTTTTTTTTTGAGGTCACAACCAATACGAATTTGAACACTTATACTTTATTACTTGCGAGTTCAATTTTTTTCCCTATTTGTATGTAGTATAGACTGGTGATGGTAAATTTAATTTAAATTGAGATGGAAAAAACAGTAACACTGTCAAACTTATGATACCATACATAGGTTCATTATCCACTCATTAGATGAACAATATACTAGCTTGACTCGTTTCTAGTGGCATTTTTGTCACATTTTTAAACTTTAAAAGTCAATGGCCGATACAATAACATTATTGATGTGAAAGTAATCCAACAATTAAATGCGACCACTCGGACCAGTCGAAGTTAAGATGGTCAAAAATCAAGTCAAATAATGTATGAATGTATATTGTTTAAAAAATTTCATCAAATGTCAGAGAACTTTGACAGAATTAGAATTAGTTGACAACAAGTGAATTAAGCGGAACTATGGTTACAGCTTAGTTGACCAGCTTTCAGTCAGTTTTATTGCATTAAATTTTGTCATCATGTCCAATGGTATGTTCCTGAAAAAGCGTTTGGATAAGCATCTCGTTCACGACAGACTTGGCAGCGCAATCACTGATGTTGCGAAGGACGTAAGAGAAAGAGAGAGAGTTAGAGATAGAGATAGAGATAGGGATAGAGATAGAGATAGAGATAGAGATAGAGATAGAGATAGAGATAGAGATAGAGATAGAGATAGAGATAGAGATAGAGATAGAGATAGAGATAGAGATAGAGATAGAGATAGAGATAGAGATAGAGATAGAGATAGAGATAGAGATAGAGATAGAGATAGAGATAGAGATAGAGATAGAGAGATATATAGAGATATATATAGAGAGAGATAGAGAGAGAGGGAGACATAGAGAGAGAAAGACAGAGATAAAGATACAGAGAGAAAGATACAGAGAGAAAGATACAGAGAGAAAGATACAGAGAGAAAGATACAGAGAGAAAGCGAGAGAAAGAGAGAGAGAAAGAGATGGTTAATTGGAATTTGACCATTGTCTATTGGTTTTACCAGAGCGGAGACACCGCTTACACAGATCGAGACGCGATGGAGATTGTTCAACTACAATTTCCAACTACAAATGGTTCTGTTTTAGATGAATTTAGGCTTTGGATGGTCCAAGCTGAAATGTACCCGGACATTAAAACAACAATCTTAATGTCGAAAAGGTCCCTTATCCATTTATAAAAGCGGGCCCTTATTACGTATTACGAAACGAAAGCCAAAAAACGATACCCAAGAAAACGATAGTCATGACGGGGACCGACTAAAATAAAAAAATCTATTTTTTTTAAAACGCATCCAACTTCATTTTTTCAATACAACAACTATACATTGGCACGTACGCCAAGATAATTACGTAAAAATGTTTCATGTAGCCGAAGGGCAAAGGACAACAATTTTAGAAAGGCGATGAATCGACATTTTGGGCGTCTTTTCAACACTTCGCGCTAAAGCAGCAATATTCTCTTCGGTACGCACAATTTCTTTTTTGATGGTTTTGAATCGAGAAGAGTGTGAAAAGCTAACAATAACTGCACGAAATGTTTGCTCACTAGGCCGATTATGTTAACCGTAAAATGGACAAAGTGCTCTATGAACTTCGCGAATAGATTTATTTTTTTTCAAATTATGTTTCCACGATTTGGAAGCGTTTTTGCAGCGTTCAACAATTTATGATAAATTGATAAATCTTATGGGGTTTTCGTTTGGTAAATTTATGTTTTAATTTATAAATTGATTTTTTTCGTAACAAATCGAATAAGTTTTCAGATTGCTTTTTATTTGTTGGAGCTAGAGGTATCAGCTGTCTTGTCAAACTATTGGCCATCAATTATGATGCATAGTAGTGTGAGTAAAAGAGGGGTAGATCTGCCGGCAAGTAACGTCACCATTGCAAGCACACGGTTTCCTCATCTCGACATACACAAAGGGACTTGGCGGCATCCAGATCAAATAACCGTCAATCAGATTGATCATGTTGCGATATCAAACCATAGACAAACACCATTGACACTTCTCATCCACTTTCTATAATATTCATTTATTTATAAGTAAATAAATCTTTTTTTTTTTTTTCAAGTTGGTTTTTGACCATTTTCCATATTTAGGTATAATCTGAAGAAATTTAATTAATAAACGAAATAACATTGGAAAAAACTCTGAATTATATTAATTCAATCAAATTGAGAAAAAAAGTAAAATACCACCATTATGTGTATAAAATTGATGATCTTGACCTGATTTCATGCTTTCCATTCAATCATGTTCTTTTTTTTTTGCTAAATATGATCTCTAATCTTAAAACACATAAGCTTTGTGTTTCATATAACCCAAAGCTCCCCCCCCGCCCCCCTAGATTATAATGCAACCTCATTTCTACAACAATGAATCCAATGCTGCAGGAAATTTCAAAGTTGAACTCGTCTACTCAAAGTAGGTACCTAGATTTCAATCAAAAGCTATACCTATAAGTATTTTCGTTTTTTATCTTAGATGAAAAAAAAAACATTCCAATACGTATTTCTGAGAAAAGAAATAAAATAAATAAATCTACTTGTTTACTATAAACGTGCCATAATTCCTTAGCATGAATCAACCATCTTTTCTGGGTAAAAAAATAATTTAATCCGGTCTTCACGGAAAGTGATATGAATGTTCGTTAATGTGATTCATTCTCAATAAGCAAATAAAAAAAAATTAACACGCAACACTTGATTTTCTTATCAGAGGAAAACAATTAATAGTGTGCCATTGACAGATAGTAATGTATCCAGAAAGTCATCGACAGTAGTTATGAACAGTTCAAAACTGAATCATCTCTTTAGCTGTCTCTTACATAGGAGAAGTAGATAAATAATGCTCTTACAACTTTTGTTAAATCGTTTACACATAAATGTAAGTAAAGCAACAAAAATTAATACAATTACATATTCCTAGTACATGACTATGTACAATTTTATGTGTCACACGCTAGATCTGTTTGACTGTGGTTTTTTGTTCTTCCCATTTTTAGGTACCAAACAGGCCCAACCAATGTCTATGCAACGATACGGAAATGCCTGTCAGACGAAGGTGCGTAATGAACTTCTTTTGTTTAGAAAACAAAAAAATAAAACAGTTTGTTGTTTTTTGTTTTGTTTATTTGTTCTTATGTAAATGTGCGTATACAAAGCACAATATTATTTTTATTTTCAACAAAAGATGACGTTTTGTTGGTCTGTTTGTGAAGACCTGGTTGAGTGCACATTACTGACACAAATATGCGAAATGCGAAACTTTCCTTCGTATGTAGTTGCTATACACTTTACTAATCAAAGAACATACATCCAGTTTAAACAGTAGAAACAGAACTATGACACAAAGAAGACCAAGAAGCAAGAATAAAAGGAGACAAAAAAACAGAATACTAGTGTGTTTTGTCAACATTTGTGTGTGGGTTTAGTGTAGCTACGCATAACAAAAAAGGCAAATGACTTAAAAAGGATTGCAAGCGTGAACTATAAGGCCGTCATATATGTATGTGCATATACATATTATGGGAGCAGCTCCTCAAACATGGGCACTTTCAAGAATGTCAACCAGTTATTTTTAGAAATGATTTACATTCCTTTGTTTTTTTTTTCGAGAGAGAATTCCTTTTTCCAGGAGTTAGGATGGTAAAACTTAATACAAAAAAAAAAATTAAAAAAGGGCATGAATGTACATAATGTGGGACCTATTTGCAATATGAGAGTTTTTCCTCGGTCGGTGGTTACAAAATACAAAGAAGGGTTCTTCTTGTTTGCTGTTTCGCCATTTAAAAATAAGTTCCTGGTGTTTTCCTAACCGTACGATGAAAAATTTAATGGCGCAAAATTTTAAACGATTTAGTAAAATGTTAAAGCCACTTTTAGCAATTTACTAAGCTGAAAAGATGATTTAGCTAATTTTAATCGATTTTAACATTTTGCTAAAGTTAAAATTAGAGATGTGACTTATATCCGGCCTATCCGGCTCCTTTTATAATATTCGGCCGGAGCCGAATGATCTTTCTCTATCCGGCCGAATACCGGATAGTCGTTTTTTCAGTAAAAAACAAAATATTAAGTTTTATGATCTGATTGATTTTATTTCATATAATAAAGATGGGGGCTATCAGCAATTTAATTTTGGACGTTTACCAAAGCCAAATTATGGCGAATGAAAATTAGTTTTTCTGCATTCATGTGTACTTTTTTTTAATTTTTTTTTTAAACAGAAAATAAAAAACGTAATATACCATAAATAATAATTAATAGTAATAATAGCTAATAGTAAATAATAGCTAATAGTTTGTTAAATAATTTATAATCCTAGCATATTTTTAAACGCACTTCTACTAAAATGAAAGTTGAAATCTATGGAACTCGAAGCGTTATTGATTTCCCTGACACTACGAGTCATAGGCTCATTGGAGGCATAACTATAATCTATGAGCAATCTCAGAAAACAAGGTTCGAGTTCAAAGAGCAATCGATAACGGACGTATGGATCGATTAATGCTAACAGATCAGAAGAATCTAAATAATATAAATATGATAAAATTTCATGATTGCGATGATGTCTGGATACCAATAAGCTTGTATTATCTTATCTTATAAGAAGATATTTTGTTTATTACTAACCTAGCGAATTCTTTTTGAACACTCGATGAATATACGATTCTTATTGTATAGAATATTGAAATATGGATTTCAAACTACGCAGTAATGCGATTTTAATGTATAAGGATAAATGATCCTTGAATCAAAAGCTCTTCGATATATGAAACCTAACATCGAGTTTGCTTTATTGTCGAGAAACTCGATTTCGTTAATAAAGTTTATTTTGGAGTCAAAAATAATTCATGATCTTTTTAAGTAAATAATAAACGATAACTTTTGTTTTCGTATACCATGTCAACAACACTTCTGCTAACAATAAAAACAAAAAAATTATTTGTGATCAAAAATAGTACTTATTCGCAATATTTGTATTTTTAATAATTTTTCATTTGGGCAGATATCCGGCCGGCTAATATCTTCATCCAGTATATGAAATGACAAAACATTGAGGACAGCAAATGCGCTATATGATGAAATTAATCAATGCCTCGCTAGAAACTGGCAAGTTTCCCGAAATATGGAAACAGTCAATAGTTGTTAATGTAGAAAAAGTAAAAAATTCGAATGATTGTGAAGACTTTAGAACCAGTCAATATGTTACGTACTTGTGAGAAAATATTAGAAAAATTTATCGCAGATCAGTTTCAGTGCTACTCGTACTTAGAGGACCATAATATCTTGATCAAGGAGCAATCTGGGTTTAGAAAGGGTCATTCATGTGAAACTGCGATAAACTGCATTGTGTGGAAGTGGAAGAGACAAGTTGACTGTGGAAATTCAGTTGCGATCTTTTTGGATTTGAAACGTGCGGTTGAAACTATTGTTCGACAAATCTTATTAAAAAAGTTATACTTGTATGGTGTGCGAGGTCAAGAATTGGAATGGTTTGAATCTTATTTGGTTAATAGAAGCCAGAGAACAAAAGTGAATGATGAACTATCGAATGCATATAATAATGATCTGGGTGTTCCTCAGGGTTCAGTGTTGGGAGTGTTTCTTTTTCTTTTATATATAAACGATTTCAAAAAGTGTTTAAAACATTGCAGTATAAAGCTTTTTGCTGATGGATTTGAAAAGTGTTGACAATTATTACAATACAAAATTAAGTGTATGAAATTCAGAGTAGATAATGAAATGTATGTGCTTCTTGATAACGTTTCAATCGATACAGTACAATGTTTAAAATATCTGGGAGTAATAATAGATGAAAAACTGAACTTTAAAGAGCAAGCGAGTCATGTTTGGGCAAAAATTTCAAAAAAGTTTATTTCTTGAGTAGAATTCGAAAACATCTGACATTTGAGACGTGTCGATTCTTTTGTTACCGCACTTTAATTATTGTTCAACTCTACTCTTTGGTTGTAACGCTGATGTTAAATTAAGACTACAGAGACTGTAGAATAAGGGTATGAGAATCATCTTAAAGCTGAACATATACATACCGATTCGTGTTATGCTAGAGTGCCTTAATTGGATGAATGTTGAACAGAAACTGACTTGTGATGCTATGGTGTTTATATTTAAAATGCGTAATGGAATGCTACCTGATTATGTGTCTTATGGAATCTTTGAAGTGTCTGAGGCTCAAACTTACAATTTGAGAAACAACAACTTGCGACCGGAGAGATGCCGGCTAAGCAGTACCCAACGTAGTATTTTTTATTTGTAGAATCAATTATTTTAATAATCTTAATAAGAATATCTTGTGGAAGTGGAGGAGAAGGAAAAAAATCATGTTTAAGTTGGTTTTACTTGTACCGGTTTGATTTGAGTACCAGACCACCAAACTATTACACTTTTCATTTGGGCAGATATCCGGAAGCCGAATATGCGGCTATACCTAGCTGTGGCTCGATTAGCCGGTATCCGGACAAAATCACTATTCGGTACAACTCTAGTTTAAATCACGGAATGGCTACTTTAACTTTTAGCAGTTTGCTAAATGTATTATGGTATCTGCAAGTATATCGCTGATAGACCCGAGGGTCCCAGGTTCGAGTCCTGCTGGTGCACAGTTAAAATGAGAAAATAGAAACATCTAATACCTTTTTAGAGCACATGTTGGGTTTTCATCAACATATAATTAGTTTGCAACGCATAACAACAATAATTGTGTTCATTAAAATTCAAACCTTACAAATGCTCAGCTTTCAGCTTAATTAGCAATTTACTAGTTTAAAAAAGGTTTACAAAATTTGAAACAGTTATTCAATCAATAAGCACTTAGGAAATTGCTAACTAGTAAAATGTTAAGCCCTTAAAAATGGGTTGTTCAAAATTTTGAGCCATTGACTTTTTAAAATTGGTGTATCTACTTTTTAGTTTCTTATCATCCCAAAAGTGAGCTCATTTTGAGTGGAAATAATCCACTTGAGATGCACATACAGTTTTTTTTTATAATGATGTGCACACTAAATGGGTTTTGCTTACCATTAAAATGATCAAGCACAAAGCAGGAAAGTAAGAAAGGATGTAAGAGGAGATACCAATGCTTTTTGGTTTTGAATTTCTGAAATATCAAAAAAAAAGTATTCCCCATCCGCGTTGTACGGCTAAAGAAGTAAAACCTGTGTACTTAACAGTACGTCCGAATTTGGGCTCAAGGGTAAACTGATGAGCATTCCTAGAAGCGCTAGTATTCCGTTTGAAAAATTTAAGGGAGGAATGCAACTGGCTATTTCGCTAGAACATTGTTTATAAAAATAGCGAAACGATTATGAAAAACATACGAGTATAACATTTCGACGGTTTTATCGCCTATCATTTTTAGAGCGCTTTTCTGAATTCTGTTTAAAAGATTCAAAGGAGTTTTGGGAGCTCCTGCCAAAATGTGAGTTATATTCTAGCTTTGGTCGAATCAAGCAAGGCCTTATAGATACAGCCAGATCAAATGGGGCATTTTCGAAGAAAGCCTAAACACTTCGCATCGTTTTTCGCGACATCGAATATGTGGTCATTCCAGAAGAGGTCGTCGTGATGCACATACCAATTACTGAAAGCGGATTGGTTTTCTTATTGCCAGTGCCGCTCATGGATAGCGGCATGGGGTGGGTTCTGCTTTGACGACAGAAGACAGCATTAAATTCTACTCGGTTTTTTGTATACCTCATTGGGGAATGCTGCTGAAATCAGAATTTAATGCGATAAAAGATCATTAATGAAAATAAGAAAAAGGGACAAAACGGAACCCTGAGGAACACCAGCATTCAGTTTGTGAACATTAGTTTTAAAACCGTCAAATACAACGAAGAAGAGATCCATCAATACCAAATGAATGCATTTTCGATAAGAGAGGACAACAAATTCTATCAAATTCCTTTGCAATATCAAGCGCAAGAATATCACTTTCTAAAAAACGATTTGAGATTTGTGCCACTGTTTGGTGAGATATACCTACAGATCACCAGTAAACTTATTTTTAAGAAAGGAGGCATTAAAGGAGTTTCCGTTCTCCAACATATTTTTTAATAATTAATCAGCGTTTCCATGACCTTGGACAGAAGGGATATAATTGCAATTGGACGGTAGCGGTTGAAGAAAATTCGCCTTTCTTCGGGATGTTTTCCATCGGAATAGACCAGTAGAGTAGGCCAGATGCAAAAGCTTACACAGTGGTTTTGCCAGCGTTGAAGAAGACCTCTTCAGAGGGATGGGAGGGATACTATTCGGGCCAGCGGACTTGTGTATATCACGGTCTTTAAGGAATCTAGCAAGTGCACGAGTGCGAAAGAATATTCGTCCCATGAAATCGTTTACGCTCTCAAGTACTAGTGGGGTCCTAACACTTTTTGGCAGCGGCGGATTAACAACGAATTGCTCTGCAAGCAAATTGGGTTTTTCACGAGACTCCGAAGACGCAGTTGTATTTCTAATATTTCTTACAAAAGACCAAAAATTCTTACGAGCTTTGGGACTTTGTAGTATTTGCTTCCTTTATTTTTTGTTCATGCAAAAATGTGGTTCTCTAAATTTGGATATTGCAAAGACTTCTAGGTTGTTAAAACTTATTCCGGTTTTCTTCAGTGGGGTTGGCTTTATAATTACGAAAAGTTAATTCTCTAACCCTTATATCCTCTTTACAGCTCAAATCAAACCATGAATTCTATTTGGGTTTGATAAAGAAGAATTCAATTTGTTATCTTATCTGCGCTGGAGTCTATGTCACTACCGAAGAAGGATAGTGACCAGTGAAAGTTTCCGAAGAAATTATTGAGGCAGCTGATACATTCATCATCAAGGACCGCATTATTTTCTCAAAAAAGGCATCACGTTTTTGGTTCGTCAAGATATGAATTTCTCCTTAAATATCTAAAAATATGATACAATTCATTGGATATGTGTATGGGGGATTACATGTATGCATATCTCCAATTTACATAGACACAAACTGAAATCCATAAATTTCTCATAAATTAAAGCGGAATGAATAAATTTAAATTAATAGCCAACACTCATCAAGTACCACACTTGTCCCTCTATCTAATACAAGCCACCTGTGTCAATACCAAATTTCGAAAACTAAAAATAAAGCCAATTCTAAAATGCCTACATGTTCCAACAAAAAAAAATCCTTCACGCACACACAACAGATGACAGACGATAGAAAACGCCCATGCCCAATAACTTAATCCAAATCGAAACCAGACACATTTCATATACAGAAGCCGCCCCAAGTAATCTTCGTTGTAATCTCATTGTCTGAGAATTCCATCAAGAAAATATTATTTCCCCGAGTCTATTTGGAATATTTTTCCAAATTGGGGCATGGGAATGCCGCCATTGCAAATGACTCAATTCTTGTCGTTTAAAGTAATCTGCTATGAGAATTTAAGTGTGCCGATACACACATTCCCTTCTCAGTTTGATGGCTTTATAAATTGTCAACTCTTGGCACCCATGATGGAATAATTTAATGTCACAATAGTAATAGGAACAAAAAAAAGTAATAATAATAATAATAGCCATATATCAACAAAAGCAATTTATTTATGAACAGCAGCAAGAAAAATCAAAAAATATCTCTCTTTTCAAAAACTTATTTTGCTCCTGCATCTATACCTCGGGCAAAGTATGTAGATAGTTGGTTTCTAGTATTTGATGTTATTATGACCAAGCTTTTCGATTCAGACGATAAAAATCATTAAAAAATCAATTAAAATAGCGAGGAAGTTAAAAATGTCAGCATTATATACATCGAATTGAGTGAGTCGGAGTGGTGTGATGTACTATGGAGGAAACCATTAAGTCGCCTAACAACAAGCACCGCCATGACCCCAACGAACGACTTGAGCCATACGCAACAACAGAACGGGGCAAGACAATTGATTTTTTCACCAACCAAGCAATAGCCCTAATGATTTCATGACTTAACATGGACACAGTGGAGCATTTGTTTTCATAAACGGGATAAAAATCAAAATTATAAATTTAAAGATAAAATCATAAAACAAAAATTATTTTCGCAGTCAGTACGAAATAGATAATTGTAGAAAATTGTTTGGAGAAGTCTCCACTACTTTTTTTTGGAACAGAATAAATAATAGTTAGGGTAAAATGCATTTTAGTTTGGCTTACTTGTTTTTGTTGTAAAAGTCATTGACTTTTTTGTAGTTCAGTTAAAAAATTGGCAAAAAATTGCATGAATATTTTCTATTGCGTTTTAGTTAGAATTTTGTTTTCTTGGAGACAGACAAAATTGTTTCGCATGAATATTGTTTACTACTCGTAAATTGCCCAGCCAAGTTTGATTTGATGATTATTATTTTGTTTAGAATTATTACTTCGGCTAAGTTAATTTGGCCAAAAAAAGTAGCTTATTTATATAATACCAAGATAGAAATATTTTTTTAACAAGCAAAGTAAAAGAAAATTAATATTATTATGATTTTTTTTTCACATTTTGATTGAACTTCATAAAACCAGAATTAATTTGAATCGAGTCAACACAAAAAAATAAGGTTGTAAGATTTTTTTTATGAAATTAAGCTAGACTGTTGGGCCACACAGTGTTAAATGTGCGTAATATTCTCATGTACCTATATTTAAGGTTTCCCAAATAGAGAGAGAGAGAGAGCGTGAGATTGTATGATGAGCAGATATAATTAAGTAAAAGTACAATACTTAACTTTGTAATGTCCATTTCATAAGGCAGGTCTTTCTTTGGGGTCCCGATTCGGCAGGTCAACACGAAAGAATTGGCATTGGCGCTTATTCGGTAAGGTTAATATGAGTATACGAATTTTAAAAAAATGAAATTTCTGAATGCATTTTCAATATTTTTTTAAAACTTAACACGATTAAACACTTAGCATTTAGCATTAAAAACTTTGTAACAAAATTTTAAACAGCAGATGTAAAGGTTTTCACAAATACTACTTAACAGTTTGCTAATATTTAGCACTTTATCAAAATAAAAGATTCATAATTTTAAACACTTTTTAACTGCCATCATAGTAAAGTTATTTTACTTATGAGCCTCAGCTGAACACGTCTAAAATAGTGCAAAAAATTAAGCGTTTTTTTTTTGGCGTATATGTAGCCACTTAAAACGTAAAACTTCAATTTTCACTTGCGATAATTTAGGTACAATAGGACAAGTTTTGCATTTGGTAAAAAAAAACCTCGAGATTTTAATCAAACTTAGCATTACGATAATAGAGAACACCAAAAAGATAGTCCCGCCATTCCGTCTATCTGAAACGGTTTCCTTTAAACTTGGTATTTAAGCGATTTAGGTGATTATCTCAAAAAGATTTTTTAGTCGGGTTTTTAGTCCGAAAGCTAACGGTACCTACATTGCACTTTTTTAACATACCAAAATTTTCGAAAACTTGGATTTTTGAAAAAAAAAAAAATTTTTTTTAATGTCCAAAATTTCGAAATTGACGATTTTTTTTTAAATTCCTTTTTCAAACTTAAAATTGTGTTACCAATATTGTTTTTTTTAGAAAAAATTGTAGAATGTTTGTTTATACAAAATTAAGTGAAAAACGACTTTAAACATAATATTTAGGCGTTTCTACTACACATTTTGTGCAACAATGTGATCGATCCAGTCGTGCATTTTTTTTAAATACTTTTCACTTACATAAATAACTAAAAATAACAAAATTTTCCCCCCATCTCAAATATCAAATTTTGTGGTATAATGCCGAGATTTAAACAGATTTAGCATAATCTGTTATAAATCTAAAAGATTTATACTACAATTTAAATCTCATCAGATGAAGATTTTAAATAAATCTCATTTAAATCTTCATGGGGATAATAGATGTACAAATCGAACTAATTTATTTTCATATCGAAATGAACACATTAACGGGGAAAGTGAATTTTTCGTTTGAAATCACTGACTGATCTCTATAAAAGACTGTATAGCTCATTCATAGAAAAAAAGATGAGACAACTTAAAACCTGTTATAAATGCGCAGGTACCATGTCAATATATGTAACTGTACAACACTTCCAATTACATTTAAAGGGTCACATTGAGCGATATTTCAAATAAAGATATTATTTATTTTTATAAAACAGTAAAATACAAAAATATATTTATTACTTTGTTTGTACTCAACAATGTCAAGTCTTTTTTTACTCGGATAGACGTCGAAGATGGTACCGGTGCACCTTATCACTTATAGCGAATACGCTATCCAATTTCCAATATCCAGTGGTTGAAACGGATGAAGCTGCCTGCCTCACTTCTACATCGTAAGAGAAAATGAAACAACATTTACATTTTAAATACTGCTGTGAAAATTGATCTACTTTTGGAGCGGGATTTGGGATTTAGTAAATCTACAAGAGAATTAACGTTCTGTGAAAACATAGGAAGTTTTAGTCGTAAACCTATTAGTAGACCATTCAAAAATTGATTTCATGATAAGTTTTATGTTAACCTGCCCTATAGTGATGTGAAACATCAGCCGCCTTATTTGACATGGATTTTTTGCATATAGCCCTACCCTAAACAGTGTCAGTCATTCGTTCGTTTTGAAGCTAAGTTGGGAATTGGTAATGGGCACCGCGCATAAATTAATCAAGAAGGGAGGAACAAACAAAAAAACCTAACCAATTAAGATGAGTTAGTTTAAAACCGCGTCGCAGACATTTTGATAATTTTTGACTTAAATGGTGGATGACATTTTAGGACGAAAAATATACATTTACTTATATGTACCCCATACATACAGACCTTTCTAATACTCATTCATATCTATGCATATAAAATATCTTGGTGGTGATATGAACATAATTTTGTTTGTTTGATTTATTTTCGTGTTCAGCCTCTGTTCGCAGAAATAATAAAAATATTTATAAGACCAAACAAAACTCCATTGCGATAAATGAAGAAAAATATTTCAAGTGTAAACAATCGAATAAGGCAATGGAAATGATTCAAAAAATAAATAAACAAAAATTTAAATTAAAAAAAAAATTAGGTATTCTACATACTTATGTACATTCTTTGAATTTATACATGAGAAGGAAGTACAGTAGACAACAAAAACCCTAAATGAAGAGAATAAAAAAATACTTATTTTAAATGAGTAATTCCAATAAAATTCCATCATACTATTATGTATCTACCTACAAAGGAAAGGTATGTATCTATCTAGCTTGATTGAATATAAATTAGATAGAAACATAAATGCAAACATTAAATAAATATTAAAATTTAACTAGCGTTGAGTCATTATAATATGTACATGTTTTGAATGGTCCAATTTCAAATGAACCGTTATATTTTTAAAGAATATGAAATTCAAAACACAATGAACATGTTAATGTTACTGCTAATGATGTGGTGTAAAATTGATGACAATGCGTATAATTATTTTTTTATCAATATAATTTCATGCGACAAACAATTAATTTGAAATTGGATTGAATTGTTAATGACAAAAATGGCAAACAATAAAATTAAATCAGCTATTTAAACAAAAATAGAAAAAAAATAATAATTTATATTGTTGTTCAAATTAACGGCAATCAGAAGTTCAAGGCAATTTAAATAACTGAAACCAGCTTGAGTAGATTAATTTTGGAAAATGTTATCTAACACTCATTAAGTGTGAGGATAATAGGTGTGTTCAATGACAAAAAAGGTAAATCAGATCAGAAAAGGACAGTGTAACATTGTGAAAAAAATCAGACCAAGTTGCAATTTCTGATGGACATGTGTAATGTCGTACGTCACATTCCCAGATAGCGCTTTAAATAAACTATTTAGAACTAACATTTAGGTTCTAAGTTCCTGAAAATGGTAATTTTCTCTTGAAATATTAAACAGGTAGTAAAGGCTACTTAAAAAAATTTAATTAAATCTCTGAAAATATTGTAAATAATTAGTCGAAAACAAACAACTAGTCGGATTGTCAGTTCAAAATGAAGCAAATAGAGGAAACCACCTTTAATTTATTTTTGAAAATTGCAAAATGGAGTTTGAGGAAAACTGTAAAATATCCAGAATGCAGTAACATTGGTAAGATAAGATAAGAAGAATACGTACGATTTTTGTGTGTATTTCGTTGGAATAGAAATCGCTAATTTTTCAAAACTTGTTTCCCCCTCCGGAAAAGGTAACTTTAAGACTTTCAGGTGACACTTGGAACAAAATATTATCGAAACGTCAAAATGTAGTTTATTGCCTACCTATCAAGCCATAAATTTGCAAAATCCATTGAAGGATGTCTCCGATTTAAATGAATTAAAAAACCTCTACAAAATTCAAAATTTACCTTGGAAAATTCGAAAATTTCCTGATTTTATTTTTTGCTCCAAAAATATGTGATTTTAAGCATCTTACAGTGATATTTGAAAAACTAAAATAATATCAAAATATATTTTTTTGCCTACCTGTCAAGCAATGAATTGTCAAAATCCATTGAAGAATGACTCCGGCAAGAAAGAAATCAACACTAAGACCAACACTCAGACCGAGATGGAGATTAGACTGCACATTTAAATTTATACGAGAAAAAGACGAGGCCAAGATAGAGACGATACTTGGTTAGCCAAGACCGAGACGAGGCTAAAATTTTTCGATTTTGAGACTAACAAAATTCTCGCCTGGTCTCGTCTCGTTGCCAGCCCTACTATTTTACAAATGTGGCCGGCGTTTTTTTTGAAGAACAATAACCTGGTTACGATGCCAATACCAAACATAGTATCTTATTAATGATGGATGTTGGAATGACGTATTTAGACTTTTTATGACTGATTAAAATCGCCAGAAATAAGCTTGAACTTGTACCTTTCATACCTATTTGATGGTTTCGAGAATCTTTCATAAATTTATGTACAAAAATAAAGTAAAATTTCACTCATTTAGGAGTTCATAGAGTACAAAAGATTAATATTTTCAGAACTTCCGACATATTTTGTTTGTATTTTATGATAGTAAATAAAGCGACTAGTATTATTGTACCTAAGTAGAGATCTATGTATGTTTATTAAGCTTAGCCTAGTAAACTGATAAATGTGAAAGTAAATGTTTCGTTGATCTACTGGGGATGCTTTTTTACTTGCGATTATAGGTACTATAAAGCAAGTTATGTATTCGTAAAAAAAATTTGTTTTCTAACAATCAAACACGACATTACGATCATAGAGAACACTAAAAAAGTGGGTCACGCAATTCCGTCTGTCTGTCTGTCTGTCTATAGAACGATCTACAGCCTAAACGGCTGAACCGATTTGGTTCAAACTTGGTACTTAAGCGTTTTAGGTGATTGTCCAAAATAGATTTTTGAATCGTTGTTTTACCATCTTAATTATCTCAAAAGCGCCTCAACGATTTTGATAAAAATTGGTGTGTAACTTGAGTATGGTCTACATTTGGGCCGAAAAAAAATTTAAAATATTTTGTCATTAAAGGTATCTGCCATACAACAATTTTATTGATTTTCGACTTTTTCATAAACGGCTGCATGGATTTCGATAAGAATTTGTATACAAGATCTCCTTCAAATTCTAAATAATACTGCATTTCAAAATTTTCGAAAAATAGTTTTTTTTTGAAAATTCAATATTTTGAAAACGGGTGGGCGATTTTTTCTGAAATTTTGTTTTTATGTTCATACCAATTTTTTTTAGAAAAAATTTAAGAATTTTTATATATTAAAAATTAAGTGAAAAACGACTTTAAAAATACATTTAGCCGTTTCCATTAAGAATCTTTTGCATATAATGTGATTGAACATAAGGCAAGTACGTACGATCCAGTCGTGCATTTTATTTTTAATGCATTCATATTGGTTAAGAAATAGTTTTGGCCAAATTAAATATAAATAAAATGCACGTATCGCATGTACTTGCTTTTATGTTAGATCAGATCTTAAGCACAAAATCCTTAGTAGAAACAGCTTAACATATTTTCAGATTCGTTTTTTACTTAATATTTTATATACAAAATTTCTTTAATTTAATTTAATTAAATAAAAAAAAATGTATACGGCAAGTATCTACATATAATTACATTTTAGGTAAACATTTTTTTTTACCAAAATGCAGCATGTGCCTATATGCAGCATATGCCTATATAAGTGTACTGAATTTTTTAATTAAAATCCTTAATAGAGCCTTTTTCGAGATAATAAGTTTACCATTTTATGTGCAAAACATTGTATGGCATTTAAAATAAATCGAAACCATCACATCTATCTTAGTTATGTCAAGTTTGATTAAAATCTCGAGTTCGATTTTTTTTTTAAATTCCAAGCTTACCCTACCATAGCTTATAACTCAAGTAAAAAACGCTTATTTATAACAGTTTTCGGTATACAAAAAAAATCCTTTCAAATATTAAACGAGGACACAAAAAAATCATTCCCTGTGAGTTTTCCTGGAGTGAAAACATTGATAAATTTCATACATTCAAATAATATTTTGAACGAATTTATAAGATAATTGTAAAAAAGAAGTACGCGACAAAATTTCATGTTTCAGTTAATAGTTATTTTCAGTAAAGCGTTGAACTGAGTTTCACAGTAAATGTTTTTAAATTTAATAATTTTATTAAAAATGGTTGCCCCAATGTTGAGGCAGTGAAATCGACCAATAATTGTCAAACTGGCCGCATGTTGGTACATCTGCCATATACATATGTAGATATTTCTTTTCAACTTCTGAAAATTGTAAAAAAAAAATAATAATAATATTGCTCTACAAGTACCTACCTAAAATGTTTAAATAAATGGAAGTTGGCTGGTAGGTAGGTACCTATGTATACCCAATTTTTTTTTTCTCAGGAACCGTCATTACTTTTTCGAATAAAAATTTCTCTGAAAATTTTTCTTCTTCAATTCGAATCTTGGGAGCGTGAATGAAGCCAAAAGTTTCTTATTATTTCGTGGGAGATTCACGATCGCAGCAAAAATTTCGAGGGAATAAAACATTCCGTGCGAAATGAATTTCCCTCGGAGATTCCCGATAGGCCCTGAGTTCCTAGATTTGGATACTTGAGAGTGGAATAAAATCCAAATCGTTTTCGACTTTATTTCATAGAAAATTTGTGTTGGAAAATGAGAATTGCTACCTATCTAAAATGCTTACGCGTTCGGTAATTTTATGGGCTTACGTCACATATTCGACAAAATCGTATATACCTATACCTATATTCATTGATTATAACTAAATATACATATGTTAATATCTATCAAAAGCACTTGCAAAGGAGTTACTGGACGGTTAAAATTTTAGTTTTGGCGATCATTTACCTATTAAATTAACAAAAAACAAGTTAGGAAAATCTGCTGAAGGCAAACATTAGTGCAAACGTCCAAAATTCTAAAAATGAATAGGCAAGAAAAAAGTTCTTGCCCTTAAATTTTTTTACAATAATTTTCTTAAAGCTGTGACTTTTTTGCACCTTTATGCATAAGGTATCTACAAAAAAAAAAAAACAATGAAGTTATGTAGATACCTATTTGAAAAATGTTGCATACCTACAAGATAACTTTTGGAAAAAAAAAAAACAGAATTAAAATATTACATTTTTTAATTGAATAATCGTTGAGGCGGTAAATTATTTACGAAATTCATAGAAGTGATAAAATTTGAGTGACAAATTTATCTAAATTAAAATTAAACAAAAGGACAATTTATCATTTTAATTAAATAAAATGATCTAGTCTAGAGGATATCCAAGGTCGAATTATGTTTGCTTGTGGCAGTGGCAGAGAAAAGATAACTGGGTGTGTCACCACCAGATCTAAGAAAAAAAAAATTTATGCAAAACAAATAAATGTGATAAGGAAATACAATGGCAGGTAGGCTTAAATTAAAATAAACTGAGTCATACCAAATATCGGCCTGCAATTTATAATTTAAAAAAAAAATACAATACATGGTATGGTACATAATACCTATGTATGTATATATGTAACGATTTTCTTACCTTTCAAAGATTTTTTTTATCCCAAAGGATTAATTATCCAAATAAGAACCCAGGCAGATTTTGCAATTACAATTTATTTAAATTAAAATTGAGAGATAGCACACGTCGACGTCCCAGAACAGCACAAATTATATCTAGATATAAAGGGTTTTCTGTATTTATTTTTTTTCTCAAATCGTTCACTCTATTCCACAGAGCGTCGAAGAAAGATTCCAGAAAAGCATACACGCGAGATTTTTTTTTATTACTCACAAATTCGTAAACAAACAAAAAAAAAGTAAAAAAATTCACTTTCATCCAACAGGACAAACAATATTTGAAGAATAAAAAAAAAAACAACAAAGAAGTTATAGGCACATAAATCTATAGATAGAGGTACACATACGTTTATATATTATATTCCCACTTTTGTGAGTATGTTTAACAGGAGAACACACTGCTGCGCACAAAGAACATTTAAAACTCGCTCCAGTTAGGTATGCGAGTGTGAGTTAAATGAAAAAAAAAAGAACCAGAGATTCCTTTTTCGTTACTATTAAAACTGGGAATTTTTGAAAAACACGCTTTAGAAAAAATCACAAGGATCTGTTTTTCAAATAGTTTTTCTTTAAAATATTTTTACTACCAAAAATACAAATATTTTCACAAAAAAAATTCAGATATTTTCTAAAGTATCTTATCTCTCTCAGGATATTTCGGTTTCGAACGAAACAACTAAAAGTCAATCCGCACCCTTGAACGTCCAAATTCAAACTTAAATGCAGTGATCCAAGTTTGAGCAGTTTAACTGAACGACGAGTCGACGAATGTATCCGCCGTACCTCCAACTGAATGTGTGTGTGTGTGTGTTATATGAACGAAACGAAATAAGCGATGAAAATGAAAACAAAGGGAGAGAATACGAGATAGAATGCTATACAAAAAAAAAAAAAAAAACGCCCGAAGTATTGTAGAGAAGTTGAAAAGCAGCAGCAAAGCCGGCCCGGCATTTAAGCATTCAACCAAACCAACAAAATACAGCAAGAATAACGTGCCGTTGTGTTTAAGTGGCTGTCGGTCACAAACACTATTGTCGCCTACCAATAACATGCAGTGCATAAAATATACACAACATAAAGTAAAGTAGAGTATCTCATCTTTTTATAAAATCGACGAAAAAAAAACAGCTAACAAAACATAAATTCAAAACGGCTACTAGTCATTTTCTTGACTCTGTGTCCCTATGTTCCTTGTTGAAGATGGAGGGTGAGGCGTTGAGTTTGAGACTCTCTGTCTCTTGAGAGTCAAGAAATAATCTCGACCTCGAGTGGGGTTGGTTGGAGTTGAAGTTAGATTTAGATAGATTAATGATATAAAATCAAAAAAGCAACTACATATGCACTATTGAGTTGTGGAACGTATCATCTGCTGAAGTTTTTTAAGGTATCTTGGGATTGAAGATTGAGTGAGTTTTGTTGCTTTGGAATCTACTCAATCTCTTTAATGCAGAGTAGCTATATATGCTACATATATGTAATTAAGAACAAAGAATTTATTCCATATTTTTGTAGTTGCCTTTAGAAAGATACTTTTTGTGGAATAAATTGTGAAAACTCAAGAAGTAGGGTTCAATAATCAGGATTCCATATCTTTCGTTTTTTACTAACTTGTTGAAAAAAGAAAGAAACAATTGGGTGTATCATGGCAATGAGTTCCTACATACACATTTATATGAATGTATGAATGTATGCATGCATATATTATGTACTATACGACACTGTAAGAGCAATTTTATGTTGTATGAGAATATCCGTGTACCAAGCCCGATTAGGTATGTGACAGGAAGTTCTACTGATTGA
Organism: Philhelius pedissequus; assembly: GCA_910595825.1. NCBI lineage: Eukaryota > Metazoa > Arthropoda > Insecta > Diptera > Syrphidae > Philhelius > Philhelius pedissequus. Next base: position 266,177,499 of record OU343160.1, read on the forward strand.
TATTTGGCATTGAAATGAAGGAACAATAGTGACAAAATAATTAATTATGGAACCTGCTTGTATACTCGTAGATATTACTTATGCTAACTTATTATAAAATTAATAGTTTTGAGAGGGGAATATACAGGAAAGAAATGTTTGTTTTATTCATATAATGAATTAGAGGTGTATCTACCTGTATATTAAGAATTGTGAAATAGTGTTAAAAAAGATGAAGGGTTTAATAATACATTTGCATATATCAATGTAGGTAAATAGGCACTAACTTTTATATTTGATTCGATCTTCGGAGAAAATAAAATTTTATTGATAATGCACAATTTTAAAAATTATTATAGGTATGTACACAAACAATGACTGCTCTCAATTGGATCTATGTAAATTGCACATACAAAGACATTAAACTGCTAAAATTTTAGCTTCTAATAACAAAAGTAAAACTAAATACATAAAGGAATTCCATTTATATAAAGGACTTCACTCGGGACATGCCAATAGTGTGACAGAAAAGTAGAGTTTATGCGGCCCCGGCCCCGTACAATTAAAAGGGCCTTCGACTTTCGGAAACTAGTTGTTTAATTCAGCAACTCCCCAACTGCGCAAGCGCGTGAAATCTTTAATACATTAAAGAGCGGGGTACTGTTATAAAACGGTTTAAACTGTTATAAATTAGTATTTCTCTAGTTTTGTCCTTCAATAAAATAATAATATAGGATTTTTACGGCCTACTAACGCATCCTAAGTTTTAACTCGAAGCATAAGCCTTAAGTCGGCGTAACTTTCCTACATTTTTCTTACATAAGTCTAAGCTCGGGGTGACTGTACTTTCTTAGAAACCAATTTGCTGCACATATGTATGTATATAAATTCCTAATAGTTCCGTTAAAACAAGTGATCTTTATGTGGCTGTTAGGTTTTCAACTTTCGGGCACTAGACTTCCGGAAATTGAATAAAAAAAAGAGAAAGAAAAAAAAACGACGGAAAAAAAATAAAAAAAAAAACAAAAAAAAAATAAAAAGAGCAATATAACAAAAAAAAAGCAATAGAACAAAAAAGCAATAAAACAAAAGAGCAGTTAAACAAAAAGCAATAAAACAAAAAAAGGAAACGAAACAAGAACAAAAAAGAGGAGATGAAACAGAAAAAAGTAAATGAAACAAAAAAACAAAAAAGAGAAAATGAAACAGAAAAACCAAATGGAACAAAAACAGAAAAAAGGAAATACAAAACAGTCAGAACAAAGGAAATGAGAAAAAGACAGAAAAAATTAAATAAAAAAGAGAAAAAAGGAAATGAAAAAAAAAGAAAAAGGAAATGAAAAAAAATACAGAAAAAAGGAAATGAAAAAAAACATAAAAAAGGAAATAAAAAAAACAGAAAAGAGTAAATGAAAAAAAAAAAAAACAGAAAAAAGGAAATAAAAAAAAACAAAAAAAGGTAATGCAAAAAACAGAAGAAAATGAAATGAAAAAAAAACAGAAAAAAGGAAAAAAAAACAGAAAAAAGGAAAAAAAACAGAAAAAAGGAAAAGAAATGAAAAAAAACGGAAAAATTAAATAAAAAAAACAGAAAAAAGGAAATGAAAAAAATAACGCAAAAAGGAAATATCACTTTCTACTAGATTCTTTTATGAAGATCACGTGAAATAAAAATACTTATAAAATAATAATTTCTATTTAAAAACTAAAACAAAACGTAAGTTACTAATTCAATACAACAAAAACAAAACATTCATAAATTGGTGGTTAGGTACTTCAAAAACAAAAAAAAAAATAGTTTTTTTTTAATAATTCTCCGGCTAATGTAATTATGTATACATATAAGCAAGTTGTGCTGATTTTACCCTTTAAGGTTTAAGTTTATTTCTTAATTCAGACATGGCCAGTCCAGCCTTAGAAAAAATTCTTTCTGATGGAACTGAACTCGTGGGAATGGACAAATACTTATAAGCTGTCTCTCGTAAAATGTTACTAGATTTTTCCAATATGCTATTGCATATTGCTCATATCTTTGAGCCACTGGCTTGCCTAAGTATTGTCGTGTATGTATTCGACATGAAAAGTAACTCGTTCATTCTATCTTCTGCGGACGTAGAATGTTGAAGAGGTTTTAAAACTACAGCGAAAAACTATCGATAGTAAAGGGTTATCCATTTCGCGGTTTCAAAAGTATAGGGCTGTAATTCGACATCTGACAAACTAAGTTGTTAAACCAATTTTTTTTTCAGTTGAAACTCTGACATTTACGGAAATGGATCGCTTAACTATCGCACAACGCATACAAATTGTTAAAACCTACTACACAACCACATATCGTGCTTTAAGAGGAGATTATGGTTTACACAATCGTCCAACTACGCAAGCAATTGGCAAAATTGTGAAGAAATTTGAAGAGACTGGATTGGTTACAGATATTGTAAGGCCTGTGCATTATCATTTCGCTCGTACCACTGAAATTATCGCTGCTGTAAATGAAAGTGTTGCCGAAGACCCGAATGTGTCGATTCCTCGTCGTTCTCAGGAATTAGGACTGTCTTACGGTACATTATGGCGTATTTTGCATTTGGATCTACACCTACATCCATTTAAAGTCCAGCTCACACAACAACTGAAGCCAGCTGACCATTCACAACGTCGTAGATACGTCGAATGGTGGCTTGAACAACAGGCGGTAGACGGCGATTTTTTTAACAAAATTTTCTTCAGCGACGAAGCACATTTCTCACTCGGTGTGTATGTTAAAAAACAAAATTGTCGTATTTGGGGTTCTGAGAATCCTCAAGTAATTGAAGAAACGCCATTACATCCACAAAAAGTCACTGTTTGGGGCGCTCTTTGGTCCGGAGGTGTGATTGGACCTTACTTCTTCGAAAACGACGATGGAACGACTGTCACCGTCAATTCGGAGCGTTATGGTCATATGATAACCGACTTGTTTTTGCCTGCTATTGAAGGATACGACTTGGAGAATATGTGGTTTCAACAACACGGTGCCACATACCACATAACTCGAGCGAATATGGCTTTGTTGCAAGACATTTCCTGGCCGCGTAATTTCTCGTCGTGGCGATATCAACTGGCCAACAAAATTATGCGATTTAACACCGCTTCTGGGGCTACGCGAAAGGCCGTGTTTATGCAGATAAACCTTTAACTCTTGAGCATTTGAAAACCAACTTTCGTCAAGTTATGGCTGAGATACCGCCCAATATGTGTTAAAAAGTGGTCGAAAATTACCTCAAAAGAATAGATGCTTGTAACAATTCGTGTGGTGGTCATTTAAATGATGTCGTGTTTCACACATAATATTAACGTTCAAACTTTATAATAAAAAAGAAATATCATGAAAAAAAATATTCTGTGTTTTATTTACGTGTACTTTTGAAACCGCAAAATAGATAAGCCTTTATTTTTAAAACTACCAATTCATTCGATAGAGTTTTACTATCGATACTAGCGGTAACTATCGATGTTTAAGCATCCCTACTCTTCAGCTTTTTATTCAGTAATTATTTCTCACCGCTCCATAGGATATCAATGGATTATTTAATTTCGCGCGGGGTTAGCAATTTTTTTTTTTTTAATTCTCACCTTACCTCAAAAATGACAAATATTTGTATGCAGTCATATGAGCTCCTTCTTTGACTATATTACGTACTACGTAAATAAGATTTTTTCAATCAATCAATCAATGAAATCTGTTTTTGTAACGTAGGCACATACCTGCAAGGAGACAAAAAAAAATAATAATTAGAAAGAGAAAAAAATATATATTTTATAATTGTTAAAATGTATGTATAGTAGGTACATACATACACACATATTATAATTTATTCATATTCAGTAATCACCGATTTAATTTCGCAAAATTGTATCTTCAATACCCATTCATTGTGGTTTGCTTTTTTTTTGTAACTAATTTGACAGTCCGCCTTTGTCAATTTCTGAATTGTGGTTCTAAATTAAACACTATTTGCAAATAAACTACTGACATGCAATCAAAGTAAGGTGAGCGTGTAATTAGAAACCACAAAGGTGACAAACATAAATGATATGAATAAAACAAAATAAATGAGGACAATAGTAATGCAATTATTTTAAATTATTCAAACCTTAAACCACCACAGTTATTGTTACATAAAAAATGAAATTGAAGTTATAAATGAAAGAGGAACCAAATAAATAAAAACTAAATCGTTTGGAATGATTGAATTTTGAAGCTGAGAAAAAAAACTCCACTAACCGACTATGATTTTTTTGATGTTTTTTTTCGCTTTAAATTTAAACGTTTTTTGAAGTTTTTTATTCAAATGAGTTACTCATCTTGACAACAACAAAATTATATAAGACTCTATCAAAATTAACCTAGAAAATGTATTGGCTATACTTATAATTTTTTAGCAAACATTTGAACCTGATATTTCAAAACCATTTGATGGTGTCTAGCATAAGATCTATTATTCAAAACGATTTAATTTAATTCGGATGATTGCTACTTCAATGTATTAATAATTTTTGTTTTAAGCCTTCAGTAGAAGTAATTTAAGATGGGTTTAAGTATATCATCCAGAAAATAAATATTGGTGTGCCACAGGGTTCTGTTTTATACGCGATTCTTTTTTCTGCTTTCATTTAATTAATTATATAATAATTTTTTCAGGATATAATTATAAAACTTCCTGGATACTGAGGTAGATACCAAAGCAGATATTGTGACGAAAATAATTCAAACATTTATATTCGACCATACAATTTTCTTGCATGACCAACAATACTACAATGTCCCACAAGTAGTAAAAATGTATGGTGATTTGTAAAAAAAAAGTATATACAAAAACTTCTTCGTCTTCGGTTCAACGGTCGTCTTCACATATACCTCGTTTGTCAGGTCAAGCTTATGTGCCTTTAATAAAAACTGTTAATCAATTTTACTAGATTTTATAAAGTAATTTGTCGCCTACACTTTACCTACATACATTAAAAAAAACATACAGATGCGATCCTTAACAGTGATTAATACAGGGTGTTTTTTTTTCTTTATAAAAATGCTAGGGCATGTAGGTTGGGCTAAAACAGAAAATAAAACACTTAAAAAAATAATGCAGCACAATGGCAACAACTACAATATCACAATGGGTGTTTTTTTTAAGAGCTTGAGAACTTTAAATAATAATACAGACAGAAATAATGATTGAATGAATTTTATATTATTATAAATCTGATAGATAATTTGTTGGCATTTATTTTATAATTATGATTTCCGGCATATGTCCGCCGCAGCTCGTTCAATCAGTAGCATTTTTTGACTACTTTTTCAAATAAATCTGGTGGCTTGAATATTGGCTTCCAATGCTGCAAGAGTTGCTGGTTTGTCATCATAAACCAATGACTTATCATAGCCCCATAAAAAGTAGTCGAGAGGCGTTAAGTTGCACGAACAAGGGGGCCAGTTAAGAGGACAACTTCTAGAACTAAAGATGTCACCAAATTGAGTTTGCAATAAATGTATGGTTAATTGCAAGTATGTATGTGGGCAAGTTAATCCGTCTTGTTGGAAACAAATGGCATGGGTGTTTAACTGACTCATTTTTGGGAACAACAAATCAGTCAGCATGACTCGATAGCGATTGCCATTCACCTTAATGTCAGCTCCTTCCCCATTTCGAAATAAATAAGGGCCGATGATGCCGCCAACATGTAAACCATACAAAACGAATTTTAATGGATGTAATGGTGATTCGCTAATGGCTTGAGGATTGTCTTTGATCCATATATGGCAATTTCGCTTTTTAACGAAGCCATTTATCCAATTATATTAATCGTAAAATGGACAAGGTGCTCCATGAACTTGGCGAACATGGGCCCTACTCTGTGTTTAGTTCCGAATGTGAAAATTTCGGAAAACGAATATTTTGTACTCTCTATTTCTAAAGCGGAATAAAATCTACTACTTTCGGAATGACAAATCCGAAAGTGGAACGCAAAATTTTATTCCACAACTAATGTGATATCGGAATTGAGAAGGAAAGTCTTAAATGTAAGTTTCTTTCGAAAATCAGTTTAAGCAAATAAGTCTAATTACAGCTGGAAAGAATGTGCATACAAAACACAAACAATTCGAGATGTTGGTGAAGTTCATGTATGCTCATCCAGATTTGGCCAAGGGACATTTAAAAAAGTCGGACGCCAAGCAAACATTCAACAATTTGTGTTAATGGTCAAATATATCTTTAATTTAAAAATCACTTTAATTATTGTAAGAAAATTATGTCTTAAAACAATTACATTAATACTATCCTGTAATTTTCTGTTGTACAAGTGCTCGTTCTTTTCGGTCTAATCATTTGAATGTGTGTTCTGTCTATCACACCAATAACTCCCGGAATTCCCTAATTCGAAAAGAAATATTAGGGTTTTTCACGATCCGATGCAATAAAAAGGTGTAAAATTGCGAAATTTTATTTTTTTCTATAAATCGTGAACGCACCTTTTCTATTCTATTGCAACTCTGGAGTAAAAATGCAAAATCAGTTTGAACACAACCATTTCTGACAGAAAATAACAGCTGCCAAACTGTCAACGATACCAGGCAAATTTTGCACCATTGTATTTTTCTGTTGCAAAAGAGTTAGGGTATAGCAAAAGTGTTGTAAAATCTTAGTCTGTGTAAGTTGTTGTTGTGGTCAAAAAAAAGTTGCACTTTTGCATTTTTACAATGATACTAGGCCAGTTGCACCGGATCGTGAATACCCCTATTGTTTAGCTTCACGCCATATTATTTCATTCAATTTGATATCTATGTGTTTTGAACACCATATTTTTTCCATAGGACTTCAGACTTCTGCAATAGAAGTTGATGTTCCTCGTTGTGCCATACCAATGGAATAGTAGTGTCCTATTTTGCGCTGATAGCCTCCTTTCCCTAAGATTTAGATTATAGAGTAACAGCTGGTTTCAAAATGGCTAGAACTGCAGTTGATCTTAAAGGAGCAAATATTTCATATTGCATGTCATTTAACCCATAGAAAAAACTAAACCACCAAACTAAAATAATATACAGTAGTTAAATAGTGAAATAAATATTTGCCAACAATAAAACATTACCTTTTATCACACATTTCCATAATATTTGATTTGTGTCGTATAATTTTCCGTTCATTCCGTTATTCTTTATTTTCTGAGTTCATTTCCTTAGAATTTATGTTAAATTCTTTCTTTAAAAAACATCATTTGCTTATCCGCCTTGTTTGTTATTTATTTTGATTTCTTAATTTGACGGATTTCATGAGAAATAAGTCGAGACTCGAAAAACAAAACTATGGAAAAGATGGAAAGTATTAAGTACTAAATTTTACGTTTCGAAGATTTTACAGAGTGTAAAATCAAAAGCGGAACGAAAAGCACTTTCGAATAGGAGTGACTTTCGGAACGAACTATAGAGTAGGGCCCCAGATAAATTTTTTTCAAAGTAAATTACCAGAATTTGGTAGCGTTGTTTCGGCGATAAGCGATTCATGATGAATTGCCAAGCCTTACAAAATAGATTTCAACAGAGTCTGACATTTTCAACTGTCAAACCAATATTATAATAAAGGGTGTTTTTATTAGCTCTGCACGAGAAGTTTCGATGGTTGTTGTCATCGAAACTTCTCATACATCTAAAAAAAACACCCTTTATTATAATATTTTTATACCTAGTCAGAAATCCAATATCTATTTTTTTTTTAATTTATATTAAATTATGTATTTCAAAATGCAGATACATTTTTAAAGGTAATGAACCTAAGCCGTGTCGTCGATTCTAAAAACATCCAAAATTTGATAATTCACCATCATGTTACCCAACGGCAATTTCAAATTTGACCAGAACGGATATGCCTCCTCTAGATGCATAATTAAATGTTGAAAAATCAATGATTGATAAGTCACGTCGTGTATTCATAACTTTGTTTCCCAATTTGCGTTTTTTGAATCATTTAAAGAAATAGTTTAGAAATCTTCTGATGCAATCTACATACTCGTATACAAGTATATATTTCTATTGGATTCGTGCAATCGAGGTTAATGTGTTCGAGAAAAAAAAACATTTTTATTACTTATTGTCATCCAAAAGATACATCTCGAAATAAATTCTGATACAAAAACTGGTAATAATATACCCACATGCGAGTACAATTCTTCGGTCAATTGCAAGGAAAAAATGCGATGACCGAATGTCATGGATGCGCCCGGCCCTCGGCCCCTCCTCGAGCATAATATGGGCGGCTGGCATACTTTCTCATGGCAATTATGACAGTGACTAATTACTCTATAGTAATTGTGTGTGGCAAATAAAGCGACAATAAAAGGCGGAAACGGGTATATTCTTGTTTTTTTTTTCTTATTTATTCTTTCTTTTATATTTCACTTAGAAAAGAATCAACTTTTAATCGACCTTCAGACTGACGTTTCCTTTCGTGTAACATGGGCTATAATTGGAATGCACACACCAAAATAGGAATGAATTTTAGTTTCTTTTGATTTGTAAACTAATCAGTTGTGAGGAAAATTCCATGTTGTGCTTCTGGTTGCACTTGAATTTTGTTTTTCTTCAAAGAGAGTAAGAACATGTGGTGGTACGTGGTGTATGGTATATCGGTTTTCCTTATATGCACTTGAACTTCCTGTCTGTTCTTTTGAATTCGTTGCTGCTTATCATGAATGAGCATTCCCAAAAATAACAAAGAATTACATTTTAAGAAATAATTCAAGATGCAACGTTAAGGATACTTAATCTACAAGCAGACGCTGAAATGTTGTTGAGATTAATTTTACTTGCAATGTTATGTACATATATCCCCTCATTACTTAAAGAGTAGCTTATGGATTCTTAAAAAAAATTCTGACTTGAACTTTTAATCCTCTGCCAAGTCATAATGCTATAGATAACGACATGGTTTTATTTAATTCGTGGTGTTTGGTTATGTAAATCGGTGCGTAGAGCATAATATTTTGCTTTACATTAAGGTGTGTCCACACCAAAGAAACATTTCGGAAACAATTAACAAGTTTCAAAAACATTGAGAAATATTTAGGAAACATTTAAGAAGCAAAGAAACATTTCTGATATGTTTCTTTAATATTTCTGAAAATTTTATTTTGGTCAGGACGAAATACTTTATTTGATTCTCAAGCATTTACAAATGTATAGAAAGGGCGAGTGAGTGATCTTAATGATTAAAGACAATACAGTGAACGACCAGTATAACGAATTATATAATGCACAGACATTCGTTATAACGATCGTATTTTTTTTCTTTGCTTAATTATGCTAGAATATAAAAAACAAGTGATTTTTACAGTGAAATGTATGTATTTATTTATAAGAAAATATAAATTAAATACAGGGCGGCCCACGAATCGTGTTACAAAAAGAAATTTAAATAACTTTTATTTTAATCGATGTATTTCATTATTTTTTTATTGGAGTAAAAATTAAATTTTATTTTAAATAACTAATGGTTTTTAAAGATGATAGACCGCAAATGACCTCCACGCTCAACCACGCATATGCGGCACCTGATCAGAAAATTGTTCATTGCGGCCTGACGGGTTGAATTTGGGATCGCCTCAATTATTGTCTTAATGGACTGCTTCAATTCAGTCAAATTTCTGGGTTTCGTTTTGTACACTTCCTGCTTGACATAACCCCATCAAAAAAGTGCTTGGGGGCCAGCGGAAAGTGCAGTTTCTGGATATCAATTTGTTTGGGAATTTTTGTTGGAGCTCCGCCATAACTTGTGTGGCTACGTGTGCACTTGCTCCATCTTGTTGAAACCAATTCCTGCTGAAAGGGATACGTTCGGCGAAGTTCTGGGTAAAAAAACTCCTTCAACATCTTTAAATAACGGCCCCCATTGACAGTTTGTGTTACACCGTTTTCTTCAAAGAAGTATGGCCCGACAATACACCTTGATGAAACTGCGCCCCACACAGTGACTCGTTTTGGGTGCAGTTCCTTCTCATGGATCATTTCTGGATTAGATTCACTCCATATACGGCAATTTTGCTTATTAACATTGCCGTTTAAGTCAAAATGGGCCTCATCAGACATGAACAAACAATTTATCAATGTGTTGTCTTCTTCGGCCATTGCAATCATTTTTCGGTAAAATTCCAGGCGAACAGGCAAATCCTGAGGGTCTAACTTGCTTGTAATTTGGACTTTGTACGGAAACAAGTTTAATTCATCATGAAGTATATGTTGTAATGACCGTCTGCTAACTCCAATTTGGCCCGATAAGTTTCGAGTAGAAACACTTGGATTTGCCTGTATTACCGATGTTACAGCCACGATTGTATCCTCAACTCGAACATTGGGATCTCGTTGATACGGTCTTCGTTCGTTGCTTCCAGATTTGGCAAACATGTTCACCAGCCTCATAATGGTCCATGTACTCGGGGGAGTACCGCCAAACTCCAGCCTAAATTCCCTTTGGACGGAAATGACGGACTGCAAAGAATGGTATCGCTGCACTATCCAAATCCTTTTTTCAGTATCCCAAGCATTCATTTTGATAAATCTAAATAGTAGCCTATAAAATAAAAAATTACCGATTACTCACACTGAAAAAAAGTTATTACGTTTTATTTTTGTAGCACGATTCGTGTTGGTAAACGAATCAATTACCTATAACAATTATTGACTTTATTTTTTAATAAACTGCAAACACAATCGATCACTAGAAATACTTCGCGGCGTGAAAATAAAAGCAAAAAACCTAATAAAATAGTTAATTTTCCTTTAAAATTACATGAATGTATGCATAACTAACCATAAGAACCAGGAAATAACAAAGAAAGGTACACTCAACAACCAGTTGTTGTTGTTACTAGAAGAAGTAAGGATACATACAAGAAATGACAATATCGCAGTTAACTAGGGCCTACACAAATTTGCTAGACATTCGTTATACAGAGCGTAAAATTTTTAAACCATTCGTTATGTAGAACCATTAAGGGAAAAGAAAAATTCATTCGTTATATTGGAAATTCGTTATATCGATCATTCGTTAAACTGCACGTCCAATGTATAATGTTGTTTCTCTACAATCCATCTTCGAGCACAAAACTGAATACATAAAATGGGAAACAGAGAACCGTTTCTAGAAGCTTCCACACCGAAAAACATTACAGAAATATTCCTGAAGTGTTCCTAATTTTTTTTTTAAACAAATGGAAAACATTTCAGAGACATTTTTAAAACAATGTTTACCGAAATGTTTCATTCGTGTGGACAAACATTTAGATGTCCTAGATGGAAGTTGTTATAAAATTAATAAATTTCATGGTGCATCACCTTAAAGAGAACGAACAAGAGCTACATAACTAAATTTCAGCTTTGATAAGGTTTCAGTAAGTAATTTTAGATTCGATAAAACCTTACAGAAACCGTATCGACGCTAATTCTTAGTTAGTTAAGTAGTGATTTCCAACTTTGAAACATTTCATCATTATTCATAAGGTATGGAGGGACCCGGTCGCCAAAATAGGCCAATTGCTTGCTTGAAGTCAAAAAGAGCCATATATATTGTGGATTATTCCTTCGCCACAGAATCCAAGCGTTGACAACACACATATCCACCATATGAAAAAAAATCTTCTTATACCATTTTTTGGACCGTAAATGGATTCTATATAAACCAAGCATAGAATCTAATAAATCAACGCTTCCCATGTGCTGATTGTAAGCTGTTATAGCCTGAGGGCACTTCATTTCCTTATACATTTTCTCTTTTCTAAAATATCTTTGTTCTGTAGTAGCTAGTTCGCTTCCTACATATGTTGAAAGCATATGAACTGGCTTGTTATCAAACCAAGTGACAGCACTTATCCGAACTTCTTCTATTATAGCAACTTTTTCAATGTAGAATCCTCTTCCTTTTTTCTTAAGTTCTTTCTCTGAAGGCATTTCTATATTGGGAATACGGTTTAGACGCAGTGCCTAATGGCAATAGACCTATTTTCGTTAGATGAACCTGGAGTTTAAAATTGTATGGTTTACATTTCTCGGTACAATTTCCGTAAGACGAGTAACCACATTTCCACTAACACCGAAGTCAGGAGCGCCTTCAGGACGTGTGTTACTTTGATCACCTGCAAAAATATCAAAATCATAACTGAATCCTGATACCCCGTTCAAGACTTGATTTTTGTATCCCCATTTATGAGGTTTTGCGTGGTTGTACTGTTTCAGGTAATGAAGAACTTTGGTTGGAATTATTTATTCGTCAACTGCCAAAAATTCTTCTTTTGGCACGAGTAATAATTGCTGCCTGATGCCGTCCAAAAGTGGTCGCACTTTAAAAAGTTTGTCGTGTCCTGGATTTCCAAAGGGAATAAAATTGTTGTTGTCGTTAAAGTGAAAATTTTTTTTATGGCTTCAAATCTGTTGGATGTCATGGTTTCATATATTTGTGATTGTCCTATAGCATTGTTCCAATAGTGCCGCGATGCAAGTAGTTTTACTATTAACATGAAAATTATCATACCAATAAATTGTTCAATTTCATGTTTACTAATGTTTGCTGACTCGTTTATTGGAATGCTGGTTTATAGGAATATTGGGCTTCTAGCTCATAAATTTATCTACGGCCAATTGCTTTAAAATATTAATCTGCTCCTCCAACTAGAGTTCCTAGTGAACAACAACTTATAAGCAGTTCCATTAACCCCCTGCCACTGACGTGCCCTATTTGACTATTCTACGATATTGGTTGTTTTGTTTTTAACTATTTCAATAAAATATTAAAATTGATATTAGTTTAATTTGTTTTTATTTTTTAAAAGTTAATTTACCCAGTTAGATTATTTATTGGATGCATATATTCCAGAAAAAAATTTTTTCACTTTTAGTCAATCTTACACGGATATTCTTTTAAGTTGTTAAAGCTTCGGCGTCGGTTGTTGCTTAGCCGAATATTGGGCTTCGGCTAGAAATCGACCTTCGGTCGGACACTACATTACGTTAACGTTCAGAGGCAGTTCCATTAATCCTCTGCCACTGACGTGCCCTATTTGACTATTCTACTGATATGGTTGTGCACAACACATTATTTCGACAAGTTGTAGATGTTGTTTAGATTTTAGAGATTTTTTTATTTTGGCTTTTAAAAATTACAAAAATCTTTAAAACATGGCTTTGCCGTCTGCCTGATTGACAATTCTATTTTTAGAAAAATACTAAAAGATTTGGCATTAACAATTCAATAATACATTAATTTAAAATCACCATTAAGTATTTTGTTTCTATAAGAGCAATTTTACTAAACTTTTGATAACATGAATTTCTTTCAAAAGTCCTATAACTTCTTCATCTGTCAGTGTAATGTATCAAAAAATATTACTTGTAAATTCTCTCAAAATTGAAAACGGCCCCAGGAAATGAAAAACATCTTCCCGTTATTCCCAATTACACAAACTGCATACAGTTGGCAGGTCTTCCGTGTATATAAGGTTCAGTTGTTCGTTAAAAAACGAGTATCGTTAAAGAGTATCATTAAAACAACGAGTGCCGTAGGAAACGAATATCATAAAAACGAGTATCGTTAAAAACGAATATCGTTAAAAAACGAGTATCGCAAAAACGAGTTAAAAACGCGTATCGTTAACGAGTGTCGTAAAAACGAGTATTGTTAAAAAATGAGTATCGTCAAAAAAATGAATATCGTTAAAAAACGATTATCGTTAAAAAAACGACTATCGTAAAACGTTATCGCAATGCAACGAATACGAGGCATTTTGAACGATCATCCAGACTTTAAGTCGTATATGTAGTACAGTGGTGAAAATTTTATACGATCTATGTATTCAAAAATGAAATGCTTTGTAGTTGGCAGGGTCTGCTGTATATTTGTTGTTATAGTTTATAATATAGGGAATATTAGAGCTTCATTGAATTGGTCCGGTACGACACCATAATCGAAAATAAACAAGCAAGTGAGTATTTTAATAAGGCTATCTGCCTCATACTTGTACAATTCGGAAGATATCCTGTTCGAACAAGCCGCTTTGCCATCATTCTATCGCTGCTTCAGCATCACGCTGCGTGAAAGACGCATCCAAAATGACATCACAAAAACGAGGTGATGCATAATAAAATTGAACCGAAATTGAACCGGATTTAAACTGATCAAAATGATTCAGAAGTAACTGTGGACTTAGATCGGAATTGATAATGTAAGTTTTTGTATTAAGTTTACTAGTCAAGTTCCACAACTCAGAGCTGCTCTTTCTCGTCAAATTCTCTTTTCTTTATGATCTGACAAAGATTTTTAATTTTTTTGTTGGCTTCAAGATATAACTTTTTGCTGATGCGTAATTGAATTTTTTAAATCGTTTGATTTGCTTTCCTGCAACTTTTATCGAACCAAGTTGCGATTGGATATGTTAGCTTAATCATTTCTCCTAATTGACCTACTTACTGGTATAAAAGGTGTGTTTCCAGGTGATATTCCATACAATTTTGGGGAGCTATTCATTCTTACATTTGGCTCATTTTCAACTTTTTGTACATAAAACTTACTATTAGCATGTGATCAGAAAATGCCGTTTATAAATGGTAAATTTTACTAAGTTTGGTTTTCAAGTTGACTTTAAATATTCTGTATTATGAGTACGCTCACCAGGCAATAGAAAAGAAATTCATATTTACGCAGATTTTTTACTCTTATAAAATTCTAACTCTGCTTTGAATCTCAACTAATAGATGAACTTCTTAACAAATACGATGTTGTTTGTTGATAGCCAAGTACTTAGTCTTGTCTCTGTAGCCCCTGGTCTACTTTCCAATCCAACAATTTACCATCCATAACTGATTTCGCTTCCATTTGATTTTTTCATCGTCCGTCTTTTAAATTTCACGGCCGATTTTGATAAGATTTGAAATAAGTTTTCAAGCAACATGGATTTTAGTTGTTCAGACTTTCCGGTTTAATTTTTTTTGTCAGATTGACTATTTTTTCTGTCTAATTTTGTGTGTCATGGGTTTCTATGTAGTATTTTCCTCAAAATATAAATCCCCTCAAGAATTTAAACAATCAAGTACATGCGACATGTCAGCGTGCTTAACTTCCTTGTGTTATGTCTTCAAATTAAAATCAAAGAAGAATTGACTTCATGAATCAGTAACCCTAACACAATAGTCGAATGGTATAATAATTGGCTATCAACCGCCCTCAGATCGTCCCCCTACTGCCTCCCACCGAAAAGTTACAATCTCAGTAAGCAACAAATGTTGTATGTTTTTTTTTTTGTAACTATTATATGTAAAAAAATATATTTGGTAGCAAGTGTAATTGTTAATCTTTTCTTATCGTCGTCGTCAGATTTAACAGCAAGAAATTCAAGTAGCCAATGACGCCCCAGCCCGCACACTCAAGGGAAACATTCTATGCGTGTGGGCAAATTTGGGGTGACAATGATGTTATTGTCTCTATAGCTAGATGCTTAAGTACCTAATCAATTTTCGGGGTGATGGTTATTGCTGTTTCTTTTATTTTCTGTTGTATCTTCCTTGTGTCTGTCTGATGATTATATAAACCAAAAATAGTGGTGGATTGAATCAATTTGTTGCGCTGGCCATTAAAGAAGAACATAGTAGGCTGTGTGTAATGCTGGTTGAAAATGCTTCCATGAAAACATTAATTGGAAATCAATTCAGTCATGGGACATTCATTTTTTCACAGATGTCAATAATTGCTTGCTTATGAGCGTTAGCCCAAGTCAAATGGTGGTCATCTTATTAGCATTACGTTAATTAACAATTTATACAGCTGCTGTCATACATAGATGTAATTTTTTGTATTAAGAACAAAATACAAAATTCCAGACAAACAGTCAAATCATCCAGAGGCTTTAAATTGCTAGTAAGTTTGACTTTTTACGGAAATAAGTTTAGGTCAACATAAATTATACGTTGTAATAACAATCTGCTTAACTCCTATTTGCGCGGATAAGTTACGAGTCGAAACGCTTAGATTTACCTAACCTAGTTATACTCATTCTGTAAAATTCGTGTGAACGATATCGTTTTGAGAATAGCTGTCTCTATAACATAAATGGACAATTCTTGTTTTACAAAATGAGTACTCTGTATTAACGAGTCTACAACATCGATTGTGTCCAAAACCCGAATATAGGAATCTCGATGGCACTGCCTTAGTGTGATGTCTCGGGACAGCTAACATGTTTACCAGCATCATACTGGCTTAAACGGCCTCCAGTGGGACTTTTGTCTGCTCTAATAATGATTTTGTAGTCGTCAGAATACCGTGTATCCAATGCAGTTTTGAACAATCTGACCACGTTTAGTCCAGTACAAATTACACAACGCTTATCTAGTTCCATTGCTGCATCACTAACGAAATAGATCTGAAGGAACTTATGATCTTCCGAAAAAATATGAGAATTCTTCATTTTGATAATAAAGAGAAGCCATTACGACATAACTCGTATTGTAGCCGAAATTTTTGATAAACTCATCAACAACTTCGGCCCCAAATAACGTTACTTGAAAGAATCCGTTATATTTGTGTGCATTCGCCAGGAAAGGTTTTGATTAGATTGTATTTTCATAGGGATGGCCGTGGCGCGATTGTTGTGTGCTCGCCTGTCAACCTCGTGGTTGCAGGTTCGATTCCTGCCGTTGTCTATGTCTTCTTATATCCATTAAAAACCAATTCTAAAAAATTGTCACAAAATAAATTGCTGCTTTGCTCATTACATGCTGTTTAGGCATAACACTAATAACATGTGATTGAGTAAACTAGCATACCCATAAGATTTGACAACGAAATAAATAAAATAATGCGAATTATAAGGGACATAAATAAATAAGACACGGTAATTCTCTCCGCATAAGTTCAGCCGCCAACCCTGGAGATAAATCTGAGACAACAACCAGCTCAGTTATATAAAAAAAAAATAAAATAGAGAAACGAAAACGATGTCTCTGGCGGATAAGTCAAAACGGACATTTTCAGCTGGCCATCAGCGCATCATAAGCCGGGAGTTTCCGATTAAAGCTTCAATACATTGAGCCCATATCAACGTACCGAAGATTGCGAAATCATATTCGAAAGCAGCGCGATTCAAGTCTTCTTCTAATAACATTTAGTCGAATTTGAGGTGGTGATTGTGCACCGCGAACCTGCGCCATATGGACTGGACACGCATCAATTCATTTTCTTCTGAACGTTCCTATTGCGTTTAATTATAACGGACATTCTGACTAATTATTGCTTGACGTGTACGTCTTCCAAGGTTTGATCGCCTAATAGGATGAATTAGTCAAACAAATAACTCTCCCTAAAAAACAACAAAGTCTGAGTTGAGCTGACGGCTTAGCCAATGCTTTAGAATTCATAATTAATTTATAACTATGTGATGATATAATAATGTCCAAATAAAATGAATTAATTTCTTGACTAATTCTATTCAAAAGAAAATTAACAACAACAACAAACTTACCGAATGAATTAACCAATTTGGATAACCTCACTTTTTACATGCAAACTTATTTTCAAAAAAAAAATTATCGAATTGATAATACCCATTGGATTTCAATTGATCGTAATGTTTGTACGGTTTGCGGATGTAAAGCCCGATATACGACTATACGGAATCAGTGTAATAATACGCAAAACTCGAATCAATTGTAGCAAAAAAAAAAAAAATAGCACATTTGCTCAATAGAAAATGACAATGCGAAAAGGACACCTGTCAAATTGCGCACAGCCTAAGACCACAGCATATATATTTTAAGGTCATATATTGCGCATGGTGTCAAAATTCGGTTGTCATAATTCAAAAATTCAGTTGTCATATTTGACAAACTGTCTATGAGAATTGAGACATGCACCTTCAGTTTTGACAAATCCGCATACAAATAGGAATGGGTCGTCGATATTTCAGTAAGTCATTCAGTAACAGGTATTAGCAGATAAAAAACAACTGTTATGGAACTAAGGATTTAAAATTTCTAAATTTTTATTTTGATAATCTTTTCATATTAACAAAAAGTTATTTAACTTCGATTATTGATTTTACTTTACCCAGATTCTGGTTTTATTATTGACTTCAGTAGTCCGAGCAGATATATTTTATCTTAATCGTGATTTTGGTAATTCTTGATTCCCGAGTCATCGCATTAATTCGAAATCGTTACAAAACGTTATTTCAAATTCATTACTGATTTCGTTAATTTGACTCTAACTCCTTATAAGTGGTATAAATTCAAAATCGTAACAAAATCAAAATCGTAAAAAATAAGCAGCTAGAACCACTATTAAATAAATTGACAAAAATACTGGTACTGCTGGTACAAAAATACTTGCATTGTATAGTACCTTATATCTACATATTCTTAAAATAAAAAAAAAAAAATAAAATACAGGTAACTTTAAGATATTCCCTATTTAAATACTTTGATAAAATTGCCGACAAAGGCAACGAATTGAATCGGGAACAACTTAAAATTGCCTAGTACTTCTGACAGACAAAGGGCATTAAGGCTTAAAAATAAAAATGATGTAAAAACTAAAAAAGAAAAACTGATGGAATAAAGGAATTGTCAATTGACAATTTTGATCAAACTGAATAGAGGAATATGGATGATTAAGGGATGAATAATTAATTTTAAAATTAGAGTGGAAAATAGTTTATTAAAATTGTTATTTTATTAACAGTTTTTGATCCATAATTGTTAATTTCAGTAACAAGTTTTTATAACTGCTATTTAAAAGTAGCATTTACAGATATTGCAACTAGCAGTTTGATCCATGTCTATGCCTATGCTCATGACAGTTTTGACATATGCGCGAACTTGAACAAAAATGAAAACTTGAATATATTACCTTTAATATGTGTACAGTGACATAGTGCAACGTATACCGCCATCTAGCGGGTTGTGGCATTGATAGCAACACAGCTCTACTATAATTAACCCGTCTTTTATCACAATGAATTTTGCAATTACGCGAAATTTTCAAAGCTTCACAACTAATTTTCCACATTTACTACATTTACGATAAAATGCAAAACAAAAATTTCATAACAATTTTTGTCGTTTTTTCCGAATTTTCCACTAAACATTTTCTATTTTTCCATTCTAAAAGCCATTCCGGAACAAATGCATACGAAATTCCATACAAAAAAGGGTGTGTGTATTTATGTACACGAAATAGATACACTGAAGCACTCATTACACACATTAATACAACAGAGAAAACGATAAAAAGAAAACAATATTGTGGGTACACATTTTATTTTTGAGAGCGTGTCGTGTCGTGCGTCGGCTTGCAAATTTTTACCCAAAACGACACAAAAAAAGTTTTACTTCAAAAACTAATTTTCGATTTTTTTACTTCAATTTCCAGACCTTTTTATTGATTTCCTTCAATAAATCGATTGTTTCGTTGGCTGTATGGCATTTAGCGCCGTTTTATTGGAACCAAAGGTCATCCACATCAACATCCTTCAATTCAGGCATGAACAATTTATTAAGCATGGCTCTATAGCGTTCGCCATTGACTGTAATATTACGGCCGTCTTCATTTTTGAAGAAATATGAACCTATGATTCAATCTGCAAATAGAGCACACCAAACAGTGACTTTTTGAGGATATAACGGCGTTTCAACAATGGATTATGATCAGTTCAAATACGATAAATTTGCTTATTAACGTACCCATTTAACCAAAAGTGAGTTTCACCGCTGAACAAAATTTTCTTGTGAATATCGAGATCGGTGGCCATCTCGTTTTGGGCCCATTCACTGAAAGTGTGAAGCGCTTGATCGTCGTTCGGCTTCAATTCTTGAAATGGTAAACCAACTGATAAATAAAGTGACAGCTATCAAAATGACCAACTCCGAAAAAAGTATTGCCAGATTGAAAACCTCGCGTCTTAAAAAAAAACACCCGGTACATTATACTTACGTTTTTTTTTACTATTATATATAGAAACTGATGAATTAAACACGAAAATAACGATTTATCAATTTTGTCAAATATCGTTTAGATACAGGGATCTATTTATTTTAAGCCCATCTATTCTCTCTTAAATTGGGACTTATTTTAATTTCTGAATCAACATAATTAGAGTCAGTCACACAAATTTAATGAAATTTAAAATGTCTTAACTGTCACTCCTCTAACGTTAAGGTGTCGGAAAAGTGCAAATATCACAATACTGTGGTATGTATAGTATAGCAGTTTTATTCCGGAGGATAGATTGTCTAGGCAACATGGAGTGTAGGATAGGCGATATACGTATATATGTGCATAGAAATACAAACAGATTCTGATTCTGAATTCCTTCTTTCCACTTTTAAATGGCATTCTTTCCAAGAATACATTCTCTTTCACATTCCTGCAAAAATTTCATCCTAAAGATTTTAAAATAGCTGCAATTTTATTTTTCTCTCTTAATGAGCGCAGTAAGGCACTGCAATAACAATTTATTATACATCACAATTATATTTTTTATAATTATTATTATTATATATTAACGATGGTTCCGTATATTTTCAATGTATATGTTCCATCAGACACAACTACGTCGTAGTTGTCGTACTCGTAGTCGGTCGTCAAGAAAAAATTATGATAGAAGAACGAAAATCTTTACTGAGACACAACGACAATGAGATTCTTAAAGGCGCAAAACCCAGAAGAGTTAAAGAAATAAATTAAAATTGAAATGAAAGCCACCCACATGACTATGATGCTGATGATGAAGATTATTATTATCCACCAACAAGACTCATCTGTACCCGAAGTGAATTGAGTTCTTCCTCTGTTGGTTATACAAAAAACCAAGAGGAGACACAATAGAAGATGAAAAAAAAAAAACTATCAGCTGTTTTCATGGAGGAGTCAGAAACAGCTCTCTCTCTATCTCTGTGAAAAAAGAACTTTTTATTGAAATGTCTTAGCCATTATTATACGGCATGCTTTAATGTCAATTAAAAATTCTAGTGAGTCAAAATATTAATGAACCATCTATTAATGAATTCCTCTCGCAATGGAATTGCCTTTCATCAACAAAAATTTTCAGAAGCTCCATTACTTACAAAATCCAATAATCCGGATCAAGTAGCAAAGGCAAATTTATTTGTCTTTCTTTTCCAAGAGAAACGGACAAAAATTAAGGAATAAAAAAAAAAACAATCAAAAGACTGAAACCGGAAGGAAAATAGGTATTCCAATTTCCAACCGATTGTGACTCATTGTCAAAATGACAGCCGGCACATGTCATGTTTCGTATATCTACATATTTACTTACTCACTGACTGACTGGACTCAACCCGCTCCCAGAAGAAACTGAATTTTTTTTTGTAATTTCACGCAAAAAAAACTCTTTGCAGCATGACATAAGAAGGGTTCATTTTTCTGTAATCTGAATAATGTATCCTTCCGTACGCCATTTTGTTTAAATTGTGTGTGTGTGCTTTTTTGTTTTTGTTGTATTTTTTGCTGTGTGCCATTGAAGAATTCCAAACAACCCTTTTGTGCGAAATTGCAACGGAAAGTAAGATATCGATTTTATCCTTTTCTTCCCTCAACTAGTTTTGTGTAAATCCTTTTTGTTAATATACCTACCTACATATGTATATGTAGGTAAATTCCAGACATTTCTTCAATTTAAAGGGCGGGTCGAAGGTAGTAGATTTACAGTGATGGGCAAACGAATTTTATACAATAGTTTATTAATTTTTTTTTTAAATGTTAATTTTGGTCTAACAAATTAATTTGCTCAAACTTATAACTCCATGCAAAACTATTCACCCCATTCAATAAAAATGTTTAACAGTGTTATAAAAATTGACAATAGTGTCAAATATTTTTCCTAAAAGCAACTATTTTGACAGACACAAATTTCCGTGAACATTTGAGGAAGCGAAACGATTTTTTTTCAAGATTCGACAGCAAAATTGTGGAATCACGTTCATATTAAAGAGACTGCCAATATCTTTAAAATCATATTTTTCTAAATAAGCATATTCAAGGTACATAATAAGCGTTTTTCTTTTTTCGTTCAGAGCAGAGCACTGAACAGAGTTCGAACACATAAATTATGCACTGAACTTATTCCAACAGAACGAGCTCTAAACACTGATATGTTTTTTAAACACACTTGAACCACACAAATCAGAACACATTTTCATTTTAATCATAAAAAGCAATATAACACAAAACCTACACTTTTTGTAGACTGATGCACACCCAGATACAGAAAATTAACTAGCGATCGCCTTCTTTCGCCAACTTATGTATCTAATTATTTTTTCTTCCTATTTTCCTTCTTGACACACTGTCACTTGGTGCGTTCAGCAATTTATTACTCACATGCTCAGGTAATTATCTTCGAGCACGTCGATTGCGATCTACACATGTTCAGAACGAAAAAAGGAACACACATTTAGATCTCTACATGCTCTGAGTTAAAAAGAAACGCATACAAATTTTTTGACAACTCAGACTCTGCTCTGAACTAAAAATGGAAAACGCCTAATGTAGTTACCCAGACAAATTGTGACAGACGATTAGTTTAGATTAAATCTGGACATTGAAGTGACAAATACGAGTTAGTTTTTTTTTCAAGTTTAACATTGAGGACGAGTTTTAAATGAAACATGGTTTCCATTTTAATAATGTGTATGAGTAAGTTAATAATGCAAACAAAATAAAGGACAAGTTAACTCAGAAACAGTTTGACAATTGAGTGTTAGCTCCAATGAATTTGAAGTTTCGAAAAAGCTACCGAAATCGATTTGATACACATTAAAAAATATACATATCTTATTAAAGAAATCGAATTATTTCGATAACTATTTTGAATTTCTAAAAATAAAAGATACACAGATACAGTTCTCATCATTTTATAGGGTATTTCCATAGTAGTGGTAGTTATTTTTTATCGAGTTTTACAGCAATATCTGTAAGATTTTCTTAAAATGTCTCTTAAGAGGTTATTTAGTTAAGATTGCTTAAATATTTAAATTAGCTTTAAGCAACATCACTTAAATTCTCATCTATAATCAATTTTCCATTCTTTACTATACGATCGTAATGTAACTTTACGCCAGAAAATGCTACAATAGAATTGATATTCTAGTAATTTTTTTATGCGACAGCTGTTTTTGAAATGTTGAATTTTGTAAACAAACAATAATTCAAATCTGAGCCAGGTAATCTATTAAAAATATAAGTACGTATTATTATTAGAGATGTGACTGATATCCGGTAGATATTCGGTATCCGGCGTATCCGACCTATTTTTATAATATTCGGACGGAATAATCTTTTTATATCCGGCCGAATACCGGATAGTCGTTTTTCAGAAAAAAAAAATAACAAAATACTCGTATTAAGTTTTATGATCTGATTGATTTTATTTCACAAATTAAGGATGGGCTATCAGCAATTTAATATTGTACGTTTACTAAAGCCATATTATGGTGAATGAAAATTAGTTTTTCTGCATTCATGTGTACATTTGTTTATTTTTTTTATTTTATGTAATTTCATCATAATAATACTTACATTAGACTAATTAATAATGCATTTTAAACAGAAAATAAAAAAAAACAATATTCAAGAAACAGTAATTAACAAAAGTTAATAACTAATAGTTTGTTAAGTAGTCTAAAAGGCTAGCATATTTTTAAACGCACTTCTAATAAAATGAAAGTTAAAATCTATGTAACTCGAAGCGTTATTGATTTTCCTGGCACTGTGAGTTATATGCTAATTGAAGGCAAAACTATAATCTATGAGCAATCTCAGAAAAAAAGTATGTTTAAGGTAGTTATACCCCTACCGGTTTGATTTGAGTACCAGACCACCAAACTACTAAGCTTTTCATTTGGGCAGATATCCGCCCGCCGAATATTCGGCTATCCGGCTTAGCTGCGGGTCGAATATCCGGTATCCGGCTAAAATCATTATTCGGTACAACTCTAATAGTATGTATTGTATACAAATTTCCTAGTAATGTTTATATATAAGCTTTAATTTCAATAAATAAAGGCACAAGAGGACGAAGAACATAAGCAGAAGAAACTACGAATGGCGGATGATGCGATGAAATCTAATTTAGATCCCGAAGAGATATTCACACATTTCTGAAGTCAGACGACAGGCTTCTATGAAGAATCCGATGCAGTACACAGCAAACAACTTTTCTTTCTTTTTTTTTTAATTAAATTAAGTAAAACAAGAATCCGTTTTGAATAAATGTGTTAATAAAATAACAGAACAAAAGCGAATTCAAAATTATTCCCAATTCAAAAGAAGACAGTATTGTCAAAATACATTTAAGATGGTTTTAAAGAACATTTAAACGCCATGAATTTAAGAGACCTTTAAACGTTACTTAAATGAGAAAATTATTTATATGAAGATACAGATATTGCACTTAAGTGTCGTTTTTTTTAAATTTGTTTTTATAGATACTCGTATGTCAGTTAGTGTTTAAGCATTCTTGAACGTTTAGAAAATATTCTACTTAATTCTCTTTTTTCAACATGGGATTGTTCTGTAATCCCTGAAAATTATATCTCTAATGGCCAATTTCATAAATAAATACTAAACCACTCTTATCAAAAAAGCAATAGGTGCAAAATACATAATAGTCATGTGATATTTTTAAGATACATATATATACAAATATGGGCGCCTACATAGAATATAATGTAGATATTCAGTGACGTACGCAAAAATTCATAAAAACAAAATATAGGATTACACCCAGATATTTGGCTTCTGTAGAAAGTTCAGAAAGAACAAGACAGAAGGTAGAAATAAATGATACACATAATAAAATCTTTCCATATTGCTTAGTTGTATAAAGTTTGAAGGAAAAAGATGCCATTTGAATTGTTGGTCAAATATATGTGTCAAGTTAGCACTACCACTTCAAAATTTTAAATAAATTCTTATTGGATTAATTGTCGCCCTTGTTTTTTTAAAAAATTACCCCTGGTAATGCTAACTTGACAGTCAAGTTAGCATTACCACCCCTCAAAAACAGTGTAAATGAAGTCAAAAAATAAAAATGGGTACGCCATTAATTGTCGTAAATCAATGGCGAAAGAAAAAAAATTCGATTCAGTTTTTTTTTTTTTTTTTTAATAATTAAAAGATTACTACGATTTTTCACCTAACACTTCCATACTAAAAGTATGTGTTTTGCAATAAAATTTGTTTAAACAATTGTTGGTCGACGTCCTTGAGTAAGTTGTGTAATCAAATAATTTGTCGCGTGCCTTTTTCTAACAAAAAACGCCCATTCAATGCTAACTTGACTGACAAATTTTTTTCTTTCACGACAAATTTACGACAATTAATCCAATAAGAATTTCTTTAAAATTTTGAAGTGGTAGTGCTAACTTGACACACATGTCAAATATGAATATATCAAAAATTAAAAATTAAAAATTATTTTTTTTTTCTATAAAATTAAAAACAAATTGAAACGCCATTTTGAAGCATTTTAATCGGTTCATCTAATAGTGAGTAAATAGAATATATGAAAAGTGGTTCTATGGGAAATACCGTTAATAAGTACGCAAAATAAAATATTTTTTTTAACTTAAAAGTGGACTACACTAATTTAAGAACACATACGTTTTTTTATCAACATTTTTAGAGCCGTTTTTGTGTAATACATTTTTTCCGAACGGATATTTGTATTGGGGTACCATTGTTTTATGTTTTAGAAAAATATTTTTTTTATTGTATTCAAAAAAAAGGACAAAAAAATCGTTTTCAAAATTTCGAGTTTTCAAAAAACAAGTTTTTGAAACATTTTAATTAATATTAGTTTTCCAGAAAATCGAAAATCAAAAAAATGGTTCCAAAAATAACTATTTTTTCCAAAAATAAAAATAATTCCAAAAAGTACCTTTTCCCTTGATATTTTTTTTCATTTTTTGAAAAAAATAAAAAATAAAAAAAAACATATTAATTAAGCCTATTCTGCCACATCTGTTATTCTGCTATGAATTTTCTGTTATGATGCATAACAGATATTCACCATAAAAGATATTTTATAATCGGTATTCAGGAGTTCGATCTTTTATAAAAGTCTGTTAAGCAACTTCGAAAAAGAAACATTTATACAAACAGACCTAAAAGCTGCTATCAAATTATCAGCTAGTAGGTAAATAAAAACTCTCGGCAGTCGGCACTGACGAATGACAATATAAAATTAACCTGCGGAATTATCGTGTTTTGTTTCACGAAGATAAATATGTAATAATTAATCTTTGTAATTTCTGATCCTGAATTTAATGTGTATATCCAATATAAAAAGTTGTACAAAACGAACTCCGGCAAGATAAGCGTCACTTTCTTTTACGTTTCATTCATCGAAATGTGTTCTGTGCTTTCGTGTATTGAAATAAATAGTTTGAAATTACTTTCATATTGTTATTATGTATTTTAGTAATATCTTGTTATATCTGTACTTTAAAGAACAATTCATTGACGAAATAAGAGTTTTTACTTCATATATTGAAATGTTTTATGATAAAAGTAACAAAAATGTGTCTTTTATTCTTTTATGATTCATAAAAGATTCCATAACAGATTGTGGCATGCTGAATACGAAAAATGCAGTTCGTAAAAGACTTGTTAAAAATTTCTAAGTTTTGACAGCTCATAAGCAGATTTCTTAACAGATTTCATAGCAGATTTAGCATGCCGAATACCAAAATTATAATTCATAAAAGATTTTTTGACAGCTTAAACTTTTGTATGCAAATTGATAATAGAATAGCAGAATAACAGAATAAAAGATCTCGCCGAATAGACCTAAATATGTACTTGGTTTGAAGCAAATCCATCCAACAGTTTAGGCTGTAGAGTCGAGGATAGACAGACAGACTGAATTGCGGGACCCACTTTTTTTTGGTGTTCTTTATCATCGATCATTGTAATGTCAAATTTGACCAAAATCTCGAGTTCGATTTTTTTTACGATTTCATAACTTGCCATAAACAAGTTATCACATATGGCAACTAAAAATAAGAAATCATCATGTGTTGCAAAAAAAGAATGCGACGAAATCCAAAAAAGTTTAAGTGTTGGTGTGTGACAACTTTTGCTTTTATTTTAATTTTTATTTGGAAAAGAATTGACAAATTTATTATGAACGATTTATTTAATTATTTGTTAAAATAAATCAAAAACTTTAATAATTTTTTCCTTAAAATGCACTTTTTCATGAAAAAGTGTATGAACATTTGACTAGCTACCGAGTTAAAAAAAAATGTAAACATTGGAATTGCGGAACCCGGAATAAGCATTCGGACGGCACGGAAAATTACTAGGTATTTCAACGTGCACGTTGGATGAATACGACCAATCTATTTTTCTAATAAAAACCAAATTAGTGAAATATGAATATGAATATGAAACGCCGAAATTTGTTTACTTATTAATGTGGTATCTCCAAGTGATTGAAAATTAAAATGTTATATAACAAAAATGTCAACTGCTGTACCTACTTGTTAACTACGTCTGATGACATTTGAATGACATTTTTAAAATTTAATGAACCAAAAATGCGCATTTAGTTTATAAGGGTTTTTAAAAACTTGTATAATTTAAAAGCGCTTGGTGAAACCACAAAATCCCATTTTAAGGTTTGGAAGTCTGTTGAATGTCCTTCGTGAAATTGATCATAACACTAATAGGTCAACTGAAACAATGTATTTTCTTTCGGTTTAATAGGTTTTACTTTATTCGGTATAAAATTTCCCATTCCATATAATCGATAACAAAGTGGGCGGATTCGACGCCTCCTTAATACAAAATCTCAATTGTTAATTTTTCTTAATTTTGTACGCTCTATCCAAATTTCTTTATTTTAACTCGGGATCTAGGTATTGGTTGGACATGTATGAAACATTTGGAAATTTTATGCAAGAAATGTAAAACTGAATTCTAGAATGAAATTTTATCTGATCACCCGATTACCGAATCCGCTGCCGGGAAACAGACTCACTCTGCCATTTTATCGGATTTGTCAGTTCGTTTACCATTCGTTTTTTCTATTCTTTTTCACATCACCATCCTACATTATTTTGGTGTTAAGTGTATGCCGCACTGGGAGAAATTTTTCCACAGCACTGTATTGCCTATACTGGTACATGTCATTTAGATAACCTGAAAATTGATTTGAAAGCTGATGAAGATTATAACGCTGCGCTGGATGGTATCCGTAGGTATTCTAAAGGTTGTCGGATGAATAGCTTATAGGGATTTTCAGAGACCTGAGTACCAAACTATAAAATGTATGTAGATACATATATGTACTTAATGTAGGTACGAGTATAAGTTTATGTTTATGTTTTCATGGTAGATGATGTGGTAAAAAGATTAACAGATACAAGTGGTTTATTCTAAATGATGTCATCATCGAGGATAAGAGAATGTAAAGCTGTTTACAGTCTGTCTTATAGAATTTAATGGATTGAAATAAGTTTAAATTGGATGGACAATGAAAAAGTTATTGAAGCGAAAGCAAATAATCCAGACATAATATGATACATATGCCTTCGTTTAAATGGTAAAAGAGATGTCGTTTAAGAAAGTGATAAAACTGGATTTTTGAAACAAAATAGACTGTCTTATAAATAGGAAAACTTCTTCAAAAGTTTGTGTCAATAAAACATGACCAAATTGCGAAACTTTTAACAACAACTTCGTTTGACGCTAAAAATACAGTCTTATAAAACTGGTTTTATAGTTCCAAAATTCTGTACAAGGTGGAGCAAAAGCAAACAGTTAATGTCATATGGAGTCGTTTGTAATCGTCGGTCTGACTGCCCCAATTCCGCAAGCATGAAATAATCTCAAAAGTTTTTAATTGGAGACGAAAACAGAGTCATGATTAATTAAGAAAGGAATCTCTTTACTATCATAATAAAGTGTTATCCATTTTGCGGTTTCAAAAGTATAGGGCTAGAATTCGACATCTGCCAAACTAAGTTTTAAAACCAATTCTTTTTTTCGGTTGAAGGTCTGACATTTACGAAAATGGATCGCTTAACTATCGCACAACGCATAAAAATTGTTAAAACCTACTATAAAAATGGTGATTCTGCTACAGCCACATATCGTGCTTTAAGAGGAGATTATGGTTTACATACGCAAGCAATTGGCAAAATTGTGAAGAAATTTGAAGAGACTAGATTGGGTACAGATATTGTAAGGCCTGTGCATCATCGTTTCGCTCGTACCACTGAAAATATTGCTGCTGTAAGTGAAAGTGTTGCCGAAGACGCGAATGTGTCGATTCCTCGTGGTTCTCAGGAATTAGGACTGTCTTATGGCACATTATGGTCTATTTTGCATTTGGATCTACACCTACATCCATATAAAGTCCAGCTCACACAACAACTGAAGCCAGCTGACCATTCACAACGTCGTAGATACGTCGAATGAGTGCTTGAACAACAGACTGGACGGCGAATTTTCGAACAAAATTTTCTTCAGCGACGAAGCACATTTCTCACTCGGTGAGCTTGCGCTCAAGGCTAAGCTGAATGCAGTATTTTACGGATAAACGAAACACTCATATAAGAAAAACTCGCTTAAGAAACGCAATGAGAAACACCGTGCCTTGTTCTTCATATTTCTTTCGAAATTATTCGTTTATAAGAAACTGGTATATAAGAAAAACACTGTTATAAGAAAGCCTTTCTTGCACACCAATATCAATTCTTATAACAAAAAAGTACGCTTATAAGAAATTTACTTTGTCAGACAAACCTGTGACAAAACCTTCTGAATATGCATCTTCGTGTTAAGCCCTTCATTACAAGTTCCCACTTTCCAAAGGAATGACAGCTGAAAATTGGAAAGGCCGTGAATGTTCTGACTACAGATGAGCATACATACAAATGGGAGATTTCGACAGCTTTTTGTGTTTGCCTACAAGATATTAGCTTTTTGAAATTGATATTTTTTCCAACTGATATTTTTGCATTTGTATGTAGTTTCACTACACCACATACACTGAGGGAAAAAAGGCAAGGTAAAATCTAATAAATCTTATTTGATTTAACGTTGGAAAATAGTATCATGAACGTATTTAATTTAACGTTGAAAATATATTGATTTAACTACGCATTGTTGTTTTAAGTATTGTAATTCTTGTTTTGAAGTGAACCGTTGTCGATTCAACAGTGAAACAACTTTCCTAAATTATTAAGTACGTTTTAAAATGGAAAATGCTAAAATGTATCCAAAATTAAAATTCCATGCAATACTTTCAAAGTGTAATATAGTTGATTCTACTTTGTTCAACATCATTTCGAAGTTCCAGCTACTTACAAATAACACTTATACATTCCCACACATTGATGCAAGATTTTCAATATAACATCAACTTTAATTTCAATTCATTCATACACATTTTTAAGTGGACCCAATGTAAAACTGAAAGTTTTAAAATTTAAAGTGGAAGCGATGTAGAAACAAAGTGAAACGTATTCATTTTCACATTGATGTTGCATTTTTAAACTACGATCGACGTATATTCAAAGGGATTCATAGTTGATCATAGGTGGATTCCATGTAGAATCATGAAAATAGCAAAAAGAAAACCTATTGTCAGTCGTGTTTTGTCTTTCGGCGAATATTAGGAACATTTGAAATGGAATATACATTTTCCCTACGTTGAAAGGTAAGTTTTGTTTTAGTGAAACCATAAGAAATTTAATCATAGTTTGATGGAAATTCTTTTTAACACATTAGATTATTTGGAGCAAGTCTTAAGCCAAAACACCATTTTATGGTGCCTTATCCCGAATCCCAATGTAATTAAGTAATGCGGACCGTTAACATTTTCTTGGGTTATGCGATTTAAAGCAAAGCACAAGTTTTGTGTACCCCTACCTTAATTTCAAGTAAATTTAAATTTTTATTACAAAATAAAATCAATTTTTATAAATGATAGTTTTTTTTTTTATTAAAAAAAAATTGGAAGACTTTTATTAAATTCAGAATGACGTAATCATGGCTGGAACCAAGTTGTTATTTTACGTTTTATTTTTAAGATTAAAACTAAAACGTTTATTTTTTAAAGTAATTTCTATTAGAATTAACTTCTTAAAACAACATTGAAACGTAGTGAAATTAAAGTTGAAAGATAATAATTTCAAAGGTGGTTCATAATATTTTTAAGTTCGAATACATTTAGTTTAACGATGCGCCATTTTAGAATCGAAGTTGTTCCGTTTTGTTTTAAAGTTGAATGATATTGATTTTACTATGATTCAACCATAAATCTAAGTAAAACGTATTTAAATCGAGCATGAAAACTATTCGTTTTCATATAGGAAAGCACGTTGAATCAATGATGTTTTACTTTGATTCTAAAATTTTCATCTTTAACCCCGAATCATTCTTAAATATACTTAAATCAAAGTGGTTTTCTTAAAATAATTAATTAAAATAATAAAATTAATTTAACATTTAAAATGTAATACCATTTTATTCTTAAGGCGATTCAAAGTAAGAAATTAGGAAATTTTTTCATCGGCCATAATTATGTGGCCACCTACTGAAGATGTTTGGGACACTGAAGCAGAGGTCAACTACTGGTCAACCTGTTCTTATTGCAGATGATTCTAATTATATGCTTTTGTGAAACTATAAGACGTTCAAGAGTGATAAAGTTAGTTCTATTTTTATAAAAGTTAAATGCCTACCGCACCCACCAGGATTTATCCTAAATTTTCAATTCAGACTATATCGGAATCTTTTGAATTAAATTAGTCGAAAAATTTCTAAGAAATTTAAACGCAAGTGCAAACTATATCGTTAAAGTCATGCAAAGACCAATTGACAATTTGCAAAAAAAAGAATTTTGTTGGTGTCTTTGAGATGTCGATATACCCCAATTAAAGAGTGGCATGAGTTGGCCTTGACCCACAACTTTCCTTTGAACCTTTCTGTTGATAACTTAGAGTCGTGAAAGGGAGATCTTTACGACTGCATTTCCGTCATAGATGATCAAATGTTCAAGACATTTATTGATCGGGCAAAGGAGTTTTTATCGAGAACCAATGTATAGTAAGCTCAACCTCAGTTTGGGGGAAGACAATTACTTTCGAGATGAGATTACTGTAATGGAGATGAGCCTGATATTTAAAGCTCGCACGGAAATGCTAGAGCTGAATTACAGGCCCATAGGTCCGATATTAATCCAATCTGCAACTTGTGTCTTGCAGGAAAACCGAAAATTGTATTTTAGTAAGAGTTCTCAAATGTTCTGAATGGAGAGGGTGGCTGGAAGTTGCTTATACTGTTTTTCTCTCATGCAGTTTCATATAGAAATATTTATGCTAATCTGTTTTAGAATAAATTTGATATAATCTTGTTTTAGCTAAACTAAAAGCTTAATTTTCAATTGATATTGCAAGTCTTTAAATTTGCTTTAACTACTACGCTATGTTTTTCTTTTGTTTTAGCTAAACTAAAAGCCCTTTAACAAAATTTTGGTTTTCACCTAACAAAAATATTTTTGTTTGTAATTTGTATATATAATATTACTATTTCAACTTTTTAAAAGCACATTAAAGCTTAAAATCAACTTTATTTATATGAAAAAAAAAATTATGTTAATTATTATGGTTAAGACAAAGTCAACAAAAAAACTAATTCTGGCAGTTTTGTATAAATTTCTGTTTTTTTTCTTCATAACTAATTTGCTTTTATTTTGGTTTAACATTATCTTTATTATTTTCTGATTTTTGACATTTTTTTCTCACATTGTTATATTTTTAGACATATATCTAACCGGCAGACGGCTAATAGCCATGCTTGTAAATCTCTTAACTCTAAGTTTGTATACTTTTATTGAAAAAAGAATAAAGAGAAAAAAATATAATAATAAATTAGTCGAAAACGTCCAGAAATAGAGATTGTTAACACATAGATTGATTTAAAAAAAAAAGTTATTTTCCAATTGAGAAGTTTGGCATGTGATTGTAATAATTGTAACTTCCTAGGGGCTTCCTACACACCAAGGATATGAATGACTATTATAAGACGAATTTCCTTCCGATGTTGATTAATAAGAAACGAGTACTACTTTTAATTTATTGTCAAGTAAACATGCTAGAAGAAACATTGAAAAAAAATCATCGAGACTGTAAGCCTGTCCCAAATGGGCAATTGACCTCCTACTGGCCGATGCCTCCACAAACGTTTAGTCTTATAACGCAAAATCACAATTAAAACTTTCCAGCTTTCACAGTCTGCTTTATAATTAAAATTTAGTTTCTTCTTGCACCGTGTGTTTATAAACCCAAAATAGTAAAAGGCAATCAACTACTGACCTAAAACCCACTTAAAGAAAATTAGTTTTACAATTTGCAGTGTTTTTCCTTTCAGGCAGATATTACTCATATAGTAATTTGAGTTCAAACTTTCATACTTTTGTGTAAGTATTGTTTAAAGTTTACATCTCCAAACTAACAGAAAAACAAATCAAATAAAATGCACGACTGGATCGCACGTACTTGCTCCTATGTTCGATCACATTATATGCAAAAGATTCTTAATGGAAACGACTAAATGTATTTTTAAAGTCGTTTCTCACTTAATTTTTTATATATAAAAATTCTTAAACATTTCCAACAAAAAAAAAATTGGTATGAAAATTTTAAATACTTAATAATGTAAATTGAAAAACAAAATTTCAGAAAAAATCGTCCACCAGTTTTTGAAATTTTGAATTTCCAAAAAAAAAAAACAATTTTATTTTTAAAAAATTTTGAAATGCAGCATTATTTTGAAGTAACCATTGTATAAAAATTTTGATCGAAATCCGTTAAGCCGTTTATGAGAAATTCGCAAATAATACAATAAAATGGTTGTATTTTATTTTATTTTATTTATTTAGCTTATTGCAAGCGAATTACTTAAATTATATAATACAAACTTAAATTATAAATAATATACTTAACGCTAATAAGAAAATAGTGCGGTGGAGTGAGGTTAGGGAGAGAAGGTGTATAGAGTTCTTCTAAGGGAAGGGGAACTAATGGAGAAATCGAATATATCTTGTCCTGTATTGGCTAATCGAAGCATTCTGCTCATTGGATTGAAATGGCAGTAGTTGGTGCGGTGAATGGGGAGGCGAAAGAAGGGGACACCTCTAAGGTTACGTGGATTGGTATAGATTTTAATCCATTCGAGCAACGCAGGAGTCTATGGCTCCAATGATGAGCTGATGGACGAATATTGTGTCAACGATACGGTGACGTTGAGAAAGGGTGGGCATGCCAATTAGTTGCAAACGGTCTTCATAAGGGGGTAAAATAACGGGATCAGACCAAGGTAGACTGCGCAAAGCAAATCTGAGAAATCTCCTCTGAACAGTTTCAATTCTAAGAGATTGAGTGATTTGGAAGGGAGACCAAACCTGACTAGCATATTCAAGGATAGGCCTGACGTATGTGGTGTATAAAGATTTGGTATCATGGGGGTTGGAAATTTCTTTAGACCACCGTTTAACAAATCCGAGGGTAGAATTCGCTTTCCCGATGATATGATCAATGTGAGAGCGAAAATTTAACTCCTTATCACATATAACCCCGAGATCACGAATAGATGAAACGATAGAGACAGGTATGTTACAGAAGTGATAGATTCGAGGATTTGAAGGTATACGTTTACGGGAAAAAGTCATAGATTGGCATTTAGTAATATTAAGCTCAAGAAAGTTTTTGTTGCACCAGGTAAGAAAAGTATTTAGATCAAGTTGAAGCAGCGAAGAATCATGAGATGACGAGATTACTTTAATTATGTTAATGTCGTCTGCATAAATAGAAAGGTCTGAGAAAGAGATGATTCTACCGACATCGTTTATTGCAAGCTCAAATAGAAGTGGACCGAGATGGCTACCCTGGGGAACGCCAGAGGAGGCGAGGAAGGGATCCGACACTTCATTTCTGAAAACAACCCTGTATAAACGGTTCTCGAGATAAGATTTGACCCACTTGATGAACGATGGTGGAAAGCCAAAGGCTTGTAACTTAACGCAGATAATTTGGTGAGTGATTTTATCGAACGCCTTGCTGAAAACAGTGGTGATAACATCAACATCGTAGCCTTTTTCCAGTTGCGAGAGTGTCGTGGAGACAAACTGGGTAAGATTAGTCGTAGTGGATCTTCCCTTTAAAAATCCGTGTTGAAGTGCAGAGACAATTGATTTACAATGGAAATAAAGGGAATCATACACTATACTTTCAAAGAGCTTGGGGATAACTGAGAGTTTAGCAATCGGTCGATAGTTAGAGATTTCGTTCTTACAACCCTTTTTAAAAATTGGAAAAATAACGATTCATTCCAAAGAGAGGGAAAAACTGACTGTGAAAGCGAGAGTTGAAAAAGATTAGTGAGGGGTTCATAGAGTGCAGAAGCGCAATTTTTAAGAAAAATTGCTGGGATACAATCAGGACCGGGTGAAAAGTCATCATACAGTTTTGGTTCGGTGATGAGACAGGTTTGCATTTTATTGAGATAGATTTGTTATGGAGAATTGCAGAGAACAGAAAAATTAGAAGATGCTTGTTGGTAGTAGAAATAGTTTAAAGGTGTTTGGGATTTCAGGTAAGTTTTCCATAACTGATTTCTAATATTACGGATGTGACGTAATTCTTGTGTGTACCAGGGAGGAGATACACAATTTTTTTAACTGTATAAGGGACACATTGAATGAGACAAGCAAAGATAGAGGTGTAAAAGAAAGAAAGAGATATATCGATGGGAGTAGTGAGGTTGATGAAAAGGTTGAAATTTATGTTGTTAAGGAGATTATTAAGTTTATTGAAGTCGGAAAGCTGAAACTGGAACATTTCTCAGATTCAATAGTTGGAGAGCTATCTTCAAGACCGAAAATAAAAGAAAGAGGAGGGTGATAGTGATCTAGAGTGGAAAGAAGATGGGGGCTTTCAAGTTGTCTCCCTAAATTGTTGCAGATACCACTTAATTGGAAAAGTCCAGACTCGAGTAAATTATCTGTGAAAATAAATTCTTTTTCTTTGTATGGCGGGTACCGTTAATAACAAAATTTTTGAAAAAATAGTTTGGCCAAAATGTAGACCATATCCAAAGTAGTACACACACCAAGTTTTATCAAAATTATTAGAGCCGTTTTCGAGATAATTAAGATGGTAGAAAATTTTGTATGGCAAGTTCCGTCATTTTTTGAGGTAAAACAACGATTCAAAAAATCTATTTTGGACAATCATCTAAAACGCCTAAGCACCAAGTTTGAACAAAATCGTTTCAACGGTTTAGGCTGTAGATCGTTCTATAAAAAGACAGACAGACGAAATTGCGAGACCCACTTTTTTGGTGTTCTCTATCATCGTAATGTCAACTTTGATTAAAATCTCGAGTTGGATTTGTTTTCCAAATGCAAAACTTGCCCTTTGGTACCTATATCGCAAGTAACAAACCAAATTCAAAAAGCCATATTGGACCAAGGTACCGAACTTCAGCTTGAGGTTTTGCCATTTTAAATAGCTAACTTCACTGAATTTGTTTGTTTAGCTGTGTTAATTTTTCACAATCTTAAGAAAAAAAAAAAACATATTTGCACTTTAATTAGAAAGCTATTATGCTGGTGTGTTTTTTATCTTCTCATAATAACTTTATAGCTTTTCTCTGCTTGCACACAATTGAGTACTTTACGTGTGCGAATAAATAATAAAATTTCGGTCACGTACATATATACCTACAAGTTTTGTAAAAGAAACTTTTACGTTTGCCTTCTGTTCAGGTTTTTTTTTTATGTTTTACCCGCCAGAGTAAACATCCAACCCACATTGGATTTAGGTACACTTCTTCTATTAAATTCACTTCTTAGCTAGATATGAAAAAAAAGCGAAGACATTTTCCGTCTAAAGTCTTGAAACCGAAACTCATACGACTCGATGACGAGACAGCCACCACTTTTAGCCTTTTCCCCCCAAGTTGTGATTCATGAAAATGCTAAAAGTACCGTTGTACATACATAAATGTAGGCACACAACAACATCGC
This sequence comes from Philhelius pedissequus, assembly GCA_910595825.1. Taxonomy (NCBI): domain Eukaryota; kingdom Metazoa; phylum Arthropoda; class Insecta; order Diptera; family Syrphidae; genus Philhelius; species Philhelius pedissequus. The sequence goes on from OU343160.1 coordinate 266,214,606, forward strand.
ACAGCTAGAGATAAAGCCAGAGCCAGACTATGAAAACAAACGGTTCGGAGCTTTAACACCCCCTAATAAAGATTCAGGAGTAATGGGGAATAGTAATGAGTAATTAATAGTGAAGTGCTCCGTAGAAGAAAATTAAAAGACTCTAGCGGCTTCGTCGTGCTTTGTGTGGCTGCTGCTGCTGTTGCAGGTGAATGGAATGACTTGACACAAACAATAGAAGTTAAAACGGTGAAACGTGGTGCAGCAGCTGCACAAGAAGCAGCTTTCTAGACAGGCAATAGATACATACATAACATAGTAAACGGTGATTTTTTAAGAGCTTGGTTTTTGAAAATTCAAAAAAACACAGAAACTTGTAAAAAGTGAATGAAATTTTTATTTGGATCGATAAATCAATTTCAGCCATTTACTTTTTAAAAATAATTTCACTTAAATGTTGCCCGCGGCTACGCTTAAGGTGGTCCATTCTGAAGGTCCAATTTTGGCAAACTTTTTCACACATTTCGGCCGGAATCTCACCAATGACGCGTTCAATGTTGGTTTCCAAGGCAGCAATCGTGTTTGGCTTGTCCCCATAGACAATAGACTTAACATAGCCCCACAAAAAATAGTCTAACGGGGTCAAATCACATGATCTTGGTGGCCAATTGACTGCGCCAAAACGTGAGATCAACTGCTCACCAAATTCGCCTCTCAATTGATGCATGGTTTCGCGTGCAGTGTGGCATGTGGCACCATCCTGTTGGAACCACATGTCGACCGAGTTCAATTCTTGCAATTTCGCAAAAAAAAAATGTGTTATCATCGAACGGTACCTTTCTCCATTGACCGTAACCCTGCGGCCTTCATCGTCCTTGAAGAAGTACGGCCCAATGATGCCGCGTGCCCATAAACCGCACCAAACAGTGCATTTTTCGGGATGCATTGGTAGCTGCTGAATTGCCTCTGGCTGCTCTTCACTCCAAATACGGCAATTCTGCTTATTCACGTATCCATTTAGCCAAAAATGAGCCTCGTCGCTGAAGACGATTATGACGACCATAAAACGGACGTAGCTTGCGAAACACATTTTTCACAGAGCACGAATTTTGATAATAAATTTCAATAATTTGCAAACCTTGTTCAGGCGTAAGTCTATTCATGATGAAATGGCAAACAATACTGAATCGAAATGTCAAATGTTCGTGGAATTTGTCATGTGTGATCTGTCAAAAATATAAACGTCAAAAACCAAGTAGCAAAAAAATCACCCGTTACATAGGTAGGAAGGTATAATGAGGAGCTTGCTTTCTGCTTGCAGGGAATATAATTTGTGTAAAGGTGTTTATGTTTCGCTTTTATGTTCTTTGGCTAATGAAGTCAAAATACTTTGCCGCACAAAGAATGCAGTAGAATGACAAGAATGGGACAATTAATTTGCTAATAGTGTACGAACGTTATGAAGCGGAAGGTGTCAGGTGTTGGAATAAAAAATAAAGTAGAAAATTCTTTCACACTCTAAACACGAGAAACAGTTCTGTTTGTTTGTTTGATAATTTTGTTTTCAATTTTTAAAAAGTGCTTTCTGACATCTTTAATGGGCGGGAGACAATCTTAACAAGACTGAATCTAGTTAAAGGTCAAACGAATACCTTAACGGTTGTCACCTCTTTTCAATGCAATATGATTACTGTGTCTATTTATTGAAGTAGGTAGTGTAATTTTTTGAATGCAATAAACCTTTTATTTTAAGTGCTTACATTTCCACACCCATATATTACAAATATAAATTAAAGAAATTGATACCAATGAAGAATAGAATTTCACTAACAATAAACCAGACAACTTGACATCAAATTCTTTTCATATCGAATTGAATTGAATCAGGCCGGGAAACTTTTTTTTTTTATATAAATAGTTGGTTCAGTTTTCACATGTCCTCGAATCATATCAATGTGCAACACAATGCGTTTTTTTATCTCTCTGGCAAAGAAATATTTCCAAGAATGCTCCTCACACAAAAATATTGAATTTTTTGAATGAATTCAAGAATAAAATATAATATTTCAATGCACCACTAAGTACATCATACAATGTGTAATAAGAATCAGTGCGCTGAACTAAAATGCTGATTGAAGCCTTCAGCATCTTGGGCCTTGAGAGTATCCACAGGGTATATTATGTACATTTTTTCAAAAAGAATTATGTTCATTGTGATTTAGGTGACAAAAAAATAACAAAATTTGCCTTCTTCAGCCAAGCCAAGAGCACATCAACACGAACAGAGAATGGAAAGTACCTTTGTACTCGCTGATGATAGTGACTGTGCTTGTTGCAGTCTTCAGTAAAATTGTGTCCTCAGAAAATTAACTTAAACATAAATTCCGTGCTCTTCTATCTATGGTAGATAAAGAAAAAGTAAAAAAAAAAATCAAAGGAAGACGAAAAAATTAAAATGCGGGACTGGATCGCACGAATTTGCTCTTATGTTCGATCAGATCGTATCACAAGATTCTTAGTAGAAACAGCTAAATGTATTTTTAAAGTCGTTTTTACTTGCGATTATAGTTTTTTTTTTTATTCATTTTTATTTAATCTTAACTTATAACTATCTTAAACTAGCCTAATTATCAATAACTTACAAGGAATTTACTGGCCCTTTACGGGCGCGCTAAACTAAACTATATCTCTTAATACTAATGTCTTTCGACCTTAAAACTATTTTAATTAAATCTAGTTATTTAATTTTTATTTAACCAAGAAAACTTTACTACAAAAACTTAGTATCAGATCATTTTAAATTTACCTAAAAACTACTTAAAGCTAGACTAAAAATAATTAAAACTAGATGCAACTTACACTAACTAAAAATAACTTAAACTACTTAAAATACCAAAAAATACCCAAAAACCACTTAAAAACTAGAACAGCCACAGCAGCATTTTTCGTTTTAAAATTTTTTATTTAATATTTTGTATACGTATGCAGACACACAACACATGCCACCTACACATACATGTATATACGTACATACACATACGCACGCACATACATATACAGCCGCTCAGATGCATGCACCTATATTACTGGCGCTCTAAATTAAACAATAACTCTTAAAACTAATGTCTTTCGACCTAAAAACAATTTAAATTAAATTTAATTTTTTTTTATTTTATTTTATATTTCAAGGAACTTTCACAAAAACTTGATATCTTATCATTTTTTTTTTAAATTTTTTTTTACTTATAAACTAAACCTAAATATATATTAAAAATAATTAAAACTAAATAAAACTTATTTATACTAACCAACAACCCAAACCACCTAAAATACCTAATAATACTTAAAACTATTTACAAACTAGAACAGCCACAGCAGCATTTTTTTCGTTTTTTAATATTTTTTTTGTTTATTTTTTATATGCATGCAGACACACAACAACATGCAACCCACCCATACATGTACATACGCACATACATATACGTACGCACATACATGTACAGACACGCAGATACATGCACGTATGCCCCCGCATACGTACATATTTTAAATTTTTTTTTGGTGCCACCCTGACTGTTCCCTATACCTAATTGCCCTAAATCTATGTAAGTCGGCCAAGATATAATATCTTCATCGACTTTAAATATCACGATGCTGTTCAGAGAGCCACCAGAACTGGTTCTCCTGTTTCGCCCTATCCCTTCGGTCCCGATCGGACACTGAACCGAAGGCGCTCTTCTCCACCTTGAGCGATGACGTCTCGACCATACAGGAGTCGCCTATCTACAGTTTTCCGGCTGACGTGGTAGATAAGCGGAACCGCCATTCCATCCTGTATCAGCCCTCGACTGTCTAAAAAGAGGAATGCCTCGGGAGGGATGTAGCCACTTAACCGCGCACTCTCAAAATATTCATTATTGTGGTAGTAAGCCGCAAAAATTAAGCTGTTGGTTGAGGACATCGCTCTTGCAGTGTAACCCTGAATCAGCTTAAACAAAAAATTATCTATTCTGTTTATGTTGGCTCCGTTGTATAGAACCTGGTGGGAATAATATCTTGTGTACTCCGAATCTGGTGTTCTGTGTAATCCACGTCTAAGACATTGCCTCTCAAACACCCGAATCTTTTCCATTTGAGATGGGGCAACGTTGAACCACAGCGGGCATCCGTAGGCAATCATCGGCCTGATGAGGGCCATGTAACAAATCACCTTCACCATGCTGTCAAGGCGGCTGCTATAAAACAGTCGTTTTGTCAAGGCAAAGGCTCCCCTAGCCCTGGCCAAGGCAGCACCTATATGTCTGTCGAAATACAGGTACTGATCCAACCAGATGCCAAGGTATTTTACTACACTTTTACTCGCCAGTGGATGTCCATGTGGCCCTACGATCACCAGCTTGCACCAGGTCTTTCTCGCATCCCTTGAGGCGCTAGACAACGAAGTCCTAAACAGACTTGTTTCTGATTTCTGGAAATTGATTTTCAACTTCCAGTCATCACAATATCGCTGAATCTTGTCGAAGTCACTCTGCAAGAGATTTGTGATGACCTCAACTGTATGAGCTGTTCTGTACGCAATTAGATCGTCGACGTACGCAATTGCCTGAGTTAGTCTACCTATCAGATCGCTGGTGTAAATGCTGAATAGAATCGGCGAGTTAACCGCTCCCTACTGAAGACCATTATTAATATTAAAAATTGCGGTAGAAGTTACATTGCCACTCTTGACAACAAACTTTCAACCATTTAGCATGTCATAAAGCATATACAATAGAGGTTTACTTATACCTAGTCTGGTTAGCTTTAGATAGATACCTTCTAACCATACGGTGTCGAAGGCCTTCTCCAAATCAACCAGACAGGCAGCCGTACACTGCTTTTTAGTTTTGTTCCATTGGATATCAGAAACTAGTTTAGACGCGGCATGAATTGTGTCATGTCCCGCCTTAAAACCGAACTGATTATTCGGGATAATATTTTTGTCCTCCGCCCACTTGAACAGGGCTCTATTAATAACCTTTTGAAATACTTTGCCGATACTCGGAAGGAGACTTATCGACCGTAGATTTGCTGGATTGGAGTAATCCTTTCCCTTTTTGGGGAGAGGATGTACCACAGCTGTCTTCCACCGCACTGGCTAATATGCATTATTCAGCGCGTTGTTAAACAGTGTGGTATAAATGTCAACTGCTTCTTGAGGCAAATGTCGTAGCACAACGTTGGATATACCATCGACTCCTGCTGACTTCTTTTCTTTAATGAATCGAAGCTCCAGCTCGCTCATTCTTCGAAATTAACAGGGGACTGGACCCATTTCGGTCGGCGATTATGGCGTTTGCCAAATCTTCATCATTAAACCCGGTAAAACCAAGGTTCTCAGATTGCCATTCGGTTATATCGTTCCGGAGCCATAAGTGATGAAGCAGAGCTCTGTTCTCCAGGTCATGATTCGGGCGAATGCTAGCATTCACCTTGTACACTTGCTGGAAAGCAGCCCCCACAGCCTGCACTCTCCTGCGGATCTTATTATATAGAGGTCATCGTCCAATACGGCATCCTCTGGGTCTATGCCTGCTGTCAGAACTACGTCTCTGTTCTCTGTCGTCTTCTGGAGCTTAAGACAAGGAAGATCGTTTTGATCCTTTCTTCTAAAAATCTTATTAATTTTTGGGAACATACTTGGGTCGCTAGAGTTAACGGCACGAATTTTATTGTCCCAGAACAAATTAATAGCCAATCTATAATTTTCTTTGATCAATTGGTTGATGTTTTTGATGGACGACTTTAGTGTCGTAATCTGCAGATCTATTTCTAAGCATTATACTGCAAATTGCGTGCACATACGTCAAGTCAATAGTGAACGACCATTTGATTTTTCGTGAATTACGTTGCAAAACAATAAGACGTACGCCAAAACAATTCTCAAACTCTTTGTTTCGTAAATTGCATGAAAATGTTGACGTAAATCCCAAAAATAGGTGTTTACTTGAAAATTTTTATGGATATACGTCAAAACCATTCTGAATATCTCAGCATAGATAGATAGAATAAATCGGATAACAGATTTGGAAAGAGCGCCCCGAAAACATAAGACTGCATACCCAGTTCAAAAAATGCAATTTAGCGTATACGGCACTTCAATACTGGGGCGACGAAATACAATCCAAATAGAAAATGGGACCTGAATATGCCATTTACATCTGGAATACAAATGAATATATCGGTAGCGGAGCTTTTATCTGACAAGTCAAATCAAATGATTGAAGATTATGCTTAAGAGATTGTGGACAAAGTTTCCCAAAGTGGGGTGACAAGCTGTGTTACAATTTAAAATGCTGCTCGGGATGACCTCATTATATACTGTCCCAGAAAAATTGGCAGTGTAGGCAAGATAGGACGTTTGCCTCTCATTCTCGCTACGGTGGATTGTATAAATCTGTCCACTCAATAAAGATTTCACAGGGTTTTCGTAGTGTGTATTTTAAATGGACTCAAATATGAAAGAATAGTATGTAGGGTTACCACTCTTTTTTTCAATAGGATTTTTTATTTAACCGTTTTGTTTATAACAAAAGTATTTGTTCTGTTCGATAAATGTAAAACAAGACTTCAGCCACGTTAAATATACTCGTATGGTACTCACCTCCAAAAAGACCTCTATATTTAATGATTATATCGTGATGTCAAAAATGTGACACCACTTCTGATCTGTTCAAAATCGAAAATGCCAACAACCATAGAAGATAATTATTACACTTCTTATTTTGTACTTGTAATGGTTGGTGGCTTATCAAGAATCTTAATTTTCGAAATCCTGTTTTCAAGACTCTTTTCAGCTAAACATAAAATGCTTGCAGCAAAATGCAGTATAAGCATAGTAAAATGCATTTTCATCATTCATCTTTAAAAAAATCACTGTCATTTCGACTTGAAAGAAGCAATAAATCTTCTGCTTTCAACTTATCATCATCATCAGCAGCAGCAGCAATAGCTGGGCAAGCATTTTCAAAATGTCGCATAAGATATAAGAAAGAAAAACAAAAATACAAAAAAGCAACAACTAAGGAGTTAGTCTTCCCCTTTAACAGTAAATTTATTTCAACATGACATTCATCGCTTAATTCTTTTTACCCACATAGACCAACCTACCATCTGCGGCCGAGTATCACTTTAAATTTATTTTCATTGCACATTGACGCCGAGCGTTGCTCCAATAAATTGCAAATCGTTGGAACAGCAGCAGCAGCAGTAGTGAGCGATGCGCAACAGTCCCAGTCCCAGTACCATCCACCCCAAATAAGTTGGCACTTTCTTATAGACAGTTTAGTTAGGCTGCTAGTTTTTTTTTTAAATTATTTATTTGATTTTTCTTAAAAACTTTGTTCGTTTCGTTGTTCCAATCCAGAAACTCGATGAGCAATCAGCAATTTATTTTGCTTCGTCCTCCAAGCGCATTATAAATCGGTTAAACCAGTTTGCAAAAATAAATGTAAATCGACCAACAAAACTAATCAAGAAGTGATGGTGGTGATGTTGGAGATGGCAGAAGACGACCCAAAAGCATCCACATCAAAGTTGCTCCTTGAGATCAGATCAGAGACTCCTAGAAAATGAACTTCTCGAGGCGCAACGACAACATAATAACCTATTCAAGTTTAGACCAGAGTTTGGGGCACAAACTCTGAAAATGATACACACGCCGGTATCAGGAGGCATGCTCTTTTGTAAATGAGTGGATTGAAGTTGTCTGGCGAAGAAGGGACATTGTAAAAAGTAATGAGCACCCGGTTCTCATACATTTTAACCTCATGGCCATCATTGTCATCATTATCATCATCATCATCATCGTCGTCATCAGCAGCAGCATTGTCGTTGTTTTTGTCGTTGTTGCATTATTATTATTATCATTAACTTTAGCACTGCAATACACAGGCCTAGATTATTTATTCATCGTATTCGTCTTTAATGTTGCTCTGTGTAATTATTAGTAGAGGAGTGTTTATGAGATACTCAAGATGCTTTTCCTTGAAATTTGTTTGCTCATTTTTCCTTTCATTAAACAAAAAAAAACTAAATTGAGAGGATTTCCGTGCCTCTTTGTTTATTTATTTATTTATTTCATCAATTGATTCAAGATCTGATGATTACAAAATTTCATAGAAAAATAATAAGGATACAAGATATACATAATTTTAATATTTTAATAAATTAATTATTCAATTACATATTTGAAGAACTTTTTTCTTAAAACATTCTCTATTCATACTAAGATCAATTTTAATGTAAACCATATTAAATAAATTTAGAGAACGCGTTATTGGTTCATTAAGACCATAATTTGTTCTATGAAGAGGAGGATAAAATATCTCATTTCTGTTGTGAAAAACTCGTGATGGTACATAGAATGGAATTAGTGAAAGCAGTTCAAAAGAGGTTATTTTATTATCAATAATATCTTTAATGAACAATATACATTGGACTTGTCTGCGACATTTAAGCGTTTTTAAGTCAATAAGAGAACATCTTGATTTATAATCCGGCAAACACCCCCAACCCAATTAAGTTTGCGTAATGCATAACGAGTGAATCTTTTTTGAACTCTTTCGATTCTCAAAATATTTTATTTTCATAAAAGGGAGACCAGACGACACAACAATATTCTAAAACCGGAAGAACTATTGACATAAATAATGTCTTCAAAGTATACACATCCTTAAAATCATTAGAGTTACGTTTCAAAAAACCTAAAAGTGAATTCGCTTTAGATACAATGTTGTCAACATGTGATCTGAAGTCAAGTTTAGAATCAAAAATCACCCCAAGATCATTAACATCATTTACCCTCAAAAGACTAACGTCATTGAATTTATATTCAAAATCAATAATAACGTTGTACTTCAAATGATAAAGTTGATTATTTTCAATCATTAGTTCTTGAATTATTTGAAAAACACGTTCCTCTCAAATCTGTCTCAGTACGTAACAAAAACTGTCCTTGGTTTACCTCTGAGGTGCACAGGTCAATCAAGAATAGAAAAAGATCATACTCTAGGTGGAAGCTAAACCCCACCGCGACCAATTGGGTATTATTTTGCCGTTTTCGTAATGATGCAACGTTTGTAACTCGCAGAGTCAAACAAAAATTTTTTAAGTCAAAGTTGGATACAAACCAGTCATCGCGAAAGCTTTGGAGTAATCTTCGTTCGATTGGAATTGGAAAAAAAGAAAATATTCAAAATTTCCCTGATCCCAATGAACTTAATGAGACTTTTGTTTTGAGAGACTTTCAACCAACCAACTTTTTGCCTAACAGTGATATCCTATGTGAACCGTCAACCGTATTTGAATTTCAAGTAGTATCTGAATATGATGTCCTTGAAAGCATTCGCTCAATCAAATCTGATGCTTATGGTGAAGATGGAGTGCCAATTAGTTTTTTAAAAATGATTTTGCCACATGTTACCCGTACTCTAACTCACTTAATTAATTTTTGCATAACCTCATCATCTTTTCCTGATAGTTGGAAAAGAGCTAAAGTCATTCCCGTAGCCAAAAAATCAAATGCTAGCTCTTGTTTGGACTTTCGTCCTATAAGTATCCTTCCTTGTCTGTCAAAGGTCTTTGAAAAAATTCTTGCCTCACAAATATCTGATCACCTTACTACAGGTAATTTGCTGTCACCACTCCAATCAGGTTTTCGTGCACATCACAGCTGTCTAACTGCTATGATTAAGGTACTTGATAACATTAGGATACAATATGATCTAGACAAGGTTACTATTCTCTGTCTACTAGATTTCTCAAAGGCCTTTGATAGAGTAAACCATGATATACTTTGTCAAAAGTTACCACTTTGGGTTTCATGAGAGAGCTGTCCGTCTCGTTCGAAATTATCTCTGTAACCGTAGTCAAAGAGTAAATTTTGGTCAGCTACAATCTGAGTTTTTAAATCTGCAAATGGGTGTACCACAAAGATCTATTTTGGGGCCCATATTGTTTTGCATTTACATAAATGATATAACAAAAGTTTGCTCCAACGTGCTGTTACATCTTTATGCTGATGATGTGCAAATTTATATATCTCGTCCGATAGGCTTGCAAGAAGATTTGGTATGTAGATTAAACGAAGATCTTACAGAAATATATAATTGGTCACTCCAAAATGGTCTTACACTCAATCCGACAAAGTCGCAACTTATTTCTGTTGATACCGCACTTCTTGCCCCAATCTTTCTCTCCCAATCACAGCTTCTGTTTGTGGATACTGTAACGAGTTTGGGTATTAAAATAAGTAAATCACTTTCAGCCGAAAAGCACATAAATTTTACAATAGGAAGAATTTACACTGGGTTGCGTAAACTTTGGCTATTTTCTACCATAACTCCAGTTGAAACTAAACTTAGACTAGTTAAAACTTTACTTTTGCCTTTAATAATCTATGGTAATACCGTAAACTGCAAACCTGATTCCCATTTGCACAAGCTCCTTGTCGCCTTTAATGACATGGTTAGATATGTATATGGACTATGGAGATACGAGCACATATCACATTATCATCGGCTTGTCCTTGGATGTTCCCTTCAGCAATATCTTGATGCCAGGTGTTGTACGTTTCTGCACAAAATTATCCACAATAAATTACCCTTATACATTTTTGAAAAACTAACATTCGCTCAATCCCATAGAACCCTAAACCTCTTGCTTCCAACTTTTAACTACTTGAACTCTTCGCGGCTCTTTATTATATATGCAACCAAGCTATGGAATTCTCTTCCCTTACATATTAAAAGAATAATAAATGCTGGAAACTTCAAAAATGCGATCTCTTCTGAATTTAGTTAAACCTCTTCACAGTATTATTTATATATAGTAATTAACAAAGGAAATTAAACAGGTTTTTATTTATGTAATATTAATATGTGCCATGTATTATATATTTATGTATATTATGTTATTATTTCTTAGATTAAGTATAATTGAATAATTGCTTACTATCCAAATGTTAAGTACTATAAAAGACTAAGTCTTACTTGTACATACTTATTAAATAAAATTGAATTGAATTGAAAGAAAAAAAGAAAAAAAAAATTGAATCAATAAGAGATGAGGATCTAGATACATTAAAAATCTTACATTTTGAGTAATTCAGTTGAAGATGGTTGTAGTCGCACCATTGTAGTAAATTGTTTATATCCAACTGCATTAACAAACAATCTTCATGTGAAGATGTTGCTGTAAATACTTTTTCGTCATCAGCATACATCAAGCAGTTGCACTGTTTAAAAATAGAAGGTAAATCATTTGTAAAGATTATAAAAAGAAGTGGGCCCGAATGACTGCCTTGTGGAAGACCTGACCCCACATCTAGGAGATTTGAGACACATTCATCGATCTTAACAGCTTGTTTTCTGTCCGATAGGTATGAATTTAACCACTTTAAAAATGAAACATTCAATCCCAGCATTTTAAGCTTTCAAAAGCGGTCAAAAGCTTTAACAAAATCAGTATACAGAACATCAACTTGCCTACCATTTTCCACATGAATACTACAATAATTTGCAAAAAGACTTAAATTAGTACAAATTGGTCTATCTTTCACAAAACCACAGTTTTTGAGACAACGAATTCTTAACAGCAAAATATACCAGGGGGCGTTCAATATATTCTCGGTATCGGGGTGAAGCTGTGGTTATATATATAAATTGACTTATTTATCAAGTAATACTATTATTTTAGTGCATTCATGTAAAATTCATATAAATTTGATTTATTAATTCTCGTTTTATCTCTAGTTAAAGAGAATCATAATGGCAACTGAGACAATGATGGTGAAAATTGAGCATCGCGCTCTAACTAAATTTCTCACTAAGGAAGGAAAAAGTCAAAAACTATTCATGAAGAGATGGTGGCTGTTTACCAGGGATCCGCACCTTCATTATCAACTGTGCAAAAGTGGTCAAGTGAGTTCAAGAGAGGCAGAGAGAGCATTGAAGACGACCCCGGCTCCGGCGCCCCGGCTACTGCTTGTACGGGAGAAAGCATCAAAGAAGTCGAAAAACTTGTTCTTGAGGATGCCCGAATAAAGGTGAAAATGATGGCAGAGATCACCAAGCTTTCAACTGGTACCATTCACACCATTCAAAGGTCAGTTCAAGGTGGGTGCCACGAATGCTCACAGCGCCCCAGAAAAAAGTGAGAATCGCATGCTGTAGAGAGCTTTTGGAGATGTGTAGTAAGAACGCGGACGGTGTTATGGATCGAATTGTTACTGGGGACCAAACATGGGTTCACCACTATGACCCTGAAAGCAAATAAGAGTCCATGCAGTGGCATAAAAAAGGAACAGACCCCTCGAAGAAGTTCAAAGTCACTCCGTCTGCCGGGAATCTCATGGCCAGTTTTTTGGTCCTCAAAGGGAATCTTGCTCATCGAGTACAAAAAAAAGGTGAAACCATCAACCCCATCCTACGCTTCCACTTTGCATAATTTGCGGTGAAAAGACGGGGTAAGATCGTAGCGGGTGTGTTGCTCCTTCATGACAACGCTCCTGTTCACACGGCGCGAGTTTCCAAGGCTGCTGCGCGAGATTGTGGTTTCGAAGAAATCCAACACCCACCCTATAGTCCAGACCTTGCCCCTAGTGATTATTTCCTGTTTCCGGATTTGAAAAAATGTCTTCGTGGAAAAAGATTTTCGGATGATGAAGAGCTCAAGTCGGCAATAAATGGGTATTTTGCAGAGAAAGAAGAAATTTATTTTTTTGAGGGTTTAAAAAGCTTATCTCAAGATGTAACAAATGCATTGATGTTAGGGGAGATTATATTAAAAAATAAAAACTATTTAAATTGAATTCGCATTTTCCTTCATATCGATACCGAGAATATATTGAACGCCCCTCGTAGTCTTTGGGTGACCAATTTTTCAAAAAGCTTGGGTATAACTGAAAGTTTTGAGATTGGTCTATAGGTGTTCACTAAATGCTTAAGAACACTCTTATAAACAGAATCTATATATGATATTTTCCATTCTTTAAGAAAAACCCTATTTTTTAAAGATTTATTAAAAATAAGGGTCAACACATTACAAAGTGAAGAGGAACATTTTGACAGAAGTATAGGAGGAATCTTATCAAAGCCAGATTTTTTTTGAAACATCAATTTCCTTTAAGCTTTCCAAGACATCTTGTTCTGAAAAACTTTGTAAATTGAAATCTAGCAAAGGAGGAATATCAGGGTACAAGCCGTCAATATTTGTTAAAATATCACTATTATACGAAGTTTGAGGATTTAATATAACTGGATTTCAGATCCTCGTATTTCAGACATTGAGGAAAAGAAGAAGATTTTCTCTTTGAATTTAAAAATATCCAGAAAGATTTTGAATTGCTATTTTATATTTGACTCAACATTGATAGTATACTGCTTATACAGAAATCTGTTAAGAAAATCAAATTATTTTCTTAACTGATAAAATATTAAAGATCCTCCGAACTATACACGCGCTCAAGGGATTATGAATACCCTTTAAATGTTTTTCTTAACACAGCGCGGGCATCCGGTGGAAGAAGAGAAAGAAGGATAGGAAAGATGTGTGGCGCGATGTTCTGAGACTAGAGCTGGTTGTTGTCTCAGATTTATCTCCAGGGATGGCGGCTGAACTAATGCGGAGAGAATTACCGAGTCTTATGTATTTATTTCCCTTATAATTCGCATAATTTTATTTGCTTCGTTGTCATATTTTATGGGTATGCCAGTTTACTCAATCACATGTTGTTAGTGTTATGCCTAAACAGCATGTAATGAGCAAAGCAGCAACTTATTTTATGACAATTTTTAGAATTGGTATTTAATGGAATATAAGAAGACATAGACAACGGCAGGAATCGATCCCGCAACCACGAGGTTAACAGGCGAGCACACAACTAACTATGTATTGAGTACTGTTTGAAGTCGTTCGGACGGTAACCAAAACACCTCCTCCTCGATCCCATCCTGTTTTTGTTGAATGATCTTTACGATACACATTGTACGAAGAATCAAAGAGCTCACACGATGTAAAATTTGAATTCAGCCATGTTTCAACGATGATAATGGCATCGAACTCTTGAAGAGAAGATGATAGAAAGAGCTCGTTAGTTTTTCTACGTAAACCACCAGCATTTTGAAAATATACGCGAATTTCAGAAAAATTCGCTTTACATTTAGGATCAGATATTTCATCCTGGCTGTGCCTTCCACTTTCAGAAAATTTACAAATTTCTTTAACTGGATATGTTTAGGCCATATTGAAGGATCAACAGCAGCATCAAAATGGCTTACGGGAATCCCTAACTTGTCCAAAAAGGTAAGGAATGCATTTTTAATAATTTTATTAACAAACAATAAATTCCCAGATATAAAAGACATTATTTTTTTTTTTTTTTATATAATCTACACGCGCTCAAGGGATTATGAATACCCTTTAAATGTTTCAACACAGCGCGGGCGTGAGGGTGAGGTTAAGGAAGAGAGAGAATGATAGGAAAGATGTGTGGCGTGATATTCGGAGACTGTAGGTGGTTGTTGTGTCAGATTTTATCTCCAGGGATAGCGGCTGAACTAATGCGGAGAAATTTCCGTGTCTTATTTATCGATGTCCATTATAATTCGCATTAATTTTTTTATTCTTTTGTCATATTTTATCGGTATACTAGTTTTACTCAATCACATGTTGTTAGTGTTATGCCTAAACAGCATGTAATGAGTAAACCAGCAACTCATTGTATGACAATTATTTTTAGAATTGGTTTTAATGGAAAATAAGAAGACACAGACTACGGCAGGGATCGAACCTGACCATGAGGTTGACAGGCGAACACACAACTATCGCGCCATGGCCACCACGGCCCTCATTATGGAAAAAGCGCTTTTTTATCCGATTTAGCAGGAGAGAAATGGCAGGTCGACTTTATACCAAATTTTCATACTGAAATAAATCCTGAAAAAAACCAATGATTTTCAAGACCAGACTCACCATACATTTTCATCAACATCCAAGCTATATAAGGTATTAAGAAGCTCCAATGTAATTGCCGAAACTTGGTATACGGAGAAAACTGATGCATCTGTGCAGCGTAGCTTTGGAGGATAGGCTTTGCAATATGCATTTAGGTATAGAGTGTTTTCATAAGCACAGAAGATATGCGTTATACTCTGTCCAAGAAAAATAGGCAGTACACGTCTTATTGGAAAGCTTTTTCAAAATCAGTGCGTGTCATATTTTTGCACCATACTAAATTGGATGAACTTTTCTATTAAAAGGGTTTACTTTACTTTACTTTAGATGGCGCTTACAATCCAGGATGGATTACGGCCTCAACCAGCAAACCTCTCCAGCTAGCCCGGTCCCCAGCTAGCTGCCACCAGTTACGCACACCAAGTTGGTTGAGGTCGTTAACCACTTGATCGCGCCACCTAAGATAAGGCCTTCCTTTATCGCGTTGTCCAGCGGGGTTGGATACGAAGACTCGTCCGGCTGGTGCGTCGATGTGCATGCGCTCCACGTGACCTAGCCATCTCAGTCGCTGTATTTTTAGCTTTTCGACCAGGTTGATATCGCTGTAGAGCCCGTAAAGTTCGTCGCTAAATCTTCTTCTCCATTCACCCCTGATGCACACTGGGCCAAACATAACTCGAAAAATCTTTCTCTCAAAGCAACGCAGCTGGTTTTTATCCGATTTTGTCAGTGTCCATGCCTCTGCCCCATACAGCAGGACTGGGATGATTAAAGTTTTATATAGGGTCTCTTTGGTTCTTTGAGAGAGGGCTTTACTACTCAAATGCTTTCTAAGCCCGAAGAAACAGCGATTTGCACGTGTGATTCTTCGTTTGATCTCCGCGCTGATATTGTTGTGCGATGTAATAGTGGATCCCAGGTAAACAAAGTCTCTGACTACTTCGAAGTTATAACCGCCAATCGTGACGTTTTGTCCTAGTCGATGGTGTTGGACTTCTCTTCTCGATGACATGACAGCATATACTTAGTTTTCGTCTCGTTAACAGTCAAACCCATCTTCGCCGCTTCCGCTTCAATACTTGCAAATGCTCCACTGACAGTTCGCTTTGTTCTGCCTATGGTGTCAATGTTATCAGCATAAGCAAGGAGTTGAACGGCAGTCTGGTGTTGACATTTGAGTTGCGCACAATTGCTTCCAGCACGATGTCAATGAGATTGCGTGATAGCGCATCACCTTGTTCCAAAACTTTCTCGACATCAAAGTCGTCGGTGAAGTTCTTACCGACTCTGACGGAGCAGCGGGATTCCTTCATTGTCATTCTGCACAAGTGGACAAGTTTGGCAGGGATGCCGAGATGTGACAAGGCTCTGTATAACTCGTCTCTATCAACGCTATCATAGGCGGTTTTAAAGTCGATGAAGAGATGGTGCGTATCGATTTGGAATTCTTGGGTTTTTTCCAGGATCTGCCGGAGTGTGAAAATCTGATCGTTAGTTGATTTTCCTCGCATAAAGCCACACTGATAAGATCCGATCAGGACGTTGGTAAAAGGTTCTAGGCGGATACACAAAATAGCCGACATAATTTTGTATGTGATGTTGAGGAGACTTATACCTCTGTAGTTGGCGCAGTTCAGAGCATCTCCTTTTTTGTGGATAGGGCACACTATGCCGAGCTTCCATTCATTGGGCATACTTTCCTCCGACCAGATTCTAGAAATGAGTTGTTGTAAGCTCCTGACCACGTCATCTCCCGCTGCCTTAAACAGTTCAGCTGGCAGGCCATCTGAACCCGCGGCCTTGTGCGACTTAAGTTTGGATATCGCCGTTCTTACTTCTTCTAGGTCAGGTGGACGGATATTTTGACCATCGTCGTCCAAGTTGAATGGGTTGTTCTGCATAGCTACGGATGGCTGGCAGTCTTCGCCGCTTAGCAGCTTGGAAAAGTGTTCCTTCCAAATTCTCAGCACCGTCTGCGTATCTCCTACGACTTTACCATTTTTATCACGACATGCTTCTATTCTGGGCTGGAATCCTTGGGTAGATCGTTTCACCCTTTGATAGAACTTTCGAGCGTTACCCCTGATGTAGCATCCCTCAATACAACGACCGCTTGCTTTTCGTGCTCCCTCTTCTTCCTTCTTAGAGAAGTCGGTGTTCCTCTCTTCTTTTTTGCACATAGACCTCGCGGGCTGCTCTCTCACCAGTTCTGGGTTTGCCCGCCCGTAAATTTAATTATACATCTGACGCAGACCCACCGTCCTATTGAGCGCACATCTGAGTGCGGACTGAATTGGTTAGTTAGTTGGGCAACAAAGTAATGTTTTCTTAAAAACTGATGCAGGTGTGTTTAAATTTTTGAATGTAATTGTTAGAAAGGTTATTCAAGGTTTCATGACAAAAAAAAAATGGCACGTGAAAGACCGTCACAGGGTGACCATTTTTTTGATTTTTTTTCGAATGCCTATAACTCACAAAATACATGGCTACGATTTTTTTATTATTTTTCTGATAACTGTCACCATCTACCCTATCACCCGTTTTCGTTTCGACGTTGACTTTTGGGACACCCTGTATATCAATATGTTTTTATAATCAAATGACTTTTTACTTTTTTTATAAACAAAAAGTTTATAAAAAAGGGTAAAAAAACGGCGTTAAAAATATATTTAGTTGTTTCTATTAAGAATCTTTTGCATACGCTGTGATCGGACAGGAGAGCAAGAACTCGTTGTGATTATCAGTTTCGGCGAGATCGTTCACATATACCTTGTAAATGCTTGTAGTCAAATTAGTGTGTACCATGTACTAATGAATCTTTTTCCTTATGTTGTCAAATTTTTAAGCGATGCATGTTCCCTGTGCAACACCCCACTATATTTCATTCAACATAATTAATTTGGATTTATTAACCATCAAAAACACGCATAACCTCACCATCAGAGTAGCTTCCTAAATCCATTAATGATTCAAATTAATGGTTACAAATAAGGAAATATTAACTAACAGCTTCTCATAAACCACGGAGAAAACTCGACTACGGCCGGGCACAGTGACGGTTGTGGGTGTCATTAATTTCTATGCCAACTACTGATTTGATATTCGTTATTAAATCTATGCAACAATAAAAACAAAGACAACAACAATCCAAAAAACACCCCAAACAATTTTTCTCAGTTAATTGTTTAAAGTTGAAAAAAAAAATCATCACCCCCTACCGACAGCACGCACCTGTAATAAATAACGGTCTCACCTCGGTCATTAATTGTCATGACCTCATTCGGTCTTATTCATTGTACGAGTATCTGCTGCATGGGGAGTTGCGTTCACTCTGGGCTTCAACTTGGCCTGGGAGGTGTGTTTTATCATAAATTAAAGCTTCGTTGCGGACTCTGGACTTTCCATTCAAAGCAACAGCAACAATAACAACTATGAAAAAAAAAAACTATAATGCATAACAATAACGGAAATGCACTTTAGATAGAAATCATTATTCTAAAAGTTCTGAACTTGTATGGTCTCCCTGTTTCTTGTTTTTTTTGGTCAGACTTAATATTATAGATATCTTTATCTAATTTTTTTCCCTAATTTTATTTTTAATTCAAGTCTTGTACTCATATAACATTGCAACCCTTCTGAAAAATGTCAGTCGGCGTCGTCGTCGGCGGTTTTGCATGAAGAGTTTCTACATAAATTTATTATTATTTTTTTTTTTCTTAAGACAGATAAAACCTCAACAAACTAAATTTCAAACCACAATGGGGGTCGATGTGTGTTATGTTGTGTTGACTCAACTAGGTAGGTTGTATTCCTTTATTCTCTCTCTTAAGTCTGAACATGTTTAACCCAAGAGTTCACCTTGCCTCACATAGATACGTGTAGTTAACGCACTTGCTGCAGCAAAGACAACACCCATCAAAATGGGAACAACTAACCACGATTTGGTTTTTACTTTTTATTTGCATTTTCACCTGCAACCAGTACTTCTTGGGGCTCACCTTGAAGTGCATAGTTTTCAAACTTTAATGAAAAAGTCAAGTCATAGTTGAGAATGCTGGATGGATAATGTTTCTTTCTCCGGATCGAGAAACTGGCACCTTCTACTGGGAATTCGACACCGCATGTTTGTCGGAAATTGCCCGAATTTCTAAATTTTGTTTTATACTTATTTTAATTAGATAATTTTTTTTTCAGAACAAAATTATAGAGATCTGAAGCAAGACAGATACAATTTTAAACAAATAATATGCTACCATGCGCATGTATTCTTGTCTTGTTATCATAGAATCAGAATTTTGTTTAAGTTTTGCTTGTGTACTCAAGCAGATATAATTGTTGCCGTTTTCATAGATGGTATGTTTGACTGAATAAACAAATTCTGTAAATTAGAAATAGGATTAGAAATGTAAATACCTAGTTTAGTCATAAATACTGATAAAAAGAAAAATCTATGCCAAATACGTGCTAATATTTTTAAAAACAAATTTGCTAAGTTATTTAGGACAGCACTGAAAATGACAATCATTTCCTGACAACACTACCCGAGACGCACTGAACAGTCATCAACCGTATTACGCACATTGTTTAATAGACCGAAAAAGGTCTCGTTTCAAAGGCTCAATATTTTTTGAGCATTTTTAGTACACCCCATTTAGGATTTTTGCAATCGTGTTTAGTTCTATGCGACTGTAAGAAGTCCAGTGCACCTTTCACATAAACAAATTTTATTCCATTATTTTTCCTAAGGATTCGCGTAAGTAATTCTTACTTTTTTTTTTTTTTTTTTAAATAACTTTGCACGCGCTCAAAAGATTATGAATAACTTTTATATGTTTTTCTTAACACAGCGGGGTCATCCGGTGGAAGAAGAGAAAGAAGGATAGGAATGATGTGTGGCGCGATGTTCTGAGATGCTGGTTGATTTATCTTCAGGGATGGCGGCTGAACTATTGCGGAGAAAATTACCGTGTCTTATTTATGTATGTCTCTTATAATTCGCATTATTTTTATTTATTTCGTTGTCATATTTTAAGGTTATGCTAGTTTACTCAATCACATGTTGTTAGTGTTATGCCTAACCACCATGTAATAAGCAAAGCAGCAACTTATTTTATGACAATTTTTAGAATTGGTTTTTAATGGAATATAAGAAGACATAGACAACGGAATCGAACCTGCAACCACGAGGTTGACAGGTGAGCACACAACTATCGCGCCACGGCCACCCCCATAGGGGGGTACATATTTATTCAATTTAATAAATTATTTAAAACATAATATCGCCGCCTGAATACTTAAATACCCCATATCCATTTAAATTATTCCTCAGAAAACGAATGTTAAGTTTTGAAAAATAATTACGTTAGCTTCTACTTAACAAATGCGATTTCGAATTTGTATACATATGTATTATTTAAAAATTTATATTATGTAATTCGAAAACTCGGCGGTTGTATGTTGTAGGAACTGGGGGCTTCGAGCTGTATCTTTTCCTACACATCAAGTGCTCCGTGTTGGTAGCCGCCGGATACTAGTTTTGACTTTATGTCATGACTTGCTAAACTTGTAAGTGCGAATGTTGATTACGGAAAAATTGCAACATTAAACCCATGGCCCTACAGATTAGAGGTTAGTGCGTTGGACTAACGACCCGACCACAGTAAAAAACAATATTGTTATGAGAGACACGCGAGAAGCCTCGGATAACGACCCCCCTCAAATGGCAACCAGACCCGGAACGAAAATGGACTACGACCTACGAGTATGCACCTGGAATGTAAGGACACTCTATACGCCAGGTGCTTCTCAAAAACTTGAATATGTCCTCTCGGGTGCTCGTAGACTTCAATGCTAAAGTCGGGAAAGAAAATCTCTTTGGGGGATTAGTTGGAAAGCACAGCCTCCACGAAACGACAACAGATAACGGCTTCCGACTAATCGACTTTGCTGCAGCTCGTAATACGGTGATAAGTAGCACTAGGTTCCCAAGGCGAAGGATACACACAGCAACCTGGCGATCTCCATATGGTCGAACCGCCAACCAAATCGCCACCACGTGCTAATTGGCGCAAGACACGCATCAAACATTTTGGACTTGCGAAACTTCCGAGGTGCAAACGTGGACTCTGACCACTTTCTTGTTGTGACAAAGTTCAGAGCATGACTGTCAAACGAAAAGAAAATAAAGACCGCCCAAAGGAAGAAATTCAACATCGCCTGCCTTAGCACATCTGAGAAAGCCAGAGTCTACAGTGAGCAATTGACCGGGAAACTCTCCGCCGTACCCCCAACCACAAGCGTCAACGACCAGTGGAACCAGTATCGCGACATCATTAAGAAGACAGCCTAGACCACCATAGGCTGCCAACCACCCACGAAAAACAACCCGTGGCATGATGATGAATGCGCGGTATTGAAGCAGGAGACGGAAAATGCACGAATGCAAATGCTGCAACGGAAAACAAGACCAGCAAGGGAGGAGTACCGTAAAAAGAGAAGGAACGAAAAAAAAGTCAGAAATGGATATAACAATTTCCTATGGATATGGGAATTTTATACACTGAATATTGGAAAATCAAAGAAAAGAAAAATAATATAATTCTAAATTTCTAACATTGTTAATTTTTATAAATTCATTTTTTGTGATAAAATCATAAAACTTAAAAGTAACATTAAATTATTCTATACCATATTGAATTATTTTTAAGTCAATTAAAAACATATGAAAATGGTAAATTATTTTAACACAAAATTATGAAAAATGGTAAAAATTAGTGTTGGTCCACAAAATTTAGAGTAAATTTTATGAAAAAATACATTAGTTCAGTTCAGTTCATATTTATTTGCAATTTAAAGAATATTATGATTTTACAAGACTATAATTTTAGAGATTGAGAACAATATTCTTTACACCTATGATACAATAAATTTATAACAATATTCAAATAAGGATATAGAAACATAATATATATAAGTTAAGGGAAAAAAACCCTCATATTGAACTTAACAAAAAAAAACTTAAGAAAACTTAAAATAAAAACTTAAAAAAACTACTATTGGTCATAAACCCAATTTTTTAGAGTATATAATTTATTGTAAATTAAGGATTAATTCATTATCTCTCAAACTCTCAAAAAAGTTGTTTTGCAACTTGTATTAGACGAATTCATTAGGACTGACATTAACTCTTTCGTGGAGCCTTTAAGTGGAGTAATATCTCGGCAGATTAAGCATCAGCTTAAGTACTTTATTTTGACTTATTTGCATTTTTTAGGTGGGTCTAAGCACATATTGGTGCACCATAAGTAAGGACCGGTTGGAAAATGTCTTTTAAATTAAAATTTTATTATGTATGCTAAGGCGAGACTTTCTATTAATAAATGGGTACAGAATTTTAACTAATAAATTTATTTTGTGAATTGAGATAGATGTATGTTTTTTAAAAGTGAGATTTTTGTCAAATACGATACCAAGGTATTTGCAACTATCAGTCCATGGCACATTAGTTGAATTTATTTTAATTGTGGTTCGAGGGAGGAAGCTTTGTTTTCTTGACATTTTCCAACATTAATTTTTATCTTCCATTTTGTAAAATAGTCAAGAAGAGTATTAACAGAACTCTGCAAGGAAGTGAGTGCGTCTTGAGGAAGAACGCTCGACGTAAAAAGAGCAGTATCGTCTGCAAACATGCAACTTTGGTGTTATTTTCAAAATGAAGTAGGTCCGTCAGAAAAATGTTGAAGGTGATGGGGCCAAGTACTGAGCCTTGAGGAACCCCAGAACATATACCGAGTGTTGAAGACCTCACAATTCCAGTAGATACAAAAAAATGTCTATTTTTCAAGAAGTTCCATATAGATAAGTCCTTCGTGCCATACAGTGTCGAAGGCTTTTTCAATGTCTAGCAATACTAGACCAGTCGACCGCTTTAAATTAAGATTTCAATCGAAGTCGTTTTGAAAATTCTTCAACGTTCGTAGGAGTAAATTCAAGCATTTAAAGTGTTAGTTTTTATTTGAAACATTTTGTATCTGCTCTGCTTTCATCCTTTATAGTAAAAAAAACATCAAATTTAATTAAAAAACTTCAAGCGGTATGTGGCGCATTTAAGTACTCAGGCGACGATATGTACTATATTTGCTTCTTTTTGCTCCAATTGCCATATCCGGAAAGTACCATAACGTTCTAAAAGAACCCGTACAAAATACTTTCAATAAGTTAATAAACTATGCAGAAAGGTGTGGCCTAGGAGTCCACCCTAAGAAAAGTCAATTTGTCCTATTTTCAAGGAAATACAAAATTCCTCACGTAGATCCTCCTATTATCAAAGGCATCCCACTAGCTTTCTCAGATGAATAAAATACTTGGGTCTTATTTTAGATAAGAAATTAAGTTGGAAACCTAATATAGAAGAAAGAGTTAAAAAAGCCACAGTGGCGCTCTTCTCATGCAAAAAAGCTATAGGGAATAAATGGGGCCTTCAACCCCGTATTACTCACTGGCCATATACTTCGGTAATCAGACCGATTCTTACTTACGGCGTAACAGTATCGTGGACCGCTCTATAAAAAGCTGCAAATCGTTAAAAGTTGAGCAAAGTCCAACGATCAGCCTCAATGTATATAAGCGGAGGTTTAGGAACAACCCACTGCTGCGCAAGACGTTCTACTCCATCTAATACCCCTCGATATTTTGAGCAAACAGATGGCAGCGAGAACAGCTGCCCGCCTAAAAGTTTCTTCACAATGGATTAATAATGATATTGCCCATTCTATTATTCTGAAATCGTTCGGATCACTTCCAAATTACATTGATTACACCATCCCAAAATTAGAATTCGGCAAAAACTTCAAAGTCACTATTCCTCCAAGATCTGCCTGGGAGGACTTAAGCTTTTTGGAAGATGACGCTATCCATTTTTATACTGATGGATCAGAAACTGATAACGGGATTGTTGGAGGGGTGTACTCAAACAGACAAAAATTAAGTCTCTATTTCCGTCTTCCTAATCAATGTAGGGTGTTCCAGGCGGAAATTATGGCAATTAGAGAAGTCCTCTCCTGGCTGAAAGAAAATGTGATATCAACTACTGATATCCGTATTTTCTCGCATAGTCAGGCGGGTATTAAATCTCTGGAATCGTCCTCTACAAATTCCATAGCTGCTCTCAACTGCCGTTCATCTCTCATGGATATGGCGCAGCAGTTCAATATTCAGCTATGTATGTTGGGTGCCAGGGCACAGGGACATTCCAGGGAATTGTAAGGCTGATGCACTTGCCAAAAATAGAACGAAGCCACCTGTATTACCTGAAAAGGCAAATATAGCAGCTATACCCATCGCTACATGTAAGTTAATGCTGAAACAAGATGCTGTAGAAAGGACAAACCGAAGATGGAAAAATACAACAACCTGTATGACGAAAAAACAGTTCTGGTAAAAACTTGATGTGAAATGCTCCAAGTATTTGATATCCTTAGCAGATCGCACATCAGATCCGTAATTGGTGTCATAACTGGACACTGCCTCATAGGCAAGCACGCAACGAAGCTTGGCGTTTATTCAAACGATTTTTGCAGAAGCTGCATGGACGAGGAGGAGGTGGAATCTGTTCCTCATATTCTTTGCACATGTCCTGATCTATCTCAAAGACGAAAGTTAATCTTGGAGACCGTTTCTTCGATGATCTCAGCAATCTAAACATTATAGGTTCCAAATGGTTCAACGAATAGGAAGCTTATCTGAGGTCTGAGGGCGAAAAGATGTCAATGTTTTTCATATCTCACTTGTATAATCCGATCACAACGGTGTACTTTTCGAAATCACTCTATTCCAGGATTTTAAACGACTAAACCTTAAAAAGCACCAATAAAAACAATTCCGCATTCTATTAATGTTGATTGCCGATTTTCTTATCGACGATCTACTTGTTTCGGATATCGATATTTCATATTGAGAAATCAAAATTTATCGAATCTACAGTCGATAATCATTTTCTGATTATACTTTTTTTCAATTTAATTAATTTAGGGAAAAATAACTTTTAAACATTTATGCAAGTCAAAAGTGAGAACAAAGCAGTTAATAGGCAAAATAGCAGATTTTGGTAAGACTGATACACGATCATCTTAATATCTCTTCTTCAATTGAGTTACCCAATACCAAACATGGAAATAAATCCAAACAATCGACAAATTTCGATAGGAATGATGATCGTCAACCGCAATGCTCTTTCTGTCTGCAACCAGGCGTGTGGTGAGGGCAAATTTGCTACCGGGATTTAAAATAAAAAACGCCCCCTTCTCCTTTTTTAAAATAAGAAATCCATTTTAAAAACAATTATACCTAAAATAATTCAAAAACTAATTTTATTAACAAATATAGATTCATATTCACATATATATCTTAATAGGAATCCATATTATATTACTGTAAAAGCCTACTGTATTCGGAACTACTTTCACATAGTTTTTCTAAAATGGCACATTTCTTGATTTCTTTTCAGGATAGCATAAAAGAGAAATGATTTTGGGCTTTATGAATTCGTATTGACCCAAGAAAGGTCATAGGATAATAGAGGAACATCTGTTCACGATTTAGGACGTTTGGCCCTAGGAAGGGCATATAGGATACTCTGGATGAAAATTAACGAACATTTTCTGAAAATTTTTAACCCTGGAACATCGTTTGATTTTCATAATTTTGGGATTGATGGATTCGTGTTAGACTAAGGAAAGAATATGAGGTGTCCCTTTCGTTTCGTCATTCAAATTGAATTTTAGGTGCTTGCTTTTGCGTGCGGTCAAATAAAATTTAAAAAAAATTAACCATGATTGACTGAGTTCGCGAGCGATTTTGGCTGCGAAAAATAAGGATGTCGATCATTTGAATTTTGTCATTCAACATCAAATCGCGGGTGAGTTATATTTATTCAAATCGGTGGATAGGGCTGGCAACGAGACGAGACCAGGCGAGACTTTTGTTAATCTCGTCTCGGTCTCGTCAAAATCGAAAAATTTCAGTCTCGTCTCGGTTTCGGTCCAGGTCTCGCCTAACCAAGTCTCGTCTCGGCCTTGGTCTCGCCTTTTTCTCGAGAAAATTTTAATGTGCGATCTCGTCTCGGTCTCGGTCTCGGTCTTGGTATCAGCCTTAGTCTTGGTTTCTTTCGTGTTTTTGGTAGTAAAAAGATGTAAGATAAAGATAAGACGCATTGTTCGGATTGCAAATATAGAGTATGGTTGCGGTATCTCAGCAGTTCGTCGGTAAGAAAAATGCGGGAAAATGTATGAAACAAACTCGTGATTCTGTTTTGTCTATTGACAAAATTGGAAGAATTGTGTAAGTAAATATATTTCATAGCAAAAACAAATAAAATATTAAAATAAAGAGTACCTACATACAACGCTCGATTTTTAAAAAAATAAATTAACCAATTTGGTCCAGCCACGACTGTCAAAAACCATTTAAGGATATCTCCGATTTAAATGAATTAAAAAAAAACCTCTACAAAACTCAAATTTTACCTCAAAAAAATCGAAATTTTTCGATTTAATTTATTGCTCCATAAAAAGTTGATTGTAGACCCTTTAGGTGAAATTGCAAAAACAAAATATTGCTCAAATGTCAAGATATATTAAGCTGCCTACCTTTCAAGTCATGAACTGTCAAAATCCATTGCAGCATCGCTCCGATTTAGATGGATTACAAATTCTCTACAAAATTCAAATTTATCCTGAAATTTTTTCCTCCGGCAAAAGTTGATTTTATGCCTCTTGTATGACATTTGGAAAAAAATATTATCAAAACGTCAAAATATAGTTCGTTGCCTACCTGTCGAGCCATGAGCTGTCAAAATCCATTGAAGGATGGCTCCGATTTTTGATTTTAGACCTTTTAGGTGAAATTTGGAAAACAAAATATTGCTCAAATGGCAAGATATATTAAACTGTCTACCTGTCAAGTCATGAACTGTCAAAATCCATTGAAGCATCGCTCCGATTTAAGTGGATTAAAAAACCTCTACAAAATTCAAATATTACCTTAAAAGAATCAAAATTTTTCGATTTAATTTATTGCTCCCTAAAAATGTGATTTTAAACCTTTTGGTAAGTTGCCTACCTGTCAAATCATGAACTGTCAAAATCCATTGAAACATCGCTCCGATTTAGATCGATTAAAAATCCTCTACAAAATTAAAATTTTACCTTAAACAATTCGAAATTTTTTATTCGACATTTTGAAAACAAAATATTGCTCAAATGTCAAGATGTATTAAGCTGCCTACGTGTCAAGACATGAACTGGCAGAATCCATTGAAGGATCGCTCCGATATAAGAAGGGTACACATTATGGAACCTGCGTGACAGTTTTGCTCACGTTCGATAATGTGTACACTTGCCTGAAGGCATGACAGACATGTTGGCCCGCTCACTAAATTTTTTGATATTGCCTGTCAGACAGCGTTCTTGATCGATGATGTGTATGCAAATCATTCATTGAGCAACAGTCAACAAGTATGTTTGGTGTAATTTAGTATATTTTTGAATCTTTGTCGATAGGGAATAAAAAAATAATATTTTGATTTGTTTATTGAGTTAGATCTTAGATTGAAAATGAAAATTTTGTTTGGCGGACGGACAACAAAACTGATAACTGTGTACCCGAGACTTTTTACGCATGTTCGATATCCTACAAGAATGTCAGGCAGGTTCGATAATGTGTACCCTACTTTAGATGGATTAAAAAACTATACAAATTAAAATGTTCCCTCAGAAAATTCGAAATTTTTCCGATTTTATTTTTCGCTTGGATAAAGTTGATTTAAGGCCTTTTGGCTGACATTTGGAAAAAAATATTATCCAAATGTCAAGATATAGTAAGTTGCCTACCTGTCAAGTCATGAACTGCCAAAATCCATTGAACAATCGCTCCGATTTAAATGGATTAAAAAAACCTCTATAAAATTCAAATTTTATGCTCCGGAAGAATTTGATTTTAAGCCTTTTGGGTGACATTTGGAAAAAATATCATCAGAACATCAAAATATAGTTCGTTGCCTATCCCCCAAGCCATAAGCTGACAGAATCCAATGAAGGATGGCTCCGCTTTAAATAGATTAAGAAACCTCTGTTTTTCCGATTTTTATTTTTAGCTACGGAAAACGGTGATTTAAGGCCTTTTGGGTGAGGTTTGAAAAAAAAAATATTTTAAAAACGTCAAAATGTACAGTCCTATTCTGTTAAACGTTCACGTGAATATTTGTATTCTGCTATCCGACGGAAAAAACGAATTGTTTGAAAAAGTACATAAATTTCGATCAGAAATAAATTTTAACAATTAGATTCTCTTAGGAATTAAACAAAAAAAATATTAGTAAAGCTTTGTACTCAAAAGATAGAAGATATCTGAAAATATCTAAATAGTGAAAAATTGAGTGAGATATTCACGTGAATCGAAAGATAGCAGAATAGGGCCGATAGTTTATTGCCTAACTGCCAAGCCATGAACTGTCAAATTCATTAAAGGATTGCTCCGATTAAAATGGATTGAAAAAACTGTACAAAATTCAAATTTTATTTTGGATATACGGCTCTTCAAAGGTGTCTGATAACGTTACTTCACAGCCTATTTTTTACGTTATCACACACATTTGAAAACTAAATTCGCACAAAATGTAAGCCATTCGGAGCGCTTTCATACGCATCTAATAAAATTCAACTTAAAATCATAGTTTTCGATTTACACAAGTAAAACCTACTCCTTTCAAGTGAAGTCTATGGCCTTAGCTTCATGGACCTACGTACTGCAGAACAAAATTTCTAGTTTATGATTTGTTTAGCATAAGCAACGTACAAGGATATATCATTATTAGATTCATTCATAATTGACAAGCACAATAAAGTTGGAAAAGACGTGCAGATGCCAAGTTTCGCCGAAATCTTGAGATCCATATTGTACGTTGATTTTCACCAAGTTTCCCAAACTTGGGTTTTTTTCTATGGGTTTTGACAGCTAAATGTGAAAATTTGTACCAATTCGTACGATTTTTCACGTTACCAAACACTACAATCGGAGCAGTCATTGTCAATGGATTTTGACAGCCCATGGCTTGATAGGTAGGCAACATACTATATTTTGCCATTTATATAATATTTTATCTAAATGTCAGCCAAAAGGCCTTAAATCAACTTTTTCCAAAGCAAAAAATAAAATTGGAAAAATTTCAAATTTTCTGAGGTAAAATTTTAATTTTGTAGAGTTTTTTTAATCCATCTAAAGTAGGGTACACATTATCGAACCTGCGTGACATTCTTGTAGGATATCGAACATGCGTAAAAAGTCTCGGGTACGCATTTATCAGTTTTGTTGTCCGTCCGCCAAACAAAATTTTCATTTTCAATCCAAGATCTAACTCAATAAACAAATCAAAATATTATTTTTTTTATTCCCTACTGACAAAGATTCAAAAATGTACTAATTAACACCAAACATACTTTTTGGCTGTTGCTCAATGAATGATTTGTATACACATCATCGATCAAGAACGCTGTCTGCCAGGCAATATCAAAAAATTTTGTGAGCAAGCCAACATGCCTGTCTGCCATCAGGCAAGTGTACACATTATCGAACGTGAGCAAAACTGTCACGCAGGTTCGATAATGTGTACCCTACTTAAATCGGAGCTATCCTTCATAACTTGACAGGTAGGCAGCTTAATACATCTTGACATCTGAGCAATATTTGGTTTTCCAAATGTCAAATGAAAAATTTCGAATATTTTCAGGTAAAATTTGAATTTTGTACCAGATTTTTAATCCATCCAAATCGGAGCGATGCTTCAATGGATTCTGATAGTGCATGACTTGACAGGTAGGCAGCTTAATATATCTTGACATTTGAGTAATATTTTGTTTTCCAAATTTTATCTTAAATTTCTAAAATCAACTTTTCAACTAGCAATAAATTAAATCGAAAAATTTCGATTTTTTTAAGTGTAAAATTTGAATTTTGTAGAGGTTTTTTAATCCATTTAAATCGGAGCCATCCTTCAATGGATTTTGACAGCTCATGAGTTGACAGATAGGCAACGAACTATGTTTTGACGTTTTCATAATATTTTTATTCAAAATGTCATACAAGAGGCTTAAAATCAACTTCTTCCAGAGCAAACATTTTTTTGAGGCAAAATTTGCATT
Organism: Philhelius pedissequus; assembly: GCA_910595825.1. Taxonomy (NCBI): domain Eukaryota; kingdom Metazoa; phylum Arthropoda; class Insecta; order Diptera; family Syrphidae; genus Philhelius; species Philhelius pedissequus. Next base: position 266,244,773 of record OU343160.1, read on the forward strand.
TTATAGAGGGTTAGGTTCTTTTAATACGATTAAATCGGAGCGATCGTTCGATGGATTTTGACAGTTCATGACTTGACAGGTATGCCACTTACTATACCTGACATTTGAATACTATTTTTTTCCTTGTGACTATTATAAAAATTGAACATGATTATATACTAAGCAATAATGAAATAAAAACAAAATTTTCTTATAGCGAAAACCGAAACCAAACCACCGAGACCGCCGAGACCAGCAAGACTCTCGTCGAATTTCGGTACCAAAAATACGGTCTCGTCTCGCTCTCGTCTCGGTCTCGTCTTCGGTACTTTTAAAGGAGTCTCGTCTCGTTGACGAGACCAAGACCGAGACGAGACCGAGACTAGTCTCGGTCTCGTTGCCAACCCTATCGGTGGACTCCGTGATGGATGAAAACGAAGCCACCAAAGATCCCACAGAATTTTTGAATTCTTTGGATATTCTGGGCTTTCCGCCACACAATTTAAAGTTGAAAATCGGCTCAGTTATAATATTGCTGCGCAACCTCAATGCACCACATCTTTGCAACGGAAAGCGTTTGATTGTGAGGTACATCAAATCAAATCTAATTCAAGCCACGATTTTTCGGGGAAAATTCAAATGCGAAGATTATCTCATTCCACGGATTCTTCTTACTCCGAACGATTTGCCGTTCGTGTTTAAGCGTCTTCAATTCCCTGTTCGTCTCGCTTTTGCTATGACAATCAATAAGTCGCAGGGACAATAACTGGATGTTTGTGGCATCATTCTCGAATTCCCATGTTCCTCACATGGTCAATTATATGTGGCTTGCTCAAGTATCGGTAAACCTACCGCCTTGTACGTGTACGCACCCGAAAATAAAACTAGAAAATGTTGTGTACCATAAAGCAGTTTAGTAAAAAAGCGTAAGGCTACCCGACACGTCAATCATTTTGATTTTAACTAATTAACATTGATTACATAAACCTAATCAAAGCCATAACGATTTGGTGGTCTAACACTTCTTCCACTTCTTGTCACATATGGAACATTTTGATTTACATTACTTTGATTTACATTATTTTGATTTACATTATTTACATCTTCTGTTGAACTGTTTACATTAGAATCATCAAGAACAATATTATCATTATTCGATACATCATTAGTAAATGAACGATTACATTTATCACTATTTGCAATGGGTACTAAACTGTTAAATAGTGACTCTTCTGTTAGAACATCACTAGCATTGAAGTCCAAATTTCTTGATGTTACAATAAAACGTCTATTTCTACGGTAATAATTATTATAATTGTCCCTAATTATGTAAGATCTATCGTTTACTTTACGAACTATTTCTCCATAAACCCATTCTTTTCCGTCTTTCTTAAACATAATTTTTGTACCGTCATTCAATATTGGCAAATCTTTTGCATTCCGATCAAAATAAAATTTTTGTTTTTTTCGTTTTGCAGCCATCTTATTCTGCACAACGTTTTCTGCGATGTTTTTTCTTACCAACAGATTTTCATCTATTGGCAAACGGCTTTTAATTAATCGGCCAAAGAACAGTTGTGATGGTGACAAGCCCATACTAGCTACAGGTGTTGTATTGTATTCGAGTAGTCGATATTGAAAATCATTCATATCCCCCGTCTCATAGCAACGCTTGAGAATGTTTTTAACAATGGCAACAGCCTTTTCAGCCAAACCATTACTTTGAGGATATCTCGGGCTCGATAATTTTTGTGTTATATTTACTTTATTGCAATATACTTCAAATTCACGTGAATTGAACGGAATGTTGTCACTTTTGATTTCAGTTGGATAGCCGTATTCACAAAATATGCGTTCGAAAACATTTATAACATGACGAATGGACTTTTCTCTAAGCTCTTGTGACATAACAAAACACGAATATGCATCTATGAGAACAATGAAATTCTTTCCTGCATATTCATAAATATCTGTTGACACTTTTTGAAACGGATATTGTGCTGGCGTTTCTTGAATTAATGACTCCTTTTGATTATTTCTTGTGAATTTTTCACAAACCTTACAACTCTTAACAAGTTCAGTAATGTCCGTAGACATTCCAGGCCAGAAAAATTGCAAACGAGCACGAGACAGTGTCTTTTCAATGCCCAAATGTGGATTATGAAGCCACTTGCTGATTTTGCTTTGGAGTTCCGTTGGAACAACCAAACAATGATTTTTAAACAAGATGCCATTCTCAACGTGCAACTCATCTCGATATTTGTAGAACCGTTGGCTCAAATCATCAAGTTGATGATATGATGGCCATTGTGTTTCCACATATTTTACTATGCGACTGTATTTCTCATCCTTTTTTAAGGTAGTTTTATAATTTTCAAAATTGTCTTTGGACATACATGCTTTCCTTATGACTGAGTGAATAACCATTGACATTTCACTGTCAAACTCTTCTGAATCGGATAATGGTGCTCTAGAAAGACAGTCAGCAACCAACATTTCCTTACCAGGCTTATATGTGATTGTCATGCTTGGATATTTAAGCAACATTAAATACATTCGCTGTAAGCGAGGTGTGATATCATCAATGTCACGTTTCATTAGATTTTCTAGCGGTTTATGGTCTGAATCGACATTGAACTCTCGTCCATACACATAATGATGAAACTTTTTACACGCAAACACAATTGCCAATAGTTCTTTTTCAATCTGAGCCCAGCGTTGCTCAGTTTTAGACAGTGTTCTTGATGCATACGCCACTGGCTTGTTGTTCTGCAGCAAGACACTTCCCAGCCCATCCTTTGAACTGTCGGTTTGTATGGTCACTGGCAGTTTCGGATCATAAATTGCCAACACTGGTTTATTAGTTATAATATTCAACAACTCATTAAATTCAGCATCATGAGCATTTGCCCATTCAAACTTTACGTTATTCTTGGTAAGTTCACGCAAACTAGCTGTTTTCTGAGATAAACTTGGGATAAAACGTGCTAAATATTTTAATAGACCCAACAATCGCAAAACGTCAGATTTGCTAGCTGGTTTAGGCATACCTATGATAGCCTGAACATCTTTATTATCTGGCATTACGGTTCCGTCAACAATTATATGACCCATGAACTTCACCCTGTTTGTTCGATACTGAATTTTTTTACTGTTAAATTTAATGTTATTTACTTTTGCTCGCTCTAATAAGATGGCTAACGTTTTATCATGTTCATTAGCATTTTTACCAGCAATGAAAATGTCATCAAAATAAATTTCGACACCTGGAATGTCACCAAATATTTTTACCATACGTTGTTGAAACATCTCTGGTGCATTCTTCAGTCCAAAAGGGACCCGATGCCAACGATAGCGACCAAACGGCGTCATAAATGTCGTTAAATATGAACTCGTTTCATCTAATTCCATATGCCAAAATCCATTACATAAATCTAATACAGTAAATACACGTTTGTTTGACAAACGACTAATAATATCATCAAATGTGGGAATTAGAAAATGTTCACGCTTAATACACATGTTTAATGGCTTTGGATCTAGGCAACATCGAATTTCACCATCTTGTTTTTCTACGATTTGCAAATTGCTAACCCAATCAGTTGGCTGGTCAACAAAACTTATGATTCCTTCTTGCAATAGAACATCAAGTTTATTTCTTAATTTATCATGTAAGCCTAAGGGTATACGTTTCTTGTAGTGTAATGACGGGACAGAGTTTTCCTTCAGCGTTATTGAACATTTACCTGGAATTTTCCCAAGCCCATCAAATACTTCCCCATAAGTTTCTACGAATTCCGATACTACACTAGGGAAAGACAATTGAATTGCATCAATTCGCTTTATCAATCCGAACTTTATGCTTGACTCAAGACCCAAGATTGGTTCAAAACAATTGTCAACAATCAAAAATTTTGCAGAATGACTAGTTTGCTTGTCAATATCAAAACAATTCAACTTTATTTGGCCATGAATTTTAATTTTATTAGAACTATAGTCAATAACATCACAGTTAACATGTGAAAAATTGTTTGCTTTTGTAATTTTTTTAATAAAATCAATCGGAATACAGTTTGCATCTGAACCAGAATCAATTTTAAATTTAATTGGCCAATCTTGAATGACGTATGATTTTTCCCATCGAATTCGATTAATTACTTCCAATCTGTCAAAACGTTTATGCTTATTTAATTTACAACTATTAATATGAATAATGCCTATATGTAAACAATTACCATTGGAACTCCAGTTTTCAACTGCGTTGACTTGTTTTTGTTGCGTGAAACCACCTTGTCTGTTGTTGTTGTTAATATTGCCGCTGTTGTTGTTGTTATTCGATTTACACAGCCGAGCAAAATGCCCAATACGTCCACAAGAGTTACATTTGATGTTCTTCGCTGGGCAAAATTGACGATGACGACCAGAATACGTTTGTCCACAGTTGAAACACTTGGTTTTGATTGCATCCACCTCTGATGGAACATTGCTTGTCGGAACACACTGTACCACTTGTTGTTCAATTGCATTCACTTCACGTGGCGAAACATGCGTCTTATCCAACAAAAGTTTATTTGCCGATGCTGATTCAAATACCTTGCATGTATCGATAACATGCGTGAGTGTTTGTTGTTTTCCATCCAACAATTTTAACTGTAATTTCTTGTCGGCTACACCAATGACAATGCGGTCTAACAACATACGATCTGCATACGATTTGTTGCAACCAGAACATTCGAAATCACAGTACTGTAGTTGTGTACGAAGTTCTGTTTCAAATTCTGTGAATGGTTGTTTTTCCTTCTGAACGATCATGTTGAACTTAAATGCTTCCATTGTCGTATTTTTTGTCGGCAAACAATACTCATCAAATGCAACGATGATGTCATCCAGTGTATTTGGAACATGTGTTTTCTCATCAACAACGGAATCAGCATCTTTTTCTTCGTCACCTTTTTTCTTTTCGCCTTCTTGTTCCTTTTCGCCTCCTTTTTTCTTTTCGTCTTTTTCATCCCTCACGTATATTGAACTTTTTCCATTGGCTTTCTTTGTTGTACCAAACATTGCATTGACACTTCCATCATTTGGAAATAATGTATTGTATATTTCCATGCCACGTTGACCGATGAGCCACAAAAATGTTGCAATTTTTGTCGTTTCAGATTCCTTCATTTTATTATTTGCAATGAGGTAAATCATGAATGTTTGTTTCCATCGGGGCCATTCTTTTGGTAAATCTGAACAATCCAATGCTTGTGGCAACCGCAAATCCATGATCTCACAATGTAATTTTATATTGCGTCACTTTTTATAATGAACAATTTGTACTTTATTTTATTCAATTTACAATCAAACTGCGTTTTATAATTAAAATAAATTCACACTGAATATTATTTATGTATGTATGTTAAATAATAAAATTATTAATTTAAACTTATCCCACTTCTGACACCATGTTTTATGTTCTAGAAAATAAAGAGATTAACTGTTGTGTGTTGTGTATATGTCTTTATTCTTTGGCATCTGGTAATGGACTAAAACTTATTTGCTAATACAATTATGAATCTGCTTGTGCAGGGATGTATACTTTCTTATTACAACAGGGATGTATAGTGTATACTTTCTCATTACACACACATTTGAAAACTAAATTCGCACAAAATGTAAGCCATTCGGAGCGCTTTCATACGCATCTAATAAAATTCAACTTAAAATCATAGTTTTCGATTTACACAAGTAAAACCTACTCCTTTCAAGTGAAGTCTATGGCCTTAGCTTCATGGACCTACGTACTGCAGAACAAAATTTCTAGTTTATGATTTGTTTAGCATAAGCAACGTACAAGGATATATCATTATTAGATTCATTCATAATTGACAAGCACAATAAAGTTGGAAAAGACGTGCAGATGCCAAGTTTCGCCGAAATCTTGAGATCCATATTGTACGTTGATTTTCACCAAGTTTCCCAAACTTGGGTTTTTTTCTATGGGTTTTGACAGCTAAATGTGAAAATTTGTACCAATTCGTACGATTTTTCACGTTACCAAACACTACAATCGGAGCAGTCATTGTCAATGGATTTTGACAGCCCATGGCTTGATAGGTAGGCAACATACTATATTTTGCCATTTATATAATATTTTATCTAAATGTCAGCCAAAAGGCCTTAAATCAACTTTTTCCAAAGCAAAAAATAAAATTGGAAAAATTTCAAATTTTCTGAGGTAAAATTTTAATTTTGTAGAGTTTTTTTAATCCATCTAAAGTAGGGTACACATTATCGAACCTGCGTGACATTCTTGTAGGATATCGAACATGCGTAAAAAGTCTCGGGTACGCATTTATCAGTTTTGTTGTCCGTCCGCCAAACAAAATTTTCATTTTCAATCCAAGATCTAACTCAATAAACAAATCAAAATATTATTTTTTTTATTCCCTACTGACAAAGATTCAAAAATGTACTAATTAACACCAAACATACTTTTTGGCTGTTGCTCAATGAATGATTTGTATACACATCATCGATCAAGAACGCTGTCTGCCAGGCAATATCAAAAAATTTTGTGAGCAAGCCAACATGCCTGTCTGCCATCAGGCAAGTGTACACATTATCGAACGTGAGCAAAACTGTCACGCAGGTTCGATAATGTGTACCCTACTTAAATCGGAGCTATCCTTCATAACTTGACAGGTAGGCAGCTTAATACATCTTGACATCTGAGCAATATTTGGTTTTCCAAATGTCAAATGAAAAATTTCGAATATTTTCAGGTAAAATTTGAATTTTGTACCAGATTTTTAATCCATCCAAATCGGAGCGATGCTTCAATGGATTCTGATAGTGCATGACTTGACAGGTAGGCAGCTTAATATATCTTGACATTTGAGTAATATTTTGTTTTCCAAATTTTATCTTAAATTTCTAAAATCAACTTTTCAACTAGCAATAAATTAAATCGAAAAATTTCGATTTTTTTAAGTGTAAAATTTGAATTTTGTAGAGGTTTTTTAATCCATTTAAATCGGAGCCATCCTTCAATGGATTTTGACAGCTCATGAGTTGACAGATAGGCAACGAACTATGTTTTGACGTTTTCATAATATTTTTATTCAAAATGTCATACAAGAGGCTTAAAATCAACTTCTTCCAGAGCAAACATTTTTTTGAGGCAAAATTTGCATTTTATAGAGGGTTAGGTTCTTTTAATACGATTAAATCGGAGCGATCGTTCGATGGATTTTGACAGTTCATGACTTGACAGGTATGCCACTTACTATACCTGACATTTGAATACTATTTTTTTCCTTGTGACTATTATAAAAATTGAACATGATTATATACTAAGCAATAATGAAATAAAAACAAAATTTTCTTATAGCGAAAACCGAAACCAAACCACCGAGACCGCCGAGACCAGCAAGACTCTCGTCGAATTTCGGTACCAAAAATACGGTCTCGTCTCGCTCTCGTCTCGGTCTCGTCTTCGGTACTTTTAAAGGAGTCTCGTCTCGTTGACGAGACCAAGACCGAGACGAGACCGAGACTAGTCTCGGTCTCGTTGCCAACCCTATCGGTGGACTCCGTGATGGATGAAAACGAAGCCACCAAAGATCCCACAGAATTTTTGAATTCTTTGGATATTCTGGGCTTTCCGCCACACAATTTAAAGTTGAAAATCGGCTCAGTTATAATATTGCTGCGCAACCTCAATGCACCACATCTTTGCAACGGAAAGCGTTTGATTGTGAGGTACATCAAATCAAATCTAATTCAAGCCACGATTTTTCGGGGAAAATTCAAATGCGAAGATTATCTCATTCCACGGATTCTTCTTACTCCGAACGATTTGCCGTTCGTGTTTAAGCGTCTTCAATTCCCTGTTCGTCTCGCTTTTGCTATGACAATCAATAAGTCGCAGGGACAATAACTGGATGTTTGTGGCATCATTCTCGAATTCCCATGTTCCTCACATGGTCAATTATATGTGGCTTGCTCAAGTATCGGTAAACCTACCGCCTTGTACGTGTACGCACCCGAAAATAAAACTAGAAAATGTTGTGTACCATAAAGCAGTTTAGTAAAAAAGCGTAAGGCTACCCGACACGTCAATCATTTTGATTTGATTGAAAAACATAGACATTGTTAATTTAGTTATTTTTATTGTATTAAATAAAACTTTAGAATAAAGAATTTTAATCGACCGCATTACATGAAACAGCATTGTGCGTGCTCTGAATTTTTATTTTTTTCGACATAAATGAACTTATGCGGAACGAAGTTCTCCGGGTCAGCTAGTTTTAACATATATAAACATTTACTCCTCCAAATTTTCATTGCCCATGGTTGATCTTAATCTATTCTCTATTTTTTTTTTATTTAGATAAACTCCTTTCACATTTTACCTGTGTCATCGGTAGGGTAAGCAGAAATTTATAAATTTTTGAATAATTTTTTATATTCCAAAGAAAACATTCTAAAATCAACTATTAATTTATAAACACAGCCAACGCAAAAATTGCAGGCTTCAATATGTTTGTTCTCAATAGGAGTTGAATCATCAACTTTGCCAAGTAAATCTCCTTCGTCGGACAATTGATCCCAGTCCCAAATTCCAACAACATTATCGTCTACTTTCGTTCGTGATTTTAGAGCAATGGAAGGAAATAAACGGGCAAAGGACAAAAGTTCATCACGTACGTCTTCTTCTTTTGTATTGGTGGAGTCACATATTTTGTCCAAAGCGTTATTTGGCAAACCATTTTCGGCAATTTTTTTAAACGTTTGTGGATCGAAACATTCAACGTTTCCATAAAAATCTTTATGCTGTGCAAAACGCTTTTCAATAGCCATAATAATTTTGTCAAAATAACATTAAAGTTTTTAATCTCAAATTTTCTTAATACATCATCACCTCAACTTTTGTTCTTTGCCCTTCGTTGCCCAGGCAGTGCTTCTTTCAATTTTTTCATAAAAAAAACGCCCCTAAAATCGAAACGCCCCGAAAAACCTCACGGTGTCCCATAGGGCCACCACGCGCCTGTCTACAACATAAATGTCAAAACACGATGCGCCATTTGCAAAAATTATATATTAAATGCGCATTGTCGTGTGACATTAGTCGTGTTCTCGATACTAGCAAGTACAGCAAAGTAAACATTTTACAAGGAAAACAACAATAAGAACATAATGGCAATAACTTTCCCTTTCTATCCGAAGTATAATTGAATTCCCATAATAAGTAAGTCTAATCAATCATAGAGGGCATTGAAGTGATTTTATTTTAGTAATCTCCTTGTATTTTTTATGCTTTTTGACAGAAAAAAAAACAGATGTGGAAATCCCTCCATATTAAAATAAATAAAATCAAGTTGGAGTTTGGATCGTTTTCGTGAAATTGTTTTACTTTGCTGTACTTGATTGTCACGAGAACACTACTATTGTGTCTTTTTGTTATCTTGTGAATTGGTAACAATTTCTACACATTTTCACAAAATGCTGGGTCCCCAGCACGTAACTTGATACAATCGAGTTTTGTTGATACAATCGAGAATTGTTATCGTTAGAGAAAACTCGATTGAACCAAAATAGGTGCTTCCAATTTTCGATTGTATCGACAAGACTCGATTGTATCAAGTTACACGCTGGGCCCCTGTTTGTTAACTCGACGAAATTAATACAAAGACTGACAAAATGGAGGGGGAAAACTTTCCCTACATTGAAAAAGATGTGAATTCTTACATGAATTTCTGTAAGTAACTGGTGTAAGAAATGTCAAAACACCAAGCTTTTAAGTTTTTTTCTGACATTTTGTTGCGGGAGTGATGGGCACACTGCCCATCTAGAATGAAATCTTTATATTGAAAAGTAAAGAAGGATATGAATAAAAATCGAGAAGTCGAAAATTTTAATATTTCTTAACTGGAATTCTCGAGTGCTTTCTCATTTTATTTTAAAGAACATTTTTGTTTCGTGCACTGTTCTTTGTGTTGCGTTTTGTTTTCTCTTTATTCTTTATTTTTTTAAATTTGGTTTTGAAATGTCTCTAGTATTCATTCAATTATGACCATTACTACTTTCTACCTTTGTGTCCGGAGGGTCACCGTTGACGTTTTACACACAAACGTGGTCAATTGGCGTTTGTTAACTTTGTTGCAAGATTTACAACACAACTACTCTTGTAGTTTGATAATTGTTACCCCTCTTACTGCAAAACTGATACCAAGCAGAGCTATTACTTGTCTAAGTGAAGGGAATTGAGGCCCGCTTGCTGGTACACAACTTAAGCATTTAAGTTCTACTTAAGCACGTATGCGACAGTTTACGTAGAGGAAAGAGTAGCCCATAAGCGTATTAAGTTGAACATAAATATTTATGATTCGTATCAGCAAACGGGCCTTAGACAAGTAATAGCTCTGCTTGGTGTCTGTTTTGTAGATTTTTTGTGTTTTGCAGATTTTTTGGTTGACAATTTAACTTACCACACTTTTGCGACCAAAATAATTTATTTAAAATGTTTTTTTTGTTTTGTTTTGCAATTCGTTTACCTGAAAGAAAAGAACAGAAAAATAAAATTAGAATCTCAACAACAAACGAACAGAACTTTTGTTTTATTTGTGAATGGTCTAATCGTAAATTATAATATAACAGTTTTTTTTTACAAATCTTCTTGGTAGAAAATAAAAATAATTCAATTAAACATTAATATTTATTAGCATTAAGATAATAAGGTTTAGCTTAGAAGGCCCTTAAAGGGATAGTTAGTTAGTTACTTCGGACGTACTGTCAAGAACAGAGATTATTTCTTTAGCCGTACAACGCGAATGTGGAATACTTTACCCGGCTCTATTTTCCCCTCCCATTCTGATATTCAGAAATTCAAAACCTTTGTGTATCGCTATCTCCCCTTACATCTTTCACTACTTTTCTAACGCTCGCACTCTGCTTGATCATTTTAAGGGTAGTCAAATCCCCTTTGTGCGCACTTCATTATAAAAAAAAACGAACATTTTTAGTATGATAATAAGCTAAAAAAAAAAAAAGAATTTTGCTAATTTTAAACTTTTAAAATTGCATAGGTTGAATTTTGGAAAGATTTTTTTATGGGAGGTTAAATTTTGGGCGAGCTGTGCACCAAACTTTTAAATCATAGGTATTTGTTTAAAAAAAAAATTAAAATCAATTTCTTTTTTAATGCTTTTTGTATTTTGTTATAAATTTAACCCGAACTGCAGAACATTTGCAAAAAGTGAATTTTTAAAGAAGTAATTTAAAAACAGCATAATGTATAATGTCACTGGACTGTTCGACAATGACAGTTTTATTATCTAAACGCGTAAAAAAGTACAACTTCAAAAATGTTGTCCTGTAAAATTAACACACCCTAATGTCCGTAGACCAATACACCCTTTATTTATCATCTCTTGGCGCCATTGTTCCATCTACTGGTTTTCCACAATTTATTTAAATAAATTTTCGCTTCGTGGTGTAATTTTTTAATGGACTCACGATGATGGTGACGATGACTTGCACAACAAACTCAACTTAAGAACTGAGCCTTCTTCGTCGTTCTATTAATCCACGGTGTTTATCTGTGCTTAATATCACAGCTCCAGTCTGAAGTAATTTTAAAGTATTTATGGCGACAGATTAGGCCAGCAGCATTGCGTACACATATAAATGGTATAGTGCATAGGAGAGGTGCTATTTGTTTATATGGTTAGTAGCAGTAGTCATCGAGATGCATGGATAGGTAACTGCAGCCAACTGACTGGATAATGGATTGCGGGACAAAATCAAGAGAATAATAATACGTATCATCCTACACTCTCTCTTCAGCCAATTTTGTACAAAGATGGATACACAGACACACACCTTTTTTTCTAGGTTTTTTTTTCGAAGTATGAACGCTTCCAATACAAAGAAAATCTACACAAGAATAAAAAATATCGATAAGATATGTGGATAAATTGAGGATCTGTATTTATTTATTTTCTAGACATTCCATACTTTTTTTATGGGCTATAAACAACATGCGAATATATAGTTTAAATACCTCATTTTAATTTGTTTATGATTTGATTATTTTCATGTAAACTTTTAATATTATTTTTTTTTAATGTTAAAAAAAAAACAGAAAAAAATTTTTTTTAATTTTGTACAGGTGGCTTATTTTGTGCAATTTTTAGATAAAAAAAAACTCAACAACCGTAAAGAGCGATACTAACATTTATGGCTATATAAACCATATAAACCATTGACATACTAGATATGGACTGCTAGGAGCCAACTTCACGTTGAATCTCTCCCCAGATGGGACCACACGAGCGCCACCCAGCTCCCTGCGGAAATCAGGAATGTTATCAATTAAAAGTGCTTAAGGGATTTTTTTTTTCAGAAAAATCCATACACAAATCCAAAAATTTCCTTTTCTCTATTTTCTACAGAAAAAAATAGGCAACTATATTATAGTTCTTTGCGGATGAGCTGAATACAATTAAGGCTAGATCAAATATCAATTTAGTTATTCTAAACTTTTCGACGCGATTAATAAAATTTACCACACGCTGTTAAGTTTAAACTACATTTAAGATTTTGTTTTAACTTTTCGACGAAATAAATAAAATCTATAAAATTTAACACAACTGCGTTATATAAGTTAAAGTGGTAAAATGGTAAATGAGCTGTCAAAATTTGTATGGAAAAACTTTACCAAAAATTGCTAAGCTTTTCCGCATAATTTTGTGTGGGAAAGTTTGTCATCTGAATTTGGTTGTTGAAAACTTTTGACATTTAATTTAGACATTTTATTTGCTACAATCTTGGTATACCTATCTCTCTTCCTCGTATTATTTTTGGCCGATATTTTAAATGAGAGTAATAAGCACACCGTTATTAGTCAAATGAAAAAAATATATAATAAATAAGAAAAAAAAATTATTAAGCACGTTTACACAAGTCGATTTTTAGGTGCGTTCATAAAACGTGTGTGGTAAACTTTTCCATTTTTCGATGTGGGAAAGTTTACGCGGTTTCATGAATACGCTTAATGTATAAAGTAGATAGTGAACTCGCATATATTTACTATTTCCATCAGAAGTGAATTCGAGCCGCAAACCTAAATAGTTAGTTAGTTCTTCCATAGAAGTTTGTATGTATATATGGAAAGTACATGGCTTTATTTAAATTTTATTTTTTTAAACAATTTTCTGGCCGATATGGTAATACGAAATTATTTTTCAATTGTTTAAATCATTTAAATCGCAGCCCTTAAAAGCACTACTGAAACGGAAAACTAACAAAAAAGAAACAATGTTCTAAATAAATTTATTTCAAATAAAGAATTAATTTAATTGGAAAATTAAAATTAGATTTTTATTTGTTGTATTTCGAATTCAACTCTAAAAGCAATCTTTTTCATAAAATAAAACAAAAAGGAATTTTTCATATAGTCCCCCAGCACTACAGCATTGTTGACTTTCTATAAACAATAGATGTCAGCACTTATCTTATACAGAATACCAATAGATGGCCCTATTTTATTTACGTGTTGGCTAAATATGGTGTGCGTGCCAAGTGTGGCAATAGATGGCTTTTGAAAGTAATCACCCGTATTAAGATAGGCGTTTCGCTTAAATGACGAATGTCATTTTCAAATATTTGTATTACGATTGGAGTTTTATAGTAATTTTTTTCAGCGTAACGCCTTAATTCGAGTGGAACCTAAATTTTTTTTTGGGAAAAACGTCACTCATCATTATTACAATATGCGTTACGCCTTGTTTATACGCCAACTAAAACACTCTTTTTTGTCGAACAAAAATATTTAAACGACTCGTCGCGAAATTGCCTAAAAATATAAGTTTTGTTGTTTTGTATATTCTTTTTTAACACTTTTTATTAAGTTTGGGTTTATTAAAGGGTAAACATTACAAATGCTGAACAAATGAAGAATTTCGTGGACTCATTGCAACGAAATCCATCTCTTGAAACTAATTTTAAGGGAGGCGGAGGTATCACAAAATGCACAAAACAAAACGAAATTGGAATCAAAAGCACAACATTGAACTAAGACCGAATTTAAAACACACAATATCCTTCTTCTTTATGGCATTTTGACCTGCTATTTTTTGAAGTAAAGCAAAGCTAACTTTCTTCAGCCTAAAGTATGCATTACAATCTGGAAAGAAGAGAATAATCTTAATTGAAAATATTAGGAACTTGATTTGTCCATTTACTTACTTCGTTTCTGGTAAATTTCAAGATTTTAATTTGGATCTAATTAATCTTCTTTCTCTAATTATATGAATTTTGTTGGTTTTCTTCTCATCTCTATTCTTTATTTTCGATGTTCGCATTTCTTGAAAATAAATGCAGCCGCACTATTTATTTTGCTATTTTTTATTAACCAAATCGTCAAAAAATGAATATGAATTTAAAAATTATGACAGCTGCTTTGAAAATTATTTTTTTTCAAAATCAGCTGCCTATGTGGAATGTATTTCGATCGACAACGAGTGGCGTTTTAGTATCGTAATACCGACACAAAAACGCCTAAAAAGTGACTCGACACAAAAGTGAGAGTTGTCGTTTCAATTTAATTCGTTTGTATTCAGATTTTCGTTGCCACGTGCTATTTAACTTCTTCAACGTTTGTCCAAGTAAAACATAGTGCGATGCTGATGCCAACGAAATTTTCCGGCAGTTCATAAATGCAAAGCGATTGCGCAGAAATCACCGATAAATAGAGTCACAGTTTTTGTTACGATCTTGAATTTGAATTGAACAAAATCACTAATTAAAGTTAAATGATTTTTTGTTAATGTAAAAATATTAACAGAAACAAAATAAAAACTTAGGAATTTTAAATGTTATTTCAATAACAGGTATTTTCGATCTTCAATAACAACAAGTTCTTAATAACTGTTACTGAAATATTGACCCATCCCTAAAATTTTGCAATCAATTAATGTCCTGGGCAATAAATTGAGAAACAAAAAAATTTAGAACAGATATCCACTGTTTGTAGTTTTGCAGCAGCAAACTGGAAAACGAAAAGTAAAGCGAAGTTTTTCGTTTAAAAATCATTCGTCTCATTTTTGTATATTTTTTTTTCACACCAAAAAATATTGTTTGTGTTTTTTTGTATCGCCATTCGATAAATTTAGTAACGACCAAAGTACCATATATCTTTTTAATATTGGCTTTCATTGAGCCAGTGTCAGTCTCGTAAAGAATGGCTTCAAACTTCAAGTAACTTTTTTCAAGATTTTAATATTTTTTTCTAATCATTTTGGTGCCTGCACCAATTGTCTGAACATTTCTCGCTCATCATCTCTCCCATTTGGTTCCCTATCTGGCTTAACCTTTATGGATAAAAATTTCAGATATTAACTAATTACTTTATTTGTTTTTTATAAAATACGTTTTCGTTCATTTTATAATAAATACAAGTTTTTTGTATCTTTTAGTTGTTTGCTCCTGTTTGTTTACTTTAGTCTACTGCCAAATTTTGTTCGTTTAAACTTTTAAAGTATATCCCTCACAGTGTGTTTGATTTCCCAAATTGTTTAGTTATGGATTTGGATAAAATGTATATGTATATGTAATTGATGTAAAACAAGTAGCTGCTTTTAAAATTAAAATGTGTTA
This sequence comes from Philhelius pedissequus, assembly GCA_910595825.1. Taxonomy (NCBI): domain Eukaryota; kingdom Metazoa; phylum Arthropoda; class Insecta; order Diptera; family Syrphidae; genus Philhelius; species Philhelius pedissequus. The sequence continues at coordinate 266,260,400 of OU343160.1, forward strand.
GTACGTATTAAACCTACTTAATAGAAGCTGACTATAATTTTGAGCCAGTGTCTTTAAAAAAAAAACACCATTTACCACTTTTTAAAGCACAAAACTAGACTTAGAAGAAAAAGTAGCTTAAATAAATTTAGATTTGTTCTACAATTAAAAGACCAAAATTCTGAAGATAATACAGTAGATTGTCTGGTATCACACTATGCCGCAAGCTCACCAAATTTTCTCGCCTAGCCAGGGCCCAATTCCGCAAACGTGTCTTTTCTCTTTGCACACAGAACATTTTTGACAGATAACGCGTGCACAGTAAGACAAATTTATTCACGCATATTTTGAGGATGATTAGATTTTTTTACAGGGAAAATCATTCAGACTTGCGGAATTGCGTATCATGTTTTAAATTATCTTCACTGTTTTAGGCGCAGTTTCGTGATTGACAGAATGAAGTGTCAAGTCAAACAACTATGAAATTCTAAATAGAAAATAATAATTTTCCATTGAAAAAATTAAGAAAAAACCTAGGATTTTAATCAGCCTTTATAATTCACTTTCATGCGAAAGTAAGTCGAATTCGAAAGATTTGTATTTTGAGTTTCGAATGATTCGAAAGTTCACTTAAACAATCTAAAGTTCATTTTTTCTTCCAAACTAAGCAAATTTTGACTTTCGAATCATTCAAACACTAATTCATCATTTAGTTCTTGTGCAGTTTTTTTCTGGCGAATAGATTCACAAATCATGTAAGTTTATATATTTTTATTAAAAAAGAAGAAAAGGAATTACTTTTATGAGTTATTTGTCGGTTTTTTAATAAAGATCACAATCGCATTCTAATTGGATCAACCGAGAGCAGAAAGAAGTAAACGTCTAAAATCTATTAAAAAAAGTTGTTTCATTTTGTGAATTAAAGTTGTTTAATTTGTTTGATTGAATTTAGTTTTTAATCGAAATAAATAAGTCTGATATATTGATAAATATATAAATGTAAAATGTGTACACTTTTAATTAAAATAATGCAGCAATTTTGCCTCATGGTTTAACTACCACTTTGTTACTTGCGATTAAAGGTACTATAAGTTACGTATTCGTAAAAAAAAATGTCTAACAATCAAACATGACATTACGATCATAGAGAACACCAAAAAAGTGGATCCCCCAATTCCGTCTGTCTGTCTGTCCTCGAGTCTACAGCCTAAACGGTTGGATAGATTTGCGTCAAACTTGGTACACACTGTTTTTTCGGTAATTTGCACACACTTTTTTTTAAATACGACAAATAACAGTAGCTGCCATAAATTTTTTTTGGGCCAAAAAAAAATCTTATTTTTATCAAAAACGGCTCCAACGATTTTTATAAAAAAAAATGTGTTCATTAATGAAGGGAAAGAGTACCTTTTTATATTTTTTTTTTTTGAAAAAAAAATGTTATTTTTGGTACCTCTAGTAGAACCATTTTTTTGGTTTTCGATTTTCTCGGAAACGGTTAATCTGATTTTATTTTATATTGTTTACACAGAAGCTCCTAGAAAGTTTAAATACTATTAAATACCAAATTTTTTCAAAAAAAAAATTTTTTTGGAAATTATTTTTTTTTTTTTGAAAATTCAAAATTTCGAAAACGACGCAATAGATTTTTTGGAAACTTCGTATTTGGTGGTTTTTTGACATTATCTGGAAAACTTTTTTCTAAAATTTAAGAACACACAATTTTTTTAATTAAAACTCTTGGAGCCGTTTTCGAGAAATACATTTTTTTCTTAACGGTTTTTAAGCATTTGTATGCGAGGTACCGTTGTTTTTCTAAAAAAAACAACGGTACCTCCCATACAAATGTTTAAAAACCGTTAAGAAAAAATGTATTTTTCGAAAACGGCTCCAAGAGTTTTAATTACAAAAATTGTGTGTTCTTAAATTAGTAGAGTTCATTTTTAAGTATAAAAATATTTCTTTTTGCGTACTTATTAACGGTACTTAGCATAGAACGACTTTTCATATTGTCGACTTTCACAATATTAGATAAACCGATTAAATTAATTTTTTTTTATACAAATGCTCCCTAAAATTGTTAATAAAACTGCATACTCAAATTTTCAAAAAAAAAAAAGTTTTTCGATTTTTAAAAAATAAACAAAATTTTCTTTTTTGAAAAATCGATTTTTCAAAAACTAGTCCCAGATTTTTTTTTTAATTTGAATTTTATATGTATATTAATAATATCTTCAAAATGGTGTTTCAAATTTTTTTTTTCTAAAAATGTTTTCAAAATTTTATACATAAAATAATAATTTATTAAAAAACCGCTACAACGATTTTTGAAATTTCTTTTGATATATTCTTATTTATCCATGCATTTAAATTGCATCTTTGTTTTCCCTTAAACTAGTTATAATGACTAAGCAATATAAGAACATTTAATTATGTGTATTATCCATTTATTTCTATACATTATTATTATTCCCTGTTTACTAATGTTTGCCCTATATATATAGGCCCTTTACATATGTGTATTTAAAAATCACATCAATCTTATGTAATGCATATTCCACCTAAATTATGAATATATAGCTACCTACCCACCTAAATCCTTCAATTTCATTATTATATGTTCATGTTTACATACTTAGGTCCATCTATATGTATATGTATGTATACATTTTACCCTCCTAACTTACATAATTAAAATCCATAACTTAGATTTAGATATAAATTTGTAGGTAAGTACCTATATTTAACTATTCCTTGAATCATCCATTCGACAATTCATTATACTAATAATCAAGGTGATCTTACCTACATAGGCTTTAAATCTGCATAGGATAACTACACCTATCTAACTTAATTTCAATGGTTAGCTACATTAAAGTTGTTAGTTCCAAAAGCAAGTTCGTACGATCCAGTCGTACATTTTATTTTATTTCACTTTCGAACAGATTTGTTGGAGTATCCATTATCCTTTTCCTACTTAGATTATGCTCCTCGCCGTCTTCACTTTTCATACACAAAACAATTGCATCGCTTAGCTTCAATTTATTTAATATTTGTTTAAAGGAAAAATTAATTGTTTCGGCACGCGACTTAACTTTTGGTTTTGAGAATTAAAAAGTGTGAACAGGTGTGTGTAAATTTAATAACCACTGAAGTTGTTTTTTGAACAACTATTTTAGTTTTTTTCTTAAAATTTTTTTAACACAATTAAAAAATGCTTCAAAATAAGAAATAACTTTTTATTGATGTATTTGTTAAATACTAAGATTTAACAAGCATAAAAAATAACTTTAATTTACTTTATGCTTTTTATTATAGGTGTTCGAGATTTAAATATATCTGTTTCGGCTGTTTTGGTCGTAATGTTTTTTTATGAAACAATTTCATTTCCTTTCCCGACGTTTCGACGGTGGTTGCCGTCTTCTTCAGGGGATCTTTTATTAACAAAAATAAATTGAACATATTATAGACATAAGAACATTTAGTGTAAAATTTTGACAAGCTTACATTTAGTAGGTATTACAGATAAACATAAATAATACAATGAAAGACAAATATAAAGCAATGTTTAAAAAAAAATGTATGATATAAAAAAAAACACTTCGATTGAAGTTTAGTCGGCTTTAAATTTTCACGGATTCTGCTTAGCTAAGCTTTATGTTTTTTGTAATAATAAGGATTTATTTTCCAACTAATTTTTTTAGTAAAATAAAATTCTAGAAAAAATGTCACTTTGGTCATAGTAAATCAAATAGAAATGTCAGTAAATTTTACACACCTGACTTTGAAAATAAGATTCTCTCAAGTTCATTTTGTGCAATCATTTAAGAATTAATTATTCGTTCGAATGTCAAAATATACAAAGTTCATTCGAATGAATAGATATATTCTATCGCATTAGCAATTTGAATTTAAAAATAAGGCTGACTTGTTTATCGGATAAAGGGCACAAACGTGGTTAGTTCTCGGAGCAATATTGTGCAACTGAGTTAAATCAGCACTAAAAACTGCCAATTTTGATCAAGTTGATTGGCTGACCTGACAAGTCCTAATTTTTAAAACTCCTTAAGCTAGAATTGCACTTCATAGCCAACGCGATGAGCGATTACGTTGAACATTTAATTCTAGCTTTAGTATAAACCTAAAATTTAGGCATATTCCAAGGCCTCTTTTTTCACCGCATCGTGCTGAATTGATTTAATACTCTAATAACTTATATATTTTATGAAAAAAAAAAAAAAAAACAATAAAAAGAAAATGATATTTAATATTCCAACATGAATTATATACATATGCATGCCTAAAAAGAATTGCTCAAGGATAAATAATAAATAAGTTTAAAAGAAAATCTTGAAGCCTGGCACTGTTGACTCCTTATGAGTCATCAACCAGTAGTCAATCAAAATGGGCACGAAAAAAAAACCAAAGAGGACTACCCTCATGTTTTTTTTCTGCCATCCTCTGCCGTCTTAAAAAAAAACACTTGTTTACGTTAAGAAGATTTATTTTTTTTTTTTTTGTCTTCAAGGGGTTCGCAGAAGATTGAATTATACTTTCAGATGGCACAGATCAGTCAGAGGGCTTATTGAAGAAGCCACCCACCACCCACCCGCACTATACAATGCCCCCATTCTCTAGAGCACCCTTAGATGATGACGATGAAGAGATGGTTACATGTTCTTAAAATGTCAAGGATATGAATTTTTTCAAATCGTTTTATGACTTTTTCCGCTTTTATATGCAATTACAAATGGGAGAAGATTACTCTGAAAGCGCACAGGGCGGCAGATGTATAGCTGTTTAGGCTATACGCCCTACTCATTTCTCATTACTTTCATTTTCATTTGCTTTTACTTTCACTGTGTGTGGCCTGTGGGTGGTGGTTTTTAATCGCAGACCTAAATCTTGATTTTTCCTTCTTTATTTTTATGGATTACAGGCACCATTACCTAATAAAATCCATTTTTAAAGCTTTTTTTTTATTACCTAGAGCTGAGCTCGTGTTGTTTTATGATGGTTTTGTCGTCAGTATATCCTTGTCGTCATCGTCCTCGTTGTCCTAGTCTGTTTCTGATTTTTGTGTTTTTTTTTTTTGTTCGTATATCCTTAGTGTAACTTAAGGGCTTTTTGTTTGGTTAAGGGCAAATGAATCAATGAAAAGTTTTTTTGTGTTTTTATCATAATACCTTCCTATATTCTAGGACTAGACCAATATATTGTTTGAATTGTATTGAATTGAGAAAGGACTCATTTTTGTGTTGTGCATTAAATAGTGTGTGAAAGGATTTCGGGTTTATGTTGGCGCCAAAAAATAAAGACTAGATTTAGGTAATAGCCGGCTGCGTAGGATAGGCAGGAAGCAGGGAAATAAAATCGCAATGAAAGAATGATACATAAGATAATTTTCCCGATTGCGTGTTTAGTATTGAGTCATTGGAAGTAAAAGAAAATAAAACCAGTTGGTAATTGAGTTGTTTTTGGAGAATCACAAACTTCAATTAGGTGGTGTCGTCTGGGGTGGTGCGCTATTAACGATTGACCCTATATTCAATTTATATTGATTGTAGATTTTAGAACACAGCTTTTAAAATTAAGTTTCCATAGAAAAACAGGTATATTGAAAAGGATGTATAACCCTCGATTGGTCAAGTATTTTGATGAAATTCCGTAAGAATTGCTCTTGTAGCTAACAACTTAAGTAACATAAAGCTAAGGATTGACATTGTTAGTAGGTAAGTAGTGTAGTTTTCATATGCAGGTTTAAACTGATGTAGGTAAAACTACCTTCGTTGTTAGTATTATGAATTGTGGAAACAAATTTAACTAGTAGTATTCATTATGTTTGAATCAGTGATGCCAGGTCGTGGCTCTAAAAATAAATCGTGTAATTTTACTATCATAATTGCAGTATTTTTACGCACGTATTAGGCTGTGGTTCCGGTGCAAGCGAATTTTGCTCGCGCGAACTTAGCGAATGTAAGCGAGTAAACTCCCGCACAAAAAATTATCAGACAAGCTGAGCACTTAGCGGTAGAAGAAGTATTGTTGGCATAGTTCATCCAACAAAGTAATCATCGTGTGCCAATTTCAACAGGTATGATTCAAACCAAAGCCAAATTCTCTTACAAAGAGATGACTAAGTAAGGAAGATTTTTCAGCAAGTTCTGGTTGGCTGTAAAAATTTAAATTGCGCCATAGGATTCAATGTGTTAAGATTTGTGGCGAAAAAGTATTTAGCGACGTTGCTGCTGCTAAGCTTTTCCAATAAAAATTCTTAAGAGTGATTCAAGAAATGAAAATAAGTGAAGAACAGGTTTATAAATGTTAATGAGTCAGCTGCTGGAGGTTTCTTCCGGGAACGACATGGGTCTATGCGAATGAAAAATCTGTTCCTAGCAGAAGAATATCCAAAGATTGCGTTACTTTTTTGCCATGTTCTAACGCAGCATGAACTCTTAAGTTACACCTCTTAGTTATTGGAAAATCAGTTAATCCGAGGGTAGCACATCCACAAATTGAACTAATAAATGGGCAAGTGGTCAAAACGGACTCTTCTACGACTTTTCTGATACTGATATCGCCTTTTAGGTTAGGTTAGGTTAACATGGCCGTCAGGAAAACAACTGAACTACTTAGACCTTAGATAGGTCTATTGTGATACCACATGAAGAGATATTAACTCTTTAATTAAACCAAATGGTTTTCGAGCCGTCCGTATAAAAGTGGGCTGACTCATCTTTTAAGAACCTCTCATCCTCCCAATCTGATCTTGGGACAAAAAATATTATATACCTTATTACCTTTATTTTGGTACCAAAACGACATCAGTTTTAATTCTTTAAGTGCCTCAGAATTGATAGTCAATGTTTTCAATGATGAGTTTCAATGAAAGCTATAACTAGTGCCTTAGGCGGTTTCAACCGATTTTCCCTTACAATATGCGTGTTGACATCGCCTTTACAAATCCAACAAAATTTTGATTAAGAATGAGAGTGAAGAAGACGAAAATATAAACAAAGAAGTTTGGAAAATTTCGAACAATGAAGCAAGGAAGATATTTGCTAAGGGGATTCAGTTGGCCGAACAAAATAATGCATCTCAAATGGATATCCTTCTCCTAAACACGTTACGCGAAAAAGCTGAAAAGATATTTTTAGATAGTGTTTCAACCAAAAATTAGCACGTGTTTTCCTACTCTTTAAAAAAAATTGAAATGCGTACATATTGATTACGTACGTATAGGTACTGTGTACAGTGCTGTGCAAAACATTTGCAACTAAGACCGCCAGATCTTTACATCGCATGAATACCCAATTTTTGTATTCGAAAAAATAAAGTTCTTTTACTATTGTTAACCTAATATTGTATTTTATTATTGTAGAAAAAAAAGTAAGATAATTCAGTTTAATAGAAAATAAATTGAGAAATTCTTAAAAATACGAGTAATAATGAATTGCTGTGCAAAACATTTGCAAATAAAAACAATGTCCTACAATATTTATATTTTTAAACAAAAACTACTAATATTTAACTGCATATCCTTTATTGTTTATTACACTTGCACATATTCTAGACATTGAGGCAATGAGATTGTTTATAACAGTTTCTGGTATGTCATTAGAGGCAGTGCTCTGGATTTCGGTATTAAGTTCCTATTTCCGCTGGAAAATTTGACATCCAATACTACTTTTTACTATCTCCATCGAGTTCTCTATTGGATTTAGGTCTGGAGACTGCGGCGGCCATTTCAAGTCCGTAATATTATTTTCAGAAAGCCCCTTGACCTGAAAAGCAGCCCCAGGCCATAGCAGATCCACCTTCATGTTTAACTGTTCCCCTAGTATACTTTGGATTAAGTCTATCAACTTTTGGTCTTCTGACATGTTGCCTTCCATCCAATCCGTGCATGTTAAATTTCGATTATCAGAAAATATGACTCCTTTCCATTTCTCCAAACTCCAATTAAGTTGATTGTGTGCATAATCCAAGCATGCTAGACTTTGTATTGAAAAGGGTTTTCCAATAGGGAGGGGTTGGTTTTGACAGCTCGTGGCGGCCATATTGTTTCTTTTACTTTCTGTCTAAATATCTTCTTTTAATAAGTCACTAAGGACAAATCATAATGGCAAGTCACAGCGTCGAGCAACACGTGCACAAAACTTTTTTTTATCAAAATGGGTGTTCTCTAGTAGCAATGATGCGCGCGTTGCGCCTCTTTAGTGATGAGGATTATTTTTGGATGAATGGGTACGTGAATGAGCAAAATTGCCGAATTTCGGACGACACCAATTCCGAGATTCACAAGATGCATCCAAATAAAGTTACTGTTTGGTGTGGATTTTGGGCTGGAGGCATCATCGGTCCGTACTTCTTCCAAAATGATGCTGGGCAGGCTATCACAGTCAACAGCGATCGCTATAGGTCGATGATCACCAACTTCTTGTGGCCTGAATTGGATAATATGGACACCGAAGAAATTTGTTTCAATAGGCTGGCGCTACGTGTCATACAGCTCAAGACACAATCGATATTCAGCACGAGAGGTTTCATGGCATGGTTATCTCGCGCTGAGGCAACGTGAATTGGCCACCAAGATCGTGTGATTTGACCCATTTAGACTTTTTCTTGTGGGACTTTCTTAAATCGCAGGTCTATTCGAATAAGCCGTAACCCACCGCGGGCTCAAAGACAACATAATCCATGGGATCGGTCAAATTCAGCCTCGAAAACGAGAAACAGGACCTTTCGAATGTGCGCTACCCAGCGAAGCGGCGCGGCCATTTGAACGATGTAATATTTCACACATAATGTCATTGATAGGGCTCTCAAATAAAGATAAAAAATTATTGATATCTCATACAGGGTGGCACACGGAATCGTGCCACAAAAATAAAACGTAATAACTTTTTTTCAGTGCGAATTTTTTAAATTTTATATGCTACTATTTAGATTTATAAAAATGAATGCTTTGGATACTGAAAAAAGGATTTGGATGGTGCAGCGATACCATTGTTTGTAGTCTGTCATTGGCGGTACTCCCCCGAGTAGATGGACCATTATGAGGCTGGTGAACATGTTTTCCGAATCTGGAAGCATTGAACGAAGACCATATCATCGAGATCCCAATGTTCGGGTTCAGGATACAATCGTGGCTGTTGCATCGGCAATACAGGCAAATCCAAGTGTTTCGACTCGAAACTTATCGGCCAAATTGGAGTTAGCAGACGGTCATTACAACGGATACTTCATGATGACTTAAACTTGTTTCCGTACAAGATGGAGCAAGTGCACACGTAGCCACACAAGTTATGGCGGAGCGTGGAGGCCGTTTGCGGTCTATCGTCCTTAAAAACCATTAGTTATTTAAAATAAAATTTAATTTTTAATCCAATAAAAAAAAATAATGAAATACATCGATTAAAATAAAAGTTATTTAAATTTCTTATTGTAGCACGATTCGTGCGCCACCCTGTATACAACTTGTTTTATTCATATTCCCGCTCTTAATGGAAAACTATTTATATATTTAAATAATGTGAACTTATATGTACTTTTATTTGTAATACAAATTTTTTGTATAATTGTAGTTATTTTTGCTTTATAGTCCGGTCATTTCGCTTTTCTAGACAAAATCGAAACCTTATGTGTCCGGGCTAGCGAGGCTGTACTGTACTACGTTTTTATTGATTAGAAATGTCAAACGAAGTATACACTATTCACAATAGTTTGTTGTTCACAGTGTGGTGAAATATCGTTGATCTTTGGCAACCCTAATAAGGGTAATAATGTCATTAATACTACGCCTTTCAATTGTAAATTGTATGTTGTCAAATTCTAACATCTAGTCGTCCCTTTTGAAAAGTGTAATTTTTTTAAAATCCAAATGGGGCAATTAACGGAATCTCTTACATTAACTTCCAGGATCCTGACTTTTGACAAATTGCATGGCTTTCAGAGGAATGCATCCAGCAGTAGCAGTACGGAACGGTACAAATCTACCGCTACCAAGAATGTTGTCCAATAACGGTGCCGAAAACCATATTTCAGGCGGAATGGGTTTCGGATTCCCGACAATTACATTTATGCTTTATTCCATTCCACGTGTTTTTTTATTATGTAAAAAAAAAGTTGGTGTGAACACCAATTTGAAATTTCGAAAGCTTTTTTCTGAAATATGTAATTCATACAAATGTCCTAATGTGGATTGGGTGCCATTTTGTTAGAAATAAAAAGAGCATCAAGCATTAATCGCTACATTTCTTATTTGTAAGGTAATTGTCTATCTGTCATAGCTTAATAAAATTTAATGTCATTTGCATCATCATGACACATTCACATTATGACATTCGTCTTACTCAACCCTGTATAGAACCCAAGTTTAGGACTACCAACATTTTACAGCTGGTAAAAGTCCATGTCAATCAATGTTCGTACATATTTGAAAAATTGCTAATGGAAGGGCATTTATTCTTTTAAGCCATTTAACACAAAACATTTTATTCATTTTTTTTTCCCGTTTGAAACATGGCAACACTGCATATGCTTACAAAACAAATAAGCATAGCAGTGTGGGCGAACTGCGAAGTAAATTATAAGGGCTCAGAACGCGTGATAATTTGAAATGGTAATTCATCATTCAGAATATAAAAAAAAAATAAGAGTCTACAAATGGAACTTTTGTATAGTCACAAGGCAGTCAGAGCAGAGGTTCTACTCTCACATGCCACAGTCCAACCACCCTTCGTCCTACATTTTTATTTTTAAAACACTCAACATACATAACAACATTCCCAGCTCGTCGCACTAATCCACCGGCATGAATTAAGTATGTAGAAACTCCTGAACAAAATACGAGGACTGTACGTGCCAATGTTCAAGTGCGGACATACATGCGTGATAGGAGTTGTTTTATGGGTAAGTTACACTCTCATATATGGGGGAAGGATATAGAAGATTAAAGACGAGTACAAGACGACGTACGACGACAACGTTAGCGTTAACGACGGGATATAGGATGTATGTGTTTTGCTTATGAGAAAACCAGGTCCATGGGACTCAATAATGGATGGATGCTGAATATAGTACTCTGGGTCCCGGGATGCTGATGACGATGATGGTGATTTGGTTCTATTTTTGCAGGAAAATGTGGAAAAACCATTGACAGAGCAAATACAAGCGACCGTGTGTCGCCGTAGATATACATACATACATATTTGCGAGTCGTGAGTGTATGTATAAACGTTAAAGGCCAAACCGAAGACGGTATAAGGACGGGGATATGGCCGTGTGTCACACGGTATGTCTTTGAGTGTCTTTTCACTCCCTGATATTTTTGCAAGGCGCATTTTTTTCTCAATTCAAATGTTTTTTTTTTTTTTTTTAAACAAAATGTTTATTAATAGAAAGGAAAAGGAGTGCTCCTCCTTTTAACCCAAGTTTTATTTGTGGATTTATAGGTCGGGCGTAATTTGTTTCTTCCAGTTCAGGTATTTTTTTTTCGTTCCATTTCCATGCCTGCGTCATCCTGAATGTGCGTTTATTTCAATTGGCGTCAATGGTTTTCAAAAAAAAAGCTTGAGATACGGCACGGGTTTATTTATGTCACACTTTTAAAGTCGGTTTTTATGGTTAAATTAATATTGGCAAGTTCCATTTTATAACTCGAGAGGTTTGTGGTAGTTTAAAATTATACTTTGGTTATAAACTTAAAATGAGTCGAATTTATTTGCTTTTTTTTTTACATAAAAACATGAATATGTACTTTTGTGAATGTACCTACATTTTGGAATTGAAGGCCGCCCAGAAAAGATGCCCATGAAGAAAGAAAGGAATAAACCGTAGTGTTTGGAGAAATTCTTTTTTAATTATTTTTATTCTTCTTTATTTATAATAATAAGTTTAATAAATAATAATTTTTTTTATTTGCGATATTATATGTTCTACAAAATGAATCCCAAATTATATTTTGATAAAGTCCTAGCCAACAAAAAATGACACAGAAACTCTCGGAAGAGTTTATGATTGTCAATTGAAAATTCATAGTTGATAAGTACTGAAATTTAACATTAAATAACATCATTGATAAGAGTTTTGGTAATTGAGAATGATGCACACCATTGTGAATTACAAGAAAATCGAACATTTCCAATAAATAGATGTCTAGTTTTTAAAACAACCCAGGCTTTAAAACCAAATTTCAGTGTTTATCAATAATCAAATTGATAATTGACAATCGTAATAGGGACCTATCTTTCAAGAATGCAAGAACCCATCGAAGGAATTTTCGACTAGTGATTAAAAATTCAACAAATCGGTATTGAATGCTCAACAATTCTTGGCGGCTATTTAGCTGATATTATTTTTCTCGGATTAATGGGAAGAAACATTTATACATCATACAAACATTGTCCAAAAGCAGAACCAGTGCTTGGTTTCATAAAAAAAATTAGAACCAAAAAACATCTGGTATATACTTTTACACCTTACTGTATGTAATATCATATAGAGTGTTTTTTATATGCGGACATTTTGAATTGAAATAAAACACAAGCAAACTTGTTAAATGGTAATGCTGTTGGTCGGTTATAATGCGTCAAGTGTCAGCTTCGAATACATACATACATACGACATCGTGACGACTTATTTGCATTTGACTAAATGAACTAACGAGCGAGCAGGTCACCATCAATTTCTTGTTGTGTGCCCACTTTACGATGTCTTGGAGGATGCATATTCTATTCATATTTGATGTCGCCAAAAATGCTGCAAAAAGTTTGCGCTTTCTTCGAAAATGCAAGAAATTCTTCTCCCCCTCTGATCTGGCTGTAATATATAAGGCCTTCATTCGTCCAAAGCTGGAGGTTAACTCTCACATTTGGGCAGGAGCTCCCAAAACGCATTTGAATCTTTTGGATAGAATTCAAAATAGAGCTCTAAGAATGATTGGCGATAGAACTATAGAGGGAACATTTATATCTCTTGTTATTTTATCGCTTTTATTTAAACAATGTTTTAGCGAAATAGCCAATTGCATTCTTCCCCTTAAATTTTTTAACAGTAATACTCGCGCTTCAAGGAATGCTCATCAGTTTACCCTGAGCCCAACTTCGGACGTACTGTTAAGTACAGAGATTCTTTCTTTAGCCGTACAACGCGAATGTGGAATGCCCTACCCGGCTCTATTTTCCCCACCCATTTTGATATTCAGAAATTCAAAACCAATGTGCATCGGTATCTCCTGTTACATCCTTCCCCACTTTCCTAACGCTCGGTTGGTCATTTTAAGGGTAATCAAAACCCCTTTAGTGTGCGCATCGTTATAAAAAAATTATTAATTGTCAAAAGAACATAGAACTGTCAAATCAACTATCACGAGAAACAGTGTTTCTATTTTACATTTATTTGCCTCTTAAAAAAAAACATTGATTTGACTGAACATTGTGTCATTGTTTGATGTTTTTATTTTAATATAAGTGGAATAAGAGAACAAACTGGAAAGAATTCAGAGATAAACTTGAAAGTTTTATAAAAACTATTTCGAACGCGAGAGAAAAAGAAATAAAATATCCCGTCGAAATAAAGGAGCTAATATTGAAAAAAAAGAAGAGCTCGAAGAAATTGGCAAACAACGAGATTCCTTGATGATAAGACAGTTTTTATCCGTCTTAACAACGAATTGCAAAAAAGAATGTGTGAGTTCAAAAATGATTTACTTAGTAGATTCCTGAAAAATCTGATGCTTATTCCGAATACTCCTTATGGAAAGCAGCTAAACGACTAAAACGACCTCAGATAAAAAACCCGCCAGTAAAGTCTCAAGATGGTAAATGGATCGCAAGCCCGAAACAAAAGGCTGATATATTCGCTGAACATCTCGCGAATGTTTTTAAGCCATTCCCAGCAACCACAGCTACAGATCCCCTTACAGTTTGTTGATAGAAATGACGAATATGAAATATCTTTTGTCACGCTCAAAGAAGTAAGAAGCATGTGTCAACATACGTTGTCTAACAAAAAATCACCAGGGTACGATCTTCTAATAACTGTTCAGGTTTTGAAAGAAATGCCGTCAATAGCATTCAAGAAATTCCAATTTGTAATAAACGCATGCCTTAAACTAAGATATGTTCCACATCATTGAAAAATTGCAGAAGTCATTGTTACCAATTGAAATAATGAAATGAAGTCACCAACAGAAGAAACATCTCACAGACCAATATCGCTCATACCAATCATGGCAAAAGTTTTTGAAAAACTGCTACTGAAAAGGCTTAGCAAAATAATAGAAGAGAGAAGACTAATTCCGAGCCATCAGTTTGAATTTAGAAATAAACATTCCACGATAGACCAAGTACATTAAATTACGGATTTTGTGGAAAAGGCACTTGAAGAAAAACAAGTGTGCTCGGCTATATTCTTAGATGTTGATCAAGCCTTTGACAAGGTTTGGCACTTGGGACTTGAGTACAAACTGCATAGGGACCTTCCCAGCCAGTACTACGAAATACTGAAATCCTTCGTTACGAGCCGACTGTTTAGAGTACGGTACGACCAAAAGTACTCGGAACTAAAGAAAATTGAAGCCGGTGTACCACAACGAAGTGTCTTAGGGCCAATCCTGTATCTGTTATATACAAGGGATATTCCAGTGGACATCTACGCTATCATGGCCAACTTTCCTGACGATATGGCAATATTGGTGTCATATAAATCCGTTACGAAGACTACACATAAATTGCAAAATGCTGTCGATAAAGTAAGTGATTGGACGCAGAAATTACACAAAACAAAATCGACGCATATAAACTTTACAAACAAAAATATAAACAATATTCCAATATTTATAAACAGTACAGCAGTACCTCACTCCAATACCGCCATATACTCGTACCTTGCAATGACTTTAGATGCAAAGCTTAAATCGAAAGAGCACATCAAAAAGAAACGAGAAGAACAAAAACTAGGAAAGAAATCTGACCTATCTATCAAGAACAAACTAATTTTAAAAAAATGAATATTTAACTAATATTTTTGTATTTCTTTTGAATTAAAATTAAAGCAATCCAATCTAAATTAACTTAAAATAAGATAATGGGTTACAATAAATACAAATTAATTAATTAAGTGAAAAACTAATTACCAAATTATTTAGTCCGTTCACAATCGTTACAATGCGTTTAATATTGTACATACATTTGTATACAGTGACGACCAAAAGTAAAATTGAAAAATTGATTAAAAGTAAAAGTTCCTAATAGAATTAAAATCTTTTTATTTATTTTCCTTATTTTGTTTATTTAACTAGCAGTTATTGGGTTTTACCAATAACCAAATTTAGTTACGAATTAAATAGAATTTGCTCTAAATAATAAACCGAGCATGGTAATACCTAAATAAGTATTTAAGTGGACTATAAATAATAAACTATACCTATATCAAATTTACTCAAAAAAAATTGAGAATAAATGTATGGTTTATTTTATAAGGATCCATAACGTTAGGTTTAATTTCACTGCAATATTTAAGTCATAACTAAATTTGATTATTGGTATGGTCCATTATCTATAATAACATTTACATACGAGACGAAGAATAGGAAATTTTCATATTAAAAATGAACACTTGTGCAAACATTTTTGATTCTGACATTTGTAAAATGTATACCACATTAACAAGAGACATGACAATCACCCTTATTACGATTGGCGTTTATCTTGAACGACAACTCTCACTTTTTATGTCGAGTCACTTTTTAGGCGTTTTAGTGTCGGTATTACGATACTAAAACGACACTCGTTGTCAATCGAAATACGTTCCACATAAGCAGCTGATTTTGAAAACAAATAATTTTCAATGCAACTGTCATTATTTTTGAATTCATATTCAATTTCTGCCGATTAAATTAATAAAAGTCACTAAATAAATAGTGTTGCTGCATTTATTTTCTCAAGACATGCGAACGAGAAACCAACAAAATTGATATAACGGATCCGCCATATAACGTTTTTTTTTTAACTAGTGCTTATTTCGTGAATGGTAACACTTAGCTCGTGTCTGATTTGACAGATAATTAGTTTTATCCTTCCGCTGAACGAATATGGTTGTGTATACGCTTGAACAACGCTGGGAAATATTGCGACATTACTTTGAAAATCATGGTAATGTTGCAGAATGTGTGCGAAAATTGCGTACGGATTTTGAAAGAAGAGAAGCACCGTCAGCTCCGTATGTTCGTTATCTTGTGAAAAAAGTGAAAGAAACTGGCATCCTCATCGATAAACCAAAGCGTGAAAAGCCAAAAACAGTTCGTTCACCCGAGAATATTGCTTTTGTGACAGAAAGTGTGCGTGAAGCTCCATCAACATCAATTCACCGTGCGTCTTTCTCAACAATTGAAGATTTCGGAGACATCATTGAAACGAATTTTGCATAAAGACCTTGGTACGAGTATGACGCCATAGAAAGTCCAATTGGTTCAGGAGTTGAAGCCAACTGACCATCCAATGAGTTTTCGCTTCGCTAAGTGGCCTGCGATCGACTTAGAGAAGATGCCGATTTTGCCAAAAAAAATCATCTTTTCAGATGAAGCTCATTTTGATCTTGGCGGGTATGTAAACAAGCTAAATTGTCGCATTTGGGGCACAGAAAACCCGCACGCATACATTGAAAAGCCGATACACACAAAACGAGTCACTGTTTGGTGCGGATTTTGGTCCAGAGGCATAATTGGGCCATTTTTCTTCGAAAATGAGCAAGGAGTGGCCGTTACAGTCAATGGCGATCGTTATCGGGCCATGGTTGAACGAATTTTTGTTCACAAAAATTGAAGAGGAGGATATTGGCAATATTTGGTTTCAACAGGACGGCGCTACGTGCCACACAGCCGAAGCCACACTCGATGTTTTGCGCCCTGTTTTTGAAGATCGCATTATCAGCCGCAGAGCTGATGTCGTTTGGCCACCTCGGAGCTGCGATTTGACACCGTTGGACTATTATTTGTGGGGTGCCGTAAAAGATAAGTGTTACGCCGACAAGCCAGAGACAATTGACGCTTTAAAGGACAATATTCGTGAAGCCATTGGTGAAATACAGCTGCACACAATCGATAATGTGCTTAAAAATTGGACCGATCGTGTAGGCTACTGCATGGCCAGCCGCGGCAGCCATTTGAATGAAATTATTTTCCATTATTAACCGGAAGGATTGTACTTTCAAATAAAAAAAAAATTGAGAAAATATTCAGTAGTTTTTTTTTTATAGCATTTTCAAAAAAAAAAAATTATTTGGCGGACCCTTTAGATAATTAAAGATCCAAATTCCAAATCAAATCCGCGAGATTTGTCAGATACGAAGTAAGTAGATGGACAAATCAAATTCTTAATATTTTCAATTAAGATTATTCTCTTCTTTCCAGATTTGTAATGGTATAGATGATACTTCAGACTGAATAAGGTAGCCTTTCTTTACTTCAATAAATAGCAGTACAAAATGCCACAAGGAAGAAGGATATTGTGTGTCAATTTCAAAATTTGGTGTTAAAGAATTCAATGTTGTGCTATGATTCCAATTTGATTTTGTTTTGTGCATTTTGTGATACATTCTCCCATCTTAAAATTTGTTCCAATAACTCCACGAGATGCTTCATTTGTTTAGCTTTGTAATGTTTACCCTTTAAAAAAGAATATACAAAAGAACAAAACTTATATTTTTAGGCAATTTCGCGACGAGTCGTTTAAACATTTTTGTTCGACAAAAATGAGCGCATTAGTTGGCGTATAAACAAGGCGTAACGCATATTGTAATAACGATGAGTGACGTTTCTCTCACAAAAATTTAAGTTCCATTCGAATTAAGGCGTTACGCTGAGAAAAATGACTGTACAACGCCAATCGTAATACAAATATTTGAAAATGACATTCGTTATTTAAGCGAAACGCCATTCGTAATAAGGGTGAATACTTTTGTCCCACCTTTCATTAATAAATTTACTGTCGTCACGACTTCAGGAATCACTCACGAAAACAACAAATAAACAAAAAAAAAAAACTATAATAAATGCCATCCGTATAAAGCTTTTTGCATAATGTATGCAGTATGATCTATTCGCAATGCATTTGTATTTAAGAATGGTGGCAGCTACTACTGGAATTTAGCTTTTATAATTATGTAACTAATTAATAAATACAATTTTTTCATGTCCAAAGAAATCACACAGATATTTTAATGAATATTTTTTTATTCTCGCTCGTACTGCGAATTTTTGATTCTAGGAAAAAGGTGTATATCTACTCCAAACTTGTAGGAAATGAGGTTTTGTAATTGGTACTAACTGATTTTGAAGTTGGAAAAATGTATCGTTGAAGTGTGGATGGTATGTGGAACGCGAGACAGTTCATACTAATTAAAAAGTAAAGTTAGTATCCAAGCATTAATATAAATTGTATTTCTACCACATTTGTTTAGAATTTGTGAAGAATAAAGTTTTCTTTCCTCAAATGGTGGTCAATCTTAAGTGCATAGCCCTTTTCCGTAACGGCATCTCTTTCCTCATTTCAAAAGAAATAAGGACTGGTGATGCCGCCAGTGTGTAAGCCGCACCAAACAGTTAATTTAAGTGGATGTAATGGTGATTCGTTAATGACGTGGGGATTGTTTTCGCTCCATATACGGCAATTTTGTTTATTGACGAGTGCATTTAACCAGAAATGAGCTCAATCACTAAGGATAATTCTTCGATTATGTTGGCCGTAAAATGGACGAAGTGCTCTATGAACTTCGCGAACAGATTTATTTTTTTTTTCAAAGGATTAACACGACTCCCAGTTCGCTGTATTTTGTCCCCACAGAGCTTTTGTGTTTCCACTATCTCTACCAATAACACGATGTCAGAGTAATGCCACAATTGGAAGTTTTTTAATGAAAAATATACTGGCACATTTTCGGCCATTTACACGATAAAAATAAAATGCACGACTGGATCGTACGAACTTGCTCTTGGAGCCAACAATTTTAATGTAGCTAACCATTGAGGTTAATTTAGTTAGGTGTAGTTATCCTATGCAGGTTTAAAGCCTATGTAGGATAAGATTAACTTGATTCTTAGTATATTAGTATATAATGAAAATTCGTAAAAAGGGAATAATGGTAAGGTAGAAATAAATGCATAATACACATAATTAAATGTTTTTATATTGCTTAGTCGTTATACAAGGTGGCACACGAATTGTGCTTCAAAAATAAAACGTAATAACTTGTTTTCAGTGTGAGTAATCGGCTTATTTTTTTTTTATTTTATAGGCAACTATTTAGATTTATCAAAATGATTGCTTGGGATACTGAAAAAAGGATTTGGATAGTGCAGCGATACCATTTTTTGCAGTCCGTCATTTCCGTCCAAAGGGAATTTAGGCTGGAGTTTGGTGGTACTCCCCCGAGTACATGGACCATTATGAGGCTGATGAAAATGTTTGCCAAATCTGGAAGCATCGAACGAAGACCGTATCATCGAGATCCAAATGTTCAGGTTCAGGATACAATCGTGGCTGTTGCATCGGCAATACAGGCAAATCCAAGTGTTACGACTCGAAACTTATCGGGCCAAATTGGAGTTAGCAGACGGTCATTACAACGGATACTTCATGATGACTTAAACTTGTTTCCGTACAAGATGGAGCAAGTGCACAAGTAGCCACACAAGTTATGGCGGAGCTCCAACGAAAATTCCCAAACAACGTGATATCCGGAAACTGCACCAGACTTTTTTTTATGGGGTTATGTCAAGCAGGAAGTGTACAAAACGAAACCCAGGAATTTGACTGAATTGAAGCAGTCTATTAAGACAATAATTGAGGCGATCCCAATTTCAACCCTTCAGGCCGCAATGAACAATTTCCTGATCAGGTGCCGAATATGCGTGGTTGAGCCTGGAGGTCATTTGCGGTCTATCATCTTTAAAAACCATTAGTTATTTAAAATAAAATATAATTTGTAATCCAATAAAAAAAATTAATAAAATACATAGATTAAAATAAGTAATTTAAATTTCTTATTGTAGCACGATTCGTGTGCCACCCTGTAGTTTGAGGGAAAACAAAGATGTAATTTGAATTTATGGATAAATAAGAATATGTATATCAAAAAAAAAATTAAAAATCGTTGGTTCGGTTTTTTAATAAATTAATTTTGTATGCATAAAATTTTGAAAACATTTTTAGAAAAAAAATTTCAAACGCCATTTTGAAGATATTATTAATATACATACATATAAAATTCAATTTAAAAAAAAAAAGTTTGACTGGTTTTTGAAAAATCCATTTTTCAAAAAAAAAAAAAAAAATTATTTATTTTTTAAAAATCTTCTTTTGAAAATTTGAGTATGCACTTAATCGGTTCATCCAATATTGAGAAAGTCGAAAATATGAAAAGTGGTTCTATGGGAAGTACCGTTAATAATAAGGCAAAATAAAAATATTTGTATACTTAAAAGTGAACTGTACTAATTTAAGAACACACAATTTTCATTTGAGTCGTTTTCGAAATTTTGAATTTTCCAAAAAAAAAAATTGAAAAATTATCAAAAGGTACCCTTTCCCTTCATTAATGAACTGATTTTTTTTTTTTATAAAAATCGTTGGAGCCGTTTTTGAGAAAAATAAGATATTTGTTTTTGGCAAATATGTATGGGAGCTACTTAAGTAGTTTTAGGAGTCGTCTTAAAAAAAAAATGAAAAAAAACGTGTGGGCATATTACCGAAAAAACAATATGTACCAAGTTTGAAGCAAATCCACCGAACCGATTAGGCTGCAGACTCGAGGACAGACAGACAGACAGACGGAATTGGGGGACCCATTTTAATGTCATGTTTCATTGGTAGAATTTTTTTTTTACGAATACATAACTTGCCTTAGTGTACCTACAATCGCAAGTAAAAATAATGGCAAGATTTTGATAGTTATACTGCCATCCGGCATAAATTTCCACAAATTTAGAAGTGTTGTTCCGACGTTAAAAGATTCATAATGAACTGCCAAATCTTACTGAGCAGGGGGTCAATTGCCGATCTATAAAGTTTTGAAGTGAAAAAAAAAATATCATTTCAGTTTTCACATAGGTTTATCATTTTCCAACTTCACGCACACGCCTAATGCGATTCTAGAACTCATTGTGATAAAGTTTGTACTAAAAAGTACTAAATGATAAATTCTGTCATTTCTGATTAGATTTTTTGTTGGGAAAGGTAAATATTTCATTTCAGTCTCTAAATTTGCTTAAGAATAATGTTCGGAATAATAATTCGTTTAATAAATTAATAAAAGACATCGTACTGAACAATTGTGGGTTTTATATTATATTCAATAGTATCTCTGTTTTGAGTAAGATTTATTATTTTTTCATGTGAGGATATTGAGGCTTTCCCTTCGAGATGGGCAGAATCTATTCGAAGTTACAACTAGGAGCACTTTATTGAACTTTATAGATTCCCAAAACATTTATGCATGGATTTAGTACTCAACTTATAAGTGCGCTTCAAAGCCATTTAAATATGGTAAAATGCTCTGCATTTTTTTTGCAATGGGTAGTTTCCAACGATCTGTCGCGGGAATGAGCACCGTCGCGTCGGCTGTTGTGAATCTGTTGATTTAACAATTTCGTTATTTACTCGAATTAACAAAAATAACTTACTTCCAAAATAAATTTGTGTATAAATATAATTGTTGCTTACTTGTCATGTGCCAAATCCTGTTTTTCTTTTTAATATTCGATTAGAAACATTTTCTTCACAAAACAATTGACTGTGATAAAAAAAAATTATCATATGAAAAATATTTGGCATTTAACTTCACTTTTTCACGAATCGAGAAACGAATTAGACGTGAAAGCGTGATAAAATTTATCACTTCACATCTTCACAGATCGGGAATTGACCCCCAGAAGTGTCAACAGAATCCAACATTTTCAACTGTCAAACCATAGACAACATCCATTGAAACTTTTCATGCTGCTAAAAAAAAAAACACCCAGTATCATTTGCAATTTCATTGATACATGTGTACATAAACTAATGTTGTTCCCATTATATTAAATTTTCATCAAGAATGAAAAAAAAAAACTAGAACAGAATTGAAGGCCCCGTCCGTCGCTCAGAAAATGTCGCCAGCAATAAGTAGCCGCCTGTTTCAATCTTATTTTTGTTTTTCACCCTGCGGCGTGACCAATCACTGGATTTTTAAAGCAACATCCAAGACACTTAACTTCATTGTTCCATCTAAACATTACATTTCCTTTCTTGTTATTTTGCCTTCAAGACTTTCCAAATCTTATCAAAACTTTCAAAAACAACCTTCGCTTCGCTTGCAATCTGCAGCATGAGATGATGTTCTCTTTGTCTTGACAGTGATTGATTTGATTTGATGCATAACACAAGAAAATTTATAAATTTTTGAATTCCTTTCCGGCCTAGCAACAAAGTTCATGAAACTAGGTAGTAGATAGCTTACAGTTATTTCTCGCATAAAACGCATCAGCCCAAAATTATAACCACGCTCCGCCGCGCCGGATGGACGCTGATCTATCAATTTTTATTCATTCATTTTATCAAAAAAAAAAAAATAAAATAACAATATATACTAGCTTATTTAAAAAACTGACAACAATAGAACATCAAACAACAAACAAAAATAAATTGTAATTTTTTTATTGTTGTTATTAGAGTAGAGATCCAGTGGCAACTTGGGGGAAGAGGTCAAGTCAAGTCAACATGCATGGCTTTGTTTTTGTTTTCGTTTTCGTTTCCGTGCATGGAATTTCACGCGTAACCAGATATATTAATGACGTGCAATGATACTACTCGCAGCTCGCTCGCTGTTCTATTTTTATTCATATTTCGATTAAAAAATTGTTTTAATCGTTAATCACAATCACAACAATGGCAAATGGTATGTGCGCGACAAATATAATAAATATGTACCACTTCGGGTGTATCACACAACAAACAGCAGACATCAGCACATGAACAACGAACGGGAACGGTTCTATACGGAGAGTTCAATGTACCCATTGCTTGGAGCTCTGAGCAGTAACAGTAACATCGCAACAACAATACGTTAATTTAATAAAATAACTTTTCAAAGCAAACAGAGTTCGGTCTTCGGTGATGATTATATCAGGTTTGGGGTTAGGGTTGTAGTTGGGGATTGAGGGTAGGTTGTTATTTTACGTATATAGAAAATATGTGCTTCCAGAAGTAGGTACATTCATATGGTACTTTTTAGAGCTTAACGAAGTGTAATGAATGACGAAGTGATGTGATGTGATACTGTGCCTCTGCATCATCAAATTTATTGGTCGCATCTTCATGTTATAAAATTTTGTTGCAAAAGAATTTCTGCCATCAGGAGATGCGACAGATATGAAGAACGCGTTAATTACAGCAGTAATGTTATTTTCTTTTTCTTATCCAAACCAACAGACAGACCATAAAAGTATCTTTATAGAAGTAAATCAAGACGAGCTACACAGACAAAATTTATAATTTTGCTGCCACAGCGATCAAAGTCCCACTTGAAGTCTCTTAATCCGCTAATGATGATCTTGGGTTAGTATACGAGATGGAATGCAGTTTTTGTGTTGCGTAGGTGCAATGTGAGTGGCCAATGATTGATTGGATCAAAGAATGTTGTAGTCGTCCGAAATAACTAAAATTAGACATTTTTCCTTTTTTTGTTTTGTTTACTGGCGCAAGATTAGATATTATTTTTTTTTTCTTATAAACGGTGATTTTTTAAGAGCTTGGTTTTTGAAAATTCAAAAAAGCACAGAAACTTGTAAAAAGTGAATGAAATTTTTATTTGGATCGATAAATCAATTTCTGCCATTTACTTTTTAAAAATAATTTCACTTAAATGTTGCCCGCGGCTACGCTTCCATTCTGAAGGTCCAATTTTGGCAAACTTTTTCACACATTTCGGCCGGAATCTCACCAATGACGCGTTCAATGTTCGCTTCCAAGGCAGCAATCGTGTTTGGCTTGTCCCCATAGACAATAGACTTAACATAGCCCCACAAAAAATAGTCTAACGGGGTCAAATCACATGATCTTAGTGGCCAATTGACTGCGCCAAAACGTGAGATCAACTGCTCACCAAATTCGCCTCTCAATTGATGCATGGTTTCGCGTGCAGTGTGGCATGTGGCACCGTCCTGTTGGAACCACATGTCGACCGAGTTCAATTCTTGCATTTTCGGCAAAAAAAAATCTGTTATCATCGAACGGTACCTTTCTCCATTGACCGTAACCCTGCGGCCTTCATCGTCCTTGAAGAAGTACGGCCCAATGATGCCGCCTGCCCATAAACCCCACCAAACAGTGCATTTTTCGGGATGCATTGGTAGCTGCTGAATTGCCTCTGGCTGCTCTTCACTCCAAATACGGCAATTCTGCTTATTCACGTATCCATTTAGCCAAAAATGGTGGGTCGATTATGACGACCATAAAACGGACGTAGCTTGCGAAACACATTTTTCACAGAGCACGAATTTTGATAATAAATTTCAATAATTTGCAAACGTTGTTCAGGCGTAAGTCTATTCATGATGAAATGGCAAACAATACTGAATCGAAATGTCAAATGTTCGTGGAATTTGTCATGTGTGATCTGTCAAAAATATAAACGTCAAAAACCAAGTAGCAAAAAAATCACCCGTTAGCATGCCATCCATAAGTGTAGAATGTCTATTCATAAGCTAGCTGATGGACATTAATATGGGTAGACGAGTATGGTTGTCTGATTTTGATATCCCTCAAAATTGGTTTGTTAAATTAAATAAATTTCACTGAATATAGAAAGTTTTAATGGATTTGATTGTCAGGGTGTTTTTGTTGGTACACTTAATTATTAATAAAATTATACTGGACGTAGAGTTACTTACGATATATGTATGTAAATAGGTACTTTAGGGCAAGTTTTGCATTTGGAAAAAAAATTGAACTCGAGATATAAATCAAAGTTGATACTACGATGATAGAGAACACCATAAAACACCAATTCGAGACCTTGGTGTTTTATGTGATAGAGAACTTACCTTTCTCACACATATTGACGAGATTATACTCAAAGCAAACTCTACGCTAGGCTTTGTGAAACGTTGGTCCAAAGAATTCTCTGACCCCTACGTGACCCGTTCTTTATACATAACCTTAGTTCGCCCGCTTCTTGAATACGCCTGTCAAGTATGGTCCCCTTATCAACAAACTCATATAACCAGAATCGAGAACATTCAACGTCGTTTCCTACGTTTCGCCCTTCGTGGTCTGTCTTGGAATAACCCTCTTATTTTACCCCCGTATCAAGACCGACTTCTGTTAATCAATTTGAATACGCTGGAAGAACGAAGAGCAATAAGCGATATTATTTTCATTCATCGATTACTTTCAGGTTCATCCTGCCTGAAACTCCGTCTTAATCATCCTTCCAATTCCCAACCCTAGATTTAAGAGCTATACTTAAGTAAGATTAATAACTAGCTTGTATTAAGCCAAATAAATGGGGGTATTGCCCCCACCAAAAATGTTAAAAGTGGGTGCCGCAATTCCGTCTGTCTGTCTGTAGAACGATCTACAACCTAAAAGGCTGAACCGATTTTGTTCAAACTTAGTGCTGAGGCGTTTTAGTTAGTTGTCTCAAATAAATTTTTGAATTGTTGTTTTAGCCCCAATAAAAAAACGGTACTTGCCATACAAATTTTTCAGCCATCTTAATTATCTCGAAAACGGCTCTAACGATTTTGAAAAAAAAGGGCTCCCAGAGATTACGCCAGCATTTTTTTTTTAAATAAGCCAGAAATATTGAAAATTATGCCAGATAGGTTTAAAAAAAGAGCCTGAAAGCAAAATGAAAATAAAGGCATAAAATTTTTATATTCTGACCTAATTTTCAAATTTTTGGAAAAGAGGAATGTTTTAAGGTACTTTAAAACAAGACGACGGGGTGCGGTTGCGCGTTCGGTCGTGGCGGGATAGATTTCAAGTGTTTTTTGCATTCGGTTCAAGGCGTAATAAAAGCTAGGCGCATAAGGGGGAAGCAGGGGGGCATGGGGCCCACCTGCAACCCCAATAAGTGGAACTTTTTAAGAAGAAATCTTCAAATCCAAAAGAAAATTTGGATACACTCAAACTTGTAGCCACCCTAAAACCTATATTTAGCCAAGCAGGGGGGTTGCAGGTGGTAGCATGCCACCACTTACGCGAAGAGCTTTTTGTGCACCATGGAATTGCAACTTCACACAATCCCGATTTGTTTTTCGGGCTTTATTCCATTTTTTTTCTGACGTTTTTTCCATTTTGGGAACAGAATTTTTTTTTTTTTGAAGCAAGGCCAGAAATTTAGGAAAAAATATCAGAAAACTTTGGATTTTTTTCCTAGGAAAAAAGGCCAGAATTTTGTATGATGAATTTTCTTGCTTTTTTTCCAAAAAAAAAATATAATTTAAATATTTCAGTACAGACCCTGATCAAAAAAAATTGACCAATTGCGACACCTAAACTTCTGTTCTTAGTACGCCTGGTAATGGAGGAAGATTTTGCTTTAGGACGAAGAAAGAAAACAGTCCTCTAGCTAAAAGTCTTATCAGATATATACTGCAGGTTGCTCCCTCATTCCCCCATGATAAAGGAGAGATAACAGGAAAATTGCTTAAACTAATGATGTCATACATTTATACGAAGTTTATGGGACTCGACATTTTTGGCGATTTATCTTATGAAAAAGAACCAAATCCAGAACCGCCAAAGAAAAAGAAGAAAAAGCAGCACCCTTAACCAAACTAAATAAAAAATAAGTATTTCTCTGAATGGATGACTGTTTGCAAAATTTCCAAATGGTTATGTAAAGGACAACCTTCAAATTTGACTTTTTTGGCCTACAATGATCGAGATTCTTCCAATGGGACTTAATAGAATTTCCCACACACTAAAATATGTTAACTGTTTAATGAATTATTGGTTTTAAATCACTATCCAAGTGGAATAACCTGAAATATAGAGCTGGTCATACGAAAATTACTTCTAAAAACGTCTTCGGGATATTCGTGGGCTGAACTTTCATTTAGGGGAGCCCGAGTTTTAAAGTGAGGAAACTTTTATTTCTATTTTTAATTAATTTTAAAAAAATTTATTTTTCATACAAAATTGTATGCAAATGATGACTAGCGACAACTTTTTTTTTGTCTTGACAGTTGTTTACCAATCACAGATGATTGTATGCAACTTCGATATTATAAGCAGCAGTAAATACTTCACTCCATTGTACTAAAGTTGAAATGCCTTCTCCTACTTTGGCTCTCGATATCGACCAATTAGTGCTGAATGTAAAATTTGATGATATTAATGAAGCTTTTATTATTATTTCTTACTTTCCACCTTGTAGTTCTATTGAATTATATAAAGCGCACGTTAATAATTGTAGTTCAATATTAAAAAATCGTAAACATAATCAAAAAGTAATTATTATTGGTGATTTTAATTTGCCTAATATTAAATGGATATATGATCCTGATGAAAAATTATTAATTCTATTCAATGTTATATTTAACCAAGATTGTGAAGTTGTGGATACCTTCGCACAATTTGACTTAAGACAAATTAATCATTTTCAGAACTCATTTAATAATGTGCTTGATTTGGTGTTCGTTGACGCTGAATTGTGTGTAGGTATAACCAACGCAATTGTTCCTCTTTTCTCTAATTCCATACATCATGTTGCTTTCAATTTAGATTTTAAATCGTTCACTGGTAACCGGTGAGTTTCTTCATATTTGGAAGCGTTCAACAATTACTCCTATTTACAAATCGGGAAATAAACAAGTTGTTTCAAATTACCGTCCAATATGTAAAATTTCTACTATTCCTAAATTGTTTGAAAAATTGATTTATGATAAATTAATGCCTCATCTTAAACGAATAATTTCCCCGTTCCAACATGGTTTCGTATCTGGTAGATCTACTGCTACCAACCTTACTATTTTCAGTAATTTAGTGCTAAATGGTTTAGAGAATGGTTGTCAGTACGACGTTATCATCACAGACTTTTCTAGGGCATTTGACAGAGTGAATCACGATGTTTTAATAGAAAAGTTAAATAAAGGAGGTTTTCACTCTAATTTTTTAAATTGGCTAAAATAATATTTAAAGGACAGAATTCAGTACGTTCGTATAAATAATATTCTTTCTTCACCCGTTTATGTTACTTCGGGAGTACCTCAAGGCAGCCACCTTGGCCCTCTCCTATTTTTGTTGTTTATAAATGACATTCCTGACACAATCTTAAATTCAAAGTGCTTGATGTATGCGGATGATCTAAGTGTTTCGTTGTATAAATTCTAGACACGTGTACGGTGTACAAATAATTTCTTAAGCCTAAATATTTCTAAATGCCAAAGTCTAACGTTTTGTTGCAACCGCTCGCCTATTAATTTTTCGTATAAAATAAATCACAAATCACTATCTAAAAAGGATCTTGGTGTGATTTTTGACAAAAAATTTAACTTCTTAAATCACATTGATTATTTGGTTACTAAAGGCAATTCAATGCTTGGTTTTATCTTGCGAAATTCTAAAGTGTTCTCAGATCCACATACATTGAAGTGCATATATTTTGCCTTTGTAAGGTCTAATCTTGAGTACTGCAATGTAATCTGGAATCCTGCATATGCAGTTCACTCATCTAGAATTGAAAAAATTCAAAAACGATTTTCAAGAGTTGTTGTAAAAAGACTACATCCACTGGGGCATAGATATGCCCTCATACGAAACAAGATGTAGTCTACTAGGTATTTTACCCCTGAACACTCGAAGAAAGTTTTTAGCAGTTATGTTTATTCGCGACATTTTAGCAGAACATATTGATTGTTCTCAAATTTTATCTTTAATCGGGTTTAATGTTCCTGCGAGAATGTTTCGAAACCAGTTGTTGTTTAATGTGCCTTATCACAGAACTGTTTTTGGTGCCAATGAACCAATATCTAGATGTTTAAAGGAAACGAACACTGTTTGCGATTTGATCGACTTTAATATAAGTAGATATTTATTCAAAACAAATCTTTTGTTAATTTTAAATAACTTTGCTGGTGGTAATGTTTAAAATGTATTTTATAATTTTTTGTTTATATTTATACATTATATTATATCAAGTAATCACTTAAGTACTTATTGTAACTTTGTTTGATAAAATTAAATTAAATTAAATGTTTGATGAAATTAAATTAAATTAAAATCAAATAAATTAAATAAGAAGGTATTGTGGTATGTGCACTTTCCTTGGGATAATATAAATTAATTTCAAACTACTATTAATGTTTTTTATTTCATTTCAAATCTTAAAAAAAAAAACTTTGCACACCCAACCATGACCCCACCCCAAATCCTATAATTCGCCCGGGCAGGGGGTTGCTTACATGCTGAACTTTTTGTACGCCGTGAAATTAAGAAATTAATTACAAGAAACTTCACACAAATAGTTTTTTATCTATAGGTGCCTACATTTTGTTTAAATGTTTTTTTTTTTAATTCGCAATTGATTTTTACTGAGAGTAAATAAGTACATTATGTATATTAAAAGTGATGTATATCTACTTTTCGAAAAATATGAAATTTCATTTAGTTAAACGTTTTCACGTACCTATGTTTTATTATTGAAAAAAAAAACTACACTTGTACTTTTAATCCAAAAATTGTTTCCATTAAAATTTCCCCAAAAAAAGTATATCGTTGCTGCGAATTTTTTTATATCGTGTTACAAACTTTAAAAATAAGTTAAAAATAGAAAATTTAATATTTTCATATTAAAACCGTTATAATTATTACCTTTAATAATAAATCTTCCGAATATAAGTATCAGTGTGTTGAAATTCGTTCGTTAATTTAAAGACAAATTGAAAAAGTTTTTTACTAAAAAGGATAAAATTGAAAATTAAAACATTTTAAAATCATATTTAACAGTGTTTTCTCACCGTAATATTTTAAAGCTGTTCTATAGAGACCCCCAGCTAACTCACTCAAAAAAAAAATCAAAGTTCTACGCGTGCTCCCCTAATGAATAGCACTCTTATTCTGCGATCAACAGTTTGTTTTCTTTTTAGCATTGAAAAAGAATGCAAGTTTCCTAAATTGGATCTGTTTAAAACATTTAAAAATAAAATTAAAAATATTTTTTTTCCTACACATATCCATAAAAAAATCTCAATGAATTTCAATGGGTATAATTACTACATACTTTGATGAACGGAGTTTAATGCCAACTTTGTATAGGTACATACATTTATTTCAATTCGTTAAATTCTAACGTGAACAATATGTTTATAAATAAATACGTAAAACTACTTAACACTAAATTTCCAAGCTATTGTAAAACAATTTTTTGAATTTTTAATTTTTAAAATTGTCATTTGGTGAAGCCACTATAAAATAAAATTTATTAAATATTTCAACTAATTGATTGAGAGCGCTATTAGCACCATAGTTCGATCTACTAAAAATTTGATTCAGTGGTCTTTGAAGTCGTATACTTGAGCGACTAAAACTAAAGTTAAGACGATAAAGAACCGATGGTGATGATACTGCTCCATTTATTATTGCTGCGATAAAACAAAATTGTAAATATTTTCTATGATTTGCCAAGGAAGGAAGGTTAATCAAAGCAAGTCTTTGTGAATAAGGGGACAGAGGGTTTCCACGGAACCAAGGAAGAAAACGGAGACAAAAGCGCAAGAACCTCCTCTGAATTCCTTCAATTCTCATTATATGTACATAATAATAAGGTGCCCACACTACACAGGCATACTCAAGAATTGGTCTCACAAATGAAACAAAAAGTAGTTTGAGAACATAAGGGTCACGGAAATCGCGGCCAAATCTCTTAATGAAACCAACGATTCAAAACTAATATGGTCAGTAAATGTAAGTTCCGAATCTAAAACAACTCCCAAGTAAGAAAAAACAGATACTCTACTTAAAGAACAAGAATCAAACATATAATTAAAAACAATTGGAACTTTCTTGCGTGTAAAACTCATGGTTTTACCTTTGTCAACATTTAAAACGAGACGATTAATACTGCACCATTCCCTAAATAATTTTAAGTCATCTTGCAAAAGTACACAGTCAGATTTAGAATTAATTCTTTTGAAAAGTCATCAGCAGATATAAGGACAGACGAATTTTTAATGATCGAAATCAAAAAAGGAATACAATTGGACCTAAATGACTGCCCTGGGGGACACCAGAATTCACTACAAACGGAGTCGAACATTCATTACGAAATATTACTTCATATTCTCTATCTTCTAAGTACGATGAAATCCAATTTAAGAAATTGCCGTTAAAACCTTGACGAAACAATTTAAAAATTTGTGTTTTATGACACAACTTGTCAAATGCTTTACTAAAATCAGTAAATATATAATCTACTTGTTCACGATGATACTGTATATTTTGTGTTCATAAAAGTTTTAAAGTAACGTTACGGTATATTTCAAAATTATGAACTCAGCTCATGTCTTCAACATCTTTTTAAAGGGGCTCGATCAAAATGTCAAAAATGTAGGTAGGTGCATGCTATAAAAAAAACTGGTTCTGACTTAAGAAGAATTAGAAAAGTCTAGTTCTCCAAGTTTTATAACACTTGCTTTGAAAATTCTTTGTCCACTTTATCCAAAGAAGTAGGTCTATTAGAATCAAGCTGAAAATAATGAATATACATATGTACATAAGTACTACATGTACTTATTTATTTTATTTATTTTCATCTCTTTATCAAAACACTTATGCACACTTCATATACAAAGGAATACTGTATGAGGAAATGTGTTGGCACATTAAATTTAACGCTCCACATTTAATATTCAATTCAATAAAATGGATTCCCATTTGTTCCGAAGAGATAAGTGCCAGCTGAAGTGAGTCCCCTGTCCAGTCCCATAAAGCCGAGCCAGTCACAGTCACAGTCGTAATCTGAATCCCAGTCAGTCGGCTTTGGATTGCGAAGCAAGCGTTAATTTAAACACTAGACAGTTAAAACGCAAAGTAGCTCAACATCTCAATTGTTATTGTGAAAAATTCACAGATCAAAGATCCCAGATTTTCTAGCATTTACCAGCAGAAGAAACTTACTACTGCACACAACCAAATAAAAAAAATATACATACATACATATGTATTACAAAAACAACAAAAAGAAACTAGTTTGCGAAAGCCTGGGCAATTTGCAAATCTCATAGATACTCCGAGGCCAGAAAAAAAAATACATTAAAAACACATCATTGTTATTGCTGTTCCTTTCAATTGAAGTAAAATGACTTAATGTGTATGTAGCTATGGTGTGTATATGTAGTTTTCGCACCCGATATGGCTCCACAACAATAGACGAAAAAAGTAAGCCCGCTTATAGTTCCGAAAGCGGCGGACGAGCGACCGATGCGATGCTTGGAAAAGACTTTTATGTTGTTTTTTTTTGTGTGCCAAATGTGAAGTCGTGCCTTTGATCAGGCGGCCTAACCAGACACCATCTCTACGGTTTATATTTTTTTTTGCTCTCTTGAAAGGAATGAATCTTTTTTGTTGTTTTTGTAGTTTAGCCATATTCAACTCACATTGATTTAAAGTTGGACAAAAGGAAAAGGAATATCAATGAACCTTAACTTTTCAACTTGCAAAAGCCTGAATTGTATGTGCGGCGCAATTCTAAATTGTTAGCTGATTTGGTGTCGGTAAATGTCAGGCTCAGTCGTGCGATGCCAGAGAATCACGGCATACAAAACAAAAAACAAAAATGAAGGCCTTCATAATGCTTGGCGGCGATATATAGGACAACAACGAACCAACACACTCGTGTAAATCGAAGTAATAGTTTTGTGAAGTGTGTTGTAATGTGGGTTGGAGGATGCAAAAGATGTGGAGGAAGGTGGTTCTTTATGTGTGCATTTGCAGTATTGCACTATCTCTACCCTATACCTACCGGGTTTGGAAAAGAAACCTGCTTTTTATAATGTGTTCATAGAATAATCACATGAGAGAAGGCAAAGGCGACCCCAACAACCGCCCACGTAATGAACTTGAGTTATTACTGAATTGGAAAGCAGAGTGTTTTATTCGTTTATAGAGGAATAAAGGGATTGGTTGTATGGGCTATTTAAATTATAAGAAAAAAATTGCCAACTTCACCTTGTAAAGATGATGGATTAGGTAGGTTTACTGCTGTCATATTTCTAATTCAAAGTTGAATTAACTTTTAATCAATCATTCTCTTCTATTGTATTCATTAGACTATAGGTATGTGCATTTTGCTGCACTGCATTTACGTTTCTAACTACAGGTTTTCTATTTCAATTTGTTACTAAAGACGTTTTCAAGGTTTTTGATTATCTGGTCTTAATTCCCAAGAATCAATTCTCACAATTAATTGTTCTTTTCGGGACTGTTTAGCACTCAAGTTGATACCTATAAGCACATTTTGCCAAAGTTAAACTTGAAACTCAAATTAATTTATTTTAAGTTTAAAAGGAAAGAACAGTAGCATCTGTTCTACTTAATTTGAATAAAACTGTATTTTAAATCCTTTGTAAGATCCGTAGAAGCAAAACACCCTGGTTTCTGTACATATCTACCACCTACTTAGACTTTCTTACAAGCTAATCCTCGGTGAATCCGACTGTAATGACAAAACCTCATACATCTCTAGGCAGGGGGCACAATAGATCTTTAGGTCGCAGTGCACAACACTCCCATTTATAAATTCATTCATACCATGTAGAACGTTTATCGGTACTAACGTATGTAGAAGCTACTGCTCAAGTTTGAAAAAATTGGCATAGTCATTAGCAGGACAGTTTAAAAGGGTGCCCTTTATTCGACTTAACACAACTACTTGCACTTAATTTTATGGTTGTCATTTCGGTGAAAAAATACGCCTTTAGTGGCACTTGGTTATTCAAACATCTACATGTGTACATACAATACCAATTTTAATATAATTATTTAGGATATGAATCAAGTTGTCAACCAAGTTCTTTGGAGGTGGAATTACAACGGCAGCAAATGATAAGCTCATTCTGATCTCAAAGCCAATAGGCGTTTTTCTTTTTTCGTTAAGAGCAGAGCACTGAACAGAGTTCGAACACATAGATTATGCTCTGAACTAGTTCCAAACAGAACGAGCTCTGAACACTCATATGTTTTTTAAATACACTTGAACCACATAAATCAGAATACATTTTCATTTAACCATAAAAAGCAATATAACAGAAGACTACCCTTTTTTGTACACAGATACACACCAGATATAGAAAATCAACAAGCGATCAACTTTCTGATTATTTTCTTTTTCACATTTTTCTTCACATTTGCTGAGTTCAGCAATTAACTAACATGCCCAGTCGATCATGTCCCAGTATATCGAGTGAGATCTGCACATGTTCAGAACGAAAAAACAAACACACATTTGGAGCTCTGAATGCTCTGAGTTAAAAAGAAACACTATGTAAAATCAGTCCATGTGGATTTTACGTATAAATAAAATGCACGACTAGATCGTACGAACTTGCTCTTGTAACTAACCACTGACGCTGTTATAGGTTGTCTAGTTATCCATTGCCGATGTAGGAAAGATTATGTTGATTCTTAATACAATGGATTGCGGAATTGCGAAAATGGTTACATTGGTACCTATGTACCTACAAATGTATATTTAAATGGATTTGAATTATGAAAATTAGGGGAATAATATGTACCTACCTATCTATACATAGAGAACCTAGGAATGCAGATATGTACATATATATGTATAAATGAAAGTGAATGCACAGTGGATAAAGTGCTTGATTGCTTACTAGGACGTGTGAGTTCGATCCACACGCTAGGCGCATTCTTTTCTATACCTTCAATTTTAATTGGATGCCGCCCATGGGTTAAAATTAGACAGTCAATACCTGGTTTTCAAATCCACTGTACCAAACTAGTGCCGTGCAACTCAGGTTGCACTTAAAAGACCTTGGGTCTTACAGGCATTATAGTTAAATTATAAAAAAAATAATTTTAATTATAAAAAAAAGAAGTTATTTAAAATTTTAATACGCAGAATTAGTTTGGCTACTTAGATATTCGCAAATATAAAATTTGACAGAAATCCAATGTACCGTTACCGAGAAAGCCAAAGAATAAAAAAAAAACCGTTATATGAAAGGTACCGTTAATAGACTTTTCCCGTAAACTTGATTCATATCAGATGATAGCTATTACCAACAAAAATATTCTCAAAATTTTTTATCAAAATCCTTGGAGCCGTTTTCGATAAAAAATACGATTTTCCTTCAAGGTCATATGGCAGGTACCGTTATTTTTAGGCCTAAAAATAAAATTTCAATTTCCCCTCTGAGGAGTGCCAAAATAATCACACATACCAAATTTGAAGGTAATCGCAGACAAACAGTCAGACATTTTTTGTCGATCACTTTTTTAGGCTTCTCTATGATCGTAATGTCATGTTTGATCGTTAGAATTTTTTTTACGAATGCATAACTTGTCTTATAGTACCTACAATCGCAAGTAAAAATTATTAGATTACCGTTATTTGTCAATACGGTTCAAGTTCCGTTTGCTAATGAGTATAATTACCTCGAGACGCGAAATTAAGATGGAAACCGCAAGTAAAAAAGAAATGCGAACAGTTAAATAATAAAACAATTAAATTAAAAACAATACTGGTTGCTCGGGAAACACTCTAAGCTCAGTATCGAAAACAAGCTAATTTTGTACAGGGTTGTATATCATATGGACTAACGGTATACAACTCTGGGGTTGTACTCGAGATTCTAATTTAAATAGCTTACGAACATTCGAAAATGAACTGCTAAGATAGTTTGTAAACGCATCTTGGTACACTAGAAATAAAGATCTTGACAGAGATCTCGGGATTCCCACGGTTCGAGATGAAATAAAAATGTTTGAGCAAAATCATAGTAAACGGCTATAACACCACTGTTATAATACTATAATCGAAATTATTGATGAGATGAATTTAGTAAGCCGCCTGCGAAGAACTAAACCTTCCGAACTGGTGCACTAAAAGGGAAACTGCTCTAAAACCGCGGTAAAAGCAGGAACTATCACCGCATACCTGCAATCCGTTAATTAATTTGGTTAAAAATAAATTGCTAGATAAGTTTCAACTTTTTGGTGAAGTAAAGTAAGAATCTCACGCTCCTATAAGTATTTGTTTTTTCGTCATCATAGAGCCTTTTGAAGGTTAAGCTATAATTGAATTTGTCATTCAAAATTGTATTGCTTCAATGGCAAGTCATTACGATTGCATAGGTTCGGTGGACTAATATTTTAGATAAATTTAATTGGAACTCCTATTTTAAATTTCTATATGATGGTACAAGTAAGCATAGCAAATTCAGCAATTCTATCAGATTATTCAATGCTTCTTCGTGCTCCAAAACTTTATCGAACGATTTGTAGTAGGTACCTATTGTGTTTTTTTTTGGAAAAAATTTTTATAAATCAACTCCTCCTCCTTTTTAGTAAAATTGCAAATGCTTATTGAAAAGTAATTGTGTTAGCATTTTTTAATTTTCAAAATTTAATAATTGTTGTGAATACAGTTCTGCCGATTGATCATTCACTCGCATGTTAGTATAAAAGTTAATTTTAGCATTTGTGACTATTTCGATTTAATGTAGACGTACAGGCAAAATTTGACAAAAATCATCAAACAATTAAATAAGAAGGTACTCCGCCAAGCGTCATTTCATCAGGAAGTTTATTTTTTTCATAGAACCTGACACTTACAAAAGAAATGTAGGTACACCGATTTCATAAGTGACTTACCTATCAGTTCGCCCAATCAACTTGAGTCAGCTTTATGTCAATGTGCTAAACTTCCTTAAACTAATGACTAAAAGAAAATGTCATTACAGATATTATTCTATCTATAATAACTACAACGAATACTTGAAATAGAACACCGTCAGATCATCAACTTTCATCTAAATATCCTCTCAAACACAAGACACGAGATATGTTCAATTTAATCTCATGTCATTTACAAAGATATTTCAAATCAATTATATGAACCCGAAGATAGATACTCCTCAATTCTCGTTTTATTGCTTCTTGTTACATTTCACTCACACTCACTGTCTTTCTAGGGCTGTTTCTATATCTATCTGTTTGCTCTAATCGGATTAAAATCTCGTTTATTCCATTTCATGGATGAACAACATGGCAATAAAAAGAAGACTTTTGTACGTAGGAGACCTTTTTAAATTCCATTGGCATCATACGCACGTACTCGAAATTATTATACTATTCCTTCGTCCCCACCTTGCACCGCTCTGTTGTCGACCAAGCAAGACCAACCTATCAACCTACTCTTTCCAAGTTCTCTGCCTCCTACTGCTCCTCTTGTCACCCATGTCCTATCAACCACACGAAAAAAAAAACAACCGACAATAAATTGCATTTCCTGCTGCAAATCATCGCAGCAAAATGCATGCCATAATCCGGAGCACCAAGGTTCTCGTATAGTTCGTCGTGTAGTGTTCAGTCAGTAACTTTTGTGTTTTACCGCTTTTAGTGTTGTAACTATTTATGTACATATATACCTACGTACAAAACTACGATGAAGCAGTGCCACCTCTATAAAAGATAATCAAGCCAGTGTACTATTAAGTAGCGAGGACCGTGTGCTAAACATTACCATCTTAGTGCAAATGATACTTCTATTGTGTGTAACTCCCAATCCCAGATAGTGCAACATAAGCAGCAGTCTTAACAAAAAGAAACATAACTTGTGGCACGACATGCTTTTTTGGTGTGTGGTAGGTAAGGCATATTGCTTGATACTGAGGCAATGGTGGTTGTAGCGGTGGTAGTGGCGCGGCGGTGATACGGTAATGACTCGATGACGGTTAGCACCAATCAATACGCGCTACAGCGTTTTCTAGTTGAATGTTCCGCATTTGATCCACAATTTTCTGCTCTCTATCCATCGAACTTGACCACCCGATCATTGGTTTTGTTCTCTGAAAATCAGCCAAGTGTAAATTATCTGATGGCAGACATTAATACCTCTGAGGGACGTCAGTTAGATAAGAAAAAAAACAGAAAAAGTATACTCGTGTGTGAGTGTACGAGTAGATATTATTTTTACTATCGATTCGCAAACAGGACACAGGAAGAAGAAAAACAACAGCTGTTGACCGCACTTGAATTTGTTCTGCTAGTGCTCCTGCAAAAATATGAGATCCCTGGTCGGTTTATTGAACCATATTCAAAAAAAATAACAAACAAAAATTAAAAATGGAAAAGCGGTCGGTTAAAGGCCGACGACGGCTAACAGTGTGCAGAACTTATGCATGTATACTTGCAGAAGTTTCGTGTCGGTGGTGGGCTGAAAAGATTTTCGTGGAATGTTCATTATTAATATTTGGCTCAATGTGCTTTAGGAAGCATACTCTCTGTTTAACTCCCAACTTGCTGGCTAATATATTTCTAAAACTGGAGTTCAAATCAACATTATAAATATATCAGTTTTATATACATAATTATAACTGTATGTACATACATAGTTTCAGTGGGTGTTCAAATGTGCATTACTAGTAGCTCTATCTCGAAGGTGGAGCATGACCGAATGAAATTCAGTACTTGTACGAATATGTTAAGCTGCCAAAGTTTCAAAGTACGAACTGAAAGCCTTCAAGAAAATTCAATAGTTATCATTTTTTGTAAATAGGGACGCGGTAGATTTTCACAGTTCATCGTGGTCATGAATGTTAATTAATCTATAGTTTTGTCAGATAGGTCTAAAGATCTATGTATGTTCAACTTAAAACGCTTAAGGGCTACTTTTTCATCTGCGTAAACTGTCACATATGTAAGTGCTTAAGTAGAACTTAAATGCTTAAGTTGTGTATCAGCAAACGGGCCTTAAAATGTCAATTTAATAAATATTTCGCCAACATATAAATTAAATCTTAAAAATATTAACCAACTTGCAATATAAGATCAAGTTTGAGCGAGTGTCTAACTCGTCATGTTTACTTGCGATATAGTTACTTTAAACTTGACATTCTGCCCTGTCGAGGTAACCGTCGGAGCGGAATTCTCTCCGAAATACTACGAATCGGAGACATTTTACTTCGAGGTAATTATCCGATTGGCTGAGCAGAAATTTTGTCTGGCGAAATTCAACGCAATGGATTTATTTATGACAGATACAAACAAAATTTTCTCCAAAGTCCTCCGCCAAGTTCTCGTTGCGGAAAGTGTTTCCTTTTTAAAGAAATTGTTAATTAAAATGTAAGTAATAAGGAAATAAAACTTATTTACGTAAACTTGTGGAATTTTTGTTTTTATCCAGAACGAAAAAAGTAGTTCACAGCAACATGAGGGGATGATGAATCTGCTCAGCGAATATCCCGATATTGGATAAAATAACACAAGAAGTTGTGACTGTTACCCCGGTTATATGAGTGAGTTGGGGAATCGAATCGAATCAGAATTGAGATTTCGATTCCGGTATATGGAATGTATGTATAAAATGGAATCGAAATGACAATCTGAGTTTACAGAATAAACAACAAAAACATGCAACCGAAAAAACACAAAGAAAACGGAAACCCACTGAACACAAAAAAAAAAAACACTATTGGTGCATACACACACCAAGAATCAAATATGAATTAGATTCTTCAATTCCTCGATTCAGGTATATAAATATATTTTCAATTCGATCCAGCTCGTTTAGTGGGATTGGATCGAGTAATCCGATTTTAATCCGATTCAAGTAAACA
Organism: Philhelius pedissequus; assembly: GCA_910595825.1. NCBI lineage: Eukaryota > Metazoa > Arthropoda > Insecta > Diptera > Syrphidae > Philhelius > Philhelius pedissequus. The sequence goes on from OU343160.1 coordinate 266,300,223, forward strand.
ACGACTTAAATCCTGATTCAATCCCGATTCAATTCTCCATATAAACGTCGTATGGTTGTATATATTTGATACTAGGCTAAAAAGAGGATTTTGCTGATCTTAAACCAGTTTAGTATCGTACTATCTTCTTAACATTTAAAAAAAGTTAAAATCACATAATGGCTACTTTATTTGTTTAGTATCATACTATATGGATTTACCATATGCCACTTTGACATTTACAAACGTCAAAAAGTTATGTTCGCTTACTTTTTTGCACTATTTTAGGTGTGTTTAGTTGTAGTTTCTTAAGAAAATTGATTTAGTATGGTGCTTGTTAAAAAGTGTTTCAAATTAGGAAAATATTAGTAAGTGTTTAGCATTAGCAAATTGTTCAGTAGTATCATGTTAAGTCCTTATCATCAGGCTGTTTAAAATTTTGCGTCATTGTGTTTCAAAAGTTTTTTTTTAATTATTCTTTTGTTGATACTTCAAACGGAAACAAAACACATATGTTTAAAAATAGAGAGGGGACTTTATTCGATAGTTTTGATTTTAAAATCGGTGCATCTAATTACATTTCTTAAAAACGCTAGCGCAGTATAATTGAAAAAAATACTTTTCATGGTTTAAAACGCTTATGGTGTTTATTTAATAAAAAGCTTTCAAAAAAATATATCGCATTTTCGATATATCAGTTAAATCGCACATTTCTGCCTGAAATTTATATCCATCGCAATGCTTCGTCGTATTTCTTTAAAATTTCTTCCGACGAAAGCTACTTCGAACTGAAATTGAATTTCCGAAGAAGATGCGTTGCGGAGAAAATTCCGCTTCGATGGTTACCTCGATAGGGCAGATTACGATAATGTGTCTGTTCCTAGGTTGACCTACAGCCTAAGCCGCTGAAGCTATTTTCGGAAAACTTGGTACCTAAGCTTCTTAAGTGATTATGCTCTGTTCAATTTATATTTTCAGTACAGGGAAGATAGGATATATGCCTTTCACCCTTACTATTATGGATTTCAATAAGCTATCTCTATTTCTATAAAGCTTTTCCATTTTCAATGTCGGTAGGGTTACCAATTGTTAATTTAGATTTCATGAACAGAAACTTGGACATCGTAAACCAAATCTAAGAAAAATTAAACTAAATCCAAATAAAAATAAATCTATCTTTCTCCCCACCACCAAGAGGTAAGATAGTAGGCGCGTTTTTTTAAGAGTTCCCCAGAAGGCGTAATATATTTTAACATGAAAATAAATCACAGACAATAAATGTATAAATAAGACATAATAAGGAACTTGTGTCCTTCGAAGAACTTGAAGCAATTTTAAATGTAAATAAACACAGCATAAAAATATTATATTTATGTACACGAAACCATCTAAATTTTATTTTTATTTTCATGAACAATTTGGTAATTAAATGTTGCAATTAATTAATGAACCGAACTACATCAAAAACTTGCTCAAATAGTAATTTTTCCTTTAAAAAAATACCCAACAAATAATATATAGCTGCATTTTAACCGTTTTCCAAAAAAAAAAACCAAAAGATGTAAGCAGAAAAGAACGCAGGGACAACACCTTTTCCTTAAATTTAAAATAGGTATATGCTCTCAAATGCTCTAGGAAAGTATCGATTCTGAAAGCTCCATAGGGAAAACCAAAGAAAAAGGTGTTCGAATTTCCACCAACGGACCAATGGTAACTCTTAATTAATGTGATTATTTCTTAAATAAACACTATAATTGAGAGTCAAATTGGCGATCAGTCTCCTCTCAGCCGGGGAGCAGACAGGTCATGGTGGAATGTACGTGGGTTTATAGAATATTTCAGTAGCAATTTCTTAAATTGTGTGCCATGCAAACACCAGCCGGCACAAGTGTGTTTGATAAAACTCTCCCATAAGGCCTGCACTGAAAATATAAATTGAACAGAGTGTAGCTTGAATCTTTTTTCTGAACTTGCCTTCTTTTTGCCCTAAAAATAACGTTGAATACCTGTCATGCAATTTAAATTATATTGAAAACGGCTCTAACGATTTTGATAAAGAAAAAATCGATGCACTATTTTAAACTTAAATAGTACATCTACATATGTACAAAAAAATACATAAAATATACCAAATTCACCATATAAATATACCAAACAATTTTAAGTGATGCTCTTTTTCGAATAAAATTTTCTCAACCTACCTAAATATTAAACAATAAAATACAAGGCTAGATCGCACGTACTTGCTCTTAAATCCGATCACATTATATACAAAATATTTTTAATGGAAACACCTAAAAGTATTTTTAAAGTCGTTTTTCACTTATTTTTGTATATATAAAAATTCTTATATTTTTTCTAAAAAAAAATTGGTATGAACATTTTAAATAATCAATAATATAAATTTAAAAACAAAATTGCAGAAAAAATCGCTCACCCGTTTTCAAAATATTGAGTTTTCACAAAAAAAAAATATTTTTTTTTTCAAAAATAATAAAAAAAAAACAATTTTTCGAAAATTTTGAAATGCAGTATTATTTAGAATTTGAAGGATCTCCTTGTATAGAAATTTTGATCGAAATCCGTAGAGCCGTTTATGAAAAAGTCTAAAATCAATAAAATGGTTGTACGGCAGGTACCGTTAATAACAAAATATTTAAATTTTTTCGGACCGAATGTAGACCATACTGAAGTTAGTACACACACAAATTTTGATCAAAATCGTTAGAGCCGTTTTTGAGATAATTAAGATGGTAGAAAAATTTGTATGGCAAGTACCGTTATTTTTGGGCCTAAAACAACGATTCAAAAATCTATTTGAGACAACGAACTAAAACGCTTCAGCACTAAGTTTGAACAAAATCGGTTCAGCCCTTTCGGTTGTAGATAGTTCTACAGACAGACAGACAGGCGGAATTGCGGGACCCACTTGTTTGGTGTTCTCTATGATCGTAGTCATGTTTGATTTTTAGAAAAAAAAAATTTTTACGAATACATAATTTGCCTTATAGTACCTATACATTACTTTAGATGGCGCTTACAATCCAGGATAGATCACGGCCTCAACCAGCAAACCTCTCGAGCTACCCCGGTCCCTGCTAGCTGCCACCATTTACGCACACCAAGTTGGTTGAGGTCGTTCACCACTTGATCGCGCCACCTAAGATAAGGCCTTCCTCTGTCGCGTTGTCCACCGGGGTTGGATACGAAGACTCGTCGGGCTGGTGCGTCGATGTGCATGCGCTCCACGTGACCTAGCCATCTCAGTCGCTGTATTTTTAGCTTTTTGACCAGGTTGATATCGCTGTAGAGCCCGTAAAGTTCGTCGTTAAGCACCTATAATCGCAAGTAAAAAGAAGAAGTAAGAAAAATTGTAAATGTTGGGTTGGTCTTAACAGCTGTTGTAATCTGTTGATTAGTGGTTTTAGTTGTTTTTCTGAATGGCTGGTCCATTTTAAGGCATTTAGGAACATTTTTTGAGAACAACCAACCTGTCTGTTTTATAGGTGTTTCCTTCACATCGAAGCTGTCTGATAATTTCTCTTAACTGATGAGAACAATGTGATTTACGACCCAGTTTTACTCCTACCAGTTTAAAAATAGTTAAATTAATTAATACAAATATTATAAGTCATACAAAATAATAACTTACTTCTCTTAATTTGAAACCGCGAATGAGAGTATTAGAATTATACAATATTTTTTTTGCACAGCGAAATTTAACAAAGGTATAATCATTAAAGGGACAATAAATCAAAATCAAGGGCTGGATGCACGTAAACCAGCAACAAGAGGATACACGAATGGTGCGACATATTTTATAAGTCATTTTAGTAGCACTTGTATCACTCTTTCTTGAGAAAACTAAAGCTTTCAAATATTCTTTTTCGCTCCTATTATTTTGCACACCACTGTATATCGCAAATAAGAAACATATACGTACAGTACTATTAATTATGAAATAATAGTAAAAAAGAAAATCTGTTAACTCAGATTTTTTACTCATATACTGGAATTTAATTTAAAAAAAAAAAGTAGGTGCGCTGATTACAGAAGTTACTTCCTGAAATCGAAAGAAAAAATTTCTGATTGATTAAGAAAGTGCTATCTCTTTTAGCCATTCTTGTACGTAGACCTTGGGTGGAGTAATATAAAGTGTAGCTACATATACATTATACTCGTACATACAATGTACATATGTAATTATGTATTTATAAGTTATATTCACATAGAATGTTATTTTTTAAATTTCTTTTTGTCCGACAGTTTGGCACCAGTTTATTGTTACGAATTGATATACATATGTATGTACACATTGTTGTGACGTGAGTTCAGACATAATTGTTCAATATCACGTCAGTGGGTTTGGTCTACCTGTTAGGATTTTTTTTTTGTTTTGATAGGACACCGATAATTTTAAAACCAATTTACTTAAATATAAAACATTGTTTAATAAATGCAGGTAAATGCATATAGAGTAAGTATGTATGTAAGTAAGTACATAAATAATAGGTGACTCACATGGCTTTCGGCATTGAGTGAGGTATGCATACTAGGTATTATGCAGAAAGAAAAAGATACTAAAAATAAAATTGATCCCCACCAATTTTTTTTTTTTTTTTTTTTTTTAATTGAACTATATGCCTGTAAGGTCTTTTAAATGCAACCTGAATTGCACGGCACTAGTTTGGCACAATGGATTTGAGAACCAGGTATTGATTGTCTCATTTTAACACATGGGCGGCATCCAATTAAAATTGGAGGTATAGAAAAGAATGCGCCTAGCGTGGGGATCGAACCCACACGTCTAAGTTAGTAATCAAGCACTTTATGCACTGCGCCATTGCCACCCACGTGATATAAGTTCTGTTAAAGAAATAAGATTGCCTTTGATAGCAAAAATAATTTTTATATCATAAAAAGAACTTAATTTTAATTAATTAAGCTTTTGGGTGGAGATATCAATTTGAGTTACAATTATTTTGAAGTTGAAATTGAATTATAATTTACATATTAAAAATGTAAATTAAACTTTAATTTAAAACAAAAGAAAATTATTCACAATGAAAAACAAAGTGTGTTGATATAGATGTTATTCAACACCATTTTTTATTTCTGTGTATAAAATTAAATTAGATCATTATTTTAACTTACATTTTTAAAATAACAAATTGCATACAAAATGCGAATCCACAATAAAACAGATCTCATATGACTTTGAGTTTATTCAAGGCGGTACTTTCCAGGGGATTGGCATGTAGATATTTTTCTATAAGTGGCCTCCTAATAGCCACATAAAATACGAAACAGAAGGCTGGACTGTCTTCGAGAGCTTTACAGTAGTGATGGGGCATAGTCGAATGATTTGAAGAATCGAGATATTAGCATTCAAGTGATCAAAATAATCGAATGATAATTCGAATTATAAAAGAGTAAATTGAAATAGTTTACTCAGTTTTTTACTATGCGTATGAATTTTGAATTTTTTTTGGCCCAATGGCCATTGAAAATTAATAATATTTTACATTTCATGTTCTTGGAATTTCAAATAATAAAAGATTTTGCATATACAAAAATTTGATTTTTAAATTGATTTAAGTTGTTGATGTTTCTAATATTTATTGGAAATTGTTGTAGGCCTGTAGTCCCATGTATAATATACTGGCTTGTGCCATAGTTGTTCTGGTTCTGATGATGTTAAACTCGTCCACATTTCGCAGGTTGTATTGAACTTCTCTTCTCGCAGGTATACTTGATTGAAGGTATTCGGGACACATATTATGTTAAATTTTAAAGACAAATATCATTGCCACCATATAGTCTTTGATGTATATTCAACCAATTTAGTGATTCAAGCATAGAAGATATTGAGGTATATCGATCACACTTTAATATTGCACGCATAGCTATGTTTTGGAGTTTTTGAGTATTGTTAAACAAATAAAGACGACTTGCACAGTATTCAAAATGGGGTTTTACAGTCACATTATACACTTTTATTGCACTATTTTTAGATATGTTTTTGCGTGTTCTTCTAAGAACACCTAGTTTTTTTAAGCTTCTTTGCAGATAAGATCTACATGTTCATTAAATGATAGTTTGCTATCTAACACAACATGGAGGTATTTAATTGACGCTATTTGTTCTATTTGTGTATTATTTATAAAAATATTTGTTTGTTGTTGTGGGGAAGTATTGAGTATTATAAATTTAGTTTTGTTAATATTTAGGACAAGCCTATTCATATTTAACCACGTACATATATTGCACTTAAATCTTGTTGTATTTTGTCTTTTAGTGTGTTAAGGTCTTTTCCAGTTATATAAAGTAGACCATCATCTGCAAATATCACAAGCTTAGAGAATTGTATTACTCTTTCCATATCGTTTATATAAAGGATAAAGAGAAGGACCCCCAAGATCGTTCCTTGTGGAACTCCTACATTACATTGTTGTTAACTGTTATTTTCTGGGTTCTGTTTTACAAAAAAGTTTTGAACCACTTTAGTTCTGTATTTTGTACACCATACTTTTCCAGTTTATTTAACAAAATAATATGATTTACTGTTTCAAAGGCTCGTTTAAGGTCTAAGAAAACGGCTATAACACAATTTGTACTGTCAATTTCACTTTTCCAGTCACTAACCACAAAATTGATACAAGTTTCACACGAATGATTCGAGCGAAAGCCAGATTTGTGTATGCTTATTATGTTATTATTGTTCAGATGTTGTTGAAGTTGATTGGATACAATTTTTTCTACAACTTTTTCATATAATGGGAGCATATTTATTGGACAAGGATCACTACACTTAATTGAATTGGAGACTTTCATTTTTGGGAGAATAAGAGATTCTTTCCAAGTTTCGGGAAAAACACCAGCGCTGAATGAAGTATTTACTATACGGGTAAGGACAGGAACAACAATTTCTAAAGATCTTTCAGCATTTTCACATTCATAAAATTAAAGTCATTTTTAGAGTTTATCACAGTAAGGGCATTGGTAATATCATTGGTATCAACTAAAGTAAACTTAAATTCTATATTGCACTCTTCTACTATACTAATATATTCGGAAAATATAACAGAATTGGTTATATCATTCACGCGTATGCACATGTTAAATTATTTATTTTAAAATTAGAAAGGTCGCGAAAAAATTAATACATGCCAATAAATACTTAAACATTTAAATTTTAAGTACATAATATTTGTTTTCCTAAATAAAGAAATAAAATAAATACTTGAAATTTGTTCGAACTACATAATTTAAATTAAATTAAATAAAATAAACAAACATTCGCTTTTCTAGTTAAACTTTTTCTTGTTTTTCCCATTTATTCCATAAAACAAAAAAATGTCAGATACACTACTTACCTGTATCTCGAGTGATCAACTTACATATAACAAAATGTATTCAAGAACCGAGTGATTACTATTACTAAGTCATGCGAATTACGAGTATAAATGCTAAACAGATACATAAAAGGACTTCCAATCGAACGTGAAGGTACATTAAAATCACACTAGCCTAGACACTAACACATCACAATACCTATGGATTTCTCCTCTTGGTATATTACGATAACTCTCAAATAGTAGTGCATAAAATGAAGTAGAATTTTAGAGGACCCATGTTGCCGTCTTAAACCAAAAGGGCGTATCTCCACTTTTTGAGTTTTCAGATAAATGCGATTTACTATTTTTGGATTTTAAAATGTAATGCTTTTCAAAACTTAAAAAAACTATTAATTAATGAAAAATAATGTATTATTATTATTTAGTATTATTATATTATTATAAATACGCCATAAACTCAATTTTTGATTTTTGGCTTTTACGCCCTTTTTCCTTATGACGGCAGCATGTATAAAAGATGAGACATCATTACTTACTTACTTAAGGTGGCGCTACAGTCCGGGGTGGACCAGTTTCTAGCTATCTGTCTCCAGTTTTGCACTCCAAGTTGGTTGAGATCCTCTTCCACTTGCGTGCGCCACCTTTTACGCTGTCCACCTCTACTGCGCTGTTCCACGGGGCAGGATTCTAAGACTTTCCGGGCCGGAGCATTGGTGTCCATTCGCTCTAGGTGACCCAGCCATCTCAGTCGTTGGCTTTTCAATTTTGTGACTAGGTCGTTATCACTGTACAGCCCGTATAGTTCGTAGTTGTATCGTCTTCTCCATTCCCCATCTATGCAGACGGGACCAAAAATCACCCGAAGAATTTTCCTCTCAAAACAACCTAACGCGTTCTCATCCACCGTTAACATTGTCCATGTCTCTGCACCATACATCAGGACTGGGGTGATGAGCGTTTTATATATGGACAGTTTAGTTGCTCGAGAGAGGGCTTTGCTTCTCATTTGCCTTCTTAGCCCAAAGATACAGCGATTGGCAATAGTAATTCTGAGTTTGATCTCAGCACTGGTATCATTCGCTGAGTTTATAGCGGATCCTAGGTATACAAAGTCTCTGACCACTTCAAAATTATAGCTGTCTATGGCGTTCGGTCCGAGACGCCGCCGGTGCTGGGTGCCCTTACTTGTTGACAGCATATATTTTGTTTTGCTTCCGTTCACTGTTAAACCCATCTTCTTGGCTTCCTTCTCAATACTCACGAAAGCACCATTGACATCACGCTTTGTTCGTCCGATTATGTCAATGTCTAGTGTTGACGTGAGAGTTTTGCACTATTCTTTCAAGAATGATGTTAAAGAAGTCGCATGACAGCACATCGCGCTGCCTAAAACCTTTTTTGACATCAAAGGTATCTGTGAGGTCTTTGCCGATCTTGATGGAGCAGCGTGAATTCTCCATCGTCATCCTGCATAAGCAAACGAGTTTGGTAGGGATGCCAAAACTAGACATGGCTCTATATAGCTCGTCTCTGTAAATGCTGTCATACGCGGCCTTGAAATCGATAAAAAGGTGGTGAGTATCGATTTGAACTTCCTGGGTTTTTTCCAAGATCTGGCGCAGTGAGAATATTTGGTCGATATTGCACTTCCCTGGCCTAAAGCCACACTGATAAGGACCTATCAGGTTGTTGATGAAAGGCTTTAGGCGCTCACAAAGTACGGCAGAGAAGATCTTATAGGCGGTATTAAGAAGACTGATGGCTCTGTAGTTGGTGCAGGCCAGAGGATCGCCTTTCTTGAGGATCAGGCAAACAATGCTGAGGTTCCATTCATCGGGCATGCTTTCCTCCGACCATATTTTGCAGATGAACTGGTGCATACTCCTTACCAGTTCATCGCCAGCCGCTTTGAACAACTCAGACGCAAGATAGCTATCTGATGAGACATCATTCATGAATGACGAATGAAAATCATTCGAATGATTTCATATGAAGCATCGAGATGTCTCGAGACATCTCGATTATAGTTGACTATATCATCCGAATGAGCACATAATTACTTAACAGTATATTAAATTTCTGAATTTTTGCCTTCTCTCAATTTTGTATAGTGCTTTCGTCTTTAAATAAAACTATTTTTTTTTTAATTTATTTAAAATAATTTGTGTAAGTACATAAGTACATAGTATCTACTTTTAATAATTAATTAAACACTTCTTTAAATGTACCGATGTACCGACTGTACCGGAGATGTTATGTTGGTTACTATTATTATTTTATTTATTTATTTATTATTTTAAATCAAAAAAAAAACATAATAATTCAAATAGAATATAAAATCGCATCTGCAGAATGTGTAATAACTACATCTTCTGTTTATTTTCAAGTCTGTTAAAAAGTAAATAATCAACCTCAATAAGCTATTAGATCTCAAAAAAAAAATCAAAATTTCCAATTCCGAACATGGGATTTTTTCGGCTTAAAAATCAATTTATTATTTTATCATTTTGTTTACCCATTATCTACTTTTGTTTTTCTACCACAGATACAGGGGGAGAATTGTTGAGACAAGAGATTTTTGGTTCCCATAAAGCTAAAAGTTTGATATCAAATTTCACTTAAAAATACATATTTAAAAAAAAAAAAAAAAATTTATTATCTTAAGTTTATTAGATTTCCATGACTTCCTTCCTTCATCATTAAACCGATTCCGAGCCGACTGCTTTTATAAATAAACAGTGTTTGTTACATCTAGAATATACTTGCTGATCCATCATCTGATAAAAAGATATCCACTTACTTTTTCCGCTTCCTATACCCACGCGCATTCCATCTTCAATTGATTTTGCTTCGTTTAAATTGATAGATATGCACAGTACCTTGTTCCTTCCGCTTATCTCCAAGCTACCTCGCACCCAATAAAAACCATACAAAAGCGATTCGGTTTGGTGTCAGTTCGAAATGAGTAAACAAAAATAAGAGTGACAAGAAAGTAAACAAAAAGAAATCGAATGCTAATTCCTAAGCATATTCTGTGAGTATCTTTTTTTTGGAATTTAAAAATGGATACACTAAAGGAAACAAACAGAGAATGGAAAATGGGCACAATTACACAGTTAATCCTAATATGTAATATTCTTTTTAAAAGGTTAAAATATTTTTATTGCAGAATACCAAAACATTTACTTTCTTATATTTGTTTGACTGAAAAATAGTTCGGAAGATGCTTTGGAAAGGCATAGGTCTAAACAATCTGTATGTATCTTCACTTTTACTCACGGTAAAAAGCCACGGTTTCCAAAATTAACATTTCTTTTTATTTTTAGTAGACACTAACCAAAATATCTGGGAACTTTGTTTTCTCCGAAATATATGTATGTACATAACTGTATCAAGTTAATCCGAGCTTCATCTGACTAGACTACACCAGCTAATGTGAAAAATCGTGGGATCGATTTTTTAGAGAAAACATTTTATTTATGTATAAAATTTTATATTTTTTTTTATCGAAATATGAATGTATATGTACATATGTAATATGAACAAAATAATTTCAATCCGTTCATTAAATAGTAGGCGTTTTTCTTTTTTAGTTCAGAGCAGAGTCTGAGTTGTCAAAAAAATTGTTTGTGTTTCTTTTTAACTCATAGCATGCAGGGCTTTGGAGCCCACAAATTTGGATGTGTGTTTCTTTTTTCGTTCTGAACATGTGTAGATCGCACTCGACGTGCTCGAACATTATTGACTGAGCATGTGAGTAAATTGCTGGACGCACCAAATGTCATGTGTGCCATGTGAAGCAAAAAATAATTAGATACATAAGTTGGCGAAAGAAGTTGATCGCTTGTTGATTTTCTGTATCTGGTGTGTATCAGCGTACAAAAAAGGGTAGGTATTGCTTTTTATGGTTTAAAATGAAAATGTATTCTGATTTGTGTAGTTCAAGTGTGTTTAAAAAAACATATCAGTGTTCAGAGCTCGCTCTGTTTGGAACAAGTTCAGTGCATAATCTGTGTTCGAACTCTGTTCAGTGCACTGCTCTGAACGAAAAAAGAAAAAGGCCTAATGAGAAAATCTAAAATATGAAGTGATATGGGATGTCACGTTTAATGCAAATTATGCCAGTGGAGGTCGAGCGTCCAAGCGACGTCGCTGAGCGACCAACAAAAATAGAACATATTAAAACCTATAGATATGGCCATGCTGTTACAGAGCGACGAGCGACGTCGCTCAGAATTAAAACATGTTCTAATTTTGTAGTTGATCGTTGAGCGACGTAAAAGAAAGATGGCCAATATAGACATTGAAAGTTTAATTTCGGCTGTTCAAAGCCGACATGTTTTATCGCAGGATAAAGAAAAAGATTTTAAAAATAGTGATACAAAATGGCAAGATGTTGCAAAAATTTGTAACTGTTGGGGTAATTTCTTATTCAAATACTTTAATTTTGTTTAACTTCCAAGCTCACAAAAGTACATAGTAAGCTCATTTCTTAAATTTAAAGTCGAAATACTGTATCTGTTGTAACGGATTGATTGTTCTTGATTCCCTGGTTTGAGTAGGAGCTTGCAACAAAAAGATCTTCACAACAGCTTTTAAACGACTATCACTTATTACACGTCGCTCTGTAAAAGGACAATCGTCGCTCAGTGCGTGACCGAAGCCTAACATACATTAATAAAAATAAATAGAGTTTATGCCCTGGTGTACGGTATACAATACCGTATGTGAGTGAATTCTAGTCGCTTTCTCAGCAATCTACGCCGAAAACGGTTGATTTTACAGAAAAATGCAAGAAAATTTTTTTGTAGATAATTTTACTAGGAACAATTTTCATAATGTCCACTATTGACCTCCGAGCAATAGGTTGCGAGATATTTGCGAAAAACTGATTTTCGTGACCTTTTGACATTTATAAACTTTTTTAGCCGGCACGATATCGATGTCGATTTTTACATCTTTATTACACTACCGTAATAAAGGTGTACAAAAATTCAGGTCACTAGGAATTTTTTTACAGCTTAAATTAATTTAAGTATTCTTTTATATCCATTTTAAAAATAACAAACTGCATACAACAAAACGAGAATTCACAACAAAACAAATACTTAATCATACTAGGTCCGTTCCCGTACTCCCTAAAACTGAGAAAATCTACGAACTTCTACGAAAAACAGTCAAATCCTCTTCCCGTACTCCAAATTTTCGTAGTTTTTCAAAGAAGAAAACGCTCATGAGAGAGTAATGCCGGTCGTCCACTAAGTGCGCAACAAGCTCAACCAACTTCATTCAACTTTTCATTCAACTCCATCGTTGGATGTCAAAATTTATAACCTCTTACACTAGTGCACAAACTTGCGTTCTTCACGTTGAGCAACGAAGGCAAAAGCAAAATTGAACAAAATGTGTTGGGAGCTTCGTACACATAGTTGACAAGCTTAGTGAAATGTTGAATAACCTCATACACCTAGATGATCAACTCGTTCAATTGTTGGAGAACTCTGTACACCTAGTTGATCAACGTATTCAGTTGTTGAATAGCTTCGTACATATAGTTGACAAACTTACTCAAAACTTGAATAACCTCGTACACTAGTTGATAAGCAAAAAAATCTAATTTTGACAAAAAAAAATTTTCAAGTTGATCAACTGCGCTTTTATATGGTTGTTGAACAAGTTGATGGACGTGTTGATACCTTCGTACACCTAACCAAGACGCACTCGTTGAGGAACGCGTTCAAGACACGCATTATAGCTACTCAGATATTGATGATTTTTAATGTCGGTGTCACACACATCTTTATTGAAAAATATTGAAATTAAATTTTATCTGGATTAAGCACGATTTCCTCTCAAAGCAAAAAAAAGTAGCTGCCATAATAACAATATTGGAAAATTAACTACAAAAAAAAAACATAAAAGACGATGACGACAAATCAAAACACAAAAAGACTGCACCAATTTTCAAGTTGATGTCAACACAATACTTCAACTCATGCACGCTCACGAATTTTGTCTCATCCAACGCAATACACAACAAATATTTTCACCTCAACGGCAACCAACACAAAACAAAATTAAAAAAGTTGATCAACGAGTTGAACAAATGCAACACATTATCTTGAAAACTTTGCTCAACGCGTTGAACCACCATTTTCAACGAGCAACACGAGCTCGTACACTAGCCGTACACTTGTTGAACAATTCATTCAGCAACGGTCTCCAACCGCATTAAACTAGTTGGTTGAATGGAATTGAGGACATCGTACATTAGAGTTGTGTGTGTTGAACTCGAAATTTGTCCGTTGAGCGCCTAGTGGACGACTGGCATAAAATATTTCCCCAGGCGTTTTATTTATGTATAAAAATTCTTAATTTTTTTCTTAAAAAAAAAGTGGTTTGAACATTCTAAATATTTAATAATATAAATTCAAAAACAAAATTTCAGAAAAAATCGTCCACCCGTTTTCGAAACATTGAATTTTCAAAAATAGAATTTGAAGGAGCTCCTGTATAAACATTTTGATCGAAACCCGTTGAGCCGTTTATGAGAAAGTCGTAAATCAAAAAAATGGTTGTATGGCAGGTACCGTTAATAACAAAATATTTAAACATTTTTTTCGGCCCGAATGTAGACTCAAGTTAGTACACACACCAATTTTTATCAAAATCGTTATAGCAGTTTTAGAGATAATTAATATGGTAGAAAAATTCGTATGGCAAGTACCGTTATTTTTGGGGCTAAAAAAACGATTCAAAAATCTATTTTGGACAATCACCTAAAACGCCTAAGCACCAAGTTTGAACAAAATCGGTTCAGCCGTTTAGGCTGTAGAGAGTTGTACAGACAGACAGACGGAATTGCGGGACCCACTTTTTTGGTGTTCTCTATCATCGTAATGTTAACTTTGATTAAAATCTCGAGTTTGATTTTCTTCACAAATGGCAAACTTGCGCTATAGTACCTACATATATCGCAAGTAAAATGGCAAAAATTGTTGTTCAAAGCGTTCCCGTACTTTTGTGAAAATTTGTAGCGCTCTGAGATTATCACCCCCACTCATGCAAAAATGACAGTCTTCACATATTTGTGCACAAAGTGCGGGAACACACTAGCCGTGTTTTATTGGGAAATTTATCCGCCGTAAGTTTATCCGTCGTAGCATTTTACATACAATTCGCTACGCTCGATAAAAAGCTAAAGTAGAAGCTACGGTGGATGGCTGGTTGACGTACAGTCGAGTCTCGATTCTGATTTTGTTAGTTTTGTTGGTACGATTGATAATTGAATTGAATCTCGATGGATGTGTTCATGAAGTGTTATAATTATTAATTTAAGACAAATCGATCTTTGTGATTCTTTTTTTAATAGTTGGCCAGTTTATATTTCTCAAATCTTAGATAACTCCATTTTTTAATAAATTATAAGCTGTTCTTCTGAAAAGTTTCTGACTTTTACTATTAAAAACTGTATTCCTTGCTCAATTATTTTCTGAAGTACGTCTAAAATTGTACCTGTATCTGCAATTTTGCATACCCCTTATGTCAATTAATCAATTTTAACAAATTTTGATATCCATTTTGAAAAAGAAACCCAATATTTATCGAATGAATTCCGTTTTACTTTTATTTTTGAATAACCAAGCCCAATTTTCGTTTTGTGTTCAATTTTTATTGATACTTGTAAGTAAACGGAGTTTGGTGAAAAAAAATCATCTTTTTATTTAGATCTACAAAAAAGCAATATGAGAAGACAAACCGCATTGGGTGGAACTGCACTATAGAGGAATTGCTTGACACTGCGACGCAAAATATTTATTCCTATGAAATTCTATGAGGCGCGCACATATGCAACTTTCAGTTTTGCAACAGTTTGGTTGCTAAAGTATATGAGAGTGCGCGCACATGCAAGAACTATTCAATCCGCGATTCGAGCAACTTAAGAGTTTGTGTTTTGGCACAAATCGAACGATCGCCTCAAATAAGTTCTTCAGTTTGTATCACATCGAACTATAATGTAACTGCGCGCACATTAAATCAAAATGATGTTTGTGTGTTCGTTTATCTCGTTGATTGATTTGTAAGTTGCTTATGTGCGCGATCATCGTTCAACTAGTGATTAAACTATTTCGTTTCGGCAAAATTGCATGTGCGCGCCTAGCCTAAACGCACTAAGCGGAAACTGAACTCACAAAGTGTGCTTTTTCTTCGCTGTTTAATGGACGTTGGCCATGGGCGGTATTCGATTCACTACATGGACATGGACTGGGCATATATTTTTGTGATCCAAAATGGTGAAATGGCAAACCAAATGTTAACTTTTTTGTTTTTTACTCCGCGTATGTTAAGTGCAGTCTGATGAGTAAATATTGAATTGAAAGCAAAACATATTTAGAAAATAAATTTGTAAATTGACTTGAAAAATAAAACTCTAGCTATCGATAAGCTCAGAAAATAAATAAAAGCATGAAAGGGGTGTGAGGAATTTAAACTACGTTGTAGTGTGCGTTCCAAACCAAGAAACATAAAAAGGAAACAAGTAAATCACCGGCATTTTTGTTTCCTCGTGTGAAATGCATAGACCATTTTTAAAACAATACAAAAATTGGACTGTGTAAAAAGGGATTTGACTATAGTCTATGAACAAAGCCATTCACATTCACGGCAATTGCAGAAAAAATGAAAACAAGAAATAGGTTTGTAACATAAATTAAATATTGGTACGTTTTTCTACTTTCTATTTTATATGAATAAAAGCTAATTATTGTTCATAACTTTGATATTTTCTTTACTTTTTATTTCATTACTTGTGACTGCTGTGCAGGGGTACCAATTTTACAAAAATAAAAAATGCTACGGTCGATGCGTTTTTTTGGGAATTACTTACGGTACAATGGATAGATTCCCAATAAAACACACCTACTTACTGTTTATCTATGTTAATGAAACATCGATGTTGAAAAAAAAATCAATGATCGATGTTATAGGAAATCCCTCAAAAATATCGGTGTTTTCGATTCGATAATTATTAACATCGATGATGAGTATTCGATATTTTTCTCAAATCTCGCTCATACCTACTTCATATCACATGTGACTCTGACGTGTATTCATTGGGGACGTTCACTCAATGGATCCATTCAATAATAGAACTATTAGCTATCCGGATAGGTTGATGTTGTTTTATTCCCATGTACACTAGCAGCAGTTGTTTTGTAATCAGCTGTGTTCTTACATGGGAATAAAACAACACCAACCTATCCGGATGGCTAAAGTTCGTTTATTGAATGAGGCCAATAACTAGCTGTACGAGAACAAATGTACAGAGAACAGCTGACTGCTAAATTCATTTGGTATGTATTTTGTTCTGATTTTTTGACAGCTAACCTATCTGATTCGTTCACAGATTATACTCTGATAGCTTGGTATCCGAGATAACATATCTAATAAGTGAACGCTCGCATTTACCTCAACTTCACAGAGCTAAAAACCTAGACCTACTTCAAGGCGAGTTGAGGGCAACTTTAGGTTTCAAAAATCACAGAATTTGTTCATCAGAGTTTTTTTTGTTTATAAGGTTTTCCAATAAACGCTTTAGAGCGACTTCAGAGCTCAACGAACAAAACTATTTATAGCTTCTGTGCCATTTTTATGAAAAATTATTTGCTTAAGGAGCCGGCAAGTGGCGACTCTACCCTATTCAACACAGATGAGTAATGAGGTATTACTTATCTATGGTAATCATATCATCCTACATAACCCATACCTATGTTGTATCGCTTTTGTAGCCATCATATTTTATTTGACAAAAATTCAAGAATTAATAAACTAAAACTTTCTACAGACTACAATAAAGACTTAAAACATACACTACAAACTATCTCCCTCCATCACATGGTGCCGTAAAAATAATCAATAGCCATAGCAACATGTCTGTTAAAAAAGGGCTGGGTCCTTCCAAATTCAGAACCGGCAAAACCGAATACATATTACAAAATTCACAATAAAACCTTCTTCAAATAAAACTTACTTGAGTTCAACATTTTTTTTTAATCTAAAAATTAAGAACAAATTTCCATTTAGTTTTATAAATTTCCGTTTTCCAATTCCAACTTAATTATTTTGCGAATAAACCATTCTCTACCACGAACAGGATAGCGTGATATTGGTAGTCTTATGAGTAAAAAGGACACAATCGAATATACCGCCACATACAAACCATATCCAAGTGATGTGCGGTTGCTTTGTGCATGCATGAATGTATTGATGTTAAGCGACGTTGAAGAAAGTCCAACGCCTACTTTAAACAAATTAATTAAAATTTAAGTTTTTTTATTAAATTATTTATGATTTAATTTGAAATCCTATCATATGCAACCCACAAAACAGAACCCCAAAAGATAGCGAATTCAATTTCCAGAGCTTGAATTCGCTCGCACACCCCACCTATAAGTCGTTTGCACTGCACTTGCATACATACTTAGTTATGCGAAAAACCGGTAAAAAAAATATGTAGGTATGTGCGAATTGAGACGAGGACGACGGACGAAAATTACAAAATTCCTTTGTTATATTTTATCAACATGAAGGCCCTTGGTTTATTGGACATTTTAAAATGCCTACATATAAAATTAAAAAAAAAAAAACAAAAGAACTCACCTCTTTCTGTGGATCCTATTCGATCAAAGGCCCAGATAATCCTTAATGGCTGTCCGAGAAAATATATGTAACTTTTTTCGTCTTCACACACGTAACACAAAGGGACGATTTGTTTGAAATTATCAATTAAGAAATTTAATTTATTTTTCAATAAATTGTTCGGGAATAATTTCAAATTTGAATTGAAAAATAATTTATTTCAAAAAAAAACACGCTCGGATAAATATACTTCACTCACTACACGACTTCAACTTCTCAGACATTCTAATAACGGCAATAGCAACAGAGCAGATAGGCAAACGGACAAGTTGTGGCGAATATTGCACACATACGACGCTGGAGAAAAATTGCACAAAAAATCTGCAAGAAACAAGATGGGAGCAAAAAAAAAGGCAACTGCTGCTTCAATTCAAGCTCTAATTTGCATTTTTTGAGTACTTTTTTTTTTTTTTTGAGTGGAAATTGATATATGAAAAAGATATGAGACAACCGAGTCAGAGGATGAATAAATTGCCGGCGTAGGAACGAGAAGCCTATAATAGTTTACAAAATGTATTTCATAGGGTGGTTCACATTTTCAATTTGTTTGAAAGATTGAAGAATATACCTCCACGGCGTTCACAGTTACACAGCAAGTCAATTTGCAATTTTTCAGGTAATGGCAATACAAATATTGGATGGGTATTTCATTGCTGAGGCCCGACTATGTAATTTGATTCTACAATAATGATGTTCAAATTCGCAAAATCTCAACTCGCTAGTTCTTTATTAAAGCACTTATAAACTGAAAAGAACAAAGGAATTTGGAGATTATGTGTCGAATACGCGAAGAGTGGATGCTACTTTTCAATATAGTAACACCATTGTATATGGAACCTATAATACTACTATGAGACTGAATTTTTTAGCTAGTAGTTCGGTCGATGAGGGCGCTAGTTTCTCTTTACTTGATATTGAATTGTTGATGTGGAAGAAGTAAAGGTAGAGGCAAATACGAAAAAAAGCAAGGGAGACGGTCGAAACTTATTAGTTCTGACAACAATATAGAGGGTAAGGGAGAAAGCCGAATAATCTGTTTTTGCCATGGCAACCTTCAAAATATGGTGGGTATAAATAAATTATATCATGGCTATTGGCGTAAACATGAATTTGAAATAAGAATGTATATGGATTACATGCATGTATAGGTTATTATAAAATTTATTTTAAATTTTTCTTTCAAATTTTGGATATTTGGTGGATTTTAGGATTTTGAATTGTAGCAACGTTGCTACTTTTCACTTTTTCTATGCGAAAATAGCAAAGCAATGTTGAGATATTTCAATATGTTTTGTTTAGGTAGGTACACGTGTACACAGATACCAACCTACATACAATATGTATGTACATAGGTACTTTTTTTTTTTTCAGTTTTATTACAGTTTTATTAGGAAATAAAGTAGGTATACCTAGGCAGTATTTTTTTATTTTTTTTTTGACTAGCGATATTATATATGTATGTAGGTTCTATATTACAAGTTATGGATTCGAAAAAAATCGAACTCGAGATTTTGATTAAACTTGACATTACGATGATAGCGAAGACGAAAAAATGGGTCCGCAATTCCGTCTCTCTGTCTGTCTGTCCTCGAGTTTACAGCCTAAATGTTTTTTTCATAAACATGTCCCCAGTTTTCAACAGTTTTTTCAGCTTTTTTAAGACGAAAATTGACAGTACCTACCTACCTGCCATTCTTTCTTTTTTACCAAAAAGGTAAATATTATTTTTCTCAAGAAATGTTTTTTCTAAAAATCAAACATGACATTACGATCATAGAGAACACCAAAAAAGTGGGTCCCCTAATTCCGTCTGTCTGTCATTCTGTAAGTCTCTCTGTCTGTCCTCGAGTCTACAGCCTAAACGCTTTGATATATTTGCTTCAAACTTCGTACATATTGATTTTCGGTAATATGCCCACACGTTTTGTTGATTTTTTGTTTAAGACGACAAATAACCAAAATAACCAAAAACCAAAATCTTAGTTTTATCGAAAACGGCTCCAACGATTCTTATAAAAAAAAATGAGTTCATTAATGAAGGGAAAGGATACCTTTAAATAATTTTTTTTTGTAAAAAAAATTCTTTTTTGGTACCTCTAGTAGAACCATTTTTTTTTTTGGCTTTCGATTTTCTCGGAAACGGTTAATCTGATTTTTTTTAAAGTTTTTTTACGCAGAAGCTCCTAGAAAGTTTAAACACTATTGTATACCAACATTTTTCAAAACAAATTATTTTGGAAATTATTTTTTTTTTTTGAAAATTCAAAATTTCGAAAACGACTTAATAGATTTTTGAAACTTCGTATTTAGTAGTTTTTACACATAATCTTGAATAGTTAAAAAAAACTATTTTTCTAAAATAAAAAACAACGGTACCTCCCATACAAATGTTAAAAACCGTTAAGAAAAAAATTTATTTCTCAAAAACGACTCCAAGAATTTTCAAAAAAAAATTGTTATAAGATTTTATTTTATTTTTTGGATTTTGAAAAAAAAACAATATTTTGCAAATAAATATTAAATGTTTTGAAGATTTTTTAAAATAATATTTTCAAATGTATATATATTGTTGAATACTCATTAAAAAAATAAATAAAAAAACGACTTGAAAAAATATATAATACCTATTAATAAACAATTCTTATTTGAAAATTCGTCAACTCGATTTTTTACGAAATTACTTATCAAATCTGAATTTTCAAAATTTTTTTTTTTTTCAAAATCCAAAAAAAAATATTAATATAAAATAAAAAAAAATTTTGTCACAAGAACAATTGTTTTTACACAACGATTAACAGAAATCTCAATTTTAAACTGTTAAATTATTATCATGTTTGTTCATTTGGTAAAAAAGCTTATTTTTTTGAGTAGTGACTGTTGCACACAAGTGTATAGCTGAATATTTAAATATTCCCTACAGCCATCAAACAATTTTCATTCTATCTGCCCGTAGAATAAAAAACACACACACACACAACCAGCTCCTACTCAACAAAAAATTCCTCATAAAAAAAAACAAAAAAAACTATGAAATAAATTGTTTTCCTTTTCTCCTCTAACTTATAATAAATTTTGTATATATTTCTCTCATCAATTTATTATTACACTATTTCCCTTTATACGCATTTTCATAACAAACCAACACTACCTAACCTCCGATTTGGTAGTGGAACCCATGATGAGTAGTTGAACTTATTGCAGGCTGGATGAATTTCGTCGTCATAATAGTACTATTGATATCTATATACAATGGTAACACTTAATAATAGCATTGAAAACAACTTTCGAATAGATGCGAAGTAGAATAAAATTACAAAGTAGGGCCCCTGGCAATTTGAATTTCAATAAACCTTATTATTTCTATTTTTGTTAATTTAAGATCACTCATTTAAATAACTTAAAATAACGGGAAGGCAGTCAAATTGAAAGGAAGCCATTTTAAAATGCCTCAATATATATTGCCTCGGTGATGGATAGATATTATTGCCTTTCATCAATTAGTCAATAGGTGTGTTTTGGTGAGAATATAGCACAGCGAACTAAAACAAATTCAAGAAAACGATCCACAGCAAATGTCTTTCTACTTGGTTAGTTATTTAAGGGTTGTAGCCTCTGCTTTTTGTTCGATTGACATAAAGATTTGTTCGATTCTTGAGCATTTCTAATTTATCAATTTTGGTCTAAGGCTAACCTCATACTTTTTTTTTAAGTTAGATTAAAAAAATGTAGTCTCAAAGTGGCTGATCACTATCAGGATTTTTTACGATATTTCGTAGGAAAGAGAAGGGCAGATTGCCTTTTTCCTTTTCGTAAAAAATCGCCATAGTTAAACTCTAGTGTGGACTGAAACTGATAAATCACCTGACAAACGTGTTGTTTGATTTTCATAACTACGTGAACGTCTTTTTTATTTTTCACATCTTGTGGAGTAATAAATTGAAGTGCTTCTTGCATTATGAATTAAATAATGAATATTAATTTCACAATCAACAATCCGTCCGTTTCATTAGTCAATTGCCGTATTTCACTACCGTTAATGAACCATATAGATCATGAGCCTGATAACACGATTGGTTCGTTTCGTCATTCGTCATTTTGACAGGCGCATACGTTCGTGATTACACCGTTCGTGGAAATATTATGTTATTTCGTTTATAAAATTTGTTGTTGTTTTGTGTAAAAATAAACTCTAGTAATCATTAAAAATGTATTTGAATTACTTCTTTCACAAATATATACCATTTAATTGTGAAAACAAATTACCAACTCAATAATTTGAATTTACATCTAGGGACATTGCGGTTTTCAAATCAGAAACATCAAAGTTCAACCATCGAGAGGACGAAATAGATATTATTCAGTTTAATTTAACAGAAAAATACATTACTTGAAGTTGGTAAGTTGAAAAAAAAAAACAATAAAAATAAGATTTGTGTAGCGCGGCCAATTCAAAGTCGGCAAATAGATAAATCTATAGTTAAGTAAAAAAATGTAAAAAGGTCTATGTAAATTAAAGAAAATCTCAATAAAAATATACATGGATTCAAGTACAACCATAAAAAGTGTTGAAATTTTCATTCGTGCTTTCGTTTCTTCCTTATAAAGACGAAAAAAGAAAAAAACGAATTGTGTAATCGTGCTCCTTATCATGAAAATAAAACAATACATATCAGAGTGATATCAGCGCTGTACTTCCATCTCTTTTTCCTTGTGTGTGTTTATTTTTCATGTAAATTTTGTTTCTTTTCTTTGCACGACACTATCATCCCCAGAACTACATTTTTGGATCATTAAACATGATCCCGATGGAGTGCATGTAATGCATGTTTTTTGATAATCCATAATATGGTTCAGTTCTGATAATACAAAACGACTAAGGTAGTACAAAATGATATTACATGTGAATCCCTCAATGTAGTCGCGGGCCGAGATTTCGGCGACGCACTTTTGACGTTTCTCTTCAAACTTATTTGTTATTGAAGCATACGCTTCATTTCATATGCTTGCGTGTGCGGGTAATGAGATGAGCCATACGGAGATAGGAAACTTTCATTCGATTCAAACAAAAAAAAAACGAAATTCGAAGTAAAAGAAAACTCTAAAATTTGAGTCTTGACTCTAAAGTCTTGTGTGTAATAGCGCTCGCCTCAGCGTACGAAATTTCAAAGAAGAATTCGAAGAAGAGTCGCGACTCATAAGTCGGGTGTAATACCAGTCTAACATAGCAAATACACAAAATTAGTTCAGCGCCCTCCAAATTTGAGCAGCACAAACGAATAATGTCAAGTAACATTTGACTGGAATAAAAAGGTAAGGTAGATCCCATTGGGTTTTTGGTGTTGTATCTCCTGTTACATTTTGACTGACTGAGTTTCCTTTTCTCACCAAAACATGCCTAGTATTGTCATTGCCATTGACAATATTCAAGTCAATGGGAATATGTGAACCCTTCAAGCAAGCAACTCCGTTTTGGACCCGAAACCACTTCTAAACGGATCAAACAACGGATCCGAAATGATTCCAAATCGGATCAAATTAGTATGGGAGATAGTCTTATACTTCACCATACTCAGCGAAAACAGAACCTAAATAGAATCCAACAAAAATGAACTAATCTAATAAGAAATATGGTCTTTTACAAATAACACGTCTTTATTTATTTTACAATAATCCCATTTTACCATTTTAAAGTATTATTTTATAAATTACTTACACGTATTATTATGTATTTTATTTTTCCTTGAAGACAAAAATTTCTTTGTTGCTTGTTTACTCTGCAAAAATAAAATAACAGAGTTTCTCTCCATTTGTCTTCATTTCTAGTCCACAAAAAAAAACTCCCCAGTCCCCACTCTAATATCGACTACCTTACCAACTCTCTCTATTTCTTTGTCCATAAAAAATACCAATTCTCGTTCTTCTTTTTACATGCGTACACATAAAATGTGTTAAAGTGTGTGAGACACTCAGTTCTTTTGGATTCCAAAGTGATTCCTAAGTGAACCGAGAAATTCGGGTCCGTGATTTTGCTTGAAGGGAAGCAATTTATTGCTGTCAAAATCTTATGTTGACCATGGCAGACGTCTGAGCAGCAGCACTTGAAATTGATAAAACTATAAAAGAAAAGAAAAGGAGGAAGTAAATAAAAAAAAAGAGGGGAAACGAATTCGGACTAAAGAGTGCTTGAAAAGTGTCGAAAATGTTCGTCGTTAATTTAATAAGAACCTACCCACAAATGTATATACATATAAGTCCAGGTTATGGATTATGTAAGTTAGGAGATATATACATATGTACCTACAAACTTGGAAATAATGTATGGATGTAGGTTGGTATGCAGCTATGTATAAGCATATAACTTTATAATTTATATGCAATGCATACATAAGATTCATGTTATTTTTAAAGACACATATACATGTATATATAAATGTATGAGGGGTAACATTGTATGTAGTATTCAGTGACGTACGTAAAAATTATTAAAAAGAGAATAATAATAAGGTAGAAATATATTAAATAATACACATAATTAAATGTTTTTATATTGCTTAGTGGGTATATAGTTTGAAGGAAAATAAAGATGCCATTTGAATTCCTGTATAAATAAGAATATACCAAAAAAAATATCTAAAATCGTTGGAGCAGTTTTTAAAAAATAATGTTTTAAGTATAAAATTTTGAAAACAAATTGAAACTCCATTTTGAAGATATTATTAATATACATACAAAATTCAAATTTAAAAAAAATTCAGCGACTGGTTTTTGAAAAATCGATTAATAAATATTTATTTATTTTTTAAAAATCGAAAACTTTGTTTTTGAAAATTTGAGTATGCAGTCTTATTAACACTTTTAGGGAGCATTAGAATCAAAAAATAATTTTAATCGGTCCATCCAGTAGAGAGAAATTCGAAAATATGTAAATTGGTGCTATGGCAAGTACCTTCAATAAGTACGCAAAATAAAATATTTTTTTTAATTAAAAGTGGACTGTAGAAATCTAAGAACACACACATTTTTTTATATAAATTCTTGGAGCCGTTTTCGAGACATACATTTTTTTCTTAACGGTTTTTCTTAACATTTGTATGGGAGGTACCGTTGGTTTTTATTTTAGGAATATAGTTTTTTTTTAACTATTCAATAAACTTCCAAAATTTTTCGAAATTTTGAGTTTCAAAAAAAAATAGTTTTTTTTTTTAAATTAAAAAAAAAGATTTTTTTTGAAAAATTTTTCCTAACATTAGTGTTTAGACTTTATAGGAGAGTCCGCATAAAAAATTAAAAAAAATCGAAAACCAAAAAAATGGTACTAAGAGGTACCAAAACTGACAATTTTTTTCCAAAAAAAATTACCAAAATGTACTTTTTCCCTTCATTAATGAACTGATTTTTTTTTATAAAAATTGTTGAAGCCGTTTTTGAGAAAAATAAGATTTTTTGGCCAAAAAAATTGTATTGGACCTGCTGTTATTTGCCATCTTAAATAAAATGAAAAAAAAACGTGTGGGCATATTACCAAGTTTGAAACAAATCTATCCAACCGTTTAGGCTGTAGACTTGAGGACAGACAGACTGGCAGACAGACGGAATTGGGAGACCTACTTTTTGTTGTTTTCTATGATCGTAAAGTCATGTTTGATTGTTAGAAATTGTTTTTTTTTTCATGCCTTATATTTAGTACCTATAATCGCAAGTAAAAATTTAATAACACAATTTGTGTGAGATGTTAAAAATGTGGTGATTTATGTGCCAAAATCTTGGTTTTATGAACAACTAGAATTTCTTAAAAGCCATTTGTTAACACAAGACCATCTACATCCAGCTGGGGCATGGAAAACGAATCAACTGACGATTCTGAGGAAATCGGCGTTCAGCTCCCAGAAAGAGGCAGAACAAGCTGGTATTACGAGAAAAAAAACGAAATTTTATACACCATTTTATGTTTTTAGGGGCTAGCTGCAAAATCATCATTGAAAATTGTAATTGTTAATTTTGAGAGGTTTTAAAAATAAACTAATGGTGGCAAAGTAAAAGTTATGGCTTAAATTATATTTCTAGTTAGACAAAAAATCATTTCGACCACTTTTCTCAAATAATTTATTTTAATTTTTCAATGCTGATCTACATTAACAATGTTCAATGTACAGTGCCAATGAACATATTGGCTGGAT
The DNA here is from genome assembly GCA_910595825.1 of Philhelius pedissequus. Taxonomy (NCBI): domain Eukaryota; kingdom Metazoa; phylum Arthropoda; class Insecta; order Diptera; family Syrphidae; genus Philhelius; species Philhelius pedissequus. Next base: position 266,326,435 of record OU343160.1, read on the forward strand.
AAAGCTTTGTATCTGTTTTAAATCTCATTTTTAAAAACGATGAATTTGTTTTTCCTTGCACTCATTTAGGGACCAAATAAGCTTAAACAATATACAAAACCATGTATAGATTCTTAAGAACATTATGAAAAGAGAAATTTTATTTATATTCTATTTACACATGTATTGATTTGTAACGTTATAACTTTTCATTATTTATACATATTGGATGGCTGCCACTCAACACTGCCTTCATTATTGAAGTAATCGGTAAAATCTTGCCTAATTTTCTGTGCCGCTACTTTATGTGGATTATTGACAGCATCCAAAATAGCATCAGCACTTGAGGTTGTTTTTCTTGTGGAACTGTAGTTGGTATCGTTGGTCAATAAGAAATTGTAAAGCAAGCAACAAGATAATGTCACAATTTCTACTTTTTCAACACGCAAATCGATGGGGGTTTGAAGAACTCGAAATCAATTGGCCAAGATTCCAAATGCGTATTCAACGACATGTCTTGCACGAGAAATCATGTAGTTCAATTTTTTCTATTTTCTCCGTGGCTTAATCCACATTATTTTTTCTTTCCTTGGTTTTCTTGGGGAACACTTAAAAAAGCTTCGGTGCATTTCAATAAGCCCAACATAATCTTCCCATCATCACTATCATGTGTTGGGTCCAAGATTTGAATGGCATGAGAAAAGCACTCCAACAAATCTGCATATAAATCAATTATCTCCTGGTTGATTGTTTTTCCGTGACGTTTTAACATATAAATTTAGTAAACCATTATTAACAACCACAATAAAAACACAACATTTACCGAATTGAGTGGGGGTTCACTCGATTGACTCGAATTTGAAAATGTGAACGCTCCATCAAACAACATGTCAAGCATGTTGGATGGATATCAAAATATTTTGATATTTTGCTTCCTTGACACACATATTGTGGTATACCCTTCAAGCACGGACTCGAATTTTTCCGTTCACTTGGCATTCACTTTGGAATTCAAAAAAAATTGTGTGCCCCACACACATTAACAAATTTTCTGTTAAAAGAAGAACGAGAATCGAGTTTTTTTTTATGGACCGAAAAAGAGAGATATTAATCGATATTCAAATGGGGAGTATTTTTGATGTGGTAGAAATGAATACGAATGGAGAACAGTTTTATGAATTCACATAATGGTCCCGTGGTGATTATAATTTCCATATTAATTTAATTTGATTTGTAATCGTTTCGGATCCGTTTTTAGGTCGTTTATGAAGAAGTTTCGGATGCAAAGCCGAGTCGCTTGCTTGAAGGGTATAGACGCATTCTTGTAAAACCAGTAGGAAATTTCATTCTAATAAAAGTTGTCAACCTGTGCGCATCAAAAAAAAAAAAAAACAAAAAGAAAAAAACAAACATGGCTGTAAGAGGAAAATTTAGAATTGAAAGCAGATGACATGCTTGTCAAGCATATTTGAGAATGTGAACCCCCCTTATATAATCATATCAGGGTTTCTTTATTTTGTATTTATTTTTCTAAAATACGCTGCGGTTAATTTATAACTCAAAATAATGTTTATTTTCAAACCGCGAAGCAAATTGTTTACAAAAAGCAATTCAGGAAACGATCAAGTTTTTTCGTGTGAAAGCTACTGGTTTCCCTGTGTGATAGTCCCCTTTCACATATGGATACCAGTTCCTCCATATTTTTTTGTCGTTTTCCTTTAATTAATTAAGATATTAGCCATAGAGAAAGTATACTACAGTAGTAGTGATATAGTATATTTTCTCTATGATATTGGCTTTTAAACAAATTCTAACACTTCTATTACCGTTATTTTTAATTTCTTTTTCATTTTTAGTACTTTTTTTACGAATTCCCTCATATAAAAAAAATACTTGTAACTGTTCTACAAGAATCCATTTTTATTGGTGCTTGAGTTATCGTACTCCCTGTGACTTTTTATTTGCCATTTGAACTTGAGAGAAATAAGAAAACATAATGTACATAATGATTTAGCATCGCGTTTTTTAGAGAGACGCGTAATAATGGTTTGGTACCAATTTAAAACCTCCAAAGCTTCCTGCTGAAATCTGACTTCGCTTTTAATTTTTCAGAAAATAATTGACGGTGGATTGACTACAGATCGATGTTTCTATTGAATCGAATTCGGCATACATTTTTTTTTTATTTTCTTAATATATTATATATTCTGCCCTATCGAGGTAACCGTTGGGGCGGAAACAGTTTCTGCTGTTCGGAAGATTATCTCAAAGCAAATATTCTCCGATTCGGACGATTTCGGTGAATTCTCCGCTCCGACGGTTACCTCGCTAGGGCCCATTATATTATATACTATATTCTCTGTTGCTGATGTGGCAGCACCTTAAAAGTCTATAATTTTTGAACGTACTATATTGTTTTAACTTTGTAAGATATTGTTGTCTCCTTCTAAGAGTAGTACAAATTAATGCCTAAGAATTTGAAAAAGTTGTTGAGAAAAGATGGCGAAGGCACGCTAAATTTTTAGTTGCCAATTTTTTTGTTAAGTTAACTAATTACTAATATTTATAAAGAATAAAATAAAAGAATTGTCTTCTGTTTAAAAAGGCGTGTTTTTTCTTGTTACTATAAGTAACAAATCTAAAAATTTAGCTTCGTTTGGACAAATCCGGTGTTGGATTAATTCGATTTGCTCGGATTGTTTTTTTTTATTGCCTTTGCCTGAGGCTGGTGGAAAAGACAATGTCGAAGGAAGCAGACTGCGATGTCTGCAGGGAACTAAATAGTGCAGACAATATGGTAAGATGTGATAGGTGCAAGGTTTGGTTGCATTATGGATGCGCAGGAGTTGACGACTCGGTAAGAAGTCGCCAATGGTTCTGCAGAAAGTGCCAACCAGAGCAAGCAGGCTGTTCAGGTAGCATCAGGCCAGGCGTATTGAAAGCACTCCTGTGCCTAACAACAACAGCACATTAGTACCAGGCAGTACAACCGTTCCTAGTGGTGTTTCTTACAGAAGCATGCGGATGCTGGATATCGAGTTGCTTCAATTGAAGGAGCAAAAGGATTTGGAACTGCAGCTGTTTAAAGAGAAAGAACGTAAGGAGAAGGAGTATTTGAAAAAAAAGTTCGAGCTTATGAAATTGAGGCAGCAGGATGAAGACGAGGGTGGTACGTGCGATGTGTGTTCAGTAGTTCAACGTACAGATGTTGGCAGTTTCAAAGGTAGTGTTGGAGGGTTCGTCGGTGAGCGCACAAAGGAATGGGTTGTGCAATCAAAGATGAAAGTGCCTGCACTAGAAACTAGGGGAATGTTGACACAAAACCAGATCGCGTCAAGAAAGGGTGTATCAAAGGAACTACCAACGTTTTTTGGAAGGTCGGATGAATGGCCTATATTTATCAGCAGCTACCGCAATAGCACGAAGTTGTGCAATTATTCAAACGACGAGAACTTGTTACGGCTGCAGAAAGCTTTGAAGGGCAGAGCGTTTGATGCAGTAGCAGCCAGTTGTTGCTTCCAACATCCGTGCCGGAGATCATATCCACTCTTGAAATGCTCTTTGGGCCACCAGAGCATATAGTCGAAGACCTTATTAAGAACGTGGAGAATTTTCCTACGCCAAGAATAGACCGCCTTGAAACCATCATCTCATATGCACTGGCCGTAAGAAATTTAAAATCAACTATTGAAGCTTCGGAACTGGTAGACCACCTGAATAACCCGTCGTTGTTGAAGAAGCATGTTGACAAATTACCTTCAGCCATGAAACTAGACTGGGCAATGGGTGTGAAAGAAGGCAAGCTGGAACGGAATATCAGAGGTTTCGGGGAATGGATGTTCACGAGGGCAGAAGCAGCTTCAGTCGTGACTAGGTATTCGGACGACGGCAACAAGTTAGACAAACGATCGGGACGAGTAAATGCGCACGTTCAAGATAGTGAGCCCAAAACAACATCTATAAAAGGGCCCTCCTCAACAATGTGCTACGTTTGTAGTCGAAGCCATCGTTTGATAGATTGTGATGTCTTCAATAATCTATCGGTTCAGGATCGCATTAGACTGGTGGAAGATAAAATGATTTGCAGTTATTGTCTAAGGCACTCTAGGCGATTAAAGTGCAAAAGTGTTAAAGATTGCGGCGTAGAACGCTGTAAGCTTAAACATCATCGCTTGTTACATTTCAAAAATGACATGGGCGCTTGTTACTCCCATCAACAAGACAAAGAAATAGGAACGCTGTTTAGGATTCTACCGGTGATTCTACATGGTAATGGTACGGATGTTCACACGTATGCTTTCCTGGATAGCGGTTCGTCACTTACCTTGCTGGAGGACTCGCTTTTGAAGAAGCTCAAGGTAAAAGGCGAGCCTAAACCATTGTGCCTAAGATGGACGGCCAACTCTACTCGTCGTGAAGAACAATCTCAGGTTGTGTCGCTGACTGTTTCATCGAATGGCATCGATAAGGATAGATACCCGCGCTTGCGACTTGATGGAGTCAGGCCCTTCCAGTGCAATCAGTTGGAATCAGGAATTGTTGAACAAGTACAATCACCTAAAGGGTCTGCCACTTAAGCCATACGTCAATGCTGAGTGCGGCATTCTCATAGGACTCAATAACGAAAAGGCAGCCGTCGCAATGAAAGTACTGGAAGGCAAGTGGAATGAACCGATTGCCATCAAGACAAGACTGGGATGGTGTCTCAGTGGTGGCAGTGAACGTGAGTTAGATTCTTACGGCAACTTCCAGATCTGCGAGTGCGATCAGGACATGCATGAACTGGTAAAACAACATTTCGCTTTGGAAGAAAGTGGAACTGCTCAGTTGAGGTCGGCTTCGAAGGACGACTTAAGAGCGAAGATGATTTTGGAAACTACAACTAATCGAATCGAAAGCAAGTACGAGTGTGGTCTTTTGTGGCGTCATGACAACATTTCCATGCCCAAAAGCTACCAGATGGCATTCAACCGTTTATGCTGCTTAGAGAAGAAGGTCCTCCGTACACCGATACTCATCCACAACATCAATCAACAGGTGACTAGTTTGGTTGAGAAAGGTTATGCAAGAAGATGCAATCAAATGGACTTGGAAGCAGTTTCACCGAAAACTTGGTATTTGCCGATTTTCATCGTCAACAATCCAAATAAGCCGGGCAAAGTCAGACTAGTGTGGGATGCAGCGGCTCAAACACAAGGGGTATCCTTAAATAAGATGCTGCTTAAGGGTCCCGACCAACTGAGGGACCTTCCTGAAGTACTCTACGGATTCAGAACTCATAAGGTGGCAATTACCGGAGACATAGAAGAAATGTTCCACCAAATACGTGTGCGAGAAGAAGATCAATGTGCACAACGGTTTCTTTGGCGCGATGGGGAAAGTAACCGTAAGCCGGACGTTTATCAAATGGAGGTACTTACGTTTGGGGCTTCCTGTTCTCCGAGCATAGCACTTCATGTTAAGGACACCAACGCTGCTGAGTTTTCTGAGAAGTATCCACGGGCGGTGGAAAGTATTCTAAAGCACCATTACATGGACGATTTGTTGGACAGTGTGGCAACCAAGGAAGAAGCTGTACAACTAGCTACTGAGGTACGGGAGATTCATTCAAAGGCTGGTTTTCGAATGAGGCGTTGGATGTCAAATTCAGTAGAGGTGCTTCGCGCTCTTGATCAACCTGCTGAGAGCGATGGCCGGACAATGGACTGCGGCATAGAAAATAATATGGCTAAAGTCTTGGGGTTGTGGTGGCGGCCAAACGATGACATTCTAACGTTCTCCTTTAGGTTCATCAAGACGCATGAGGATATTTTGTCTGGAGCAAAATTACCGACAAAGCGTGAGTTACTTAAAATCTTAATGTCTATTTATGATCCTCTAGGGTTCCTGGCTTTCTACCTGGTGCGAATCAAAGTACTTCTGCAGGACGTATGGCGCAAAAAACTGAACTGGGATGAAACTATTGATGACTCATTAGCAACAAAATGGGAATCTTGGCGACGATTGCTGGTCAACGTAGAGCGGGTGCATATTCCGAGATGCTACACTACGATGACAAGATTGATGGTGCTTCTGTGCAATTGCATGTATTAGTGGATGCTAGTGAGGAAGCCATGGCGGCGGTCGCTTATTTGAGATTCTCTGATGGTATAGTAACGGAATGTGCTCTAGTGGGATCGAAGAACAAGGTATCCCCACTGCTTCCAGTATCTATTCCCAGATTAGAACTCCAGGCAGCGCTGATGGGTTCCAGACTTGCTAAGGCGGTAAAGAAGGGCCATGAATTAAAAATCGAAAAGAAGTTCTTCTGGACAGACTCGAAGACAGTACTGCATTGGCTGCGTTCGAATGCAAAGATGTACAAGCCATTCGTGATGTTTCGCATCGGGGAGATACAGGAGAATACGAAGATAGACGACTGGCGGTGGGTGCCCACCAATCTCAACGTGGCAGATGAAGCAACAAAGTGGTCAAAGGAGCCGTCTTTCGATAAGGACAGCAGATGGTTCGCGGCACCTAGCTTTTTATACCAGCTGCAAGAGAATTGGCCTGAGGAGGTTCACAATAAGCCAAAATTGGTCTGCGAGGAGGATCTGCGAGCCAAATATGTGCTTGCTATAAGGGAAAACATCAGCCGAATGGAAAAAGGCATTCAGGCACTGGTAATAGACTTCGATCGATATTCGACCTGGGAGCGTCTTCGGAAAGTTGTTGCATGGATCGTCCGGTACTGTAACAATCTGCAAAAGTCGGTGAAGGAAAAAACCAGTGATTCGGCCGTGAAGATCAAGTGCTTGGTGAGTGGTCAGATTCAATCAAAAGAGTTGCAAAATGCGGAAGTAATATTATGGAGAATGGCGCAGTGGACCGAGTACGCTGATGCGCTGACATTGTTGAAGGATGGAAAGCAGGTTCCAAAATATAGTAAAATTTACCGTATTAACCCTTGCCTCGATGATCAGGAAGTCCTATGTCTTGAAGGACGAATTGATTATGCAGAATTTGTGAACAAGGAAACCAGAAGACCAGTAATCCTACCGAGGCAGAACAGGGTGAGTTTTCTAATTGTAGATTCTTACCACAGATCTTTCAGGCACGTTTGCGATGCAAATGTTTATAATGAGGTAAGGCAAAAATATATCATACCAGCTTTGAGAACACTGGTGAGATCAGTCAGAACATAATGCTGGCGCTGTCACATAAGGGATGCAAAACCCAGAGTTCCTCAGATGGCTCAACTACCGCCGGCCAGACTTGGGGCATTTCGAAGGCCGTTCACATTCGTTGGTGTAGACTACTTCGGGCCGATATTGGTTGTACAAGGGAGGAGTCAAGCAAAACGATGGGGAGTTTTGCTTACATATGCCTTACCAGCAGAGCGATTCATCTTGAGGTGGCGTTTTCCTTAGCAACCGATTCCTGTATTTTAAGTATCCAGCGCTTTATTGCCAGGAGAGGAATACCTTGCGAGATCTATTCAGATAATGGAACTAACTTCGTGGGAGCGGAAAAAGAAATACGCGAACAGTTCCATCATATCAACAAGGAGTTGCTTGCCCGTAAATTCACAACGCCTAGCACAAAGTGGTTCTTCAATCCTCCAGCCGCTCCACACATGGGTGGAAGTTGGGAACGCCTCATCGGTACGGTGAAGAAGATTCTGAAGGAAGTTTTGGAAAACAAACGCCTAAACGATGAGGTTCTTCAATCAGCGTTGGTGGAGGTGGAAGCTGTCGTGAACTCAAGACCGCTTACCTATGTAACTCTGGGACATGAGGACGAAGAAGCCTTGACACCTAACCACTTCATTTTGGGGTCGTCCTGCGGTAGTAAGGGACTTATTGACTTCCAGGGGTTCGATTCTGTAACTCTCACATCGAGAAATTTCTCACATTAAACACGCGAATCAGAACAAAAATGATGTGAATCGGACTAAAAATAGTTTTCTCACATTCATCCTTTTCTGTAAGCTAAACTTTCTCGACTTGGAACTTTTTGGAATTAAATTCGCATCTAGCCTGGAAATATGTGAGTAAAACTGTTTCTGAAAGACAAATGTGAAAATAAGTTTTCGATTTATCTGTCATAATTACTCGACAACGAAACAAGTGTGAGAAGTAATTATAACAATGGCTGAGAGTAAAGAAACGGTAAGTTATAAATTGTGTTATTTTAAAACAAAAATAATGAATATTTTAACTTTTAGAAAAATCAAAGAATTTCAAAAACCCAGAAGACAAAGCTGGTGGAATACATGTCCACCCATTTGGAATTCGCAAGAGGTCAGTTTGGTGGTATCAATGCCAATATCCAGAACAAGGGTGACTGGCTGGCTCTAACTTCCATTTTAAACTCTTTAGGTGGAAGTAAAACTACTGAACAGTGGAAAAAGGTAAATTCTACTATTTAACATTTAATTGTCTTGTTTTATTTATTCACAGATAAGCATTATCATATTTACCGCCTATAGAAAATGAATCCTTTAGTTCATTTGAGAGAAGAAAAAGTGAATTAAATTTCTCATTGTTTTTGTTTTAATGATATAATGGCTGGGAAGTTGTTGCTTCCTTCATATATGTCAATTATTATTCCAACAAATTTAAAATTTATAAAGTTTTTTTCTACGCCATTACATTTAATCTTAATTTGGTTTTAATTTTTATATTCCTAGTGTTGGATTGATCTTAAAGGAGGAGTCAAAAAGAAGGCAAACAGCAGGAGAAGTTTTTTTAATAAAACAGGTGGAGGCAGCCTTAAAGGTGCTCCTCAAGATCTAAATGATTTTGAGGAGCAAATATTAGCTATAATGGGAACCCACGCAATTCATGGTGACTCAACCTCCGTTGAAGGTGGGGTGCCTCCATTGGCAGTAAGTTAATAAAAACTTAATTTGGATGAGGTAATATATTTCAGTTTTTTATAGGAACCTTTTTTCTCCGTTGAGGTCATAGAAGAGGATATGGACCAATCGTATGATCTTCCCATAGTCGACCTGAATGCTAGTGATCAAGTTGATGCATATACATCTGATGGACCAAGTTCTTCGAAGCAGGCGACTAAGTCGTTGCATCAAAAAAAAACACCACCTGTAAACTTTAAGGCAGGAATTGAAGAGGCAAGGGAAATGCACGCGGCAGTTGTTCACCGCATTGAAAAAATTGAAACAAAACTTGAAAAAGTCCATGACATAGTCGACAACATTCAGAAGCAGAACAATGATTTGTTGATAAAATTTGAATGCATGCTAAATTTGCTACACAAAAACATGTAAACTTTTTGCATGTTGCCTGTATTTCTTTTCTCTCGTGCCTCGTGCCGTCATAATAATAAGAAACTGAAGTCATTAATATTATCTTATCTCATAGTTTATTTATTTTGTTTTTTAGTTTGTTTTCTTATGTAACATTAATTTTTATATAAATAAAAGATACATGAATGTAAAAAAGAGTATGTTTGTTACTATTATTTGCTGTTTCAATCTTTACTTTGTTTCAGATATGACTTAGTGATACCATCCTTAAAAATTTTACAAACAAATCCATACCCATTTTAATGTATATTGTTTGTATTCAATTGGATAATCTAAGAAATACATCTCTTAATTCTATCTCGTATAATAGTTGCCTCTCTGAGGAAAACAGACGACTCTTCAGGCACAGATACATCTTCCTCAACATTTATGGGAATATCATCTATGGAATCATCAACTATTCCGTGACTTTTTCGAAAGTTGTGCAAAACGCAGACAGCGTTTATTATCCTCCCTGCGTCCTCTGGTGAGCTATATAAGGTTCGCTGAAGGCATCGAAACACAGATTTGATGTTCCCATTCAGTCGCTCGATGCAATTTCTGGCTTTTGCGTGAATTGTATTGTATTTGATCTCATCTCTACTAGAAGCTCCGCGGTAAGGTGTCATTACCCATGGACGCAAAGGATAACCGGAATCGCCTTGAATATATATATTTAAAATAGATTAATGTAAGAAATGATAACATCTAAAATTAATGTACCCAACAACCATGAATCATTGTTTCGTTCATTGCTTTCATAGCGCTGTTCGAGCAACGCATTTATCATTGATGCTTCCCAAATGAAGGCGTCGTGTGAAGCGCCACCAAATCTAGCAAACACTCCAAGAATTTTGAGCTGGTAATCGCATATCTAGGTAAAAAAGAATACGAAATAAAATGAAGGTTTAATTAAACAAGGCTTTGTCACTCAACGAGTAGGTAAAGTAATCTTCTTAACTGATTTACATATTTAGTATTTACCATTTACATTTTACAATTCGACATTTTACTAAATAACAGTTAGTTAAACACAGATTAGAAAATCTTAAAGTAGTAGTTATAAAATTTACTAAGGTCATGCCACTGCCAAACCATTTTCCAACATTTGCACATTTCATTATATTGATAAAAAAAAAATTAAAAAAAAAAAACAATATATTCTGGCACGTCCTTGCTATAATATTGCACCTACAGGAATAGCTAATACCTTTTTTTTATCCTCAAAGGTTCTACTTCCTACACATCAATACATTTTTTATCCAAAGGACGAAAGCTTCTAAGGACGAGCCAATATACGTTCCAATATTTTGATTTTTCATCATTTCGATATAAAAATTTAAAAAATAATAATATATCCCGGCACGTCCTTGCTATAATATTGCACCTACAGGAATGGTTAATACCTTTTTTTTATCCTTAAAGGATCTACTTCCTACATATCAATACATTTTTTATCCAAAGGACGAAAGCTTCTAAGGACGAGCCAATATACGTTCCAATATTTTGATTTTTCATCAATATCCAATATTTTGATGAAAAATCAAAATATTGGAACGTATATTGGCTCGTCCTTAGAAGCTTTCGTCCTTTGGATAAAAAATGTATTGATATGTAGGAAGTAGATCCTTTAAGGATAAAAAAAAGGTATTAACCATTCCTGTAGGTGCAATATTATAGCAAGGACGTGCCGGGATATATTATTTTTTAAATTTTTATATCGAAATGATGAAAAATCAAAATATTGGAACGTATATTGGCTCGTCCTTAGAAGCTTTCGTCCTTTGGATAAAAAATGTATTGATATGTAGGAAGTAGATCCTTTAAGGATAAAAAAAAGGTATTAACCATTCCTGTAGGTGCAATATTATAGCAAGGACGTGCCGGGATATATTATTATTTTTTAAATTTTTATATCGAAATGATGAAAAATCAAAATATTGGAACGTATATTGGCTCGTCCTTAGAAGCTTTCGTCCTTTGGATAAAAAATGTATTGATATGTAGGAAGTAGATCCTTTAAGGATAAAAAAAAGGTATTAACCATTCCTGTAGGTGCAATATTATAGCAAGGACGTGCCGGGATATATTATTATTTTTTAAATTTTTATATCGAAATGATGAAAAATCAAAATATTGGAACGTATATTGGCTCGTCCTTAGAAGCTTTCGTCCTTTGGATAAAAAATGTATTGATATGTAGGAAGTAGAACCTTTGAGGATAAAAAAAAGGTATTAGCTATTCCTGTAGGTGCAATATTATAGCAAGGACGTGCCGGGATATATTATTATTTTTTAAATTTTTATATCGAAATGATGAAAAATCAAAATATTGGAACGTATATTGGCTCGTCCTTAGAAGCTTTCGTCCTTTGGATAAAATATGTATTGATATGTAGGAAGTAGATACTTTGACGATTAAAACGTTTTATAAACAATTTTTTTAGTTGCAATAGAATACTAAGGACGCGCAAAAATATATTCCATTTTCTAGTCTTTTTTATCAAATTAGTGAAAGATGATTGAAGAGTGGATTTCTTTGACTGGTCCATAGGTTTCTTCTTCAGAATAAAAACGGCTAATGTTAGTTCTAAGTACATACTAACAGGAGTCTAGGGAGGAATATATTATTCCTGTAGGTACGTAGGTATAATACCTACTATTGCAATTACTACTCAAAAGAAATTCAAATGGTTGGCTTACACATAAAACCTATGACAAAATGAATTACAACACTTTTAGCTCGTCCGTACGAGCCTTTTAAAATTAAATTAAAAAAACCTACATAAAAAGAAGAAATATCCATTAAACTTACCAACTGAACATTCTTGGAATGATAATTTTTTCGATTGAGATAAGCGTTCTCAATCTCATGGGCTGGCTTTTGTATCCTTACGTGTGTGCAGTCCACAGCACCGATCACTCCAGGGAATCCAGTTTCTTCATAAAATCTAGAAAAAAAATGTAACTAATTAATTTTTATAAGAGAACACATTTTGGAACAACCTTAATTTTAAGGCTCCATATTCTGCTTCAGTGGGAAATTGTATCCATTTCTCCATTAATTTATTTTGCAGCACTGTGGACACCTCTTTTACAGACCTCGAAATCATCGTCCTACTTAAGGCTGCATTGAAATCTTGCCCAATGTCTCTCTGGAATGAACCAGTTGCAAAAAAATGCAGTGCAGCACATACCTTTATTGGGATGGGGATGAAGGTTTTTCTCCTGCCTTGCTTCATATGAGGTCGCATTTCCTCTATCAAGACCGAAGCGGATTGGCGGGTCAGACGGTAAACCGCCCGAAATTGTTCCTCTGGCAATTCAAATGGGTCATTAATATCCCGAAGGCGCCGGCGCTCTATCCGCATTGCATTGCGGCGGTAGTAATTTTCACTTAACACAATAATGTGATACATGATAAAATATTGTTATTTGACTTAAGATAATAGTTATAAGTTATTATTGATTTTTTTTTACACCACACTTATTGTTTTTTTTTCACACCACACAAAATTATCTTTATTTTTGCACTTTAAAATACAGCTGTTCAAAGCCAAATGACATTTAATTCCAACTTTCCAATGAAATGAGAAATCAAAAATGGCGCTTCTCACATCGAGATACAGACACAGTTTATATTTGCAGTTCGAGAAACGATGGGATTTATTGTTCCACTTTTTCTCGGTGTGAGAAGTTCTCGACTATGTTACAGAACGGAGGCACGATCGAGAACTCATGTCACGAAAGGACTGGAGGAAAGTTCAACAGATGGCGAACATTTTTTGGAAGCGGTGGGTGCGAGAATACCTTCCCACGCTTACGAGATGAACGAAATGGTTTGAAAAGGTACAACAAATCAAAGATGGGGACGTGGTGATCATTATCGACGAGAATCTACCAAGGTGCACTTGGCCTAAGGGCATCGTAATCAGCTCCATCACGTCTAAAGATGGTCAAGTGAGAAGAGCGACAATACGAACGGCAAAAGGCGTTTATGAACGACCAGTGGCAAAGCTAGCAGTGCTGGACATCAGGTATACAGAGGAGAGCAAGGCAGCAGCTGACGATGGTCCCTTGCTGGGGGGGGAGAAATGTTGCTGATGTGGCAGCACCTTAAAAGTCTATAATTTTTGAACGTACTATATTGTTTTAACTTTGTAAGATATTGTTGTCTCCTTCTAAGAGTAGTACAAATTAATGCCTAAGAATTTGAAAAAGTTGTTGAGAAAAGATGGCGAAGGCACGCTAAATTTTTAGTTGCCAATTTTTTTGTTAAGTTAACTAATTACTAATATTTATAAAGAATAAAATAAGAGAATTGTCTTCTGTTTAAAAAGGCGTGTTTTTTCTTGTTACTATAAGTAACATTCTCAAAATCGGAAATGATACTAATCATCAGTGATTGAATAGTGTTCACAGTTCACTCTACTCTCATGTCTGAAGCTGCAAACATGTTCTGAAACCTTCAAATCGATAAAAGTAGTCGAAAAACAAAAAAAAATGTTTGTTTTATTGTTAATACTACTTTTACACCACTGCGATTTTTAATTAATGTTTCCGTTTTGGTCTTCTTTCGATTGCAGAGATACTTTTAAACACTGCGATATTAAATAGATGTTATCTTTCCTCAAACATATATCCGCCCTCTTTACGCCACTTAATTTAGAAAAGTTCAATCGTTCCATAACGAGAATGGCCGACAACTCTGCAAATTTTTCAACCTGAGGAATTTTGTCTACCCCACGGCTACCACATACGTCCCTCACTGACGTGCTTAAAAATCGCAAACTAAAATTGTATGATGTAAAAGCTGAATAAGATGTCAAAATTACTTTTTCAATTTATCGCCTTCCATTGGAAAGTCCCAGTCAAACTAATTAAAAATTTAAGTTATCGCATCAACTACCATAAAACACACCAACAAAATTAAAAAATCCAAGTTATCAACTTTATTTACACAACACAGACGACTAAACAACAACAACTCAGAACGAGCAAGTATGACTTTCTTTCCAACAATTACTAGGTGTGTTTTATTGGGAATCTATCCATTGTACCGTAAGTAAATCCCAAAAAAACGCATCGACCGTAGCATGGACCGTAGCTTTTTTATTTTTGTAAGATTGGTACCCCTGCACAGCAGTCACAAGTAATTAAATAGTCTTTTGCAAAGTAAAATTAAGAAAATATCAAAGTTATGAACAATAATTAGCTTTTATTCATATAAAATAGAAAGTAGAAAAACGTACCAATATTTAATTTATGTTACAAGCCTATATCTCGTTTTCATTTTTTCTGCAATTGCAGTTTTAAATTCGAACATTCATTTTGCACGAATGGAACTGAAATGATAAGTGAATGGCTTTGTTCATAGACTATGGTCGAGTCCCCTTTCACACAGTACAATTTTTGTATTGCTTTAAAAATGGTCTATGCATTTCACACGAGTAAACAAAAGTGCCGGTGATTTACATGTTTCCTTTTAATGTTTCTTGGTTTGGAACGCACACTACAACGTAATTTAAATTGTTCACTCCCCTTATATTTCATGCTTTTATTTATTTTCTGAGCTCATCGATAGCTAGAGTTTTATTTTTCAAGTCAATTTACAAATTTATTTTCTGAGTATGTTTTGGTTTCAATTCAATATTTACTCATCAGACTGCACTTAACATACGTGGAGTAAGTAACAAAAATTTAACATTTGGTTTGCCATTTTGGATCACAAAAATGTATGCCCAGGCCATGTCCATGTAGTGAATCGAATACCGCCCATGGCCAACGTCCATTAAGAAGAAAAAGCACACTTTGTGAGTTCAGTGTCCGCTTAGTGCTTTTAGGCTAGGCGCGCACATGCAATTTTGCCGAAACGAAATAGTTTAATCACTACTTAAACGATGATCGCGCACATAAGCAACTTAAAAATCAATCAACGAGATAAACGAACACACAAACATAATTTTGATTTAATGTGCGCGCAGTTACATTATAGTTCGATGTGATACAAACTGAAGAACTTATTTGGGGCGATCGTTCGATTTGATCCAAAACACAAACTCTTAAGTTGCTCGAATCGCGGAGTGAATAGTTTTTGCATGTGCCCGCACTCTCATATAAGTCCAGGGTATTCACTTTAGCAACCAAACTGTTGCAAAACTGAAAGTTGCAGATGTGCGCGCCTCTGGCATTATAGCTCATAGAATTTTATACGAATAAATATTTTGGGGCGCAGTGTCAATATATTCTTCTATAGTGCAGTTCCATCCAATGGGGTTTGTCTTCTCAAATAGCTTTTTTTGTAGATCTAAATGAAAAGATTATTTTTGTCACCAAACTCCGTTTATTTACAACTATCAATAAAAATTGAACACAAAAGGAAAATTGGGCTTGGTTAGTCAAAAATAAAAGTAAAACGGAAGTCATTCGATAAATATTGGTTTCTTTTTCAAAATGGATATCAAAATTTGTTAAAATTGATTAATTGACATTAGGGGTATGCAAAATTGCAGATATAGGTGCAATTTTAGACGTACTTCAGAAAATAATTGAGCAGATAATACAGTTTTTATTAGTAAAAGTCAGAAACTTTACAGAAGAACAGCTTATAATTTATTAAAAAATGGAGTTATATAAGATTTGAGAAATATAAACTGGCCAAGTATTAAAAAAAGAATCAAAAAGATCGATTTGTCTTACGAATGAAATTAATAATTATAACACTCCATGAACACATCCATCGAGATTCAATATTCAATTATCAATCGTACCAACAAAACTAACAAAATCAGAATCGAGACTCGACTGAACGTCAACCAGGCATCCACCGTAGCTTCTACTTTAGCTTTTTATCGACCGTAGCGAATTGTATGAAAAATGCTACGACGGATAAACTTACGGCGGATAAATTTCCCAATAAAACACGGCTACTGACAGGTTAAAGTCCAAATTCAAAAACAAAAACATTGAATGCGTTTTTTCTAGTAATGGGAAAATAAAGAACATGCTTGGTACAACGAAAGACAGAACCAAAACAAATGATAAATCGGGAATTTACGAGGTTATATGTGGAAACTGTGAAGCTAGGTACATCGGTCAAACGAAGAGGAGCATCGAAGTACGTCTCAAAGAACATTTTAGCCACATAAAATTCAATCGCCCCGAAAAATCCTCCGTTGCCTCGCACGCCCTCACCAACTATCATTTCAATGTTAAGTTCGAAGACGTAAAGCTTCTTAAACACGTCACAAACCCCAGACGACTTGATGCGTATGAAAGCTTACACATACACATCAACAACAACTTAATGAACAGTGACGACGGGAATATAATTTCACCGCTCTTCAACTTAATATAACCCTCTCTC
Organism: Philhelius pedissequus; assembly: GCA_910595825.1. Taxonomy (NCBI): domain Eukaryota; kingdom Metazoa; phylum Arthropoda; class Insecta; order Diptera; family Syrphidae; genus Philhelius; species Philhelius pedissequus. Next base: position 266,343,069 of record OU343160.1, read on the forward strand.
TCACTCTTTAACTTTCTGTGATTTGTTAATTTTGTAAAGCTATTTTGTTTACATTTTTTTTTATTCTATTGTCTTATGTAATTTTGTTGTAATTCCCATACCAATTAGTGTATTGCTGAAGATGAGTCACATCAGACTCGAAATGCATTCAATTTAAATAAAAAGTTAAATAATAATTTTAAATTAAAAAACGTTTTTTATTTTGTTTTTTCTTTTTAACTTTTTTTAAATTTTTTGTGGTCAATAAGGTTCTTTTCTTTCTCTATATTTAATTTAACGCGACCACAAGCAAAAATAGTTCAATCCCTTTTCGGCTTTTTGTTCGGGAAAAACAATTTCCATTTCATAGCGAAAGTGTCGATAAAGACTTTAATTTTATTACCAGAAACCCATTTTTTCAAAGGCGTTAAGTCATAGAGAAACTATACTAATTTTAGATTGTAACTACTGTATACATTATATTAAGTTAATGCTCCAGACCTAACTAACTTGGACGCCTGAAATTATAGTTTTGGCAGTGCGCCTATGTGTCGCGCACAGCTGATAATAGATTGAAAAAAAAAACTCACCACACTCGTCTCAACTTCCAAACGTCAAAATTCTCTCAAAAGAAAAAAGTGTTTTCTTTTGAAGACGGAATTTTAAAAATCAAAGTCGTCGTAGTATTTCAGTATTTAGTTGCTATTTTCAATTGCTACTGTTCTTTATTAATTGTCATTTGAACATCAGCCTTTCAGTAGTTAGGTTTAATTATTTTAAAAAAAATGAAAATCTGTTGTAAATTGTAACACGAAGTCATAAAAAGTAACATCACAAATTTTAACCCTACTGCCTGCTTTACAAATTCTTCGTTGCCATGTCGTCGTCCAGTCTTATTGATTATCTTAAAAGTCCAGAGCTAGTTGTCCAGTTCCAAGAGTATTTTGGTATAAAATATATCAACACAGATGATGTCAATAGTAGCAGTCCAAATAGAAAGTCACAAAACGGCACCATTCCCACATCATCACACTTGAAAGAGACACCCGCCCAGGAAGGACAAACCCTTCTAAATGAATCATCGGCATCAGAATCTCACAATAGCGTTGACGCTAAGAAGGGTTTGCCCTATAGGATAGAGAACAAATTCTGGTATTATCTCTTCGTCATTGGCACTGAACTGGGCGATGAGATCTTCTATGCCTCCTTTATTCCATTCTGGTTCTGGAATGTGGACAGTGCAGTGGGCAGAAGAGTTATATTTCTCTGGTCAATTGTTATGTATATAGGTAAGCAGTTATAAATTAAATGCGAATGTAAAATCGATTTTACACTAAAATCTTAGGTCAAAGTCTAAAAGATATAATCCGATGGCCAAGGCCAGGACGACCAGTCAGTCAACTACAAACTCGATGGGCTCTCGAGTATGGCATGCCGTCTACGCATGCCATGGTGGCGGTCTCAATACCATTCTCTGTGTTCATCTTTACACAGCAAAGGTGATGTGTGAGTCATGCTAGAGACTTTGGTATCAGCTCATTAACTAGAATCTCTGCTTCGTCTTTCTTTTCCGCAGGTATCTATATCCAGCCCATGTGGGATTATCAATATCAATTATCTGGTGTACCATTGTGTGTCTGAGTCGAATCTATTTGGGAATGCATAGTGTTTTGGTAAGTTCCTAGAGTATTTAGATTAGCCCTTTTATCGATTACAAATTAAGGTTATCGCAGAGTTGGCAGTATTATTATTGGATTTTGCGTGATAAGCAATTGGAATAAAGTTTAAGTTTTCTGCAAAACAAACTCCTACAAATTTCATTCGCAGCTGTAAAGTTATTTTTTTTTTATTTCTTTGCCATCAAGATTAAAAAATTCTAGTTTTCTTTTAAACTAACAACACATGTATGATTTAATGTTGCTTTGTTGATTACGCAGTACGATTTAGGCGATAAATATAAATTTATGATAGCTAAGAACACGTTAGTAACGTTAGGGCTATATGATATTCTATAAATAAATTCTTAAAGATATTCTGTATTTTATCGGTGACGTCTTGTGCATATTTAATTTTGTATACTTTCACCGATTAAATGTTAAGAAAAACAATGTCTGATCGTGAATATTTATGTTTATCATATAATAATAATGAAGACTGCCAATTGTCGACGTTGACGAAACTATTTACCATTTTCTCGACAATGTTGCCATTTGTTAAATTATGTTAAAATTGTGTCTGGTTAAATCTGAGGGTTAGGCTTATATTCGTACCAACAATAATATACTACGCAGCCAGTTACAAAAAAGTTTATATTATTTTATGTCATATTCCAAACCTACGCCATGGATTGTTTATTTTAGTGTTTGTAATCTTCTCTAGCTATGGAAGTTGGTTAAGTTAAGATAAAGTTAGGATAAAAACAAACAAATAAAAGAGCCATTCTCGAAGGAAACAGACCACAAAACCAAACAGTAATAAAGCTCAATAATGTCGTGTCAAATACAGCTAACACTCTTTTCAGCAATCTAATGGGGTTTTCTTTTGGTAACAGAAATTAATTTGTTACCCCTTCAGATCTGTCAAAATACAGATTTTTACAATTAAGAGGTTCGTTCGTTGAACTTTACGTAGGGTCGACCCAGGTTTTTTTTGACAACCCAAAGTGTTCTCAAAAATAACCTGGGTTTTTCCGTTCTCAAAAAACACCCGAGGGCCATTAAATTTATGTTGCAGAAAAGCTAGTTATGTCATTTAATAATTAAGGCCGTGTGTGAATTGCGTTAAAATGTTGGTTAAATTTTCTACCTTGGTTAAATTTTGAAGTTTGGCTTGTGGTGGGATCAAATTTAGGTTTTTGCTGTGTGAATTGCGTTAAAAGGGATTTATTAAAACACTATTTTGGCTAAAATTCCTTCAATATTGAAGAAATTTCCCTAAAAACATTTTTTTTTGTTGTTCCAATTTATTAATTTGTTTCCCAAAATCCGACTTAGAAGATATAAAGTTAATAATTTGGCACGAAAAAAGTAACGAATTCTCAGTTTTACTAATATGTTTCGGTTTTACATCGTTAATTTAATATTTTGAAACAACAATTCCAAATCTTTTCAAAACAATTCCCATTATGGTTAGTTTGTTGATTTAGTATGTAAACACTAGTTTTCACAGCTGAAGAATTTGACAAGCTGACAAATCAATCTATTTGTATTCGATTTGCAAAATGAAATACAATGCGTGCGTTCACTCATTTATTCTCGGATAGCAAGATATCGGAGTATATATGTGGACGAATCAGATAGGTTAGCTGAAAGCTGTCATAAAATCAAAGCAAAACGCATACCAATGAATTTTGCAGTCAGCTGGTTCTATACATTTGTTCTCGGATAGCTAGTTATTCCAATTTTTTTGGGATAACTGAAGATAGCTATCATGAGAGCAGCTGTTTGTTCATCAGATGTGGTTTTGCACGCATTACAACAACAGAAAGTTATTCCAGATTGGTGAGAATAATTGAGTGAACGTCCCCAATGAGTATTTTAATTGATTATTTTATATTTGTTAAAATATCAACGGATAATAATATTTGTTTTTTCCTCTTGAGACCCTACGCAAACAAAAATAATAATGTAATTCAATTTTACAATTGAATAAATTAAAACTTACATTTATTATATGGTTTGCCAGTAGATCTGGACTTTTTGGAGTTCATCTTTCTTTTCGGTTATCGCTTATAGTTTCAAATTACTCTATCTTGAGAAACGTTAAATTTTAACGCAAATTTAGCCTGCTCTACAGCTGCCCACGAGAATTCAAATCAAAACAAATGCTTCAGATTAGGGATGATGGATAAGTCCATCTATGTTATTGAAACATCGATATTAAAACAAAAAATCGATGATTCAATATCGATGTTGAAGGAAGAATAGGGAAAAACCCTTCAACACATCGATGTTTTCTATTCGATAACTATTAACATCGATGATGAGTACTCGATATTCTCCTCAATATCGCCTATTCCTACCTCAGATCTCATGTGACTTTGACGTTTATTCATTTACCTCAAGTTGCCCCTGCTAAAAACCTATCGCCTTTTCGATTGGCCGTCCGGAACACGTTCCCCAATAAAACATCTGGAAACAATTTGACTGATTCTGAATTGTATGTATCACTGTATTTGTGAAAATTAAATAAAAAAAATCACATCGGCTAAAAAGAATTTCCAAAACACTTGATTTCAATGTAGATACACATTTTTTTGTATCAGTAATGATTATAACTTGCTTCTTTTTATGTTATTTTGCCAGAAAAGTAGTTAAATTCAATAAACACATCGAAATTACACAACAAATCAACCCGATGATTTTGACATTTTAATTATGTAAGTGTATTAGTAATTCTGTGTTCGATTCTGAAATGAAATCCAGAATCGTTTTCTGTTCTGTTTAGAGTAACAACTGTCATTTTGTGGGAGTCAGAACAGTTCTGGACGGCCAATCGAAAAGGCCTCTAGTTCTACTTCAGGGCGAATTGAGGGCGACCCTAGGTTTAAAAAAACACAGAATATGTTTATCAGGTTGACTTTAGGTTTTTTCAAAAAACGCTTTAGGTCGACCCTAGGGCGACTTCAGGGCTCAACGAACAAACCTTAAGCCTTCTAAAGGGCAAACAAATCAATTTATTTTTTTGATCGGAAATCAAATTTGCAGATCTGGATTTTTCGGCAGATTTACCCCTAATTTACTAATCCAATAACACCATTAGAACAATTCACAGCCGTCGTTTTGACAAGATATTGTTTTCAGTAATTATGTGAATACTAAAATAAGGCTTTAAATTGTATAATCCTCCAAATTAATTTTGGCATTCATTTTTTAAACATTGAAATCGCTTCGTGTTACAAACACATGAATGAAGAAACAATTTTTAATCAGATATCTTCTGGTTCCACAGACACGAATATATACTAATACCGTGATGAGAAAAAAAAATAAATCTAAAATTGTATACCATTCGCGCCGAAAAAAATCAAATTTCCGATCAAAATCTGAAATTACCAAAAGAAAACCCCATAAATCAAACGTTCTCGGATTTGCGATAACACACACAAAATGCAGGATCGCATGGCGGACAGAATTGTCTGCAGAGTTTTGAGAAACATTCCAACAACAACATTACAGAATCGTAAAAATGATTTTTTAAAGATAAGAAAAGGATGATAACGTACACTGCCAACAGCCAAAAGATCTATGGATTACCAAAAAGTCACAAGCAAAATACTCCATTACGACAAATTTGTGCTTCTACCAAAGTTCCTTGCAACGAAATTTCAAAACTTGTGGTCCAAATTTTTCAAAATTTGACATAGAATTCGAAATTTAATGTTAAAAATTCAAAAGACTTTATTGAAAAGTGGCTTATACGATTGGAAAACAGAGACATTTTGGCTTCATTTGATGTAATTTCCTTGTTAACTTGCCATCGAATTGGTTTGATTCTGGACATTATAAAGCGCAACTGGAATAAGCTTAAAGAACACACCAATATTAAAAGTCGGCATTCTCTTTGAGACAATCAGGTTTTGTGTTATCGATAATAACTTCTGAGAGTTCGACGGCAATATTTATCAGCAAAAATTAGGTGTACCAGTGGGTAGCCCAGAATCTTCCATTTCAGCCGATTCGGTTATGAAAACACTTCTGGAGGATGTCCTTGGTAAGCTTATAATAGGTTGTCACCAAATACGACGCATTTGACTTATTTGTGGTGATAAAAACAGAAGAGGTTCAGAAACACTGAATGCCTTAAATTCTTTCAATCACAAAATTAAGTTTACGCTGGAAATCGAAGTGACTGGTGAGCTCCCATATCTCGATGTGAAAGTTTTAAGGCGTAATGAAAGACTAATTTTTGATTGTAATAAAAAACTGTTTGCATCTGGACGCCTTATAAAATTTCCCTTGAAGCAACCCAAATAAGTTATTATCAAAACGGCACAAAACATTGTTAACAGAGTTCTTGACATAAGTGATAAATCATTTCTCCATAAAAATGTCAAAATCATCCGTGACATCCTACAAGCTCATCAAAAATAAACACCAAGAGAAAACAGTCAACCAAGCTGATGAATATGATTGCGCTATACATACCTCTCGAACCGCATCATGACAGCACCAGTAAAAGACAACACAAAGACAAAAATATATGGAATAATTATAAATTATTCCAGATCTTCATCAGACTTTTGGAAAGCTGTAAAACGATTAAATGGAAGAAAAAATCATATTGCAGCAAGTCTTCAAGCACACGAATTACACGTTCACTTCAGAACACTTTTAAACTCTCCACAAACATATCCCAGTATTCACTACGCGGAAACTAGTAGAAGTACTTCAAGCTATCAAAAATGCCAAAAGTAACAAGGCACCCGGAGAAGATGGAGTGCCTTTCGAATTTTACAAAAATTGTTCACTTGAATTCGCCCAAGCCCTTACGGATGAGTTTAACCGACTTTTTCAGAGTGCAGATTTTCCACAAAGTTTTAATAAATCTATTATATATCCGATTCATAAGAAAGGAGATTATACAAATCCAGCAAATTATAGAGGGATATCCTTCCTTAACTCGGTATCCAAATTATTTACCGCTCTAATCTTCGGCAGACTTACTAAATGGATTCAAAACAAAAACATTTTGCACCAATTCCAATATGGCTTTAGAAAGAATTATTCGAAGGTAGACCAAATTTTCACACTGCTAAACATTGCGCAAATATATATAAGCGAAAACGTAAAAAACTTTATGGATTGTTCGTAGACTTCAAATCAGCTTTTGATTCGATTCCTCGTGAGGCGCTTTTTTACAAACTCTTCAGGATGGGCATAAGCAGTAAATTGATAAAAATAATAAGAGCCTTGTACGAGAACAATGAAGCTGCGGTATGGGATGGACACTCCTTGTCCGATGAATTTCCAACGTCGATGGGAGTGAAACAAGGTTGTGTTTTAAGCACGTTACTTTGTATACTGTTTATTAATGACATAACCGATGATATTGCGGGTGGAGTGGAAGTTAGCCAAATAACAATACCAGGCCTAATGTATGCTGATGATATAGTCTTCCTAGCTGATACAGTTAATAGTATGCAACTTAAGATCAACAAACTTGAAAAGTACTGTAAAGCCTGGAATTTTAACGATAAATCTGGAAAAGACGAAAATTTTGGTTTTTAGAAATGGTGGAGGAAGATTCTCGAGGAACGAAACCTGGACTTACCAAGGGCACCCTGTCAAAGTAGTTAGAGAGTATAATTATATCGGTGTTTTAATAACAGCTAATCTCAACTTGGAAAAACATCTAAAAAGCAAATTATCTGAAGCAAAGCGCGCTATAAATTCAGTTTGGAGAGTATGCATTCAAAATAAGTATGCAACCCACAGCCTTAAGCAAAAAATCATACAAGATACTGCTCAAACTGTTCTTTTGTATGGTGCTCAAGTTTGGGGATATGTTTGTTTTGAATCAGTCGAAAAGTTCCAACGGTATTGTATAAAAAGGATATTTAGACTACTAAATAATACGCCAAATTATATGATCCATTTGGAAACAGGTTGTTCACTCCTTTTTCTAGTAACGTTAAAGCTGCACTTTGACTATATAATAAAAGTTATGGAAATGGAAAAAAATCGATTACCAAGAATTGTATTGAAACATATGCTAGCAAATAATGCAAACTGCGTCAAGGATTGGCAAGAACTTGCGAATTGTTATGGATGTGACCTCAATTTTTATCCTAGTGATGGAAGCATTACACTGAGAAGAAAATTTCAGAACATCAAAGAAAAATCTATTGCATTCCAATACAACAGATATGTTAATGAAGCTCGGTCTTCACAACATAGGATTTATTACAGCAGCATTAACTATAACCTACATGAAAATACATACTTTGTGGATAGGGATAAGACTGAGATGATAAGAACTGTCTTTATGAGGCGAACTTTTAAAATTAAACTATGTGCCGCACCAACCTGAGCTGCCTATATTGCGTGATCTCTGCAATCTTGGAGAGAGGGAGGACATTTACCATTTTATTGCTGTGTGCCCAGTTTTAAATGCAATTCGTATGATGTACTTTGGTTTAAGGACGCTTGAAAAGGAGGACCTAATAAGAATATTGAATGGCGATCTTGGTTTGGATGTTATTTACCGATACACTGCAAGTGCTTTAGACTATAGAAAGCGAATTAGAGAAGAGGATTTTTAAGAAAATACAAATTTATATTTCAATTATATTAAACATTATGTATAGCTTATTTTGAATTATTTATATCAATACAAGAAATGTCAGTCAGGTAGACGGCGTATAGCCAAAACCTAAAGACTTTATATAAAAAAAAACAAAAATATTATTGTAAAATATTGTATTGCTATGTTTTTTTTTAACATTTGAATAAAAAGTCATTAAAAACTAACGAAGACAAAAATAGCTTTCAAGTCTGCATTTCGTCTGAGAAATAAACTTTTTACTTACATCAAAGATAGAGTGGAGACGTTGGAGAAAGTAGTTGTTGTCCATAGGATCAATTGCTTAGGAGGAGATGACATGTCCGTCCGTTTACATCGTTACCTTAATACAAAACTCAAAAAATCGCTTCTTTGGTCATAGGTCTGATCTAAATAGCGGGGATTTTCACAAAACTGCATAAGATCACCATTGCATACAGTATTTTTAAATTAAATTCACCTTTTTACAAATCAAATTCAATTTTTTGGAAATCAAATCAAGTATCTAATTGGAGTTGATATAGGAACTTTTTTTTCCGACTTTCTTAAGGTTTTTTCGGAAATTGGAAGATGCTAATCTGAACGGAGTTTGGTTAATTTTGGACAACGCAAGTATCCATAAGAACTGCGATCTTGTCCGTCAGATAAGGCGCACTCTACCCTTTCTGCCACCTAATTCCCCAATGCTGAACCCCATCGAAAAGTATTCTCTAAGATCAAGTACCATGCACAAAATATGTTAACAGATCCTACAAGGCGTAATAGTTTAGTTGAGGTTATTAATAATTATGTTGCAAGTGTAACTTCTATATATTGCTATAGTATTATATGAATATGTATGTAAAGGACCATTGTAGACTAGTATACTGATGTTGTACTATTTATTGAATTTATGTTTGTTTTTATGTCCACACCATGTTATATTTATTATTGCTTTCTTACATTGCTTGACACATGGTTTGATATTTTTTTCATATAAATTTATATAAAACTATTTAATTTCCAAAAAAGTGAATTCGATTTCAAAAAATTGAATTCTATTTTCAAAAAGTTTCATTCGATTTTCAAAAAGTTTAATTTGATTTACAAGAAGTTGAATTAGATTTGCAAAGAGTTTAATTTGATTTGTAAAAAGGTGAATTTAATTTGAAAAGACTGTACAGCTAACTTATAAGTAGGCCAGCAACAACGAATAAGATGAATATAATAGATACAGTGTAATTGGACGTTCCAACTGTCGTTAGAGCAATTTTCGTTTCCTTTTTTGTTTTGAAGACCTAATTGATATTTTAAATTCTAGTATATTAACTTTGTTTATTTATTTATTGTAGTCATCATTTACGTGTTTCAAATTTTAAATTATAAACCGAAAAATATAAACTGTTTGTAAAAGATTTCTTCTAAGTAATTTTTGACGTCACAAACAATTTGTTTAAAATGTTTAATAATTGTACACTAATGTTTGTTTAAATTACTTCTTATATTTTGTTATTTTTTTTTTATAATCTACACGCGCTTAAGGGATTATACTACCCTTTAAATGTTTTAATAATATGAAGCGTTTCTAGAGTATACCGCTTGGAGACATGTTTCTCCCTTTCCATTTCCACTCTGTCAAAATCTGGTTTGTGTCCACGCTCAATGTAAGGCCAATGCTGTCTTCCCAGTGCTTTTTAAATTAATGTCGGATTTGTGGTTGGAAATTCGTTCGCAACTGATGTTGGTAGAAACAACAACAAACGATATTTGGAAACGCCAAAACAAAATGAGAGTTTTCCTTGCGATAAAGCAAGTCCCCTTTCACACAGGGAAACCAGTTTCTGGAGATTTTTTTGACGTTTTCCTTTAATTGCCATGTAGCTTTCACACGACGAAAGTGGCACCAAGCAACTGAGGAGGAAACTGGGAAGATTTTTTTGGGCTAATTGGAACGCAAAGCAAAACGTCAAAAAAATTTCTTCAAATCGTTCACCGGGGAGATTCTTTTCATTCCCCTTACTTCTTGCCTTTCTTGCGACAAACTCCCACTTGCCGGCGACTCAGTTTCCTTGTGTGAAAGGGGACCAAGCGATGAACAGAAAGTCAGTAGATATTGAATACAAAATAAATGTAAAAGAAAAAATGGAAGGCAAAGCTATTTATATAGGTATTCCGTGTGAAAAAGTAGATTGTTTAGCATGGGGTTCATTTATTAATTGCGGGCGTTCACTCACTTATTAGTTATGTTATCTCGGATATCAAGCTATCGGAGTATATCTGTGGACGAACCAGATAGGTTAGCTGAAAGCTGTCAAAAAATCAGAACAAAACGCATATCAAATGAATTTTGCAATCAACTGTTCTATACATTTGTTCTCAGATATCTAGTTATTCCAAATTTATTGGGATAACTCAAGATAGCTTTCATGAGAACAGCTGTTTTTTTCATCAGATATGCTTTTGCACGCATTACAACAACAGAAATTTATTCTAGATTGCTGAGAATAACTGAGTAAACGTCCCCATTTAAAATAAGTTTAGAAGTTTTTCTTTACTCCATTTAAATTAATCAGCCATTTGGATTGGTGTTCATTCATCTACAGCCAAAATTAAATGAAAAAGAAAGGAAGAGTAGAAAGAGAAACGTCAAAAACACGCAAGGAAATTCCTACCCGCGCGTGGTCAGATAGATTTATTTCTGTTTCATCTTTTCGTTCTTTCTTTCTCTTTCGCACTTCATTCACGCAGGGGTAAACACGCGCTGTGTAATAAGGGTCTTAGGACTGAAAACATATTGAATTGAATTGAATTTATTGAGTCTATCTCTTGAAAATTTACATGGTAATACAATTTTTCGATAACAATGTGTGAATAATAGCGACTATAATGTATTTCCTGCTTTGTCTATAATACAGTTGCACGCCTCTTGACTGTTGTTTGTATAGTTGAACTGCTTTTGCTGAGCAGCAGTGTATTAGTAGCTTGTGACGTGGTGTCATCTAATGTTTATATAGTTGTGTAGTGGAACTGCTCTTTCACAGAGGCAGTGTTTTGGTAACTTGTGGCGTGGTGCCACCTAAAACTAGCCTAAAAATAAATATATACATATATACAAACACTTATATTTAACATTTCATTTGATGATAGAGCGAAAACTCTGTAACATTAATATATGAACATATATACACTTAACATTTAAATCAGCGAGAGTGCAGGGGCACTATATACTTTAAATAAGACATGTGATTTTGTGCTCGTGTGAAAAAACTAGTTAAAGAAATTAACTTTTTGAAGGTTATGATTTTATATGAAATTTGTTTTTAACTTAGCACGATTTTTTTTACACTATTGAATGACGCAAAAACATATTGGCGCAAAATTTTAAACGATTTAGTAAAATGTTAAAGTCACTTTTAGCAATTTACTAAGCTAAAAAGATGATTGAACTAATTTTAAACGATTTTAACATTTTACTAAATTTAAAATCACGGAATGGCTACTTTAACTTTTAGCAATTTGCTAAATCCATTATGGAATCTGATAGTATATCAGCCTTGCACGCGGGGTGCCCAGGTTCGAGTCCTGCTGGTGCACAATTTTGTTTGTTTTTTTTTGTAAATAATGAAGTTAAAATGATGAAAATACAAATAACTAATACTTTTTTAGAGCACATGTTGGGTTTTCATCAACATATAATTAATTTACAACGCATAACAACAATAATTGTGTTCATCAAAATTCAAACCCTACAAATGCTCAACTTTCTGCTTAATTAGCAATTTACTAGTTTAGAAAAGGTTTAAAAATTTTGAAATAGTTATTCAATCAATAAGCACTTAGGAAATTGCTAACTAGTAAAATGTTAAGCCCTTAACAATGGGTTGTTTAAAATTTTGCGCCATTGAATTTTAGAGTAAAATTATGAGGAGGAGTGCTTTCTGCTTAATGCGAAATAATATGTGGAATGTTGAGACTTTTTGCTCCTCTGACGCTTGCTTCCATGTGGTTCTAGGTAACTGTTATGAACAGTAGTTGATTAACGGGTAATTCCAATTGTCGGTTATGGGCGGCTAATGCTCGGATCCTAGGGATTCTTTGTTAATGTACAGCATCGTCCATCAGTGTACGATGTGTGATGATGTGCTCGTTTGAGTTATATGCCAATCCTGGGACTGGCCAATTAGGGACTGACATGTGAAGTCGTTGTGCATCCTGAGGATGCTTCCGTTACGGTACAGCGTCATGGATGACGTGTTAAGGAGTGATGATTGTCTGAAACATGACTGTTACGGATTGACTTTTACTTCGGATTTTATTGCGACGAAATGGACACCTTATATGTGTTTCATGATTTCAACACGGTTCACTCTTATTTTGTTTCTTATGATAGTTTTAACAATTTTTGTTACTTTTTACTGCATATAGCAAGAATTAAATTATATATAACACAGTTGCTTTTCCGCTAACGAGACGAGGGAGTAAAATCCCGTCCGTTCTCGGCGGAAGCCAGAAGCCCAACCATCTGAAAGCATACTATATAAGCTATCGCATGCTATGCAAATAAAGCTGCGAGATCGGTCTCTATTTGCGAAACTGAAAGCATGCTTTAAAGCTTGCTCTAGATTCATCGCTAATTGAGACCGCTTGTTAGATGTGTCAAGAAAGTTATAGCAGAGTTAGAGTAAGTTATTAGTGGGTACCCTGTTCTACTTTAATGTTCGTTTTATATTATGGTCCCGCTCTAATTTTCTTCATATCTGCAGATGCAGATCCATGTAAAGCCTCCTTAATCAACAACAAAAAATACACCAAATTATAACAATTATTGTTTAAAAACATGGAAGTAACAAAATGTAATTTCTTTTTTGTTGTTTGTTTTAATTAAAAATATTTATTGAACTGCTGCTTTTTTATTTATAATTATATATGTATAATACCAATTTAAAATGTTTGTAATTGTTTTTTTTTATAATGTTACTAAGAATACGTTTGGATGAATCTAAGAATTTCTTATTTATTTTACACATTTGAAAATCATACTACCGTTTTACTTGTACCTATTTGTAGTTTAAATAGCCTGGTTAAAAAAAGTATCGATAGTTATTTTTTAAACTATCGATATCATCGAAACCTTTGACTATCGATGTTTAACAATGCCTACACCTGGCCACACCTGGCAAGGCAACTGACAGCTTATTCTATTTATTAGGGGTATCTTGTATCATTGTAAAAGTGTAGCCTTTTTTTGCACTACAACAACAAAATATACTAAGTGTCAAAATCTTACACTTACACTTTTACAATACCCGAACCCTATTGTAACAGAAAAATACAAGAGTGTAAGCTTTTTTTAACACAAACTAAACCTTCTTCAGAACAAATCTGAAACAGATTTTGACATTTGCTTCAGTGTTGCTACAGCTTAGTAAAGGTGTGTTCACAGTCTGTTGTAAACAAATAAAATTTTACAAGACTTGGTAAACCAGATCGTGAATACCCCTATTATTTTTTCTCTTTTACTTCATAATTTTGTCCAAAGAAATTTCTTGGACTAAAATTCGCAGCCTTGGGAAATATTTTACTCTCTCATTAGCGCTTTCTTCTGTGGAAAAACTACGATAATTTGGAGTACGGGAACAAGATTTGGCTGTTCTTCCTACATATTCGTAGGTTTTCGCAGCTTTGGGGAGTACGGGAACGCACCTGTTTAAGGGTTATCCATTTTGCGGTCTCAAAAGTAAACATAAATAAAACATATAAAATATTTTTTTTCATGATATTTCTTTTTTATTATAAAGTTTGAACGTTGACATTATGTGTGAAACACTACATCATTTAGTTGGGCACCACGCGAATTGTTGCAAGCATCGATTCTTTTGAGGTAATTTTCGACCACTTTTTGACACATATTGGGCGGTATCTCAGCCATAACTTGACAAAAGTTGGTTTTCAAGTGCTCAAGAGTTAAAGGTTTATCTGTATAAACACGGTCTTTCGCATAGCCCCACAAAAAAAGTCCAGCGGAGTCAAATCGCATGATCTTGGTAGCCAGTTGATATCGCCACTACGCCAATTACGCGGCCAGGAAATGTCTCTTGCAATAAAGCCATATTCGCTCGAGTTGTGTGGCATGTGGCACCGTCTTGTTGGAACCACATATTCTCCAAGTCGTATTCTTCAATTGCAGGCAAAATAAAGTCGGTTATCATATGACCATAACGCTCCGAATTGACGGTGACAGTCGTTCCATCGTCGTTTTCGAAGAATTAAGGTCCAATCACACCTCCGGACCAAAGAGCGCCCAAACAGTGACTTTTTCTGGATGCCTCTCTTCAATTACTTGAGGATTCTGGGAACCTCAAATACGACAATTTTGTTTATTAACATACCCACCGAGTGAGATATGTGCTTCGTCGCTGAAGAAAATTTTGTTCGAAAAATCGACGTCCACCGCCTGTTGTTCAAGCACCCATTCGACGTATCGACGACGTTGTTAGGTCAGCTGGCTTCAGTTGTTGTGTTAGCTGGACTTTATATGGATGTAGGTGTAGATCCAAATGCAAAATACGCCATGATATTTTCAGTGGTACGAACGAAACGATGATGCACAGGCCTTACAATATCTTTATCCAATCCAGTCTCTTCAAATTTCCTCACAATTTTGCCAGTTGCTTGCGTAGTTGGATGATTATGTAAACCATAATCTCCTCTTAAAGCACGATATGTGGCTGTGGCATAATCACCATTTTTGTAGTAGGTTTTAACAATTTTTATGCGTTGTGCGATAGTTAAGCGATCCATTTTCGTAAATGTCAGACTTTCAACCGAAAAAAAAATTGGTTTTACAACTTAGTTTGACAGATGTCGAATTCCAGCCCTATACTTTTGAAACCGCGAAATGGATAACCCTTTATGTTTCTCATTATTTTGGCGCTATTTTTATAAATAAGGTTCTAGCATATTATCCAGTTGCATTCCTCCCTCTAAACTTTTCAACCGTAATACTTGCCTCTCTAGGAATGCTCATCAGTTTACCCTTGAGCCCAACTTCGTACGTACTGTTAAGTAGAGAGATTCTATTTTTAGCCGTACAACGCGAATGTAAATACCTTACCCGGCTCTATTTCCCTCTATCATTTTGATATCTCGTATTGCACCTGTTCATTTTAAGGGTACACAAAACCCCTTTTTTACGCGAATCATTATAAAAAAATTAAATTAATTATTAAAAAATACTATTAGTATCGCCTACTGGTCGAATCTCGATCATTTATAACTTCAGTGTAAACGAAAATCAATTTTATAAAATTAATAATAAAAAATTGTAATAATAATAATAATAAATAAACTATATAATTGAAAACTTAATCCTTAATTAACAATAACTGAACCTTTAAATAAAAATTAAATTGTCAATCTGGCAGACGGCAAATGCCATGCTCAAAAGATTTATTGTATTCAAACTCTTAAAAATCTAAATCTAAAAATCTAATAAAAAATTGAGTACTTTTACATCATCTTCCTTAGTTCCTTGCTTAATAGTCGTTCCTTGAATAGAAGATGTTGGTTTAATTTGTTGGATTTTTTACTACCCTTACATTTTTTATTTGTATTTTTTGGAAGTTAATAAAATTCTTAAAAGTTGTATATCACACAGATATATTTAATACATCATGCAACACGTAATTTAATGTTTGTGTTATCAAATGAGATTTTTTTTTAATTGTTTCAGGATGTTGTAGCTGGGCTAATTCTGACTTTTGGTCTAATGATAATACTTGTTCCACTAGTCGACTATTTAGATTTCTTCATTGTCACAAGTATCTACTCACCAGTCTTAGTTATTTGCATATCAATACTTCTAGTCTACTTTTACCCGCAATCGAAAGAGAAATGGACCCCAACAAGGTTTGTATTTAAAATAACCAACTGTTTCTCAACTTGTTTTATTTTTCTTATTAAAATATTTTTTTTTTCTTACAGAGGTGATACAACAATGACAATATCTGTTTGTGCAGGTTTACAAATCGGAGCATGGCTAACTTATCAGTTGGGTGATCTTCCTGCAACTCCACCACTTGAACCACATGTGATCATTTGGCCTACTTACCGAATGATAGGTCATACTATTCTTCGAACAGTATTTGGTATGTGTTGTATTATGGCAACCAGAGCCATTGGAAAATCCATCACTTATGCCTTGGCGTGTTCTGTTCTTGGCAAAGACAAAAACGAAGTTCGTAACTCTCCCAGTAGCTTACAAAATAAAATCAAAACTATCGTCGAACTGAGCCATACTTATTTAACTTATGGATTAATCGGAATCAATACCCATTATCTATTGCCGAATGTGTTCAAGCTGATCGGCATAGGACGACCGGATTTCTATACAGAGATATAGAATCAAATAAAAGACTTAAATACTGAAGTATAAACAACATTCCGTGCTGTCCACAAAAATGCATTCTTATCGAAATCTACGCATAAGATTAAAATTTAAATTTATGTATTCATGTAGTTAAATGAATAAACTTTACGTGTTTTTTTGTTAGTTGCCTGTCACAGTTATTAGGCTTATTTTGTTTGTAAATAATAATTTTATACTAAGTGTGTTTTGTAACGTGAAAGTTAGTATGAACTTGTACAAATTTTCACATTTTGCTGTCAGCCATTGTTAACAATTGGTACGTACGTTGAACTTTTCCCACGATCAGGGCCCCACCCACCATATGTGCAGGATGTGCAAATGCGTAGGGCGCCAATCTTTGGGGTACATTTTCAAACCATAATATAAAAACAATTATGGATATACATACTTTCATTCTTCAAATTTAAGTTCGTCTAACCAGCTACCTATGCCTATATATTTCTAAAAGTTATTTGAACGCAATAATTAT
The DNA here is from genome assembly GCA_910595825.1 of Philhelius pedissequus. Lineage (NCBI taxonomy): Eukaryota > Metazoa > Arthropoda > Insecta > Diptera > Syrphidae > Philhelius > Philhelius pedissequus. Next base: position 266,360,207 of record OU343160.1, read on the forward strand.
TACCTTTCAATAATTCAAATTAAGTCATTTCATCTGCTCACACGAAAGACCATTTATATAATTACATGAGAAACAACATAGTGTGAATAGTGTAAAAATAAAAATATTCCATCAAGATTACGTTGGGGGAGACTTGCAAGGTAAATTCGTGCAGAAAACCCAAAAAAAATCCATACAAATCAGATTATAACCCATTTATACAATACAAGAAAAAAGTTCATATGAGTCAAAACAAAAAATCGCAGCAATGCTGTTCAAGATAATTTCTTACACAAAACCCAACAAAAATCAATAGGAAATCCATTGTATTTAAATCTATATAGTACTACCATGGAACATGAAAATCTGTTCATCAGCGTGCGTGTGCAGATGGCGCTTGTGTCGATAAATTTGCCTTTGCAGTTAATTGTTTGAGAGCGTGGCAGAGAAATAAAAGAGGGAAAAGAAGAGATGAGGTAGTTTTATTTCTGTTCTTATATACTACGTTTCCACCGACCACTAAACCGAGATTTAAGTAGATCTAGCTAAATCTACAAATATTGAGGATTTACCATACAAATATTAATCTTCTCAGATGAAGATTTAAAGTAAATCTCATTTAAATCTTCAATCGAATTACCATATTTCCATATCGAAATGAACCCTTCATCGGGGAAGTGAATTTTTCTCTTCGGTTGACACACATGAAGCTGCCTGTCTCACTTCAACATCATAAGAGAAAATGAAAAGATTATATGCATTTTAAATAGTGCTGTCAAAATTAATCTCCTTTTGGAGCGGTGGAACCACTTTTTGAGATTAGTAAATCTACAAGAGATTAAAGTTCGGTGGAAACGTAGTAATAGCAATACTGAATAAAAGCGAGTGGTATATTTTTTTGACATCACATTTGTAGTTTACTATTTTATATGAGGATAAGGCAAAAAGAGATACAATGAACTTACGAATGGATTTTATTTTTCGTTTTACCTTAATGTAGCAAAGTAAGTAATTTTGTTACTTCCATCGCTTATTGATTGTTCATACGTGAATACGTACGTACAATGATACATACGTATTATAAGTTTATTACTGAATTGTTGGGGTAGTTTGGATGTGTACCTACATACAATTGTTTGGATTTTAGTTATTTTATGATTTGGATTTGGTGAAAAAAAGAAATTATTCTCACAAATCTTAAGTAACCTAGGTATTATTTTATTTAGCTTTTTAGAGTGTATCTTCTGATATATGGTAGGTAATTCACCAAAAGCGGCTCAGTCGCGCTTAAGACAATCGTGGGTAGGTAAATTAACATTTATAATGTATAAGGCAAATGTGCTTACATACACACCTAACTATTCTTACTTACGATTATAGGTAGGTACTAGGCAAGTTATGCATTCGTAAAAAGCAAAAAAAAATTCTAACAATCAAACATGACATTACGATCATAGATAAGTCTGTCAGTCAGTCCGTCTATATGTCTAACGAGCTGCAGCCTAGATTTGGTACGTGGGATTTGTTTGGCATTCCTCAGAGGGGAAATTGAAATTTTATTTTTAGGCCTAAAAATAAAGGTACCTGCCATACAACCGTTAAGGAAAAGCTTATTTTTCTCGAAAACGGCTCCAACGATTCCGATAAAAAATTTTGAGAATTATTTGTTAGGTATCATGTAGGAAGAAGCAAGTTTACGGGAAAAGTCTATTAACTGTAACTTCCATATAACGGTTTTTTAATTTTTTGGGTTTCTCGATAAGGTACATTGTATTTCTTTCAAATTTTATATCTGATTAGATAGCCAAACTAATTCTGCATATCAAAATTTTGAAAAGTTTTTTTTTCTAATAAAATTTAATGTCTGAATTAATTTTATTTTTTATTTAAATAGGTTGCATGTGGGTGATGCATGTCCTAGAAACTAGGTCACGTATCACGTTAGAGCTATTATCTACTATAGGTGCTTTGCTGTTATGTTAAATTATTTTATGTTTTTTTTTTTAAATATTTAAGATTGTTAAGTATAGGTAGGTATTACAACTTTAAAATAAGAAAAACTTAAAAAAACATATTTTTTAAAATGCAGTATATTAAACAGGAATGAATAAGGAAGTTATACACCTAAATTAGTAAAGGTTTAGGACTTATTCCATATGGTGTGTGCAAAATGCTAATAATACAACAAAATTTCTGATATTTCACATTTACAAACTTAGTCCTTCGCTAAACCATCGAAGACGGTGGTTTAAAGAAGGAATAAGAATTGACATTAAGATAAAAATGTACATGAACAGATTAAAATCAAATGCAGAACTGGATCGTACGAACTTGCTCTTGTAGCTAACAACTTTTGTGTACCTAAACATTGACGCTGTTAGGTAGGTATAGCCTATGCAGGTTCAAATAGAATAATAAATTGTTGAATGGTACCTACCTACAAATGTTTATTTAAATGGACATATTTTTAATTATTATGAAGGTAATAGCTATATTTTATGTAAATATGTACACATAGTAATGAAAGTGAAAGATATATGTGGGTATGCATCAGTGGCGAGGGTTGAATTTTTCAAAAGGTAGGTCGAAGAAAAATTAGTCACTAAAAAATTAAATTTCGGAAGTTTACTTGAAATTATTTCGTTCAATGAATAAGTTAGTATGAAACCATAAGGTTCAGCAATTTAAACCAAATTTGTTATACCTTAAGTCATTTAAGTTAAATGTAACAATGAGCTTAATGCATAATAAAAGCGGTTTCAAAAGAAAACTTTTTGGCGGATGCAAATACAATATCTTAAATAAATTTGTTGTTAAGTTAAAAATTTGCAGGAATGTATCACGCAATATTTCGTTTTCCAAATGGTTATGAAGTGCTAAGACGTCAAGTTGTCGAGGAGAAGAAGTTGTATACAAAACTATAAGTTCATTTTTTAAAGCTGTAAAATCAAAATACCCAGGGCAAAAATTTAATAAAGAAGATATTTTTTAATTTTGATTGGAAACTTCGAAATTATCATATTTTGATAATATGAAGTAAATTTAAAAAAATAAAAGTGAAAGTTTTATATCTTGTATTTATTTGGGATATAATATTGTCTTTTATTTCTACAAAACGATAAACGTGTTTTGGAATCAATTTCGAGCAATTCTCGTTTTTGTGGTGTTTCCGCGCAATCGCTTCTTATGCTTTCCAAATGGATTTAAATTTATGAAGAAAGTCAGCTATGCCAATACTCAAAACTTTCGATTTCTCTTCTTGCAAACCAATTGTAAAGAAAGTCAGTCTTAGCAAAAATTTAAGAAAGACTATTAAGAAAAAAAACAAAAATCTAGTGCCTCTAATATAATTAACAAGCTCTCGGCAATAGAAAGCGAGTCAGTGTCCCATACTAGGGTTGTCTAATATTCTAATGAAAGTTAGAATTGTATCTAATCTACAGTTTAAAATGGCGTTTATTATACGCGAATGATAATACCAGCGTTTCCGATAACCCAAGCTTTCGTCGGTTGGCTATTTGTCTTAAAAGTTTTGAACATTTAGTTGAATTGTTTAAAAAAAAAACGGACAATAGTATTAATACTGCCAAGAAAAACTTTTAATTCCGATATATTTTTAAGTGATCGGGATGAAACTAAATTTAAAACGTGAGTTAGCCATTGGAAAAGCATCAAGGACTTTCTTTTTAACACCACCCACTTCCACAGACATAGTTGCCGTAAGATTCGCCAATTATTTTGTCCTTGCAGGAGACTATATCAAGTACAATATTAAAAAATATGCTTTGTCAGCTCATCTGTGTGGCGAGGCTCACTAACGCCAAAAAAAAACCGAGAAACCTTTCTTCAATTCCGCCCTCCAAAAGATACCGTAGAACAGCACTCCAAGTACTTGGAGAGTTCGAAAAAAGAGGTTAAGGAAACAAAACATTTTATTTAAATTACAACTCCCTGTCAGTCAAGTATATATAAGTTAACAACAGCAACATTCCAAAATTAATAATATCAAGTATCCCGCAACTTCCCACGATCCGTCCCATTGCATCAGCAACTTTCCGGGTTCATGAGTTCTCACAGTGGTCACCGGATACATACGCGAATTCAATGAGCAAAACTGTGGGAAATGCAATCTTTCTTTTTTACATTTTCAAGCTAGTAAAATATTTTATGTTAAAAGTTATCTATCAACCTGTTAAGACGTTCTGTGTAAATAAATAAAAATATTTTTTTAAATAAATTTTGAACGGTATTTTTTATAATTTATATATATAGTATACTTTTGTTACAATGAAACGTTAAAATAGGAAACGATAAACCATCTTTTCGTGCTTAATCTATTTTCATGGAAGGTTGAATGTTTTGAAAAATTTGAAAACAATCAAATGTACCGTTTTACAGAAAATCGAAAGCCAAAAAATGTTTTTATTAGAGGTACCAAAAATAACCATTTTGTTCAAAGAAAAGATTACCAAAAACTACCTTTTTCCCTTTATTAATGAACTGATTAAAAAAACGGTGGATTATTTTCGAAAAAAATTCACTTATGCTGTTATGAGCAGACTCCATAAATATTATAACATAATTTAAAATAAAAACCAAACAAGTAAATAAATATTAAATTAGAATTTATTGGCAAATAAAACATAAACGAAATAAAACAAAAATCTTTATTTTTAATTGCGATACATTTGGTGTATATATTTAGATACAATTGGGTAAAGTAAAAAAAATCTACATATTAAGATTTTCATTAAACTCAGCATTTCAATGATAGAAGCTGAAGCGATTTTCTTCAAACTTGGCAGACACATACTTACAAAGTTTTGTTTTGTTCATCATTATGAAAATCCAATCGATTGTTAGAAGAAAAGCGAACGTTTTTTAATTGATTGATTTTGACACATGGAGTGAATATTCTACTGAACTATTCTCTTAGTTATCGGTCGAAAATCCAACTCGATTTTTTTAAATAAATGTGTGAAAATTAGTAATAGAAATACGCTAGCTTTCAGTGGAATTCTCCGTTGGTTAACTCCAAGTTCTAGTGCATACAAAAAAGAACCATGGAATCATTTTTTTACGATTTTCGAAATCCTCGATATGAATCAATTTTTTTTTTGCATTTTTGAAAAAAGTTAAAAATATTCATAGGCAATCTTCCGAATAGTTTTTAAAGTCAAATCCAATCCTGGTTGCAATAGGTACACGTGAAATGCAATTGTCCTACTGGAAAAAGAGATAAATGGTTTTCTATTAAATATCTGTTATTAATATATAATGGAAACATTTTTTAATTTTAATTTTAAATGTTTATAAATGCATAAAATATTTGTATATGCAGGTATTCCTTTCGGATTTATTTACATTATATTTCAATTCAATTTCAAGGCTTGATATATAATGTAATATGTGCAATTCAAATTTCAAATATGTAGGTATGTAGGTATAGAACCATTTTTCATATTTTATACTTTATCATTTTTGAATGAACCGATCAAAAATATTTTTTAAAAATGGAAATGCTTCCAAAAATGTTTAATAATTTTGCATATTCAAATTGCATATTCAATTGATAACTAGAATACCTACTTTCTAACAGCTTCAATTCTTACCTACATTAAAGTTGTTAGCAACAATATCCAGTTTGTACGATCCAGTAGTGGAGCATTTTATTATTATAAGAATGCATTTTTACTCACTGCAGGTATTTTGATCTGAAAAAAATATTTTTATGTAACTACTCTATAGGTATAAAGATATTTCACAATTTTTTCACCCAACATCACGAATTAACTTCAACTTCACAAACAAAAACACTTTATCACACAGAAATAAAAAAATACCGAATTGCATTTTTTTTTACACACAACCGACGGAAAAATATATTTCACACACGTACCTACAATCGCCAAAGAAAAATTACACAAAATCTTGGTTAAAAAAAACCAAAACAAAGCGAAATATACATACCTATGTATATCCTAAACAAAAGTAGGTCGAACGGGATACTTACAAATTGAAATTGGGATATTCTTCCTACATAGGTATTTTCTCCAGTTTATGATAAATGGGAAAGAAAATGCAAAAAAATATATTTTCTTTTATCCTGCTTTAGCTTTTTGCATTCTTCTCCCTCATTATCTATTTGCCTTACCTTATTTTTTATTTGTCAATCCTTCAAATTCTCGCTCTCTGAGAGTCTGCCCAATCAGCAGAGTTGTAAATCTGAGCGTGGTCACCAGAGGGCTCCTCGGACGTTCCGCTTCATGATAGTACTATGGAATATAAATACAATGACTCGTCAACTAATATCATGTCACCAGTGACCGACGAATGGGGTAGTTTTCAAGCAGTTAAATCCTATGTTCCACTGTATTTGTGAAAATTAAAATTAAAATTAAAATTAAAAGAAAATCACATCGGCTGAAAACAATTTCCAAAATACTTAATTTCAATTTTCAAATTACTTGATTCACATTTTCTTGTATAAATAATAATTAACTTGGTTCTTTTTATGTTTTTTTAATAGAAAAGTAGTTTAAATTCAATAAATATATCGAAATTACACAAAACAAATCAACCCGATGATTTTTAGCAGGATGAGGATGAGGCGAACAGTGATGGTTGTTTTTTTCTTGCTGTTCTTCAAATGTCTTCTTGCAAATTAATAGTGCTGCCAAGAATTTCACTAAGCGCCTTGGTAGTTTTTTTCAACCAATTCCCCTGGGGATTGCAAAAAACGCACCTAAATAAACGGAGTTTGGTGAAAAAAATCATCTTTTTATTTAGATCTACAAAAAAGCAATTTGAGAAGATAAGCCGCATTGGGTGGAACTGCACTATAGGGGAGCTGTTCGACACTGCGCCGCAAAATATTTACTCGTATGCAATTCTATGAGCTATAAGGCCAGGGGCGCACTTATGCAACTTTCAGTTTTGCAACAATTTGGTTGCTAAAGTGAATACCATGGACTTATATGAGAGTGCGCGCACATGCAAAAACTATTCAGTCCGCGATTCGAGCAACTTAAAAGTTTGTGTTTTGGCACAAATCGAACGATCGCCCCAAATAAGTTCTTCGCAGTTTGTATCACACCGAACTATAATGTAACTGCGCGCACATTAAATCAATATGTTGTCTGTGTGTTGGTTTATCTCGTTGATTGATTTTAAGTTGCTTATGTGCAACTTAAGCGTTCAACTAGTCATTAAACTATTTCGTTTCGCAAAAATTGCATGTGCGCGCCTCGCCTTAACGCACTAAGCTAAACTTCACAAAATGTGCTTTTTCTTCACTGTTTTTTTTTTGACATGGACTGGGCGTACATTTTTCTGATCCCATTGTTTTTTTTCCTGACATGTGCATGGAAATGGCAAACCAAATGTTAACTATTTACTCCTTACTCCGCGTATGTTAAGTGCAGTCTGATGAGTGAATATTGAATTGAAAGCAATACATACTCGGAAAATAAATTTGTAAATTGACTTGAAAAATAAAACTCTATCTATCGATCTACCCAGAAAATTAATAAAAGCATGAAATATAAAGGGGAAATGTAAGGGGAGTGAACAATTTAAACTACGTTGTAGTATGCGTTCAGAATCAAGAAACATTAAAAGGAAACAACCAAATCTCCGGAAATGTTGTTACTTCGTGTGAAAGGCATAGACGATTTTTAAAACAATACAAAAATTGCCCTGTGTAAAAAGGGACTTGACCATAGTCTATGAACAAACCCATTCACTTATCATTTCCTTTCTATTGGTGCAAAATGAATGCCCGAATTTAACATTGCAAATGCAGAAAAAATTAAAACAAGAAATAGGTTTGAAATATAAATTAAATATTTGTACGTTTTTCTACTTTCTATTTTATATGAATAAAAGCTAATTATTGTTCATAATTTTGATATTTTCTTAATTTAATTTGCAAAACACTGTTTCATTACTTGTGACTGCTGTGCAGGGGTACCATTTTTACAAAAATAAAAAAGCTAATGTCGATGCTACCGTCGATGCGTTTTCTTGGGAATTACTTACGGTACAATGGATAGATTCCCAATAAAACACACCTAATAACAATAAATTATGATATATATTTGCAATTTATCCTCTTTGTTGATTTTATTACTACGAAATGTCAAAGTCAACAAGTAAAAGGAATGTTATTCAACGAAGTGTTAAAGGTGTAAACAGTTTACAAACTATGACATATCGCCGGGACGAAACGCCAATTTTTGTTGGACTAAAGGCCGTTAAAAGCTATTTTGAATCAATAATTCAACAAGTCCAAATATTATAGTGCTAAGTCTTCTACTTGGCTGATGTATTTCAGTAGTATATAGAATTTGTATTATTAAAAAAAAACTTCTTATATGACATATTTAGTTTTTCGGATAAGCCGCGTTATAAGATTACAAACTAAGCGGAGCCGCTGTATAATTTTCAAGTTGGGATCCACACAGTACATTATCCAATTAAGTGGAAGCCATCTGCCGAGCATAGCAATGCTTAAAATAAAAAAGTAATTTAAAATCGTTAGCTTCAATATTATTTTCTTTCATCTCGTCGTGAAAAGTTTTTACAATTTATTGAATTGGGAAATGGGTATAAAATAAAACTACACGTTTTATAACAAATTCCAAATGTATTGTTTTCTAGTATAAGAAAATTTTTAACGATACGAAGTGGTCAGCTTGAAACTAAAGACTAAAGAAAAAAAAATCAACTGTACAAAACATAGCTCGTTGTTGCTGATTTCAATCATCGAATCAGTTAGAGAGCTCTCTCTGATAGGACTTACAGGAATTACTGTTAAGCTTTGTGACCAGATGCCATAACTTATACAAATTACAAAAAGCTTACAGTGAATCTTGTCACGCTCTTGTCTTATTTTCTTGGGCATTGTCAATTATAATCTTTTAGCAAATCTCACCGTTTAAATTTTCGATCAATTGTCAATTGTGCAACATTTATATATAAATGCTAAATTGTTGTGACAGGGCCAGTTACATCCGTAGTTTAAATATTTGATCCGTGGTTCAGTGGATTTAACTGCCGTTTTCGACAGATTAACTGAGGTTTAACGATGAGTTAAGCATGCATGACACTTCTATTATATACTTGTAACTTGAATTTTACGTTGAATTCCAGTTAATCCGTCGAAATCGTGAGTCATGATTAATTAAAGTGAAAGTATATACTTAGAAATCCTTCACTTAAATGAATTTTATTGGAATCATTTTTATGATTTAGAAAACGTTCAGACATTAATCATTTCAATGAATATATGGAACCTTTATATGCGTTTATTTAAATGAAGAATTTTCAGATCATAAAAGAATCATTAAAATAATTCAAATCGGTATCTAAGAGCCCAGGTAAAAGGATTCAAATTGTATCATAACTGAATTCTTTTTCGGACGGTTTCTTCACTCTTATGAATTAACTATAGTTCATTTCTGAATAAAAATGTGTGAGGGACACGGAGTGGAAAAGGCGACCAAATATAAAGCAATGACAACAAACGATACTTCGACATTAAAGGCTTTATTATTACTGAACTAGATCAAGCTTATAATTTACAATTAGGTATTCTTCAATCTACTATATAATACGATAATGCTGTTATACATAATTTCATGTTATATCAAGCTTTAATATCGAACGATACGAGGATTAAAACATGATAATGAAGTTAAGGTATATTGAAATAAGTTAGGTAAATAGGTTGCATGAATATTTAAATATACAGGGTGTTTTGTATGAATCTTACAACTCCACTGCCCTTTAAAAGAAATCGTCCTCGAATTTTCAGCTTTTTATAAATGTTACATTTAATTTTCATAAGATATTTTATTTTATCAGCGATATAAAATATTTGTGTTTTCGTTAATTTTATAGATTGTTTGGAAATACATTAAAACATTTTTTCTTCGATAGATTAAAATGAAATCTTATTTTTCGAATATCATACAAAATACTGTACATTTGAATTAAATATATTAGTTCGAAAATATTTCAAACAGAAAATTTTTAACAATGTTACACATTAATATAGATACAATTTTCATATCAAAATGTTGATACGTTGCAATTAATTACTCGGCTATGTATGGTTTCATATTTTCAGGAGATGCAACTCCTTCGTATTGTTTTCGTGAAATCTGCAAATTTTCTAAATCTCTAATTAGATACCTGTCGTTTGGAAGTGTTTTTATTATTTCAAATGGGCCTTTAAATTTGGCCATCAGTCTTGTATTTACACCTGGTGTATTAATAACATTTTTTTATTAAAACATAATCTCCTACTTTATAAGGATATGGTTTTTTATGATGGTTGTCGAAATATAATTTATTAGCTTCCTGGCTACGAACAGTCTTTTCAGATGCCTCCTGTCTAATTGATTTTAAGTCCCTAGTTTCTTCAATGCATACATGCTCTTCCAGATATTCACGAATGTTATCGTGAGTATCACCCCTCTGCCGGATTCCGAAAAGCAAAGTGCTCGGGGAGAAACCTGTACTTTTGTTTTCAAAATTATTTAGAACGAATTCAACTTTGCCTAAGTGTTTTGTCCAATCACCCGGTTCGAATTCATTTTCTTTGGCTAACATAGGAGTCAAACTTCTGTTTATCCGCTCTACCTGGCCATTTGATTGGGGCGAATTAGTGGCTATTTTGATATGCTGTATACCGTTAGTTTTACAAAAATTTGAAAATTCTTCTGAGGTGAAACAACTACCGCGATCTGATACAATGCGTAAGGGCTTACTATAACTTGTGAAATATGATTCTAAACATTTTTTTACCTCGCTAGTATTTGTTGTTTTTACTGGATATAATTTTAAAAAATTTGAAAAACCATCCACGACTAAAAACACATGCTTTTTTACGTTGCGAACCGAAGAAGGCAACGGACCATAATGGTCGATATGGACGGTGTCAAAAGGCTTGTTACCTTTAGGAATATTGTGTAAGACACCTTCCTTTTTTCCAGTGGGTGGTGAAAAATGCATACATTTCAGAAAACAGTTAATGTAATTTTTTATTTTAGATTTCATTGCAGGAAACCAATAAGTCTTTATTAAGAAATCGTAACACTTTTCAACACCCACATGGCATAACGCATCATGATGAGTCTGGATAACATTTCTTTCCATTTGCGATGGAACATAGAAAAAGATATTTTTGTTTATTTTTCGATAAACGAGTCCATTATTTAGTTCATAAGATGAACTTTCTCTTTCTTCTAACATCTTAACCAATCGCTGAATAGTTTTATCCCTTTGCTGGGATGCGGCTATGCATTTTCAAATGATTCGGTTTCAACTATCATCAAAATGTTATGGGCTCTACTGAGAGCATCAACATGACCAATTTTTTTACCATCCCTATGCTCGATTGAATAATCGTATTCTTGAAGTTCCAAAGCCCAACGCGATATTCTGGGGTTCAAAAGTTTTTTGTTAAGTGTTAAGGTAAGTGACTTACAATCAGTTATAATCTTGAATTTTATCCCAGTAAGGTATATGTTAAAACGTTTTAATGCATAGATTATTCATAAGAGTGGTATTTCGACTCTTGTGCAGTAGCGCGCTTAGAAAAAAAGAATATTGGGTGAAACAAATTGTCTTCTTGTCGTTGCAGTAAGACTGCACCAAATCCAACGTTACTCGCGTCACAGTGGAGTTGAGTCTCTGCATTTGGATTATAAATGCTTAAAACTGGAGAGTCGATGAGATATTTTTTTTAAGTTTCAAAAGCAGTAAGTTCCTCTTTCCCAAAATTAAATTTGGAATCTTTTTTTAAAATATCATACAAAGGCTTAGCCAGGATTGAAAAATTTTATATAAATTTTCGAAAATAAGAACATAACCCTAAAAATGAATGTAACGCTTTAATGTTGGAAGGTACTGGGAATTCCATTACAGCACGCTTACCATCCGCATTTGGTCTTATACTGATGGAAGAAACCTCGTATCCTAAATAAGTTATTGTTTCATGCATAAACATGCATTTATCAAAACGAAATTCTAATTTGTTTTGATGTGCTATTAAAAAAACATCATGCAAAATCTGGAAATGTTCCATTTTTGTAACAGTCGCGACCAATAAGTCATCGAAATAGATTCGCAATTTTCCAGAACGTATAAGCTCTTTGAATTTTTGTTCTATAAATTTCTGAAAAACAGCAGGTCCGTTCTTGAGTCCACATGGAACAACAAGGTATTCATATTGGCCTAGGGGGGTCACAAATGACGTATATTTAACAGACTCCGCGGACATTTTTACATGCTGAAAACCACTTTTCAAATCAAGTAAAGTTTTCTTTATCGTTTTCCTCTCAATCCATCTAACATGTCTTCGATTAAGGGGATCGGAAAATTATTTTTTAACGTAATCTTATTTAGCTGCCGAAAATCAATACACAATCGCAGTTCACCGGTTTTCTTTTTAGCCAAAACTATTGCTGAGGCATATGGCGAGTTACTTTCGCGAATAATTTTCTTTTCCAACAGATCATCTAAGATTTTTTGAAGTTCTACTTTATGTGCATACGGTAATCTTCTAGGCGCGCAATTGAAAGCACTGTTCGTATCAGTTAATGTTATATGCATTTAAATCTCGTTCTCATCGGATTTATTTAAAATTCTAATATTAAAAACATTTCCAAAAACAAAATCTTTAATTTTGTTTTTATCTTTCAGGCTTAAATTTTCATTAATATTCAGATTTATTTTATCGTCGCTATTATCGAACGTATCAATATTTAGTATTTCTTTACTAAAATCACAATCGTTTGAAATGTCATTTTGACAAAAATTTAATGGTTTATCTCCTAAGCTAAATCTTAAATTTGTTTTTTTGTAAAAAATCCCTTCCTAAAATAATTATATTTTTCATTGTATTATTCTTGACAACATATAAACATAAATTCGTAAAATATAAATTATTTATCTTAATATTGCAAATAACCTTACCAAAAATAATTAGTTTACTGTTATTAATTCCCACGTAATCGTGCATTGACGAGTCAATCGATGTCATCAAGTACGGAGCTATATATTTTTGTTGTATGTTGTATGAAGCTGATTGGACTTCCAGTGTCAATCATTGTCTTGGCTTCTAATGTTAAATTATTAGCTTCTGACTCGTCACTGATGAATTTATACTCAAAAACTGCATGGAAATCTTCTAAGAGAGTAGTCTGAGCCTGATGTTGTTGTTGGGAGTTGTCTCCGTCTTCCAGAACACACACTGCTGATTGTGGACAATTTTGTATTCTGTGTCCCATTTGTCCACATCGAAAACATGAACCCTTGTCTCTGCGAGGCTTTGGACAGTTAGTTAGCACATGTCCAACGTCATTGCAGTTAAAGCATCTGATTCTGCCTATAGAACTAGCGTTAGAAACCGGTTTTGGATCATTCGTCATCGTTTTGTAGCCTGCTGGTGATGGTTGGAACTCTGATATTTTCATCTTCTCATATCTTCTCAGAATTATTTTCAGATCCGCAATGCTGTTCGCTGTAAGCAAAATTTGTTTGTTAGCCATCGTATCGGGTATACCTTTTATAATATAATTCATAATGTCTTGCTCCTCGATATCCGCTGAACTTGCAATCTCCTGCATGATAAGTACGTATTGTTGAATATTTTCATCTTTTCGCTTTCTCCTATTTCGTAATGTGTGATGGACATCGGACGCTGTCGAATGTTGTTGAAATTCATTGATTAGAGCTGTCTTTAATTCACTCCAAGAATGGCATGAAACTGATCTTAAAAAGAGTTTGGCTGTTGTCATCAAATTTGTAGATGTGTTTTGATTCCTCGATGGGTTTGATCCATCTAATTACAGGAAGGTTATCGTCGCCAGAAAAAGTTTGAAGGGACTCCTCGATATCTCTAAATGAAAAGATAGGTTGATTTATCTCACCAGGTTGGTTAAGTTCAGCCAATTTTGTTTGAAGCTGACGAATTTCCTCTTTTCTAGCCACGATCTGCCTTAGATTGTCTAGTTGTTGCAACACCAATCTATTTTCTTCCTCGAGATGTATGGATTCTTCTGAATTCTCATCATGAAGCTCACCTGGCGGAAAAAGTTCCTCAATTTGGAATTCATCAAGCGGTTCGAGGCCTTGCTCTAAACGAATTTTCAACGCCGAATTAAGGCCATTTGTAGCCAGCCCAAGCTCGGCTAGCTTGTCCTTTAATTGTTGCGCAGTAGCGATTTCAATAAATCGCGAAGCTCGTGTTGCCATTATGGTAGTACTTTTTCTTTTTTAAAGTGCCAAATAAATATTTTGCATAAAAAGTTTCTTAACGTAAACTATCAAAAATTCTTAAAGTTTCTTGGCGCATTTAACTTAAAAAAATTCTAAAAAAATAACTACTTGACTGTACTTTTATTTGATCCCACTTCTGAGGATGTAAGGGGCACGGAGTGGAAAAGGCGACCAAATATAAAGCAATGACAACAAACGATACTTCGACATTAAAAGCTTTATTATTACTGAACTAGATCAAGCTTATAATTTACAATTAGTTATTCTTCAATCTACTATATAATACGATAATGCTGTTAGACATAATTTCATGTTATATTAAGCTTTAATATCGAACGATACGAGGATTAAAACATGATAATGAAGTTAAGGTATATTGAAATAAGTTAGGTAAATAGGTTGCATGAATATTTAAATATACAGGGTGTTTTGTATGAATCTTACAAATGTTTGCTGGGAGCGACTAGGAATAGGAGAGGATTTATTAGGAGATATCGTAGAATATTAGTTTTGAATGTTTGAATATCACAATGGGGGGAAAACAGGGTCGGATAAAGTGTTCCACATTCGTGTCGTGCGGCTAAAGAAGGAATCCCTTTACTTGACAGTACGGAAAATAGAGAATAACTTTCTTGGATATACTGAAGGTCCTCAAAAATGGTCAAATGTGTTTAAAAATGTCTACAAAATTAAAGAGTTCCTATTTAAATTGATTATGGTTAATAAACATTAAAACGAATTGATTGAGTTGTTTAATATACATTCCCTGAATCTATGAACTATCAACTTATAACTTTATTACAACACAAATGCACTTTAGATACAAAATTGTGACCTCATAGACTAATTGCAAACGGGGACTGGCTATTTGTGTGCAAATAATACATTCCCTTGGATTTGTTGGCATTACTCGGATCGCCTAATAGAGCAATAGCAGAATATTGACTACAAGAGGCGTCCTTAATGTGATCGAATTCACTACACCCTACGGCGAGTAACCGATTTTTTTTCGTCATCCTAAGTGCCTCTGATAAAAGCTCAACCGCCCTTACATGCGAGCAAATTCCACTGATATCATTCCCACATCCAGGTTGCAACTTTCCTCCATTAGGATAGAAAGCAATTTGTCCAATCGGTCGGTAAAATCCCATCCTGCCACCATTTGTTTGAATCGATTCCACATACTCGGCATCAGTTTCAGCCAGTCGAGTCTTGGGATTTTTGTATCGAAATAGTGGCATCGCTGGATCCAATCCAATGATGGAACTGATTCTCCCTAGTTGTACATTCTTTCCAGTGAATCCTGCGACATGTGCTCCTAAACTGTGTCCATACAAGGTCAAAGTATTGAACGAAAGTTTTGCATTTTCATGGAGCCAATCTATAAATTTAGCAATAGATATTCCTGCTTTCGAACAGCTTTTCTTAGCTTTTATGTAATTCAAAGTTGCACTGTATACACTCCAATCGACAGATATAAAATTATACTGTCTTTTTTCACCATTCAGAAGTAGGGCTTCCCGAATGAGATTGTTCATTTCACGATCATATACACCTGTCCAGCCGTGAATCATGAATCTATAAAGTATGTTGTCGTCAAAAGTTATACAAATATAAATAGAAATAATTGTTTCCAACTAACCTAGTGGGGTTCTGAGCATTAAATGAAGATCGAACCAATGTTTTCTCATCAGCCATGTCCAATTCAAAGGGTATAGTGGGATTTGATTGGGTATAAAGAAAGAAACGAACCTTATCCGAGTGTGTCGAACCTAAAACCCCAGGTTTATCAAGCATAGCTTTGGCAACAGATTGTTCTCGAATCATCCAGCGAGGAGAATCGCTTTTTTGTGCATTCGACCAAACTTCATCCACATCCTCATCGAAATCAGCTGGAAGCATTACACCTTTAAAACAAACAAAAATTCAATTACTTTATTATTTATGTTCAAATTTTCAACATTTCCAAAAAAAATTGTACCTGTTCCAATCATTCCAATAATTGATAGCCATATTAATAATATTTGCATTTTGCAGACCCAACTGTTCAAACTCTACTGACTTCAAAAGAGAAGTTCTAAATAAAACATCCTGTGCTTTGGTGAAAACCTTTTAAATATTGTAGCCATCTTATACTTATCAGCCAAACAAAGGTTCAAATATGTTGTATTTTTTTTATCACTTTATTTTGAATTAAATTATTACCAAAATATTTTGTTTATCGTTTAATTAGAGACTGAAAATATTGTAAAATGTCTTGGAAGTGCAAGCCTGATAACAAAGCTCCCAAGCAACAATAAATAACAATAAATTAATTATTAAGGTTTTTGGTCATTTTTATAAAATATTGATGCACTTCTTTTTTGGTGGCGCCAAAGACAAGCACGGCCTCGCTTGTCTATAATAAAAATTTCACAGTAACAATTAGATTTAGATTTTATTAACATTTGTTTCCACTTTTTCTGTACCATAAAATAAAGTCTATTCAATTGATTCTTAAATCTTATTTTTGGGCTATATATATTTACTCTTTTAAAAGTGCAATAAATTCCAAAACGATTATAGGCTTTATCTCACTCATAAAAGTGCAATTAAGACCTTTAACTTTACTGCATTCATCGATTTATAAAAAGTAATAATTTATTTATTTCAATTTAGCAATTATCGTGGGAACAAAGGCCCGGTATGGTCACGGTGCCGTGTGAAGTGGAGTGAAAGGATACTCGAAACTTGAAATATGCTACCATGATAACCATTGAATACATATTATTTTTTAATTAAGAAAACTCAGAGTTATTGCATATAGTGTTTGTACTTAAAATCGAATGAAAATATACATGAAAAGTTTATTTTGGACTTGGACGGACTTAATTCCATTGTCACCAATATTTTTCAGTGTTTTCAAAGAGACATTGGTCACGCACAGAAGATACAAAGTATTTTAGCTGATCTCATTAAGCCCAAATTTGACTGAGAAATCTGGTTAATTTTTCACATGACTATGATTACATTTATACCAATCGTGGAACTTTACTTTAAAAATGTATATTTTTATATTACTAAAAAGTAACTCCAATATTTGTTGCGGTGATATTGGATGTTCGGTGGGACATAGCTAAGTAAAAAAAAAAAGGAATTTTGGACTTATTTCCTATACCTACAAGCTGAAACTTTTCCTAATCCAAATGTCAATTATAGAAGAAATTCAGATGATATTAAAAACAAGTTTAACCGGGTTTTTTCTTACTTATTACTATAGCAGGGCTGCCATTGTCATGAACTCAGTTCTATGTCATATTTTGTATACGTATGCAGACACACAACAACATGCCACCTACACATACATGTATATACGTTCATACATATACGCACGCACATACATATACAGCCGCGCAGATGCATGCACCTATGCCTCCGCATACATATATATATATATATATATATTTTTTTTTTTTTTGGCGCCACCCCGACTGTTCCCTATACCTAATTTCCCTAAATCTATGTAAGTCGGCCAAGACATACATTCTTAATCGACTTTAGCTATCAAACTGCTGTTCAGAGAGCCACCAGAACTGGTTCTCTTGTTTCGCCCTATCCCTTCGGTCCCGATCGGACACAGTCCTACTGAACCGAAGGCGCTCTTCTCCACCTTGAGCGATGACGTCTCGACCATAAAGGAGTCGCCTATCTACAGTTTTACGGCTGACGTGGTAAATAAGCGGAACCGCCATTCTATCCTGTATCAGCCCTCGACTGTCTAAATAGAGGAATGCCTCGGGAGGGATGTAACCACTTAACCGCGCACTCTCAAAATATTCGTTATTGGGGTAATAAGCCCCAACAATTAAGCTGTTGGTTGAGAACATCGCTCTTGCAGTGTGACCCCGAATCAGCTTAATCAAAAAATTATCTATTCTGTTTATGTTGGCTCCGTTGTATATAACCTGGTTGGAATAATATCTTGTGTACTCCGACTCTGGTGTTCTGTGTAATCCAAGGCAACGTCTAAGACATTGCCTCTCAAACACCCGAATCTTTTCCATTTGAGATGGGGCAACGTTGAACCACACCGGGCATCCGTAGGCAATCATCGGCCTGATGAGGGCCATGTAGCAAATCACCTTTACCCTGCTGTCAAGACGGCTGCTATAAAACAGTCGTTTTGTCAAGGCAAAGGCTCCCCTAGCCCTGGCCAAAGCAGCACCTATATGTCTGTCGAAATACAGGTACTGATCCAACCAGATGCCAAGGTACTTTACTACACTTTTACTCGCCAGTGGATGTCCATGTGGCCCTACGTTCACCAGCTTGCGCCAGTTCTTTCTCGTATCCCTTGAGGCGCTAGACAACGGAGTCCTAAACAAAATAGTTTCTGATTTCTGGAAGTTGATTTTCAACTTCCAGTCATCACAATATCGCTGAATCTTGTCGAAGTCACTCTGCAAGAGACTTTTGATGACCTCAACTGTATTAGCTGTTCTGTACGCAATTAGATCGTCGGCGTACGCAATTGCCTGAGTTAGACTAACTATTAGATCGCTGGTGTAAATGCTGAATAGAATCGGCGAGTTAACCGCTCCCTGCTGAAGACCATTATTAATATTAAAAATTGCGGTAGAAGTTACATTGCCACTCTTGACAACAAACTTTCTATCATTTAGCATGTCATAAAGCATATACAATAGAGGTTTCCTTATACCTAGTCTGGTTAGCTTTAGATAGAGACCTTCTAACTATATAGTATCGAAGGCCTTCTCCAAATCAACGAGACAGGCACCCGTACACTGCTTTTTAGTTTTGTTCCATTGGATATCAGAAACTAGTTTAGACGCGGCATGAATTGTGTCATGTCCCGCCTTAAAACCGAACTGATTATCCGGGATGATATTTTTGTCCTCCGCCCACTTGAACAGGGCTCTATTAATAACCTTTTCAAATACTTTGCTGATACTCGGAAGAAGACTTATCGACCAGAGATTCGCCGGATTGGAGTTGTCCTTTCCCTTTTTTGGGAGAGGGTGCACCACAGCTGTATTCCACCGCACTGGATAATATGCATTATTCAGCGCGTTGTTAAACAGTGTGGTATAAATGTCAACTGCTTCTTGAGGCAAATGTCGTAGTACAACGTTGGATATACCATCGACTCCTGCAGACTTCTTTTTCTTTAATGAATCGAAGATGAGCTGGAGCTCATTCTTCGAAATTAACAGGGGACTGTGCCCATTTCGGTCGGCGATTATGGCGATTGCCAAATCTTCATCATTAAACCCGGTAAAACCAAGGTTCTCAGATCGCCACTGCGTTATATCGTTCCGGAGGTAAAAGTGGTGAACCAGAGCATATTTTCATTCGATTTTTAACACTGAGTTTTCTTAATTAAAAAATAATATGTATTCAATGGTTATCATGGTAGCATATTTCAAGTTTCGAGTATCCTTTCACTCCACTTCACACGGCACCGTGACCATACCGGGCCTTTGTTCCCACGATAATTGCTAAATTGAAATAAATAAATTATTACTTTCTATAAATCGATGAATGCAGTAAAGTTCAAGGTCTTAATTGCACTTTTATGAGTGAGATAAAGCCTATAATCGTTTTGGAATTTATTGCACTTTTAAAATAGTAAATATATACAGCCCAAGAATAAGATTTAAGAATCAATTGCATAGACTTTATTTAATGGTACAGAAAAAGTGGAAACAAATGTTAATAAAATCTAAATCTAATTGTTACTGCGAAATTTTTATTATAGACAAGCGAGGCCGTGTTTGTCTTTGGCGCCACCAAAAAAGAAGTGCATCAATATCTTATAAAAATGACCAAAAACCTTAATAATTAATTTATTGTTATTTATTGTTGCTTGGGAGCTTTGTTATCAGGCTTGCACTTCCAAGACATTTTACAATATTTTCAGTCTCTAATTAAACGATAAACAAAATATTTTGGTAATAATTTAATTCAAAATAAAGTGATAAAAAAAATACAACATATTTGAACCTTTGTTTGGCTGATAAGTATAAGATGGCTACAATATTTAAAAGGTTTTCACCAAAGCACAGGATGTTTTATTTAGAACTTCTCTTTTGAAGTCAGTAGAGTTTGAACAGTTGGGTCTGCAAAATGCAAATATTATTAATATGGCTATCAATTATTGGAATGATTGGAACAGGTACAATTTTTTTTGGAAATGTTGAAAATTTGAACATAAATAATAAAGTAATTGAATTTTTGTTTGTTTTAAAGGTGTAATGCTTCCAGCTGATTTCGATGAGGATGTGGATGAAGTTTGGTCGAATGCACAAAAAAGCGATTCTCCTCGCTGGATGATTCGAGAACAATCTGTTGCCAAAGCTATGCTTGATAAACCTGGGGTTTTAGGTTCGACACACTCGGATAAGGTTCGTTTCTTTCTTTATACCCAATCAAATCCCACTATACCCTTTGAATTGGACATGGCTGATGAGAAAACATTGGTTCGATCTTCATTTAATGCTCAGAACCCCACTAGGTTAGTTGGAAACAATTATTTCTATTTATATTTGTATAACTTTTGACGACAACATACTTTATAGATTCATGATTCACGGCTGGACAGGTGTATATGATCGTGAAATGAACAATCTCATTCGGGAAGCCCTACTTCTGAATGGTGAAAAAAGACAGTATAATTTTATATCTGTCGATTGGAGTGTATACAGTGCAACTTTGAATTACATAAAAGCTAAGAAAAGCTGTTCGAAAGCAGGAATATCTATTGCTAAATTTATAGATTGGCTCCATGAAAATGCAAAACTTTCGTTCAATACTTTGACCTTGTATGGACACAGTTTAGGAGCACATGTCGCAGGATTCACTGGAAAGAATGTACAACTAGGGAGAATCAGTTCCATCATTGGATTGGATCCAGCGATGCCACTATTTCGATACAAAAATCCCAAGACTCGACTGGCTGAAACTGATGCCGAGTATGTGGAATCGATTCAAACAAATGGTGGCAGGATGGGATTTTACCGACCGATTGGACAAATTGCTTTCTATCCTAATGGAGGAAAGTTGCAACCTGGATGTGGGAATGATATCAGTGGAATTTGCTCGCATGTAAGGGCGGTTGAGCTTTTATCAGAGGCACTTAGGATGACGAAAAAAAATCGGTTACTCGCCGTAGGGTGTAGTGAATTCGATCACATTAAGGACGCCTCTTGTAGTCAATATTCTGCTATTGCTCTATTAGGCGATCCGAGTAATGCCAACAAATCCAAGGGAATGTATTATTTGCACACAAATAGCCAGTCCCCGTTTGCAATTAGTCTATGAGGTCACAATTTTGTATCTAAAGTGCATTTGTGTTGTAATAAAGTTATAAGTTGATAGTTCATAGATTCAGGGAATGTATATTAAACAACTCAATCAATTCGTTTTAATGTTTATTAACCATAATCAATTTAAATAGGAACTCTTTAATTTTGTAGACATTTTTAAACACATTTGACCATTTTTGAGGACCTTCAGTATATCCAAGAAAGTTATTCTCTATTTTCCGTACTGTCAAGTAAAGGGATTCCTTCTTTAGCCGCACGACACGAATGTGGAACACTTTATCCGACCCTGTTTTCCCCCCATTGTGATATTCAAACATTCAAAACTAATATTCTACGATATCTCCTAATAAATCCTCTCCTATTCCTAGTCGCTCCCAGCAAACATTTGTAAGATTCATACAAAACACCCTGTATATTTAAATATTCATGCAACCTATTTACCTAACTTATTTCAATATACCTTAACTTCATTATCATGTTTTAATCCTCGTATCGTTCGATATTAAAGCTTGATATAACATGAAATTATGTATAACAGCATTATCGTATTATATAGTAGATTGAAGAATAACTAATTGTAAATTATAAGCTTGATCTAGTTCAGTAATAATAAAGCTTTTAATGTCGAAGTATCGTTTGTTGTCATTGCTTTATATTTGGTCGCCTTTCCCACTCCGTGCCCCTTACATCCTCAGAAGTGGGATCAAATAAAAGTACAGTCAAGTAGTTATTTTTTTAGAATTTTTTTAAGTTAAATGCGCCAAGAAACTTTAAGAATTTTTGATAGTTTACGTTAAGAAACTTTTTATGCAAAATATTTATTTGGCACTTTAAAAAAGAAAAAGTACTACCATAATGGCAACACGAGCTTCGCGATTTATTGAAATCGCTACTGCGCAACAATTAAAGGACAAGCTAGCCGAGCTTGGGCTGGCTACAAATGGCCTTAATTCGGCGTTGAAAATTCGTTTAGAGCAAGGCCTCGAACCGCTTGATGAATTCCAAATTGAGGAACTTTTTCCGCCAGGTGAGCTTCATGATGAGAATTCAGAAGAATCCATACATCTCGAGGAAGAAAATAGATTGGTGTTGCAACAACTAGACAATCTAAGGCAGATCGTGGCTAGAAAAGAGGAAATTCGTCAGCTTCAAACAAAATTGGCTGAACTTAACCAACCTGGTGAGATAAATCAACCTATCTTTTCATTTAGAGATATCGAGGAGTCCCTTCAAACTTTTTCTGGCGACGATAACCTTCCTGTAATTAGATGGATCAAACCCATCGAGGAATCAAAACACATCTACAAATTTGATGACAACAGCCAAACTCTTTTTAAGATCAGTTTCATGCCATTCTTGGAGTGAATTAAAGACAGCTCTAATCAATGAATTTCAACAACATTCGACAGCGTCCGATGTCCATCACACATTACGAAATAGGAGAAAGCGAAAAGATGAAAATATTCAACAATACGTACTTATCATGCAGGAGATTGCAAGTTCAGCGGATATCGAGGAGCAAGACATTATGAATTATATTATAAAAGGTATACCCGATACGATGGCTAACAAACAAATTTTGCTTACAGCGAACAGCATTGCGGATCTGAAAATAATTCTGAGAAGATATGAGAAGATGAAAATATCAGAGTTCCAACCATCACCAGCAGGCTACAAAACGATGACGAATGATCCAAAACCGGTTTCTAACGCTAGTTCTATAGGCAGAATCAGATGCTTTAACTGCAATGACGTTGGACATGTGCTAACTAACTGTCCAAAGCCTCGCAGAGACAAGGGTTCATGTTTTCGATGTGGACAAATGGGACACAGAATACAAAATTGTCCACAATCAGCAGTGTGTGTTCTGGAAGACGGAGACAACTCCCAACAACAACATCAGGCTCAGACTACTCTCTTAGAAGATTTCCATGCAGTTTTTGAGTATAAATTCATCAGTGACGAGTCAGAAGCTAATAATTTAACATTAGAAGCCAAGACAATGATTGACACTGGAAGTCCAATCAGCTTCATACAACATACAACAAAAATATATAGCTCCGTACTTGATGACATCGATTGACTCGTCAATGCACGATTACGTGGGAATTAATAACAGTAAACTAATTATTTTTGGTAAGGTTATTTGCAATATTAAGATAAATAATTTATATTTTACGAATTTATGTTTATATGTTGTCAAGAATAATACAATGAAAAATATAATTATTTTAGGAAGGGATTTTTTACAAAAAAACAAATTTAAGATTTAGCTTAGGAGATAAACCATTAAATTTTTGTCAAAATGACATTTCAAACGATTGTGATTTTAGTAAAGAAATACTAAATATTGATACGTTCGATAATAGCGACGATAAAATAAATCTGAATATTAATGAAAATTTAAGCCTGAAAGATAAAAACAAAATTAAAGATTTTGTTTTTGGAAATGTTTTTAATATTAGAATTTTAAATAAATCCGATGAGAACGAGATTTAAATGCATATAACATTAACTGATACGAACAGTGCTTTCAATTGCGCGCCTAGAAGATTACCGTATGCACATAAAGTAGAACTTCAAAAAATCTTAGATGATCTGTTGGAAAAGAAAATTATTCGCGAAAGTAACTCGCCATATGCCTCAGCAATAGTTTTGGCTAAAAAGAAAACCGGTGAACTGCGATTGTGTATTGATTTTCGGCAGCTAAATAAGATTACGTTAAAAAATAATTTTCCGATCCCCTTAATCGAAGACATGTTAGATGGATTGAGAGGAAAACGATAAAGAAAACTTTACTTGATTTGAAAAGTGGTTTTCAGCATGTAAAAATGTCCGCGGAGTCTGTTAAATATACGTCATTTGTGACCCCCCTAGGCCAATATGAATACCTTGTTGTTCCATGTGGACTCAAGAACGGACCTGCTGTTTTTCAGAAATTTATAGAACAAAAATTCAAAGAGCTTATACGTTCTGGAAAATTGCGAATCTATTTCGATGACTTATTGGTCGCGACTGTTACAAAAATGGAACATTTCCAGATTTTGCATGATGTTTTTTTAATAGCACATCAAAACAAATTAGAATTTCGTTTTGATAAATGCATGTTTATGCATGAAACAATAACTTATTTAGGATACGAGGTTTCTTCCATCAGTATAAGACCAAATGCGGATGGTAAGCGTGCTGTAATGGAATTCCCAGTACCTTCCAACATTAAAGCGTTACATTCATTTTTAGGGTTATGTTCTTATTTTCGAAAATTTATATAAAATTTTTCAATCCTGGCTAAGCCTTTGTATGATATTTTAAAAAAAGATTCCAAATTTAATTTTGGGAAAGAGGAACTTACTGCTTTTGAAACTTAAAAAAAATATCTCATCGACTCTCCAGTTTTAAGCATTTATAATCCAAATGCAGAGACTCAACTCCACTGTGACGCGAGTAACGTTGGATTTGGTGCAGTCTTACTGCAACGACAAGAAGACAATTTGTTTCACCCAATATTCTTTTTTTCTAAGCGCGCTACTGCACAAGAGTCGAAATACCACTCTTATGAATAATCTATGCATTAAAACGTTTTAACATATACCTTACTGGGATAAAATTCAAGATTATAACTGATTGTAAGTCACTTACCTTAACACTTAACAAAAAACTTTTGAACCCCAGAATATCGCGTTGGGCTTTGGAACTTCAAGAATACGATTATTCAATCGAGCATAGGGATGGTAAAAAAATTGGTCATGTTGATGCTCTCAGTAGAGCCCATAACATTTTGATGATAGTTGAAACCGAATCATTTGAAAATGCATAGCCGCATCCCAGCAAAGGGATAAAACTATTCAGCGATTGGTTAAGATGTTAGAAGAAAGAGAAAGTTCATCTTATGAACTAAATAATGGACTCGTTTATCGAAAAATAAACAAAAATATCTTTTTCTATGTTCCATCGCAAATGGAAAGAAATGTTATCCAGACTCATCATGATGCGTTATGCCATGTGGGTGTTGAAAAGTGTTACGATTTCTTAATAAAGACTTATTGGTTTCCTGCAATGAAATCTAAAATAAAAAATTACATTAACTGTTTTCTGAAATGTATGCATTTTTCACCACCCACTGGAAAAAAGGAAGGTGTCTTACACAATATTCCTAAAGGTAACAAGCCTTTTGACACCGTCCATATCGACCATTATGGTCCGTTGCCTTCTTCGGTTCGCAACGTAAAAAAGCATGTGTTTTTAGTCGTGGATGGTTTTTCAAATTTTTTAAAATTATATCCAGTAAAAACAACAAATACTAGCGAGGTAAAAAAATGTTTAGAATCATATTTCACAAGTTATAGTAAGCCCTTACGCATTGTATCAGATCGCGGTAGTTGTTTCACCTCAGAAGAATTTTCAAATTTTTGTAAAACTAACGGTATACAGCATATCAAAATAGCCACTAATTCGCCCCAATCAAATGGCCAGGTAGAGCGGATAAACAGAAGTTTGACTCCTATGTTAGCCAAAGAAAATGAATTCGAACCGGGTGATTGGACAAAACACTTAGGCAAAGTTGAATTCGTTCTAAATAATTTTGAAAACAAAAGTACAGGTTTCTCCCCGAGCACTTTGCTTTTCGGAATCCGGCAGAGGGGTGATACTCACGATAACATTCGTGAATATCTGGAAGAGCATGTATGCATTGAAGAAACTAGGGACTTAAAATCAATTAGACAGGAGGCATCTGAAAAGACTGTTCGTAGCCAGGAAGCTAATAAATTATATTTCGACAACCATCATAAAAAACCATATCCTTATAAAGTAGGAGATTATGTTTTAATAAAAAAATGTTATTAATACACCAGGTGTAAATACAAGACTGATGGCCAAATTTAAAGGCCCATTTGAAATAATAAAAACACTTCCAAACGACAGGTATCTAATTAGAGATTTAGAAAATTTGCAGATTTCACGAAAACAATACGAAGGAGTTGCATCTCCTGAAAATATGAAACCATACATAGCCGAGTAATTAATTGCAACGTATCAACATTTTGATATGAAAATTGTATCTATATTAATGTGTAACATTGTTAAAAATTTTCTGTTTGAAATATTTTCGAACTAATATATTTAATTCAAATGTACAGTATTTTGTATGATATTCGAAAAATAAGATTTCATTTTAATCTATCGAAGAAAAAATGTTTTAATGTATTTCCAAACAATCTATAAAATTAACGAAAACACAAATATTTTATATCGCTGATAAAATAAAATATCTTATGAAAATTAAATGTAACATTTATAAAAAGCTGAAAATTCGAGGACGATTTCTTTTAAAGGGCAGTGGAGTTGTAAGATTCATACAAAACACCCTGTATATTTAAATATTCATGCAACCTATTTACCTAACTTATTTCAATATACCTTAACTTCATTATCATGTTTTAATCCTCGTATCGTTCGATATTAAAGCTTGATATAACATGAAATTATGTATAACAGCATTATCGTATTATATAGTAGATTGAAGAATACCTAATTGTAAATTATAAGCTTGATCTAGTTCAGTAATAATAAAGCCTTTAATGTCGAAGTATCGTTTGTTGTCATTGCTTTATATTTGGTCGCCTTTTCCACTCCGTGTCCCTCACACATTTTTATTCAGAAATGAACTATAGTTAATTCATAAGAGTGAAGAAACCGTCCGAAAAAGAATTCAGTTATGATACAATTTGAATCCTTTTACCTGGGCTCTTAGATACCGATTTGAATTATTTTAATGATTCTTTTATGATCTGAAAATTCTTCATTTAAATAAACGCATATAAAGGTTCCATATATTCATTTAAATGATTAATGTCTGAACGTTTTCTAAATCATAAAAATGATTCCAATAAAATTCATTTAAGTGAAGGATTTCTAAGTATATACTTTCACTTTAATTAATCATGACTCACGATTTCGACGGATTAACTGGAGTTCAACGTAAAATTCAAGTTACAAGTATATAATAGAAGTGTCATGCATGCTTAACTCATCGTTAAACCTCAGTTAATCTGTCGAAAACGGCAGTTAAATCCACTGAACCACGGATCAAATATTTAAACTACGGATGTAACTGGCCCTGTCACAACAATTTAGCATTTATATATAAATGTTGCACAATTGACAATTGATCGAAAATTTAAACGGTGAGATTTGCTAAAAGATTATAATTGACAATGCCCAAGAAAATAAGACAAGAGCGTGACAAGATTCACTGTAAGCTTTTTGTAATTTGTATAAGTTATGGCATCTGGTCACCCTAATGCAAAACAGTTTTATTTTTTATTCTTAGCGATTGCAATTAAAGAAATAACAAAATTAAAGCTTAACAGTAATTCCTGTAAGTCCTATCAGAGAGAGCTCTCTAACTGATTCGATGATTGAAATCAGCAACAACGAGCTATGTTTTGTACAGTTGATTTTTTTTTCTTTAGTCTTTAGTTTCAAGCTGACCACTTCGTATCGTTAAAAATTTTCTTATACTAGAAAACAATACATTTGGAATTTGTTATAAAACGTGTAGTTTTATTTTATACCCATTTCCCAATTCAATAAATTGTAAAAACTTTTCACGACGAGATGAAAGAAAATAATATTGAAGCTAACGATTTTAAATTACTTTTTTATTTTAAGCATTGCTATGCTCGGCAGATGGCTTCCACTTAATTGGATAATGTACTGTGTGGATCCCAACTTGAAAATTATACAGCGGCTCCGCTTAGTTTGTAATCTTATAACGCGGCTTATCCGAAAAACTAAATATGTCATATAAGAAGTTTTTTTTTAATAATACAAATTCTATATACTACTGAAATACATCAGCCAAGTAGAAGACTTAGCACTATAATATTTGGACTTGTTGAATTATTGATTCAAAATAGCTTTTAACGGCCTTTAGTCCAACAAAAATTGGCGTTTCGTCCCGGCGATATGTCATAGTTTGTAAACTGTTTACACCTTTAACACTTCGTTGAATAACATTCCTTTTACTTGTTGACTTTGACATTTCGTAGTAATAAAATCAACAAAGAGGATAAATTGCAAATATATATCATAATTTATTGTTATTAGGTGTGTTTTATTGGGAATCTATCCATTGTACCGTAAGTAATTCCCAAGAAAACGCATCGACGGTAGCATCGACATTAGCTTTTTTATTTTTGTAAAAATGGTACCCCTGCACAGCAGTCACAAGTAATGAAACAGTGTTTTGCAAATTAAATTAAGAAAATATCAAAATTATGAACAATAATTAGCTTTTATTCATATAAAATAGAAAGTAGAAAAACGTACAAATATTTAATTTATATTTCAAACCTATTTCTTGTTTTAATTTTTTCTGCATTTGCAATGTTAAATTCGGGCATTCATTTTGCACCAATAGAAAGGAAATGATAAGTGAATGGGTTTGTTCATAGACTATGGTCAAGTCCCTTTTTACACAGGGCAATTTTTGTATTGTTTTAAAAATCGTCTATGCCTTTCACACGAAGTAACAACATTTCCGGAGATTTGGTTGTTTCCTTTTAATGTTTCTTGATTCTGAACGCATACTACAACGTAGTTTAAATTGTTCACTCCCCTTACATTTCCCCTTTATATTTCATGCTTTTATTAATTTTCTGGGTAGATCGATAGATAGAGTTTTATTTTTCAAGTCAATTTACAAATTTATTTTCCGAGTATGTATTGCTTTCAATTCAATATTCACTCATCAGACTGCACTTAACATACGCGGAGTAAGGAGTAAATAGTTAACATTTGGTTTGCCATTTCCATGCACATGTCAGGAAAAAAAACAATGGGATCAGAAAAATGTACGCCCAGTCCATGTCAAAAAAAAAACAGTGAAGAAAAAGCACATTTTGTGAAGTTTAGCTTAGTGCGTTAAGGCGAGGCGCGCACATGCAATTTTTGCGAAACGAAATAGTTTAATGACTAGTTGAACGCTTAAGTTGCACATAAGCAACTTAAAATCAATCAACGAGATAAACCAACACACAGACAACATATTGATTTAATGTGCGCGCAGTTACATTATAGTTCGGTGTGATACAAACTGCGAAGAACTTATTTGGGGCGATCGTTCGATTTGTGCCAAAACACAAACTTTTAAGTTGCTCGAATCGCGGACTGAATAGTTTTTGCATGTGCGCGCACTCTCATATAAGTCCATGGTATTCACTTTAGCAACCAAATTGTTGCAAAACTGAAAGTTGCATAAGTGCGCCCCTGGCCTTATAGCTCATAGAATTGCATACGAGTAAATATTTTGCGGCGCAGTGTCGAACAGCTCCCCTATAGTGCAGTTCCACCCAATGCGGCTTATCTTCTCAAATTGCTTTTTTGTAGATCTAAATAAAAAGATGATTTTTTTCACCAAACTCCGTTTATTTAGGTGCGTTTTTTGCAATCCCCAGGGGAATTGGTTGAAAAAAACTACCAAGGCGCTTAGTGAAATTCTTGGCAGCACTATTAATTTGCAAGAAGACATTTGAAGAACAGCAAGAAAAAAACAACCATCACTGTTCGCCTCATCCTCATCCTGCTAAAAATCATCGGGTTGATTTGTTTTGTGTAATTTCGATATATTTATTGAATTTAAACTACTTTTCTATTAAAAAAACATAAAAAGAACCAAGTTAATTATTATTTATACAAGAAAATGTGAATCAAGTAATTTGAAAATTGAAATTAAGTATTTTGGAAATTGTTTTCAGCCGATGTGATTTTCTTTTAATTTTAATTTTAATTTTAATTTTCACAAATACAGTGGAACATAGGATTTAACTGCTTGAAAACTACCCCATTCGTCGGTCACTGGTGACATGATATTAGTTGACGAGTCATTGTATTTATATTCCATAGTACTATCATGAAGCGGAACGTCCGAGGAGCGCTCTGGTGACCTCGCTCAGATTTACAACTCTGCTGATTGGGCAGACTCTCAGAGAGCGAGAATTTGAAGGATTGACAAATAAAAAATAAGGTAAGGCAAACAGATAATGAGGGAGAAGAATGCAAAAAGCTAAAGCAGGATAAAAGAAAATATATTTTTTGCATTTTCTTTCCCATTTATCATAAACTGGAGAAAATACCTATGTAGGAAGAATATCCCAATTTCAATTTGTAAGTATCCCGTTCGACCTACTTTTGTTTAGGATATACATAGGTATGTATATTTCGCTTTGTTTTGGTTTTTTTTAACCAAGATTTTGTGTAATTTTTCTTTGGCGATTGTAGGTACGTGTGTGAAATATATTTTTCCGTCGTCGGTTGTGTGTAAAAAAAATGCAATTCGGTATTTTTTTATTTCTGTGTGATAAAGTGTTTTTGTTTGTGAAGTTGAAGTTAATTCGTGATGTTGGGTGAAAAAATTGTGAAATATCTTTATACCTATAGAGTAGTTACATAAAAATATTTTTTTCAGATCAAAATACCTGCAGTGAGTAAAAATGCATTCTTATAATAATAAAATGCTCCACTACTGGATCGTACAAACTGGATATTGTTGCTAACAACTTTAATGTAGGTAAGAATTGAAGCTGTTAGAAAGTAGGTATTCTAGTTATCAATTGAATATGCAATTTGAATATGCAAAATTATTAAACATTTTTGGAAGCATTTCCATTTTTAAAAAAATATTTTTGATCGGTTCATTCAAAAATGATAAATTATAAAATATGAAAAATGGTTCTATACCTACATACCTACATATTTGAAATTTGAATTGCACATATTACATTGAATATCAAGCCTTGAAATTGAATTGAAATATAATGTAAATAAATCCGAAAGGAATACTGTGAGTAGGATCAATGGTAATAGTAAATGTGATTTGTTGTTTGGAGTAAAAATTATGAAACACGTCTTTACTGTTTGGAGTACGTTACAAAGATATTTTATTTAATTCGATCAGTCTTTCAACTTAACAAAAGTAAAATAAAATATTACCAGAGAGTTGTAATAATGCATAAATAAGATTTAGATGAGAAGATTTGTTGTGACATGTTATCTTCCTGAGAAATTGACTCTGGCAATTAAATTTCATAGTCCTCTAACCATTTTGGTGTTCTTCGTATGCGAGAGGATTTAATATTTTCTAACTCCTCAGTGCTGTTGTCATCATTATCATTTGCTTGTGTATCCATCCTTGTGTCTTTATTGGGTTGGCAGTTGGCATCACTTTGTTCTGAAAGCTCTTCTTCATCTTCATCGTCGAGATGTTGCTCAATGTCTTTTAACAGCTGATTGTCATTTTGTTTTCGTTTATTGTATTTTTTTATCTGTCCTGTGTGTACTATTTTTGTGATTTCCTTGCCAAAACGATCGGTTCTTCGGATCTTAATAACATTTTCACCCAATATATTTATAATTTCAAATGGGTTAGCTTCGTATATGGGGCTCAGTTTATTTGTTCTATTTGGATTCAACGCCAGCACCAAATCTCCAATCTGCATCTTAAAAGCCTGTCGGTGTTCATCAATTCTAGTTTTGTTTTGTATTTGCGAATTCAGTGCCTCTTCTTTGTCTCGGTTGAGTCGCATAAGTTGTTGGATTCTGTCTGTAGTGTCCTCCACAGTTCCCAGGAGAATTTCGTCTCGAATTCGGGGCTCAAATCCATGAAGATAATGTGGCGATTGTTGTAATGTTGAATGTTTACTCGAGTTTATTGCGAAAACGATTTCAGGAATATAAATGGACCAATGTTGGAAGTCCCTTTCCGAGATGTATTTTCGAAGGATTGATGAGACAGTTTTAACTTCGCGTTCTATTAATCCGTTTGACTCTGGCCAATAGGGTGGGGTTGTCAAACCTTTGATTCCAAATGAGTTTAAGAATTCTTGAATTTCCTTTGATGTGAAGCTCGTGGCATTATCATTGATGATCGTTGTTGGAGGACCGTGAATTGATATTATTTTGTCTTTGATTAATGATATCACATGCTTCGAACTGACATCGGGTGTGGATTCTGCAATGACGTACCGAGTTGTATGATCAATGATAATAAGAATGTGTTTCTTGCCTAATATGTCTTGTGGAAAGCTGCAATGGTCCATGGATACTGTATCAAATGGTCTTTAAGGTATGTTTCTTGGTTTATGCAAACCAAGTCTTTTACACGTTCTATGGTTAAACAATTGGCATGTACGACAACTTGACACGTAATCTTTGCAGTCCTTTGCAGCCGAAGACCAATAGTATCGATTGGACAACTTTGAAAATGTCTTTTCATGATCTATGTGGCCACTTTTGTCATGGCACATCTCTAGGATATTTTGCTGTAATGATTTTGGTGCATAAATTCGGCCGAAACCTTTATTGTTTTTTAATAGAAGTATATTATTTTGAATAAAATATTTTTTTTTTATTGATTCATGTTGTTTTGTATCTGCATCGCTGTTAATTATCTGGATTAAATATTGGCATGCTGGATCATTGTTTTGAGCGGATGTAATTTTTGTCTCATCATTTGGTTTGAGAATTAGAAGTGCCAAGGTGTTGTTTGGAATTCTTGACAACGAGTCCGCGCATACGTTGTGTATTCCGGGTTTGTGTGTGATAATAAAATTGTAAGATTGAAGATCCAAGAGCCATCTTGCAAACTTGCGATTAAATTTACTGTTTTGTAGTAAACATGCGGTTGTCCAGTTGTCAGTAATTAATGTAAAGCTTTTTAAACCATATAGGTAAATATGGAATTTATCAGTTATAGCCCAGTGTATGGCAAGGCTTTCGATCTGGTTGATGTGAAGGTTTTTTTCGGAATCTGCTAATGTACGACTGGCATATGCGATGACAACTTCTCGTTTGTTTTGTTTTTGTATTAGGATAGCTCCTAATCCGGTTAGTGAAGCATCGATCTGAACTTCGGTTTCACAATCATTTGTAAAGTGTGCTAGTATGGGTGGTGATTTAAGTTTTTGTTTCAGAAATTCAACAGCATCTGCTGCCTGCTTGGACCAGATGAATGGATTGGAGTTGTAGGCATCACGTATTGGCAGTGCAATTTTGGAGAAGTCTTTTATGAACCTTCTATGATGGGATGCGAAGGCGTGGAAAGACTTGGCATCCGTTTTAGATTTGAAATCTTTGTTGTAACGGTCGATAGCATTTATGCGATTGGGATCTGGACGTATTCCTTCAGCTGAAATGCCATATCCCAAGAAGAAAATTTCACTTTTAAAGAGTTGGCATTTTTGATGTGAAATTCTAAGGCCGCTGTTAATTAAACTGACTAGTGCGTTTTCGAAATTGTTTAGTGCCGTATCGAGGTTCGGGGCTGATTGACCAATATCGTCCATATAGGTTATAGTGTTGTTGGTGTTTCTAAAAGTGTGTCGCATGATGCGTTCCATTGTTTTAGGAGCGTTCGCTAGCCCGAAGGGCATCCTCAAGAACTCGAATACTCCATCTTGCGTCAAGAATGCCGTTTTGTGGATATCTGAAGGTTTTACTTTTACCGTCATAAAGGCAGTTTTTATATCCATTACATTGAATAGTTTGGATTCAGGTTGGACTAGTTTTTCTATTACGTCGTCGATGTGTTGTGGTGGAAAATTGTCTTTTAACAATTTTTTGTTAAGATAGGTGTAATCGATGGTCAGTCTACGTGGTGTACTTGGATGCTGAGGCTGGTTGACAATGACTACTGGTGATGCATATTCGGTGAATCTCTAGCTATTTTGAGTTTTTTCCAGTCATCTACGGTTTCATTTATAAATTGCCGGTCGCTCCAAGAATAGCGATATGGTTTTCTAGAAACTGGAATTTCGTCACTCGTGTTCAGAGAATGTTCACCTATTGTACAGTGGCCAAGAACGTCATCGTCTGTCGAAAATGCTGGTAAATTATTGTAGATTATTTGTCGAAACCTCATAATCTGTGTGGTCGAAAGATTATTAAAAGTTGTTATTTGACATTCGATTTCTTTTGATAGGGAGTTCGGCATGGATTGGATGTTTTTCAAAATACATGAATTGATGTTGGGTCTGATTTCTGAGATTAATTTTTTTTGAATTTGGATATCACCATTTGATTCTATCACAATGATTAAATTGTTGGCCTTTCTCCAATCGCTGCGGAGTATGAGTGGTACTGGACTGTTGTTTATAACTGCGACAGGTCCAAATGTGCAAGATACCTCTCCCACAGATATAAATAAATCAATTTGACCTGTTGGGTGACAGTCGTGGCCTATAGATGAAATGGAGGGTCCATCGTATTTTTGGATGGTGTGGTTTGGTGGTATAGATCGACGGTCGATGCAGACTGCTCCGCACCACTGTCTATGAGAGCAGATATAGGTATTCCCTCAAATGCGATGGCATCAACTATCGGTAGACCACGGTCGCCGCTTTTTGATTTTATAGCACAGTTAGCTTGTTTGGAAAGGAACTTATTTGCGCAGTTATTAATGGAATGGCCTGTTTTGTTGCAAAGATGACATGGTAAATGACATTGTGAAACTGAATGTGAACTGAGCTTGCAACGTGGACATTTATAGTTACTTGGGCTATTTGAAAGGAACTTAGGGTAATTATATTGTTCATTGGGTGAAGATGAATGATTATTGTACTGTTGTGGTGCTTTGAATACATATGGTTGCGGTTTATGTGAAAAGTTGTTTGGAATAGTCATAGTCCAAGGTCTGTCCTATCTCGAACAATTTGGCTATGGATTTTGGTGCATTTATACGAGTGAGTCGCCGATCTGAATGATCGGCAATGCCCTCTATGAGGTATGATATTTGGTCCTCTATGGGAATCTCGATGTTGTTAGGTGTTTTAAGTATAATTTCTAACTTACCACTTAGATACTGCGTGATGGTTTCGTCCGGTTTCTGAATTCGAGCGTTAACGAGTTCGTTCCACTCTCGCAAAGTTGGGGGCTTAACGAATCTTGTCGTAAACGCTTCTAGCCATGATGACCAGTTCGTCTTCTTTTCGCCTTCGAAATTTTGCCAGTTTTTTGCGATACCAGTAAGTTTGCTTCCACCGAAAGTGAGCTTAATTTCGTCGCTCCACCCATTGATTTTTGCTGCTTTTTCAATACTCCTTATGAAATTTTCATTGGCATTGCTATCTTCGCCGCTGCAGTTTTTGATTGTTTGCGTCATGTCAGGATTGAGAACTACATGGTGGACGTAGGGAATTGGTGGAAAGGCTGAGGGATTTGAGACGCTTGCGAATGAATCATCTTTACTTTGCTGAACACTAGATAGAAGGGTGTTGTTTTCTACTATGATTTTGATCGCATCATTTTTTTCCAAAGGCTTTGCCTCCAATCCCCGTTTTTTTATTTCGTCTTTAAGAAAATCAAAAGTGAACCGATTTAGAATAGATGATTCAGTTGTCGTTTGAATCAATTGATCTAGAAGGGACATTGCGTCTTTTTTTTGTTTAACTTGATTGTCTTTTATTTGTCTATTTTATTGTTACTTATGAGCAGGTAAATTATTTAGTGGTTCGAATTACCGACTGCGCCATGTGAGTA
Organism: Philhelius pedissequus; assembly: GCA_910595825.1. Lineage (NCBI taxonomy): Eukaryota > Metazoa > Arthropoda > Insecta > Diptera > Syrphidae > Philhelius > Philhelius pedissequus. Next base: position 266,396,335 of record OU343160.1, read on the forward strand.
GGATCAATGGTAATAGTAAATGTGATTTGTTGTTTGGAGTAAAAATTATGAAACACATCTTTACTGTTTGGAGTACGTTACAAAGATATTTTATTTAATTCGATCAGTCTTTCAACTTAACAAAAGTAAAATAAAGTATTACCAGAGAGTTGTAATAATGCATAAATAAGATTTAGATGAGAAGATTTGTTGTGACAAATACCTACATATACAAATATTTTATGCATTTACAAACATTTAAAATTAAAATTAAAAAATGTTTCCATTATATATTAATAACAGATATTTAATAGAAAACCACCATTTATCTCTTTTTCCAGTAGGACAATTATATATTTCACGTGCACCTACTGCAACCAGGATTGGATTTGACTTTAAAAACTATTCGGAAGATTGCCTATGGATATTCTTAACTTTTTTCAAAAATGCAAAAAAAAAATTGATTCATATCGAGCATTTCGAAAATCGTAAAAAATGATTATATGTTTCTTTTTTGTATGCACTAGAACTTGGAGTTAACCAACGGAGAATTCCACTGAAAGCTAGCGTATTTCTATTACTAATTTTCACACATTTATTTAAAAAAATCGAGTTGGATTTTCGACCGATAACTAAGAGAATAGTTCAGTAGAATATTCACTCCATGTGTCAAAATCAATCAATTAAAAAACGTTCGCTTTTCTTCTAACAATCGATTGGATTTTCATAATGATGAACAAAACAAAACTTTGTAAGTATGTGTCTGCCAAGTTTGAAGAAAATCGCTTCAGCTTCTATCATTGAAATGCTGAGTTTAATGAAAATCTTAATATGTAGATTTTTTTTACTTTACCCAATTGTATCTAAATATATACACCAAATGTATCGCAATTAAAAATAAAGATTTTTGTTTTATTTCGTTTATGTTTTATTTGCCAATAAATTCTAATTTAATATTTATTTACTAGTTTGGTTTTTGTTTTAAATTATGTTCTAATATTTATGGAGTCTGCTCATAACATCATAAGTCAATTTTTTTCGAAAATAATACACCGTTTTTTTAATCAGTTAATTAATAAAGGGAAAAGGTAATTTTTGGTAATCTTTTCTTTGAAAAAAATGGTTATTGCGGGATACTTGATATTATTAATTTTGGAATGTTGCTGTTGTTAACTTATATATACTTGATTGACAGGGAGTTGTAATTTAAATAAAATGTTTTGTTTCTTAACCTCTTTTTTCGAACTCTCCAAGTGCTTGGAGTGCTATTCTACTGTATCTTTTGGAGGGCGGAATTGAAGAAAGGTTTCTCGGTTTTTTTTTTTTGGCGTTAGTGAGCCTCGCCACACAGATGAGCTGACAAAGCATATTTTTTAATATTGTACTTGATATAGTCTCCTGCAAGGACAAAATAATTGGCGAATCTTACGGCAACTATGTCTGTGGAAGTGGGTGGTGTTAAAAAGAAAGTCCTTGATGCTTGTCCAATGGCTAACTCACGTTTTAAATTTAGTTTCATCCCGATCACTTAAAAATATATCGGAATTAAAAGTTTTTCTTGGCAGTATTAATACTATTGTCCGTTTTTTTTTTTTTAACAATTCAACTAAATGTTCAAAACTTTTAAAACAAATAGCCAACCGACGAAAGCTTGGGTTATCGGAAACTCGCTGGTATTATCATTCGCGTATAATAAACGCCATTTTAAACTGTAGATTAGATACAATTCTAACTTTCATTAGAATATTAGACAACCCTAGTATGGGACACTGACTCGCTTTCTATTGCCGAGAGCTTGTTAATTATATTAGAGGCACTAGATTTTTGCTTTTTTTCTTAATAGTCTTTCTTAAATTTTTGCTAAGACTGACTTTCTTTACAATTGGCTTGCAAGAAGAGAAATCGAAAGTTTTGAGTCTTGGCATAGCTCTGACTTTCTTAATAAATTTAAATCCATTTGGAAAGCATAAGAAGAGATTGCGCGGAAACACCACAAAAACGAGAATTGCTCGAAATTGATTCCAAAACACGTTTATCGTTTTGTAGAAATAAAAGACAATATTATATCCCAAATAAATACAAGATATAAAACTTTCACTTTTATTTTTTTAAATTTACTTCATATTATCAAAATATGATAATTTCGAAGTTTCCAATCAAAATTAAAAAATATCTTCTTTATTAATTTTTTGCCCTGGGTATTTTGATTTTACAGCTTTAAAAAATGAACTTATAGTTTCGTATACAACTTCTTCTCCTCGACAACTTGACGTCTTAGCACTTCATAACCATTTGAAAAACGAAATATTGCGTGATACATTCCTGCAAATTTTTAACTTAACAACAAATTTATTTAAGATATTGTATTTGCATCCGCCAAAAAGTTTTCTTTTGAAACCGCTTTTATTATGCATTAAGCTCATTGTTACATTTAACTTAAATGACTTAAGGTATAACAAATTTGGTTTAAATTGCTGAACCTTATGGTTTCATACTAACTTATTCATTGAACGAAATAATTTCAAGTAAACTTCCGAAATTTAATTTTTTAGTGACTAATTTTTCTTCGACCTACCTTTTGAAAAATTCAACCCTCGCCACTGATGCATACCCACATATATCTTTCACTTTCATTACTATGTGTACATATTTACATAAAATATAGCTATTACCTTCATAATAATTAAAAATATGTCCATTTAAATAAACATTTGTAGGTAGGTACCATTCAACAATTTATTATTCTATTTGAACCTGCATAGGCTATACCTACCTAACAGCGTCAATGTTTAGGTACACAAAAGTTGTTAGCTACAAGAGCAAGTTCGTACGATCCAGTTCTGCATTTGATTTTAATCTGTTCATGTACATTTTTATCTTAATGTCAATTCTTATTCCTTCTTTAAACCACCGTCTTCGATGGTTTAGCGAAGGACTAAGTTTGTAAATGTGAAATATCAGAAATTTTGTTGTATTATTAGCATTTTGCACACACCATATGGAATAAGTCCTAAACCTTTACTAATTTAGGTGTATAACTTCCTTATTCATTCCTGTTTAATATACTGCATTTTAAAAAATATGTTTTTTTAAGTTTTTCTTATTTTAAAGTTGTAATACCTACCTATACTTAACAATCTTAAATATGTTTAAAAAAAAACATAAAATAATTTAACATAACAGCAAAGCACCTATAGTAGATAATAGCTCTAACGTGATACGTGACCTAGTTTCTAGGACATACATCACCCACATGCAACCTATTTAAATAAAAAATAAAATTAATTCAGACATTAAATTTTATTAGAAAAAAAAACTTTTCAAAATTTTGATATGCAGAATTAGTTTGGCTATCTAATCAGATATAAAATTTGAAAGAAATACAATGTACCTTATCGAGAAACCCAAAAAATTAAAAAACCGTTATATGGAAGTTACAGTTAATAGACTTTTCCCGTAAACTTGCTTCTTCCTACATGATACCTAACAAATAATTCTCAAAATTTTTTATCGGAATCGTTGGAGCCGTTTTCGAGAAAAATAAGCTTTTCCTTAACGGTTGTATGGCAGGTACCTTAATTTTTAGGCCTAAAAATAAAATTTCAATTTCCCCTCTGAGGAATGCCAAACAAATCCCACGTACCAAATCTAGGCTGCAGCTCGTTATACATATAGACGGCCTGACTGACAGACTTATCTATGATCGTAATGTCATGTTTGATTGTTAGAATTTTTTTTTGTTTTTTACGAATGCATAACTTGCTTAGTACATACCTATAATCGTAAGTAAGAATAGTTAGGTGTGTATGTAAGTACATTTGTCTTATACATTATAAATGTTAATTTACCTACTCACGATTGTTTTAAGCGCGACTGAGCCGCTTTTGGTGAAGTACCTAACATATATCAGAAGATACACTCTAAAAAGCTAAATAAAATAATACCTAGGTTACTTAAGATTTGTGAGAATAATTTATTTTTTTCACCAAATCCAAATCATAAAATAACTAAAATCCAAACAATTGTATGTAGGTACACATCCAAACTACCCCAACAATTCAGTAATAAACTTATAATACGTATGTTTCATTGTAGGTACGTATTCACGTATGAACAATCAATAAGCGATGGAAGTAACAAAATTACTTACTTTGCTACATTAAGGCAAAACGAAAAATAAAATCCATTCGTAAGTTCATTGTATTTCTCTTTGCCTTATCCTCATATAAAATAGTAAACTACAAATGTGTTGTCAAAAAAATAGACCACTCGTTTTTATTCAGTATTGCTATAAGAACAGAAATAAAACTACCTCATCTCTTCTTTTCCCTCTTTTATTTCTCTACCACGCTCTCAAACAATTAACTACAAAGGCAAATTTATCGACACAAGCGCCATCTGCACAGGCACGCTGATAAACAGATTTTCATGTTCCATGGTAGTAATATATAGATATAAATACAATGACTTTACGTTTAGAAAATTGTTTTTCTACATTTACTCAAACTTATCCCCTTTAATACTACCTATTTAATTGGGCTTTATCAAGCAGACACCTATTTAGATCAATGAGGAAAGTTAAGTACAAAATTTCATCTAAATCTAAGCATGGGTTGAATAGCAACAAATTATAAACTTTAATAATTTAAAATATTGTAAATTTTTACTTAAATAAATCACAATAAATACGTATAGCTCAATTCAATCATCAAAATAAACATATTATAGATAACGATTTATGATTTATTTTTGCTATGAAAGATTTACGATTTCTATTGTTTGTACAATCAACCGTAGGTCTGGTTTCTACGTACATATCTACATAATATTGTTTTGTCTTTTATTAGTATAAAAACCGATTCATACGTTCATTTGGCATACTCGTAGAATAAAGTTTATTTCAAAGAAAATGATAAAGTGCGTTAATTTTGCCGTAGCCATTTTCATCTTCATTGGAGAAAGTAATTGAATATTTAATACATATACTTCTTTTTTTTAGTATACACATATTACCTCTGCATGTGTAAATGTACATTGAAAATTAATTAAAAAAAAAAACATTAAATATTCAAACTGCATTCCAAGGTATACCTGCTTACCTACCGGAAGACAGAATTTGGTCAATCTCTCACAATGACAATATCACTCGAAGGTTGAGTGGTGAAGAAGCTTCTATTGAAAATATTCTTATGGAACCGCAATCATTATCGGATTCAGAAAAACCGGACAGAATTCATTTCTATCTCTATACGCAAGCAAATTTTAATGAACCTGTGGAGATCGACGTGAATGATGTTGAAACCTTATTCAAATCACCTTATGACTTTAGAAACCCTACCAAGTAAGAAGAAGAAGCTGTATTTTTTTCGAAATTCGATAACCATGGTCCTTTTGTCTTATAGCCTTATGATACATGGCTGGAAGGACGAATACTCATGCGGTGCTATTTCTATTATAAGAAATGCACTATTCCTAATAGGTGAAAATATTAAGCTTAATTTCATATCTGTCGATTGGAGAGTTTTTAGCCAATTCGAAAACTATGCAGAATCTCAAAAGCTATGCTCAACAGCTGGAAGAGTAGTGGCCCAATTCATCGATTGGATGCATGATAATGGAAGGATGGCATTTAATACGTTGTCTCTGTATGGTATTAGTATGGGTGCCCACGTGGCTGGATTTGCTGGAAAGAAAGTTCAAAGGGGAAAAGTTCAGAGTATTATAGCAATGGATCCTGCTCTTCCATTGTTTCCATACAGCAATGCAAACGGTCGATTGGCTGACACCGATGCTGAGTATGTGGAATCCATTCATACAAATGGTGGACATTGGGGGTTCTATCAGCCAATTGGCCAAACAGCCTTCTATCCAAATGGAGGCAAGTATCAGCCTGGATGCGGAGCTGATTTAGACAATTTATGTTCTCATAATAGAGCTGTGTATTATTTGGCAGAAGCAATTAGTTCTCCTGAGGAAAATAAATTCCATGCAGTTAAGTGTGATCAGCTTGAGCAAGTCGATGAAAGCAAGTGTGATCAGTATGGATCAATAATAAGAATGGGAGATCCAAGAAACGCTCATAAGCCAAGGGGTATTTATTATTTGGAAACAAATAGTGAGTCGCCATATGCAATGGGGATTGATGATATATTTTAAAAAAGGAAGAAATAAAAGAACATATTCGCATTTAAAATTAGGTATGTACATTTTTTTGTATAATTTTTTTTAATACACTACCGGTCAATATAATAGGTTCACAATGTGAAACAGGGTAAAATATTGTGTTCGCCTAGAAAGCTCTACACTAGGGTATAGAGTGATAAATCTTGAGTTTTAAGGTATTTTTTCAAAAACTATTAAACTAAATTGAAACATATTATAAGACGACAAGTTCTTGGATTTCAGAAAACCTATATTCTTTTATTGTAAGTGTTGCCGTTGTATTTAAATCTTTTTTTTTTAATTTTAGGTAATTTTTTAGAAAATTCACCCTCCCGCCTAAAAGGAGGGAGATAGACCCCATCTTCCACCGCATAAAATGATTGAATTAAACCTCTCTACAAAAATCAGTTATTATTTTGCAGCACCGTAGTTATGGCACTCTCCCCTCAAAGTGAGATCACCGTAAATACAAAAAGAAAAGTCACGAAAAAAGTAGTTTTAGTAATTTTCAATTTTGTCAAAAACTAGAACACATAAAATCATAGTTTTCAGTTTTTGATTAAGAATTAATCAGAGTAAAGAGTTTGTGGAAAACAAAATATTATATAATTTTACAGTTTGGAAAAAATTACACCTTAAAACTTTTTCTACACAAAGTTTAAGTTTAAAACCTGTTTTTTCCAAAAACTATGCATAGATTCCACTTAATTTAAAAATCAGCTAATAGATTAAGGTATTGGCTTAAAAAAAGTTATTACACTTATTTGTAAGTATTACCGTTATTTTTAAATATTTTGTTTTCCATTTTTAGTACTTTTTTTATGAAATTGCCCCTCCCGGCCAAACGGGGGGAGATAGACCCCCCACTCATAATATAAAATACTTGTATTAAGTCCCTCTAAAAAATCCGTTATTATTTTGCGGCGCCTGAGTTATCGTACTCGTGCCGCCTCTAAATATGATCTCAGTTTTTTTTTCGTTAAGATTTAGAAGTGTAGCTGTCAAAATTTTTACAAAAAACGTTGAAGTACAGCTTAAATGATGGTTTCATTAATTTATCATTTAGGTGTTTACATCACATTTCACGTGCAAGTGGAACTCGCATAGACAATCAATTCTTCTCCCTCCCTCCTAACTTTAAAAGCGTGCTCATTCTCATTTTTGAAAAATCTGAAGTCACCTTATTGATAAAATTCTGTGTTTCCTTATACCTGGCGTCGCTCGCCCCAAAGTCGATTTAGATTTTTATCTGGGGAAAGTAGAGGTAAGTCAATAAACTATCAAAGTGGCCTCGTCATTAACATGTGTTTTGTTTCGTGCAATTTGTTATTTCTAATGCATTTATATTGTCCGTGGTTGCTATTATAAGAATACTTCAATTTAATTTAATAAAAAAAATAGTAAAACATGGAATTTAGAAGTTAGTTTTTATTCAATGGATGGAAACGTTTAAAGTTGTGCACTGCGGAAGATGCTTGAAAGGCAAAACTAGGTATTTATGTCAACTAATCTGCTAGAGCATAGTTCCATAAATTCCCAGATTATGAGTTACTAATGGAACTTCTAAATGAAACAACCTACGCAATGCTAAAAAAAACAAAAGCCTGATTTCGTGTTTACAGTTCTAAGAAAGAACATTTAACTTATGTCCTTTTCGATTGGTAATTCGGAAGAACTCTCCGAATCGGAATTCCAATCGAACAAGTTAACACTTTATTCGTGTATCTGAATTTTAATGTGAGTGTGTGAAAATTGCGAAAAAAAACATTGCTACAATTTTCAAAACAATGAAGGTAAATTTATATAATATATTGTATTTAAATTCGATTTTTGAACGTGCTATTATTAAAAAAAATGCATTCAAAACATCTACATATCGCTGGCTGAGAACTATAAGGTTGTGTGTCGACTAAAATACCAAAAATGAGTTTTATATACCAAAATTTTCGTAATTGTAGCAGCTTTCAGACAGAACAGAAAAATTAAAAAATAAATGCTGGCAACATTATAGCCAAAAAAGACATGGTACTTTCATTGAATTCACACTATTATTCAGTACCATAAGGTTCAATGAACATAGAACCTTTAACGTACTCTTTGTCACACAAAAAACAACGGGTTTAAGTTACATAGAACTTTTTTGCTTTGTAAAATTAATCCACATAAAGGGTTTTTCAACAGGGACGCTACAAAAGTAGAGCGACAGGTACAGCAAACGACGCCATATTTCTTGCTGTTCTTTTGACATTTCTCTTCAGTAAGTTTTGTCATTTCGTGATGGAAAGATATACGAGCTAACAACGAGTCGAAACTATTAAAATTCACTACCGAAATTCGGAGTCAGTGGCCTCAACGTTAAGAGCGCTACGTCCAATTTATGGTCTCATAACCCTCCTAGCAGATCAACAATTGAGCGTCTAGTGGAAAAATTTGAATCCACAGGCCCAGTGCAAAATGTTCCCGTGCCAGTGAGACAAATAAGTGCCCGTAGTGTCAAGAATATTGCTGCCGCTGAGGCTTCAATCGCTGAAAGCCCAAATGTGTCTCTCACACGTCGCTCTCAAGCGTTGGGCATCTCTGTGACGTCGTTGTGGCGAATTTTGCGAAAAGATCTTGGCCTACATCCTTACAAGATTAAATTGATGCAAGAACTGAAGCCGCTTGACCACCAGAAGCGTCGTATGTTCGTGAATTGGGCTGAGCAATAACTTGAAAATGATTCGGATTTTCATCGAAAAATCATCTTCAGCGATGAGGATAATTTCTGGCTGAATGGCTTCGTCAATAAACAAAATATGCGGTATTGGTCAGGCAGCAATCCACACGTACTCCATGAGTCAACATTGCATCCTGAAAAAATTACGGTTTGGTGTGGTTTATGGGCCGGCGGCGTCATTGGGCCGTACTTCTTCCGTAATGATCAAGGCCGGCACGTTACTGTGTATTGGGATCGCTACTGTTCAATGATAACCAAATATTTCTGGCCCCAATTGGATGATATGGACTTGGAGGACATGTGGTTCCAACAGGACGGCACCACAAGCCACACAGCGAATGTCACAATCAATTTATTGGAAACCAAGTTTGGAGAACGTGTTATCTCATGAAATGGTACAGTCGCTTGGCCACTTCGGTCGTGCGATTTGACGCCGTTAGACTATTTCCTGTGGGGCTACGTCAAGTCTAGTTTTTACATCAATTCAGTGATTTGTGGACTATTTCCTTCGAGAAAAATATGTTTTTTAATTTTTAAATATAAAAACATCAATCAAACGTAATTTATTTATTTTTTAAGATGATCCTTTTTTTCTCCATACAAAAGCATCTCCTCCCATATAATCTCTTCAGTACTAAAAGGTTCTATGTGTTGTACATAGAATTTTTTGGGAAATTTTAATTAAATTTTTCCCAACAAGGTTCTATGTCGTTTTTTAAAATGCTTGTAAAATCATCTAAAGTGATGAAACTAACAATTTTTAATGGTGCAACAATACTTTTTTGATATCTAACTATTTAATGCAAGAACCAGTCCGCTAAAACTTTGAAGGCGATTATCTCGGAATTAATAGTTATCGGCCAGCGATATGTTAACGATCATGGATTTTTATATTATATTCGATATTGTATTTTCGATGTTTACATGTTTTTCAATACCGCTATTCGCGTGTGTGTGTGTGTGCCTCTGGTTTTTATTCTGACTTCAAATCGAGAAGGAAATTTCTCTTCTATTCAGAAGAGGAACTGTCATTCCATACCAATCGAAGCGAACAGTTTCAGAAGAATTCGGAAGACTTCGGAAGCCTCCCGGACGACCAATCGAAAAGGCCATTATTTTAGGGAAAAAAGGGAATGACTGCTTTCTCTAAGCAGACAAAAGGAAATGTTGGAAAAACACATTTAAATTTAACACACGGCACATGGAAAGCCAAATGTTGGTGGATAGCTGGGGCTTATCATTACAAATAAAGTTTTAAAAATGCCTATCGAACCTATGTGTGCTACTAAAGTTATACGGGGTCAAAGGTCAAAATTTGAGGTTTTTTTATTTTTATCGAAAACGGTAAGTTTTCTCAATAAAAACCTCAGACCAAAATTGTAGATCTTAAAATTCTCTACAAAAATGGGTCTAATGATTTTTTGCTTAAGAGTTACCATTCGTGAGATATCACGATTCTAAGAGTCACATTATACATGATATCCAGACATTTCTACGCCACATGTGAGGTATAGTGTACTCCATGCGTTTTTTTTTACCGTGGTTTCCCCTGTAGGCCTACTCCACTTACTGTCATAACAATTTTGGGATAATTTAAGGGAACAATACCCGTCAAGTTCTAGATATTACCTTATTATTGATATTGCTATGATTAATAGTTAAACCTATTGTTTTGATTTTTTTAGATATTTTAATCAGATTCATACTCTTGAAAGTCTACTTTCAACAGTCGCGTCTTCTTCGATTTCTTCTTCTTCCTCTCGCTGGATGTTTCTAAATTGTTAAAATGTGGCTGAGTCATTGGTTTTTTTTTCATTAAAATCACAGGAATCTTCCTCTATTGTTTTCAACAGGACATTTGAGCAAGACTGACCTTAACACTCTGGAGAACACAGCAACCCGACTTTTTTACATCCACATTTGACACTACAACCTTTTTTAGCAATTGCAAAAATAGTGTTGAGGAGTTTTTCTGGAGCAGGTGGGAGTAAAGTTTTAATCGGTTCCAGAGTATTATCTACTATGAATTTCTTACCCAGTCTTCTTTGATTACCTAGCCATGTTTGAACTTGATAGCATCGATACAAGTGTTGAATAGCAGATGCCGATGTTGGAGGAAGACATGATACTTGTACTTGTTTCGCGTATTTTTTTTTACAAAAGTTAAGTATCGGTATTTATCAATGCAAGTAATTTTTTTGGAGCTCCATAAACCGCAAGAAGAAAACGAATTTCTTCCGCCAGATGTTTTTCAAAGCCACGTGGGTAGAGGGGATTCAGTTAGGGACTGATTATCTTTTCAATAAATGTTTTCAGGATAGTAAACGGTCCGCCATCTAACGTTTTTTTTTCAACTAGTGCTTATTTCGTGAATGGTACTACTTAGCTCATGTCTGATTTGATAGATAATTAGTTTTATCCTTCCACTGAACGAATATGGTTGTGTATACGCTTGAACAACGCTGGGAAATATTGCGACATTACTTTGAAAATCATGGTAATGTTGCAGAATGTGTGGGAAAATTGCGTACGGATTTTGGAAGAAGAGAAGCACCGTCAGCTCCGTATGTTCGTTATCTTGTGAAAAAAGTGAAAGAAACTGGCATCCTCATCGATAAACAAAGCGTGAAAAGCCAAAAACAGTTCGTTCACCCGAGAATATTGCTGCTGTGGCAGAAAGTGTGCGTGAAGCGCCATCAACATCAATTCACCGCCGTTCTCAACAATTGAACATTTCGGAGACATCATTGAGACGAATTTTGCATAAAGACCTTGGTATGACGCCATAGAAAGTCCAATTGGTTCAGGAGTTAAAGCCAACTGACCATCCAATGCGTTTTCGCTTCGCTAAGTGGGCCTGCGATCGACTTAGAGAAGATGCCGATTTTGCCAAAAAAAATCATCTTTTCAGATGAAGCTCATTTGGATCTTGGCGGGTATGTAAAGAAGCAAAATTGTCGCATTTGGGGCACAGAAAATACGCACGCATACATTGAAAAGCCGATACACCCAAAACGAGTCACTGTTTGGTGCGAATTTTGGTCCAGAGGCATAATTGGGCCATTTTTCTTCGAAAATGAGCAAGGAGTGGCCGTTACAGTCAATGGCGATTGTTATCGGGCCATGTTGAACGAATTTTTGTTCACAAGAATTGAAGAGGAGGATATTGGTAATATTTGGTTTCAACAGGACGGCGCTACGTGCCACACAGTTGAAGCTACACTCGATGTTTTGCGCCCTGTTTTTGAAGATCGCAAGTATTACGCCGACAAGCCAGAGACAATAGGCGCTTTAAAGGACAATATTCGTGAAGCCATTGTCGAAATACAGCTGCACACAATCGATAATGTGCTTAAAAATTTGACCCATCGTGTAGGCTACTGCATGGCCAGCCGAGGCAGCCATTTGAATGAAATTATTTTCCATTATTAACCGGAAGGATTGTGCTTTCAAATAAAAAAAGAAATTTGAGAAAATATTCAGTAGTTTTTTTTTATAGCGTTTTCAAAAAAAAAAAGTTATTTGGCGGACCCTTTATAATATATATAAAAGAGACACAAATAGGTATTTATATTTGTCTTAAGTGCCTGGATATGTATATATACGTGGCTTATATGTGCATATCATTTATAATGTGACACTTAGAATCGCGATATCTCACTCTTAGGCAAAAAATGATTAGACCCATTTTTGTAGAGAATTTTAAGATCTACAATTTTGTTTTGAGGTTTTTTTTGAGAAAACTTACTGTTTTCGAGAAAAATCCAAAAAATCTCAAATATTGAACTTTGACCCTGAGTAACTTTTGTAGCACATATAGGAGCGATGGGGATTTTTAAAACTTTATTTGTAATGTTAAGCCCCAGCTCTCCACCAATATTTGGCTTTCCGGGAAGTTTTGTTATTTGACCACTGTTCTTATGTCTAAATTGACCGGACTAATATTAGTTTGACCCATTTTATAAGTATGTACATATGTTTGTTTATTAATTGAAGTTCAATATGTGACATTTTTTTATTTATTTTTATTTTTAGGGACTGTATAGTCTAGTTAAGAATAGGGCAAGTATCGTCGGCATACAAGCAGAGGCACTATAAATAAAAAAACACAGTTTTGAGTAAATTGATTCTTAAGCTTAGCTTAGTCATGAAAATTCTATACTGATTGTTTTTTGTCTTTGATCCCACAAAAAACACTATTTGTATAATGACATTATTCAACCAATAGAAATTTTAATCTTTTTACAGTCCAATTTAAAAATGTTGGAATTAAACTTAAAAATGTGCTGACTTAGTGCTTTTTAGTAGAAGTGATATTGCAATTTTGTATGAAAAATATTAAAAAGGAAAAAAACATGGTATGGTAATATTTTTTAATGAATCAAATAGATTTATTTAGTGGGATAATAGAATACAAATAATATAAAGTTAGTGCATTTACTCAAAGTTAGTTATAGGATAAGTTTTTTAGTTATAGTTAATACAATAAAATCTGAATAGACACTATTCAATGTCGTTTAAGTTGCGAGGGCAATAAATAAAACCAAGCATGGAAAATTTCAGGAACCACTTACTTTTTACATATTTCAATTAGATTTTAGGTTTCGCCTATATTGAGAGGTTCTTTAATGCATAATACTTTGGAACAAGGTTCTTACCTCTACGAAGAATCTTAAGAACATTAACAGACCTATTAATAAGAAAACGCTTAGTCCACCTTTAATCAATGGACTTAGAAAACCATGGAATAAGAGTTAGACCATGGACTAACATTTCCTATTAATTACCACTTTTTATTCTATGGCCTTTTAATTTTTGTTCTTAAATCCCAATTCTTCTTAGTCCATCGCTAGACTATACCGTCCTTGATGGTCTAGCGAAGGACTAAGTTCGTAAACGTCAAATACCAGTAATTATGTTTTATTAATAGTATTTCGCACTTAGTCCACGGAATAAGTCCTAAATCTTGCCTAGTCCATGTTTATTAATTTGGGTGTAATAATCTTGAAATCGTCTTTTAAATTATATTTAAATTTAAGAACTCTTGGCTTGTTCTGGCCAGTTCTAAAATATTTTCGGGTAATTGGTGTATGCATTACTAGTTTTACATCAGAAGATGCATTTTTGTATTTATTACACAATAATAAACTTCGGTACAAAAAAAGGATTCATTATTTTCGGTTACAATTCAATTTAATTTGTAAGTCATTATTGACAGTTAAAAAGCATTAAGTCACTTTATGGCATATATTTGTCTTTTTTTTTTGAATGACAGCCAAAATGCGCTAATTCAACTTAGTGCATTTAACATTTAAAATATTAAATATTATGTAACTGACTTAGTGCATATTTTAACTTCAAATAACTCATGTTAAGATGTCAAAATGGATTCCGGCGTATATGCAGTATATATATATCATCATTTTGGATCGCTTTGCATCAAAATGTAAAATACCTAAAAAAATGACTTAGTGCCTTCTGCTTGTACACCTACGACGGTATGAATTTGAATTTGTTTTGGGTTCATCTGGGAAAGGATCCTCTTTGGTAGAATGGTAGAGATACCCTCAATAAACCAGAACGGCGTCGCGTCGGCGCGCGCTTCAATCGACTCCTAATCCCAGTACACAAACATCTTTCAAAAAATCCATTTATGAAGAGAATGCAATTGAAGATGGTAAGTTTACCCCACATCAAAACCATTGTAGAGAAATAATCTTTGAGCGCCAAGCGTTTTTCTATTTGGCTGTGAGCCTTGTTTACCTCCTCAGTCTATATAAAGATGGTTCATTTATACTAAATTAATGCATTCCTACTTTTTTGTAGTTAGTATTAACAGCTATTAAATAATTCTTTTTTTTTTATTTTAGATTATCGCTCCGAAACTGATGTAAGCTCAACACCAATTCGAAATAGCGGGAAAAACCCACCCGGGAGGAAACGGAAGAACGCGAGTTGATGCGCAAAAATAATATTTTGCAGGATATTACTAATACCTTAAAGCATTAAGCGTATTCATATAACGCGGGAAAACCCAGATAAACCTCATCAACGAGATAAGTTTATATCTGCAGAAACGATCTGTCAAAGTTTGTATTCGAAAAATATTCTGCAAATCAAATAATATTATCTCTCGAATTTGATGTAGAGAGAGAATAAATAAACCTCATAAATTTATTTCAAAGAACATCTGATTATTTCCCACATTTACTCAAGTACTTTTAAGTGGGTGTTCATGCAAACGTCTGACGGAAAATTATATAGGTGTTCGAGATTTGAAATATATCTCTTTCGGCTGTTTTGGTCGTAATGTTTTTTTTAAATGAAACAATTTCATTTCCTTTCCCGACGTTTCGGCGGTGATTGCCGTCTTCTTCAGGGGATCTTTTATTTACAAAAATAAATTGAACATATTATAAACATAAAAACATTTGGTGTAAAATTTGGGCAAACTTACATTTAGTAGGTATTACAGATAAACATAAATAATACAATGAAAGTCAAAAAATAATTTTTTTATGATATAAAAAACACTTCGATTGAAATTTAGTCGGCTTTAAATTGTCACGGATTCTGCTTAGTCACCAAAGAGCAGTAAACCGATGAAATGTTCTGGCTGTCTTGTTTACGATTCATATTGTGTTTGTTGTTAATAATATGAAGCGTTTCTAGAGTATACCGCTTGGAGACATGTTTCTCCCTTTCCAGGATTTCCATTCTGTCAAAATCTGGTTTGTGTCCACGCTCAATGGAGTGTAAGGCCAATGCTGTCTTCCCAGTGCTTTTTTAATTAATGTCGGATTTGTGGTTGGAAATTCGTTGACGAAGAAGTTGTTTTGTTGTACGGATATAGGAAAAATTGCAATTTTCTTCCGCATTGCCATGACAGTTAATTTTATAGACTACGTCTATGCACTTATTCATGTATTGCACTATTTCATGTTGGTGAAAAGAGGTGCCAGCGTCCTATTGGATTTGTGCGCTAAACTGACGTCATTAGTACTATTTTTTACCGTCTCTTTAAAGTTTTCTGACAGTCTGGGAACATAAACTATACTCTTATAAATACCTCTCTCTTTCTGACGATTATCAACAGGAGCTTTGTGTTTTTGGCGAAGTATCAAGCTCCGTATGATTTCCATTGAATAGCCATTATCTAGGAGAATTTGTGTGACTATTTTCTCATTTGCGGCGAGAAATTCCCGGTAACTCAACTCAAGGACTTTTTGGACTAGATTAGCGGTTGTATTAATAAGAATATTCTTTGCTTGATTGGATCTAAAGTTGACAAGTCTTCCAGATGCTGTGTCTTTCTGATACCAATTGAAAGAGAGTCTATCATTAACGCGATGAATCTTGTCGTCTAAGAACGTTATCGCTCTGTTTTGTTCCCTCTCAACGATAAATTGTATTTTTTCATGATATGAATTAAGGCATCGTAAAACATTGTCGACCTCTTCTTCGTCAACGAATTTCCACCACAAATCCGACATTAATTTAAAAAGCACTGGGAAAACAGCATTGGCCTTACACTCCATTGAGCGTGGACACAAACCAGATTTTGACAGAGTGGAAATCCTGGAAAGAGAGAAACATGTCCCCAAGCGGTATACTCTAGAAACGCTTCATATTATTAACAACAAAAACAATATGAATCTTTCTGCAAAGCGGAAAATAATCTCGTTGCATGAATACCCTTAATCTTCATCGAAATGAATATTTTTTTTTATTAATGTAACTATACAAAGACTGATTGTGATTCATAGCCTAAACATATTTTATTAAGGAATTTTATTCTAATGTTTATTTAGTTTGCTTATAGTTTTCGAAATGTTATGTTTTGTGAATTTTTGTTTTGTTTCATTATTAATAATTATATTTATAGTTGAATCGTATCCTATCTCATATTTCAAATTTTACAAAAGTAAAATTTAGACTTTTGTTAGACTTTTGAGATAGGATTCAGCAGTATGTTGGAAAAATACACACATTTTTTTTTTTACTTTTGTTGAATGTAGTTAAGGCTTTAGAGTTCAAAAATAAATATTTATTTTGTTTTTACAAAAGCAGTTGATTATTCATTGTTGTGTTTTTCGAAACAGCATTTCAGATATTTCGAGCCTCTTGTTTTTTCCAGCCTCACTGTCTTGAACTTCACCCATGATTTTCGTATTAAGCCTAGAACGCTGCTGATGCGAAACGAAAAATCCCATACAAAAATGACACGACGAAATCATGAACGAAAAATTTCGCTCTACTTTTCGTTTTCCAGTACGCTGCTGAACGACGAAATGTGTAATTTTAGTGGATAGCTGTACTAGATTTCTTAGTACAATTCTTCACTCTTTTCGTTCTCAATTTAATTGACCTGCACATTAATTGCTTGCGAAATTTTGACATTTCATTTTTTTTATAAAAAAAAAGTATTGTTTATTTGATTTTTCTTTGGCTTTGGGTTTTTTCTAGTGTCTGGTTTTTCTGTGCATTTTCTGTATTAAATTATTCAAAATAAATTGAATTCTAATTTTTGTATCAAAACCAAAGCCAAAGGTAAGTGGCCTACCGCTGCACCAACGACAATTAAGGAAATCAACGTTTCCACAATAATATTTCGTTGCAAAAAGGCCATCTTAAACGATACCCACCTCAAAATAGCTCTCTATCTGGGAAGCCTGTTTCTGATCTCATTGATTGGCGATTTTATACCATACCCCAGAACTTATTTCTTCAGTTCAGACCATCTGTTAAATGTTTACTTCGTGAAAATCGTCTCGGGTTGGACATTGTTATTTAGTCTACAATTTCTGGTGATGACCTCGATAGTCCTTTGTTGTGGTGATAGAAAGAAGATGGTGACAAATCACTTACCTCGCATTGCTATCGCCTTCTTCTTTTTGTTTTTCTGGACAAAGTTTTTTAATGTAATTGAACCATCGTATGGCAGATGCACTGCTCGTGGATTTGAAAGCAAATCAAGCTGCTTGCAAGCTGGTCACTTGTGAATTGGATTTGACATATAAGGCCATGCATTTATGTTATTCATTCGATTTTGGTATAAATTGAGGAAGCAAGACCTATAGTTAAAATGGGAATCGATCAAAGAGCATTTGCGAAACGAATTGCATAAACGCAGCATAGCAGAGCGGTCAAGTACAAACCCACTAAGAAAACTCACTGATGAACAAGTGAAAATGCAACCCGTTCCAAAGATATATTCCAAAAGCTATTCATTGTTCTCTTTGAAATATATAATCTGCAAATACTTTAGAGTGTATCTTTGGAACCGGTTACCCTAAAAACTTGGTTGATACGTTATTGTAATCCACTCTTGAGACTCTCAAAATCAGCATAAAAAGTTTTTAGGTAGAAGGCTTATTGCAAAAAATCACTCTTGAAATACACATATTTAGAACGATGTATGCGTATTCCTGGAGCTATTTTGTTTAATACAACTTCTTTGTAAAAAAAATATTGATGCTTCCTTTGAAAGTATGAAGTGATAATGCTAAAAAGATATCGCACGCCTTTATTGGACAACCCGTTCCAAAGATACACTCCAAAGTATTTTCAGATTATGTATTTCAAGGTGAACAGTGAGTAGCTTTAGGACTATAGGCGAGCGATATCTTTTTAGAATCAAAACTTCATACTTTCAAAGGAAGCATTAACAAAACCAAAAGTAGTTTTGTCACCAAATTACTTTTAGAAGTAATTTTTTTGAAATAATTCTTGGACTTGAAAATGGTATCCGGAATTAGTAAGAAACCATAAATTAGAACGCAGAACCGTTTACAATACCCCAATGAAGCACGTAGTTTTCATTGATTTTCTCTAAATTGATAGAAATTTCATCAAAATTTAATAAATCCAAATGTAATTGCTTAATTTAGATCATTTAAACGGTTCTGAGTTTTTTTAAAATCCTCTATGTGGAACCAGAACCATTTTTATATCCAAGAATTATTCCATACGAATTACATCTAAAAGTAATTTGCTGACAAAAAAAAATTCCATCTAAAAGTAATTTGGTGACAAAACTCCTTTTTTACAACTTGTCAACTTTTTTTGACAGCTTACAGAACTCTCCGCAAATATTTTTCAGCTGTGGTTTTCGTTAGCATTTCGCTCTCCTAGTGGAGACAACCGAACCGTACTAGGCTTTACAAAAGTTATCTGGAATATTTTCTGGTGGATCTGTGTCAATGTTAAGAAGAGCAATGTCACTTACACTTTCCCTGCATAAGTTGTGTATCACACGCTCTTACGAAATGGCAATCTTCAATACCGAATAGCTTAGAATAGTAAAGCTGTCTTTAAGCGCTGTTTACAAATTCCAAAAGTATGCTCAATTTTTATACGAGAAGACCTTAAGCACTTGTTGAAATTAATTTCCCGTGCTGACAAGTGTCCGCTGTCTATGTAAATAGTTATTAGGTATTGCGTACATGTATATGTAGAATCACATAATAAATATAATTCTTAAATTTTAATCAAAATTATTGTTTCATATAAATTAATAGCACTCAAAATAATGCGTTTATTACCTCCGTCTCCACATAGTATTCTTAAATCAGAATAAATAGTAGAGTTCCTTTCATGAGCAGATCCTGGAATCTGGAAAACCAAATAAAGACATCTAGAAATTGATGTCTATTTATAAAAATATGCGTTCTATCTGGAAATATAATCAAACTAAATGATTAAATAAATTTCTTGATACATAAAAATGTTTGGTAAATTCTTCGTTAGTGTAAGTGTTTACTACTTTTCCAAAGTAGTACGCGAATACTTTTTCTTGTTTGTCTCTTATAAACAATAACTTCTGTTTTGCTGCTTACCTCGGAGTCGGAGTACAAAATACGTCATTCTCATTATTATTTTTTTTTTAAATTTAAGTTTTAATTTAAAACCCCTAATCCTATATAGGGCCACGCAGAGGGGCTGCACGTACGAGACAAGGTTCTTGTCCGCCGCGAACTTAATTACAAAAAACACTTCACACAAGTACAAAAACATAATATTGGGACAAAAGTCCCAAATATTTTTGCGGGACTTATGTCCCACCTGAGTGGGATAAATGTCCCAAATTAGTTTTTGGGACTTATGTCTCATCTATGTGGGGCATACGTGGGCCATAAAGCAAAATTGGGACGTATGTCCCGCAAATATATGTAGTCATGTCCCTGCGCCGTAGGTGGGTATAGGTAGCTATATGCATATAACCTTATATTTCAGCTGAAATATGCATACGTAATATTCGTATACATACATCTAGAGATACATTTATATATCAATGTATTAGGGCCTATATTGTATATAGTATTCAGTGACGTACGCAAAAATTCGTAAAACGGAAACATAATAAGGTAGAAATAAATGGATAATACAAAAAATAAAATGGTTTTATATTGCTTAGTTGTTACATAATTTGAAATAAAAAAAATGCTAATTAAATTTCTGGATAAATTAGAAAATATAATAAAAAATCGTTGAAGCGGTTTTTTAAAAAAATAATTTTGTATGTATAAAATTTTAAAAACATTTTTAGAAAAAAAATATTATTAATATACGTATAAAATTCGAATTTCAAAAAAAAATCAGTGTTTGGTTTTTGAAAAATCGATTTTTCAAAAGAAAGTCATTTATTTTTGAAAAATCGAAAAACTTTTTTTTTTAAAAATTTGAGTATGCAGTTTTAGGGAGCATTTGCAAAAAAAATTATTTTAATCGATTTAGCCAATAGTGAAAAAGTCAAAAATATAAAAATTGTTTCTATGGGAAGTACAGTTAATTAGTACGCAAAATAAAATATTTTTATTCTTAAAAGTGGACTATATTATTTTAAGACCACACACATAATTTTATAAAAATTATTTTTGTTTTCGAGAAATACATTTTTTAACGGATTTTTAAACATTTTTATGTGAGGTACCGTTGTTTTGAATTTTAGGAATATAGTTTTTCTAAACTATTCAAGATAAGTAAATACAAAGTTTCAAAAAAATCCATGGAGTCGTTTTCGAAATTTTGAGTTTAAAAAAAAAAAGTTTTTGTTTTTATTTAAAAAAAAATGTTTTTGAAAAATTTTGGTTTACATTAGTGTTTAAACTTTTTAACCAAATAATTGGTACTACTACAGGTACCAAAAATAACCATTTTTTCAGAAAAAAAAAAACAAAATGTTCCTTTTCCCTTCATTAATGAAATATTTTTTTTTTTAAATCGTTGGAGCCGTTTTGGGAAAAAGAAGATTTACCTTTTTGGCCAAAAAAATGTATGGCAAGTACCGTTATTTTTCGTCCTTAATTTGTTTAATAATGTCGAGGAATACGAATAAATATTAGAACATGTATCGAAGGCGCAGGGACATAAGTCAAAATTACATTTTTTTTCTTGAAGTAAGACATAAGTTCAAACTTTGCATAGAAACTTCACAGCAGTTTTTTTTCTAATCTCGGCCAGAGATTGTACACAATGTACATAGGGTATCTTATATATGGAGAATTTTCAGCTATGCATACAAAACAAATATGTATATAAAGTTCCCGAAAGGGGGGGGGGGTGGTGGTCATGCTGCCCCCCTGCTTGGTCCAGTTATAGGATTTGGGGTGGGGTCCAGTTTGGGTGCATACAAAGTTTTCGGGATTTTTTTCGATTTATTTCGAAAATTTATAATTTATTCGATGCATGCGTTTTAAGCTTTTAAGAGCTGGGCGGTATTCTAATAACCTTTGGTGTTCTAGCCTTATGACATAGAACTGAGTTCATGACAATGGCAGCCCTGTTATAGTAATAAGTAAGAAGAAACCCGGTTAAACTTGTTTTTAATATCATCTGAATTTCTTCTATAATTGGCATTTGGATTAGGAAATGTTTCAGCTTGTAGGTACAGAAAATAAGTCCAAAATTCATTTTTTTTAATTAGATATGTCCCACCAAAGATCCAATATCACCGCAACAAATATTGGAGTTACTTTTTAGTAATATAAAAATATACATTTTTAAAGTAAAGTTCCATGATTGGTATAAATGTAATAATAATTATGGGGAAAATTAACCAGATTTCTCAGTCAAATTTGGACTTAATGAGATCAGCTATAATCCAAAGTATCTTCTGAGCGTGACCAATGTCTCTTTGAAAACACTGAAAAATATTGGTGACAATGGAATTAAGTCCGTCCAAAATAAACTTTTCATGTATATTTTCATTCGATTTTTAGCACAAACACTATATGCAGTAACTCTGAGTTTTCTTAATTAAAAAATAATATGTACTCAATGGTTATCATGGTAGCATATTTCAAGTTTCGAGTGTCCTTTCACTCCACTTCACACGGCACCGTGACCATACCGGGCCTTTGTTCCCACGATAATTGTTAAATTGAAATAAATAAATTATTACTTTCTATAAATCGATGAATGCAGTAAAGTTCAAGGTCTTAATTGCACTTTTATGAGTGAGATAAAGCCTATAATCGTTTTGGAATTTATTGCACTTTTAAAAGAGTAAATATATATACAGCCCAAAAATAAGATTTAAGAATCAATTGCATAGACTTTATTTAATGGTACAGAAAAAGTGGAAACAAATGTTAATAAAATCTAAATCTAATTGTTACTGCGAAATTTTTATTATAGACAAGCGAGGCCGTGTTTGTCTTTGGCGCCACTAAAAAAGAAGTGCATCAATATTTTATAAAAATCACCAAAAACCTTAATAATTCCTTTATTATTATTTATTGTTGCTTGGGAGCTTTGTTATCAGGCTTGCACTTCCAAGACATTTTAGAATATTTTCAGTCTCTAATTAAGCGATAAACAAAATATTTTGACAATAATTTAATTCAAAATAAAGTGATAAAAAAAAAATACAACATATTTGAACCTTTGTTTGGCTGATTAGTAAGATGGCTACAATATTTAAAAGGTTTTCACCAAAGCAGAGGATGTCTTATTTAGAACTTCTCTTTTGAAGTCAGTAGAGTTGGGTCCGCAAAATGCAAATATTATTAATATGGCTATCAATTATTATTGGAATGATTGGAACAGGTACAATGTTTTTGGAAATGTTGAAAATTTGAACATAAATAATAAACTAATTAAATTTATGTTTGTTTTAAAGCCGATTTCGATGAGTCTGTGGATGAAGTTTGGTCGAATCCACAAAAAGGCGATACTCCTCGCTGGATGATTCGAGAACAAGCTGTTGCCGAAGCTATGCTTGATAAACCTGGAGTTTTAGGTTCGACACACTCGGATAAGGTTCGTTTCTTTCTTTATACCCAATCAAATCCCACTATACCCTTTGAATTGGACATGGCTGATGAGAAAACATTGGTGCGATCTTCATTTAATGCTAAGAACCCCACTAGGTTAGTTGGAAACAATTATTTCTATTTATATTTGTATAACTTTTGATGACAATATACTTTATAGATTCATGATTCACGGCTGGACAGATGTATATGATCGTGAAATGAACAATCTCATTCGGGAAGCCCTACTTCTGAATGGTGAAAAAAGACAGTATAATTTTATATCTGTCGATTGGAGTGTATACAGTGCAACTTTGAATTACATAAAAGCTAAGGAAAGCTGTTCGAAAGCAGGAATATCTGTTGCTAAATTTATAGATTGGATGCATGAAAATGCAAAACTTTCGTTTAAATCTTTGACCGTGTATGGACACAGTTTGGGAGCACATGTCGCAGGATTCACTGGAAAGAATGTACAACTAGGGAGAATCAGTTCCATCATTGGATTGGATCCAGCGATGCCACTATTTCGATACAAGAATCCCAGGACTCGACTGGCTGAAACTGATGCCGAGTATGTGGAATCGATTCAAACAAATGGTGGCAGGATGGGATTTTACCGACCGATTGGACAAATTGCTTTCTATCCTAATGGAGGAAAGTTGCAACCTGGATGTTGGATTGATATTAGTGGACTTTGCTCACATATGAGGGCGGTTGAGCTTTTAGCAGAGGCACTTAGGATGACGAAAAAAAATCGGTTACTCGCCGTAGGGTGTAGTGAATTCGATCACATCAAGGACGCCTCTTGTAGTCAATATTCTGCTATTGCTCTATTAGGCGATCCGGGTAATGCCAACAAATCTAAGGGAATGTATTATTTGCACACAAATAGCCAGTCCCCGTTTGCAATTAGTCTATGATGCCACAATTTTATATCTAAAATACATTTGTGTTCTAATAAAGTTAAATGTTGATAGTTGATAGACTCAGGGAATGCATTTTAAACAACTCAATCAATTCGTTTTAATGTTTATTCCCCATAACCAATTTTAATAGGAACTTTTTAATTTTATAGACATTTTTAAACACATTTGACCATTTTTGAGGACCTTCAGTGCATCCAAGAAAGTTATTCTCTATTTTCCGTACTGACAAGTAAAACGTTTCCTTCTTTAGCCGCACTACACTAATGTGGAACACTTTACCCGGCTCTATTTTGCCCTCCCATTGTGATTTTCAAAAACTTTCAAAACTAATATTCTACGATATCTCCTAATAAATCCTCTCCTATTCCTAGTCGCTCCCAGCAAACATTTTTATTAAGAAATGAACTATAGTTAATTCATAAAAGTGAAGACACGGTCCGAAAAAGAATTCACTTATGATGCAATTTAATCCTTTTACATGGGCTTTTAGACATCGATTTGAACCATTTTAATGATTCTTTTATGATCTGAAAATTCTTCATTTAAATAAACGTATATGGAAGTTCCATATATTCATTTAAATGATTAATGTCTGAACCTTTTCTAAATCATAAAAATGATTCCATTAAAATTCATTTAAGTGAAGGATTTCTAAGTATATACTTTCACTTTAATTAATCATGACTCACGATTTCGACGGATTAACTGGAGTTCAACGTAAAATTCAAGTTACAAGTATATAATAGAAGTGTCATACATGCTTAACTCATCATTAAACCTCAGTTAATCTGCCGAAAACGGTAGTTAAATCCACTGAACCACGGATCAAATATTTAAACTACGGTTTTAACTGGCCCTGCCACAACAATTTAGTAGTTATATATAAATGTTGCACAATTGACAATGGATCGAAAATTTAAGCGGTGAGAATTGCCAAAAGATTATAATTGACAATGCCCAAGAAAATAAGACAAGAGCGTGACAAGATTCACTGTAAGCTTTTTGTAATTTATATACCCATTTCCCAATTCAATAAATTGTAAACACTTTTCACGACGAGATTTAAGATAATAATATTGAAGCTAATACTACGTTTCCACCGAACGTTAATCTAGATTTATATATACTAATCTCAAATAGTGTTTCCACCGCTCGAAAAGTAGATTAATTTTGACAGCAATATTCAAAATGCATATATCTTTTCATTTTCTCTTATGATGTAGAAGTGAGACAGACAGCTTCATCTGTGTCAACAGAAGAGAAAAATTCACTTTCCCGATGAATGTATTCATTTCGATATGGAAATAGGGTAGTTCGATTGAAGATTTAAATGAGATTTATTTTAAATCTTCATGTGAGAAGATTAAAATTTGTATGGTAAATCCTCAAGATTTATCTAAATCTACTTAAATCTCGGTTTAGTGGTCGGTGGAAACGTAGTATAACGATTTTAAATTACTTTTTTATTTTAAGCATTGGTATGCTCACCTGGCAGATGACTTCCAGTTAATTGGATAATGTACCGTGTGGATCCCAACTTGAAAATTATACCGCGGCTCCGTTTACTTTGTAAACTTATAACGCGGCTTATCCGAAAAACTAAATATGTCACAGTTTGTAAACTGTTTACACCTTTAACACTTCGTTGAATAACATTCCTTTTACTTGTTGACATTGACATTTCGTTGTAATAAAATTAACAAAGAGGATAAATTGCAAATATATTACATAATTTATTGTTATTGTTAATGTATAACAACTATAAGTTAATTATGCAAAAAAAGAAGTGGTTTGTGTGGTAGTTTATTTTCGCGAGTGTTGTTTTAATGTGTTGTTCCAGTTATTGCGGCTATTGTGCGTTGTTTTTTTTAGAGAGCTTGTGGTGAATGGTCGGGTCACGACAGATGTCGGTCGGTTTGACAGCTCCATAGAAATTTTTCACCCCCAAATCAAAAGGAGTCTTACTGCAAAAAGTCCTCAGCGAATACCTACAGTGCAGATAGGTACATACCAGGCGCGAAGCGTCCATATAACTCGATTCCTTGCGACTTACCTTTTGAAAATCTCATCCTTAACAACTTAAGCTTCTGACAACATGAATCTAGTTTAACCCTACACTTGCAAACGCTGTCAACATTACTATAACAACTCTTCTTTCAGTGCTTCTCTATACAAATGTTCAAAATGTTGAAAGCGTTAAAAAAATTATATGCAAATTGTGCTGCTAGTATCTGGGACGGAATACTACTGTCAGAAAGCTTTTCAACACTAACTGGTCTACGGCAAGGATGCACCTTAAGTACACTGCTTTTCGCACTATACATTAATGATATAGTATCATCCTTAAATGGAGGAATCGAGATACGTAATATTATTTTAAAAACTCTCATGTATGCAGACGATATTGTCCTTTTAGCAGACACACCTTTAAAGCTACAAATGATGACAACGAAACTTGAAGATTACTGCAAATTGTGGAATCTAACCGTTAACCGTTCAAAATCTCAAATTATGATTTTCGGTAAAGGAAAGAGAAAATGCAGTGGAAATTATATTTGGAGGTACGAAAGAGAGCCAGTGGAGATCGTGGACAGTTACAAGTATCTAGGCCTTATGTTGACACCCCAAAACAACATGAAACTGCATTTTGAAGAAAAACTTAAAAGGCGAAAACTGCGATTAACGCAACCTGGCGAGAATGTATGCAAAATAAAAATCTAAGTCTTTCAGCTAAATACCATATCTTTGAAGCAACATCAAGGGCAGTCATGCTTTATGCATCCCAAGTGTGGGGAATTGCACAAAACGATACCGTATAACAATTATTACGATTTTTTCTAAAAAGAATACTGCACCTTCCGATGACCACGCCCAATTATATGCTACACATAGAAACGGGTTTACATACAATGTATATTGCAACATTGAAGCTTCACTTCGACTATGTACTTAAAGTATTTAAAATGAATGAAATACGACTACCCAAAATTGTAGCAAAGGTTGCCCTGACATGAAAACTTCCTTTTTCGAAAAGTAGACAGAGCTAGCGGAAAGAACTGAGTGTCCTTTACAGCTAGAGACTATAAGCTCCAATCAGATGAAAACGGATTTATATAACATTATTAAAGTTCTCGATGAAAAGCTGCGCGAGTCATTTATCGAAAATGCATGATCCTCTGTGTTAGAACTTATTACTCCCAACTAGAATACGATCTGGGAACGAAAAACTACTTTGAAAATAATGCTGGAGTTGATAAGATATTTACCATCTTCAAAATACGTGGGAATTACTACATCTCAACTACATACCTCATCGCCCAGATCTACCTATAGAATGCAGCCTTTGCAATATGAACATCAGAGAAGATACTTTGCATTTTGTAGGTGTTTGCCCAATACTTATCGAGCTTAGAAAACTGTACATGGGTAAAGCTATTTTCTTACCCGGAGATAAAATAAATAAATTCGTCAAAGCTGCACTCCGATATAGAAATCAAATTTTAAGAGAAGACTTTTAAACTTAATGCACACTTCACAAATTAATATGTAGAACTAAAATAATATTTATATGCCCTGTAAAATATTATCATTATCTTGTTATCCTAGTAAATCAATTAGTCAATCTGGCAGACGGCTTTTGCCATGTCATATAAGATTTGTAAAAACCAAAAAGGTAAACTTTGTAAATATGGAATTTTAATAAATCTAAATCTAATCTAAAAAAAATCTACACATGTTTGCTTTTCAACTTCTGATGACGATTTGGCTCTTACATTGGACAATCTGGTACATATTTACGACGAACTTAAAAAAGAAAAAGTCCTGAAAGAAATTAAACAGATATCGTAGACATTTGCGTGCAACCGATACGAGTCCGGACGTTGCGTTGCTGCGAATTGATTGGGACTTTGGCGAACCACACACACTCATTATTCAATAGTTTGACCATTTACGTCTCAGTGTCATCATGCGAAAGGAGCTTTTTAAAATTGAACGTTATAAAAAATTACCTTCGATCTACTATGACCAAAGAACGTCTAGCCAATCTCTCCGCTTCAAGCGTTATTGATTTCAACAATCTCATTAAGGAATGAGGAGTTCAGTCAAGCAATAAAATATAAACCGGCGCCCGACTGATGATGGAAACACATTTTCGAAACGCGTCGCAAATTAAATAAAAAACAAAGTTGGTAAATTTTTAAATTAAATTTAAAAAACTAAAAAATTTATTTTCATATTTTTCATTTATTTATTATATATTCAGATTAGCCTAAAATAAAATCCTGTGATTTAGCGTTAAAGTAAAGTGCTTCTCATATTTAACTGCCGCAGAAATGAGATCGTATTTAAATGCAAAAACTTTTTA
Source organism: Philhelius pedissequus (assembly GCA_910595825.1). NCBI lineage: Eukaryota > Metazoa > Arthropoda > Insecta > Diptera > Syrphidae > Philhelius > Philhelius pedissequus. The sequence goes on from OU343160.1 coordinate 266,424,742, forward strand.
TGTACTGCAAAGTAGCGCAACAGAGTTCTTTCAGCGAAAACTTCTGAATTCAAAAAATAAATAAGGAAAAATTGTTTTATATAGGTACTAAATATGTACGAAACTTAGGCCCGTTTGCTGGTCCTAATCATAAATATTTATGTTCAACTTAAAATGCTTCTGGGCTACTTTTTCATCTGCGTAAACTGTCACATACGTGCTTGAGTAGAACTTAAATGCTTAAGTTGTGTTTAGCAAACGGGCCTTAGACACATTTAATGTTTTTGTGTAATTTATTTAAATTGTCAATCTGGCAGACGTCATTGCAACGCATACTTGATTTTGTTATATTTATATATGATTTGAATTCGAAAATAAAATCAATTTACTTACTTACTTACTCACTTACTTAATATATTTTGTTGCACTCTTACTGTTGATTTGTCTAATGCTGATGTGCATTCTTTCTGAACCCGTACGTGTTTTATAATTAATATGATTGATGATTTCTGTTTTGTTGTAAAACTGACGTTATAGAAACTACAAAAATATCTGATCACATAATGGGCTCCATTTAGTATTGCCGCCATGGGCCTCTAACAAGCTTAGTCCGCCACTGCCGTCAGATGTCGGTCGGTTTGACAGCTCCATAGGCATTTTTTTACCCCCAACGCGCGTCGCAAAAGAAGTCTTACTGCAAAAAGTCCTTAGACCAAGGACGATCTACTTACCATTACCATTTAATATATGAAATTGAAAGTTCTAGGTTAGTCTTAAGCAAAAAACGACATGTTTATATGCATACATACCTATCTCAATTATCACAAAATAATTTGTATGTCACAATTTTATTTATTATTGGAACTTTTAGAAAAATAACGAAAGAATTTATTAGGATACTGATTGGTTTTTAAGTTCTGCAAAAAGTTATTAAGAGTTTATATAAACATTGTAGTAGATTGAGAGGTTGATCAATTCTAGAGAGCCAGGGGCAGTAACCGCTACCTACATTTGAGAAATGTGATAAAAATTGCAACAAAACATCATCGCATCCTCAACAATTATTGCATTAAAACCTTTGCAAAGGAGTGAGATCAGACCAAAAACATTAATGTAAATAATACATGTAGCATATCATGGAAGCATATCGTGAAAAGTAGTGAGATCTTAAAGTATACGTCAAGTTCTTACTTCATGAACTCAATTTTAGCAACCAAAATCTGTTAAAGCTGTTTATTTAAATATACAAAGTATTTTAAGCAACTTTACTGAACTTGAGGCTAGTATGGTAACGAATAAGCGATTTTATTTTATTTTTCTATCTGAAATGTGTGTTACTGCTGAAATATAAGATAATGAGCTTTATTTAAACAATTATAATATAATATAGATGTAAAAGCGAATCAAAACATACGGGTGCTGTTATTATTTATTTAAAAGAAATTTGGCAAGCAGAAACTATTAAAAAATATTCTGTGAACAAGGATATATGGTGGCTAGCACTTAAAGTTTATACCGATACTTGTTCTTTTATTATAGGGGCTGTTTATAAGTCACCGAGATATTAAAAAAAAAATTTTTTTTTGTGAAAAATTTAAAGAGTGGATGAACGAATTATCTGAGTATAAAGACGGCATTTTTATAATAGGTGATTTTAACATTGACTGGGTTCATTTTTCACCAACATATAAAAGGTCTATTCAAAGAATTTTAAATAACGGGTGATTTTTTTGCTACTTGGTTTTTGACGTTTATATTTTTGACAGATCACACATGACAAATTCCACGAACATTTGACATTTCGATTCAGTATTGTTTGCCATTTCATCATGAATAGACTTACGCCTGAACAACGTTTGCAAATTTTTGAAATTTATTATCAAAATTCGTGCTCTGTGAAAAATGTGTTTCGCAAGCTACGTCCGTTTTATGGTCGTCATAATCGACCCACCGAGCAGGCTATTCAGATACGTGAATAAGCAGAATTGCGGTATTTGGAGTGAAGAGCAGCCAGAGGCAATTCAGCAGCTACCAATGCATCCCGAAAAATGCATTGTTTGGTGCGGTTTATGGGCAGGCGGCATCATTGGGCCGTACTTCTTCAAGGACGATGAAGGCCGCAGGGTTACGGTCAATGGAGAAAGGTACCGTTCGATGATAACAGATTTTTTTTGCCGAAAATGCAAGAATTGAACTCGGTCGACATGTGGTTCCAACAGGACGGTGCCACATGCCACACTGCACGCGAAACCATGCATCAATTGAGAGGCGAAATTGGTGAGCAGTTGATCTCACGTTTTGGCCCCGTTAGACTATTTTTTGTGGGGCTATGTTAAGTCTATTGTCTATGGGGACAAGCCAAACACCATTGCTGCCTTGGAAGCCAACATTGAACGCGTCATTGGTGAGATTCCGGCCGAAATGTGTGAAAAAGTTTGCCAAAATTGGACCTTCAGAATGGACCACCTGAAGCGTAGCCGCGGGCAACATTTAAGTGAAATTATTTTTAAAAAGTAAATGGCAGAAATTGATTTATCGATCCAAATAAAAATTTCATTCACTTTTTACAAGTTTCTGTGTTTTTTTGAATTTTTCAAAAACCAAGCTCTTAAAAAATCACCGTTTAGTAACGGCTGTAAGCAAATCATTACGAAGCCAACCTGAATAACCCCTACCTCGAAAACTCTAATCGATCTCGCTATAACAAATTCAAAACGTATCAAAACTGATCCAAATTCAAACTTAAATATAAGTGATCATGAGACTGTTTCAAGTGAAATTACTGTGAAAGCAAAAAAGAAAGCAAGAAGGAAAACGATCAGTGTCTTCAAATATCAAAAGAGCGATTTCCTTAATTGTTTAGTGATAGTCACAAAAAATGTTGATTCTTCCTTTGAAACTATGAAGTGCTGATTCTAAAAAGATATCGTTCCCCGTTCAAACCATTCCAAAGATATACTGCAAAAGCTATTCTCTGTTCATTTTGAAATATCTGTAAATACTTTGGAGTATATCTTTTGAACGGGTGTTCCAATAAAAGCGAGCCATATCTTTTTAGAAACAACACTTCATACTTTCAAAGGATGCATCAACATAACCAAAAGTAGTTTTGTTACCAAATTACTTTTAGATGTAATTTTTTTTAAATAATTATTGAACTTGTTTACACCATCCCAATGAAGCACGTAGTTTTAGAATTATGATGGTTTACCTCCCAATTTAATTGATTTTCTTAAAATTGATAGAAATTTTATCAAATCGGCAGATAAACCAGTTTATAAATCCAAGAGTAATTGCTTAATTTGAGTCATTTAAACGGTTCTGATCTTTATTTTAAGTCCTCTATGTGTAACTAGAACCATTTTTAAATCCATGAATTATTTCAAAAAAATTACATCTAAGAGTATTTTGTGAAAAAAAAAAATCAATCTAATAGTAATTTGGTGACAAAACTCCTTTTTGTTTAGAATTTGTCAATTATTCTTAACAGCTTACCAGTGTTGTTCCGATTTTGATTGTCTACCTTTCTACGTAGACAATTGTGTCAACAATGTAGACAATGTCGACAATGTAGACAATGAAGTCGACAATGTAGACAATGAGGATATTTCATTCTCATCTGTCATTTTCGATTGTTCTTTCGCAAGGTTTACTTGACTTCTATTTAGAAAAGGTGCGTGTTTGACTTCAAATAAATATCGAAAAATTGAGTTCTTTGATAATAAAATTATGTCTGGTCGACGCAAAAATAAAGCATTTGATGAATTGGGTTTCCTTTTAATGAAATCCAACAACAAATATGTAGCATATTGCACAGTGTGCAATAAAAGTTTACATAACACTGGAGAAAGCCGTCTGCGCAGCCACAGGTAAATATAGAAACGTATAAGATAAACCATAAAATCATATTATTTATTGACCATTGACCATATGCTTTAACATTCTATTTGGAAAGGAATGCCTGCAAACCATCCCAATCACCTGCGGCATCTGAATCCGGTGATGTTTCTATGATTGTTTTTATTGATGACAGTGATCTAAGCTCGAGCTCCGGCATTCAAAACTCTGAGACGGTAGTAAAAAATTGTGTTTTTGTCTAAAATTTATAACTCAAAAATGTTAATTGTTAGATGTCTATCTCTCTTACAAACGATGTTGACAGCAATACTGTTTATGTTTTTAATAGCTGTGTAAGTATTTTTATTTTACTAAAATTGATCAATTTGAATCTGACGCATTCTCTGTGGGAAGCAGCTAACAAAACCGACCTACTGAACAGTTTTTCAACTCATGATCCAACAACTCTTACCTATACTGATTCAAGCGAAATTCAATCACAAATTGCGACAACACGCTCATCATTTTCATTGAGTTCCAACAGTTGCAGTTCTTCATCATTGTCGTTGGGCCCACCCCCACCTGTAACAACTTTCAATAAGAACATACAACGATCGAAACGTTGTTCAACCCCATCAAACTCTGTTTCTAAATTTATGGACCGATTGACGGAAAGAGATGAAGACGAGTTGAATAAAGCTTTGGGTAAACTGGTTTTTGGATGCAACATTCCGTTAATAATTGTTGATTCAATTCATTTTAAAAATTTTGTAAAAAAAATTCGCCCTGCGTATGCAGATAAGGTATCAGGTAGAAAAAAACTTTCAACAACGCTTTTGGATCAGGCATATGATAAATGTGTTTCTTCAATTAAAGCATCTATCAGTTCGGATTCTGTTTTGCTGATTGACGGCTAGAAGAATAGCTCCAGCAACAGCAAGACTGTCGTCTCAATGCTACATAATGCTGAAGGCGAACAAGCGTTTCTTCAGGCCTGGGACCTATCTGGAGAATCAAAGACTGCAGAAAAGCTAACAAACATACTTTCAGAATCTGTAGATATTGCAAAAGAAATTGACTCCACTCAAGTTTACGCAGTTGTATCTGACAACGCCAGCACTATGAAGAGAATGGGAAAAAATACAGAGCATTTTATATGGCATAGCACTTGTAGTAGTCATATCGGAAATCTTTTAGCCAAAGACTTAATCGACAAAAATATTAATGCTAAGGTTACTTTGATTTTAAAAGAGTTCAAACAAATATATTTTGAAAAAATGGTGGTAAATCGTGGAGGCTCCAGAATTATACTGCCCTCTGAAACCAGATGGTGTTCATACCGTGATTCATATAAATGCTTGGTAAAAAATTATGATATAATGAAAATTGTAGCAGCAGAATCAACTACCCAAACAATAAAGCAGACTGTAGCTTTGTTGGTGTTTGATGAAAAGTTTATTGATGATATTAAGAATTACATCGAGCTTCTTCATCCAGTCTACACTTTAATAAACAGGTGTCAAGCGGTTGATTGTTCTGCTGGAGAAGCAGTTCATCTTTGGTTGGGTTTAAAACTCCCAGATAGATTTAAGGCGCAACATCTTTGAAATCGCGCGTGGATATGGCTCTAAACAAATATGCCCTCTCAGCTTATTATTTACACCCTCATTTTGACAATGGGAAGCTGACGGTTATTCAAAATGAAATCGTGTGCCAGTTTTTGTTTAAGCATCTGAATAGTGATGGAATTGAAGATTGGGACCCTTTTAATAGAAAAATCATCTTTTTTAAGATTCTTTATGGAAAAGATATTAAAACACCAATTGTTTTTTGGAATATGGCTCTATAAAACATCCAATTCTGGCAAATTTGGCAAAAAAACTTATTCTTATTCCAGCCTCTTCCGCTCAAATTGAAAGAGTTTTTTCAAGTTGGTCGCATGTTCATTCCATGTCGAGAAACCGCTTGACTTTTGAACGATCGAAGAAACTCCTTCATCTTTATTATTCACTGAGATTCGAGGATAAACAATATAATTGTTTTGGTGAAGACGTCGAAGACGAAAATGAATAATTTTGTATTTATGAAATACATAAGAATTTACGATTTTTTATTTTTGTTATTTTTGTTGAAATAAATAAAAAATGCAGAGTGAAAGACTCAAATAATACAAATTTGTTTTGTTTATATGATTAAGAAGACAAAAAAAAGTTAAAAAATTTAAATAAAATTGATTGTCTACATTGTCTTCATTGACATGTAGACAATGATGAATTGTCTACGTTGAATTGTCTATACGTAGACAATCGTGTAGTCTACATTTTTTGTCTACATGGAACAACACTGCAGCTTACAGAACTCTCCGCAAATATTTTTCCGCTGTGGTTTTCGTTAGTATTTCCCTTACCTAGTAGAGACCACCGAAAATATTCGTTTCGCATCAGCAGCGTACTAGGCTTAAGCAAAGAATATTAATGAATGTTTTATTGTTTCTGTTTAAAATCAAAAACAATCTCACACCTTTTTATCTGTCACTTTTAGTTCATTTCGTGGGCAATGCTCAACCGTATATACTTTGCGAAATAACCACGATTTTTGCCTCCCATGGACAAAAACAACTGCAGGTCAAAACAGCTTGTTCCACAAAGGACTCCGACTTTTCAACTCACTGCCAAATGTAACTTTAAAAGCTTCAAGCGCCAAATTTTGTTAAGCTTTCAAATATGTTGTTTGTTTTTTGCTTGCATTTTTCAAATAACTATTGCTTTCTTTAAAAAAAAAACAAAATTAAATTGTTATACTTACATAGAATTTGTCAAATTAATAGTTGATCAAACTAAATAAACATACTGTTAGCAAGTTTTCTTAGACAAAGTAAATAAAAATACCGACATGCGTTTTTATAATACATATATATCAATTTAACTTTATTACTAGACGTTCGCGTCTGCTCGCTAGGACTTAGCAAAAACGAATGACTACAAAATACATTTATTGGGCCCATAGTATCTATGAGATACACTATAGTGTCGTCTCGCTTTTATTTCTCTCTAACAATCGGCCATCCTATTGCAATTCATCGTCGAATTTCACATATTTAATTTATGAATTTAACACAGTGTTTAAATAAAAGTTTGTAACGTTAGTTTAAATTAACTTCAACTCAAGTGATTTATATATAAACAAAATTTAATTCAATTTTATCAAGTTTCCATCTACTTTAATTTATCAATTAACAAAATGTTTAAATAAAAGTTTTTAACGTAAGTTCAACTTAACTTCAACTGATTTATATATAAACAAAATTTAATTTTTAAAATTAAGTTTTCATTTGCTGTATAGATCATTTTTGAATTAATCAACTTGGCAGAATAAATTTAATCAAGTAAGAGTAAGAGATAAAAATTCAAATCTTGAAATGAAAAAAATATTAAACTTGAATTAGCTAGTACCTAATATTCAAAGTTTTTAAATTTTACTTAATGTCGATTGCGCCGTTGCTTTGGATTAGCTATATTCATCGGAAATTGTTCTTGATTAATTTCATCAAAATCAGGGGGATTGTCGGTATCCGCAGTAATTGTTCTCATCAAAAGAAGTTCTTCATCCTCATCGGTGTCATCAGTTTCATTTTTGTCGTTGTCGGATGCTGCTCTCCATAATTTCAATTAACTTCCATGAGCCGTAGAAGAGTATTTCCGGCCAGAGTCATCGCATCGCAAGGCTGCAACCCCGTAAGTATCGTTAGGTAAAACTTTGGTTATAACAAGGGTCCCTCTACTTTTGCGGTGTAACTTCGTAGATTCGCCTGTTGATTGAGGAGTCGTTTTCATAAAAACTGTTTCCAATGTCATACTGAACATTTATTCGTCTGCTGATTGCATATACCAAGCGAAGTTGATTACCATCTCCCCTCGTTAAAAAAGCGTAGCAGCCAAACCTTGGCTACTAGCATCCGTATGCAGCTCAGTCTGTTTCTTTGGATCAAAAATTTGTAGTATTGGGCTATTTGTAAGGGCATTTCTAAGATCTTTAAATGTTTTATCAGAGGTGTTGGTCCAATGAAACTTATTTGTAGTCTTCGAAAGATCATAAAGAGGACCCGCTCGAACAGCAAATCTGTCAACAAAACGCCTAAAGAACCCGGCTAGTCCCAAAGATCTACGTACATCGTGAATATTGTTTGGTTGTGGAAACCCCTCTATAGCTTGGACTTTGCTTTGGCTTGGTTCAATGCCTTTTTCGGAAATTTTAAATCCGAGGTAAGTTACACGCTTCTTCAACAACTCGCACTTCGATAGTCTTATAGTCAGACCGCCTTGCGAAGCGCTTTGAAAGCGAGGATTAAACGTTCTTTTAGATCTACCCAATCTAGGCCTGGTTTAAATATGTCATCTAGATAAAAGAATACTTCTCTATTTCGCAACGGTCCCAAAACCCTTTGCATAAGCTTAGCAAAATAAAATGGACCATTTGTAAGACCAAAAATCATGCGTGTAAACTCACCGGTATCCTCTGGCGTAATAAATGCGGTCTAATGTCGGTCTTTTGGGTCGATCGCCAACTGCAAGAATCCTTGAGCAAGATCTAAAACAATAAACACCTTTGAATCTCCAAGCATCGATATATGGTCGTCCATATTCGTAAGCGGGAAGTTAATTTGGACGGTTTGGTTGTTTAGTCGACGATAGTCAACGACAAGTCTTGAATCACCAGTTTTCTTCTTCACCAGCAGCACAGGACTCGTATATGAAGAGTTGGTATCTGTTACAATACCCAATTTCCTCCAGCCATCGACGATCCCTCGAATTTTCTTCTTTTCAACATCACTTGTAGGATACGGTATTGAATATGGTGGTTTGCTTCCTTCTAGTTCTTGAATTTCCATTTTGAGTTCGCTAGTACAGCCTATCTCACAAGCATCAAGTGCAACACAATCACGAAATTTGTTAAGTTATTTAAAAGATCCTTTAGAGTTTCCGAAGATAGGGTGCCAACTCAATAATGGGTTTTGGAAACTGATGCTCTAGGTACATCTTTATATTTTTGTCTATGTTGAATACAGCTTCAACAGTCACATCTTCCTTACTTATGTTAGCGATTGGTACCAAAATTTTATTTTCTCGTTGCTCAGCGATGATAAATGAGCCAGTTGGTACTGTAGTCTCTTCAGCTTTCCATGCTTTCATATGACGATCTGCATACGAGAATTCAGCAAATGATTGTGCTTCAGTTTTTCGTGTGAACTGTAAAGTGTTATCGACCTTAGCATATGCTATGAGGGTAGTTCAGTATATGTTCGTCCAACTAGTACGTCTCATTTTTGTACTTCATCGGGAACCAGACGAAATTTAATGTTTTCTGCTAGTGCACCATCAACACTGAGTGAAGAATCAATCCATCTAGGTGAGGTGACTTTAAATTCAATGTTGGATACTAAACCCATTGAGCAATGCTGTTGTGGCTTTAATAGTACACTCGGAACTACCCATATCGACGAAAGCAGACAACTCACAGTCGCCAATGAAAACACTTTTTAGGTATTTTGCAATTCCATTTTGTGGAAATTCATATACTTGCCGTATTGCACCTTGCTGATTTGGAAATCCATCTACATGCCTTATTGCGCCTTGCTGATTTGGACATGTACTAGAAATATATCCTTTTTGACCATACTGGTAACATGTTGGACGAGGTCTAACTTCAGGACAGTTTCTGGATAGATGACCACATTTTCCGCAACGATAGCATACCCGTTCCCTTGCTACACGAGGAATACTGCCTGTGTCATGATGTTCGTTACTACTCGGCGGATTTGCAGACTGATGAAACTCATTAGATTTGAATCTTTACTGCCCAATTCGTGACGAGCTCATTCTTTCAAATTTCAGGATATCATGTAGCAGATCATCAGCGTCAAGGTGTCGACAGCCCATTAGGGAATTCGCGGCATCTCGAGCCCATAGTCCAGTTAATATCATCTCCTTAGTTTCATCAAAACTAAGCTTCAGTTGTCGACAAAGTTCATATTTTTCATGAAAATAAGTTCTAGAGGTTTCATTTCTGTACTGTTAACGACTAACCATCTTTTGCCATCTCATAGACATGTTTTCTTTTTTCGTAAAATGTGCTCTCAAATAATGTTTTGACTCCAACTATGAATCTCATCTGCTCTTGCATTTAGCCAATGCTTTGCACCACCAACCAGATTCATCTTCGCTGCATCCAAAGCGTATTCATCAGACCAACGATGCAAATGGCACATACTTTCTATATTCTTCAACCAACTTTTTGCCGATACCGTATCGCCTTCGTAAAATCTGGCACCATGTGGCAAGCAACAAGTGTGTCCTCATGTCTTGGAGTGCTCCTGGCATTTGGTAGAACACTCTGAGTCAAGCCTTAAAATATCGATGGTTTGGTCACGTCTCTGTATTTGTTCATTACGGATTCGATTCTCACTTATCATGTATTGCATCATCCGTTCCATTTGTCCAACACCTCCCAAATTTTATGTAGGAAATTCCCGGTTTCTGTTTTCTCTGTCTCTATTTTCGTGAACATCTTGTCCTACTCCTCCTTGATTTTGACAGTGGTCACGTATTTCTTGCTCTTGTTGTCGATCAACACCCATGTCACCCTCACCTTCAACAGCAACGGCTGCATCAGCCCCACGAACATCAACATTATTTTATCCGCCCACAATTTGAATTACCTCTCTCTATATCGCTTCTTCTCGAACACGATCTTTAAGCCCTAATCTACTTCGCTCCCGTTCATCTGCCCTTTCATCCCTCGGCATATCCATAGTAACGAATATGCGACAAGAATTTATACGAATTTATGCGACAACATTTTAAGAATTTTACTTTTCTATTTAGGCAAACTTAATTAATTAAATAGTGGCAATATCCCACTTCTGAGTTGTTAGCAAGTTTTCTTAGACAAAGTATATAAAAATACCGACATCAATTTTTATAATACATATATATCAATTTAACTCTATTACTAGACGTTCGCGCTGATCGCTAGGACTTTGCAAAAACGAATGGCTACAAAATATATTTATTGCGCAAATAGTATCTATGAGATATACTATAGTGTCGTCTCGCTTTTATTTCTCTCTAACAATACAAACATGAAGTTGTAATAACTAATATTTAAAGTAGAATAATACTCGTGTTTTTTATCACCAATAACCTATATGGTTCACCCCGTAAAAATAAAACGAACTGGGTACTGGGTTATGTACTTAAATGCACCCTCTGTCCGCCGAATTTAATACTAATATTATTTGCAAACCCAGATAGAAATGTGGATTTCGTGCTGTTTTTGTAATACGTGTTAAAAAATTATCCAGACCCATAACCTACGATAATAAGACGCCGCTAATATTGAAACAAATACAAATTAGGAGATACATTTAGGTTAGGCGCGCACATGCAATTTTCCGAAACGAAATAGTTTAATCACTAGTTGAACGATGATCGCGCACATAAGCAACTTAAAAATCAATCAACGAGATAAACCAACACACAGACAATATTTTGATTTAATGTGCGCACAGTTACATATAGTTCGGTGTGATACAACTGAAGAACTTATTTGAGGCGCTGTTCGCCTTAAGGCTATGCTCAAACATGCAACTTTCAGTTTTGCCACAGTTTGGTTTGCTGAAATGAATACCATGGACTTATATGAGAGTGCGCGCACATGCAAAAACTATTCACTCCGCGATTCGAGCAACTTAAGAATTTGTGTTTTGGCACAGATCGAACGATCGCCCTAAATAAGTTCTTCAGTTTGTATCACACCGAACTATATGTAACTGCGCGCACATTAAATCAAAATATTGTCTGTGTGTTGGTTTATCTCGTTGATTGATTTTTAAGTTGCTTATGTGCGCGATCATCGTTCAACTAGTGATTAAACTATTTCGTTTCGCAAAAATTGCATGTGCGCGCCTAGCCTTATTGTCTTATCTAACGCGGTATACTCTCAATGTAGTTCAAAATGACTGTTGTGGTGGCAGCTTGAACTACTTTTAGTTTTTTCCTATAATCTGTCGTGCAGCTACAGCTCAATAAGTAATTACATCAAAAGACGCTGTAAGCATTTTTACTGTAAAAATATTAAAAGTTATTACTCAGAAGCCGACGAGTTAAGAAACAAAATTTATTATTAATTGCTTAAGTTTTCATATTTAATAAAAAAAAAAACAAATACGCAATGGTTTTAAACAAAATGGAATAGATAAATTATTTAAATTCTTTTTCAACATAAATGTAAAACTACGTACTCTAACATGCCCAAATAATTATAAAATGAAAGAAACTTACTAGAATTTGTGCATAGAATACAAAAAATCGATGAATTATCAGGTTTGAAGTCGATAGGATTCTAGAAAGGTGTACACAATTCCTTTTAGTGTAGGTACTAGTTTCGCAAGGACAAGTTTAAAAATCAAATAACATGAGTAAAATTTCAAATTTTTCCTATAAATTTAACGAAATATGGGACTTCAACCGCTCACATAGAACAGCAGCAGCACTCAAATTAAGAGAATTCTGTTCGATAATACGTCATCAATTCCATGACTTAGCCTAAAGTTATGGAATACGATGTATTTTACAATCATTTATTATTTTACCAACTATCTGGAGAGTAGCAGAGCCCTAGCTTTAGGCACTAAAAGACAAATTTTAGCAATCCATTTAATCTTTCGACGCAGTTGCGTGGCCTTGAATGAAAGGTATTGAAAAGCCTTTCATTTTCCTCAGGTGAACCGGGGTGTGGTGGCATCAGCCCGGGCGCAGAGGATACCGGGAAGCACCTAGGTTTTCAAAAAAGTTAAATTAAAACGATAACTGTAAAGAAAAAATAATATGTTATCTAAAAGAATTATGCTCTTCGGGCTCGCAAGCTTTATATCGCATTTCAATCAACGCATTTACCCGTGATCCCCTACATATACATATATGCGTCATGTACAGTAAATCCAAATCCACCGAAACCTCCAAGAATTTAAAAATCATAATCACAAATCTGAAATAAAAGAAAAAGGACAAATATATGTACATTCCAATCGATATTCATTTTAGAATTAAAAGAATAACTTTTATTTTTATACCAACCGAACATTTCTTGAGCGGTACCTTTTCCGGTTGCATTACCATGCGTCGACCTCTATGCACTGGGTTCCTGTATTCGTACTTGGGTGCAGTCAATTGGACCAATTATTCCCTGAAATCCAGTATTCTCAAGAAATATATAAGTCAATAGAAAACAAACTAATATTCTTTATATATATATATATGTATATACATATATTTATTAAGAATTTAAGCCTAGTACGCAGATCGGGAAAAATAAAATTTTATCTCTACAATTTTAATCTCTACAAAATCTTGTGAATAGCAGCGCAAAATTTTGAAGTTGGAGAAATAAGAGGAACTGTCAAGTATATGTCAAACAAGAATTTCAAAGAAAAATCAAAATTCAATAAAGTATCAGCTTTGAAAATAAATTTTGTAAAAATTATAAAATGAGTACAAAATTAATTGACGATTGCATAATACTTTGTGCCACAGCGGTTACAAATATTTTAGCAAACAAACTTAAAAAAAAAAAACCTTCGTTCTGGGTCAACCCTCATCTGGTGGAAAGGAAGGAAAAAGGGCGTTTTTCAAAGGATGTAAGAAACTTATAAGCTTATCGTTTTATATTATTTAATTTTATTGTTCTGCCATAGTGTTTTCAGAGAAAACTTCCACATGTCAGTTGAATCTTTTGCAGATATTTTTAAATTGGTAGAACCATATATACGCGCAAAAAAAAACACAAGGCCATCCGATAAAATATCGCCTCTAGAGAAGTTTGCAGTAACTATGGAGTACGTAACAGTTCAAATATTAAACAAAATTAAATGATTTACCATTTATTGTATTTATTTAGATATCTGGCAAGTGGAACAATACAAAGACATGTTGCCGCTGTTTACCGAATAAGCAAACAACATTCCGGCAATATACCATATTAGATGAAGTCTGTGTTGTTATTTGTAAAGCACTGGAGCATGAGATTCCCGTCCTCAGTAATACTGAGTTTCTAAGGTTCTCCAATGAGTTCAACGCTTTCTGGAATCTACCAAACTGCGTAGGAGCAATTGACGGGAAACAATTGATGAGGGCGTCTCCTGCTTCTGCTGTGTCCAGCCTTGACTTTGTTCGGATTCGACGCTTGAGAATGTTCTATAAAATATTAAAGGAAATAATTTATTTTGGTTTAAATGCATTTTAGAAATTTTTCTAAGTACTTACGTGCGCTTCCCGGAATTAGTTTGTAGGAAAGCCAGGCATTCGGAAAACTCCCAGTCAATATGGTGTCATCATCTGAGAGATGTTCCCCAGTATCACCATTGACTGAAGATCTTGAAGCACTGCCTGACTCCATCTTCCTTTTTCCACTTTTGTGGTAGCAGACTGCCACGGAGCGGTCTCCAAGATGTCTTGCACTCATCGACTGCACAAAAAATAAACAATAAGACAGAAATACATATAGGTTTATCTGAAATACTCATACAAACCTGTCTTTTTCATATCTGCGGCGATATAGCGCCAAGCAGAATAAACTGCTTCACAGTTACTGTGGGACTTGTGCCCGAGGTCCCAAATTACGGCACGCTCCTCCACCAACATGCACAATTTTATTTTCCTCTTTAGAAAATTGCAAATTTTTTGTTTTTTTTTGATAATTTCGGCAGGTTCCTCTAAATACTCCTCTAGATACTCCTCCAGAAAACCCATTGAAATTATGTTAAAAAAAAATGATTAAGAAGAATGATTATTATATTTATGTCACTCAATAGTAAGCTGTCACAATTTTTGCCGCAAAACAATGCGCAGAGCATTATTTTGCCTGAAAAATTAAATGGAGACTTTTTTTGTACAGCGGATACATTTTTGAAGTACAGCGGGTACAAACTTCACAATTTTGCGCGTGAGCTGCGTACTGCCCGGAAAAATATCAAAGACAACATTTGTCCTAGGATAACATTTGTATGGAAGAAAACATTTTTCCCGATCTGCGTACTAGGCTTTAACTTCAATCTAATGGGTTCGTACTCTTCCACGGTAGGAAACTTAATCCATTTTAGGGTGTTTTCATAAACGTCGAAAATCTGCGTTAGTACAATCGTCTTTCTGCTTTGTTGCAATAATGAACACACCAATTCTGCAGAACTTGTGCAGGCCTGCTTAAATACAATACGTGCGTTTTTTGCAATCCCCGGGGGAATTCGTTGAAAAAAAACGACCACGGCGTTTAGTGAAAAACTTGGCAGCACTATTAATTTGCAAGATGACATTTGAAGAACAGCTGTAAAGCAAGAAAAAAATAAACATTACTGTACACCACAAATAAGCCATAATAAAGATTGGAAACCTTCGTACGTTTCACCCCCCAAAACCCATTTGTTTACATTGTTGTATTTGTAGCTTTGAAACTCTATCCATGAATAAATGGGAAATCGAAAAGCAAAACAAAAACAAATTACTAGGGCTGTGTTGTCTATGTGTCTATAGGAAGAGGAACAGAATAGATTCTTGTGTGCGTTTTTATCAATGTGTTTATTGGAAGAGGAACAGAAATGTTACTTGTGTGCGTGTTTCAGCTTGTAGGCAAATGTCAAATGAAAGCAGAGGTTTCTGGTCTTTAAGTTATTAGTTTATGCTGTAGACAATACAGCCTTAGTATTTTGTTTTGCTTTTCGATTTCCCATCTATTCATGGATAGAGTTTCAAAGCTACAAATACAACAATGTAAACAAATGGGTTTTGGGGGGGTGAAACGTACGAAGATTTCAGATCTTAGTATGGCTTATTTGTGGTTCCTATGTCATTAGGAATGTAGGTCTGAGCAAGAGCGGACGACGATCAAGAAGATTGAAGTATGCCAAGGATGTAGCAGAGAATTTGTATTGGGTTGCTCCCGTGTACAACAAAACGCAGCCGAAAACAATCTTCTCAGAGAAACCTTTGTTTTTTTGTTCATTCAATTCTTGTTAATTGAACGAATATCAAATTCAGGAAATGCTTTTTTATTTAATAATAATTTCACAGTCAAGTTTTAATATACCTATAATAAAAATAAACGCAAAAATGAAAATCGCTGTAGAAGGTTGTGCTCATGGTGAGGTGGAAAAAACCATAGAGGCAATACAAAAGCGAAAAATGTTAAAATTGATTTGTTGTTGTGTTGCGGAATATATATTAAAACGTAGGTTAGGTTAGGTTGACATGGCCGTCAGGAAAACAACTCACACACTTAGACCAAATGCTCAACCAACAAACCAAACAATCTGACATGTCAAAATGTCAGTTTTGAAGTTTCTATACATTTTATCGATAACTTGGTGAAAAATTTGTTGGTAGCACAGTTTTTATCCTCTCCAATAGCTAAGCCCCGAGAATTCTCTGGGTTTAAGCTAAACACCCCCGGGGATTAGTTGTTGTTGGATTTAACATGCAAATTGTTAATCCTACTTATCGTTTTTTTCGACCAATTTCCCCGGGGCTTAGAAAAAACACGCCTACTATTAAGTAGTCACTGAATTTTCAATAACGTCAGACAAAAATCAGAAATGGCCGCCGCGAGAGATTGTGTGCTGAATATTATATGTGAACAGTTTAGTGAAAAAAACAAAAAAAAACATAATTTTTCGAAAATTATTTACGAATTAAGAAAAGAAAATTAAAAAAATATAATAATCAAATAATTCCTAAAAGTCCTTTTTTTATTAAAATTATTTCGGAGTTTCCAGACCATGTCTTCTCAGGCCTTTTCGGATATCGAGGCCCACATTTAATGTAAGTTTTTTTCTGCAATAATAAAAATATAGTTAAAAATTTCATTTTTACAATTTGTTGAAAACGAATTGCAAAATTTGTGGGTAAACAGAGACACTGGCCGACCAAAATTAGCATTAAAATTGGTTTTATGTTTGACCAAATTGGCCAACGGATGTTTCCGCGAGCTGTCCAATCTGTTCAACCTTCAACGTTTCCATCGGAGCAGCATTTCGTTTTTTTTCGCAATTATTTATTTGCTCTACTAATTAAGAAGCAAGTTCATTAAATGGCCATCAAATATAAATGAAATTATGGAAGGTTTTAAGAACCTCAGGGCAAAGCAAATCCAGTGCCTAATGTTGTAGGTTGTGTGGGCGGGAGCCACATTCCAATCCTCATTAATTCGTGTGACAAAGTAAGCTACTTTAACAGAAAAGGAATATGTTCGAGCAATCTTCCGGTAAAATGTTTTTTTCCATTAAATGTGATTTACGAAATTCCTCAATAAGTGCTTTCTTTCATAGCCAATTTGCGATAACAAACAGAGATTTATTGATGTTTTTTGTGGTTATCCCGGGAGCTGTCATGATGCTAACGTTTGGGAAAATAGCCCAATTGGAAAGAAATTAAGGGAGAGTACGGACGGTTAATTATGTTGGTGTCACATTTTGGGTGACTCAGCCTTTCCACTTACAACCTACCTTCTGATTCCTTTCCGGCACAATGGATACCTAACTCCTATGGAAAAAAATTTAACTACATTCATAGTTCCACGAGGGTATGTATTAAACAAGCCTTTGGGAGGTTGAAACAAAAATTTCAGGTTTTGAAACACGTCGACATTAAAAAGCTTGAATACCTTATAGCCTTTTCACACCAAACCCAAAAAACGGTTTTCGCGAAATTATCGGTTTTGGCAGAAAACCTAAAGCGAAAACACAAGTTTTCCCAAACATTTTTGATAAACTACAAGTTTTAAATAAAACCTGTCGAAAACATGTTAGATTTGCAAGATGAACTAAACAAACACACCTTGTGAAACATTCAGTGCTCAATTAATAGTCACATGAATAGCTGACGCGTTGCTGCCAGGAAAAGGGAAAGAAAAAAACAGGTGTCTTCGGTAATTTCAATTTCATTTCACAACGTATTTGTTGTTGTCTGTGGTGCCAAAATAATTGAAATGTCAAACGAAAACTTGTAAATAAAAATTTTAACGTAAAAATTGTATTAAAAAAAAAAAAAAAAACGGTAACATACATTCTTTTGTTCAACAAAAACAGGTAATTCAGGTAGGTTGTGTAGCACTTATGCAGTCTTTAGAGTCTACGCTTTGGACAGCAAGTCCTGCAGATCTGTAATAATGTCCAATCGCCGCTTCTCAATTTCCATTTTATGCTTCTCAATAGCAACGAGTTCTTGATGCTTTAAATCATCTTTTTCGGCTTCTTTCTTAAAAATGGAAGAAGTTCGTTTTTCTTGGCTGGGGTCAGAAATGTTTCTTCATCTTCTGAATTATTTTCTTCTATCACAGAAGATGAGCCCAAAATATTTCTCGTGGTAGACACGCTGTGCCTACCGCCCTATGCTTCATCTAACGTTTCGAAAAATTCCCATGTTGTGGCTTCTCTTCCCGATTCTTTATTTCGCTTTTTAATTCTTTTGTAAGTCGTCATTAAGTTTTCAATTTTATTTATATCCAAGACATGAAAGGAGGGGAATAGGTCAACTTTCTTAATTTCAAAGAGCACCGTCCTCCATAATGAATTTTTTATATTTTTTTTCCAGAATTAAATTCTATTTCCATGAGAATTCTTTTTTCAATTTTTATAATATTTTAATTTGATCGCCCGAGGTTACTGCATTTTTGCAGTCAAAAAAAAAATTTGGATGCACAATCTGCCTGACGCTAATGTCATTTATGACGTTTATGAACATATCTTCTGCAATTCATCTGGGTTTGATTGATCGCAAATCTGACTTTATGAACATGTCTCACGCAAGCCTAAGTTAGGCAGACGTTTATGAAAACACCCGTAACCTCGGATATACCTTGGGAGACCATCGGTCTGCATGGCGGCAGAAAAGTCGTGTTCGATATCCCTCCGATATGAACCCGACGCAAAGAAGTGTAGACCAGTCCAAATTCGGAGTGGTATTAGGATGGGAGTTATTCGATGCCCCTGAACCATGTGTGGTCTCAATTTCTACATCAGAATTTTCGGCACTTTTTGGCTATATATACTTCCCGAACATGCATTGATTAGGTTAGTTTAACGACAGATAAATTACTGTCTGTCCTTTTCTATTTAACTAGGGGCGGATCGATACAAATTGTTACTAAGGCATACTGACAATTTGCTATTGAAAATTCAAAATGGAACTTAGACAAAACATTAAATATAGTTAATTGTCTGACTTGTGTTTTTTTGTTTTTGAACGTTAAAATGGTTGGTAGTTTTAGAGTCGATGATGCAATATATTCGCGGAATTAGGAACAATTTCTGTGCCGCGTATGTCCACACTGCTAAAAACAGGCTAGCTGTTTTGGCACAGAGTGAGACGCAAACAGGTGAAATTCTGATAAATCGGAATTTCATTTGCTTGGGTACAACTTAGTGCCATTATTCTTTTCCCACAATATGGCTTGTGCTCAAACACAAATTTTAATTTCAAGTGGTTAAAATTCAATAAGCACATCATACAGACATGTTTTATTTATCGGAGCTCAAATTTTGACAGAGATTCAACTATAAACTAATTTGATCGTCTATCCGTCTCCATTCAAAGAATTGTTTGCATTATCCTCGCACTGAAATCGTCATAAGGTAATTTACCTCTAACCATGATAAATACACTGTAAGTGTAGTATCGCCTCTAGGCACATCAGACCATTGGGTCATATCTGCAAATTTCCCATGCCAACACTACTCAGTTAAGGAAAAATAACTTAAGAGAACCGTTTGGCATTGCGAAGAAGCCACTATGCTTTCTCGGTAGTGACGTACACTCCACCGTAGATATGATAACAAATTTAATTCTGCACTGTATGGGAAATTTTATCCTTAATAGTGTGAAATCTGTCAAACGGAAAGAAAATGCATTGTTTGATTTGAACTGTAAAGATGTGAGGGAAAGTAAGTTTCCGGAATTATAAAGCCAATCCATGAAAACCGGAATAAGTTTCAAAAGTTGGAAAGACTTACTACAATGTCCCAAAAGTAGTAATAATTTTTGGTCATTTGTAAAAAAATTCCAAATGCAATTTCGCATTTCAACGCCCGTCTTTAACGACACACCTTTTGTCAGCTCTCGTGAAAAAGCCAATTTGCTTGCAGCGCAGTTCGTTGTTAATTCGACGCTACCATAAAGTGTTATGACTCCTCCAGTACTTGAGAGCGTAAACCATTTCATGGGACGAATCTTCAATCGCATTCGCGCAGTTGCCATAGTACTCAAAAAGACCTTGATATACACAAATCCGATGACCCGGATAGTATCCCTCCCAACGTTCTGAAGATGTGTTCTTCAACGCTGGCAAAACTGGCATTTGATATGGTTTGGCATCAAGCTGTCTTATCGAAAATGCGTGCATTTGGTATCGGTTAATCTCATTTTCGTTGGATTAGATATTAAATTTCGAACCGCTCAATATAAGTCGTATTGGACTGTTTCAAGTCTGAAATTTACAAAAACAAATTCTGGTTGTCTCAGGGTTCCGTTATGTAACCGACACTTTTCTTCATTTTCGTCATTGATCTCTTGTGTGAAACTTCTTATCCACAGTGGGTGGTGGAATTTTGTTTGCAGTCAAAAACTGCTTTATATGCAGTTTGGTTGATGATTTTTGTCTATCTGACGTCGAAATAATGTGTATTAAAATTAAAATGGAAACTGGTTACCTTTTCTCAGCTTACATACCCCAAAGATCAACAAGTTTTATATATGAAAACTGCATAAATTCTATAGAATACATTCATGACCAATTGGAACCAAGTGATGAGCTCCTAATCGTGGGCGATTTCAATCTTCCAAACCTGAACTGGACAATATCGACAGATTTCAACCACTTTTCGCCGTCGAACCATTCTTATAATAATGAGTTCTTGGTCATCGATCGTCTAGCTTCTTGTGGAGTCAATACAATGGAGTAACTAGCCGTTTTGATAAAATATTGGACTTAATATTTTTCTCAGACACAAAATATGCTGACGTAGCTGTAACTCCAGCTGATACTGAATTATTAGATGAAGACCGACACCATCCAGGGTTAGATATATCTCTCAATATAAATGTTTTCAATGCTCCTGTAAGCTCCAACGGAAAACTGGAATTCAATTTTAAAAAATGTAATTATAATGAACTAATTTGTTATGTAATGTTGACTGGAATCAAATTCTTTTGAATCGTAATATTGATGACATGTGTTTTAAATTTTATAGTACTATATTCGACTGTTTATATGAAACCACGCCATTACGCAAATCTTGCTGCGATTCCAAAACACCATCATGGTTTGATTTTAACTTAAGAAACTTAAAAAATCAAAGAAATAAGGCGTGGCTTAAATATAGTAAAACAAAAGCTAATGGAGATTTTAGGATATATTCCGAACTGAAACTTATGTTTACAGACTATTACAACAATCTTTATACTGATTATATTATCAATTTAGAAGATGAGTTAAAACAGACTCCAAAACACTTTTGGAACTTTGTAAATAGTAAGAGAATTGTTGATGGCTACCCTATCTCCATGTCCTATAACAACAGAAGCAGTAAAGACTCCGAAGAAATTTCCCTAACTCTTCTCAAACTTCCGATTCATTCTTTCCGTCTCAAATTTTTTCTCACCTTAACACACTTAATCTTACCATTAGTGAAGATTCAATTATTCACAGAGTTTCGAAACTTGACGATTGGTTTAGCCCCGGTCCTGATGGTTTACCATCTTGTGTATTAGAAAAATGTGTTTCCAAACTATCTTATCCTCTTTATGTTCTATTCATTGAATCTCTTAGGTGATCAAGTTTTCCAAAATTGTGGAAAAGCGCTTTTATAACACCTGTTCATAAAAAAGGATCCAAAAATGTAGTGAATTACCGAATTATCGCCAAACTTTCTGTTATTCCTAAATTGTTTGAGTCCATTATCTGTAATGTCTTATCTTTTAATTGTAAATCAATTATTTGCGACAGCCAGCATGGCTTCGTCCAAAATAAGTCAACTGTTACAAAGCTTTTTCATTTCACTTCCTTTTGTCTTGAAGCCTTTGAAGATAGGAAACAAGTAGACTGTCTGTTTACGAATTTTAGTAAGGCCTTCGATAAACTATGTCACAAGACCTTTACCCATAAACTAAAGGCCTTATGATTTAATGAAAGTTTTTAAATGTGCATTTCATCTTATTTAAACAAAAGAAGCTATTGTGTAGTATTTAGAAATGACCATTCTGCTCAATTTTGCGGCAACTCTGGTGTCCCGCAAGGAAGCCATTTAGGTCCCTTATTGTTCATTTTATATATAAATGACTTAACCTCGATCATAAAATCCTCCTCGGTTTCAATTTATGCCGATGATATTAAAATCTTCAAAAATATAAGTTCAATAAACGACTGCTTACTTTTTCAAGAAGACCTATATAGGCTTAGGGAATGGTGCAATAAAAACCAACTTTTGTTAAATATTGACAAATGCAAAACCATGTGCTTTACACGCAAATAAAAAATTATAACTTATAATTATTTATTAGATTCTTCTCATCTATGCAAACTTTCCATTTTTTCCGATCTGGGTATTATACTTGACACTAAATTATCTTTTAGAAACCACTATAACTATATAATTAAAAAAGCCAATAAGATTCTAGGTTTCATAAAAAGATTTTCTTGTGATTACCGTGATCCCTAAGTCCTCAAAATTCTTTACATATCTTTTGTAAGGCCTTGAGCACGGCTGCGTAGTATGGGCCCCATACTATACATTTCATATAAACAGACTTGAAGGTATTCAGAGAAGGTTCATGCGTTTTGCCTTCGTCTTCTTCCGTGGTCACAAAGATCGGTAGTCCCTCGTTATAATCATAGATTCATGCTTATAAAGCTTCCCTCAGTGTTGAAACATAGACAGTATCTCCAGCTTTGTTTCATTATTAAATTAATCAATGGATCAATAAATTCTCCATCAGCTTTGTGTCAATTGAATTTTAGCTACAGTCTAACAAGCATAAGAAGGCAGTTGTCCTTATGTCCGATATTCAGCAGGACAAATTATGGTATTAATAGTCCTTTAAATCAATTTATATCAGTCTTCAATAAGTATTATTATTTAATTACTTCTATAAACCACAATTTTAAAAGCAAACAATTTAAAGTAAACTTTTTCAATACATCATTGTAATTATATTGTGTATTTATATTATAGGTAATAATAAGTGTATTCAAATTGTAATTAAATAGTTATAAGTTCTAATGTTAGTAAATTAACGGATTAAATAAATAAAAATTGTTTTGCTGACATTTGTACTCTCTGCTTTCATAATCGTTTTCAGATTCACCTCCCTGTTTTTCGGATGTGGAATTTTAATGGCAGCGTATGATAGGAGTGCAATTAATGCATACTGGAGCAACAACATACGAACGGACCACCAACTTAACATTTGAGTTCTTCATCCTTACGATTCACACTGTGTTAAAGCAAGAAATATAACAAGTAGACGTTAGAAATGATGATGAAAGGAGGAAACTCGAAAGAAAATCTTGATTTCGGTTTTGGTTATTGCTGAGAAATAAGGTTCCGTTAGATACCTAGTGGCAGTCAACTTGGTGATCAATTCCGGAAACTTTAATTGTTGCACTGATGTGCCATTTAATGCGAACTTTTTGGGCAATAAAATAAAAGTATTTTTTTTGAGTTAGCCTTTGGCTGGAAACATATTCCTTTAAACTGTCGAAATCGCTACTTTCTCCTTCAGAATTAGCTTAGGGCCAAGTAATTTTCCCTTAGGTTAGATTTAGGCTGGAATCATACATATCAACAACCAAACCATCGATATCCATGCTTTCTCTTTCAACGTTTGCTTAGCGCCAAGTAATTTTCCATTGGGTTAGCCTTGGGCTGGAATTTAAATTCCTTAAGCGTTCTATCTCTAGTTCCCTTCTTCAAAGTGAACGTGTTGGGACTGAGTTCACTCCTGTAGCTCAAATAAACCAATTGTATTATGTCGTTAGTTTTTTTAAGAATATAAAAATTGTAAGATTGTAAAACACCTGCTTTAGTTATAAATAAAAGAAATAATTATAACTGGTAATTGGCGAGTTCTCCCTTCTTTATCGTAGACTTACTTAGCGTTCTTCGGAAAACCCTGAACACGATAAGCTTCCCTAAGCATAAAAAAAGCTTCACCAGTCTGCTCTGGAGTCTGCAATCTAAGTGGTTGGATTTGCTCCAAACTTGATACATATTGTTTTTTCGGTAATTGCCACACGTTTTTTTAAATTTTTTAAGACGAAATATAACAATACATATTATGAATTTTTTTTTGTCAAAAAATAACAGTCTTATTATTCTCTTATTTTTCGTACATCTAGGAGAATCATTTGATTTTTTTGGAGTTTTTTATACAGAAGCTCATAGACAGCTTAAGCTCAAATGTTAGTCAAAATTTTTCAAATACTTTTTTTATATTTCGAAAACGACTATCGATTTTTCAAATCTTCGTATTTATTTGGTCTTTGACATTATTTTAACACTTAATAAACCTATTTTCCTAAAACAAAAAACAACAGTATATCCCATACAAATATTAAAAAAACCGTTAAATTTTTTTTCTTAAATTAGTGCAGTCCACTTTTGAGTAAAACAAATGTCTTATTTTGCGGTACTTCCCATTGAACTATTATTTATATTTTCGATTTTCTCACTATTGCATGAACCGATTATAATTATTTTTTTTATGCAAATGCTACTTGGAAGTGTTAATTAAACTGCATACTCAAATTTTCAAGAAAATAGTTTTTCGATAAAAGAAAAAAATACAAATATTTTTTTTGAAAAGCGATTGAATTTTTCAAAATCATTGAATTTTTCGAAATCAAAATTTTATATATATATTAATAATTACTTCAAAGTGGCGTTAGCGTTGTCTAATGTAGGTATTCATATTTGTTCAATAATTAAAATGACATTATTTTATTTGACATTATTAGTTTGTGAAAAAATTGCATTTGATTTTATTCGCGTGTGTTTTGTTATACTTATTTCACATTCTTCTTTTGTTTCTGTGAATTTTTTTTCAATTCAAAGAAATTTTGTTCCAAAACAAACAGCAAAAGAACACAGACAACGAATCATAACAGCGTGTGGTCCCACTGAATATCGAAGTGGAAAGTTGTCAGCAATACACCAGTAGTTGACATTTGTGGTGCTGCTTTGGCGCTTGCTGAGCAAGTAAACAAGTGAAATACAATGGTACTAAAATAATAGCCGCGTTTTATTATAGCTCATAACCCATATGGTTCACCCCGTAAAAATAAAACGATCTGGGTTAAGAAAAAATTATACTTTATATGGTTGGTAGTTCTGATTACCTTTTGACGTTTCTTTTGTTGACACAGAAAAAAAATGATTTCAGGCGTAGTGGATGTAAGTATAAATTGATAACATTTAATAAATAAAATAAATAAATTAAAGCTTTTACACAGTTTTTATACGACAGCTCTGGTAGTGATTGGGAATTTAGTTCATCCAGTTACTCAACCAGCAGTAGTGATCCTCCTCCGTTGACGTGGGAACCCAAAGTCACCAAAAAATTGAAGACTTTGAAAGTATTATAGCTGCATACTCGGACCAGGATTTTAAAACGCACTTTCGGCTAAACCGCTGCATAGTTTGGCCTCTAATAGGTACACACTTAAAAACCACATATTTAAATATTATTAATGAATATTTATTCTTGTTTCCTAAGATCGCTACAAGTCCTCAGAGCGTTTTCAAAACTCAAATAAAAGGGGTCTGCCGAAGATATCAGCAGAAAAGGAAATATATATATTTATTTGGTACATGGCCAACACCAATACCTTTCGGGAGCTGGCAAACTTATTTGGAGTTTCCTAATCAACAGCATGGAACACCATACGGAGGGCTTGCTTATGGCTAATTTCCATAGGCCATGAATTTGTGAAATGGCCAAACGAAACGCAGATTTTACAAAATAACTCTTTGTTCAGAGAACGGTGTAAAATTCCAGGGATAATTGGATGTATTGATGGTTCTCACATCAAAATTAAAGCTCCTTCAGAAAATAAGGAGAGTTATTTCAACCGAAAAAAATACTATAGTATTTGTTTGCAAGGCGTGGTTGACGCAAATAAAAAGTTTATAAATATATTTGCTGGGGAGCCAGGAAGCCTTCATTATAGCAGACTTCTTCGAAGATCAGACCTGTACAAAGATGTGTTGGAAAACAGGCAAAATCTCTTCCCAAACAACACATTTTTGTTGGGAGACTCGGCATATCCCTCCCTGGATTGGTTGATCCCACCATTCAGATACAATGGAATGCTAAGTGACGCAGAAAAACAATTTAATCAACTGCATTCCAGTGGACGAGTTGTAGTCGAACATGCTTTCGGACTACTTAAGATCCGGTTCAGAAGGCTACTCCATTTCACTGAGCAAACAAATATAAACTTGGTGGTTAATTTGGTTGTGTGTGGCTGTATTTTACGCAACATGTGTACGGAAGGCGATATCGAAATTGAAAATAATGAAATCCCTGTATCGGCTTCTGAAAGCATCAGTCAGGAAAGTTCAGAAAGCACTAGGAGGCAACAGCTATTGAACGAGTTAATAAGCACAAATGAAATTCAATAAAAAAAGCATTTTAATAATTTTTATAAATCCTTAGTAAATGAATGAAAAAATAAATTATGATTCCTTTACTAATTTTCAATCCGAAAACCTGTTTTATTATCGTTGGAGCGGTTTTTTAATAAATTAATTTTTTATGTATAAGATTTTGAAAACATTTTTAGAAAAAAAAATTGAAACGCCATTTTGAAGATATTATTAATATACACATAAACTTCAAATTTCAAAAAAATTGACTGGTTTTTGAAAAATCGATTTTTCAAAAAAAAAAAAAAAAAATTTTCGTATTCAGTTTTATTAACAATTTTATAGAGCATTAGAATAAAACAAATTATTTTATTCGGTTCATCCAATATTGAGAAAGTCGAAAATATGAAAAGTGGTTCTATGGGAAGTACCGTTAATAAGTACGAAAAAAAATATTTTTATACTTGAAAGTGGACTGTACTAATTTAAGAACACACACATTTTTTTATAAAAATTCTTGGAGCCGTTTTCGTTTTTTTGCACGAATCCGTAACTTCCTTATTGTACCTATAATCGCAATTAATAATTTTCCGTATATATTTGTTTTTTTTTGCCACTGTTGATATTCCGCATCTAAATAAATTATAAATAAATACAAATATCAAAAATCTGTTTCGAAAATACTTTTATTCCAACAAATATGTGAATACAAAACAAAATAAGGAACAAGGCAAAAAATACTTTTATTAAAAAACTATAAAAATGAACTAAATAATTATGTAGGTACTTCATTTTCAAATAAAGGAACAAATTAAGAAAATACTTTAAATAAAAAAAAAAACAAAAAACAAAACAATCTTAAGCATAACTTAAAGAAATAATATTTCTGTAAGGTATAAGGCACTTTTCTTATCACAGAATATATTAAATTTCAAATATTTCTTTTAATATTTTTCTTTTTTCTTCAAGGCGATTGTACCTGCCTTGCTCAGCTTCTTCCATCTTTTTAATTTTGTTATCGCAATGCTCCTTTAGGATTGCTAATTTTTGCTTCTTTATTTTTAATTTCTCTTCGAAATATTTTTCCTTCACACTCTTCAGACTTCTTTTTGCTGTATCTTGTAGTTGGTTCTGAAGAGCGTGGTATTACAGCTTGGTTTGAAGCGCCTGCGATGCTATTTCTTCTCCAGATGGTGATGGTGTATTTTGTAATAAATACGTACGTCGATGTTTCTGGTTGTGGAGATGGTAATACAAATTGATTTTGATTGATACCGCGTACGGATGTTGATGCTGCCGGATCTAAAAAAGTAGAAGTAACTTAATAAAGTGAATATTAAACATTCAAAGTAAATTATCAACCCATTGAATTTCTAACGCAACCCAAAGATTCGTTAAAACTCTTAAGTTGCCTTATGTCACAAAATTTTCCAACGACATTTTATCGAAAGGGTAAGAGGGTTCAATGACGATTCTAGAAATGTATTAAACACCTCTTTAGTTTGAGCGGTTTCTTATATATTTTCTTATATATTGCGTTTTACTTACCATTATAGGATTTAGCTATCGGTAGGCCTTGAATAGCCTTCCCAGCTAAGTTTAATGTATTGCTATTTCTAATTTCTGGCTGCTTCCCGAAAAGCTCCTCCATAATTGTTGCAAAAGGCGCATCACTACTGCACTCTCCAGTCCTGTTTTTATTATCCTCTGACGCTTTAAACGCTTTCATTAAATTTTTTAATTTATTTGTCAGCATATCAGGTGTTGTTGGCTGAGTCTGGAAATAATTTACAAGCATCTATTTAGAATTTTCCACTTTTTGTTTGCAAATGTCATAACTTAAACTTACCAGAATTCCATCGGCTATTAAGTCCTCTAGGACATTGCTCATGGCGTATTTTTTTTTTTCTTGGATGAGCAAATTTCGCCTGCCTCTTGGAATATGCGTGTAGGAATCCAATAGTTTCCTCCTTTGTCCAGATTCTTCGTTTTCTATAATAAAATACTATTTGAAAAACATTTAATTAAAAACAAATTACAAAGTACTTACGATTTATTTTCATTTGCATCCATATTGTCTGGCGCCTGGGACTGTTTTATTTTTTGTTGACATTTGACTATTTTTTGTTTCTTTTTTTCTCAGTAGTGACAACATTTGAGAAGAAAATTAGCCCTCTGTTCGTTCAACTTAATACTAATATTTGCAAACCCAGATAGAAACCTGGATCTCGTGTTGTTTTTGTAATACGTGCTAAAAAAATAACCCAGACCCAGACCCGTAGATAATAAAACGCAGCTAATGGGTCCGTTTTTATTGTACTGGTTCAATCTGTTTCATTTTTTGGAATCCAATGAAAAACGTTGTGTCTGATATCAACAGCGGGCTAGCTCTTACATTACGTTTATAACATATTCATACAAGTTGACAAAGAATATATCTATATCTAATATCAAAGTAAATAAAGATTTCAAATTTGTCGATGATTCTTATAAACGGTATGCACTGTACTTGGAATATTTATTTACTATTTATGAAGCTACTATAAAAGCGAACCAATCAAAATATTTATTTAAACGAATTTGTATGTCTTTTATTATTATAATTTGTAATATTAGAGTTATTTATTAAAGAAAATAACTTCCAAGGAATAAAGATCATTTTTAACCAAATTGAATTACCCCCATCGACTTTATAATATATTTGAAAAATATTTATTTTTTTTTTTAATTCTTTGTTCTTAACGATAAAGCAAAAATATGGTCACAAGCGTCGCCGTTATAGAGCAATAAAAATTAAACGTAATAAATTCATAAATACTATAATTAGAAAATAATCGACAAGTAAGCAGAAACAAGTAAAATTTTAGTCGCTTTATAGCATACTCTTAAAGCTGTTTCAGTTAGAATTATTATATTTATCTTGCAAATTATAATCGAATGTATATCTTTTGACATTTTATTAAATTTAAAAACGCTGAATACTTATTTTAGCTTTTTAGCATCGTATCTGCTTAATAACTGTCAATGCTTTCGTGACTATTCTATACTTATAGGGTAGGCATGTTTATTTTGTTATCCCGAAGAAATGTACACAAAAAGGGCTTCAGGGATTAGTAACGCTATTATACTTAAAACAAAGTTTGAGCTACACTTTTCTGTTATTTGGGCTTTAGCAGCACATTGTGACATAAGATGGTGTTTTGTCAAATGGTAATATCACAAATTTAATTCCCGCGGACATTATATGTTCGAAAACAACAGCAACTGACCTTTGCAGTTCTACTAAAACTCTTAGACTAAGAACTAGCAATGGTTTAGCTTATCCCATTTTAACATAGGCGAAACTTTAATCACAGAAAGATTTATGACCTTCAAATTCAAAAGCAAAAACAAAACACTCTAGTTCGGCCGATTAGACCATATTTTAGTATGTAGATTGGACATGTCATCTAAACACACCTTATGACTAATATAATCATTTCATTGATTTTAAAGCGATTGGCGGATATTAATCTCATTTAGATTAACAAAATCTAAAATCGTGTGTTCAGCACACAGACAGATTAAAAAGTAGAGTAAGCTTCATACTTCATACATTTTACCTGGGTATACACTCCAAGTAGACATACCTTGCTGCTCATGTTAAGCTTACATTTTTTCCACTTTTCTATTGAGTATGTTCATGTCGATATGGCTCATTTGTTGCAAGAGTTATATAATTCTAAAATTTACGATTCTAAATGTACAACTTTGAGAGAAAACACTTTTTGTTGATATCTCATTTCAATTTCACATAGACCCTTCTTACCTTGCCGTAGCTTTCTCGCGTAGTTTTTATTCGCATTTATCAAGGAACATAAAATTACTTGCTATATTTTTTTTTTAAACGCTTGGAAATTAGGGCAGGATACAAGAGGAGATACCGATGCACATTGGTTTTGAATTTCTGAATATCAAAATGGGAGGGGAAAATAGAGCCGGGTAAAGTATTCCACATTCGCGTTGTACGGCTAAAGAAAGAATCTCTGTACTTGACAGTACGTCCGAAGCTGGGCTCAAGGGTAAACTGATGAGCATTCGTAGAAGCGAGGAATGCAACTGGCTATTTCGCTTTAACAGTTTTTATAAAAATAGCGATAAAATAATGACAGACAGGTAACATTTCGCTTGTATTCTAGAGATGTAAATGTCTCTACTATGTTTCTATCGCCTACCATTCTTAGAGCTCTATTCTGAATTCTATCTAAAAGAATCAAATTTGTTTTGGGAGCTCCTGCCCAAATGTGCGAGTTATACTCCAGCTTTGGACGAATGAAGGCCTTATAGATTACAGCCAGATCAGAAGGGGAGAAGAATTTCTTGCACCTCCGAAGCAAGCCCAGACACTTTGCAGCATTTTTGGCGACATCGAATATGTGGTCGTTCCACAAGAGGTGGTCAGTGATGCACACATCAAGAACTGAAAGCTGATCGGTTTCTTCAATGCAAATGGCGCTCATGGAAAGCGGCATGGGGGGTGGGTTCTGCTTTAAGGACAGAAGACAGCACTGAGTTTTTCAAGCATTAAATTCTACTTGGTTTTTTATTCCCCATTGGACAATGCTGTCGAGATCAGAATTTAATGAGCTTATCATACGCTGCCGGTGCAGTTGCACATCCGAAGAACATGGAGGCGCATCTGAAAACGAATATGAAAAACTGAGAGTACTATCGTCAGCAAAACAATTTAGTGGATTAGAAGTTCCAGATAAGAGATCATTAATAAAACTGAGAAAGAGGGTCGGAGGCAGTACGGAGTAAAAAATGACATATATCGGAAGTAATTAGATTGATTTGTGCAACCATAGGTCCTATGAACAGTGTTGCCGATTAAATAAAAAAAATATCTTGATTTTTTCCATGAGATTACAAAAAAAAAAAGCATGAGATTACTTTTTCTTCATTGAGCATACAAACATCACTGCAAACTTATGATCATAGACTTGTTCCCTTTTTGCCTTATTCCTCTTCTATGGTCAAATGACTTACATTTGCTTACATGTGAACGTTTTTTACGCATACTTGTCCGAAATCATCAATGAATTGACAGCTCAGCTTGGGGGCATTGTACAAAGAAGGCACAGCTCCCTCTTTATAATAATTTCTCTATGCTTATGATTCACAGAAATTATACAATTTTTAAGTTAAAAAAATATAAATTATGTATTATATAAATAAAAAAATAATATTAAAATGTTTACTGATTGTAAAGTTTGCAAAAATATTTGTCAATTAAGGGCTTTATAACTTTATAATCAAAACAGTCCTGATTTTTGAGAATATTTGTATGAATAAACCCTATGATTGAATCAACCTCAAGTCGATTTCTTATTTAGGTTTTGAGAAGCATAACCTTTGAAAAATTCGTTCAGTATCAGCTGAAGAATGTGGCAGTAAAAATATTTCAAAAATGAATTTCGTCAGAATTGGATATGTCAAGCTATCGTCGGCCAGTTTAATTCTGCCAACATATTGCCAGAATTCTTCTATGTCGTTTATTACTTTGTCATTTAATTTAATGTCAGAATTAACATTCATTCTCCACTCTTTATATATTTCCTGAAAAAAATCTTCAGCTACTAAATTTGGAAAATGTTTAATAGTCGAAAAATTGGAGTTTTTAGCTAACAACATTCATTGGAGACAAAGATTCCATATCTTTGCAGGCACTATTGTTGAAATTAAATCTTGAGTAAATTTGTTTAACTTTAACTAAGAAAGACAAACAACGGCATTGCAAATTTGAAAGCCTTGCATTTTTCAAAATTTTTCCCAGATTTCAGGTTTTCGGATTCGGATACAATTTTTTTTTCATTTTAATTATAAATTTGTCCATTGACTGTTTTACTTCAACAAACTGAATTTCGATTCTGAATCAAAATGAAAGAACAACACATAAAAATAACTGTAAACGGTTTGCTGTTCTTTTTTTTTTGATTTTCTTATTTTTATTTTGTTCGTTTTCTTTTGACTTTCATTTGAGTTACATGAATGTTGAATTTTTTGAATATTTAGGCCTATTCTGCCACATCTGTTATTCTGCTACGAATTTTCTGTTATGATGCATAACAGATCTCCACCATAAAAGATATTTTATAATTGGTATTCCGGAGTTCGATCTTTTATAAAAGTCTGTTATGGAACTTCGAAAAAGAAACATTTATACGAACAGACCTAAAATCTGCTATCAAATTATCAGATGTAGTAAATAAAAATTCTCGGCAGTTGGCACTGCCGAATAACAATAAATTAACCTGTGGAATGATCGTATTTTGTTTCGCGAAGATAAATTTTTGTTTTCTGTAATTTTTCCATAACAGTTCCTGAATTTAATATATCCATTATAAAAAGTTGTACAAAACGCACATCGGCAAGATAAGCGACTTATTTCTTATGTTTCATCCATCAAATGTGTTCTGTGCTTTAGTGTATTGAAATAATTTAGTTTTCAAATTATTTACATATTTGAGTTTGTTATTATGCATTTTAATTATTTTTTGTTATATCTGTATCCTCTTAAGAACAATTCATTCACGAAATAAAAGTTTTTACTACATATATTTAAATCTTTTATGATAAAAGTAACTAAAATGTGTCTTTTATTCTGTTATGATTCATAAAAGATTCCATAACAGATTGTGGCATGCTGAATACCAAAAATGCAGTTCGTAAAAGATTTGTTGAGAATTTCGAAGTTTTGACAGCTCATTAGCAGATTTCTTAACAGATTTCATAGCAAATTTAGCATGCAGAATACCAAAATTATAATTCATAAAAGATTTTTTGACAGTTTAAACTTTTGTATGAAAATTCATAACAGAATAGCAGAATAACAGAATAAAAGATCTCGCCGAATAGACCCAATTCTTAAACTAATTATAACAAAGGAGTTGCATGGGTCGATATCATACAATATTCGCCTTATTTGTCTTGAAAGTTAGGCAAAGTTATTTTTTTTTTTTGAGAAAAATATAAAAGAATCATGAAATTTTCAATGAATTCATGATTTCATGAGATGAGGGTGAAAAATCATGAAAATCACGATAAATCATGAGATTCGGCAACACTGCCTATGAATATTTAAATGCAATTTATTTTAAATCTTCATTTGAAGATATTCAAATGTGCGTTGTTAATATTTGAAAAGAAGAATTACTAAAACTTAGGTTCAGTGGTTGGTGAACAGAACATAGTATATTTGATTTATTTATGAGGATATTACGGCGATAGAGATCATCAAAAAAGTTTGTCCCGAAAAAAGTGGGCGCACTTCTTTAGGTATAATCTACATTTTGACCTTAATTTTTTTATATATTCATAACAAAATTTTAATTAAAGAATTTTTATTTATAAAAAAATATGTAAGACTTTAAAAATATCTTTAGCCGTTTCTACTACGAATCTTGTACATAGTATATGTGATCGAACATAAGAGTAAGTACGTACGATCCCGTCGTGCATTTGATTTTTTTTTCAAAATCGTTAGAGCCGTTTTCGAGATATTTAAAATTGTAGAAAAAATTGTAAGACAATCACCTAAAACGCGAGTTTGAAGGAAATCGCTTCAGCAATTTAGGCTGTAGATCGATCGAGACTCACTTTTTTGGTGTTATCTATAATTGTCTAGTTTGATTAAAATCTCGAGCCCAATTGTTTTTTTCAAAATGCAAAGCTTACCCTATAGTAACTACATATGTATGTATGTACAATGTACATATGTACCGTGGTGGACACGAATTTAGCACATTGGAAATAGTACAAGTATTTTCCTATTTTCCATTCCTTATTACTTCCAACCAACGGTTCATTTTTATGTTGTTAATATGACTACCTTATATGGTAATAAAACATGTGTAAATGATTGAAAAGTAAATTACCGTTTTGCGAAAAATGACGATTGTTTGTGATTTGCGTTGGTTTTAGCTGGACATAAATTTAGCACGTTTTGCAATCAAAAGTATATTTTTAATTTTTGTGTTTTTTTTAAAAAGAAAATAATAATTTTTGAGGTAATTAAATATTCCTTTAATGATCTATATTAATAAAAATTTAAAAAAAATTAACTAGTCATGGCAAAAGGAAAATGGTGCTCAGAGGAAAAACGAAGTCTGATTTTGAAAATGAAGTCAAAAGGGCGAACGGTAACAGAAATTTCTCAGTTGTTAGAATGCTCCAGGAAGCTGGTTTATAATGCCTATCGTCATTTCAAAAAGTTTGGTGTTATTGAAAACATTAAACAAGACCCCCGGGTCAGAAAGATAACTATAAATGAAGACAGAATTATTTATAGGTTATCAGCAAAGGATCCGTTTAAGACCTCCAGTGCCATTCGAAGCGAACTTTCGACGAACTATGGAGTAAATGTTTCCTCAAGGACCATAAGACGCCGGTTAAATAAAAACAATTTGCGTGGGTGCGTGGCTCAGAGAAAACCACTTATTTCTAAAAAAAAATCTGAAATCCAGGTTACAGTTTGCCAAAGCTCACCTAGACAAACCAATTAGTTTTTGGAAAAACGTGTTGTGGAGCGATGAATCCAAATTCTGCCGGTTCGGATCGGATGGGAAAAAATATGTATGGCGTCCAAGAAACAGGGAATATGATCCAAGGTAAACTATTAAGACAGTGAAACACGGAGGTGGCAACGTTATGGTCTGGGCTGGTTTTTCATGGCACGGCGTTGGCCCAATAGTAAAGATTGACACCAAAATGAACCAGAACGTTTACAGAGATATTCTGTTGGATAATATGATACCCTACGCAGAAGACAATTTGCCGTTATTGTGGCGATTCATGCACGACAACGACCCTAAACACACTTCAAAGTTAGTGAAGTGTGCCTTAGAGGTGAATAAAATCGACATTTTGAAGTGGCCTGCACAATCACCCGATCTTAACCCGATCGAGAATTTGTGGAATGATGTTGAACATCACATTGAGCAAGAAAAACCAACAAATTTAACTCAATTGTGGCAGGAAATTCAAAATGCTTGGTATGCAATTCCAAAGTCACGATGTGAGGCTTTGGTTGAAAGTTTGCCGAGAAGAATAGCTTCTGTACTGCAAAATAAAGGGATTCCTACCAAATACTAAGAACAACTTAGTATTGATAACGGTAAGTAACATTTTATCAAGAAACTGTTGAATGTGCTAAGTTCGTGTCCAGGCAAAAAATTGATGTTTCTACATTTCATACTTTTTTCTTCTTACAGATGTTAAAAATATTTAATGAAGTACTATGAAAACATAGTGCTATGTACATATATGTAATGTAAATAAAATAAAACTAAAATTATAATAAGAAAACAAAATGAAAATTAATTGGTTTTTATTTTCTTCAACAAGTGTGCTAAATTCTTTTACACCACTGTATGTAAATCGCAAGTAAAAACTATGGTTTGGGCGATTCCATTATTGCGGGTGCAACATTTATACTCACTGAAGTTATTTATAAATAAAAAAATATTTTAATGAAATTATTACTTTAAGGACTACATTTTCACCCATTCAGTTTGGATTATATTATAAAACTTAAATTATATAAAAAAATCAGAAAGACAAAAGGTTTCAAAGTTCGATCGCGGGTGCAACGAATTTTCCTTACCTTTATAGATTAGAGTACTTATTATGATATTTTTACACCATATTGAAC
The DNA here is from genome assembly GCA_910595825.1 of Philhelius pedissequus. Classification (NCBI taxonomy): domain Eukaryota; kingdom Metazoa; phylum Arthropoda; class Insecta; order Diptera; family Syrphidae; genus Philhelius; species Philhelius pedissequus. The sequence goes on from OU343160.1 coordinate 266,460,933, forward strand.
GTCGTAGGATTCGATCAACTAAAGAAAGAAAAATAAAGATATAAAACAAAAATTAACTATGAATTATTCAATTTTAAAGTAATCGCGGGCGCAACGTCAAATAATCGCGGGTGCTACTCATCTTACTTTTGAGAAAATTAATATCAATAAAACGATATAAAGGAACTAGATAAGAGATCAAATAACGTGTACTACTAGTTACACAACATACTTCTATATTATATTATTATTTTTTTTAAAATGTCAATATTTTTCGCAAAAACTGTGTATGTATTATTTCCATCAATCTTTTTCAATGGTTCTTCCAAATTTACAATGATGTCTCGAAATTGCACTTCGGCCATGTCAGTGTAGGAATCCCTTTCCGATTCGGGATAGCAAGTGAATACTTTTTTAATTCTCAATTTTACTGTGGTTGTTCTTGTGAAAATAATTGTATACGAGAAAATAATCAAAATCAAAATTAATGATTGTTGCACAGTTATAATATAAAAAATGACAACTGTCGAGTTTGACGTTTAAGTAGTGTTTCTTTGGGACCCAGACCGTTCTGTAACTTTCGAATCGATAAAAGTAGTCGAGAAACAAAAAAAAAATATGTTTGTTTTGTTGTTAAGATGCCAAAATTAATTTTTAAATTTATCGCCTTCCATTGGAAAATCCTAGTCAAACAAATAAAAATTCAAGGCATATCGCCTCAACTTATCAGAAACTCATTTTTTCAGAGGCGTTAAGTGAGGAAAAGTTATCGCCTGAGTAACAGAACATGGGTCCTGGTTTCGTTTCTGATTTTAAATCCAGAAGCAAAATTCTCTTCTTTTCCCAAGTGAACACTTTCAGAATTGCCCAGAAGGATTCCTTATTGCCAAATAAAAAACAGAACATAACTTCTCCATATCGCTTAGACACAGCCCCACATAACGATATTGAGTAATTTTTTGCCGAAATTGCAGGATAGATACACATCCGAGAGCGTACAAATCTGCGCAAATATCTTCTAGTAAGACTGCTGGTTTTTTCTGCTGGTAATATAGAGGGTTCAACCAACTTTGTAGGAAATCGAATTTCCTTGCGCAGAGGCCATGCTAATCTTCACGGTATCGTTCCAATTTTAGTATATGTTCTGCCGAAGCAAGAACAATTTTCGAATTTAAAGCTCTGATTCACTCCGGAAAACATCGAAAACACGCAGTTTTAATTTTAATACGAGGCAGGTTTCACCCGAAGGTTAGGTTAGGTTAGTGGGCTGACAGTTGATGTTGTTACTGTCACACTTAGATCAATGTATATCCATTGTGATACCCGATTTGAAGAAAACCCATGCTGAAAAAAACTTAAAATAACATATCTCTTTCCGGCAAGCAGTAGCTTGAAATTTCGGAAGTGTGCTAAAAAGGGAGAAGTGTCTTTGTAAGTGTCGGTCGTAACATAGGCACCGAGCTGAGGAGAGGCCAAAATACCATTGTCATTAGAGGGCGTGATCGTCTCCTCCACCCCCACCGGATAGATAATCCCTCCATCAGGCCCGGTGGAGCGAGCGGCTCCCCTCAACGTGTGGTGGGTGGGTTGATGGATCAGTGGTTGGTGTGTGTGTCTGTTTAGTTGCGTCAGATTGGCTGAATAAGTCGAGACGGTCGACCTCTCCACAAGAGTATTTTACCGTTTTAAGGAAAGGCGGCCACCTTAACTGTATGACACTCGTGTTCATTGCTGGTGAAGGGCTGGCTGCCGAAACTCCGTTCGTTGCCACTCCTACAGGAAACACGTGTGTCTTTCAATTAAATGCTATTTGGGTTTTTGGTTTCACCCCAAACAGAAGTAGCATATGCATTAGGCAATAAACGAGAGAGGTCCCAAATCATTATCATCCCAAATGCTGTCTATTTCGATGGTAGATTTTAAGATAAAAGTGCTTTTGGAACGAGACAATGAGGTTCGTACCACAGTTATGTTGTTGTCGTTTTCAGATTTGAAAAAATGTTTAGATTCTATACCCGGTAAGTTTTTCAGTACATCCCATTAATCATCGCGCCCTTCCCTTCTTTAATTTGTTGTTTAGAAACAAATATAAAGAATATGTTTTTTGAAAGATTGCGTGCCATGTTGTAATTCCTGAGCCAGGACAAAAAACTCTACGTGTTCTTCGGAGACTTTAAAGCAGCTTTTGATACGGTGGATCGTAAAGCCCTAATTTTAAAGCTGTTCGAATTAGGAATGTCCCTGAAGTTTGTCAGGATAATCGAAAAGATATCCCAAGATACACTAGCAGCAGTGGTGAGAGCAAATCCAGTTGGTTTCAATATGCCTCTGGGTTGAGGCAAGGATGTTCACTCAGCCCGCTTCTTTTTGCGCTTTTCATAGAAGATTTGATCGAATGGTTACCTGCTGGTATTGAATACGCTGGGACGATCATAAAAGCACTGTTGTTTGCTGACGATGTTGTGATGTTTGCATACTCTCCAGAGTCACTTCAGTTAATGATTAATCGCCTTCATGAATACTGCATACGTTAGGGATTAATTGTCAATTTAGAAAAGTCCAAAGTAATGATTTGTAAAAAAGGCGGGGGCAAGGTCTGCTTGAACGAAAAATGGAAATACAATGGGCAGCTGATTGAGGTTGTCAACTAGTTCAAATACCTAGGCGTACTCATTACGAAGAATTTAAGTATGGAAAAACACCTAAATGAAAAATTGAACAAGGCAAAAATGGCTATAAATCTTTTTTGAAAGAGCTGTTTCAACAACAAATATATAGCTCACAGTTGCAAATTTAAAATATTTGAATCGGGAGCGGAATCCATTGTTTTACGCTGCGCAAACTTGGGGAAGTAAGAGCTACGAGAGAGTGGAAAAGTTACTCCGATTTTATATCAAAAGATCATTCAATTTACCCGCGAATACACCAAACTATTTAATAATGCTTAAAACAGGACTTTCACCACTCTTTATTAAAACATTGAAGATGCAGGTGAATTACATCACTAGGATCTTGAGTTTAGGAGAGAATCGTTTGGCAAAAAAGCGGTCCTCAAAGCAATAAATGCAAAAAGCGGGTGGTATGAAGAATGGCTTGATTTGGCATTAGATTGCGGAATGGATCTGAACTGTAACGTTGAAGATATCAAAAAATTAAAAACCGACATGTACCAACTAATTGGTAAGGTGGATGAAAAAATTAGAACTGTGTACATAGAAGAGGCTTCGAACTCCTTGTATCGAACGACTTGTTGCCAGTTGAGCCATAATTTAGCACATGCGAACTATTTCCGTGATGAACCTACCATCGATAAAATATCCATGATGATTAGACTGCGCGGTGAGATCCTTAATTTAAACTATATACCACACAGATCTGACCTTCCAGTGATTTGCAGCTTATGCAACATGATGGAGAGAGAAGATGTGGTGCATTTCTTACGAAAGTGTCCAACTTTAAAGTCAACGAGAAGATGTGTTTTTTGGGAAAGATTTCCTAACTGCTGATGAAGTTATATTCCACGTGAATGAGATGAATGTATCGGGTCTATTCCAGTTCTGTAAAATCGTGTTAAGGTATCGCAACCGAATAATTGAAGAACTTTTTTGATACTGATTAGTTATTCATTATTGTTGCTTAAGAGGAAATGATATATAAAACTTGTTAATTTGAAAAATTAAAGAAACATCTTATTTGTTAAAGTATTAAAGAATTGTCAATCTGGCAGACGGCAAAAGACATGTCCAAATGATTTTTGTAAGATATTTATTATTTTAAAATTATTAAAAAAAATTGTCCTTGAATTTGTTGTACTAATTACTAAAACCTGTGTGGATAATCTCGGGTTGTTCAAACCCAGCTGTTTTCTGGTGATGTGGGGATTAATGTGGCATCTAGCCACGGTGGTAGTTTGAAGCTGCGTCCTCGTAGAATTGGATTGCTTCGTCGTTGTTGATATAAATAAGTCCTTCGTCCAGTAGCGCTGTCACATCCAGATATCTTGGCTCGGGGTATCTCTCTTCGATGGTCATGCTATTCACTAGGGTGTTTGGGTGGTTAATTAGGTTACTCGTCAGTCTTTTGGCAGCACTGATCATGTACTTGTCGAGGGGTGTTATTCCGGACGCCTAGAAAAGTCGTTTTTTGCTGAAGTGCTTTTGTCGTCGCTGGTCAAAGTGGAGTCCCGTGCAGATCCGGAGGATCTTCTTCTCAAACATACTAAGCCTTCTCATGCTGGTTTTGGATACAGTAAACCATGCAGGAAAACAATATGTGATAATGGGCCTGAGAAGTTGCTTATAGATAAGCAGTTTCGTCTTCTGTCTGAGTCCATTCCTTTTCCGCATTAGGGGGTGGATTCGGTGAAAAGCGAAATTTGCATATTTTAGGGTAGCTGTCACGTGCGGGTTGAAACGAAACCTCTCTTCGAAATTGATACCCAGATATTTCACAGTTGGTTTGGATCTTAGTTGTGACCCGTCGGGCAGATTGATAATAATACTTCGGCAACTTGTGGCTGACGGCGTGTTCCGATGCCCCGCTGGTCTTCTGAGGCAAACCAGCTCGGATTTGTCTGAGTTGACTTTGATGCCCCATTTTGTGTAGAATTCCCACAGACGTCTACGCATCTAACATGTAAATCATAACCTATTACTGTCGGTAATGGCTTTTTCGGGTGTTCGTTACCACTTAAGATAATTGCAGTTCGTACTGACTGCTCGTATGACAATGTTGCAAATTTCAAAAAAAAAATATGTTTTCTTTAAGTTAGTACTATTTTTTTTTTGTTTTCTCACTTAGTTTCTACTATTTTGCATTGTTATCAAACAAAGTTAAAAATTTTGTAATCTAGAAATGTACATGTGTCGAAAATCGTCTATAGCGGAATCGCCTGTTTTTGAATTTTTATCTAAGAGAATATTCAAAATAAAAACACGTGTAGCGGATAAAAAACAATCTTGTTATCACCCTTACTTGCCTTAAAAGATAATAATTAACACTTTTTATTTGTTGAACCACAAAACTACATATGGCAATGTTAATTGTTTGACGATTACATACTCGTATATGTACTGAACAAATAAAGGAATATTTTTTTAGTTTTATTGTTGTTTTTTTCTTGGAAAATATCTTTAGAAAGTTGAAGTTACTGGAATCTCAAATAAACAACAAATTCTTAAGCGGTGTTTAGAATTGTGAGATTTCAAAGCAAAAAAAAAGTCACAAATAAACTTCGAACAAGCAATTAATATTAAGATAAAATCAAATCAAATCAAAAATATTTACAACCTTACTTATCGCACAATTAAAATTTCAATATAATCTCATACACAAGTATTGTTATATTTTTTATTTTTATTTTTTATGATTTATCGAACTTTCGAAAAAAAACAAAGCTCAACAAATTTGTATACATCATATTTAAAATATACCCCCACACATGATTGCATTTTGATTTTGGAGTCGTATAGATTAGGGCCTTACACACGTTGACACGATGTGATATGCGCTCTTCGCCATTATGAGCTTTATTAGGAGTACCTACATTTTTCAAGCATTCATGTACATTATGTACACTCATAATCATTTGGATAGAAGCACTTTTTTATTTTTTTATAATCTACACGCTCGCAAGGGATTATACTACCCTTTAAATGTTTCAACACAGCTCCGGCGTTAGGTTAGGAAGAGAAAGAAGGATAGGAAAGATGATTTTGAACAAAACGCAAATAATAATTTAATATAATTTTTGTTTTTGTTTTTGTGGACTCTATGGGTTAAAGCCAAATTGAAGATTTTAATGACTTGTAGTCCAAAATGCGTTTCGCCCATAGGAAAGATGTTTGGCGCAATGTTCTCAGACTGGAGGTGGTTGTTGTCTCAGATTTTATCTCCAGGGATGGCGGCTAAGCCAATGCGGAGAAATTTCCGTATCTTATTTATCTATGTCCCTTATAACTCGCATTATTTTTTTTATACGTTGTCATATTTATCGGTATACTAGTTTTAATCAATCACATGTTGTTAGTTGTACGCCTAAACAGCATTTAATGAGTAAGGCAGTAACTCGTATTACATTTACAATTTTTAAAATTGGTTTTTAATGGAAAAATAGGAGGACATAGACTACGGCAGGGATCAAGCCTGTGACCATGAGATTGACAGGCGAACACACAACTATCGTGCTACGGCCATCCCCTTAATTTTTAGAAGTAAAACTGACTTTATTAACATTATATGAGTGATCTACAAAAATAGTATGGTGCTGAGGAGAGTAATGTATTTACTATTTACATCAAAATATATAACTTAACAATCTTTCAAGGGCAGCCAAACGGAATTTTGAAGACTACCAAATTAAATATAAAAGGGGTATTCATAATAATTTTCCGTAAAGAAAGATACATTATTCCCCTAGACGTTATCATGAACACCCTTTTAAAGATACTTGCGTAAAAGTGGGAAATAATCAGATGTTCGTTGAACTAACTTTATGAGGTGTATTTCTTCTCTTTCTACATCAAATTCGTGAAATAAATTTATCTGCTGTGCGTTTGCAGAACATTTTCTTCATACAAATTTTGACAGTTCATTTCTACGGAGATAAAATTCTCTGGTTTCTGAGGTTTATCCTGGTTTTCCGCCATTGAATGAATACCCTTAATGTAAACATTGCAATTGAGTTACATCGAAAAATGTACATTGCTTGTTATTTTGTTTTATAAATTGCGTTTGTCTAGAAAATCGTAAGGAAAGTTTTTAATACAGGAGGAACGTGTAAAAAGAAACCTGTCTCGATGAAGGCCTTTCAGCTCTCTCTATAGCATTAGTGCCGACTGTCTGCTATTACATCGTATGCACAAGATTCTTAGTAGAAACGGCTATGTGTATTTTTAGTCTCTTTTTAATTAATTTCTTATATAGAAAATATTTTTTTCTGAATAAGATTTGGTATGGAAATTTGATGTTTTTAATAATAAAAGCTTACAAATATAATTTCGAAAAATCGTCATCCGTGGAAATAGAATTTTCAAAAATTAAAAAAAAAAAATTTTTCATGCAAAAAATATTTTTAGAAAATTTTGGAATTTAAAAAGACATGGGAAATCAAGAAAAATGTTTGAATGGCAGGTACCGTTAATATCACAGTACATATGTAAAACCAAATGTGGACTTTACTTAAAGTAGAGTACAGAATTTTTTTAAATCAAGATCGAAAGAGCCGTTTTTGAGATAATTAAGATGATAGAAGCACTTGTATGAATTTTACGATTTATAATTCTGTATGCGACAATCACATAAAACGCTTAAGTACTAAGTTTTAAGAAAAATGCGTGAGGCGTTTAGGCTGTAAAGCGTTGTACAGACAGACAGACAGATGGAATTGCGGGATCTTTTTTGGTATTCCCGATTATCGTAATGACAAGTTTAAATAAAATCTCTAATTATCTGTCATACAGGGGTCGGATCTAAGAACTTTCCGGGCCGAAACATTGATGTCCATTCGCTCTTTGTGCCTAGGTCGGTGTCGCTGTATGACTGCATTTCTCTGCAGTCTGCACCATACATCAGGACCGGGGTGATAAGCGTCTTATAAATGGACAGTTTAGTTAGCCCAAAGAAACAGGGATTAACAAGAGTAATACTTCGTTTGATCTCAGAACTGGTATCATTTTCTGAGTTTGTAGCTGATTCTAGGGATAAAAAGTCTCTGACAACTTCCAAATTAAAGCTGGCTATAGTGGCGTTCCGTCCAAGATGTCGATGCTGGGTATCTTTTTTGTTGACATCATGTATTTAGTTTTGCTTTCATATACCGTCAAATCCATCTTCTTGGCTTCCTTCACAATACTCACGAAAATATTACTGACATCACTCTTTGTTCGTCGTCAGCGTAAGCGAGCAATTGGGCGGACTTTTGAAAGATTGTGCCTCAAGTGTTGACGTGAGAGTTTTCTATTCCTATTCAAGAACGATGTTGAAAAATTTGCATGACATCGTGTCGGCTTGCCTTAAACCTTTTTTGACATCAACGGTGTCGGTGAGGCCGCAAGTAAAAATTCTATTATTTGAAGTTCAAAATTATTTTACCTTTTTAATTAATTCAAATTATTTTTATTATTTTATTAAAGAAAACTGACAGCTGTCAATTTAACTTTAATTTTGAAAAACTAAAACATATAGTTAGAGTTGTCATTAGTGCCCTACACACGATCAATGTTCATTGAAAGAATTTTTTGTCAAAAAACATTGAAGAAAAATCGCCATCACACGTATCAATGAATATTGACATTCTCTTTGACATTTCACAAGCCTTTACATTGATAATTGCGTTCTTTCAAAATATGGACGAATTTAATAATTGAACTAGCTTCAAACAACTATGACTTGAAGCTGTCATTTGTTTTTATAAGTTTTTATAAACAAAGTCAACCATTTTTAATTGTTTTGTTTTATTTTTTTGTATACAAACGACACATCAACGCTGACATAAAAATTGAAGGCACCAGCACACGATCAAAAAATTGTCAATAAACATTGACGGCATTGCAGGAAACCAAATCGATTTTGATTGCCTTCAAATTCGTCAATGTTCATTGACAATGACAGTGAAGAGCATACAAACTATCAATATTCATTGATAAATGACTTGTTCAATGAAAATTGACAATAAAAATTGATCCTGTGTAGGGCTCTATTGATCCAACAAAAAGCTTGTCAAAATTTGTTTGCCTTTGAAAAGACATTATACACATCTTAACAAAAAACCATAATGATCGGAAAAAACATAATTAAAAATAATTTAAACAAATAAATTTTAGAAAGTCAGCACAAATAATATCATTGTAAGTGCTTCTATTCTTATGACGCGGGGTGTATGCGGTCATTCATGTCCAAATGTATTTTTAAGGTAATTTGGGAAATTTCGCTGATTAAAATGTCAAAAAAGAAATAGTAAATTGGAGCGATAAGACCCAATCCAGTCTGGAGGTTTTTTTCGTATAAAAGGCGAAGTTTACAGCAAAAGAGTTCAAATTTTAAAAGTATATTCAATAAAGATGAAGTTACACGTAACCTTGTTGATCGCAGCTCTGGGAGTCCTGGGAAATGGTAAATGTTAAAAAAAGCTGTACATTTTTAAAACCTGAGACTTACAATAACTTTCTATAATAATAGTTCTAGGTTTTCCCGCAAAATTTGAGGATCCTCAAGATACTCGCATTTGGCCAATTCCACAAAAAAATCTAACCATTCGTTGGATGTCTGAAGAGGAAGCAATAATGGAAGCACTGCAAACAGAAGAGCACGAAGAGAGAAACTTAAAATCAGATAAAATTCGTTTCTTCTTGTACACTCAACAAAACCCAACAGAAGCCATTGAACTTAAAACAAACGATACAGAATCTTTGGAAAAATCAACATTCGATTCTAACAATCCAACAAGGTAAGATCAAATAAATTAAAATTTTGAATTGATACCGTAATCTATACTTTCACAATATACATATCTGCCTTCATAGGATTATGATTCACGGCTTTAATGGATATTACTTGGGCGAAGAAAATACCGTGATAAGAGAAGCACTCTTGATAAATGAAGAAAAACGGAAATTCAATTTTATTTCCGTTGATTGGAGTGTTTACAGCGAGACGTTAAATTATGTTTCGGCGAAAAATAAGTGTTCAAAAACTGGCAAGATTGTTTCTGAATTCATTGATTGGATGCATAAGAGTGCAAATCTTTCATTTGATACCCTAGCCTTGTATGGTCACAGTTTGGGAGCACATATTGCTGGATTTGCTGGCAAAAACATTCAACTTGGAACAATCGATACAATCATTGGATTAGATCCAGCTATGCCATTGTTTAGTGTGAACAATCCAGAAAAACGTTTGTCAAATACTGATGCAAATTATGTCGAAACTATTCATACAAATGGTGGACTATTGGGATTCTATGATCCGATTGGAAAGACATCATTTTATCCAAACGGTGGGAGAAATCAACCAGGATGTGATGTTGATATTGCAGGAGTCTGCTCTCACATAAGAAGTGTTTATTATCTGGCAGAAGCTTTAAAGTTCCCTAACACAAATGGACTACAAGGTATCAGATGCCGAAACTTCGAAAGCCTTAAAAATGGCAAATGCAATCAGTATGCACTTAAATCTAGCTTGGGTGATCCAAATAATGCTGAAAATTCGTTTGGAATTTTCTATTTGGAAACTAATAGTGAGTCGCCATTTGGAATTTACAATAATTATTAGAAATAAGTGCTATGATATGATAGAACATGCTTATATTAAGTATGGAATAAAGAATCTTTTATGTTTTAAGTAAAATAGAAAACGATTTTTTCTTGTCAGATTGCACCCGTACCCAGTCTACCCTACTATAACGCCATTAATATTAATAGACATTATATAATTATTATTGATTCGACGAATCAATGGGGGTGGCCGTGGCGCGATAGTTGCGTGCTCGCCTGTCTACCTCGTGGTTGCAGGTTCGATTCCTGCCGTTGTCTATGTCTTCTTATATTCTATTAAAAACCAATTCTAAAAATTGTCATAAAATAGGTTGCTGATTTGGTCATTACATTCTGTTTAGGCATAACACTAACAACATGTGATTGGGTAAGCTAGCATACCCATAAAATATGACAACGAAATAAATAAAATAATGCGAATTATACGGGATATAAATAAATAAGACACGGTAATTCTCTCCGCATTAGTTCAGCCGCCATCCCTGGAGATAAATCTGAGACAACAACCAGCTCTAGTCTCTGAACATCGCGCCACAATCTTTCCTATCCTTCTTTCTCTTCTTCCACCGGATGACCGCGCTGTTTTAAGAAAAACATATAAAGGATATTCATAATCCCTTGAGCGCGTGCAAAGTTATAAAAAAAAAAAATAAATAAATAATAATTATATAATGTCTATTAATATTAGTGGCGTTAGAGTAGGTTACATTGGGTACTGTTGAGACAATCTCGCTTATATCGTCCATAATATTGAATTCTGTAAGCCGAGCGATGAAGAAGGCATGTTCAATGAAAAAGCTGGTTCCCTTCTACAATTAGGATGTGCCTTTTTAGTGCTCGGTGCATTAATTTTTGTAAAAGAGTGATTGGGGTCAGTTGAAACACATTGAAATAATAAACATAAACTAGTATTAAACACGTTAAATTTATTCTTTTTTTATTTTTAATTAATGGGTTATCCATTTTGCGGTTTTAAAAGTAAACGTAAATAAAACACATATATATATTTGTTTTCATGATATTTCCTTTTAATTATAAAATTTGGACGTCGACATTATGTGTGAAAGACTACATCATTTAAATGACCACCACACGAATTGTTGCAAGCATCGATTCTTTTGAGGTAATTTTCGACCACTTTTTGACACATATTGGGTAGTATCTCAGTCATAACTTGACGAATGTTGGTTTTCAAGTGCTCAAGAGTCAAAGGTTTATCTGCATAAATACGGTCTATCACGTAGCCCCACAAAAAAAAGTCCAGCGGTGTCAAATCGCATGATCTTGATGGCCAATTGATATCGCCACGACGAGAAATTACGCGGCCAGGAAATGTCTCTTGCAATAAAGCCATATTCGCTCGAGTAGTGTGGCATGTGACACCGTCTTGTTGAAGCCACATATTCTCCAAGTCGTATTCTTCAATAGCAGGCAAAAAAAGTCGGTTATCATATGACCATAACGCTCCGAATTGACTGTGACAGTAGTTCTATCGTTGTTTTCGAAGAAGTAAGGTCCAATCACACCTCCGGGGCAAAGAGCGCCCCAAACAGTGACTTTTTGTGGATGAAATGACCTCTCTTCAATTACTTGATGATTCTCAGAACCCCAAATACGACAATTTTGTTTATTAACATACCCACCGAGTGAGAAATGTGCTTCGTCGCTGAAGAAAATTTTGTTCGAAAAATCGCCATCCACCGCCTGTTGTTCAAGCACCAATTCGACATATCTACGACGTTGTGAATGGTCAGCTGGCTTCAGTTGTTGTGTGAGCTGGACTTTATATGGATGTAGGTGTAGATCCAAATGCAAAATACGCCATAATGTGCCGTAAGACAGTCCTAATTCCTGAGAACGACTAGGAATCGACACATTTGGGTCTTCGGCAATACTTTCACTTACAACAGCGATATTTTCAGTGGTACGAGCGAAACGATGATGCACAGGCTTTACAATATCTGTAGCCAATCCAGTCTCTTTTTCAAATTTCTTCACAATTTTTCCAATTGCTTGCGTAGTTGGACGATTATGTAAACCATAATCTCCTTTTAAAGCTCGATATGTGGCTGTGGCATAATCACCATTTTTGTAGTAGGGTTTAACAATTTGTATGCGTTGTGCGATAGTTAAGCGATCCATTTTAGTAAATTTCAGACTTTCAACTGAAAAAAAATGGCTTAACAACTTAGTTTGACAGATGTCGAATTCCAGCCCTATACTTTTGAATCCGCAAAATGGATAACCCTTTATTAATATGACAATATTTGGCAGTACTTATCACATATAAGCCCTTAGCAAAATATAATGTACTGAAATATTTTGCTCTAACTAATTGATCGAATATGTCACATATTTGGCAATGGGTAAGCATGGCCGATAGTTTAATCATTCAGTTTCCTGTGCAGTTTTCGAATTTATTTTAATTCTTATTTAATAATAATTCATGTAAAAAAAATGTTAAAAAATCTACAGGAATTTAAAACAAAACAAAACGAAAATAAATAAAATCTTTACAAAACAAAAAAAAAATCTTTACAAAACAAAACAAACTAAACGAAAATAATTTTAAAATAGATCGAAAGAAAACCTTACTTCAAACATAATTTTTCACAAAAAATAATACATTAATCTGAATATTCCTAGTCGCAATTATGGTAAGCATATGAGTTTCCACTTTCTGTGCACTCTGCGTTAGCCCACAGTTTACAGACTTTGCATTGTATCCACTTTCCTCCAAATCTGCTTTCTCAATGGACTCTCTTCTTTTTCAGATGATGATGAATCCTGCTGTCTTTGTTTTCTTCCTTTTACGGCATTTCTTTTCTTTTTCTCGCCATCCAATCTTTTTTTACTTGCTTAGCTTTTGTTTGGGCCAAAATATATCAGCACATCGAATATGAGAGTTTCCGCTCTTGCTCCTCCGTAAAAACTCTGTTATGTGATAACAGGGTGTCGCGTAAGTCAAAGTCAAGCGGGTGCAGGGTAGTTTATACCTGTTTTGGAAAAAGTAATTAAAAAAATTCCATCGCGCTTGTTATGCAATAATTGCCATATTTAGAAAAGTAATGAAAATCAATTCCCTAGATGAGGGTATTTCAAAGGTTTAGAGGGGAGTATTTTATGTTCGTGGGGAGTACGCAAAAAAAACTGACGAAAAAAAAGAGATTATACTTATTAACAATATAATTTTATTAAAATATTTTATAAATTTTTACTTCAAGTACTTGTATCGCCTAGTGGTGAAATAAAAGAACACCCAGATTAATTAATTGCATAAGAACAACAAATAAAGTTTTAATAACTAAAACAAACTTAAATAGTGCGTCTTAGAAGGACACGATAGGATCTAACTGATGAGCCCAACTATTGTGTCCGGGCGAAACGCATTTTGGACTAAAGGTCATAAAATATTTCAATTTGACTAAAACAAATTTAAGCAAAGAAAAATAACATATATTAAAAAAGGAACTTACATAACACACATCCAATGTAAAAAAAAAAAAACAGATTCTATTGTTACGCAATTGGCAGTTTATATCAGACTTATTTTTTATATTATTTGCAATAATTACACAAGAGCTCTTTTGAGGGTACCCATTGCGATGCATGTTCATTTTGTAATAGAGATTTTGCCATTAGAATTGAATTTACTGTGCTAATGCTTAAGTAGTTTCTATTTTGTGTTTTTATTAAATGCAACTGGGAAAAAATGCGTTCAGCATTGGCACTGCTGTGAGGTAAACAAATTAGAGAACCAATAAATGTTTTCAATGCGCCAAACATTGTCTCACCAAGGGCATTATTAGTTGCCAAGACATTTTGCCAGAACTCTTCCAAACTGCAATTTCGATTGAAGGATTCATTACTGTTCAAAAACCTCCATTCTTCATCTAGTTCCTCAACATTATTACCCGTTACAAGATGTGGAAATATTTTTTATAAGAGGAACTAGAAAAAGTCATTTTTGCTTTCTGGTCAATAATGTTAAGCGCTTTTAACACTTCATCATCGAAACTTATTCTCGAGCGTATTTCCTTACAGAGAATTACATAGTATTCACGACATTTGTCAAGAATACCCTTAATATCATCTGGTGGAAGCTGCTCTCTAGACAGCAAGAGACTCGTTTTAGCACCTATGTACGTTTCATCAAGGAAAATCCCATTATTTGAAAAGTCAAGATTATTGAGTGCTTCATCGTCAATATAAAAAGGCTTTATAAAATTTGGTAAAACCGTCTTATAGTATTTAATATTTTAACTGTAGGAAGGAGAACATGTATTCTGGGCTCTTCAGATTGAAATTCCAGATTCAACTTATTTATTATTTTTAAGATATATGAAAGAAAATGAAAATAAATTTTGTTTTCTACAGTCATATCCAAAAAAATTTAATAAGCCATGCTTCCAATTTTGTCTAACTCACATGAAAAAATAATCAAGGAAAACAAGATTACACTTCTTTTTAATTGACGTCATATGTGAAAAAAATCTGCAAATTGTTGTTGTTTTTTGTTTGTGGATTAATGGATTTTTTTCTCATATGACGTCAATAAAATAAGAAAAACAAAGAAGTATCGTAATCTTGTTTTCTTTGATTCGTCGAACGCACTGGATGATATCGGAGATGCCATCTTTAATGAATGTTTGCAAAAGTCTTGCACGTTTTCGAGGGGAGTATATTTCGCGTGAGGGGAGTACGGTAAAGGCTAGGGGAGTACGAATACTCACCTCAGCTGCCTTGCTGTAGTCATAAATTTCCAAATTTTGGAGTCTTTTTATTTTTTAATTAATTCTAAATAACCATGGTATTTATTCCAATCACAAATCCAAAAATAAATATTGACAGTTTCCTTAGAAAAATAAAGTTTCACTAAGTCCCGGTTCAAAAAAAATTCTAACCTAAAAATAAAAACACCCCAAAATTTTTAAATTTGTGACCAAAACACCAACAAATGTGGCCTAGGGTATTGATTTTCATCATTTCTCTAAATACTGCAATTATTACTTAACCAAGCGAGATGGATTTGATTCATTACTTTTCCCAATATAGGTATAAGCTACCCTATTACCCTGTACCTGCTTGACGTTGACTTACGGGACACCCTGTATATTCCTTGGTTTGATTTTCTCCCTCATCAGAAGCATCTTGCTTTCGTATTAAGCGAACAGTGATTTACACCATACTTCTCCCCCACATTTCGCAACGAATCGCCTGCTTTTACATTAACATAGGCATCTGGAAAGCAAGAAAACTAAATAAACATTTTGTTTCAACCGTACCCAGAAAAAAATGTTTCAACTGTCCCCAACCCCGCTTTAGTTACAAAAATGTATATAATTACGGTCACATTTACCGCTTTCACACGCCGCGAACTACTTCGTCGGTCTATAGTGTCGGCACGGTTTTTTGGTCGTTTCGTTGGCTGGTCGTTGACTGAGTCGACACAGCAGTTCGATTTCTGGAGATCGAAGTGATATGTCGACATGGCGAGTAAAAAGGATAGGACCAGTACACCGGCACAGTATCTGTTTTGTTTTTTGTTTTTTGTTGTCGTCTGCTAATGTTCATAATTTGAAGTTGTCTTATTTGCATTTTTCTTTCATATAAAGTTAATCCGTGTAAGCAGTATACCTATATATGATTGGAATTTGTAAAAGGGGAACTGGCTACCGGGTAGGAATAGATAGAGAATAAATATATAAAGAGTCAATTGATTCCCGACCACGAAAGTGTGATGACGTGTTCGTTAAACAAAAGACAGTTCAGAGATATTTAAATAAATATAAATTATGTTGTGTCCAATTTAACTAAAATAAACTATGTGTTTCATTACAATTTGCCTACACTCTTCGTTTCAAACACAAACACATACTCAATACTCTAACATGAATAGAAACAGAGTTATAGAAAAAACAAACCGCACAAAAATACCTACTTTTGGTTATCTATATACAAAAAGGGCTCCTTTAAACAACTGCAACATTGACGATTGTTCGAATATGTTTTCACTTCGTTTGCCCCTTAGAAAAATTAGCGTACCGCCTACTATTCCTGGAATATTTGTGTTGTTTCAACCGTCCTTTGCTTCAACCGTACCCAGTCTACACAACTACAAGATTTTGATCAAACTTGACATTACGATGATGGAGAAAATCAAATGTATGTCTGTCTATCCTCGAGTCTACAGCCTAAACGGTTAGAAATTAACATTATCTTGAACATTTAAAAAAATATTTTGTATAATAAAACACAATGGTAAAAAACCGTTAAGAAAAAATGTATTTCCTTAAAACGACTCCAAGAATTTTGATAAGAAAATGAGTGTCTTCTAAGATTACTGCAGTCCAGTATTTTCTAAAAAATAGTTTTTCGATTTTTAAAAAATAAATGCATTGGACGTCCCGTAATACGAATGCCGATATAACGAATTTCCAGTATAACGAATCACCACTTGAAGTCAATTGATATCTCTAATGGTGTTTTCTTTTGGTAATTTCAGATTTTCATCGGAAATTTGATTTTTCTCGTCGCGAATTTTAGATTTATTTTTTTTATCACGGTATTGGTTTATATTCGTGCCTGTGGAACCAGACGGTATCTGATGGCAAATTATTTGAAAATTGTTTTTTCATTCAAGTTTATTTTTCTTTTGTAACACGAAGGAAGCGATCTCAATGTTTAAAAAAATGAATGCCGAAATTAATTTGGAGGACTACACAATTGTTAATACATTATTGCTATTATGTTTTTAAAATGAATGTATGTTTTCACAGCCTTATTTCACTATTCACATAATTACTGAAAACAAAATCTTGTCAAAACGACGGCTGTCAATTGTTCTGATGGTGTTAGGTATTAGTAAAAGAGGGGTAAGTCTGCCGAAAAATCCAGATCTGCAAAATTGATTTCGGATCAAAAAATAAATTGATTTGTTTGCCCATTGGAAGCCTTTAATTGTAAAAATCTGTGTTTTGACAGATCTGAAGGGCAAAAAGATTAATTTTTTTTACCAAAAGAAAACCCCATAAATAGCGAATAATGCAAAACTTTACTACCACAGTCGAGTCCGCATATCTAAAATACGCTTAACTGAAAAATTCGGTTAGCTGAAACACAAATTTTGTCATGCAGCATTTTTTCACAACTTTCATACAAACTACAGCGCTTAACTGAAACCCGTTTAATTAAAAGATTTGGTTAAATGAAAAAAAATTATTACGCGAAAAATCATTTCCTTAAGCAGTCTCAGCTCCGTATTACTGAAATAAAAAAGCCGAATACGTCCACCACTTAGCTTATTTCTTTCTTTAACTGAACATGACCAATAAACTTCAATTCACACTTCATTTTGGTCTGTCAGTTTGACAACAAAATATTATTTTGTTTTGTTTGCTACGCATAACTTCTGAGCTTGGCAAATATTTCTGGAAAGTGCGAGTAAAATAATTTAAAATGATGGCACAAGTTGTAAATTGTTTTGTAAACCAAAACATAAATTCTTATTCTTAGATTGGATTGGGGAAATTGTATATTTTAGTTATCTAAACTCCGGTGAAGTTTTTTTTGTTTCAGTTATTCAAAGATCACTTAAGTGAAATTACCGCTTAACTGAAAAAAAAGTATAACAAATTGACGTTTCAGTTAAGCGGACTCGACTGTATATATAACGAATGCTGTTCAATTTCAAGGAAAAGGTACAACAAAACATGAGAATTATTTTCATATAGAACTCAGTAGTTTTTTCTGCGTTTGAAGTTGTTTGCACAAAAAACGGTTCATGTACCGTTGTTTTTTTTTTTTGATTACAAGTGTTTGGAATTTTTACGCATTTGTTGCAAGGTTGCTCCAAAATATTGAATCTACGGCAGTTGCAAGAAGACCAAACCCTTCAGACAAAATCAAATAAATAACTTTTTTTCTTCTCGAAATTGATTTAATTTGTGCAATTGTAAGAAGTTGATAAATATAATAAAAACTTTTTAGATCATCTATAAATTTTTTATTTTTAAGATGAAAAAACTGGTTTCGATATATGAATAGGCCTTTCAGAAACAATGTGCTTGGTGACTGGCGTACGAAGAACTGAGTTAGGACTAGAAGCCTTACCATCTTACATTTTTCGCAATCACTCACAAATGCCTTGAATTCTTTAACCACTTTAGGCCAAATATACTTTTCTTTGATACGAGCGTACGTCTTCGCAAAGCCACTATGACAGCTTAGGTTAGTATTATGGGATAACTCAATGCATTTGCGGGTGAGTGCTTCTGGCAACCAATGTCGCCAGAGTGAATCCTCATCGTTGAAATTACCATTCCTGAACCTAACTCGTTTGTATATGAATTTTCCCGATACAACTAGGTCAGGAGGCGCAGATTGATTTGAAACGATGTTCTTTCTCAACTTTCTCCATCGACATAGGACCTGCTCAGTGACCGTTTAGTTTCTCTGAGACTTTCTGAATCGTTTTGACATGTATGCTATTGGTATCACGTTGTTGTTCTCATCCAACTGAAAAAGAACACTGCCTACTCCTTCAGAGGACGCATCACACTGGATAGTGAATGTCTTCGAGAAGTCTTGTTTGGAAAACGGGTGCTTAGGAAAGCGCCGCGTCGTATTCAGATTGTTGAACTCCTCCACTGCCTCAGGTGTCAACTCAAGTTTGGAATTCTTTTTCAGACAATCTATTAACGTTGCTGCCCGATCCGAATAGCTTTTAATAAGCCTTCGATACCAACCAGTTAGACCTAGAAATCTCCCAACTTGTATCAGGGTCGTGCGGCCAGGAAAATTCACCATTGCCTCGATCTTGTCAGGATTAGTTTCCAAAGTACCTTGGACGAAAATTTATCTTGGATACTTAATCTCCCTCATGCAGAACTTGCTTTTATCTGGGTTAATCGTCAGATTGGCCCTGCGTAAACAAGCCGCCACCTCGTTAAAGATGCGAATGTGCGACTCAAAATCAGTCGTACAAATCAACAAGTCATCCAGATAGACCAATTACTCAGCTCATGGTTTGACCGGCATTGCTTAAACCAAACGGCATAACTGTAAACTGGTAAACTGGTCTACCAGTTTTCATGGAGAGGTATTTGCCAATATGCGTCTTTCAAGTCGATTCCGGTGATAAAATGAGTGTCTTTGATACGGCTGAGTTACCCTTCAATATGAGGGAAAGGGTACGTATCCTTAACAGTGACTGCGTCGATTTTTCACTACAAAGTTAGGATAGTTAGTTAGGTTTGGGGGGTGGCCGTGGCGCGATAGTTGTGTGCTCGCCTGTCAACGTCGTGGTTGTAGGTTCGATTCCTGCCGTTGTCTATGTCTTCTTATATTCTATTAAAAACCAATTCTAAAAATTGTCATAAGATAAGTCGCTGGCTTACTCATTACATGCTGTTTAGGCATAACACTAACAACATGTGATTGAGTAAACTAGCATACCCATAAATATGACACCAAAATAATAAAAATCATGCGAATTATAAGGGACCTAAATAAATAAGACACGGTAATTTTCTCCGCATTAGGTAAGCCGCCATCCCTGGAGATAAATCTGAGACAACAACCAGCTCTAGTCTCAGACCATCGCGCCACCCATCTATCCTTCTTTCTCTACTTTCACCGTATGTCCGCGCTGTATTACAAACATATAAAGGGTATTCATAATCCCTTGAGCGCGTGAAAAATTATAAAAAAAAAGGAAAAAGTTTCTTTGTTGCATCTAATTGAATGCTTTGTTCCGGTGAAAGTTTTATCGACTAAAACCAACGTCGGCTTGAAGCTCGTTTACTTATGGCATAAGATGAAAACCCCGCCAAAAGTTCATACCTAGATACAGTTTTTGTGTGAGGTTGGAAATCAAATAAAAATAAAAGAGTTTAGTGATGCCTTTGTACTTAGTCAGGATTACGCAATAACCTATGATTTCGTATTACTTGCCGTCAGCAGTACGTACGACCTTCTTATATGGCTTCACCTCTGCTCCAATTTTTTTACCAACTCACCACACCCACTACCTAACACCGAGATGGATGCTCCGATATTTAACAAACCAAAAAGAGCCTCACCGTTTAGCATGCCACTAACATAACATCTTGCCATCTTTATTTGATGAAATGATGGTTTCCACAATCTGTTTTCGTATCCTTTTTCGATTACGAAACCGACGACGACATTCTTGAACTCTAGCCAAACTTCTATAACCCTCGAAAAACCGAGATCGAATATTATAGTAATTTAGCCTTCGTTCGTGAAGGAACTTGAGAGTATTATCAACCGGATGAGACTGAGGATACTCAGAGCTGATTAGAACTGTTCGTTCCAAGATGGAGGTTGAATCACTTTTAATCGGAATCTTTATGTTGCTATCGGAAATTTGGTCTTTTAATTCTGTGGTTGTCGGGTTTGTTCTTTACGGAACGAATCTCCACACTGTTTTTTTCGTCACTCGCTGCGTTTTCCGAATGCTTCTCACATTCAATTGTGCTTATTCCTTTTGTTCCGCACAGAAAACCAAACAAATTTCGGGTTCGCGAAGGGCAAAAATGGTAGACGATACCTTTTTGACCGCAATTCCAACACAAAAATTTGCATTTCGATTTGAAGCCAAGGCCGCGATTTCATCTTCGTCCTGTTCGAGTTTCGTTCATCTTCATGAATGCCATCAAAAGATTCCTTCAAACCGTGTTTACGTCAGAGCAACCTCATGTATATCTTAGCATCACTTTCCAGCCTACCAAACTCCTTCTTCATCGCCCCCTTAACCACCGACAATTTAGCTGTTGGATTTCTTCGCAAAAAACCCCAAACCCATTTATTTGCCTTTCCTGTAAGCAAAATGTGAAAATTTGCTGTTATTTGTTCGTCGGTTTAGGAAGACGATATTTGCATCCTATCGACCTTGAACAATAAATCGCTTGCATTTTCGATACCATCGTATTTGATACTCCACCTATCGCGTCGGCATGTTTCAGGCGAACTAAGAGTATATGGAGAAAAGGAATTTCTTGGTCTTGGTGCCGCCTGCAAAGCTTCGGACGATCTACCCAGCGATTACTCGGAACTAGACAAATTCTCTCTTAGAGGATCATTTCGAATTTGTGTTGGAAATTGTAAGCTCTCTAACTTTTGTATTAAATTGGTCATGAATATATCCATTTGTTGAAATAGCCTAACCTAATTGTCCATCATACTTCTTTCTATTCTGGCAGCTAATTCTTCACTTCGGTCGGTTTTTGGAATATATGGTGTATCGGCGTTATTATTATTACCTTCAGGCGGCAACAGAACGCCGGCGTTCGCCGTAGAATTATTAGAGTTCGACATATTCGCAGTCGAATTTGGAACAATCGAATTCAAATGTTATGATACACTTAAGGAAGTGCCTTGGTTAAATCGTTCAAATGTGCTTCTAAATCGCCTATGGATTTCTTTAAATCTCGCGCCCGAATGAGCTTGAATAACGCTTATGTCGTCGTGGATTGACACCCGATGTCTTCTGCTGATACGTCTTCAAAAGAATCCTATCCACAATAGACTCAATAACAATATGCCTTAAGAAAGAAAATGAAAAAGATAAATCGGAAAAGAAATATGTACTGCCAAAAACAAAATCAATTCCAGAATCAAATCAAGAAAATATAGAAAAATCGTAATATGGAAATCGAAAAAAATATGATTCCTATAAAACAGTAGCAATTTAAAGTTTAAATTTCTTAAATTGAATTTTCGAATCAATCCGCAGCTTTTACTCTCTGAAAACACTGATTCTCAATTCACCAATAGCCAATTGCTTATATTAAAATAAAATAAAACCAACATTTAAATAAATAAAAAAAATACGCAAAGTATGTAATTTTAGTTTATGCTGTTGACTCTAATATTATTAATTGAACATGTATCTTTCTTTGATTTTCAGGACCTGGGACAGACAAATGCTTTCGCCGGCAAACACTTTAAAGCTGTATTTGATACGATAGACAGAAATGCCCTAATGTTCAAATTGTTTGGGTTGCAAATGAGACCAAAGTTTGGCCGTGTTTTGAGTAGAGGTAATGATTAAATGATGCGAACTAGTGATGAATGCTGTTCTTAACAGATCTGACTCTGAATCCATGTTTAAATTTAAACATGGATTATGTTTAACATAAACTTTAAAATTGTCAACTGGCAGACGGCTTAGGCCATACATCCAAATATCTGTCGGATACTATTATATTTTGCAAAATTTCTAAGAAAAATAATTCATACTTAAATAAATAAATAAATATTAAACTTCGATGGTGTTCTAGAGATGTAAATGTTTCCATTATAGTTCTATCGCCAATCATTCTTAGAGCTCTATATTGAATTATATCTAAAATACTCAAATGAGTTTTGGGAGCTCCTGCCCAAATATGAGAGTTATACTATAGCTTTTGACGAGTCAAGGCCTTATAGAATAAAGCCAGATAAGAAGGGGAGCAGAATTTCTTGCATCTTCGAAGACAGCCCAAACATTTTGCAGCATTTTTGGCGACATCGAATATGTGGTCATTCCACAAGAGGTGTTATGTGGTGCACATGATAAGGACTAAAAGCTAATCAGCCGCTTCAATGCAAATGTCGCTCATGGAAAGTGGCATAGGGGATGGGTTATGCTTTAACGACAGAAGACAGCACTGATTTTTTGAAGCAATAAATTCTACCCGGGTTTTTATTCCCCATTGGACAATGCTGTCGAGCTCAGACTTTAGTGAGCTTATCATCGTCAAAACAGAGGGCACGAATTTCTGATAAGAGGGCTTGATGTCAAACTCTATCAAATACTTTTGAGATATCAAGCGCAATAATCTTACTTTCTCATTAAAGAGCTTTCGTTCTTCAAAATATTTCTTGAATTGATCTGTGTTTGACCATGACCATGGAAAGAAGTGACGTAATTGCAATTGGATGGTAGATAGAGAGTGAGGAAGATTCGCCGTTTTTAGGGACAGGCTGGACAAAATGCTATTTTCCATCCACCAGGAGAGAGATCAGTAGGGATTAGGTATTAGGAGTAGGGATTTTACTAGCATTCAAGAATACTTCTTCAGAACGATTGGAGGGATACTATCCGGGCCAGCGGATTTGTCTATATCAAGGTCTTTAAGGACTCTAGCAACTGCACGAGTGCGAAAAAAGATTAGTCCCATTAAATCGTGCACGCTGTCAAGTACTGGAGGAGTCAACACTTCCTGCAGCATCGAATTCACAGCGAGCTTAGCTGCAAGGAAATTGGCTTTTCACGAGAGCTGACAAAAGCGGCGTCAATAAAAACGAGTGTTGGAACCGAAGAAGAAGTTGACCTTCGAATGTTTTTTTTTTTAATGAACAAAAATGTGTACTACTTTTGGGACATTGTAGTATTTTTTGCCTTAATTTTTGGTCATGGAAAAATTTGATTTTCTAAAAGTGAACGTTGCTAGTTCAAGCTTGTTGAAATATATTCCTGTTTTCGTCAGTGGGGTTCGCTTTATAATTCCGGGAACTTACTTCTCTAACCCTAATAACATTTTTACAGCTCAAATCACACCATGCATTCTCTTTCGGCTTGAAAGATTTCACCCTATTCCGAATAAAATTTCTCATTCTGTGAAGGATTAAATTTGTTATCATATCTGCGCTGGAATCTACGTCACTACCGAGGAAGCATAGTGACCAGTTAAAGCTCCTGAAAAAAATTATTGAGACCGTCCCAGTTGGCCGAGTCCAGTTACGCACTATAAGTTGGTTAAGGTGAACTTCCACTTGACCTTGACACCATATGCGAGGTCTTCCTTGATTGCGTCTTCCCTCTGAGTTGGAATCGAAGATCCTGCGAGCCGGATCATTGTTGTCCATACGCTTATATGACCTAGCCATCTTAAAGGTGATATACGTGTTTTTTGTACCAGGTAGATGTCGCTGTACAGCTCGTATAGTTCGTAGTTGAGCCGTAAAATCGATGAAGAGATGCTGAGGTTTAATTCATTATGCATACTTTCTTTTGACCAAACCTTAGAGATGAGTTGGTGTATGCACTGTACCAGTTCATCTCCCGCTGCTTTAGAGAGTTCGCCGGGTAGTCCGTCGGGGCCAGCAGCTTTCTTATCTTGGATATTGCTATCCTCACTTAAGTTTGGTCAAGTGGACGGAAGTTTTGTGTCATCGTCACTCTTGAATGCTTAATTCTGGCTGACAGCCGGATTTATGTCTTCATAGCCGTTTAACAGTCTGTAGAAATGGACCTACCATGTACTCAGCACCGACTGTCACTACTACGTGGTTTCCATTCCTATCTCTACAGGTTTCTGTGCGGAACAATATCAGCTTACTGTAGGGTGTCCATCTGGCTACTACCAGAAAAGAGGACAAGTCACTCAAAAAACGATTGAAAATGGGAACTTTGACGAAAAAATAGATAACAAAAAAGAGAACATAAAAAACTAAATACAAAAAAAAAAAATATTTAAAATACACATTTTAATTCATTTAACAAAAAAATAGAACTTTAACAAACCAAAAAAAATTACAAAACTAGAACAAAATCACAAAAAAATCACAAATTGTAGACAGCTCTGAAAACCTCTCAAGATATTTCAAATTTGGAAAAAATTTTGTCCATATTTGGATTGAAAGTGATTTATCCAAATCATCATCACTTGAATTTTTTTCATAAAAAAGTTTGTAATTCGCAACTCTCGTCAAAACACTTACTATCATTAATTTTAACATTTTTATTGCTAAGATACATAATAGTGTTTTCAACATCTTCCCATTTTAAATTGCTTTTCAGTTTCATCCAAGAAAAACATTGAAACTCATCGAGTTGAAGAGTACATTTTTCTATGTAATCAAACGATTTTTGATATCATTTGAAGCATTCACTCTTAAATTCGTTTACTTTTCTTCATAATGGCATAAAAGTAAACATTTGTCCATTTGGAAACCGGTGTGCGCTGCTTGTCAGCGAAATAGGTATAGACACTTGTAGTAGACCTTTTGGAATTGTTGTAGTAGAACGAGGTGAACCATTTTAGGTGATTGAATTATATATTTTATGGTGAAAATGAAAGTGAGTTTTGTCAAAAAAGAGAACAAAAAAGATCTTTGCAAAAAAGCGAGAACATGTTCTCTTTTAAAGAGATACGAAACGATGGACACCAAAGTTGCCGAAGTGGCACGATCGTGCCATTTTGACACGAAAAAATTCTCGTGGAACTGTGGCACGAAAAAAATCAAAATGGCACGCTTTTTTCATTTCCCGAATTTTACGTTAATAATTTAGGCTCAGTGTAAACACACTGTTAGATTTTATCAAAAGATCTAGATACGTCCTTTCAATTCATTAATGGAATATAACTGGACGCATTCATTCTAAATCCATACATGAATTCACTCGTTTCTTTGAAATTAATCTCTATACTACGTTTCCACCGAACTTTAATCTCTTGTAGATTTACTCATCTCAAAAATTGTTTCCACCGCTCCAAGAGTAGATTAATTTTGACAGCACTATTCAAAATGCGTATATCTTTTCATTTTCTCTTATGATGTAGAAGTGAGACAGGCAGCTTCATCTGTGTCAACCGAAGAGAAAAATTCACTTTCCCGACGAATGTGTTCATTTCGATATGGAAATAGGGTAGTTCGATTTAAGATTTAAATGAGATTTATTTTAAATCTTCATCTGAGAAGATTAAAATTTGTATGGTAAATCCTCAAGATTTATAAGAGATTTAGCTAAATCTACTTAAATCTCGGTTTAGTGGTCGGTGGAAACGTATTTTAAAAGTAATAAAAATTATTTTTTTTTCTTTTCTTTCTGTTAACTGTTTCCCAGTTTTTTATTCGGCTTGGCTGCCATCTCTAAGCGGTTTTGTCTTATTTTTTTTCTTGCTGCAACGGAAAAAAATTAACAGGCAAACAAGCTATTGGCCTATTTAATGATTAAACAAAAAAAACGTATTCCACATTTTTAGAATACATTCTTACCCAAACAGACAAATTAAACGTTTCATTTTAAAGCGATACCCCAAAAATAAATTTATAGGTTTCAGATATAACTATATACTTTCACAAAATTTTACTTAAAAATTCTTTAAAAGAAGATTATATTTACTCTTTAAAACAAGATGATATCTGATAAGAGGCCCAAGACTGTAAGAAAATATCTAATATAAGCCCTGTTCTCGTGACTATCAAGTACATCAAAGTAAAAATTTAACAAGGAAAACAATAATAAGAATTACTGGTCCACACGCAGCTGCAAACTTGATAAGTATACCTGCACAAGCCGTATTGTACAAGCTAACTTGACTGTTTGTAAGTAAATATTACACAAATTTCTGGGGTTGCACAAGTGTCTTGAGCAAGATGAAATTTTTATATTTCATACTTGTGTATGCCTCAATAAAAACAACAAAATGAATGGTTTTCGATAAAAGTTCGTTCAATCAACGATTATTGTTATTGTTTTTACTTTCAAACAATCATAACAGACAATAACAAGGGGCTTAAAACTACAACAACTTAACTGTAGCAAATAATAAATTTTGTTACGGCTAATTTCATGAGAAAGTTTTAATATTAATTTAAAACGTATGGCGTTTTTATTTGGCAATCCGGAATTCTTCTCCGATCCGGGATCCCAACTGAACACTTTTGTGTGATAAACCGAAACTAAAAAGAAGTTCTATATTCAATTTCTAAGGCGTTAAAAGTTGTTGAAGAAATGAGTTAGATCTCAATAAAGTTCTAATTTTTTCGTAAAACCCAGTTTTAGGAGTTAGAACTTTCTCAATAAATAAGCCTTTAGTGTTTTTTTTTTGTAATTAAAAAATGTTTATAATCCTATCGTAAACATCGCACCAGCCATCGCAATGTCGACCTTCGAAGTACAAATCGGGAAGTTTTGAGAGAATTTATAAGTGATTACAGCAGTGAACCATGTCTCTGGCGTTTTGTTTTTCGTTTTAAAATTATAGCGACTCCAACTAATGTAATTAGTTCACTTTCTTCAATAGACATGATTCAAGAATACACTGATAACTCACAATAATCCACCAACAAATTTGTGCCAAGTGGATGCTCCAGAGAGCGCATGCTAACTTGTGCAATACGATTGTACAAGTATACTTCTCAAGTTTGCAGTTGCGTGTGGACCCGGCCTTACTTTTCCTTTTCATCCGAAGTATAATTGAGTTCCGATAATTAGTAAGTCAGTTCAATCATAGAGGGCATTGAAGTGATTTTTTTAGTAATGTATGTTTGTATTTCTTTTTTTCTTTGTACTTTTTATTCTTTTTGACAGAAAAAAAAATACAGATGTGAAAATCCCTCCATATTGTATGTATCGTTCTCGTGGAAATGATTTACTTTGCTGTACTTTCTAGTCACGAGAACACGACTATTGTTTCGGAAATCTATGGAAGAACTAGAATTAGGTTTAATTGCTGATGAAAATTTCAATGTCTTGAAAAAATGTCGCCCATTTTATAAGAAACATTCACAAGATATTGAGAGAAAGCTTAATTAAAAAAACGAGATGCTAAATGCTTTGATAATAAAATTATTGACCCTGTCTCCATACAACAAAATTCAAGTATAAAAAGTATTTGTTCATACTTTACAATTCTTGTTTCAAAATTTTCTATTTGAGTACGAAAAGCTTGTTCTTTTCATTCCATTCTAAAATATTAAATGCAATTACGGCATATAATGAAATTAAGCCAAATAATTGAAAACATTTCAAACCAGCAAATTGTATTATTTAAATTTTATTTATTTATTTTGTGTTGTTTAATTAACAACTTCCTAGTTAGAAGATAATCTATGGATTCATTAATCATTATATATAAAATAATGGCGCAATATTTTAAACGATTTAGTAATATATTAAATCATTTTTAGTATGACACTAGGTCAAAATGACGATTTTGCTAATTTTAAACGAGTTTAGTATTTACTAAAGTTAAAATCACCCAATGGCTTCTTTAATTTTTTAGTATTGTACTAAATCCATAATGTCATCTGATAGTATTTCAACCTTGCATGCGGGACCCACGTTCGAATCCTGCTGGTGTATATTTTTTTTGTAAATAAAGAAGTTAAATGATTAAAATATATACATCGAATACTTATTTAGAACACATGTTGGGTTTTCATCAACATATAATTAATTTACAAAGCATAAACACAATAGTTGTATTCATCAAAATTCAAACCCTGAAAATGCTTTGCTACCTGGTTAATAAGCATTTTGCTAGTTAACAAAAGGTTTAAAGTTTATGAAAAGTTAGTAGACTACTATACAATATAGTAATTTGTTGTTTAAAATATTGCGCCATTAGTTAAGTTATTTGTTTAATTAATTTTAGTATTATAAAAGAATATATGTAATCCTTTTTAATATTTATAATGGGTTATCCATTTTGCGGTTTTAAAAGTAAACGTAAATAAAACACATATATATATTTGTTTTCATGATATTTCCTTTTAATTATAAAATTTGGACGTTGACATTATGTGTGAAACACTACATCATTTAAATGACCACCACGCGAATTGTGCAAGCATCGATTTTTTTGGGGTAATTTTCGACCACTTTTTGACACACATTGGTCGGTATCTCAGCCATAACTTGACGAATGTTGGTTTTCAAGTGCTGAAGAGTTAAGGGTTTATCTGCGAAAAAGACCGTGAAAGAACGTGTTTATGGTCTTTCGCGTATCCCCACAAAAAAAAGTCCAGCGGAGTCAAATCGCATGATATTGGTGGCCAGTTGATATCGCCACTACGAGAAATTACGCGTATAGGAAATGTCTCTTGCAATATTTCCATATTCGCTCGAGTTGTGTGGCATGTGGCACCGTCTTGTTGAAACCACATATTCTGCAAGTCGTATTCTTCAATAGCAGGCAGGAAAAGTCGGTTATCATATGACCATAACGCTCCGAATTGACGGTGACACTCGATCCATCGTCGTTTTCGAAGAAGTAAAGTCCAATCACACCTCCGGACCAAAGGAGCGCCCCAAACATTGTCTTTTTGAGGATGTGATGGCCTCTCTTCAATTACTTGAGGATTCTCAGAACCCCAAATACACAATTTTATTTATTAACATACCCACCGAGTGAGAAATGTGCTTCGTCGCTGAAGAAAAGTTTGTTCGAAAAATCGCCGTCCACCGCATGTTGTTCAAGCACCCATTCGACGTATCTTTGTGAATGGTTAGCTGGCTTCAGTTGTTGTGTGAGCTGGACTTTATATGGATGTAGGTGTAGATCCAAATGCAAAATACGCCATAATGTGCCGTAAGACAGTCCTAATTCCTGAGAACGACGAGGAATCGACACATTCGGGTCTTCAGCAACACTTTCACTTACAGCAGCGATATTTTTAGTGGTACGAGCGAAACGATGATGCACAGGCCTTACAATATCTGTAACCAATCCAGTCTCTTCAAATTTCTTCATAATTTTGCCAATTGCTGGCGTAGTCGGACGATTATGTAAATCATAATCTCCTCTTAAAGCACGATATGTGGCTATGGCAGTAGGTTTTAACAATTGTTATGCGTTGTGCGATAGTTAAGCGATCAATTTTTGTAAATGTCAGACTTTGAACTGAAAAAAAAATTGGTTTAACAACTTAGTTTGACAGATGTCGAATTCCAGCCCTATACTTTTGAAACCGCAAAATGGATAACCCTTTATTACCTATAAATAAGAAATTAAGTAAATAGAGTTTTTTTTTAATATGGCACGCTAATGGCATGCTCCTTTGGAAAAAGTGGCACAATATCTTTTTATTTAAGCGGCAACGCTGATGGACATCCTAGCTTACTGCATCCTAAAATTTGCAAATCAGTATGGTCATCGACCCCTTGGTGGCTGCGCACCTGGTTACGCGTGGCCAAATCTTGTATTATGTTTCTTAATCTTTAATAATATATATATTTCGCTAGAATTTACTCGAAGTTTGATATTCACAAAGTACTTATAGAAGAATACACATATAATAGAGTTACGATTAGATATTATTATCTTAATCATAGAAATCTTTTGATGAGTGATTGATTGTTATGATTAAAAAAAATACTATAATTTTGTTTTGTTTTTATAAATAATTGCTTTGCGAATAAATTTTTGACCCACTGAAGTACAAACTAAGAACACATTTTAATGTTTATCGTATCAATATGTTTTTTTTAATATTATGGGTAGGTACTTATTATTATTCCGAAACTTGTGTTAAATATGCTATATAATAAATCAATATGAATGAAATGTTATTAAAATTATTTATGGTATGTATCGTAAAATATTTCTGAGAACTATTATATCACCACATTCAATAACAGTTTTGTTGAGTAGGATCATATCACAAAGTGACTTACGAGTATGTATTTTCAAAGCGCGCAAGATTACGACGTTTACGTTAATTTGACTACATTTTGTGACATAATTGTAGAGAAAACATCATTATTTCTTGTTTAAAGAATTATCATGTGAATTCTTTTCACAATAATACTCTTATTAATCTAATCACTTATCTTTCATCTTTTGTAAAATTGTTCATAAAAAAAAATATTATACTCATTAAATAGATGTTTACGTACCACACCCACCTACATTTTTCAAAGTCCTTTGTGAACTTATTAATCTGTATCAAAATATTACTCGTAGTTTTCCGTTTTCGTATATATATTTTATAGATACACAATTTTAGTAATTCGTACAGATGATTGGTATTATTTTGGTTTCAAGCTTTCATTGTACGAAAAGCTTGAAATTTGTGAAGGCTTGTCTTATCAGTATATTACGAGTGAAAGGTTTCGTGTGCAAATTTTGTAATATCAACAGTAGGCGTGTTTATTGTCGATAATGATCCATTATATCATATCTGATAAAGTGATATGGAATATAGCTTAACAACAGTTTTATTTTATTTTTATAATTTTGCGAGCACTGAAGGCGTTGTTAATTCTCCTAAAATGATCAAGCACATTACGAATATTTATGCTATGGAAGTGAAGTCTTGGACTGCGCCTATTGTCGATGATTTTGAAAAGATACAGCGATACTTTTTTAAACGGATTTTTAAATTGCACAATGCCACTCCAACTTTAATAATGCTCTCCACGTGGAGAGCGGTGTGCCAAGTATTCTTCTGAGTAATCTTAAGGCGAATTGCGAATACATTCTTAAAAAAGTTCAGAGACAAAGTTCCCGCCTACAAAAAAGGTATTGCTTTGACTCCTTAGAACACGGTATTTAGGTTAATTTGTCTTTTAATTGCAGTGGTGAAAACTTTGAAGAATGGCCCACCACCATCTATGAGCAAAACCTAAGCTCAGCGGCGTCGTCAAGAACGAGATTAACTTAAAAAAAACTTGAACCACAAACTTTGGACAGATAATTATTTTTCGGATAAGTTAGGTTATGTTGAATTGGCTGTCAGCTTTTTAGCTGAAGCCACAAATAAGACATACTAAGATCGGAAACCTTCGTACGTTTCACCCCCAAAACCCGTTTGTTTACATTGTTGTATTTGTACCCTTGAAACTCTATCCATGAATAGATGTGAAGTCGAAAAACAAAACAAAAACAAATTACTAGGGCTGTGGTGTCTATGTGTCTATAGGAAGAGGAACAGAAAAGATTCTTGTGTGCGTTTTTATCAATGTGTCTATTGGAAGAGGAACAGAAAAGTTATTTGTGTGCGTGTTTCAGCTTGTAGGCAAATGTCAAATGAAAGCAGTTTCGGGTCTTTAAGTTATTAATTTATGGCTGAAACACTTAGACCAGAGTTGGTCCCTTGTGATATCACATGAATCCAGAGATAATCTCCCTATTCGTTGAATTATTTGGAGATCCTTATGAAGTGTAAGATACGTTAGATGTCTTTTTTACGCTAAGGTCATTGTAGAAAAAGAAAGAGCAGTGCATGTACACAGAAGATGAGAAATAGATTCCACCTCTTCTTCGTCCATGAAGTTTCTGCAAAAATAGTTTGAATAAACTCCTATGAGGCTGTGTCCGGTTATGACACCAATTACGGAGCTGATGTGCAATCTGCTTAAGGATATCAACCACTTGGAGCATTTCTGATCAAGTTTTGACCATAACGGTTTTGTCGTCAGACAGGTGGTTGTATTTTTCTATCTTAGGTTTGTCCTTTCTAAATCATATTGATTCATTGTTAACTTACATGTTGCGATGATCATACCTATATTTGCCTTGTCAGGTAATAAAGATAGAGTCGTTCCCCTTTTGGCAAGTTCATCAGCTTTACAATTCCTTGTGCCTTGGCACCCAACATAGGTAAATATTGAATTGCTGCGCCATTTCCATAAGAGATAAACGGCAGTTGAGAGCAATTATGGAGCTTGTAGAGGACGATTCCAGAGATTTAATAGCCTCCTGACTATCTGAGAAGATACGGATATCAGTAGTTAATATCACGTTTTCTTTGAGCCAGGAAAGGACTTCTCTAATGGTCATAATTTCCGCCTGGAATACGCTACCATGATTGGGAAGGCGGAAAGAGAGTCTTGATTTTAGTATGTTTGAGGACAGACTTCCACAAATCTCATGATCATTTTTTGATCCATCAGTATAAAAATGGATAGCATCATCTTCTAAGAAGCTTAAGGTCCCCCAAACATCTAATCTGGGAGGGATGGTGACTTGAAAGTTTTTGCCGAATTCTAGTTTAGGTATGGTGTAATCAATGTGACTTGGAAGTGATCCCAAGGAGCTCAGAATAATAGAATGGCCAATATCATTATTGATCCATTGTAGAGAAGCTTCTAGGCCGCCGGCTGTGATCGCTGCCGACACTTTGCTGAAAATATCGAGGGACGGTAGATGGAGTAGAACGTCTAGCGCGGCAGAGGGTGTTGTTCTTAATGCTCCGCTTACACAAATTGAAGCTGATCGTTGGGCTTTGTTGGGTAAATTGATGAGAATTCCTAGAAGCTTTGGTATTAGAGTTGAATTTTTACAACTGGCGACATGAGAGACATGATACATTGCATAATGTGATCTGTCCGCAAAATGTAATTTGTATTGCACTTACCGAGGGCTGAAAATTCTTTGGTTTTATCGATGCAAGTGGCTCTCTTAGAAAGTAAGTTCATAGTTATCGATGGAAGTCAAATATTGGGCCAAGCAGGGGAGTTGTAGGAAATATTATTAGAAAACTTTGGCCTTTTTCCTAGTATAAAAGGCCAGTATTTTCTATGAAGAATTTTCTGGCGTTTTTTCCAAAAAAAAATTCTGGCGTAATTTCCGGAAGACAATCTCGATAGAATTGTCAAATGCAGGATAAAACACATAATTTAATGTTGCAAGCATTTTAAGCCGTAAAGCCAATTCCATCGATAACTATGAACTTTCTAAGAGAGCCAATTGCATCGATAAAACCAAACAATTTTCAGCCCCCGTTAAGTCCACCACAGATAACATTTTGCTGAAAGATCACGGGATTTCCGGGAGCCATAGAGATTATAAGATTATAATTAGCTTACCATGCTCTGCCATTCCAATGGCATGTGTAAACATCTTGGAACGAATATGTAAAGCTGAAGGTGCTGTCGTCAGGAATAAAATTTAATGGAGCAGTAGTTTCAGATACGGGATAATTAATTAAAATCAAAAAGAGGGTCAAAGACAAAATGGAGCCGTTGGTCAACCCAGCATTTATTTGGTAGATTTGTAATCCAATGAAGACGAGATTCATCGAAACCAAATGCTCGCATTTTCGATTACAGAACTTGATGTCAAACTTATTTAATATTACTTTCATAAATATTTTTCATGATCTTGGAAACATTAATTGGAAGATAGTTTATTGAAGAAGATACGCCAAATTTCGGGAAGATTATTATGAAGCCATATCTAATCTAATTGTTTGTTTATTTTCCATGTCTTCCTTTTTCTGTGGTCTACACATTTGGAAAACTAAATAACTTTGAAACTCCAGGAAATAGTGAAGTGATTGAAGACTATAAGCTCTATCATTCCAGGCTACACAATAATAATGTTCCTGTTTTCATTTCCGTTCAAGTTCGCGCATATGTCAAAACTCAGGGACACCCGTGTCAGGTGTCACATTTGTAATAGGCATGAGTCAAACTGCTATTTAAAATATTTGTTACTGCTACTTTTTAATAAAGGCTATAATTACATGTTACTGAAATAAACAATTAAGGATCAAAAATTATCAGTAAAATAACAATTTTAATAAACTATTTTGCACAATTTTAAAATTAATTATTTATCATTTCATCATCTATATTTCCCTATTCGAATCGATAAAAGTTGTCGATTGACACAATTGCTTTATTCCATCAGTTTTTATTTCTTAGTTTCCACATTAGTTTTATAAGCTTAAAGCATTACCGCCTTTTGTCAGAAGCACTATGGAATTTGAAGTTGTACCCGTTTCAAATAATTTGTAACTATTTCGAATTTATGCGATGACTCGGGAATCACGAATTACCAAAATCACGATTAAGCAAAATATGAAATTAGAAAATAGCAACTTTAGATCGACGACCAAAATCAATTATAAAACCAAAATTTGAGCAAAATCAGTAATCAAAGTTAAATAACTTTTTTGTTAATGTGAAACGAAATTTTAAATCTTATTTAAATAACAGGTATTATCAATCTGCTACTAGCTGTTACTGAATAACTCTTACTGAAATATGAACCCATGCCTATATGTATGTGGATCTGCATGTGTCAAGCCTCAGCCCGGTCCCTAGCTAGCTGCCACCATTTACGCACACCAAGTTGGTTGAGGTCATTCACCACTTGATCGCGCCACCTAAGATAAGGCCTTCCTCTGTCGCGAGGAAGACTCGTCGGGCTGGTGCGTCGATGTGCATGCGCTCCACGTGACCTAGCCATCTCAGTCGCTGTATTTTTAGCTTTTCGACCAGGTTGATATCGTTGTAGAGCCCGTAAAGTTCGTCGCTAAATCTTCTTCTCCATTCACCACCGATGCACACTGGGCCAAACATAACTCGAAAAATCTTTCTCTCAAAGCAACCCAGCTGGTTTTTATCCCATTTTGTCAGTGTCCATGCCTCTGCCCCATACAGCAGGACTGGGTTGATTAAAGTTTTATATAGGGTATCTTTGGTTCTTTGAGAGAGGGCTTTACTACTCAAATGCTTTTTAAGCCCGAAGAAACAGCGATTTGCAAGTGTGATTCTTCGTTTGATCTCCGCACTGATATTGTTGTGCGATGTAATAGTGGATCCCAGGTAAACAAAGTCTCTGACTACTTCGAAGTTATAACCGCCAATCGTGACGTTTTGTCCCAGTCGATGGTGTTGGACTTCTCTTCTCGATGACAGCATATACTTAGTTTTCATCTCGTTAACAGTCAAAGCCATCTTCGCCGCTTCCGCTTCAATACTTGCAAATGCTCCACTGACAGCTCGCTTTGTTCTGCCTATGATGTCAATGTCATCAGCATAAGCAAGGAGTTGAACGGACTTTTGAAATATTGTGCCTCTGGTGTCGACATTTGAGTTGCGCACAATTGCTTCCAGCACGATGTTAAAGAGATTGCATGATAGCGCATCACCCTGTCGCAAACCTTTCTCTACATCAAAGTCGTCGGTGAAGTTCTTATCGACTCTGACGGAGCAGCGAGATTCCTTCATTGTCATTCTGCACAAGCGGACAAGTTTGGCAGGGATGCCGAGATGTGACAAGGCTCTGTATAACTCGTCTCTATCAACGTTATCATAGGTGGTTTTAAAGTCGATGGAGAGATGGTGCGTATCCACTTGGAATTCTTGGGTTTTTTCCAGGATCTGCCGGAGTGTGAAAAATCTGATCGTTAGTTGATTTTCCTCGCCTAAAGCCACACTGATAAAATTCGATCAGGTCATTGGTAAAAGGTTCTAGGCGAATACACAAAATAGCCGACATAATTTTGTATGCGATGTTGAGGAGACTTATACCTCTGTAGTTGGCGTAGTTCAGAGCATCTCCTTTTTTGTGGATAGGGCACACTATGCCGAGCTTCTAGGCATACTTTTCTCCGACCTGATTCTAGAAATGAGTTGGTGTATACTCCTAACCAAGTCATCTCCCGCTGCCTTAAACAGTTCAGCTGGCAGGCCATCTGAATCCGCGGCCTTGTGCGACTTAAGTTTGGATATCGCCGTTCTTACTTCTTCTAGGTCAGGTGGACGGATATTTTGACCATCATAGTCCAAGTTGAGGTTGTTCTGCATAGCAACGGATGGTTGGCAGTCTTCGCCGCTTAGCGGCTTGGAAAAGTGTTCCTTCCAAATTCTCAGCACCGTCTGCGTATCTTCTACGACATTACCATTTTTATCACCGCAGGCTTCTATTCTGAGCTGGAATCCTTGGGTAGATCGTTTCACCCTTTGATAGAACTTTCGAGCGTTACCCCTGCTGTAGCATCCCTCAATAGACTCGACCGCTTGCTTTTCGTGCTCCCTCTTCTTCCTTCTTAGGAGTCGGTGTTCCTCTCTTCTCGCGGGCTGTTCTCTCACCAGTTCTGATCCTAGCTTGCAGCATTGACTCATATGCCTCGTCCTTGGCTGCATGTGCCTGCCGACAGTCCTCAACGAACCAGAGGTTTCGCTTTGGTTGTCGATTGAAACCATCAGAGGCGGCACTTCTAATGGCTAGCTGGCAATGATTCCACTGTTCGTCTATAGTTGGCGGTGCTGGTGCGTTTTCTGAGAGATTGAGGGCGACGCGGTCGGCAAAAGTTGTGGCAGTCTCTGGTGATAAAAGTTTACCGACGTTGAACTTTCTCCTAATATCCTCTCTTCACTGAGGGGCCAAGGATATCCGCATCCGGACTCTAGATACTACCAGGTAGTGATCCGAGTCTATGTTGGCCCGTCGGAAAGTTCGGACATCCAGGATACTGGATGCATGCCTGGCGTCTATCGCGACATGATCAATTTGGTTAACAGTGCCTGGATCTGGAGACTTCCAAGTTCCCTTGTGTATATTGAGATGGGGGAATCGAGTGCTCGCTAGGGTGATATTTCTCCCCGCCGCAAAGTTGTGTTGCCCAATGGAAGGAGTTAATTGTTAAAATCGACGTTTTGATAGATTCGTATCAAAAACGAATTTGATTCTTGTACCAATGGAAAGTTCACTCTGCAACATACATATGTTGTTTCTCGACAGGAATGGAGGGAACGGCTAAAGCGAAGAGGACTTTTTCGGGAAAAGTAATATTACTCAAGAATTTGTCATTTCCTCGAAGATTACAGTACCTCTTTGACCTCTGGCCTGAGTTTCCCATAGTACATTAATAACTACGCCATTCGCAACTACATTGTTTATATTTCTTGTATTACGTATTAAAAATTAACTCTGCTCTAGATCCATATAGATAACAAAAATTGAATAGTAAACATAATAATTTATAAAAAATTGTATTTTTGTTTTCATATTTTCCTGCTTCTAAACATAATAACATTCGCTCATTCATTAATCAATTAAGAAAGCCACAATGAAAACGTAAACATGTTTTCTTTTTTTTTTGTCTTCGAGTTGTATAGATCTAAAGATAAATAATTTAATCAATAGATACATTTCTTAAATGCATTTAATTGAATTGACACCATAACAACATAATAAATTTATATTTGTTGTCGTCTTTGACTTTGACAATACGAGTGCATTAACACCATTTTGGTGACTATGCATTAGTTATGGAACAGTAGGTATGTATTTTATAGCACTACTCCAGAAAGTCCAAAGTATTGACTCATTTAACTACTTAAATAATATTAATAAATTAATGTTATATCAGAAGTAGAATAAATATTGATAAGTATCCCAAAAATATTTTAGATAGGTACAAATTGCTCTACAAATTTAAAATTAAATTCAGTCTGAACAATCCGTCTGCGTTTTACGCTTAAATAGCTTATGGTCGAGCATGTGGCCTTTAAGACCTATGATCTTTAAAATGCACCTTGAATTGTACGGCACTAGTTAAGAGGAATAGAAAAATAGTTTTTTTTTATAGATAAATGTATAGGCAGCACAGTCAATTTTCATTCATTAAACAACAACAAAGGAAAAGTGGGAAAAAATTAAGCAGTGAAAATAGTGCCGATAATAGTGTAGACAAAGCTTAGCAATGGAATGGAACGACTCTCTCGAGTTGCAGACAAAAAGCTTGTGTACCATTGTTGGCAGGCAGAGGGAGATTTAAAATATGAGTGTATATATAATAGTTTTATTCAGACTTTCATAGCTGCACTACCTAAAATGCGCCTAGAAAAGAATGCTGATGTCTAGCGTGGAGCTCAAACCCAAACCTCTATGTTAGTAGTCAATCACTATTTCCACTACGCCATTTATTAATTACATTTTTGGCTCGCAGAAAGCACATTAATCAATATTATCTGGGCACCAGAGTTGCTAAAATGTGCCATAGCGGGCCATTTATCCCTCTGGTTTTTATTCTGGCCCTTTGCCCGGGGCCAACAAGGATATGACCCTCATATCTCATATTTTGTAATATCTTATCTAAGTAATTTTTCTAATATCATCACAAAAATTGTCAATGTGTTTCCTCCATAACCAAGCGTTTATCTTTTTAAGCTCAAAGCAGATAACTGAGCTGCCAAAAAAAGATCTATTTTTCATTTTTATCGCAGACACATCAGATCGCTCAAGTTGTGTTTATTTTTTCAATCGGAGCTAGCTCCAAGCTATTAGCTCAGAATAAAATGCACGAGCAGATGACGTAAAATCTCTTTATTCATCCTTTCCTTTTGTCAACAAATTAATAATTGTTTTTCTATTTTAAGTGTCTTTCTTTTGTTTATTTTAAAGAAAATATATTTCGTCCCTTTTACTTATTTAAACGTTATTTAAACAAAAAACTTTTTGTAATCAATTATTAACTTAACATTAAAAAAAAAAACATAAAAAAAGATGGAGTAAACTTTTTGTGTGGAAAAAACAAACACATAAAAATGGAGATTTACGCCGGTTGATCTTCCTCTGTAGATAATAAATACAGTCGAACTTCAATAACTCGAACCATCACTTGCCAAAAAAATAATTCGAGATATCAATACTTCGAGTTATCAAGTTAAACGGAAAATTAATATATATTACGTAATATTTATTAGCGAAATAAAAAGTACAGATGTTTTGATTATTTAAAATATTCTGTTATATATGACTCATGAATGGATTTGCCGGAATGCTATATTTAATAGCCACATCCTTTTTTCTTGACCCATTATTAATTTACTTTTTTCTTCAAACGATGTTTTTAATGTTCGTTTAACGACATATCCATGTTAGCTTTACTTTTAATAAAAACTTCACACTGCACTGTTAATATCTACGTCAGTTTCTTTTCACTTTTTATTTCGTCTTTTTTTTAATTTTTTAAAATAAGACTTTGAATTCGTATTATATAACACACGTATATCAACCTAATAATGTGTGTTCTAACACCGGAATATGACAGCTTTTACTCACACTTAACGGAATCACAATTTTCAACACACACATAGGTATGTATACAAGGTCATAGAACATACGAACGCAGTGCCCACAAACGAAATGCATTATAAAAAAAGGAACTTGTAAAAATTCACAGAATTTGATAATTTACCTAAAAAATTCGACTTATCGAAGGAGACGCCAAATAATATTTTCGAGTTATCGAGACATTCGAGTTATTGCGACATTTGAGTAGAAGTTCGAGTTATCAAACAAAAATTACATATAAGTTTCAGACTTCGCTTGCCAACCAATTTCATTCGAGTTATCGATGGGGTATGGTCATTGTAGAAATGTATACACAATGGTATATCTTGTTTCGTTTTTTTCGTCTCGTTTTCATATTATTTCGTTTTAGTCGTTTCGCATTTCGGTTATTCAGTATTTTAATCAAAATGTTTTTCAATTACTTTGCTTACATTTGTTTTGAAAAAAATCATTAGTAATTTTACTTAGTTCGTTTTAAGTTCATTCCGGTTTTTATTACTTAGTTTTTCGATTATTTAATGTTTTGTTCATTTCGATTACTTCGCGAGGGTGTGTTTAGTCTTAATGTTTTTTCTTTTTGATGTAAGGCTTAAAATTTACTGCCCCCTGCAACCCCCTTGCTTAAGCCAATTATAGGTTTTGGGGTAGGGTCGAGTTTGGGTGTATGCAAAGTTTTTTGTGTAACATTTATCAAAATACATATCGGGCTTAGCCGGGATTAACCAGGATTTTAAAAAGTGAGATTATAATAA
The DNA here is from genome assembly GCA_910595825.1 of Philhelius pedissequus. Taxonomy (NCBI): domain Eukaryota; kingdom Metazoa; phylum Arthropoda; class Insecta; order Diptera; family Syrphidae; genus Philhelius; species Philhelius pedissequus. Next base: position 266,501,487 of record OU343160.1, read on the forward strand.
ACCGAAACTTTTAATATTTTATTTAAATAAGATAATTCCTTCATTATACAAAAACACTTAACAAAACATAAGCAAGAAATAAATGTACATACGAGTACATTCTAATAAACCCTTATATGTATTACACGCCAATGACAATAATTCTAATAAGAAACAAAATGCGAAATAAACTTTGGGCGAAATAATCTTGACCTAAGTGACTCATTGCACTTTTAATGGAAATGCAAAACGAGGAACAAGGCAAATAAAGAAATGCGAAGTGATCGTAGGGCGAAATGATTGAAAAACAAAATGAGACAAAAACGAAGTAAATATAAACGAAGTAAACAGAAATCGATGTAAGAAAGGGGGAAACAACGAAATGCGTGGTGAAAAAACACGAAACAACAGGCACCCTTATTGAAGCTCGACTTATCGAAGTTCGACTGTATTTATTATTTTATTATTTTGCCAGTTCAGTGCTCCAGCGTGTTTCATATATAAATCGGAGAGCTATGATGAAACTCTGCTCAGAGTGTTCTTGACATGTTCAAGCTCTGCTCAGAGCCCAAAAAGGAATACGCGCACTGAATTCATTCGTTCAGACTGACGTGTATATACGATAATAAATATTTATGTTGCCAAATAATTGTTAGTTTTTTTTTTAATTTCTGCCGAGTATTGGCCCTCAGAAAGACCCTCAAGATTCGTTTGCTTGTGGCAACGCTGTTGGGCACTAACAATTTGTTCTTATAAGCTGTGTTTTATTGGGAATCTATCCATAGTACCGTAAGTAATGCCCAAAAAAACGCATCGACCGTAACATGGACCGTAGCTTTTTTATTTTTGTAAAAATGGTACACCTGCACAGCAGTCACAAGTAATGAAAGAGTCTTTTGCAAAGTAAAATTATTAAAAAATCAAAATTAGGAACAATAATTAGCTTTTATTCATATAAAATAGAAAGTAGAAAAACGTACCAATATTTAATTTAAGTTTCAAACCTATTTCTTGTGTTCACTTTTTCTGCATTTGCAATTTTAAATTCGAACATTCATTTTGCCCCAATAGAAAGAAAATGATAAGTGAACGGGTTTGTTCATAGACTATGGTCAAGTCCCTTTTTACACAGGGCAATTTTTGTATTGCTTTAAAAACCGTCTATGCCTTTCACACGAGGAAACACAATTGCCGGAACATAATTTGCTTGTTTCCTTTTAATGTTTCTTGGTTTTGAACGCACAGTACAACGTAGTTTATATTGTTCACTCCCCTTACATTTCCCCTTTATATTTCGTGAGGAAAAAGCACATTTTGTTAAGTTCAGTTGCCGCTTAGTGGGCTTAGGCCAGGCGCGCACATGCATTTTTTCCGAAACGAAATAGTTTAATCACTAATTGAACGATGATCGCGCACATAAGCAACTTAAAAATCAATCAACGAGATAAACCAACATACAGACAACATATTGATTTAATGTGCGCGCAGTTACATTATAGTTGGGTGTGATTCAAATTGAAGAACTTATTTGGGGCGATTGTTCGATTTGTGCCAAAACACAAACTTTTAAGTTGCTCGAATCGTGGGCTGAATAGTTTTTGCATGTGCAAAAGTCCATGGTATTCACTTTAGCAACCGAACTGTTGCAAAAAGTTACATATGTGCGCGCCTGGCATTATAGCTCATAGAATTTCATACGAATAAATATTTTGCGGTGCAGTGTCGAGCAGTTCCTCTATAGTGCAGTTCCACTCAATGCGGTGTGTCTTCTCAAATTGCTTTTTTGTAGATATAAATAAAAAGATGATTTTTTCACCAAACTATGTTTATTTATAACTATCAATAAAAATTGAACACAAAACGAATATTGGCCTTAGTTAGTCAAAAATAAAAGTAAAACCGAATTCATTCATTTCCCATAGAAATTTGTTAAAATTGATTAATTGACATTAGGGATATGCAAAATTGCAGATATAGGTGGAATTTTAGAAGTACTCCATAAAATAACTGAGCAAAGAATATAGTTTTTAATAGTAAAAGTCAGAAACTTTTCAGAAGAACAGCTTATAATTTATTAAAAAATGGAATTATCTAAGATCTTAGAAATATAAACTGGCCAACTATAAAAAAAAAAAGAATCAAAAAGATCGATTTGTCTTACGAATGAAATTAATAATTATAACACTCCATGAACACATCCATCGAGATTCAACCCAATTATCAATCGTACCAACAAAACTAACAAAATCAAATTCGAGACTCTAATAAACGTCATCAAGCCATCCACCGTAGCTTCTACTTTAGCTTTTTATCGACCGTATCGAATTGTATGTAAAATGCTACGACGGATAAACTTACGGCGGATAAATTTCCCAATAAAACACAGCTATAGTTGTGCTTCATAAATGACGTATCGCAATCTTCAGTTCTTTGATTAATGTACCACAAGATACTAATTTTAATAGTAGCTCTTAAGGGGTATGGTTTGTTTCTTTTTTTCATCTCGTTCTTGTATTATTTTGTTTTAGTCGTTTTGCATTTCGTTGATTCAGTGTTTTAATCAAAATGTTTTTCAATTACTTTGTTTAGGTGTTTTACTTAGTTCATTTCGCCTTTTATTATTTAGTTTTTCGATTATTTCGTATTTTGTTCATTTCGATGGCGATTACTTCGCCAACGTGTGACCAAGGGCATTAAAATTCAAAATTCGAGTTGGATGTACGTAAAGTTTTTTGTAACATTTATCAAAATACACATCGAGGTAAGCGGGATTAACCGGGATTTTAAAAATCGATATTATAATAAACCGGTATTTTGAATATGTATTTTATTTATTAATAAAAAAATTCCTTCATTATACAAAAACATAAACGACAAAAATAAATTTACATAAATTTTAATAAAGATTTGTATTAGACCCCAGTGACAATAGATTCTAATAACAAGCAAAATGCGAAATAAGCTTTTGGCGAAATAACCTTGACCTAAATTACTCATTGCACTTTTAACGGAAATTCAAAACGAATAAAAAGGGAAAGAAAGAAATGCGAAATGATCGTTGTGCGAAATGATTGAAAAACAAAGTAACACAAAAACGAAGTAAATATAAACGAAGTAAACATAAATCGATGTAAAGAAAGGGCGAAACTACGTAATGCGAAGTAAAACAAAAAACAAACAACGGGCAACCGCTCTTAAGGTACATTTATATTTTTATTTACTTAATACATACATAGGTATAATCTATGTTTTTGTATCCTTTTAATTATTTATAAATTTTGTATTTATTTAAAACTTTTAGAAAAGAATAGGGCAACCGATATTAATCACACTTGTTGTAACTTCCACAATAGGCGTTTTCCTTTTTTCGTTCAGAGCAGAGCACTGAACAGAGTTCGAACACAGATCATGCACTGAACTTGTTCGAAACAGAGCGAACACTGGAACACTGATATGTTTTTTAAACACACTTGAACCACACTATAATCATAATACATTTTTTATTTTTAACCATAAAAATCAATCCCTACCCTTTTTTGTACATTGATACACACCAGATACAGAAAATCAACAACAGATCAATTTCTTTCGCCAAATTATGTATCTAATTATTTTTGTCCTCACATTTTCCTTCTTGACACACATGGCATTTGGTGTGTTCAGCAATTTACTTACATGCTCAGCCAATTATGTTCGAGCGCGTCGAGTGCGATCTACACATGTTCAGAACGAAAAAAGAAACACACAGTTGGAGCTCTGCATGCTCTGAGTTAAAAAGAAACACAAACTAATTTTTTGACAACTCAGACTCTGCTCTGAACTAAAAAAGAAAAACGCCTAATGAGGGGAGATAGAAAAACTTAATCCTTGCAGCAAACCTTACAACATTTATTAATCAATACTGATAAATTCAAATTTTCAATAGTATTATAATAAAACTAATTTTGAATCCATATTAGTAATAAATAGTTTTTACTTGCGATATACATAGGTAGTGTTGGAATTGCATTGCTACATATGTATATTCAAATATACGGCAACACTCTTTTGTATATCTTGCTGACAACTCCTATATTCGTCATCTGTCATTATATTGTCGTGCTTCTCACACACTTCTTCTTTTCTTGTAGCCTTTAAAAAGGTTTCAAATCACGCTTGTGTTAAAGAAATAAAATCCATTAATTATTTGCAAATCGGTCTTTTATTTCAACAGGTTATGGGCCCAGTTTGTTTGAAATACGGAAAAGTATTATATTAAAAATACATTATTTGCCTTTTTTGATTTATTCAGAAATTAGAGTAAAAGTTAAATGCCCTAACCTAAAATGAATCCGAACATCATAAATCGTGTTCAACCATTCAATGGTGAGAATTTTGCATCGTGGAAACCACAAATGGAAGCGATACTCCACAAGGCTCGATTGTCTGCCTACGTCAAAGGGACACTTCCAAGGCCTGCGGAGGCAGGGCCAGGAAATTTGCAGCAAGCGTGGGACGATAAGGATATGGACGCGAGAGCAGAATTAATTCTTGCGCTGGAACCAAATATAATTTCACTGGTAAAAGACAAACAATATTCTCATGAAATTTGGACTTTTTTAGGCGAAACGTATGATAGAAAGGGACCAAGGCAAAAGGCTGAGGAATTCAGACGCCTTATCAACATAAAGATGGAAATAAACCAAGGTATGGGTGATTTCATTCGGGAGTTTAAAACAACAGTAAGCAGACTTCTGGAGCTGGAAGCCACACTGGACCCTTGTCAAATTAATGGATTTTATTTCTTTAACACAAGCGTGATTTGAAACCTTTTTAAAGGCTACAAGAAAAGAAGAAGTGTGTGAGAAGCACGACAATATAATGACAGATGACGAATATAGGAGTTGTCAGCAAGATATACAAAAGAGTGTTGCCGTATATTTGAATATACATATGTAGCAATGCAATTCCAACACCCCCGCTCAACTTCATAATCGTCAATTCTCCTCAGTAACAAACTTAAATTAAATTAACTAAGTTTAAATCAAGTTGTTACATAAACAAAATGTATGAGCTTTAATTGTTACAAAATTCAAAAAAAACTTTAAAATTAAAATTGATTTGCAAATTTTTTTGTAAATTATAGTTTAAAAAAAATATGTATAGGCGCAATTAAAGTATCATGCCCATATCTGCAAAATGCTTGTAATGCGTCTGCTTCGGCAACGCTTTCGTCAGCGCATCTGCTATCATAACTTCCGATCTGAGAAAACTGATACTGATGATGTTGTTTGCTATCGCTTCTCTTACGAAATGATACCGCACATCTATGTGCTTAGTCCTTCCTTGGTTCGCCTGGTCATGAGCGATATGCTTAGCGCTTTGGTTATCGCAGTAAATATTTAGAGATCCGTCGTGTAATTTGAGCTCGATCATTATATTTCGAAAATAGGCCGCTTCTTTTGCCACAGAAGATAGAGTAATGTATTCGGCCTCTGTACTTGATGTGGCAACGATTTTTTGCTTTCTGGATCCCCAGTGTACTGCTCCGCCAGCATAAACAAAAACAAAACCGGATTGAGACTTCCTGTCGTCAATGTCGCCAGCCCAGCTAGAGTCGGAGTAGGCTTGTAGCTGGTGATTTGTTTTTCTGTAAATAATTTTAGAAAATTTAGTGCCTAGTAAGTACCTTATGACATTAAGTCCAGCTGTCCAGTGCTGACGTCTCGGGTCTTCGACATACTGGGAAAGTGCGTTAACAATAAATGAAATATCCGGCCTGCTAAATGTCGAAATATACAATAATCTTCCGATTAATTGTCTGTAGTATGTTTTATCGACGTTTTCACTTTCGCCCTTTATTTTTGGGTTCTTTTCCAGTTTTAACTTAACTGGTGCGGGCAGACGTGACGGTTTTGCTTCCTCTAGTAGGTATAATTTTTGGAGATTATTAATGTAACCTGTTTGGTTGATGCTAATATTTCCATTGATTTGTGAGATTTCCAATCCAACACAAAGCTTCGGTTCTCCCAAGTCGCGTATGTCGAAATCCTCCGATAGCTTACGACACACTTGTGAATGTTCCTCAGGATCATTGGTTGCTAGGAGAAGGTCATCGACGTAGATGGTCATTATTGTTATACCTTTGTCACTAACTTTGGAGTATATGCATCTATCATACGATGATTGCAGAAAGCAAAGTTCCTTTAAAGTTCTGTCCAACCTTAAATTCCACTGTCGGCCTGACTGTTTGAGACCATAGATGGCCTTTTTTAAAGCACACACTTTATTGCTTTCGGCACCATTTTTCTGAAAAAACTCTGGCTGTTCCATGAATATCCGAGCATCAAGTTCTCCGTTGAGATACGCCGAAGATACGTCCAAGTGGTGTAGTTCGAGGCTGTGTTCTGCTGCGATTGCAAGAGTAAGTCGAATGGAATGAATACTGGCTACGGGAGCGTAAGTATCCGTATAATCAAGACCAGGAATTTGTTCATAGCCTTTTGCCACCAATCTTGCCTTCCTCCGCTCCACTGAACCGTCCGGGTTAAATTTGGTCTTAAAAACCCATTTACATTTAATTACCTGTCTGTCAGTAGGTCTATCTACCAATTCCCAAGTATCGTTTTGCATAAGCGAATAGTATTCTTCCTGCATTGCACTGTACCACTCCTCTCGATTTTGCATTTTTTCCATCTGCTTCAGATTAATAGGATCAGTATTTACACTGCAGGTTTCTTCCTCTTTAGTCGATTCCTGTGCTGTATAGCTGCAATGAGGTTGATTCGCATTTAATGCTTCAATAAGGTTTTTCTTTTCAGTGATTTGGTCAGGTGAATATTGTCCCGGTTCATTGACTTCCTCTTCATGTTTGGCTTTTTCTTCAGACTCTTTGCGTTCGCTTTCCATCGGTTCAATATTGAAAGTGTATAAGTTTGGTTGAGGTGCGACGGATTTCTTGTCATTTGGAACATCTTCCACAAACTTAACATCCCTGCTCTTAATAACAAGTCGCGTTCCAGGTTTCCAAAGTCTGTAGGTTCCATATTCGTTTTCGTATCCGACAATCATATGCTCTGTACTTTTTGCATCAAATTTTCCAATGCTGCTTCCCTTATCTAGAACATAGGCTCTCGTTCCAATGCACCTGAATTTTGACACATCTGGCTTTTGGCCGGTCCACAATTCTTCTGGTGTAGCACTCCCATTCATTTTTGTTGGGCACCTGTTGCGAATGAAAGCAGCTGTACATATTAACTCTGCCCACAACATGTCGGGCAAATCCGCTTCAATTTTCAAACACCTTGCCATGTCCAATAATGTCCTGTTGGCTCTTTCGGCTATTCCGTTTTGTTGCGGGGTGTATGGTGCGGAAAATTCGTGAACGATTCCATTCTGTTCAAAAAACTTTTCGAAGCTGCTGTTTGTATACTCAGTTCCGTTATCGGTTTTAAATGATTTAATAGTTTCACCCGTTTGTTTTTCGGCAAAGGCTTTGTAGGCTTTGAACTTTTCCAGCGCTTCGCTCTTTTTTCTCATAAAATACACTGAAATGTGTCGAGTGAAATCATCAATAAACGTTATGAAGTATACTGATTTACTTAAAGATTCGGTACGCATTGGTCCACACACGTCCGAGTGGATCAATTCCAATCTTTTGCAGCTTCTTTTGGTGTCGCAAACACTAAACGGTTTGACGGATTGTTTCGCACAGATACACGAGTCACAGATGGCAGTTTCTTTTTCCAAGTTTGTAGGCAATCCCGTTACCATATTTTTTAACTGCAGCTGTTTGAGTGATGCAAGGTTGAGATGTCCCATTCTTTTGTGCCAAATTTCCAGGGAATTTGTGACTTGGGTTCCAATGAATGCTCGATGTTCTCCATTAATAAAAAATAATCCATGCCTTTCCTCTGCTGTTATTAAGAGCCTTCCACTCTTGTCAAATAATTGTCCCTTATGATTCTCGAATATAATTTTAAAACCACTTTGAATTGCCTTACCCACGGAAATAAGGTTTTCCTTTAAATCTGGAATATACAACGTGTTGAACAGTTTGATGTTTTCCTTTATATGAGTTGAATTTGGCGGTATTACAGCGGTTCCAATGCCCACAATACTAACCCGGTTACCATTGGCCAAAGTTGCATACATTTGGGTCTTGGAGGTATCCAAGTTATCAAACAAGGAACGGTTCGAACACATATGGGATGTGGCTCCTGAATCGAGACACCAGGCCGCCTCTTTGTTCGTGATACTGAACGCAGAATGGTCTTGTATTGTGAATCCGTACGTGTAGTCTTCGGTGTTGGTTGATTTCACGTTCTTCACCTTTTCATTTCGAAAACAATCTTTAGCTTTGTGGCCTCTTTTTTCGCACTTACGGCAGTTGAATGGAAATGAATTTTCTTTCTTGTAGTTTGTAATTTTGTTGGGCTTGAACTTTCCTTTGGAGTAGAATGCTGAGCTTGCCGTTGTGGCCGACTCTTTCCTTCGGTCACTAACCTCCAGGAGCCGTGTACACACAATGTCAAGCTCCGGATAGCTGCTTTGCGCATCAAACGCGGCCTGCACGCCTTTGTACTCTTCAGAGAGTCCATCGAGGAGTAAAACCACCAACAAATCGGTCTTTTATTTCAACAGGTAGGTTCTATATAGGCTAGGATTTGCATTTGGAAAAAATTGAAGTCGAGATTTTAATCAAACTTGACATCACGATGATAGAGAACACCAAAAAAGTGTATCCCGCATTCCGTCTGCCTGTTTGTCTGTACAACGATCTACAGCTTAAAAGGCTGAAGCGATTTTCTTCAAATTTGGTATTTAAGTTTTAAGTGAGTGTATCAAATAGATTTTCGAATCGTTTTTCTTAGCCCCAAGACTAACGGTGTCTGCCATGCAATTTTTTCTAACATCTTAATTCTCTCGAAAACGGCTCTAACGGGTTTCACAAAACAAATCTCTGCACTACTATTTATATATAGGTTACATATTGGTTCAAATTTTTGTTTACATTTTTTCTTACTAACGGTACTTGCCATACAACCTTTTTTGATTTTGGACTTTCCCATGAACCGCTCTAGGTACAGATTTCGATCAAAATTTGCTTACAGGAGGTCCCACGATATTCAAATGATACTGAATACCAAAATTGTCGAAAATATTCTTTTTTTTTAATTTTTTTAAATAATACATTTATTTTTGAAAATTCAATATTTCGAAAATAGATGGATGATTTTTTAAAATTATATATTTAAGTTTATATTATTAAAAACTTTACATTGCCATAACAATTTTTCTATACATAATTTTTGTATATAAAAAATTAAGTAACTACTTTAAAAATATATTTTGCAGTTTCTACTAAGAATTTTGTACATACAATGTGATTGAACATAAAAGCAAGTACGTGCGATGGCGATCCAGTCATGTATTTTATTTTTATTCATCTACTAGGTGTAAGAGTAAGCTTCGTTTCCCTTATTTTTTTCGCAATTTCTTAACAACAGTAATGCCGGTTGTCCACTAGGCGATCAACGCTCAAATTTCAAGTTCAACACATTCAACTTTAATGTAAGATGTCCTCAATTCCATTCAACTAACGAGCTTAATCCGGTTGGAGATCGTTGCTCAACGAATTGTTCAACAAGTGTACGGCTAGTGTACGAGCTCGTGTTGCTCGTTGAAAATGGTGGTTCAATGCGTTGAGCAAAGTTTTCAAGATAATGTGTTGCATTTGTTCAACTCGTTGATCAACTTTTTTAATTTTGTTTTGTGTTGGTTGCCGTTGAGGTGGAAATATTTGTTGTGTATTGCGTTGGATGAAACAAAATTCATGTGCGTGCATGAGTTGAAGTATTGTGTTGACATCAACTTGAAAATTGGTGCAGTATTGTTCATTGTGTTTTGATTTTTCGTCATTGTCTTTTATCTTTTTTTTGTAGTTAATTTTCCAATATTATTAATATGGCAACCACTTTTTTTTTTGAGAGGAAATCACGCTTAATCTAGACAAAGTTTAATTTCAATATTTTTCAACAGAGATGTGTGTGACACTGGCATTAAAAATGTTTACAAGTAAAAATTATGTCATCAATACCTGAGCAGCTATAATGCGTGCGTTGAACGCGTTCCTCAACGAGTGTGTCTTGGTTAGGTGTACGAAGGTATTAACACGTCCATCAACTTGTTGAGCAACCATATCAAAAACGCAGTTGATCAACTTAAAAAATTTTGTTTTTATCAAAACCTAGAAAGCTTATCAACTAGTGTACGAGGTTATTCAACTTTTGAGTAAGTTTGTCAACTATATGTACGAAGCTATTCAACAATTGAATACGTTGATCAACTAGGTGTATAGAGTTCTCCAACAATTGAACGAGTTGATCAACTAGGTGTACGAGGTTATTCAACATTTCACTAAGATTGTCAACTACGTGTACGAGGCTCCCAACACGTTTTGTTCAATTTTTCTTCTGGCTTCATTGCTCAACGTGAAGAACGCAAATTTGTATACTAGTATAAGAGATTGTAATTTTGACATCCAACGATGGAGTTGAATGAAAAGTTGAATGAAGTTAGTTGAGCTTGTTGCGCACTTAGTGGACGACCGACATAAGGTTCAACAACAACTTTCAAGAGATTACTTGCTTTTATTCTGCAACATTTAAAATGTTGGTCAATTTTTAAATCAGTACAAATATTACAAAGAAAATCGGGAAGATGAGGCATGAGTGAAATCGGAAGATCATATTTAGTAATAATGATGCCAAGCATTTAAGAATTGAACATTTGAAGCATTTGACTATTTCGCCGTGGTGGAATTTTCAAAAGCAGCCTTCCGATTTTTTTCTATTTTCTTGACATTTAATTTTGTGGAGATTTTCCTCCTGGTGTCTTTTTAAATTGAATTTCTCTTGCAAGAATTACAGAATTTGCAACAGTTTCATTGTTATATATGTAACCATTGAAACAGAACTAAGTAACCATTTTGTCCGTGATACACGTACATATTTGTTTGGCCTTTTAGGTCGGTGTTGGAGTTAATGCCGATGTGCATCAGCATCAGTATCAGATTCTTTTTTTTTTGTTGATTGTTCCACAGAAGAATAAGAAGATGTGTTGGCTGTGGCAGCACTTCTTGTCTAAGCCGAATTATTAGGTTCTTAAGAAATTACCTTACAATATCTAAGAAATACATAATTAATAGACATTAATTTTTGGATAAGTGCCTCTCACTTAAGTGCTTAACACGCATAAGTACCTTTTGTTTTTTAGAACCAACATTCAGAGAATTTTTTCATATAAAACTCATGTTATAAGTACCTTCCGCTTAACTACATTTCCCGCTTAATTGCCTTCTATTTTGTATACTTTTATTGAAATTTACCTGACAAAAATTCACATTTGAAATCAGCTGATAAAATACAGAAGTTTGTTTTCCGTAAGCGCTTCCTTTTGGCTTATGCTTTAAAATTCGTAAATAAAAAAGTAATAATCTTAATCTACTACAATGATTCGTGGACCAAATGCATTTAAGATTTATTTTGAATCAATAATTCAACAAGTCCGATTAAATATAATGCAAGACACCTTCCTAATTAACTATGTCTCACCCAGGAAAAAATCTTCAAATTTTAATGATTAAAAATTTTAATCTTATTCGATATTGTTCACATTGGTTTTTTGTCAAAAAATCCATGTAAGATGAACTGAATCTAACAAAAAGTGCGTATTGGTAAGGCCATCACTAGCCAACTGATGAGTCCATGTGAAATCGCCGCGCCTGGACGAAACGCAAACTTTGTAGACTAAAGCCAGTCAAAAGCGTTTTAGAATTAAATGTTTTTTATCAAAAACTTTTGTTTTAATTTTTGTATATGTAAATATAGAGATAGGTACCAATGAGCTGGTTTTTATAACTGCCTTACCCGCATAAGTGCCTATTAAAGTGGCGCATTTAATGTGAGGCACTAATCCGGGTTTTACTGTAATATAAACCTCGCCGGCTTTTATAGCGTGAATGTGCCATAATATGTCTGATCCAGACTTTTTTTGGGCAGAAATTGGCAGATTGTCAAGACTTGAAGAGTGGGGATAAAATTCTCTCATTGAGAAATAAAGTCCGAAAAAGTATGGAACAGCTTGAGCACAATTTTCTGTCAATTTTTAAACGTCAACACATTTTTTTTTTTTTTTTATTTCTTTATTTGCTGTAAATTCACATTTTTTTCTCTGACTGACAAATGTCAGTCTGACAATTGTAAATTTTTTGCCCACAAATTGCTGCCTACAAAAATTTATTGAGCAGGAATTAGCAAGAAATTGTCAGGAAGGGGATATATTTTACTCTCTTAAGAGCGCTCTCTTCTGCCCAAAACTACCAAATTTGTAAGTCTGGAACAGGTTTTGGCAGAAATTGGTGCCAATTTGCAGAGTGTGGATCAGACCTATTTTCAAATGGGATTTAACATGTACATATAGTATTTTGTAGACAGATAGGGATGACATCATGCAATCAAGTAATAACCACTCGAAAAATGAAAACATAAAAAATCATTTCTAACAAAATGGCACCCTACAATATTTTACTTCATCTTCAATTAGTGCAGATGTACTTTCAAACAAAACGAAAAAAGACTGAAAATATTTTACTTAATTCAACAGATTCATTTATTCTTTCCTTGATCCTTTCGGATATTCATTTGATAGTTTTGATAATTCCATATGGTGATTCCGAATTTGTTTCCAAATAGTATATACCATTTGCGAATTCAGCATTCTGCGGATCTCCTAAGCGTGATATTGATGCGTTTTGATTGCAGTTCCTATTTTTAAGACTTTCGAAATCCTTACATTTAACGGCAGTTAATACATTCATGTGTCCGAGGGTTAATGATTCTTCAAAATAGGCTAGAGATCTTCCATGCGAACATGAACCTGTAATATCAGTTCCACACCCCGGTTGACATTTTCCACCATTCGGATAAAACGCTGCTTGACCAATTGGATTATAGAAACCCAGCAATCCGCCATTTGTTTGAATTGTCTCAACATACTCCGCATCAGTATCAGAGAGACGTTTTTCTGGATATTTAAGTCTGAATAGGGGCATTGCTGGATCCAATCCGACAATAGTGTGGACTCTTCCACGACGGACATTTTTTCCAGTAAATCCAGCTACATGTGCTCCCAGACTATGTCCATAAACAGCCAGTGTTCCAAAGGACAGATCTGCAGAATCGTGCAGCCAATCAATAAATTCTGCAACTTTCTTACCAGCTTTCGAACAACGATTTTTAGCAGAGATATAGTTAATAGTTTCGCTGTAAACACTCCAATCGACTGATATAAAATTTAGCTGTCTCTGTTCTCCATTCAGGAGAAGGGCTTCCCTTACAGCAAACAAGGACTTGTGATCGGTCATCCACCCGTGTATCATAAATCTTTAAAAGGTCAGCTGTTATAAACTTGCAACTATTAATTTTTATTATTACCTTGTTGGATTTTTGGCATCAAAAGTCGAATTCAATAAGGATTCCAGATCATTTATATAAAGTTCAATTGATTCTGTTGGATTCTCCTGGGTGTACAGGAAAAAACGAACTTTATCGGATTTTTCTGTTTTAATTGTGATTTGGTTTTCTTCTGGAAGGGAAGCTTTCAGAATCGCCTCCTCTTCAGTCATCCAAAGAATACTTCCATTTCTTTGTGGAATTGGCCAAACTATAGGATCTTCAGGATCCTCTATAATGTTTTAAAATTAAAATTAAACATCAACTAATCTAGATCCTAATGTTTAAGCACATATAATTCCCACAGGATCCCAATTTTAAAAATCCACTCATACGTTCTAGTTAATTCAGATAAGGAAAGATATCTAGGAGCTTACCTCTTCCAAATACTCCAAGAACTCCCCACAAAAGAATAATGTATAATTTCATTTTGTTTGAATAGCTTTTTTAATGTTAATGTTTTCCTACCGTTATGGGTGGGCCTTTTATAGTGAATTAATGTGCAGATTTTAAGATACTGAATTTAATACCTAATAAGGTTTATCAACACAATTGATTTTACTATGCTTTTGTTGTGAACACAAAATGGCGCTATAAAATATAATAATGAAGTTCAATATTAGGGTTATGGTGTTTGGTTATTGTTTAATGCGATTGTTATAATATTTGGAACAAAATTGAATCAACATTCTTTGTGGATGCCTAGATATTAGAAGTGAATATAAAATAGAATTGCAGATGTTATTAAAAAAAAATACGGCCACCACCGCGAGCCACGATAAGGTGGTAAGGTGGTTTATTATACTCGTAGGTAGTATAGGGTATTTTTGTATTTGAATTGAAATTGTTGCGCTTTTTATTGTATTGGTACCTTATTTGACACATCAGGGGTTGGATATTATAACTAAAATGGTTCGGAAAATGTGTTATTAATGTAAATTTACGAAACGTTTAATAGAGTCTAAATATAAATAATAATTAGTGCGTAACTATTTAATGATTGAAAGGCGGTTAACTGAATTCTATTGAATACGACTTTGATTATTTGATTAAAACTATCATAGCTTTATCAGATGCCATCAGAGGACATGTATAAATAGTCTCATTTACTCGCACATGAGATAATTTGTACAAGATGAGGATGAATGTATAGTTTTTTTTTAAATTGATGAGCTCACTTAAGGGGTTTTGAATACCCTTAAAATGATCAGGCACAGTGCGAGCGTTAGGAAAGTACAGAAGGATCTAGTAGATGGGTATCTCTGATGCACATTGGTTTTGAACTCTTGAATTCAAAAATAGGAATGGGAAATAGAGCCGGGTAAAGTATTCCACATTCGTGTGGTACGGCTAAAGAAAGAATCTCTGTACTTGACAGTACGTCCGAAGTTTGGCAAAGGTGTAAGCTCATGAGCATTCCTAGAAACGTGGGTATTACGGTTGAATATTTTGATGGGAGGAATGCAACTGATGGCTATTTCGCTAGAACATTGTTTATAAAAGTTGTAATACAATAATGAGAGACATATAACATTTCGACTGTGCTCTAGAGATATAAATGTGTCAGTTATAGTTCTACGGCCTATCATTTTTAGACCTCCTTTTTGAATTCTATCAAAAAGATTTAAATGAGTTTTGGTGCTCTTGCACAAATGTGCGAATTATATTCCAGCTTTGTGGCTTTACAGCTTTTATAAATTACAGCCAGATACGAAGGGGATAAGAATTTCTTGCATCTTTGAAAAAAAAAAACATCAAGCAGCGGTTTTGGCGACATCGAATATGGGGTCATTCTACAAGAGGTGGTCTGTGATGCACATACCAAGGACTGAAAATTGATCGCATTTTTCAATGTAAGTGCCGCTCATGGAAAGCGGCACGAGGGTTCTGTTTTAACGACAGAAAACAGCATTGAGTTTTTGAAGCATTAAATTGTTGAGATTAGAATTTAATGAGCTATAATAAGCTGCTTTTTCAGTTCCATATCCGAAGAACAAGGAGGTGAAAATGAAAAGCTGAGAGTACTATCGTCAGAATTAGAAGAATTGAATTAGTGAATTAGAAGTTCTTATCTCGAAGATCATTAGATAATGAAAATGAGAAAAAGAGTTGGAGACAAAACGGAGCCCTGCGGATTTGTGTATATCACGGTCTTTGCAACTGCACGAGGGCGAAAGTTCCATGAAATCGCTTACGCTCTCAAGCAGTAGAGGAGTCATAATAATTTCTGGTAGCCTTAAATTAAGAGCGAACTGCGCTGCAAGCAAATTCGCTTTTTCAGGGGAACTGATAAAAGATGGGTGTCATTAAAGACGGACATTTGAACCGAAGACGAAGTTGAAATTCGAATATTTTTTTACAATTGAACAAAAATTCTTGCTACCTTTGGGACATTGTACTATTGTTTGAGAGATGTTGGTATGAAAATTTTGAAAGAGGCGATAATACACTTACAGCCCTAATAATAAAAAATGCTAAGTCCACCTTTAGTCCATGGGGTTACAAAACTATGAAATAAGACTTAGACTATGGACTAAAATTTCCCATTAATAAAAACTCGAACAAAATCTACCACAATAAGTATCAACTCTCTTCTTATTCCATGTCCCTGTAAATTTTGTTCTTAAATGTCAATTCTTAGTCGTCCACTAAACCACCATCTTCGATGGTCTAGAGATTGACTAAGTTTGTAAACGCCAAGTAGCAGAAATTTTGTTTTATTAATAGCCGGGAATCAAAAAGAAAATTTTATGGCTCTCGTTTGGATCGTCACAAACTATGGACAAATATAAGGAGAACTTGGAATTGGCAAAACCAATACAAATCTTACAGATATTGACTGCGATGAACTTAATTGGAGATTTATAGGTCACACTACTGTCTTTCCTGATAATAAATGTATGGTTCACCAAACTTTGAGCCTGACATTGAAAATTCCCAAGGATTTAGGTTTACTGGTGTAGAAGAAACCGATGTGTTGGAAGCATTACTCTCTATCAAATCAAATTCTATAGGATTAGATGAGTTGCACCCACTTTTTATAAAAATGATATTACATACCATATTGCTTAAAATACATTACTTATGTTCTTAATTTAATTCTAATGACATCAACCTTTCCTACCGCCTGGAAACAATCTAAACCAATTGCTATCTTACTTTTTTTTCTAAAATTCTTGAAAAAGTTATGAATGTCCAAATACGTAGATTAGATTATTTCTTCTTATTTAAGTGGCAGATTTCAGGCAGTTCTTGCCAATAATATCGCATCTAATTTTCTTCCTGTTAGGTCGGGTGTCCCTCAAGGATCGATCTTAGGGCCGTTATTGTTTACGCTTTATATAAATGAACTTCCTTTCCAAGTAATGTATTCCTCTTTACATACTGTATGCCGATGACGTTCAGCTATACAAAAGTTGTCCATTAGGTTTAATCGAAAACGCTGCATCTGAAGTGAATAAAGATCTCGAGCTTATTTATCATTGGGCAAGGAATAATGGATTGTGCTTAAATCCGACTAAATCTAAATGTTTAATTATCGCTATAAGCAAAATATTGATACTTAATACATTACAAAAATACTTTTAAATGATACACCCATTTCGTTGACACGGCTAAAAATTTGGGTATCACCTTTAATAAAACTCGTACCTGGGATAATCATATCAGAACATCGTTAGTTAGGTTAGGTTAAAAGGCGTGGTGAAACGGCAAGCCGCCTAACCTCACTCGGATCTCGGTGGATCTATTGCGGTCCCCAGGTTAGGAAGGGGGGGAATTTAAGGAGGGGAGTAAATTGGAAGATTAGGTTTGAAGGGCCTATACCATCCTGACCTTTAAGTAAATTTCACGATATGTTTCAGTGTCTTATTCGAGACATCGCCCAGTTCGTCGAAGAAGTAATCTCCGAGGGCTTCTTTCCTTGCCCTTGCTAAGCTGGGGCATTCACAAATTAAGTGATATGAGCCCTCTTCCGCCTCTTCGTCCATACAACGTATACATAAGTCAGATCTGCTGATTCCCATTCTGGTCATGGGGGTTCCCATTGAGTTGTTACCCGTTCGGGGGGACAGTTGAGGTCGGTTAAGCCCTATCAAATATTCTGTTTTTTTCTTAGAGATTTCTGTCCAAAAATTTCTCGAAGCCCGACAACTATCAATACCTGACCATCTGAGGAAAGTTTGTTGGATTCTCAAATTTTCTTGCGCCAATGGCACAAATATACCGGAAACGATTTAGCTCGGTTCAAGTGATGATCCGGATTTGGCCAGTTCATCTGCGATTTCATTTCCGTGTATATCACTATGTCCTGGGACCCAGATTAGGATGACTAAGTTCGATTCACTTAGCAATCTTAGTTCATTGCGGAGGCGGATCACTAATTTTGACTTTGTGACAATTGAGGAAATTGCTTCGATTGCCGCCTGGCTGCCTACGAAAATATCTATATCTCTGTTGACAATTTCACATACGAAGAGATATTTTGCCGCCTCACTTATTGCGAGCACTTCCGCCTGAAATACTGAGCAATAATCTGAAGTCTATATGATTTGGCTAAGGGAAGATTTTCCGAACAGATTCCTGACCCCACCCCTGACGTGACTTAGATCCGTCTGCGAATATTGAAACATTATTTTTGTCATCGCTAGGTAAGGTCTATGGTGGTCTTTGTTCCCTTTGGACAACCCAATATTTTACTCCAATTAAAACAAGAAAAATACTTGCCAAAACTTTGCTGATTCCCATAATTCTTTTTGGTTGCGAATTTTTTTCAAATTGTGATTATGAAGACAAACGTAGACTTAATGAGGCATTTAATAGCGTTGCCCGTTACGTGTATGGTCTGCGACGATATGACCATGTCTCAGTTTTTTCTAAATCATTATATGGCATCACTTTTCAAAACTTGCTGAATTTTATGACTTTGACTCTCCAGCTTTTTAATCGAATTCCATCCCGGTCTACTAGAATGCTCGATCTTGCACCATTCACTAAATAATTTACATGTTAAACGCAACAACAACCAATTCCCATCCGACTTAGTTTTGTGCAGATTATTTTCATGGCTACGCTCTTATTCTGGAGACAAATTGTGTAAGCTGTTATGTGCTAAACAGATGTGCAGCTATTTTCATGCAGCGAAATAGAATTACATGCGTTCTTATGGGAGCAGATTCACGCAAGGTCTACATGCAGATATCTCTATTTCTAAATTCGCTGCACAGAATCACTGAAGCTACAACAGCCAAGAAAATAAAATGCACGACTGGATCGCACGAACATGCTCTTATGTTCGATCACATTGTATGCAAAAGATTTCTATTTAAATCTAAATATATTCTTACAGTTATTTTTTACTTTATTTTTTAAACACAAAGTTTCATTAATTTTTTTCTAAAAAAAATTGGTATGACAATCTTAAATATTTAATAATATAAACTTAAAACAAAAAATTAAATCGGATTAATCAAAGAAAAAATAATTCAAAACTCTGAAATAAATACTTAAACTAATTTGAGCTCAAAAAAAACGTACGCCATTTTATTTCTTGGATAAATTTGAATTTATGAGAAAAAAAATTTAAAAATCTGTTTTTGAGAAAAAAAGCTTTTTAAAAAAACTTTTTGAAAAAAATTTAAGAAAAAATTCAAAAAGGCCAATTCATAGGTATTCAACAAATACATATAACTATAACTTTTGAAAAAAAATTATTGAGCAGTTTTCAAAATATATAATTTTCAAAATTAAAAAAAAAAATTCTTTTAAAAATACAAATAAATATTTACTAAAAATATTGGTACGCAGTATAAATTGGGCAACCTCAACCTATATACGTGAAATTTCGAAAAATCGGTCGAGTGAGATAGTCGAAATAAAAAAACGGTCCTATGGAAAGTACCGTTTTAGACATTTAAAATTTTTTTTTTCAATCATATGATCGGTCGTACCTAAAAAGTTGAACTGATTTTTTTAAATCAAAATCGTTAGAGGCGTTTCCGAGAAAAATAGACTTTAACGTATTGTTTATATGGCAGGTACCGTTATTTTTTGAGCTAAAAAAAAAATCTATTCCCAGCAAACATTTTAATTCAGAAATGAACGATAATTAATTCATAAAAGTGAAGAAACCGGCCGAAAAAGAATTCACTTTTGATGCAATTTGAATTCTTTTACCTGGGCTCTGAGACACCAATTTGAATCATTGTAATGATTCATTTATGCTCTGAAAATTCGTCATTTAAATGAACGTATATAAGAGCTCCATATATTCATTTAAATGATTAATGCCTGAATCTTTTCTAAATCATAAAAATAGTTCCAATAAAATTAAATTAAGTGAAGGATTTCTAAGTATATACCTTCACATTGATTAATCGTACAGGAATCATTTTTGCGATTCAGAAAAGGTTCAGGTATTAATAATTTAAAGGAATATATGGAACGGTTATATACGTTCATTCAATTGCAGAATTTTCAGATCATAAATGAATCATTAAAATTATTCAAATCGGTGTCTAAGAGCCCAGGTGAAAGCATTCAAATTGCATCATAAGTGAATTCATTATTTCTGATTCATTTATGATTGAATATTTCATCGGTGAGCCTCTGAAACATTTATTGATTTGCCTCTTGTTTGGCTTTTATGGCTTCCAGGACTTCTTAATTGCTACACGATGCTATAATTAAAGAAATGATTTTTATATTTCTAAGAAAACTTAAGACCATTTTGTACATACCTTTATGTTTTATCATTTGCGTTTTTATATATATTTTTTGTTAAGTAAGTAGGTACCCATTTACTATTAAAACACCTGATGGTTATATACCTATCTAAACCGATCTTTCGAAAAACTTTTCCGAACTGATAATCGACTATGCAAACGAAACTTTTATCATTACAATGACCTGTCATCATTACTCCTTGGTAAAAAGAAAAATAAAAGGATGAACAAAAAAGGATCTCCATATGAAGGATTCACCAACAAAATCTGAGTGTTGTTTTTTTTTGACACAGAATACATATCTCTTTGTGTCTCTCTGGTAAGAATTTGTAGGATCTTTGTATATATTCATAATTCATTCAAAAACTGAAGGTTTCCTGAATATTATTCTTCGTTTTTGGTGATTAGAATCTGAACCTTCAGATAAATGTTTGCTGGGTTTTCTCTCTGTACAATACCTAAAAAACTCTATATACCAATTGTTTGAAATTTGTTTCACCTTATTGACCGCAAAAATCGTAATAAAAAGTTAAAAAATAAATAAAAACAAAATTACAAATTAAAAAACGTTTATTTTTAAAATTATTTAAATTTAAACTTTTTATTTATCACGTATGCATTTCGGTTCTCAGCTGCGGAACCATCATCAGCGGGCGACAATTAAACAAAACATAAATAGATTGGGTACATAGCAAGTACATTAAACTAGTTGGACTTTACAAGTACATTGAACTGGTTGGAATTTAATACAACAAAATAAAGAGAGTAAACAGTTTTTAGTTTTTCTCTTTCTTAAGTACATTGAACAGAAAAGAGTCAATTGGTCCAGGTTCCAAATTCATCAAGTTGTCGTTTATGTGAATATGTAATGACTCATAAGCGTCCAGTTTGCGTTGTTTGTTTACATTTTTAATGAGTCTACAATTATTTTCAAAAGATGTAATGGTGTGTGGTTTATCATTGCTCAGATCAAATAGGTGTGCTGGAATGGCTTTGTCTATCTCTTTCTTTTTAACGGATCTAAGATGCTCGTTGAATCTAATCTCTGCAGCTCTTCTTGTTTGTCCAATATATTTTTTGTTGCAATTAGAACAAGAGATTTCGTAAATGCCACTGCATCGATTAGTTGGTGTGTGGTCTTTTGTGGATCCCAAGCGTAGTTTTAATTTGTTGTTGTTGGCGTGGACGATGTTCATATCAGCCTTGGCAAAGACATGTATCAAACTGTTGGTGGCATTCGGGGCGAAAGGCAAGGTGACACGGTGTTGTGGTGCATATATATTTTGTTCAAATAATGTACTGATGTTGTTCCGTTTTACCTTTGTCGAGTGTTTTTTAACCAGATGGTCAATGATAGATCTATCATATCCATTAACGTCAGCAATATGTAATATTTGTTGGTATTCCTTCATGTAGTTTTCAATCGACAAAGGTAGACGGCTTAGTCTGTACACCATTGAATGAAAAGCGGCGAGTTTTTGGCTGTATGTGCAGTATGAATCGTTGGTTATGTAGCGGTCGGTTGACGTTGATTTTCTGTAGACACTAAATTCAATTTTCCTGTTCCTTCGTTTTATTTCTAAATCGAGAAATGATATAGTGTGAAGTATTTCGTCTTCCTTCTCAAATGTGAATTGAATACTTGGAAATTGGTTGTTTATTATTTTAAGTATCTGGTCAGTTTCAGATCTTTTTACAACAGCAAACGTATCATCTACATACCTATACCAGATGCGGGGTAATTTGCCCATTTTATTCAGGTCTGTTTCAAATTTGCACATGAAAGCTTCAGCTACGTAAGGTGACAGGCCGTTTCCCATACTGCAGCCGAAATTGTTGGTGTAAAACACGTTGCGGAATTGAAAACAATTATGTTTCATGCAAATGTTGATACAATCAATATATGCAATTACTTTTTCTGGTGGTAGATGGAATTTAAGTAGGTGTTGTCTAATCGCTTCAACTGCTACAGTAATGGGAATTGATGGAAAAAGGGCGGTGACGTCGAATGAAATCATGATTTCATCGTCTTCAATTTGTATGTCTTTTACTTTGTCCACAAAGTCAAATGTGTTTTTGACTGCGAAACACACCAACAACAACAAATTAAAACTACGCTTGGGATCCACAAAAGACCACACACCAACTAATCGATGCAGTGGCATTTACGAAATCTCTTGTTCTAATTGCAACAAAAAATATATTGGACAAACAAGAAGAGCTGCAGAGATTAGATTCAACGAGCATCTTAGATCCGTTAAAAAGAAAGAGATAGACAAAGCCATTCCAGCACACCTATTTGATCTGAGCAATGATAAACCACACACCATTACATCTTTTGAAAATAATTGTAGACTCATTAAAAATGTAAACAAACAACGCAAACTGGACGCTTATGAGTCATTACATATTCACATAAACGACAACTTGATGAATTTGGAACCTGGACCAATTGACTCTTTTCTGTTCAATGTACTTAAGAAAGAGAAAAACTAAAAACTGTTTACTCTCTTTATTTTGTTGTATTAAAGTCCAACCAGTTCAATGTACTTGTAAAGTCCAACTAGTTTAATGTACTTGCTATGTACCCAATCTCTTTATGTTTTGTTTAATTGTCGCCCGCTGATGATGGTTCCGTAGCTGAGAACCGAAATGCATACGTAATAAATAAAAAGTTTAAATTTAAATAATTTTAAAAATAAACGTTTTTTAATTTTTAATTTTTAATTTTGTTTTTATTTATTTTTTAACTTTTTATTACGATTTTTGCGGTCAATAAGGTGAAACAAATTTCAAACAATTAATCTGACCACAAACCTGGCTAATATATTTACGATTAAATTGTGAATCAAATTCTATATACCAAGCTTGGAGCAATTCGGCCCACCCGTTTGGACTGTAGGTGTCTATACATACATACAGACAGACTGACGGTCTGACAGACTGTCAGACTCACAGACTGACAGACAGAGAAGACAGACAGACATATAGACGGACAGAATTTTTAGACCATATTTTTTCGTCTTCGCTATCATCGTAATGTCATGTTTGATTGTTATTTCAAAACTTTTTTTTTCGACGAATGCATAACTTGCCTTATAGTACCTACATACATACATATAATCGCAAGTAAAAATTGAATTAATTGTTATTTGACATTACTTGTATTGGTGATTTTAAAAATGGAAGAAAATCTAATGGAGTTGGTTGGCAAAATAAATTTGCTATCGATAATTTATATGGGAATGTCTTCTTTTTTTTGTAATGGTTTCGCTAATTAAATATGTAATTCATTTTTGTTCGTCCAATTTTGCCTGTAGTTGCAAAAACACACGCCTTACTGTCATCTAATAGGGTAGTATATAGAACACCTGCGTCATATGTTTACGCTTAAAGTAACGCCAAGGTTGAATTCGTCTAATAATGTTTACTTCTGTCATTCATACGCACTTAGTTCCACGCGAATATAGGAAGTTGTTGACAAAACTTAACTGTTTATAGATACGCTTTAGTTTTACCCCCTACGATGCAAAAACAAGATAAAACATATATATAAGTGTTTTACTATTAGATTATACTTGAGTAGCTTATTAATTATATGATAATTAAAACAAAATAATAGTTTGATAAAATCTTGCAAAAACAAAATGTGCTTAGGCTGGTATGAACTACCTACTCCCATCGATTTTATAACTTAAAGTAACATACTTTCTTTATCTCTCTATTTGCAAAATATTTTAATTGATATCTTTAAGTAATAAAAATTCCGATGACCAGCTTCGCCATAAGAACAATAACAAATGAGAAACATGTGGTGCGTTTTTTGTTTAAGCACGAGGGGAGTTGGGGTGCCAGCAAATAAATGGCATTGAGAATTAAAAAACTTTACATTTCCATAAAAAACTATCGATAACAAACATATTGAGCATTTGAGGCAATTATCTTTTCTCTTTTTTTGGTTAAATTTTATTTCATTGGAACTAATGAAAATGTATTTCTAAAATATAATCGACAATTAGAAACAGCCACATAAATATACTGGTCCTTAATTTTAGACACCTTTTATTTATAAATAGGGGACGAATTATTAATAAAGAATGCTTATTTCTCCTCTAATCCATGACGTGACTAACCCATAGTATAAAAGTTAATCTACGGTCAAATTTTGAATTAATAAAAAATCGCAAATCCACGAACAAAATCTACTACAATAAGGTATCAACTCTATCTTTTTACTTGCGATTAATGTTACTACTATGAGGCAAGTTATGCATTCGTAAAAAAATCGATCAATCAAACATGATATTAAGATCATAGAGAACGCCAAAAAAGTGGATACTGCCATTCCATTTGTCTGTCAGTCTGTCAGTAGCTTCCATACATTTTTTTTGACCAAAAACGGTTATTTTTTGTACTTCTAGTAGAACCATTTTTGTTTTCGATTTTCTGGGAAACCGTTAATTTGTTTATTTTTTTTTAATTTTTAACACAGACGCTCCTAGAAAGTTTAAAAACTATTGTAAGCCAAAATATTTCAAAAAAATTTGTTTTTGGAAATTCAAAAAAAAATTTTTGAAAACACAAAATTTCGAAATAGGCACAATAGATTTTTTCGAAACTTCGTATTTAGAAGTTTCTTTACACAATCTTTAATAGTTAAAAAAAGAACTATTTTTTCTAAAATAAAAAAACAACGGTACCTACCATACAAATGTTAAAAGACCGTTAAGAAAAAACTGTATTTCTCAAAAACGGCTGCGAGAATTTTTATAAAAAAACTTGTGTGTTCTTAAATGAGTACTGTACACTTTTAAGTATAAATAACGGTACTTCCCATATAACCACCTTACATATTTTCTCACAATTGGATAAACCGATTCAAATTCTTTTTTTATGCAAATGCTTCCTAAAACTGATAATAAAACTGCATACTCAAATTTTCAAGAACAAAGTTTTTCGATTTTTAAAAAATAAATAATCTTTTGATTGAAAAATCGATTTTTCAAAAACCAGTCAGTGAATTTTTTTTGAAATTTGAATTTAATATGTATATTATTAATATCTTAAAAATGGAGTTTCAATTTTTTTTCTAAAAATGTTTTTTTTTTAAATTTTATACATACAAAATTTACATACAACGTATGCCCTCATTTTAAGGCCGCGTACGATAGCATTTATAGAGACTAGCTATACAGAGCCATGTCTGGTTTTGGCATCCCCACAAAACTCATCCACCTGTGTAGGATGACGATGGAGAACTCTCGCTGCTCCGTCAAGGTTGGTACTGACCTCACAGAATCGTTTGATGTCAAGAAAACATTCCGACAAGGTGATGCGCTATCGTGCGATTTCTTCAACTTAATACTTGAAAAAATTGTAAGAAAATCCCAAGTTAACTCTACTGGCACAATTTTTTTCAAGTCTGTGCAATTGTTAGCATACGCTGATGACATAGACATCATTGGCAGAACCCAGCGAGCTGTCACTGAAGCGTTTGCTAACATTGAAGCTGAAGCGGCTAAGATGGGACTAGCAGTCAATGAGGCCAAAATGAAGTACCTGCTGTCCACAAAAAGGGACACACAACACAGGCGGATTGGACAAAACGTCACAATAGACAGATACAACTTTGAGGTAGTTAGGGACTTTGTCTACCTCGGATCCGCTATAACATCTAACAATAACATCTCGTTAGAAATAAAGCGAAGAATAACTCTTGCCAATCGCTGTTCCTATGGGCTAGGGAGGCAATTGAGTAGTAAAGCCCTCTCTCGAAAAACAAAGGAGACTCTTTATAGGACTCTGATCATCCCAGTCCTGCTCTATGGCGCGGAGACATGGACTCTATCAAAAGCGGATAAAGATATCCTTAGTCGTTTCGAGCGTAAGGTTTTTCGCAAGATTTTCGGCCCTATCTGCGTTAACGGGCTTTGGAGGAGAAGGTTCAACCACGAACTATACGAGTTGTACAGCGACATTGACCTGGTACAAAAACTACGTATATCACGTTTAAGATGGCTAGGTCATATAGAGCGTATGGACAACAATGCTCCTGCTCGCAATCAAGGAAGGCCTCGCCTAAGGTGGCACGATCAAGCGGAAGATGACCTCAACCAACTTGGAGTGCGTAACTGGAGGCATCTAGCCAAAGACCGAGCTAGCTGGAGAGTCATGTTGGTTGAGGCCCAGGTTCGCCCCGAACTGTAGCACCACCTAAGTAAGTAAGTAAGTAAGTGTGCCCTCATACATATGTATATACACTACACATATGTATCTTTAAAAATCAATTGAATCTTATGTATGCATATTGCACATAAATTATAAAGTTATATGCATACTTACCAATCCTTCATTTTAATATTATTGTATATATAGTACATGTTTACATATACCTAGGTTCCATTTATGTAGCTACATATTACCCTCCTAACTTACATAATTAAAATCCATAATCTAAATTTAATTATGCATTTATCGGTAGGTACCTAAGTTACTATTCCTTGAATCATCCATTCTACAATTCATTTTACTAAAAATCAAGGGCATCTTATCTACTTTTACAGCGCAGCGTCTAGCTACAAGAGCAAATTCGTACGATCCAGTCGTGTTTTTTATTTTATCATATGACCCTGTAAATTTTTTTCTTAATGTCAATTCTTATTCCTTAACTATAACTACAAATTTTAGGAATAAATTTGTAAATGTCAAATTGCTGAAATTGTGTCTTATCAATGACATTTTGCATAAACCAATGTTACAATAAAACGAAGCGAAATCCAATTGAAAAAAATTTCTTTTCCATTTCTATCTATTGTAAAGGGTTATCCATTTTGCGGTTTCAAAAGTGAACGTAAATAAAACACATATTAAATATTTTTTTTCATGATATTTCTTTTTTATTATAAAGTTTGAACGTTGACATTATGTGCGAAACACTACATCATTTAAATGACCACCACGCGAATTGTTGCAAGCATCGATTCTTTTGAGATAATTTTCAACCACTTTTTGACACATATTGGGCGGTATCTCAGCCATGACTTGACGAATGTTGGTTTTTAAGTGCTCATGCGTTAAAGGTTTCCCTGCATAAACACGGTCTTTCGCGTAGCTCCACAGCGCCAGCAGCGGTGTCAAATCGCATGATCTTGGTGGCCAGCTGATATCGCCACGACGAGAAATTACGCGGCCAGGAAATTTCTCTTGCAATAAAGCCATATTCGCTCGTGTTGTGTGGCATGTGGCACCATCTTGTTCAATAGCAGGCAAAAAAAGTCGGTTACCAAATGACCATAACGCTCCGAATTGACGGTGACAGTCGTTCCATCGTCGTTTTCGAAGAAGTAAGGTCCAATCACACCTCCGGAGCAAAGAGCGTCCCAAACAATGACTTTTTGTGGATGTAATGGCCTCTCTTCAATTACTTGAGGATTCTATCAGAATCCCAAATACGACAATTTTGTCTATTAACATACCCACCGAGTGAGAAATGTGCTTTTTCGCCTGTTGTTCAAGCACCCATTCGACGTATCTACGACTTTGTGAATGGTCAGCTGGCTTCAGTTGTTCTGTGAGCTGGACTTTATATGGATGTAGGTGTAGATCCAAATGCAAAATACGCCATAATGTGCCGTAAGACAGTCATAATTCCTGAGAACAACGAGGAATCGACACATTCGGGTCTTCGGCAACACTTTCACTTACAGCAGCTATATTTTCAGTGGTACGAGCGAAACGATGATGCACAGGCCTTACAATATCTGTAGCCAATCCAGTCTCTTCAAATTTCTTCACAATTTTACCAATTGCTTGCGTAGTTGGAAGATTATGTTAACCATAATCTCCTCTTAAAGCACGACATATGGCTGTGGCAGAGTCACCATTTTGGTAGTAGGTTTTAACAATTTTTATGCGTTGTGCGATAGTTAAGAGATCCATTTTCGTAAATGTCAGATTTTCAACTGAAAAAAAAATTGGTGTAACAACTTAGTTTGACAGATGTCGAATTCCAGCCCTATACTTTTGAAACCGCAAAATGGATAACCCTTTATCATCAGCTAATAGTAAAAAATATGACGATTTATTTTGTTCTGCTACAATAATTTCTTCATATACTATCTGCAATAATGTTGATGAGTTCTTTCTGAATTTGAATACGGCGCCAGTTATATATATATGTAGCTTTCATTGAAACTATCCATCATTGAAAACTTTGTATAATAATTCTGAGGCACCTTAACAAATAAAACCGATGTCGTTTTGGCACCAAAATGAAGGTAATAAGATATAAAACTTTTTTTTGTCAAACAAATATCTTATTTGCTCTACCACTTTCTTGTAAAATCAATTTTGATTTTTCAATGCTGGAAAGCGTTTTCAATGAACAGCTGACATTTCGTTCCCAAAAGTGGAACACTATTGTTCCAATGATTTGTGTTTAATTTTTTTCCTGTTCTCATGTCAGTTTTACTTTTAATACTCAAATCTAACGTCAAAATTACATTTGGCTATAAAAGATCTTTTTAATCACAACCAAGTTTCAAAGATAGCTATAATCGACTTGCCAAAAAGATTCACTGATTTGTTTTCAATGATGATCTTATTGAATTTCAATGAAAGATATAAACTGGCCCCTAAGCAGCATGCATTTTCATAAACTTTGAAATAAACCTAATTCATCATTCTCTTCATCGTTCCAATTACCTCGAAATGGTAACTCATTTCTTGTAAGGAATACAACGGAATTAAGCCAGAGGCGCACATAATAGAATTTACCTAAGTTTACAATGAGGAAAATGTTAAAATTTGTTAAATCTTTTTCGGTTGAGTTCAAATAACCAGAAAAAGCGTATAACGTAAGCGATTCAATTGATTGTTTCCTATCTTAAGTACTGTGAGCAATTATTTAATTGATTTACTTGGGAAAGTCAATTACTTCAAAATCAAAAGCACCTAAATATATGCACATGTCGGGCTATGGGCCTGTCGACCTTTAATCCTTCGCCACGCCTCCGGCCGCCCCGCGCCACGACTTTGCAATTCAAGTATTTGTTTAAATATAAGTTCTTTTGCCAAACAAAAAGTAGTTTGGATTTTTCGAAACTGATGAATTACAGATTCTGCTAAAAAATAACCCTCTCGGATATTTGATCGTTTCGATCTTCGGTTTTGAGATTGACTTATCGTTCTTTAGCTTTGAATATTCTTTGGTAATCTAATGTTGACTTGTAAATCAAATAACAAAACTTTTATTAGGTTGTTTGTTTTTTTTTTCTTTAAATTCCAATAAAATGCAAAACAAAAACAAAGAAAGAAAAAACAAATTGATAACGAGAATTATAATATACCTAATAAATCATTATGTCGATAAGACCACTAAAGTTACAAAAAAAAAAGTCTAGAAATCAATTTGCTATAAAAGCCAAGCCCTATTCCATCAGCAAACATTTAAATTCAAAAAGTTATTCAAACAAAATGAACACATACATTACTTTGGCGCTAACAGTTCTTGGACTTCTTCAAAGAGGTATGGTTAAGTTTTAATTTAGACTACCTGAACAAAACATCTTAAGAAATTTATACTTTTAAAGTTCAAGCTTTTCCGGCATATAATATTGAGGACTCAGAAGGCGAAGAATCCCTAACAGTTTGGCCAATTCCACAACGAAATGGAAGTATTATCTGGATGACTGAGGGTGATGCACTGTCAGAAGCTCTACGAACCGAACATGAAGAAACCAACTTTGGATTAAGAAAATCAGATAAAGTTCGATATTTCTTGTACACCCAGAAGAATCCAAAGAAACCCATTGAAATTTATTTAAATGATACGGAATGCTTAAAGAATTCAACCTTTGACTCTAAAAATCCCACGAGGTAAGATAAATATAGAACTTAACATTGAACTAGTTTTTAATTTTTTTCTTATGCATTAGATTTATGATTCATGGATGGGCCACCGATCATAATCACAAAGATTTATTTGCCGTGAAGAAATCACTGCTGCTCAATGGCGAGAAGCGACAATTCAACTACATTTCTGTTGACTGGAGTGTTTTCAGCCATACAATCAATTATATATCTGCTAAAAATAGAACCTCAAAGGCTGGTAAGCAGGTTGCAGAATTTATCGATTGGTTGCACGATTCGACAAACCTTTCATATGCAAATCTGGCAGTTTATGGGCATAGTTTGGGTGCCCATGTTGCAGGTTTCACTGGCAAAAATGTCAAACGTGGAAGAATACACACCATTGTTGGGTTGGATCCAGCAATGCCACTGTTTAGAATTAAATATCCAGAAAGACGCCTATCAGCTACTGATGCAGAGTATGTTGAGACTATTCAAACTAATGGAGGATTTTTGGGTTTCTATAATCCAATTGGACAGTCTGCTTTTTATCCGAATGGCGGAAAGTATCAGCCAGGATGTGGAAATGATCCAGGTGGTTCATGCTCTCATGGTCGATCTACTGCATATTTTGCAGAAGCCTTGGATTTCGGATATAGAAATGGATTAAATGGAATAGGATGTAGAAATTTTGAAAGTCTTAAAGATGGAAAATGCCGTCAATATACAGTTAGAAACCGTTTGGGTGATCCCAATAATGCTAAACTTCCCAATGGAATATTTTATGTGAAAACAAATTCGGGCTCACCATACGGAAAGCATATTAAGTTGTGATTGTGTTGTTTAAAGGGAATGAAGGGAGGAATAAATGAATCTTTTAAGTTAAGTTTAATAAAACTTTTTGTTTCTTTTTAAATATCCCATATATCTATATGACTGGGAGCAAATAGATTGGGCATAACATTTACAAAGCCGCACTGTTCGAAGAAATTTGTTGTTTGCTCACAAAATGATACGCAACTTGAGGCTCAAAATAAGAAACTAGACTTTAAAGCTAAATAATTAATAGTGAATATTCAAGAAAATAGAGTTCAGTGATAAAGTGCATATTTTAAAGTCAACAACTCTTTCCAATCCAACAAAGAACACAATTTGCGTAGATAGCCTTGTATTCTAAAAGTGAACTAAAATACCAGAAAACTTTTGGGGAAAACTCCTTAATTTTGTGCAAAAAATGATTAGTGGAGCTCATTACGAACTAAACGATACAGAACATCAAGCACCAACATATTATTTAGGTTAATGAAATTGTATGAACTTTATTACATTATGCGGAAACGGAACCGTATAATCGCCTGGAATCAAAATGGATATTCTAGTTTGATGTGTTGATGTAGGTGCAATAATAAAGAACTTAGAAAAGCTGAATCTCTCCTACTCCAACTAAAACGATCATAGCCTTTAAAACTCAGCCATAATGAAGTGTGAAATCATTTTATAGAATTCTGTTGTACCAGATATATTCACAACGAATAATGTTTCCCTTTAGGTTAGGAAATTCGTCTCTGAATAGGGTAATACGTTTTGATAACAAACGCAAATTTTAGTGCAAGGGACACAAACTTATTTCGTAACACTATTTTGTCTTTTTTTTTTAAATTATCTAATCTTAAAAGTCTACAATATTTTCTGAATCTCTTTAACGATTTTAATGAAGTAGAATAGTGTTGCATATTTATGAGAGCTGTGTCAAAAGTAATCTTAACTAAAAACGTCACACAATGTAATTCACAATATTTATGCCTATTCAGCGAGATCTTTTATTCTGGTAATCTGATATTCTTTTATGAATTTTCATACAAAATATTGAGTTGGCACAAAAATAGTTTTGGTATTCGGCATGCCAAATCTGTTTATTATCTGTTATGAACTATCAAAAATTCGTTCTCACCAGAAAATTATAATTGCATTTTTGGTACTCAGCATGCCAAAATCTATTGCGAAATCTGTTATAAATCGTAAAAGAATAAAAGCCAAACCTTGGTGACTTTTATCATAAAAGATTTCAATAAGCACGTACCTACCTAGTTTAATTAAGTTAAAATAGATATTTATCTCTTATTTTGTCAACGAAATGTTATGAAAAGCAGAACGAAAATGTAAGAAAATATATACAAATAAATAATTATTTATTGAAACAAATAAGCACAGAACACTTTTGCTTTTGCTGCATTTAGCTTTTTGAGCCCTAGGCCTAAAAGTAAATGGTGTCCCCTTACATTCCCATTTTCTTTTATATTATTAGACCACTCTCAATGCAAGGCAAAGATAGTTCATCAAGTCCTTCCCGTGTTATCATTTTCGACAAGGACTTAAATGAGAGAATGATCTTGCACATTTGCCAGTTGCCACCATCAAATTTAATAAAATAAACACAATACCGTGTCTACGTTTGGAAAAGCTGATGTTGTTTTGTCTTCTCACATTACTCTACATAAATAATCTTGAATAAAAAAATTTAAATTGTTTCCATTTTTATGCATTATAATGCTTTATATATAAAGCGATGGAACTGTACAAGTCCGGCATTTAAATCATCTGGATATTTTGACACCAAACGCTGGCCACAGTCTTCAGAGAAAATCAAATCGTTCAGAAATTTTGCTGTAGATCTTACCCCTAGAATCCATTTACATTTAAAATTTATCAATAATAATAACGGGTTATCCATTTTGCGGTTTCAAAAGTAAACGTAAATAAAACACATATAAAATATTTTTTTTCATGATATTTCTCTTTTATTATAAAGTTTGAACGTTGACATTATGTGTGAAACACTACAGCATTTAAATGACCACCACGCTTATTGTTGCAAGCATCGATTCTTTTGAGGTGATCTTCGACACTTTTTGGCACATATTGGGCGGTATCTCAGCCATAACTTGACGAATGTTGGTTTTCAAGTGCTCAAGAGTCAAAGGTTTATCTGCATAAACACGGTCTTTCGCGTAGCCCCACAAAAAAAAGTCCAGCGGTATCAAATCGCATGATCTTGGTGGCCAGTTGATATCGCCACGACGAGAAATTACGCGGCCAGGAAATATCTCTTGCAATAAAGCCATATTTTAATATTCTCCCAGTCGTATTCTTCAATAGCAGGCAAAAAAAAGTCGGTTATCCAATGACCATTACGCTCCGTATTGACGGTGACAGTCGTTCCATCGTCGTTTTCGAAGAAGTAAGGTCCAATCACACCTCCGGACCAAAGAGCACACCAAACAGTGACTTTTTGTGGATGTAATGGCCTCTCTTCAATTACTTGAGGATTCTATCAGAATCCCAAATACGACAATTTTGTTTATTAACATATACCCACCGAGTAAAAAATGTGCTTCGTCGCTGTAGAAAATTTTGTTCGAAAAATCGCCGTCCACCGCCTGTTGTTCAAGCACCCATTCGACGTATCTTACGACACGTTGTGAATGGTCAGCTGGTTTCAGTTGTTGTGTAAGCTGGACTTTATATGGATGTAGGTGTAGATCCAAATTCAAAACACGCCATAATGTGCCGTAAGACAGTCCTAATTTCTGAGAACGACGAGGAATCGACACATTCGATGAAGCACAGTCCTTACAATATCTGTAACCAATCCAGTCTCTTCAAATTTCTTCACAATTTTGCCAATTGCTTGCGTAGTTGGAAGATTATGTAAACCATAATCTCCTCTTAAAGCACGACATGTGGCTGTGGCAGAGTCACCATTTTTGTAGTACGTTTTAACAATTTTTATGCGTTGTGCGATAGTTAAGCGATCCATTCTCGTAAATTTCAGACTTTCAACTGAATAAAAAATTGGTGTAACAACTTAGTTTGACAGATGTCGAATTCCAGCCCTATACTTTTGAAACCGCAAAATGGATAACCCTATACGTTTTTGACAGCATTTTTTTTATATATATATATTTGTTTATGGTAATGTTTATTGCTTATGTTTATGTATACTAGTTCATGAGATTTAACAATTTTAGTAAGTTTTTTAAGATTTTAATAGCTCACAAGAACAGACATAAATCGATAATTAATACACATAAGCACATAGCTTAAAACCTTCTTCTCGACCATATCTTTCATAAAAAAAAGTATATTGAAAATGATCGAATGACAACTGAGATCATTAGCGTCATACGTTTTTGACACCATTTTTTTTTATGTATAAAGATTCGTTGTGGACGCTTTTGGCCATTATCTCAATTGTTCATATATAGTTTAAGACAAATATGAAGTTGTTACTGAACCAGAATGTACTAATTTCGAAATGTGTGTGACCAAGAAATGATCAAGCTTTGCGAGAAGACCCATAAAGTTGCCATTATTTGATGAACCAAATTTTTCTTCAGAACCTCTAAATGCTAGACCACGTTCGGATAATGTGCAAATAACAGCAACCTCTCTCTTAAGTATATGTTTCCAGAATGAATACGACTCTTGTATTTGGTGGCCTCTCTGCACTGGCGTATTAACCACTAGGCTCGTGAGGCTCGAGCCTAGGGCGGCAACTTGTAGGGGGCGGGAAATTTTTTATTATATTTTATTTTAATCTCAAAAATAAATATTAAGCACAAAAACAAAAGAAAAAGATTAATGTCATTCAAATGGGGTATACTCATGATTTTTGTGTATCTGAAAATACGAAATTTAAATCTCTGGCCTGATTTTCCGTCTCTGTATATTTCGATAAGAAACCAGTTTAGACCAATACGCGGTCGCTAAAGGCAATAAGACGTTCAAAATTATGGGATAGAAACCAGATGAAGCTCATTTTGATCTTGGCGGGTATGTAAGAAGCAAAATTGTCGCATTTGGGGCACAGAAAAACCGCACGCATACATTGAAAAGCCGATACACCCAAAACGAGTCACTGGTTGGTGCTGATTTCGGTCCAGAGGCATAATTCGAAAATGAGCAAGGAGTGGTCGTTACAGTCAATGGCGATCGTTATCGGGCCATGTTGAACGAATTTTTGTTCACAAAAATTGAAGATGAGGATATTGGCAATATTTGGTTTCAACAGGACGGCGCTACGTGCCACACAGCCGAAGCTACACTCGATGTTTTGCGCCCATTTTCAAAAAAAAAAAAAGTTGTTTGGCGGACCCTATATATATCTTACTAGACCTTATTATTAAATTAATTGTAATAGTCTATACGCAATATCCCTTTGCAGTATAATAAATATTTGACGGGTTAAAAGTTTTAAAACTTACGTTCTTCGTTGAAATATAAGGGAAAATATATTTTCGCAATGCAAGTAAACACTTAGTCATGCAATTTTGCTTACAAAAATTCTATCAAAATTATTAAAAACAATTACATGTGACATATTTCGAAAATACTACAGTCGCATTCAAATACCTCACCCCCAAAAAGACAACCGTGTCCCATAACTCTTCGGTGTTAACGCATTCAAATACGATTCTTGGATAGTATTAAAAAAGGGAGCGGTAGGCACTGAGCGTGCCTCAGGGCGCCGAAAAGTTTAATCCTCCACTGTCCCTCTGTCGTGATGGCACAGGCCTGGGCCATGTTGGCCTAAACCCTAATGGTAAGTCCAAGGCTGCTTTTATTGGAACTAAGGTTGAAAAGTAGTCCCTTTGACCTTCCTGATATCTGTTCAGCTTTTCAGGTTGGGTGAATTCAATGCATGGATTTTTAATTTCATCCATATCAATTGTGCGTGTGAGTTTTAGTGTGTTGGTGTTTTTGTTTTGGTCTTATGCTTTCGTCAGAAAAAAATATATTTGATGACAGATAATTATGATAACAGGATTTATAAAATTTCGAACTCTTGAATACCAATTACCTATATAAAATCATTTATGGTAAAGATCATTTATGATTCAAAACAGAAAATTCATAGCAGAATTACAGATGGGCAAATATTCCTAATTAACCATTGAAAAACTCCAATTCTAAATATTTGATTGAAATTTTGACATCTGTGCTCCGGATAATTGCACCACAGATGAGTAATACAGTTGTAGAAAACAAAAATTTCCCTACACTTGTAGGCATTCTGCTTACAAGAGCTCATTCAAATTAAGATAGGCTAACGCGGTAGCATCTTAATAAAAAAATGAATAAAGAATCCGTTCAAAAATAAAATGCCGCGAAAATAAAAACATTATTTTTGGTGCCTTTGCGGATGTGTGAAATTAAATGTGAAGGAAGTTTGTACTTTAGGCAAGAGCTTAAATCTAATTTCTCCAAATAAAGAGTGGCCATATATTCGTGATGTGTTTTTTAGGAGAATTGTCGAAAAATACCAAATTCTAAGTTTTAATGCCGTTAGTTTCCAAAACATCAACACAAAGATCATTCTATTTTGTATACAAGACTAGACAACTCAAAGAAAACAGGTGGGGCTGAGGGTTAAGATTGCAGCTGACTAATTGCGAAAGTATAGTAATGAATATAGCCGGACGACATTCAATGACGAATGGAACTTATGCGAAAGCTTTTCTGAGAGATATTCAATAACGGGTTTCGACACACGTAATTTTCGCAAGTGTTCTTCTACTTAAAAGTTTATTCTTTTTTATAAATTTTAATTCTAGTAATTTTGGAATCACAATCACTATATTCATTAGAATCGAAAAAGAACATCTTTTTTGCGATAGAGGTACTTTGGGCAAGTTTTGCATTTGGAAAAAAAATTGAACTCAAGATTTTAATCAAAGTTGACATTTAGAGAACACAAAACAAGTGGGTCCCGCAATTCCGTCTGTCTGTCTTTAGAACGATGTACAGCCTAAATGGCAGAACCGATTTAGTTCAAACTTGGTGCTTAGGCGTTTTAGGCAATTGTCCAAAATATGTTTTTGAATTGTTGTTTTAGCCCCAAAAAAAAAACGGTGCTTGCCATACAATTCTTTCTACCATCTTAATTATCCCGAAAACGGCTCTAACGATTTTGATAAACATTGGTGTGGGTACTACTTTGGGTATGGCCAATTTTGATCAAAATGATTTTCGCCTTTCTGACAAACGGCTCCAGGGATTTCGATCAAAATGTTCACACAGGAGCTCCTTCGAAATCTCAATAGTACTGCGTTTCAAAATTTTCGAGAAATATTTTTTTTTGGATTTTTGAAAAAAAAATATTTTTTTTTTTTTGAAAATTCAATATTTCGGAAACGGGTGGACAATTTTTTCTGAAATTTTGTTTTTAAATTTACGAGTATATTATTAAATATTTAAAACGTTCATACCAATTTTTTTTCAGAAAAAATTTTAGAATTTTTATATTTAAAATTCAATTGACAAACTACTTTAAAAATACATTTA
The DNA here is from genome assembly GCA_910595825.1 of Philhelius pedissequus. Lineage (NCBI taxonomy): Eukaryota > Metazoa > Arthropoda > Insecta > Diptera > Syrphidae > Philhelius > Philhelius pedissequus. The sequence goes on from OU343160.1 coordinate 266,538,874, forward strand.
GCCGTTTCTATTAAGAATCTTTTGCATATGATGTGATCGAACATAGGAGCAGGTACGTGCGATCCAGTCGTGTATTTTATTTTTTAAACTTATACGTAGGATATTTTTGTTTGCTTTTGTTTGTTTGTTCTGAGACTGTATGTAGTTGTTGTCTCAAGTTCTATCTACAGCGACGGCGTCTGAACTAATGCGGAGAAATTTCCGTGTCTTATTTATCTCTGACCCTTATAATTCGCATTAATTTTCTTAATCTTTGTCATATTTTATCGGTATACCAGTTTTACTCAATCACATGGTGTTAGTTACATATATACCTAAACAGAATGTAATGAGTTAAGGAGGCTTTACATGGATCTGCATCTGCAGACTTGAAGAAAAGTAGAGCGGGACGAACATGTTCATCTTAACTATAATCTGCAATCTTCAGGTTCGTACTTAGTCTAATCTTCATACATGAAGATGATCTCCATTTTAGTCTTCACCCTCTATCGCACAAATATGATTTTTACTTGCGTTTATAGGTACTATAAGGCAAGTTATGTGTTCGTAAAAAAAAAAAAAAATTCTAACAATCAAACATGACATTACGATCACAGAGAAGCCTAAAAAAGTGATCCCTAAAAAATGTCTGTTTGTCTGTCATTCTGTTAGTTTGACAGTCTGTCAGTCTCTCCGTCTATATGTATAACGAGTTACAGCCTAAACGGCTTAAGCGATTGCCTTCAAATTTGGTATGAGTGATTATTTTGGCATTCCTCAGAGGGGAAATTGAAATTTTATTTTTTGGTCTAAAAATAATCTTATTTTTCTCTAAAACGGCTCCAACGATTTTCATAAAAATTTTTGAGAATTTTTTCGTTGGTAATAGCTATCATTCGATATGAACCATGTTTACAGGAAAAGTCTATTAACGGTACCTTTCATATAACGGTTTTTTTTTTAATTTTTGGCTTTCTCGGTAACAGTACATTGGATTTCTGTCAAATCTTATATATGAGAAGGTCTAAGTAGCTAAATTATAATTTTGAATAACTTTTTTTTTTAATTAAAATAATTTATTAAATTTTTCGTTCTGAAAAATTAATAATTTTAAAACTAATCAAGAAAATAATTTTAAATATTATATTCATATGAACATTAATAGTCTCTAAAAAAAATTGCATACCAGAATTTCAAAAGAATTTTGTTTTCAAAAAACGAAAAATAAAAAACAGGATTTCATCAAAACCAGTCGAACAATTTTCGAGATACTTTTTTTTATAAAATTTTTATTGATCCGTGGCATCTAACGGCGTTCTTCGTTTTTCCGAAAAACTGATTAAAGTGACGTTTTTGGCAGTTTAAATAAGTTTAAAAAACCATTTTCTCCCAATACAACATTCACTTTCATTATATACATGTATGTACTTGTACATATTTACATTATTACCCTCCTAATTTACATAATTAAAATCCATTTAAATATACATTTGTAGGTACCTATTTAACTATTCCTTGAATCATGCATTCGACAATTCATTATACTAAGAAATCGAGGTAATATTACCTACATGGGCTTTAAATCTGCATAGGATAACTATAATAGACTAGCTACCTACCAACAGCGTCAGTGAGTAACACTAAAGTTGTTAGCTACAAGAGCAAGTTTGTACGATCCAGTCGTGCATTTTATTTTATTTTGTTTCCTCTTTTTTTGCAGATGTCAATGCATATGAAGGTGAAGATACATGAAGCCTTCTTTATAAGCTAAGACAGGGATCGAACCTGTGACCATGAGGTTGACAAGCGAACACACAACTATCGCGCCAGGGCCACCCCCACCGGATGGAACAAAAATGGCTAGCGGATGGATGAGTTTTACAGCCCAGGATTTATATATCGATATTACTCATATGCGAGTGGCACTGTATATATCAGAATTGATTTCGGCTGATTTTTGCGATAAATAAATAGATTTGAAATTGTAAATCCACACAGTCCACAAAAACAAAAACAAAAATAATATAAGCATATTGTTTGCGTGTTCTTTAATAAAATTACTGGCCAGACTACGGGTATTACATACTTATGTGCATGAATTTAACCAAATTCTAGAAAAATGTAATTTGCAGTGAATAATCGCTGTAAATGTTATTGAAGTCGGTAAAAATCGGTCAAAAAATAATGCGTCTTAGAAAGGTACTACAGCACTAACTGATGAGCCCAACGGTAGTACCTGGGCGAAACGGTCTTAAAAACATTCAATTTTCTTTAAATCCACACAGTCCACAAAAACAAAAATAATATATAATTTAATATTGTTAAGTTAAATTAAATTAAAATTAAAATTAAAATTAAAATTAAAATTAAAATTAAAATTAAAATTAAAATTAAAATTAAAATTAAAATTAAAATTAAAATTAAAATTAAAATTAAAATTAAAATTAAAATTAAAATTAAAATTAAAATTAAAATTAAAATTAAAATTAAAATTAAAATTAAAATTAAAATTAAAATTAAAATTAAAATTAAAATTAAAATTAAAATTAAAATTAAAATTAAAATTAAAATTAAAATTAAAATTAAAATTAAAATTAAAATTAAAATTAAAATTAAAATTAAAATTAAAATTAAAATTAAAATTAAAATTAAAATTAAAATTAAAATTAAAATTAAAATTAAAATTAAAATTAAAATTAAAATTAAAATTAAAATTAAAATTAAAATTAAAATTAAAATTAAAATTAAAATTAAAATTAAAATTAAAATTAAAATTAAAATTAAAATTAAAATTAAAATTAAAATTAAAATTAAAATTAAAATTAAAATTAAAATTAAAATTAAAATTAAAATTAAAATTAAAATTAAAATTAAAATTAAAATTAAAATTAAAATTAAAATTAAAATTAAAATTAAAATTAAAATTAAAATTAAAATTAAAATTAAAATTAAAATTAAAATTAAAATTAAAATTAAAATTAAAATTAAATTAAAATTAAAATTAAAATTAAAATTAAAATTAAAATTAAAATTAAAATTAAAATTAAAATTAAAATTAAAATTAAAATTAAAATTAAAATTAAAATTAAAATTAAAATTAAAATTAAAATTAAAATTAAAATTAAAATTAAAATTAAAATTAAAATTAAAATTTAAAATAAAATTAAAAATTAAAATTAAAATTAAAATTAAAATTAAAAATTAAAATTAAAATTAAAATTAAAATTAAAATTAAAATTAAAATTAAAATTAAAATTAAAATTAAAATTAAATTAAAATTAAAATTAAAATTAAAATTAAAATTAAAATTAAAATTAAAATTAAAATTAAAATTAAAATTAAAATTAAAATTAAAATTAAAATTAAAATTAAAATTAAAATTAAAATTAAAATTAAAATTAAAATTAAAATTAAAATTAAAATTAAAATTAAAATTAAAATTAAAATTAAAATTAAAATTAAAATTAAAATTAAAATTAAAATTAAAATTAAAATTAAAATTAAAATTAAAATTAAAATTAAAATTAAAATTAAAATTAAAATTAAAATTAAAATTAAAATTAAAATTAAAATTAAAATTAAAAATTAAAATTAAAATTAAAATTAAAATTAAAATTAAAATTAAAATTAAAATTAAAATTAAAATTAAAATTAAAATTAAAATTAAAATTAAAATTAAAATTAAAATTAAAATTAAAATTAAAATTAAAATTAAAATTAAAATTAAAATTAAAATTAAAATTAAAATTAAAATTAAAATTAAAATTAAAATTAAAATTAAAATTAAAATTAAAATTAAAATTAAAATAAAATTAAAATTAAAATTAAAATTAAAATTAAAAATTAAAATTAAAATTAAAATTAAATTAAAATTAAAATTAAAATAAATTAAAATTAAAATTAAAATTAAAATTAAAATTAAAATTAAAATTAAAAATTAAAATTAAAATTAAAATTAAAATTAAAATTAAAATTAAAATTAAAATTAAAATTAAAATTAAAATTAAAATTAAAATTAAAATTAAAATTAAAATTAAAATTAAAATTAAAATTAAAATTAAAATTAAAATTAAAATTAAAATTAAAATTAAAATTAAAATTAAAATTAAAATTAAAATTAAAATTAAAATTAAAATTAAAATTAAAATTAAAATTAAAATTAAAATTAAAATTAAAATTAAAATTAAAATTAAAATTAAAATTAAATTAAAATTAAAATTAAAATTAAAATTAAAATTAAAATTAAAATTAAAATTAAAATTAAAATTAAAATTAAAATTAAAATTAAAATTAAAATTAAAATTAAAATTAAAATTAAAATTAAAATTAAAATTAAAATTAAAATTAAAATTAAAATTAAAATTAAAATTAAAATTAAATTAAAATTAAAATTAAAATTAAAATTAAAATTAAAATTAAAATTAAAATTAAAATTAAAATTAAAATTAAAATTAAAATTAAAATTAAAATTAAAATTAAAATTAAAATTAAAATTAAAATTAAAATTAAAATTAAAATTAAAATTAAAATTAAAATTAAAATTAAAATTAAAATTAAAATTAAAATTAAAATTAAAATTAAAATTAAAATTAAAATTAAAATTAAAAATTAAAATTAAAATTAAAATTAAAATTAAAATTAAAATTAAAATTAAAATTAAAATTAAAATTAAAAATTAAAATTAAAATTAAAATTAAAATTAAAATTAAAATTAAAATTAAAATTAAAATTAAAATAAAATTAAAATTAAAATTAAAATTAAAATTAAAATTAAAAATTAAAATTAAAATTAAAATTAAAATTAAAATTAAAATTAAAATTAAAATTAAAATTAAAATTAAAATTAAAATTAAAATTAAAATTAAAATTAAAATTAAAATTAAAATTAAAATTAAAATTAAAATTAAAATTAAAATTAAAATTAAAATTAAAATTAAAATTAAAATTAAAATTAAAATTAAAATTAAAATTAAAATTAAAATTAAAATTAAAATTAAAATTAAAATTAAAATTAAAATTAAAATTAAAATTAAAATTAAAATTAAAATTAAAATTAAATTAAAATTAAAATTAAAATTAAAATTAAAATTAAATTAAAATTAAAATTAAAATTAAAATTAAAATTAAAATTAAAATTAAAATTAAAATTAAAATTAAAATTAAAATTAAAATTAAAATTAAAATTAAAATTAAAATTAAAATTAAAATTAAAATTAAAATTAAAATTAAATTAAAATTAAAATTAAAATTAAAATTAAAATTAAAATTAAAATTAAAATTAAAATTAAAATTAAAATTAAAATTAAAATTAAAATTAAAATTAAAATTAAAATTAAAATTAAAATTAAAATTAAAATTAAAATTAAATTAAAATTAAAATTAAAATTAAAATTAAAATTAAAATTAAAATTAAAATTAAAATTAAAATTAAAATTAAAATTAAAATTAAAATTAAATTAAAATTAAAATTAAAATTAAAATTAAAATTAAAATTAAAATTAAAATTAAAATTAAAATTAAAATTAAAATTAAAATTAAAATTAAAAATTAAAATTAAAATTAAAATTAAAATTAAAATTAAAAATTAAAATTAAAATTAAATTAAAATTAAAATTAAAATTAAAATTAAAATTAAAATTAAAATAAAAATAAAAATAAAAATTAAAATTAAAATTAAAATTAAAATTAAAATTAAAATTAAAATAAAAAAAAAAATAAAAATTAAAATTAAAATTAAAATTAAAATTAAAATTAAAATTAAAATTAAAATTAAAATTAAAATTAAAATTAAAATTAAAAATTAAAATTAAAATTAAAATTAAAATTAAAATTAAAATTAAAATAAAATTAAAATTAAAATTAAAATTAAAATTAAAATTAAAATTAAAATTAAAATTAAAATAAAATTAAAATTAAAATTAAAATTAAAATTAAAATTAAAATTAAAATTAAAATTAAAATTAAAATTAAAATTAAAATTAAAATTAAAATTAAAATTAAATTAAAATTAAAATTAAAATTAAAATTAAAATTAAAATTAAAATTAAAATTAAAATTAAAATTAAAATTAAAATTAAAATTAAAATTAAAATTAAAATTAAAATTAAAATTAAAATTAAAATTAAAATTAAAATTAAAATTAAAATTAAAATTAAAATTAAAATTAAAATTAAAATTAAAATTAAAATTAAAATTAAAATTAAAATTAAAATTAAAATTAAAATTAAAATTAAAATTAAAATTAAAATTAAAATTAAAATTAAAATTAAAATTAAAATTAAAATTAAAATTAAAATTAAAATTAAAATTAAAATTAAAATTAAAATTAAAATTAAAATTAAAATTAAAATTAAAATTAAAATTAAAATTAAAATTAAAATTAAAATTAAAATTAAAATTAAAATTAAAATTAAAATTAAAATTAAAATTAAAATTAAAATTAAAATTAAAATTAAAATTAAAATTAAAATTAAAATTAAAATTAAAATTAAAATAAAATTAAAATTAAAATTAAATTAAAATTAAAATTAAAATTAAAATTAAAATTAAAATTAAAATTAAAATTAAAATTAAAATTAAAATTAAAATTAAAATTAAAATTAAAATTAAAATTAAAATTAAAATTAAAATTAAAATTAAAATTAAAATTAAAATTAAAATTAAAATTAAAATTAAAATTAAAATTAAAATTAAAATTAAAATTAAAATTAAAATTAAAATTAAAATTAAAATTAAAATTAAAATTAAAATTAAAATTAAAATTAAAATTAAAATTAAAATTAAAATTAAAATTAAAATTAAAATTAAAATTAAAATTAAAATTAAAATTAAAATTAAAATTAAAATTAAAATTAAAATTAAAATTAAAATTAAAATTAAAATTAAAATTAAAATTAAAATTAAAATTAAAATTAAAATTAAAATTAAAATTAAAATTAAAATTAAAATTAAAATTAAAATTAAAATTAAAATTAAAATTAAAATTAAAATTAAAATTAAAATTAAAATTAAAATTAAAATTAAAATTATGAGGTGAAAAGTCATCCGTTTTACATTTTTTTA